>OX645062.1:48730300-49980300 GCA_951905685.1 Eumerus sabulonum | reverse complement strand
AAGCGTGAGATCGAGGAGATGGAGAGACGCTTTCGCAGGAATGACGCCCGGAAGTTTTACAATTAGGTAAAACGAACGTGCCATGGCTACAAAGCCAGAGCGGTGGCTTTCAGGGATGAAAATGGAGAACTGGTAGTAGAGTCGCAGTCGATGCTGAGGATTTGGAAAGACCACTTCTGCAGACTGTATAACGGCGATGATAGGCAAGATACCGCTGTCAGGCAGAAAAAGCCATTCGTAATGGACGATGATGAAACAGAACTCAGTCCACCCGACCTAGACTAAGTCAAACTAGCGATATCAAGACTTATGTAAGTCTAATAAAGCCGCGGGCGCGGTCTGCTAAGCTTTTTAATGCGGCTGGAGGTGAGCTGGTAAGGTGCATGCACCATCTTATTTGCAAGGTGTGGTCGGAGGAAAGCATGCCCGACGAATGGAATCTCAGCATCGTTTGCCCGGTCCATAAGAAAGGAGGAGGAATAAGTCTCCTTAACATCGCATATAAGATCTTCTCTGCCGTATTGTGTGAACGCCTGAAACCGTTTTTGGATAATCTGATCGGTTCTTATCAGTGTGGTTTCAGGCCAGGTAAATCCACAATACACCACATATTTACGCTACGGCAGATCTTGGAGAAGACCCAGGAATATCAAATCGATACTCAACACCTTTCGTCGATTTCAAGGCTGCACATGACAGCGTGTATAGAGTTGTACAAAGCCATGTCTAGTTTTAGCACCCCTGCCAAGCTCGTCCGACTGTGCAGGATGACAATGGAGAAATCTCGCTGCTCCATTAAGGTCGAGAATGAACAAACCGAGACCTTTGATGTTAAAAAAGGATTTAGACAAGGTGACGCGCTGTCATGCAACCTATTCAACATCATGCTTGAAAAGATCGTGCAAGAGTCGGTGGCCAACACAAGAGGTACGATTTATTTCAGGTCTACGCAATTGCTTGCGTACGCCGACGACATTGACGTAATTGGACGGACACAGCGAGACGTCAATGAGGCCTTTGTAAGCATCGAGGTAAAAGCGGCTAAGATGGGTCTCAATGTTATGTCTCAAATATCTGTTTTCATCAAAATGGGACGGTCAACACCGACGTATTGGCCAGAACGTCACCATGGGCAGATATAACTTTGAAGTGGTCATTCGTCTACCTTGGCTCACTGATGACCGGCGACAACTCCAGCGCTGAGATAAAACGAAAAATTACTCTTGCCAACCGCTGTTTCTCTCGGGAAACCAAGGTGACGCTATATAAGACCCTGATCATCCCAGTCCTCCTTTACGGTGCAGAGGCTTGGACCTTAACAAAAGCGGATGAAGATGTCCTTGGTCGCTTCGAGAGGAAAAAAACTTCTGGGCACTATCTAGGGTCCCGTTTGTTCTAGCGGAGTATGGAGGAGAAGATTTAACGAAGAACTGTACGGGTTGTACAGCGTCATCGGCCTGGTACGACGTCTACGGATACAGCGTCTAAGGTGGCTAGGTCATGTAGAGCGCAATGGTAAAATACAGCTCTGACCCGGACAGTCTTTGAATCCACCCTGCAAGGAAGGCGCGGCGGATGACGGCCGCATCAACGGTGGCGCACGCAGGTGGAAAGGGACCTTAACCAACTAGACGTGTGATGCTAAAAACAGCTGACCAAAGACCGTGCCAGCTGGAGACGCTTATTGATTGTGGCCCAGGTTCACCATAGCGCCACTTAAGTAAGTAAGTAAGTATAGAAGCACATATATAAATGGTAGGAATAAGGGATATAGTAAGTCTTATCAATTAATGACTTACCGGAACGGCTTGGCATCACTTATTCTGACGACCAGATGGCTTAAGGCACAATTTCTGCCGACGTAACGGTTTTGTAGTTTCACATACGAGTCTACATATGGTCCTCATGCATTTTTGCACTAATATCTTGGGTATTAGTTCAACAAATCGAATATTTTCACACCAATGGCAGCACTTTTTTGTGATTGGCTATCGCCTTACGATATTTCAAAGAATCATTCAGCAAAAACAAAAACAGACCACACGAAACTCGCTTCAACTTTCATTCTCATCTACCATCTCTCTGGCCCGCAGCCCTTCATACCGTGTGACCAGCATTTCATTCTTGAAACAATGAGGAAATCTCCGATTAACTTGCTACCGTGTGTGAAAAGCGCATCATTTCAAGGTAGTCGCTGAATTTTCACTTTTTCCTCACAGGCGTCACTAGCATAAGAATAGCAAAATGGAGCTACCAGACGGAAAAGGAAAAGGTGAATCGTAGACAGACGAATGGTCGATTGGAGTGTGGGAAGAATGTCAGGTGAATATGTTGTATTCCTCCTCTCCGGCGTAATTGAATTTTGAATTGCTGGATGATCGTGGATAACTCTTGTCTGTACAGTGCTTTCTTAAACGTTTTTCAGGTCTTGTTCTTGTTTTTTTGTTTTTTTTTTTTTGTTTTAGAATTGTGACTGACTGAGTAAAATACGTACATACACGGAGGTACTCATGTTGAGTTTCTTCCGCAAGTAAAGCTGTCAAAGGTGTCGCATGAGTTTACCAATTTCGTGACAGGAGACATAGAATTCTATGGAGTGGTCGCGTTATTTGGGGTCCCTCCTCGACGGGATAGTGGTAAAACCCCCTGTAGTATACTTGCCATGAAAAAGCTTTTCGACTTAGGTCCCTTTCACCTACATATGTTAAGAATAAATCGCACACAGCATGGGTGATTGAGGGAAGCTTGACTTTGGCCCTTTGCGGGCAGTATCGTCACCAAAGCAAGGTCATGTTATCTGATTGATCAGATACTAGCTGCATATATTAGTGATAAAGAATGCATTTAGGATAAGTGGAATTTTATACTGATAGTGGCTAGTGGAATATTATCGACGGATTTTTTGCTGATTGGTTTTTCAATGTTCTATTTTTGATAACTTGCGGAGACTTATGTCATATGCTCTAGTGAGTCATACTCAGTTGACATTGCCATTTCATACCATATGAACAGTTTTTACAAAGTATTAAATTTTACTATCAAAACTCATGCTTTCTAAAAAATGCTTTTGACAACTTCATCTTAATAGACCTATTGAGCAAGTAATTTAAGACATATGTGGTTAATTAGCCAGCTAGAACGTGCGGCGGCCTTAGACTATCCTTCATGGGGATATGTACGTGTAATCGAGTGGATCATCTATGACATAAATCCCACAAAACACAAGCGATTGTCAGTGGATCACAGACCACGAAACAAATCACACGTGTTTCGACTAAGTGGAGCAATTTAAAGTATAAGTGCGCGGTTTGGCGAATGTTACGCAGAACAGAAGTTAGCATAATACATAGTAGAGTGCACGGTCGGAGGTGACGAAGATCGGCAGTTCGATTCCCGGTCGGGAAACCGAAATTTGAGCTTTCCTCTCGCCTTCCATCTGTTGATTCTAAGGTTATTTGGAAATAACAGAGAATATGCGGCAAAGATGGTGCATGTCGAAGCGGAGGAAGGGGCTCCGTCAACATCGAGAGCAGCAACAACAACAACAATCGGACGTCCCCATTAAAGTGTACTTTGCCTACATCTTCGGAGGTAGGGAGGGTCGCTACACGGGTAAGAATAAGTCCTTCGATCTCATCTTAACTTCGGAGAAGGAGGAGGAACGCCCCGAACACGAAATCGATGAAGAAATCCTCCAAGAAAAACTGCAAGTCATGACAATCAAATTGTCAAAAATCCGGCAACTAGAGAAAGAGGAGAAGTAACATAAGCAACAGACAACTAAGCTGACGCACTCAAGTCAGCTACAACCGAAGCAGCTGAAGCAAAATCAGCCGCAACGGAAGCAACAGCAGCAGCCTCAGCAGCATCAACAACAGCCGCAGCCAAAGAGGCAGCAGTAGCAACAACAGCCGCAGGAAATGCAACAACAACAAAATCAGTAACAGTAACAGCAGCAGCAACAACAACAGCAAAGACGTAAACAAAAGCGCCGTTCTAAGAAGGAGAAGGTGCCGTCCATATACGCCAATACCTTAGCGGTTAAGCAAACGGTCGATATCTGTAAGTACGCTATTGGTCCAGATAATTTGAGAGCAGATTGTTTAAGGGGACGCTATGTCATCCAGTGTAAAACACTGGATAAACATAAGCAAACGAGGTCCTTGCTAAAGGATTCCACTACGGAGTTCTACACATTCACTCCAAAAGCCGAAAGGCTGCAGACAATGCTCCTCAAAGGCGTGGAGTCCATAACTGATCTCGAAGAACTGCTCTCAGAGCTCAAAAAGTTCGAAAGCGATGACCCCAAGTTCTTAAATGGGTTTCGAGCCTTTTATCACAATACGGGCCAAACGGAAGAAGCGGTCATTGCACTTCTTCCTGGTTCAGCTGACACTCAACGGCAGCTTGGGGCGTCTAGGGAAAATTACAACGTCCAGGTCGTGCGATGGAAAAAATTTGAAAGGCGCGGATGCATAATTTAATGTAGGTATCCCCTACCAAAGATTCGGAAACGTCGCATCGAACTGCGAAATGAAGCATCGATGCGTTAAGTGGGCTGCAGAGAAGGTTGTTGAAAGAGAACAACTTTTATGCGCACTCTGTCCGGGCTGTTCTAAAATCCAGCACATAAAACAAATAAAAGAAGATATACAAAAAGTCGCGAAGATATCTCCCAGAGGTATCTGCAAACTTTAGCCGTCACACCACAATTGACCCGCCCAAATGGCGGCAGGTCAGGGAAAAGTGGTACAAGCACCGAAGGTTGCTCCCAAAGCCCTGTTCCTAAGGCACCGGGGGCCGATTTTATCGATTATGCTCGCCATTCAAGGGCAACTGCCTGACGAGAGCACTGACTTCGAGCGCCTCACTCCCACCGAACAATAGAAACCTATCAAATGACGAAATTGACAGGTACCTAAAACAAATGGACGAAATAATTAAACAAACGATGGACAGAACGATACCACTCCAACGGTATTACGATACCACGGACGTGTACCAAATCGCGACCATACATAGACTTACTTCACAGATAGAAAAGTAGACTTCTATGAAGATTCAAACTCTTGTACAGGCGGTTTACAGACAGACAAAACTCGGACGTTAGGACACTGAAGTTACTGATTAAAAGTCTCCAACAATTGATGAAATATCCATAAGTGTGTACTTGAACAAAGAGCTCTGCTTCACAACTTCTACCTTCGAAATGATGTCGAACATTGGCGATCCGAGAACCATGGCTTCACGAGGTTCAATGACGATTTGACGACAAATAACGCCATCGCCAATGAAGGTGTAGATAATGATACTATACATTCCGTGTCAAAACTCGTCTCGGATATCCAATGGAATAAATGCAAAAACCAATGTACGGGAGCCTGTATGTATGTAGAGTTGTCCCCTGTGGTGACATTTATTGGAATCCACTATCTTTTGGAGCATGAGGGCGCCGGCCGTGGCACAGTGGTTAGTGTGTTGGACTCTGACGCACGATGAGCGAGTTCGGATCCTGATAACATCAATGAAATCGAATGTTTATTTCGCGCCGTTCCTCCTTGAAAAAGCTTCTCGACTCACGCCGTTCGGAATCGGCATTAGACTGTAGGTCACTTTCACCTGTGTGAAAAAATAAATCACACACAACATGGGTGATTGAGAGAAGCATGGCTCTGGTCCTTCATGGGCCAGAAAGGGCAAGGAAGAAAGAATCTGCTGGAGCATTCGGGCGCAACTACTGATTCATTGTGCTGCCAAATAGACACATTGTTTAATTGTCTTTTTATCGTTTCCTAAGTAGAGTGGTAAAAGATTCAGTAGCACCTATTCCAGCCATATGCTAGACAATCACAGAGCAAATGTTAAGGAACATTATGGGACTATCGCTTGTGTGTCGAAGTTGTTGTTGTAGCACTGCGCAAAACTTCTAAGTTATTACGCAATACGCATCTGGTAAGGGTTATTTAAAGTCGGTGTGGCAAGGATAGTGCGCTGGAGTTTAAAAATCAAATTTTATCTGTCAAGTCGTCGGTTGGTGGAGAGGAAGTATGGACACTACATTTCTTGTGTACAAAGTTTTGTTATTCGTCATTTGCGTAGAAGTATGGCAAAAACGCTTGCACAATAAATGAGGAATGGGCTGGCTCATTGTCGTGAGACAAGATCCGGCCTTCTTGGTGAGAAAGTTGTTGAAAGAGAACAACAACAACACACGGAAAACATATGGTCGCAGCCTCTTCAGGAGGCCAACATAAAACTGTCCAGTGACTGTTTGGTCGGTAGCAACATACTCACGATGAACAATGCGGTACGAAAGGTGACGGCAGTTCTTTCTCGTCGATTGTCTTCTACTGATTCACGGCTCTTCTATAAGCGCTTCACCCAATCAAACAATTGTTTTCAACATACACTTGTCTCCATACACCACTGGAAAATATTCGAGTGTTTTTGACCAGATTTCAATAAAAATTTATGCAAAACACGTTGCTTGTAATGTGATGCGCACTGTTAGGAGATAGCGGATGCACTAAATACATCAATCAAATGACAAGCTACTCAAAGAAGCTCGATGTTTGGGTGGTTAATGCGAGGAAATTTAATTGATCGAATTACCGTCAGTGAAACGCGGCTTAAACGCAATGAATTCAAACTATTTTTAAAGCGAATAAATACGAAAATACCAACACAAGCAAGTATGGTCAAAGGACGATGATCCTCAACAAATAACTTCAAAGCCTGGTTGGCGGCAAACAAGGGCGCCAAGATGGATTGGTAGGACTTTGGCCTTTACGAGTTGCTACAACCCGGCGAAACGGTCAATCCGGTGCCCCATCGCTTGAACGAAGTAATTAAGAAAAAACCGGCCAAGTGCGAGTCGGACTCGCGCACGAAGGGTTCCGTACCATCTGTATATAAAAATATGAAAGAGACGATGTATGTTATTGTATCATTGATCACATCACATTAAAACGGCTAATCCGTTTGAAATGATTTTTTTCATGATGACAGATCTTGATTGCAGGCAGGTTATAGGCATATTACTTTGATGATCAAAAATCTCCATGATTAGATAGTTGATCATCAAATCAATTATCTTACTTGACAGCAAGTAGGTGAAAAAGTGAAAAACAATAATTATGGGAAAAAGGTTTGCAGCTAGGATTAATTTATCAAGGACACAATAGGGATCCATACTTGGAAGTGTTTTATTGGTTGTGGGATATGATCGGAAGTTAATTTCACAACAATTGGATTTGTTGCAACATTTGATATCTTAACCTATCAGGATGGAAAAGGAGGGGAATAGCAATTGTACGAAAAGGTTTGCAGCAAGGTCAAAGACACAAAAGGGATCGACTAACCTTAGGTCAGTATGTGACCAAATGGATTTTTTGGATAAAAATCATGCCTGTTATATGGGAGCACGTCTTAAAAATTTATTTATAGCCGTTATAGTTAGGCAACAGAAATACATCATCTGTGAAAATTTCAAATTTGTAACTATCACGGTTCATGAGATATAGCCTGGTGACAGACGGACGGACAGACAGCGAAGTCTTAGTAATGGGGTCTCGTTTCACGACCAGAATCAGCCGACGGAAAAGGAGTTGTATTCCATAATGACAAAGCCAGGCCACACACATGTTTGATGACGGAACATGGTTGGGAAAAATGTACATCACTGTAAGCCTGTAAAAAATGCTATGCAGCAGGAATTGAACCCTTAACAACCC
Source organism: Eumerus sabulonum (assembly GCA_951905685.1). NCBI lineage: Eukaryota > Metazoa > Arthropoda > Insecta > Diptera > Syrphidae > Eumerus > Eumerus sabulonum. Next base: position 49,972,567 of record OX645062.1, on the reverse strand, counting down.
ACAAGTGTCTCGCGGACATTATTTTTAGTTCTGTTACTCATAAAAACTAAAGTAATTATTTTAATGAAAAACCGTTTTATCTAATCTACTCCCAGGGTTCCGTGAATCCAGATGTACAATAAAAATATTTGTAACGTGAATAGTTTAGTAGTTATTAGCCATAAAGCACAATAGTACCTTATCAAATCACAAGTGTCCAATGGACACACTAATATACAATTTTTCTTAGGCTATCACATGTACTTACAAGTATGGGTAAGTGTCTTATCTATTACAATCCTGCAGCTTGCCTGTTTTCTATTTATTTAGACATCTGCTTGTGAATGTTTACGATATGGCAGCAGGATAGTTGGTTTGTTGGTTGGTTAGGCGGCGACGAGCTGAGACCGTGACCGTCGTGACGACGCGTCATAACTCTCGCGTCACCTGAGGTTTTTCCCCGTTTGTTTTTCATTTTCCTGTTTTTGCGAATTAGACCTCCATATCTTAGTACATACATGTATCAGTTCGAAGACTCGCAGGGCAGTGTTTGTTTCAATAACAGTTTTGTACTTGTAATTTTGATTACTTGGTTTCAGTGCTTTCATATAATTGTTACAAGCCGATTGTGCTAATTTCTGTTCTAAGAAATTGCTAAAAAAAATTAACACAAGACGATATTCTACGTGAAGATCGCTAGCGACGATGCACATTTTGCTGTGGATAGCTGTTTTGAAAGTGAAAGCAATGCGACAGAACCAACATCTGACGGTTACGATGAGCAGTTACGGAATGAAGATGATAATGTCCCGCTACAAGAATACGCGTCAATCCAAACTTATGAAGGCAGAGATGGAACAATATGGGAAACTGAACTTGAAAAACAAAGTCGAATTCGTCGACACAACATAATTCGCGGTGGTATCCATAAGGTGGTCCTTCCTCCGGTGCAACATACATATACATATGTAATGGATCCGATAGACAGTTTCAAGCTATTTTTCAACGAACATTTGTTAGAAATGATCGTGAAACATACCAATTCGGAAGCACATACAGTGTTACAAAATCGATGGAAACCAACACGACGGACACTATAGGTGTCAATAAACAGGGAGGTGTCGATTTTATAGAATACTGGGATCCGATATTTGGAAATCCGAGATTTCGTGCTACCATGGGGAAAAATAGATTTGCTTCTTTACTACGTTTCTTGAGATTCGATGACAAAAATACAAGAAATCTCGGAAAGTCTAGAGATAAACTTACACCTATTAGAGAGTTATAGGAGTATGTGAACCTTAATCTAAAAAAGTTTTATTTGCCTATAGAAAATCTCGCGATGGATGAACAGCTGGTACCTTTTCGAGAACGGGCATTATTTAACAATATCTGCTTAGCAAACCTGACAAATGTGGTATGAAAATATGGTGGATCTGTGACAGCAAAAACAGCTGTCCTCTATTTGGTATACCATATATTGGAAAAGAAGGACCAAATAGAGCGGAAAATTTGGCGTACAATATAGTAAACTAATTATGTAAACCGCACTTTCGCAGTTACAGAAACGTTACTTTTGTCAATTATTTTACAAGCATTGAAGTTGCAAAACCCTTGGTACAAAATGGTCTAACGATGGTTGGAACTATCAGAAAAAATAAAGCTTCTATACCTGCAAATTTTCTACCCAATCGAGCGCGTGATATCGAATTGAATGTCTTTGATTTTTCTAAAAACATGACATTGGTATCGTATGTACCAAAGAAAAAACCGGCCAAGTGCGAGTCGGACTCGCCCACAAAGGGTTCCGTACCATCTGTATATATAAATATGAAAGAGACTATGTATGTTACCTCATCAGTCATCACATTAAATCACATTTTTATATGATGACATACGTATCTTGGTTGCAGGCAGGTTATTGGCATATTACTTTGATAATCAAAAATCTTCATGATGAGATATAGTTGATCATCAAAGTGTCCATTGAATTCAAATCAATTATCTTACTTGACAGCAATGATGTGAAAAGGTGAACAACAATAATGGGAAATATGGGGAAAAGGTTTGCAGCTAGGATTAATTCATCAAAGACACAAAAGGGATCAAAACTGGGAAGTTTGCTACTGGTTGTGGGATATTGTCGACTAACCTTAGTTCAGTATGTGACCAAGGGGATTTTTTGGATGAAAATCATGTCTGTTGTATGGGAGCCCCCCTTAAATATTCATTTTGTTCTGTTTTTAGTATTTGTCATGGTAGCGGCAATAGAAATACATCATCTGTGAAAATTTCAACTGTCTAACTATCACGGTTCACGCGGACGGACGGACAGCGAAGTCTTAGTAATAGGGTTCCGTTTTACCTTTGGGTACGGAACCCTAAGAACCGTGCTTTATTTTCTTGTCAACAATGCATCATACTAAAGAAATATATGTGAGCAATAAAAACAAATCTGAAATAAATTTGGGCTATAACTCCACCAAGGGAGGTGTTGATACACTTGATCAGATGGTGCATGAATATACAGTTCAGCTTAAAACAAACAGATGGCCTGTTGGATTTTTTCAAAACATGGCAGTCGTTGTTGGGATCGCATCTCTAATTACATGGAAAACATTGTATCCTACTTGGAGCCAACGTACAAGGAATACCCACAGAAAACTTTTTTTACGACAGGTAGCAACGAAGTTGGTAAGGCCTCATATATGGAGACGAAACGAGAAAGGTCTAACGAGTTATCACTTAGCAGCCATCCAAGACGTGGTAAGATCATCTGGTCCTACTACAGATCAACGAGTTGCTCAATCTGATCCTGCTGCGAAAAGAAGGAAGCGTTGTCATATTATTCCTTCAAAAATATCCAGAACATCTAAACAATGTTGTGACATATGCAATCGCAATGTCTGCGCTGAACACTCAAAGAAAATGTTGTATGCATTATCTGTTCTGAAAAATAAGTACAAAACAGGAGTTTAAATACTAATGTAAAGTATGTATATAACCACTCGGATGTAGTCATATTTGCACTCAAGCGTTGTTCAATGTACTATCCACAAAAGCAGATGAAGCACTGGTTCTTTGGATCAAAGCAATGCTCATGCACAGGACATTGACCGCTGATGCAGACCTCGACCAGTGTGTCAAATCCGGCGTAAACAGGGGCTGCGCTCAAGGTGGCGTCCTGTCTCCGATGTTATGGTGCATGGTGGTCGATTCTCTGCTTGATGTTCTCAATGCCTCCGGAATCTATGCCCAGGCCTATGCGGATGACGTTGCCATAATTTCTGTCGGCTCACGTTTGGCGACTGTCCGTCTCAAAGAACAGGCGGCGCTAAATGTGGTCGATGATTGGTGTACCAGAAATGGGCTGTCAGTCAATCCTTTTAAGACCGATGTCGTTCTCTTTACGAGAAGGAGGAAATATACTGACATGACTCAGCTGGTACTAAATGTCACTTCCATCCCGATATCCAAGGAGGCTAAGTATCTAGGAGTCATCTTAGATAGTAAGCTTCTCTGGTCAAAACATGTTGAGTCGAAAACCACAAAAGTGCTGTCAGCTTTCTGGCAATGCAAAGGAGCTTTTGAGCAAACATGGGGTTTATCGCCGGCACAGGTCCTCTGGTTCTACACGGCAATGATAAGACCTATAATCTCATATGCATCAGTTGTCTGGTGGAACAGACTAAAACGCAAGCACGTCGTAGCCTCTTTCACCAAATTCCAAAGAACGGTTTGCCTCAGCTGCATGGGGGTTTTCCCCAGCACGGGGAAGCACGGGCGCTGCTCTAGATGTTATGATGATCCTTCCACCTCTTGATGTATTTATCAGAGAAATAACGGTGTGCTTGCGCAAGAATTGTCCTGCGACCCCTATCTCATGGACATGCCTTCCAACGCCCTGACGCCCGTTATCCTATTGCGTCGTAATTTCACAGTCGAGTTTCCATGGCGTCAGGATTGGCTATGGCTGGATACTGAAACTGGAAAGGATAGTCTTCGCATTTTCACGGATGGCTCCAGGTCTGGGCGGGGGTCCGGTGCTGGAGTCTTCTTTGAACGCGAAAACATCCGATTGCGCTTCTCGTTAGGAAAGTATGCGTCTGTCTTCCAATCAGAGATATACGCAATCCTAATGGCCATGCACTATGTTGTGAAGCACAAGTGGAAGGGGAAAAGCATATGCGTCTGTAGTGACAGCCAAGCTGCACTAAAAGCTGTGTGTAACCTCTTAACTAGCTCCAAATTAGTGCTTGAACTCAAGTCCTTCTTGAAAAAAGTCGGCAGACTAATTCATTAAGGCTTGTATGGGTTCCAGCCCACTCTGGGATCACAGGAAATGAGATCTCTGATGAACTCGCTAGAATGGGTGCAGGGGAGAGCTTCTCAGGACCTGAACTCGCTCTAGGTCTACCTGCGTCCACGGTAAATTCCTACATTAACGATTGTGTATTTAACACACACAACCGTAGATGGAGGGATTGTCCGGGTTGCAGGATGACTAAGCGCGTATGCCCTGATGTCTGCAAAAAATCTGCAGCATTCTTCCTGTCTACAAGGAGAATCGACTACAGAAGGCTTGTGGGAGTTTTCACTGGCCATTACACTTTTGCCAAGCATCTCTACGTGCTCGGCAACAATGAGACGCCTACCTGTGCTGCATTTCCTCTGTGATTGTCCCGCCTTTGCTCGCGCACGGTGGCGCACTCTTGTAGCCGACGTGGTGTGTGCCGAATCCCTTAGCTCTACATCACTGAAGCTTCTTCAAATTTTTCTGCGGAAAACGGAGAAAATACAGTAATGTAAGGTGTCTGTCTGGAGTACAATGGACCAGTGTTTGCGTCTGAGTGCTCCAGCGGGTAGCAGAAGCCTTCAACAACAAAAAAAAGGACTTATTTCAGTACATTGTAATTAATAAATTAAGGAATTACAATCATTTCACAGCTTTTTAAGATAAAGTAGAAACTCTCAAGACATGTTGAAGATAATATTGTAGCTATGACAATGAAAGGCTCCTCGACGCGAATGATAGCTAGGCGGCTTAATGTAAGCCAATCAGTGGTCATTAAGGTGCACAAAAGGCGAGGAGCAACACCTAAGCCACAAGTCAGAGGCCGTAAAAAAAAGTTAACGGAAGTGGACGCACTATTAATGATGATGCAGATGGGAAAGGAGACACTTTTAACACCAAAAGAAGCTTCTATAGCAATCAATAAGCTCGTTAGTCGATGGACTGCAAGTAGAACTTTCCACGACATTGGCTACATCTGAGCGGTCAGGAAACGAAAACCTGCATTGTCGGTAAAAAATGTTAAAGCGCGGTTGCAGTTCGCCAGAGAACATAGAAATTGGACAGTAGATGAAGGGAAGTATGTAGTGTGGTCAGACGAATCAAAAGTCAAACGGTTTCGCCCTGGGATGACCATCCAATGGTATCACGTTCAAGAAACAGTGAAGCACGGTGGATGGGGTGTCATTGTGTGGGTTTGTTTCATATGGTGGCACGTTGGACCACTGCAAAAAATCGATGGAATAATGAGAAAAGAAGATTCTTTGCGCAGTTTGCAGACTCATCTTCCCGACTTTGTAGATAGGAGCGCCTATCCTGAAAAGGAAGTCATATTTAAACATGATGGCGACCCAAAACAGACGTCCAAAATAATGAAGGAATGGCTTACCAAACAATATTTCCAATTGATGCAGTGGCCAGCTCAAAGTCCCGACCTCAATCCGGTTGAGAATTTATGGTAAATTGTGAAAAGACGGTTGGGAAAATATCGATCAACCCCAATGAATCTGGGAGAGCTTTGGCAGCGAATACAGCGGAAATGGCAAGGTATTCCAAATGAAATTATAGAAAAATTGCCGGAAAGTATGCCAAAACGCGTCCAAAATGTTATAAGTAATAACGGGCTATGGACGAAGTACTGAAATCAAGCTCTATACCTAAAGTAACTTTAAAGTGCAAAATTGAGTACATCCGAGTTGTTTTTGTTTTATTTGTTTTTTCTTAGAATTTGTTGCTTTTCATTTTTGATTTATATACCATTTTGTTAAGAATTGAACATGAATTCAGGATCTGCCTTTGCTTTTGAATTTGTTTAATTATTAACATTCTTATGCAATAGTAAGTGCACTAGGTAAGTGCACGGAGGTTGCCAGTGTCTACAGGGAGCAGCTGAGCGAAAGACTCTACGATATGCCTACGAAATGCCAATAATATGTGGCTGCATTGCCGCTCAGCCATTCAGGAAGTAGCCGAAACCACCTTAGGATACCTACCAACGAGCATGACCGAGAGAGAGTGGTAGGGACCGAGGTAATCCCAACTCCAGCCGCTGAAGTAGTCCTCCCACCCAGCATCGAAGAAGTCGGCACAGCTATTCAGAAGCTGAAGAACAACAAGGCCGCAGGTTCAGATGGCTTGCCATCAGAGCTCTTCAATGCTGGCGGCGATGTTCTGGTAGGGAGCATGCACCAGATCATCTGCAGAATTTGGGAAGATGAGAGCATGCCCGACGACTGGAATACCAGCTCTATATGCCCCATCCACAAAAAAGGCGATCCTACCTCTTGCAAGAACTATAGAGGTATATCCCTGCTCAATGTCGCATACAAGATCCTGTCCAGCGTATTGTGTGAACGTCTAAAACCATTTTGCACCGCACTAATCGGCAGCTACCAGTGCGGCTTCCGGCCCGGCAAATCAACCATAGACCAAATTTTCACACTTCGACAAATCCTGGAAAAGACCAACGAGTTTCGAATAGATTCACACCATCTTTTCTTCGATTTCAAAGCCGCATACGACAGCGTTCATCGTGAGGAACTGTTTGGTGTGATGGTCGAATTCGGGATCCCGGTAAAACTGATCCAGTTGTGTCGCGCCACGATAAAAAACACGCGATGCACCGTGCAACTCGGTTCTAGGACTTCGGAACCATTCGAAACATGCACCGGATTTCGGCAAGGAGATGCGCTGTCATGTGACTTCTTCAACCTGGTGCTGGAGCAGATAGTGCGACGGGCAGGCGTCAACAGGGAAGGCACTATCTTTTACAAGTCCATCCAGCTGCTATGATACGCGGATGACATCGACATCATCGCGTGTTCTCGCTGTGGCATTGTGGAAGCATTCACGGCGATTGAAGAACAGGCGAAACGAGTTGGTCTTAAGATCAATGAGGACAAAACGAAATACATGCTGTCAAGCAAAAACCAATCCGTCGCTCACCACCTGGGACAAAATATAACAATTGACAGCTACAATTTCGAAGTAGTTAAGGAGTTTGTGTACCTCGGGGGAAACGTAAATTCCACAAATGACACCACAGTGGAGATCCGGCATAGAATCGCCCTTGGCAACCGCTGCTACTTCGGCTTGTCCAAACAACTGGGGTTAAATCTCCTCACGCTCATACTGCCAGTCTTGCTGTACGGAGCCGAAAGCTGGACGATAAGCAGGACAGCGGAGCTGATTTTGGGTTCTTTCGAAAGAAAAATCCTGCGCGGGATATTTGGTCCTGTCTATGAGGAAGGTGACTGGAGAAGAAGACACAATCGCGAACTCTACGAGCTGTACCAAGATGTGGATGCAGTCCGGAAGGCAAGGATCCGTCGACTGCACTGGCTCGGCCACATCGAGCGCATGGACATCAACGCTCCAGCTAAGAGGGTCTTCGACTCCGAGCCTCCTGGTTCGAGAAGAAGAGGAAGACCGAACCTCCGGTATAAAGACCAAGTAATCGCGGATGTAAGACATCTTGGTCTTGACAACTGGAAGCAGCGTGCCCGGGACCGTCAAGGATGGAAGGCAGCTATAGCTCAGGCTTCAGATCCTCCATGGATCGCTGACCTGATAAGTAAGTAAGTGAGTGAGTGCACTAGGTACAAACATGTACTCATTTTTGCTCGCCACTGTACATATTTATGTAAAATGAAACAAATAAAACTTATTAAATTCACAATTGACTCTTCTTTTAAATGATGTTGATTTATGTAACGAGTCCGCTGGACACTACTGGTCAGTTACGTTAAAAAAGCATACTGGGTAGTTAAGGGTTAATAACGCTTTTGTAAATGGTACTTTTGTGGAAGGGACTCCATTGTATTCATTGTAAGACTTTTTCCAAGAATATCGTTTACGAAGGTTTTATACAAAATAACAGAAATTGAGTCCAAGATTTGAGAAATTCGATTTTAGAGAAATTGGGGAATAGCTAAGTAGTAAATATTGAAATCTAATAAAACGGGAACGGAAACCATCGTTATTTTACAACGCCCAAAGATCGCAATCTGGACACTTAAGCAGCAGACTGAAGTGTCCACTTTTTAGGAGTGGAGCCCTCACTTTAACGCGCTACTTATATGTACATATGTACATATCAGTCAATTCGATATCTTGACGAAAGAAGAACTAATTTCCTATTATCAATTCCACCTGGATCTTATCATATAGAACGTTTGAAGTTCAAGCGACCTTGTGTAATCAACTTAAATTTCTGATAGATACTATCCACTCCAATTATTAAATTAATCAGGTTTGTGAACAGAGCCATTATGCCACTGAATTATGTTTGTGAATTAAACCATTATGCCACTGATTGAGGTATAATCTTTTCCTCTACACTCGATAAACCAAATTGATTTGCAAAAGGACAATTGGAAATATAGGTATATATGTATGTATATGTTTAGTGCCCGCCGTTCCATGAACGTCATTCAATTCTCATGCGAAACGAAGAGAGGAAATCTTTACCAGAGTTAGTCCCATTTATGTATCTTTTATAGAAGGCCTTGTCGACCTCAGGTTAACATCTTCCTATACGAGTGCAATAGATCAGAAAATTTGTAGATTTACGAAGAAATTCAAACGCAGATTGCATGTACTCGAACTTCGGAAGTTTGGTTATACCATTGTTGATAAGCGCTCTCCCTACATATTATCCATAAGTAATCAAACTCTCATTGAGTGTATCTCAAGGAAACCACCAGAACCACAGAGATTGAAAAAAAAAAAATTAAAAAAGAAAAAATATAAGACGAATAACAAGAAACGATACAACCACTGATTGAATCATAGAAATGGAAATTGCACCAACAATTCGCATTAACCCAAAACCACTCTCCGCCTGTATGTTTTTTACTCCGTTCATCGCCATCGAGCGTATACTTTCTCCATCGATAAGAAGAATCTAATCTCCCACAGGCAGCATGCTACAGCAAATGAAACTTGAAATAAAAACGAGAATTCAATCTGTAATTGGTCAGCAGGACAACAGCACAAATGGTCTCATATCGATCATCAACCAACAAACAACAGCCGACAATCCAGAAGTATTTAAACCAGAGATACATTTCTTTGACGAGGGTCAAGGATTCAAGAATCCGGTTTCTCTGAAACCTAGCTCCAGACTGTACGAGTCTTACAGCCCGAGGACTTACCATGATTATTCAGCCGGAGGAAATCCACAAAGAGTTCTTCGATATCCTTGACAGGTATATAGTGCGCTAAAGATGCTGATGGCGAGTGTAAACAGTTTTTTTTTCTGAGAAAAGAAAATCCGTGATGAGATTCTTTTGTCATCCACAGCGAGAACGAGAAAAGAACGAAAACGAAAAAAATAAAATCCGAACGAAAGGGATCGCAGTTAGGGTGTGAGGTGAGCACTAAACGGCATGTTTCTATCTTTTTATGTTTTCTTTGAACTTGCACTTATCCTTTGATGCACACATAAAATACTATCCGGGTTTCAATCACTCGGTCACTATTTCAATCGTCACCGAAAGATGCTGGAATGCTTTCGATTAGATGCACGAGTACAATCGTTCTATTGTTACAAGTGTCCGTTGACACGATAGACGAGTCGGTGTTGTCGCGTTAACGAATCCAAGTTATGTACGAACGTCTGGCACGATTCAGGTAAAGACCACGAATGGAGTACCGAACACGACGAAAATGGAATCAAAACTGAAGAAGCTAACAGTCGACAAGCAATACACGGTAAACAGTAGACCAACAGGCAACATGATACCATCTTCCATGAGAAAGAGAAATGGTTTACACCAAGCGGGGAAATGATGAGCGACTCAAGTCGAGTTCAATCCTAAGTTGTTGGTTACCTGGTTGGTTTGCCTATTATTCCGCGCCGTGGTGAAGTTGACGTGTAAGAGAAACGCTAGAGAGAGTTGCGCTGTTAAGTTGCAGAGGTGATGTAGACCAAACAGAAGATCGCTGGATCACTTGTGTCGATTTTAGGTCAGGGAGAGGTTGCCTTGAAATGTCAGACATTTTTTTATTATTATTATTGTAGTTGTCAGTCAGGGAAAAACGTACATATGTATGTATGTACATATGTATATACTCGTACTAGCACCTTGAAGATAAATATGTATGTATGTATGTACATCATTGATCTTGAGTTCATAGCCCACAACTCATTTTGCTAAAGATATTCATTTTTAGGGTTCCGTACCCAAAGGTACAACGGAACCCTATTACTAAGACTTCGCTGTCCGTCCGTCTGTCACCAGGCAGCTCTATTATAAGACAAGGAAGAAGTGGGGCCAAAATTTAAAAGGGCTCGGGTACATAACTTAGGTGGCGCTACAGTCCGTGGTGGACCTGGGCCTCAACCAACAAGCGTCTCCAGCTGGCACGGTCTTTGGCCAGCTGTTTCCAGCGCCGCACTCTCAGTTGGTTAAGGTCCCCTTCCACCTGCGTGCGCCACCGTTGTTCCGGCTGTCCTCTGCCGCGCCTTCCTTCCGGGGTGGATTGGAAGACTCTTCGGGTCGGAGCTGTATTTTCCATTCGCTCTACATGGCCTAGCCACCTCAGACGATGTATCCGTACGCGTCGTACCAGGCCGATGTCGCTGTACAAGCCGTACAGTTCTTCGTTATATCTTCTCCTCCATACAACGTTTGAACAAACGGGACCGTAGATAGTGCGCAGAATTTTCCTTTCGAAACGACCAAGGGCATCTTCATCCGCTTTTGTTAAGGTCCAAGCCTCTGCGCCGTAAAGGAGGACTGGGATGATTAAGGTCTTATATAGTGTCACCTTGGTTTTCCGAGAGAGGGCTCTACTTCTCAATTGCCTCTTGAGCCCATAGAAACAGCGGTTGGCAAGAGTGATTCTGCGTTTTATCTCAGCGCTGGTGTTGTTGTCTTTGGTCATCAGTGAGCCAAGTTAGACGAATTCCTTGACCACTTCAAAGTTATATCCGCCCATGGTGACGTTCTGGCCAATACGTCGGTGTTGTCCGTCTCTTTTAGATGAAAGCAAATATTTGGTTTTACCCTCATTAACCTTGAGACCCATCTTAGCCGCTTCTACCTCAATAAGCATTGAGGCCTCATTGACGTCTCGCTGTGTCCGTCCAATCACGTCAATGTCGTCGGCGTACGCAAGCAATTGCGTAGACCTGAAATAAATCGTACCTCTTGTGTTGGCCAGCGACTCTTGCACGATCTTTTCAAGCACGATGTTGAAAAAGTTGCATGACAGCGCGTCAACTTGTCTTAATCTTTTTTTAACATCAAAGGTCTCGGTTTGTTCATTACCGACCTTAATGCAGCAGCGAGATTTCTCCATTGTCATCCTGTACAGTCGGACGAGCTTGGCAGGGATGCTAAAACTAGACATGGCTTTGTATAGATCATCTCTATACACGGTGTCATATGTATGTATGTATATTAGCGTTACAGTTCATGAAGGACCTGAGCCGAGCTTCTCTCAATCACCCATGTTGTGCGTGATTTCATTTTCCCATAGGTGAAAGGGACCTACAGTTTATTGCCGGTTCCGAACGGCGAATTTCGAGAAGCTTTTCATGACAATTTTACTACAGGGGTTTTGTCAGAACCCCGCTGAGGAGAAACACCGTGAAAAACACGTTCGATGACATGGCTGTGTCGGGATTCGATCCCGTGTCATCGGCGTCAGAGGCCAACACACTACCCACTGCGCCACGGTGCTCTCGCTGTCATACGCAGCCTTGAAATCGACGAAGAGGTGGTGAGGGTCGATTTGTTATTCCTGGGTCTTCTCCAAGATCTGCCGTAGCGTAGATATTTGGTCTATTGTGAATTTACCTAGCCTGAAACCATACTGATAAGAGCCGATTAGGTTATCCACAAACGGTTTCAGGCGTTCACACAATACAGCAGAGAAGATCTTATATGCGATGTTAAGGAGACTTATCATGTTATATACGCAATTAATTGATGATGGAACTCATCCATCAAATATTCTCGTGAACTTTTCCTGATGGTAATGGTTGGTGATGTCATGTGTCGGTGTCGCATAATGTGAATCACACCATTTAAAATACAGAGAAAAATATTTTGATGTGATTTTGATTGTCGGTAGCCTGATGGATAGTGTGAGTAGGCCCTAACTCGTGACTGTGTCTGGCCAGCATTAACGAATGGTCTACGAATTGTTAACGGACCATCGAGTACGACAGTGAGCAATGTAGATTTGGTGCTATAATCTTAATATCGAAAAAGGTTGCGGAAATAGCAAAGTAATGTCCAAACACAGCCCTACGATTACGGGGCACGTTGGCCACGCTTTGCCAACTGCCTGATGAGAGCACTCACTTCGAGCGTCTTCCTCCTACCGACCAACAGGAGCCTATCAAATTACGATATTGACACGCAGCTTAAACAAATGGACGAAATAATCAACATACGATGAGCAGAGCCATACCACCAACGTGTACCGAAATGCGACAATAGACGCACTTCACGGACAGAGACCTTGAGTTTAAGCTCAATGTTGCATTGCCCCGACGATTCTTCGGAAATGGTATTTTATGCTCTTGACTCCAGCCTTCCATAATCCTCCGAAGAGTGGAGAGGCCTACTTACTTACTTACTTACTTGGCGGGCGTTACAGTTCGGGGTGAACCTGGGCCTCAACCAATATGACTCTCCACCTAGCACTGTCTTTCATTAGTGCCGCACGCCCAGTTGGTTGAGGTCCCTTTCCACCTGTGCGCACCACAGGTGCGGCCATCTTCTATTTCTTTGTTCCTCGGGGTTGGATTCAAAGACCCTACGAGCTGGAGCTGTGGTGTCCATGCGCTCTACATGACCTAGCCATCTAAGGCGTTGGATCCGTCGACGCCTGACTAGACTCATATCGCTGTACAACCCGTACAGTTCGTGATTTAATCTTTTTCTCCAATCCCCTTCTGTGTTCATAGGACAGAAAATCGTACGCAGAATCTTACTTTCGAAACGACCAAGGATTTCTTTATCCGCTTTAGATAGAGACCATGTTTCTGCGCCGTATAACAGGACCGGGATAATTAAGGTCTCATACAGGGTCAACTTGGTTCCACGAGAGAGGGCTCGACTTCTCAATTACCTTTTGAGCCTAAAGAAACAGCGGTTGGCATGAGTAATTTTGCGCTTGATTTCGAAACTGGTGTCGTTGTTCCAGGTCACTGCGGAGCCGAGGTATATGAAGTCCTTATCTACCTCAAACTTACATCTGCCAATACGCACGTTCTTGTCCAGATGTCGGTGGTAAATGTCATTTTTCGATGACAGCAGATATTTAGTCTTGTCCTCATTAACTGCCAAACACGTTTTTGCCGCCTCCATCTCAATACTCGCAAACGCCTCATTGACATCCCGCTGTGATCTACCTATTATGTCAATATCGTCGGCGTAGGCAAGGAGTTGCGAGGATTTGAAATAGATTGTGGCTCTTGTATTGGCCTGTGATTTTTGCACAATCATTTCTAATATGATGTTAAAAAAAATCACACGATAGCGCATCATCCTGTTTAAATCCCTTTTTGACTTCAAAACTATCGGTCAGTTCTGCACCGTTTCGGATGAAGCAGCGAGCGTTCTCCAGAGTCATCCTGCAAAGTCTGACGAGTGGAGAGGCCGGAGTAATAAAATTCCATTTTGTACCCTGTGTGGATAATGTTTCAGCGATTTCCTTCCAATCATCAACGGCAGATTGTAATAGCCGACCTAGCTGAGCCTCAGCTCCTACGATGTTTGTCCCACCGTCACTGTATACTTGACTGCAGACTCCGCTTCGTTCTGTTAATCATCGAAATGCTTCCAAAAATGATTCGGTTGTGAGATCGCTCACCGCTTCCAAATGCATTGCTTTCATTGCAAGACAGATAAAAACACACATGTACCCCTAATAGCATTTGGCTCCTCGGCCGTTCCATGCTTTGACGGTGATCGGTCCGACATAATCTATACTCACACGTGTGTATAGAAAATGTGGCTCTTGCAACTGGAAGTTCTCCCATTCGCAGCTGGGCTGCCTTGTTGCGGAATCTGTAGTAAATTGTGAAATTCAGGAGATACTTTTTTACAGCACGGTCCACTTGCAGTATCTAGTAGTTAGCTCTCAACCAGCATATCATTAGTTGTCTGCAATGTCCTCATATGTGTCCTTTTAGTGACCAATTCCGTAAAATTTTGTCCGGGTCTGAAAATAATAGAACCTGTGCCTGTTAATGCCTTTCCCCGACCCGGAGACTTCCTTGCCCATAAGTAAAGTGAATTAAGGCCTTCGTTGGACATATCGGTTTGAGCCAGGCGGACGATGAAAATGGTGGCATCTTCTAACTCCTTTGGTGAAAGCGATCCCGATCAACGATGGATGATGCTTGTCTTTGTGTTGGATTTAAAGCGTCTGCACCATGCGGTTACTCGAGTTTGATGACCGATGGATCAATTCGGTGAGTCGATTGTTGGAAATTTCCGAACAGTGTGCTTGAACCTTTCTTATGCCTTCTGCCGCTGTGAGACTGGTGGGTTGCGTTGGCATCTTGAAGATCCACGATAAGTTAAGGGATTTTGGACCGTTCCACCATAGCGATTCTCTTACTAATGCTGATGACCCAGTCTGCTGGATTGGTTTTGGTTGGAACATACTTCCATATGTGGATGTCCGTTAATTGCTGAATTTCTCCCACGCGATTTCTGATGAACGAATCCGAGCCAAGGTGATGGTAGAGTCTGCCTAGGTATGCAACATAGCGGTCTTCAACTTGAGGGTGTGTGCAACATGGTGTAGCATTTTGGACAATATTATAGCACCGCAGAGCTCTGGGCGCAGTAGACTGACTGGTTGTGCTTGTGCTACCTTGGAATGCGATACCAAGAGGTGCGTGTAAACATTGCCGTCATTACCAGCGGTCCGCATGATATATTTTGCCTTGAGGATGGAAGGTGTCAACCACCCCATGGGGTCAAAAAGACGAGCAATCGTTGACAGTATGAACCGTTTCGTTGGAAGAGGATGCTTCGAAGGGATGTAAAGGAACGAGAACTGATTATCGGCTGAAAGTCAGTGAATTCTCAGCGTCTTGCCTGGATTCGGACCTTCAACCGGCAGTACTAGATTGGATTCGCGGTCTTCGATGGGTATGTTCTTGAGAAATTTTCATTGTTGGACATTCACATCCTTAAATTGAAACCTGCCGATCTCGCTTCAATATTCTTGGGCCTATTGGATGGAGTCTGCTCCTGAAAGCAGGTCGTTAACAAACATTTCTTCATGGATCGTCCTTACACTGACAAATATACATAGTATATAGTCAGATACCCTGAAATCTATATTTTGACGAAAATGTAGATGTTGCTCTTGGAAGAGCCGGAGCGCTTTCCTTTTGACAAGATAGCTAATCTGCCACGTGGCCCTCACTAAACCCAAAATTGCCTTTGGATATCTCGTTCAGTTTAAACGAGCGTCGGCTTAATGGAAATGTTTCGGGTGTGTGAGAAACATTCTGTAGGGACTTGTCTCAGATTACACAGAGCACCAAAGTCTGAGTCAATGAGATTCTATACAACAAGGGAAGGATAATACGAATATACAACTTTCTGATAAAGCTGATTCGGGGTCATGTTGCAACGACAATGGCTCCGGTCAGGAACTTTATCTCTGGTGCTTACTACGCCAACAACATGTACCACGAAACTTTCGCTTTAACGGTGGTTGGAGTGGACTCCGCAACCATCTTATAATAAGTAAGGCAACAACTGCCGGCCCCAGTGTATATGTTGAATTGGTGTATAAGTGGATTGCCAGCAACTTCAGTCTACAAATTTAGATTTAGATTTTTAAATTCTTGCATAAATCAATTCATTTTCAAACTTCATTTTGACCCACCTGCAGTTCTATTTATATGGTATTTTACATAGTCGTCCCAGATTTGGCAACCTTATACATTTTAATCTTGTTTTTTGTTGGAAGAACCCACTACTTCTTCGCGAAAATGCTCACCTTGACGTGACGTGTCGCATGCAAGATCCGGCCCCCGTACTGTGTGAACATCTAAGACCCTTTTGCACCGCACTAATCGGCAGCTACCAGTGCGGCTCGTCACCAACTAACCTTCGAGCCGGCAACACCCGATCGCAAAAACCCCGTTACAAGTCCGATTGCTTTAAGTTCTCCTCTCTTTCATTTTAACCCCCCCCCCCCCCCCCCCCCAGTGCTGGGTAACCGGTTTAGTGTCCCCGTTCTAGAGGTACTTACCGAACCCAAAAACAAAAAAAGGAAAAAACCAATCGGCTCCCCCACCACTCATCAACAAGTCCCCCCCCCACACCCTCTACCGCCAACAACCCACAATTCATAATTATGTCATCATCCGACCCTGAAAAGCCCCTCTCATCACTTAGCGTCTTCCTTCTTAAAAAAGGAATAGACAGTATTAGTACGGCCTATGAAAGCATCTCCCAACTACGTGATGGAAACCTCTTAATTCTCACAAAGTCACAAAAAGTCGCGGACAGATAGTGCGACTGGCAGGCGTTAACAAGGAAGGCACTATCTTCTACAAGTTTGTCCAGCTGCTAGAATACGCGGATGATATTAACATCATCGCGCGGCTTCGGCGTGACGTTGTAGAGACTTTCACGGCGATTGAGGAACAGGCGAAACGAATTGGTCAAAGTCAACGAGGATAAGACAAGGTACATGCTGTCAAGCAAAACCCGATCCGTCGCTCACAATTTTCGACAAAAAATGACGATTGACAGATACAATTTCGAGATAGTTAAGGAGTTTGTCTACCTCGGAGCAAACGTAAGTTCCACAAATGACACCACAGTGGAGATCCGGCATAGAATCGCCCTTGGGAACCGCTGCTACCTCGGCTTGTCCAAGCAACTGGGGTCAAAACTCCTCACTCGAAAGACCAAAATCATGCTTTACAAAACGCTCATACTGCCAGTCTTGCTGTATGGAGCCGAAAGCTGGACGATAAGCAGGACAGAGGAGCTGATTTTGGGTTCTTTCGAAAGAAAAATTCTGCGCCGGAAGGTCTGTGAGGAAGGTGAATGGAGACGAAGACACAACCGCGATCTCTACGAGCTGTACAAAGATGTGGATGTAGTCCGGAAGGCAATGATTCGTCGGCTACATTGGCTAGGCCACATTGAGTGCATGAATACCAACGCTCCGGCTAAGAGGGTCTTCGACTCCGAGCCTCCTGGTTCGAGAAGAAGAGGAAGACCGAACCTCCGGTATAAAGACCAAGTATACGCGGATGCAAGACAACTTGGTCTTGATGACTGGAAGCAGCGTGCCCGGGACCGTCAAGGATGGAAGGCAGCTATAGTTCAGGCTCAGATCCTCCATGGATTCCCGGCCTGATAAGTAAGTAAGTAGGTAGCTAAATGAAGGCAAGCAAACGCTACCAAAGCTCTTTAGAGCTCTTTAGATTCAAATTCAATGAATTCGTTCTTTGGACAAATATCTTTCTGTTTTTGCAAGCTCATAAATAAAAATCGCGGTCCCCAAAGCGCCACAAGGGCAACTATTTGATAACCGATTTTTGCCGACACGATTAATCACCCACTATATGGACTCAAAACCTCCCGTAGTAAACTTGCCATGAAAAAGCTTCTCGACTCACGCCGTTCGGAATCGGCATTAAACTGTAGGTCCCTTTCACCTGTGGGAAAAATAAATCACAACATGGGTGATTGAGAGAAGCTTGGCTCTGATCCTTCATGGGCTGTAACGCCACCAAACAAGAAGATATGGACTCAAATACATACTCAAATGTTTTTGCGCGATTATATGATTGGTTGTGATTTTCTCTCAGGAGCATAACAAGCGAAAAGACAACAGCAACAGGGAAAATCGTAAATTTCCTTGAAAGTAAGAAAGGAAAGGAAACTTTCCATTTCACCAACGACAGATGATTAATTTGTTTCATATGACTTTGCCCGATGACTGCAGCACAAAGCAACTCGGATAGATACACCCGGTTAAAGGTTGACATTAAATGCGTCGTTAGCGACCGGCGATGAAGGTAAGTACATGCAGCAGCAGTGGCAGTCAAAGTTGACAGCCCTCACCTCTCTGGCAAGGTAGATTGTCATACATACAATATCATCGTAATTTGTAATTTGTAATCGTACTTCGGGTAGGGTCTTGAACCGAGGAATTGTGAAGGAGCACGACGGCTCTTTGGAGCCGTGGCATGGAAGTGCACAAATGTCATTTACATTGAACCAAATGTGAGCGTAATTAGGAGCGGTTATGTCAGACTGTCAATCTTTTGTGATGCAACTAATGATGACATCCAAGAATCGTCAAGACACTGTAAACCCCATTGAGTAACTTCAAGTGAACCGGAAAGTTTCTAGAAATATCGAACTACAATCGATTTTCATTGTATCCATTCCAATACCTGGTATCACACTTTACATTCCACAGATGCCTGTTATGACACCTGCCAACAATCCTCCCCTTTGAATTCGCCCAACTCGAGTGAAATGAAAAATTTCTGCGCCGAATTGTCATCGCACACACTTGTCACTGCGATGACAATTGTTCCCCTTGTTAATAGAATTTATTCTCCGGATTAGCATACAATCTACTCTATCTGATCCCAACACGAAAGCCTTGAATCTGGAGAAAGTGAACGCATAAAAAAACACTATTTAGTACCCTGAATGAGTACCATTGACAGCAAGTGAGCATACGCGACACGGCGCACAATGACAGGCGAACGTAGTGTCAAGACGTGTATTCGGCTTTGCATGCATTCGCCACTTGTTGATTGGTAAATGTCCAAAAACTGTGTGGTAAATGTACATATACGCGCAGATACGACGCATATAAAGCAGAGAAAGAGTAGTCATTGTTATAAACGGGCCCGAGTAGTTTTGAATGTGTTTTTTTCGTTTTCATTTTATTGTTATTTGCGAAACGTGATCGGTTTTCGAAATCCACCAACAATTGTCAAATGTGACAGTTGGAGTCAGTTCAGGGAGAAGTACATATGAAGTAACGAAACTGCTGTGTCGTATGCATTGTGGATCGAATATATGTAATATTCGAGCAGTTGAAAGCACCTGCACTGATCGATGGTGGTGATGATTGTGTAATTGTCGTGACGCTACGCGCATTACGGAAGTTGAATGGGAGTCATAGCGTCGCGTCGCTCGGTACCCAGTTATCGTTGGTAATTTCGCAATTTTTCCTTTGCATTCCGCATTGTTCCATCATTTAAGTCTCGCGGGGATATGTTAATCTACATACATATGTATGTATATGTTGTCTAATGACTGTTCGTCGTTCATAATATGTAGAGGAGTCCGAAGATGTACTAAATCACGCAAGCAATATCATTCTGTTATCGATTCGTTATCGTGTCTGGATAAACTATGACATCGTGGCTAGTCATGCCCAGTCATTCCCCAACACCACATTTGCACTGACTCATGTTACAACTTTGTGGTTAGAATTTCGCGTTTTCGTTATCAGGCGGCATTGTTCAAGGCGTATCCATGGTAGCCGGACTTTGGTTGGCGCATTTGATGTGCTTCCGAACTATATCGTATGACCGTGTCGGGGAAGATACCCGTGCTAATCGGTTACTATCGTTTTAGGTGTTGGGGACTTTGATAAGTAAATTTTGTAGGTTTTGCTTCTTAGCGCCGGTGCACACGTGCGTTTTTTAACGCTGCGGCACCACCTTGGAACCGCTTTTGCGTTTTGTAGTACTCGCAATTATGTATGTGGGGTCGTTGCACACTTGCCGGGTCACCGCTGCGGTCTGCGACAACGCTGTGGCGTCGCAAATTTGATTGCGATCTAGAGTACATTGCTAATTTCCCAATGCGAAGTTATTGTAATGGGGCCGAATTCCAAATTTTGACATATTTCCACATTTCAATGTCACCAGAATCTAAATTCAAGGTTTTCGTAGAGATGTTTGTGTGTGTGTGTGTATGTACGTATGTGCGTATGCGCGTATGTGCGTACCGGAATTTTTGCCTCGGTTATCTCGAGAACCAAAGATGACAGTGACATGAGATCGCGTTCTTTCCACGCGTAATTACAGAATTGAATGCGTTTTCAGTAAAATCGGCTTAGCAGTTTTTCGTTAGAGATTAAATAACAACACGCGGTGTTCCCAAGCGGTTCCCCGTCTAAATCTCTCCCCCTTCCGAAATTACCCTCATTCCGTCAAAATCTTCATCTTACCTTCTATTATCGGAATGTAAGAGACCAATCTCGGCAACATAAGTTTATTATGTGTCCACGCCCCCACAGAGGAGAAATATGACCGACATAAAGACGACTTCTATGATCTCCTAGGCAGAACGTATGCGCAATGTCCCAGCTATGACACCAAAATCGTGCTAGGAGATTTCAATGCGAAGCTGGATGAGGAAGCCATCTTTGAACGCGTCATTGGAAAGCACAGCCTACACAACACCACGTTAGAAAACGGATACAGGCTAATAGACTTTATGGTGGGACATAATCTGGTAGTAGCAAGTACGCGATACCCACACCTCAACATCCATAAAGGGACCTGGCGGTCTTTCGATCCATCGACAACCAACCAAATTGGTCATATTGCGATCGATGGCAGACACTCCTCCAGTATGCTAGATGTCCGAACCTTTCGAGCAGCCAACATCGACTCGGATCATTACCTTGTTGCAGCCAAGGTACGGATGCGAATTTCTCGGAATCAACGGTGTCGAGTAAGAACACTAAAATTTAACGTCGGAAAGCTGCAATCGCAGGAGACCGCCAGGATCTTCGCCGATCAAGTCTCCCTCAAGCTCTCTGAAGTCCCGATGCAATCTACGAAAACCATAGAACAGCAATGGAGTCGTTGTCAGAACGCCATCTAAACCGACTAATCGGTTTCGAGCCACCACGGTCGAGAAACCCCTGATTTGATGATGAGTGCAGACAGGCCCATGTAGAGAAACAGAATGCATACATGGCCACATTGCATCGACGGACGAGAGCTGCCCGCAAGCTCTATGAACAAAAAAGGAGGGAGGAGCATGCGCTTCTGAGAAGGAAAAAGAAGGAGCGCGAGAAGCGCGAGATCGAGGAGATGGAGAGACGTTACTACAGGAACGACGTTCGAAAATTTTACCAGAAAGTAAAACGAACATGCCATGGCTATAAAGCCAGAATAGAAGCTTGCAGAGATGAGTACGGACAACTAGAGTCACAGTCGATGCTGAGATTGTGGAAGGACCACTTCTGCAGACTGCATAACGGCGATGATAGTCAAAATGCCGCCGTAAGGCAGAGCGAGAATCCCGTCCACCCGACCTAGACGATGTTAAGATAGCGATATCGAAACTTAAGTCTTATAAAGCTGCTGGAGCAGACGGACTCCCCGCGGAACTGTTTAAAGCAGCTGGCGATGAGATGGTCAGGAACATGCACCAACTCATCTGCAAGATAGGGTCGGAAGAACGCATGCCCGATGAATGGAATTTCAGTATCGTTTGCCCGGTCCGTAAGAAAGGAGACCCCTATGACTGCGCCAATTACAGAGGGAAAAGCCTCCTGAACATCGCGTACAAGATCCTCTCTGCCGTACTGTGTAAGTGCTGGAAACCGTTCGTTGACAATCTGATAGGTTCCTACCAGGCCAGGAAAATCCACGATAGACCAAATATTTACACTACGGCAGATCTTGGAGAAGACCCATGAATTCCAGGTCGACACGCACCATCTTTTTGTCGACTTTAAAGCCGTGTATGACAGTGTTTATAGAACGAGTTATACAGAGCCATGTCATGTCTTAAAATTCCTGCCAAACTCGTCAGACTGTGCAGGATGACTATGGAGAACTCTCGCTGCTCCATTAAGGTCGGAGGTGAACTAATCGACCCCTTCGATGTTAAAAAAGATCGTGCGGGACTCTGCGGCCAATACAGGAGGTACGATCTACTTCAAGTCCACACAATTGCTTGCCTATGCAGATGACCATGACGTTATTGAACGGACAAAGCGAGACGTCAATGAGGCGTTCGCAAGCATTGAAGCAGAAGCGGCTAAAGTTGGTATAAGGGTAAATGGGGACAACACCAAATATATGCTGTCATCCAAGAATGACGCGAAACACCGACGTCTTGGTCAGACCATCACCTTTGGCCGCTATATTTTTGAAGTAGCCAATGACTTCGTCTACCTTGGCTCGATAGTGACAAGCAGCAACGACACCAGCGCTGAGATGCCAATCGCTGCTTCTTCGGGCTCAAGAGGCAATTGAGTAGTAGAGCCCTCGGGAAACGAAGGTATCCCTCTACGAAACCTTAATCACCCCGGTCGTCCTCTACGGCGCTGAGGCTTGGACGTTATCAAAAGCGGATGAAGAGGCTCTTGGGCGTTTCCAGAGGAAAATTCTGCGTGCAATTTTTGGTTCCGTTTGTGTAAACGGAGAGTGGAGGAAGAGATTCAACCAAGAACTGTACGGGCGGTACAGCGACATCGACCTGGTAAGACGTCTTCGGATTCAACTTCTAAGATGGCTAGGTCATATAGAGCGAATGGACATCAACGCTCCGGCCCGAAGAGTCTTCGACTCCAACCCCGAGGGACGACGCAGCAGAGGACGACCGCATTTAAGGTGGCGCGCACAGGTGGAAAGGGGCCTCAACCAACTGGGCGTGCGGCACTGGAAGTGGCTGGCCAAAGATCGGGTCGGCTGGAGAGGCTTGTTGGTTGAGGCCCTGGTTCACCCCGAACTGTAGCGCCATCAAAGTAAGTAAGTAAGGGGTCGCCGCTTAAAAACCCGAACTGTCTTCCAACAATCACATGCTCTACCCTTTGAAATCTTTGCTCTGACCGAAACAGGTTCGTTCCCCAGCATAAATATTTCCGAACTATTCCCATCAAATTTCAAATCCCTCTCTTCGACGATTTCAACCTTCCTCATCTTAAATGGTCTCAATCATACGAAGAATCGTTTTATATTGCCAACAACTCCACTACTGCCAAAGAATGTCTCTTCTTGGATCGCCTTGCAGATTCAAACCTTAGCCAAGTTAGTGGCATCTCAAATTATATGTTTAGACAACTAGACCTCATATTCACAACCGATCCCTTCAATTCTTCTGTCTCTCTTTGTCTACTTTCCCTTTCAACCATCGATAACTTCCATCCTCCCCTTCTTCTTTCCTTTTTTCTTAATTCTCCATCACAAAATACTCCTCCTACAGTTCTGCCTTCTCACGATTTCCACAAAGCGAAAATTCACCAAATTAACGAATACCTTAAAATCCCGCTTTTCAATTTTGATAATCTAACTTTAAGTGATGCTATATCTGTATTACAAGATTCCCTCGTAAGCGAATCCACACAGCAACCTGGCGATTTCCGGACGGTCGAACCGCCAACCAAATCGACCATGTGCTCATTGACGCAAGGCACTCGTCAAATATCCTGATAACTTCCTCGTAGCAGCAAGATTCAGACCTCGACCTTCCAATGTCAGAAAGATGCACCAGCCGACCAGGAGGAGTTTCGACATTGGGCGCCTGAGCACACCGGAGATTACCAGAGTCTACAGGGAGCAGCTGAGCTGAGCTACGGTATGCCTACGTTGAACACAAACGCCAATAATACGTGGCCGCATTGCCGCTCAGCCATTCAGGAAGTAGCCTAAACCACCTTAGGATACCTACCACCCCCGACAAGAAGCCCACGGTATGATGGCGAGTGTGAGCAGAAAAAGGCAGCAACCGACGAGGCGTACCAAAAGGCGCTGCAGAGGAACACCAGGGCAGCGCAAGAAGAGTTGCGAGCCAGAAGGATGGAGGAGGAAAAACTACTGCGACAAAAGAAAAGAATCTTCGCAGCCTCCCAGTTCAAGGGTATCGAGGAGTCTAGGGATATACATAAAACACGAGCCTTTTACAAGAAAGCCAAAGGCCTTGCAAGAGTTTTCAAAAAGGGCCCCAGGCTCTTCGAAACTGCGAGGGTAATCTTCTCAGCGACCCGCAGGGAATAGTGGATGTATTTAAGAAGCATTTCCAGCTGCTGCTTAACGAGCATGACCAAGAGAGACTGGTAGAGACTGAGGAAGTCTCAACTCCAGCCGCTGAAGTAGTCCTCCCACCCAGCATCGAAGAAGTCGGCACAGCTATTCAGAAGCTAAAAAATAACAAGGCCGCAGGCTCAGATTGCTTGCCATCAGAGATCTTCACGGCTGGCGGCGATGTTCTGGTAGGGAGCATGCACCAGATCATCTGCAGAATTTGGGAAGATGAAAGCATGCCCGATGACTGGAATACCAGCTCTATTTGCCCCATCCACCAAAAAGGCCTTCCTTATTCTTGAGGCCTCGGAAACCGTCCCTATATTATCGCAGTAGTCCCTCCAGGATTGTCTCTTTGCCTTCCTGGTCGCTGCTTTGAAAGACTTTAGTGCCTCCTTGTAGAGGTCCCAATCCTCTTGCAAGCGGGTATATTTAGCTTTGTTGAAGACCTTTCTGCTCTCTTTCCTTAGGGAGACTATCTCTTTGTTCCACCAGGGGGGTTTGGGTTTGCCTCTGGGGGTGCTAACTGCACAAGATTGAGACAGTGCTCTATTGAGGGTTTCTGTCAGCTCATTTGCTAAGCTGTCTAATTCCGCTGAGTTTAGCGGATAGGTGGGGTGTATTGTCCCTAGGTGGGGTTCAACATAGGTTCAACATTTTGTCCAGTCAGTTTTCCTGTAGTTCCTGAAAGGAGCTCGGGCACTGACGTGGTTGACTATGCTGAATTGAATGTAACGATGGTCAGAGAGAGAGTGTTCTTTTAGGACTTTCCAATCTCTGACTTTGTCGACAATGTCCTGCGATGCAAAAGTTACATCCAGGACTTCCTGTCTGTTTTTGGTAATAAAAGTTGGTCTACAGCCGTTGTTGCAAACGGTGAGGTTAGTTTGTATAACATAGTTATACAAAGACTCACCTTGGTCGTCTATGTTGCTGCTTCCCCAAATCGTAGGGTGTGCATTCGCATCACATCCTATGATCAGTCCGGCATTTGTTTGCTCCGCATCCTTGACCAGGCTTACCAAGTTGGCCGGAGGGGGAGGACTTGGGTGGTCATGGGCTAAATGGGCCGAGGCAATCCAGATCTTGAGGGAACTGCCCTCGACACTAATAGCCGTGATATCCTGGTCGCTGTAGGATGGGAGTAGAAGGGTTTTTATGTGTGATTTGGTTAGGATACAAGCTCTTGGCTTACTTGCATCGCGCACGTAGGTGAGCTTATATTCGGATGTTCCGGGTCCGCGTACCATGTTATTTACTATCCATGGTTCCTGGATCAGAATGACGTCTTCTCCGCTTTTGGTGAGGCGGAGCATTAGGGTGGCCGAGGCCGCGATAGAATGATAGAGATTAATTTGAAGAATCCGCAGCATGACCACCGCAGTCTTTAACTGCCACCGCTGTGACATTGGCAGACTCTTCGTCAGACTCCAGCTCGAAATCTGACATAGTCTCGCCAAGGTCTACCTCGGGAAGGTCCAGGTCGGACAGTAGATTACTGTATTCCCCGGTAATATCGTTCACTACATTGGAGGGGGTCCCAGTCGAGAGAGTCTCCTCAGTGATCATCGGCTCCATGGTAGGGAGTTGCTCTGGGTTCGTCGATACCATGGAGTCGGCTGATGCAGCACAGGAGGCTCTCTTAGCTGAGTCCTCCTCGTCGTTTTTGTATATTCTGACCTTCGCAGAGTCAAAGCCCAGAGAGATCATGTTGTTGACCAGAGCTAGAGGTGCCAGGGAATCCTGATTGATTACGATGGTAATCAATCTTGAAGGTCCCTTAACATCCTCTAGCTTGACTACTTTCCAATCCTTGGTGGGGATTAGGGGATTGCAATTCTGCAGGATTGCCAAAATCTCCTTAGGGTCCTCGGGATAGGCCGGTATAATGGCTCTAGCCCTAGGTCTATTCGGGATTTGGTTCAAGGGTACAGCCTCAAGTTGAGCTCCCTCCCAGACCTCGCCGACTCTGCTGAGTGCGAGCTTAAAGAGGTCCATAGATCTTTGGTATTCGAAGGAGATCAGCTTGATTCTGCCTTGATGGGTAATAGGGAAGGGTTTAGGGTGTTCCTTGAGTATTGGGAAGTAGCTTTTGAGCAGCACATTGCTAATCAAAGTCCACTTAGCCGGAGGGACATTCCCATCCACATCACCCCTATCGACAACAGCCAATGTGGTCAAGACCTTCAGCACGTCGCGATAGGAGAGTTATGTTTGGGATCCAGGGGAGATGCTTTGAGACCGCGCTTTCTTAGAGGTGGAGGGGAGTCTCCAACCGACCTTTGGCGCTTGCCATCCTGCTCTTTAGCGGATGAGTTACCAAAGCTCTTGATTGTGCATTCCGCCCAGTCAAGAGCCTTTTTTCTCCTTTCCGAGAGCTGATCTCTTGGTATGTCACGCAGTTTTTCCACTAGCTTACTAGCCGCGCGACGTTGTTTGTAACTTGTTTTGGGGGCACTCAGGGTTGGGTCGCAGGGAGCATTCCTCTCCTTGTTAACACCTGAGGATGCTGGACCAGGCTTCTGTTCGTCGGCCACTGTCCTGGCACCTTGCCTTTCATTCGAATTCTGACTGCTCCCTGAAGGTGCTAGACCAGGCATTTGTACGAGGGCCGATGCACCTTGTCGGATAGCGGCATCTCTGCTGCTTCCTGAGGGTGTTGGACCGGGCTTTTGTACATATGCCAGTGTCTTTGCTCCTTAGAGAGCGACTATCACGGTACCACTATCAGAGGATGCTGGAACAGGCTTTGTGGGGGCCCCTGTTACAGCATCTCGCAGAGACTCGGCAGTTGTACTTGTTTCTGTACATTCTGCCGGTTTCTTGTTTCCCTTTTTGTTGTTGTCGTCGTTGTTGTTGTCATTATTATTGTTATTGTTTTTGTTCATATTAGTCCCACGAGTAGCGGAGAAAGGGGATACCACCCCCGCGCAGAGATCCGCACTGGGCTATTTTTAGGATGGGCCCCCAGCCAGGCTGATCATCGGCACGGGTCGTATAACACCTTGATCCGGCCCATTTGACCACATCTTAGCTTCATGTCTCCTCTGGGTTTCACAACTGCGTTGCATACTTTTTTTTTGTCCGTATAGGAATCACTTTTTCTTGGCTATGAAGCGAATTTGAACTATAGACCTTCCGATCGGCGGCCGATGATGTTAACCACTTCACCACGGCCACCCCCGAATGGGGACCTTTGGACCTTTCTTGTGAATAGGAGTTATGAAAGAGCGGTTCTCCATATCTGGGGAAATTCTCCAAGGGACAGGGATAGTTTGAATAATTTTGAGAGCGGGACAGAGAGAATGAGGGAACATTTTTTTTAATAATATGGCGGGGACACCATCGGGTCCAGGAGTGAACTCATCAATAAGTGGATTCAGTTTAATTTCAATGATATGGGGTTCAACAGAACGTGGAAGAAATGGACTAAGGGAGAAATTGGGTAGGTAGTCGAAAAATGAAGGCACAATAGATCTGTAAAGGTCGCAGTGCCCAATGCTAATTGATAGCACTAGTCCCTTAGTTAAAAACAAAATATTGCGGGCCATTGGTGCTTCCAATAGAGTGGCACTGTTTAGTGTATCATTTTTGTGGCAGCAAGAGCAGAGAAGGCTCAAAAGTTGACAAACTGAATGATGAGATCCAATAAATTTGTGTGTGAGCTCATATTGAAGGCGAAATATCTCGTAAATTCTACAATGTTTTATTCCTCCTTAAATAATACCATTACTTAAAGCATTACCTTACCTCCACATACCTACATGTGTATATCTATCTTGTCAAGTAGATACATTTCAAGCTCTCTGTTGTAGCAAGTCATCTATATCGTTATCTACACCATTTTCCCACCATTTGGTTTCTAGTCTGTTCATCATATCTACATATCAAAGTGCCCCTCCGCACTCAAGCAATAAATTACTATCAAGGCCGGATGCCATCGCTCCGATTAAGACTTACCAAGAAAACTCGAAACGACACTTGTCCACCCCTCTTCCCACGGCACTCTGACGTCGGCCAACAAACTAAACAAATTTGTTGACCATAATTCTGAAAATTCCCAACACCATCCAAAAGGTTAATGGCTTGCATTAATTCTGACAAAGATTTCGCTCATGTCGCCGAGATGTTTGCATTTTTTTGCTTTTGTCCAGCCCTGCGCTTTTCCCACGTTTGCTTGCTCGCCGTGTTTTTGTGTTATCTTGCTTTTCTCGTGGCCTTCCTCAATGAAAATCACATAGATTCGAAGGGAACAACAAAGAAAACCACGAAAATAAATTAAAATTATATCAGAATACGGCATCAAGGGAGGGTGGGGTTGCCCAGCCAGCTCACCCACTTGCCGTGGCCCGAAAAAAAAGTGAAACTCCTCCAGCAGCAGGTATGGTAATTGCTTTCGCTTCTAGCGTATAACCCGGCTTTGCGTGGTTTTCGTATTGCCACCATTTAATGTAAATTTGAAATCAGATTTTGCTAGAAGCAAGCGTTAGGGTCGGGGACGGTTGGTAATTGAAATGCGGGATTCGAATTTCTGCACATTGTTTTCCCGGCAGCACACATTTGCGCTGGTGTTGTGGAAACCCTTGTGGAGTTTATTCAAAACAGCTTTTGGCTATAGGTGGCAGGTATGGGAGTCTGATTCATCAGGCGTGCATTTGATGATTGAAATGACGAGAATGTTTGAGGCGACGACGAGGTGTGTAATGCTTGGTGGCGTTGCGTGAATGGGTGAAGGTTGGATGGGTGGCTTCGCGGAAGGTTGGATTTCGAGGTGTCGCTAATTGAGTTGACAAATTTGGACTCATTACGGTATGGCATGGTTTTGTATTTCTTAATCTTATTCAATGAGATAGATAGAAGTTTGCCGAGTGCGACCGAAGTACTATCCAATTAATTGATATAATTCAGCGGTCCAAGAAAGCTGAAAGTATTGAATATATTAGCGAAGTAAACACAAATCACTGAAATATTATGGAATATTGTTTCGATGGTAGGAGAGAGGGAGAGAGCAAATAGAGCAAAGAAGTTGATCTCGTTTAATATGGCCAACGCCATTTTCAATCTCTGTCCCTGCTCAATCCAAGTTGACACACAGCCTCCGCGTGACCTTCCCTGTATAGCTACCCTGGCATCCGCCAGGTAGTGAACAATTTTATGCAGCGATCCGACCCCTTGCTCTTGGGGAAAGAGGAACCTGGCCCTCCGATCAACCCTATCACGAAAAAAATTTATTGTTACGAAATAACCACAAGCCTCGGATACGGACGGATACAAAGCCTACGACCCCTGCAAACGACTTATTAGTCAACACCCACCAAATGGGACGCAACACGACAATACATTTTGTTCGGCCGTGCTCGCTGCTCCGATGTCCATTTTATACAGCATTGCATACAGCCAACCCACACCGAACGCAACAAACGCGTTGCGAACACGTCGTTTTCCAAGTTCCACGTGCGACTTTTGGATAAACCTTAAGAACACGCTCTGGGCGACAAACAGCCACGACTCGCGCAGGTTCAAGAGTTTTTATATTCTCTTATGAGACCCGTGGCTTGGGTCGCTTTTTTTTTTTTTTTTTTTTTAATAATTTGCGCGCACTCAAGGTCTAATAACTTTATTATGTCGGCGACACAGTGCGGGCAGGAGATAGAAAGGAAGAGGAATAGAGGAGATGCCGATGGACATTGATCTTAAATGCTTGCATGTTGCATTGAGGGGGGAACACCGAATCCGGCAGGGAGTTCCAGATTCGTGTGGTTCGGTTAATAAAGGATTCTCTATATTTGACAGTACGTCTGAAAGCGGGCTTCAGGGTATATTGGTGAGCATTCCTAGAGAGACGTGTATTGCGGGAGAAATGTTAAAAGGGCGGAATGCAACTGGCTATTTCATTTGAGCATTTTTGGTGGTAGTAACGATAAAACAGGGAGAGGCAGGTAACATTCCTGCGGTGTTCCAGCGAATCTAATGTTTTGGTAATGCTGGAGTCACCTATCAGTTTTATGGCTCGTTTTTGTATTCTGTCTAGTAGGTGCAATGAGGTCTTGGAAGCACCGGACCAGACATGAGCGTTAAACCCTAATTAGGGGCGAATAAACGCCTTATAGATTGTAGCCAGGTCTAAGGGTGAGAAATATTTCTTGCATCTGTATAAGAAGCCTAGGCATTTCGCAGCATTCTTGGCGACACTGAATATATGGTCGCTCCAACTTAGATTGTGAGCAACACTCATACCCAGGATGGAAAGCTTTTCAGTTTCTGAGATGCAAGTGCCATTCATGGATAATGGCTGCGGGTTAGTTATACGCTTTAACGACAAGAGACAGCGTTGTGTTTTGGATGCATTGAATTCCACTCTATTGTTTTTACCTCATTGGATAATGCTGTCGATATCGGAATTTAATGAGCTTAACATACGCTGCCGCTCATTATCTACAACCGAAGTGCAGGGTCGTAAACTGGTGATCGAATATGAGAAGCTGAGGGTACTGTCGTCAGCGAAGGAGTGAATTGGATTGGAAGTAACAGACAAGAGATCATTTATAAAAATAAGAAAGAGTGTCGGAGACAAAACGGAGCCCTGGGGAACACCGGCATTTACAAAGTGAGTATCAGACTTGAATCCGTCCAAAACAACTTGAATTGAACGATTCGAAAGGTAGCTTCTAATCCATGGAAAAAGAGACTCATCGATCCCAAAAGCACGCATTTTCGACAAAAGGGCTTCGTGCCAAACCCTGTCGAATGCTTTCGAAATATCCAGTGCAACAATTTTGCTTTCACCTGCTTGGTGAAGCGAGCGATTCCACTTTTCAGCGAGATATGCCATCAATTCACCAGTGGATCTGTTGCTACGGAAACCGTATTGGCGGTCATTGAGGAGTTTCCGTGATTCAAGATATTTCATAAGCAGACGGTTAATCAGCGTTTCCATGACCTTGGAAAGAAGGGACGTTAGTGCAATGGGTCGGTAGTTGGAGGGAGAAGATGATTCGCCTTTTTTGGGTATAGGCTGGACAAATGCTGTTTTCCACCTACTCGGAAAGAGCCCAGAGGTGTAGGAAAGGTGAAAAAGCTTACGCAGTGGTTTTGCAGTGGTTTGGGGCAATACCATCTGGACCAGCGGATTTGTGTATGTCGAGGTCTTTAAGAACCCTTGCGACTGTACGAGTGCGGAAGTGGATTAGTCCCATGGTGGAATTGACGCACTCTAGTACAGGCGGAGAAAAAGTACAAGCTGGCAGCTGAGAACTGGTTGCGAAATGGGCAGCAAGTAGGTTAGCTTTGTCTAAGGGGGTGACAGCTGGAATGTCATTGTGGATGAGCGTCGGTATAGACGACTTAGTTGAGTTTTTTACGTTTTTACAAACGACCAGAAACTTTTGCTACCTTTGGGACATTGAAGGATTTTACGCCTTAATTTTCGGTCGGATTGGAATTTAACCCGTCGAATGTGGGTGTTGCAGTCATTTCTGTCTCGTATGTACTTTTTTCGGTTGATGTTCGTTCACTATTCTCAGGGGTGGTTGTCCTAGATAGGACGAGGGCCGACCAATTCACGTATATTCAGTTTTGATTACGTGTATGGCCGTATTCAGCCATGCAAAATTCTTTAAAAAAATTACGTGACCTGGGGGTGAAAAGCATCAAAAATGGATTTTTTGTAAAAATTTAAATAATTGCGCGCGAGTTACATACAGGCTGTACTCCATAGCCTGTACTTTCGCAATCGTCACAGGTGCATATGCACCTGTGCACATTAATGTGGCAACAGCGAGGCATACCTTCCCCCACTCATATTCGGAAGACGTACGAGGGAATAATGTACGGTGCAAATGGCTTGGCTTGGCACTGTAGAGAAGCAAAGCCAAAATCGGCTGTCCCTTGTCCCGTTACCGCACAGAGCGAACGGCTATCAGCGGCAAACCATATGACCATATATGGTAAGATGCTCGTGCTGGTGGGCGGTGACAAGGAGTATAGTTTCCGCATATATATAAGGTAGCATTGTTAGATTTAAGTTAGTTTTAGTTTAGTCTCTCGACTAAGAATATTGAAGATTATTGATTTAGAATAAATACTTAAAATAAGAGTTGAATCGTGTTATTTTGTTTCATTTAAAAGAACGGAATCTATAATTCGCGCAAAATTTTTTTTCGAATATTTTAATTTTTTTTCTAGATTTAACTTGGCTTTTCATTTTTTACAATTAAACTAAATCGAAACTCAAAATTCCGGCTTCGTCATGACCCGATTTATATGGTCAACTCATAGTGTAAAAAATTCCATCTCTCTAAAATGTCAGGAAGTGGTCGAAAAACGCGAGTTCGAGTCAGCACAAAGAAAGCTCACTTTCGGTTCGCTTTGATAAGATGGCACACCTATATTCCAATTAAGTTTAAACAACATATGTATATCTAGTGAATTTTCTCCAATTCTTTCGATCCTCTCTACAGCATTAGTATAAAAAGGGTTCCAAGCAATACAGCAGTATTCCAAGGAAGATCTAACTAGTCCAAAATGAAGGCCTCTCAACGCAAAAGTATCTGAGAACTCCTAATGAATCCAAGCGTTAAATTAGCTTTAGTTGTAATGTAATCGACGTCCGGAATGAAACTGAATTTAGAATCTAAGTTTACGCCGAAGTCCATTATGTGGGAAACTGTAGCTAAATTAATACCGTTTAGAACATATTGAAGTTTAATGACATCTCTGTGACACCAATATGAAAGACGAGCGAGATCGTCTTGTAGTTGAAGACAATCATTTATGGACACAATTTTTTTTATAAATCTTGAGATCGTCAGCATAGAGTAGACAGTTTGAAAATTGAAATATCGATAGAATATCATTAACGAATAAGAGAAACAACTTACTTACTTACTTACTTATCAGGCCAGCGATCCATGGAGGGTCTGGGCCTGAGCTATAGCTGCCTTCCATCCTTGACGGTTCCGGGCACGCTGCTTCCAGTTATCAAGACCAAGATGTCTTACATCCGCGATTACTTGGTCTTTATACCATAGGTTCGGTCTTCCTCTTCTTCTCGAACCAGGAGGCTCGGAGTCGAAGAACCTCTTAGCTGGAGAGTTGATGTTCATGCGCTCGATGTGGCCGGGCCAGTGTAGTCGACGGACCTTGGCCTTCCGGACTACATCCACATCTTTGTAGAGCTCGTAGAGTTCGCGGTTGTGTCTTCTTCTCCATTCACCTTCAGGACCGGACCAAATATCCGGCGGAGAATTTTTCTCTCGAAAGAACCCGAAATCAGATCCGCTGTCCTGCTTATCGTCCAGCTTTCGGCTCCGTACAGCAAGACTGGCAGTATGAGCGTTTTGTGAAGCATGACTTTGGTCTATCGAGTGAGGAGTTTTGACCCCAGTTGTTTGGACAAGCCGAAGTAGCAGCGGTTGCCCCGAGGTAGACAAACTTCTTAACTACCTCGAAATTGTAGCTGTCAATAGTTATATTTTGTCCCAGGTGGTGAGCGACGGATTGGTTCTTGCTTGACAGTATGTACTTCGTCTTGTCCTCATTGGCCTTAAGACCAACTCGTTTCGCCTGTTCTTCAATCGCTGTGAATGCTTCCACAATGCCACGGTGAGAACACGCGATGATATCGATATCATCCGCGTACCCTAGCAGCTGGATGGACTTGTAGAAGATAGCGCCTTCCCTGTTGATGCCTGACCGTCGCACTATCTGCTCCAGCACCAGGTTGAAGGAGTCACATGACAGCGCATCTCCTTGCCGAAATCCGGTGCATGTTTCAAACGGTTCCGAAGTCCGTGAACCTAGTTGCACGGTGCATCGCGTATTTTTTAGCGTGGTGCGACACATCTGGATCAGTTTTCCCGGGATCCCGAATTCGGCCATCGCACCAAACAGTCCTTCACTATGAATGCTGTCGTATGTATGTATGTATGTATGTTGGCGTTACAGTCCATGAAGAACCTGAGCCAAGCTTCTCTCAATCACCCATGTTGTGTGTGATTTCATTTTCCCATTGGTGAAAGGGACCTACAGTTTATTGCCGGTTCCGAACGGCGAATTTCGAGAAGCTTTTCATGCTGTCGTATGCGGCCTTGAAATCGATGCAAAGATGGACAGGATCTTGTATGCGACATTGAGCAGGGATATACCTCTATAGTTCTTGCAAGAGGTAGGATCGCCTTTTTTGTGGATGGGGCAAATAGAGCTGGTATTCCAGTCGTCGGGCATGCTTTCATCTTCCCAAATTCTGCAGATGATCTGGTGCATGCTCCCAACCAGAACATCGCCGCCAGCCTTGAAGAGCTCTGATGGCGAGCCATCTGAGCATGCGGCCGTGTTATTCTTCAGTTTCTGAATAGCTGTGCCGACTTCTTCGATGCTGGGTGGGGGGACACTGCAGCGGCTGGATTTGGGATTTTCTCGGTCCTCTCTTGGTCATGCTCGTTAAGCAGCTGCTGGAAATGCGGCTTAAATACATCCACTATTCCCTGCGGGTCGACGACAAGATTACCCTCGCAGTTTCGAAGAGCCAGGGTACCCTTTTCGAAGCCTCCTGCAAGGCCTTTGGCTTTCTTGTAAGAGGCTCGTGTATCCTTGAGCTGGGAGGCTGCGAAGATTCTTTTTTTTTTTGTCGCAGTAGTTTTTTCTCCTCCCTTTTTTTGGCTCGGTACTCTTCTCGCGCTGCCCTGGTTTTTCTCTGCAGCGCCTTTTGGTACGCCTCGTCGGTTGCTGCCTTTTTCTGCTCACACTCGCCATCATACCACGGGTTTCTTGTCGGGAGTGTTAGGTACTCTAAGGTGGTTTCGGCTACTTCCTGAACGGCTGAGCGACAATGCAGCCACATATTATTGGCATTTGTGTTCGACGTAGGCATATTGTAGAGGGCTGGTGCAGCTTTCTGACATTGGATAGTCGAGCTCCGAATCTTGCTGCTACGGGGAAATGGTCAGAGTCGACATTTGCCCCTCTGAATGTTCGCACGTTCAGGATGTTTGGCGAGTGCTTTGTGTCAATGAGCACGTGGTCGATTTGGTTGGCGGTTCGACCGTCCGGAGATCGCCAGGTTGCTGTGTGGATTTGCTTACGAGGGTATCTTATGCTATTTATCACTTATCAAGCTCCGTAGGCGTGGTCTAGGAGGTCATAAATGTCCTCCTTGATAGGGTTTTCCGCCTCGTCGGTAGGGGCGTGTGCACATTTATAAGGCTGTTATAAAATCTACCTTGTACTGCATGAGGAGCAGCTCCGGGAGTGTACAGGGTGCTGATATTCGAGGAGCATACTCGCAAATCGTGTTCCTTTTACGTGCGTTCTCGTCGTCGACGAGTATCCGTCCGTGTATCCGAGGCAGAAACAACAGTGGACCTAAATGGCTTCCTTGTGGAACTCCTGATGGAACAATGCGACTTTAAGATGTTTATTTATTAATCTTGATTTTTTGAGTTCGATTACCTAAGTAAGACCGAATCATATTTTAAAAGGAAAGACTGAAGACCCAAGCAAGACAGTTTTGCAAATTAAAATTTGATGATTTACTCTGTCAAAAGCTTTAGAAAAGTTAGTGTAAATTATGTCAGTTTGACAGCTTTCCTCTGAATTAGAATTTAATTAGTTCACAAAAATAGGGAGATTTCTGGTAGTAGATCTACCGGAAGCAAAACCGCTTTGACAATGTGTTATATGTCTAAAAATACAAAAATATAGCTTATCGTACACTGCTTTTTCAAAGGTCTTTCGTGACAGTATGACAGCTTGCAAATAGGCCTATAGTTCTTTATTTCAAGTTTAGATCCGGACTTAAAAACCCGAGTTAAAGGGATTATTTCCAGTTCTCTAGAAAGCAACCAGTCTTAAGCAACAAATTAAATGTAAATGTTAATGGTATGGCTAAAGAAGTTGCGCAGTTTTTTAAAAAACAAAAGTGGATATTCCATCAGGGCCTGTATATGCTGCACTATCAATTACTGATAAAGACTTAAGAACTTCGGAAGTTTCCAGTTTAAGTGATCCGATCTGGAATAACTCAGGAGTCTGAGGTACATCATATATTCTCATGTGGAGAGTTATGGGAGTACACTGATTGAAAATAATCAACAAACATTTGGCAAGTCATTGACATTTTATTAGACGTTAGTCCTAAATTTTTAATGGAGTTGGAAATTCCGTGGACTTACGTCGAGAATCAATGTAACTCTAAAACTGTTTACTAGTTTTTCTTAAATTGGATAGTATTGATAGAATGTAGACATGATAGCATAGTTTAGTCATAGATAATTAACTTTGCATATAAACCGCAATGATGGATGTAATTCCGAATCATTGGTAAGCCTGATTTTTCCAAGTTTTAAGGAGCATTCGTTATCCACGAATACGAGATCAAGTATTCGATTGAGATCAGACCCATATTAGCTTCTGCTCTCGTTTGGTTTAATGTCAGCTTGGTAAAAAGTATTCAGGTGAGAGACAATGTATAAGGATATGCCTCGAATTATACAGAACACCAGAAGTTCTATCCCAATGAGATTCTATACAATAGGGGAAGGACATTTGGGATAGACTACTTTCTAATAAAACTGATTCGAGGTCATGTTCCAAGGATATGACTTCGTTCAATAACTTGATCTCTGAGGCTTAGTACCCCGACAGTATGTACCATGAGAGAACGCGACTAGCGGGCTTTGCCCAACCAGAAGCACTCCTATATCTAGATCACTGTGGGCTAATTCAGGATAGATTTGCGGTACCGCTAATCTGGTACAACCCAGTCCGTAATTCCGCGGAGCGACTACTAGCTTGCGAGCCTGAGGTCGTGCACTGTGAGCCCGAGCGCCTCAGATTCAGCCAGGCGTTTGGCTGTCAGCATCAGTATCAGTGTCTGAAACGGACTCTGGCAGTGATATAAATTCTCCCTATATTTCAAAATTCCTTCACAGAGCCCAACAGGTAAGTCCGATGCAAAGTGAACAAAAATAGAATTTTTACTTAAAGCGTCATAGAACCAACTTGACAAATAGAAAATAAACCTTACGGATTTTCATCTGACATTTGTGTTTTTTAATTCATCGTAATCGAGTGTAACATTTCTCATTTGTCTGCCAAAAGCGTTTGGTACACAACTAAGTGCACGGATCGGCATTAGTTTGAAATGCTAGTGAGTACAATCAATACGAAAGATGATCTTCAAATTCACCCTTGAATTTTCAGATAGAGTTCATCCGCAATTAGATGATTTTGTTTCGAATAATTATTTTATTTTTTATTGCCCTCATGACTTATTGCACGGCTGAAGATGAGGAACCGGAACACCCCGAGTACGGGCAATATGGATTTCGTTGTTTGGACGACAGATTGCTGGAGTTCAGTCCAGTCATTTTGGATGGGGTTGCTGTATCATCGAATTTGTTTCATTGCGAGGAAAATTACACTTGCGATGAGGATAATCCGGCGTATTGTACACCAAACGAACCGCCGAATAGATTATTGGAGGAAATTCTGAAGCAGCAGCAGCATGAACATAATTTACCATTCCCGTCATTTAATGATGATGAATATTTGGAGTATCTCGATGGGGATCAGTCGTATTATGAGCACGATCGTGTTCAGAGATCGAATCAGGCTGATAGAGAGAACTGACAGTTGATGCATGCAAATAGCTACGGTATGGATGGTTCTTTACCGGACGTACCGCGTCAATCTTTTAAAGTAATACATATATTTGGAGCTTATTTAACGTTATGACTTTTTCAGAAAATATAATTTATTTTTGCTTTGAACATGTGAGTGAAGTTTCGATAGCAATGCACTAATTAATGTCGAAGATATCTGTGATTGTGAGACAACTTTTTCGATCACAAATAATTCGTATATGATGTCGACAGTTTACCAATCATCAACAGCAACAGCCTCCCTAGGAATGTGAAGTTATTCAACATACCCTTGCGCAAGGTACACAAATTCCATTCAATCGACGCCTTTCGGTCTCAAACCTGATCGGTGTGTATAGTCAAACTGCTAGTACTGAAGCACTTTGTTTTCCTGTCGCCACAAAAAATAAAAACGCAATAATCGTTCACAATTAAAATGCAGACGCATGTCGCAGTGCAACGTTTAATGATCAGTAAATCACTTTCACCTCTCATACACCGCCGCCACCATACCGACGATCTAATTACCCATTCCATCCTCGCAACATTCCACATCTTCCCACCTGCCATTATGACAAGCAAATTGTCAGCCAAGAAAATCGTCCATATACTCGGCGTAACTTGCAATATTTGCCAATTATTGACCGAACGTGCTCTCGGAATTGGCCTCGTCGTAAGACGGCAATCTTTGCCCAATTCGTAATTGGACCTCCACCACTTAGAGATGAATCCAAAGTATGGTAAATGCGCCAAACTGGAGTGTAAGGTCGAGAAATTGGATACGAAAATGTTGATATTCTGCCAAACGGCCGTTCACTCATGCGCCACGCAGTTGATCGTGCGACCCTACATTATCGCTGCGGTGCTTGTGTGCTCGGAATACGTCAGTTTCTCGCTTTCGTTTGCACGCTAAAGGGTTCGTTGAAGGTAAAATAGTAGTTCGGTCGGTAGCATATAGTGCTTTATGTAATCGGTTCTTCAGTCACCTTTCAGTTACGGTGTTACATAGGTTTGGGCGGGTGGGGATACTGACGCCCATTCATCATCCACTTGTCAGCAACGACGACAGGCGTACAATTTCTTTTTACTCTTTTTTTTTTTTCGTGCAGATTCCAGCGATCGTGCGATGTTCTCGCACCTGCAAGAGAGAATACAAAGCAGGCGATGACTGCGTAATAGTTAATAACAAAAAAAAGGAATATCATTGGTATCGAAAATTGCATCGATATTGCCTCACACTGGCCTCGTGGGCCCAACATAGACACACAGATCTACCACTTGAAGTAGATTAGGTTAGGTAAGTGTGGGCCCTTAGGGCTGGATCAACACCCCCAGTCTTTTGCGCCACTACTCGTAGGAACAATAATGGAGGAAAAAATTATACAAACGAAAATAACAAAAAGAACAACAAAAATAACAACGACAAGAACAACACAGAAAATAACACATCGGCAGACTGCACAATAAGTAAAACTGCTGATTTTCGGCGAGGTGCTGAGACATCGGCCTCCATACATAAGCCCGGTCCAACACCGTCAAGTAACAGTACT
This sequence comes from Eumerus sabulonum, assembly GCA_951905685.1. NCBI lineage: Eukaryota > Metazoa > Arthropoda > Insecta > Diptera > Syrphidae > Eumerus > Eumerus sabulonum. The sequence goes on along the minus strand of OX645062.1, from coordinate 49,933,081 downwards.
AATACTTACGCTCCACAAGGAGCTACGACATTGGCCCACGTACTAAAGCCTGGTCCAACACCCTCAAGGAGCAGTCTAAGTATTGACGAACGGCGAAGTGTTATGACATCGGTCTCTACACAAAAGCCCGGTCTAGCAATCTCATATAGCAATAGGGAGAGGACCACTCCTCGAGGCCCAGCCCTGAATTCTCCCAAAACTCGATATGAAGAATGCTCCACGGCCAGCAAGCTATTAGAGGTCCCAAGAGATCAGCTCTCGGAAAGGAGGAAAAAGGCTCTGTAAAGAGCAAGAAAGCAAGCGTCAGAGTTCGCTGAGGAGCTTCCCTCCACTTCAAAGAAAGCGTGGTCTCATAGGATCTCCCCCGGCTCCCAAAAACAATTCCCCTATCGCGATGTGCTAAAGGCCTCGACCACAATGGCTGAAGTGATTTTAATGGGAATGTCCCTCCGGCGAAGTGGTTCTCTAGAAGGGCCCATTTAGACCAACATTTCAGTTTCAGCTTCATTTGAATGCAAAAACTGAAGCGTCTAACTGAAACTTGTAATGCGTCACACGTTGACGTGACACTGTAATGGACACCACACGTTGGGTGCCAACTGTCGATGGTGATCTTACTTCTCAGAAGGGGTGAGTTATCCAGTTCTAACCCCAAAAATAATCCAGCGACCACAAGTTCGAACATGCCGCTTTGCCAAGCTCTCCGCCGCGTTACGTGCTGTCTAAAGGCCGCAGCAAACGCTGAACAGGCAGCTAGGCATATGTTTAAAGTAAAAGAAAAGAGAAAAAAAAATGAAAAAAAACGTGTTTGCCTATTCACTCTTTATTTCAATAAAGGTAAAAGAAAAAAATAACAAAAAAAAAAAAAATTAAATAGGAAAAATACGAAATTAAAGAAAATTCAAAAATAAGAAAAAATTAACAAAATAAATGTGAAAATAGAAAGAAAAAAAAATTAAATTCAAAAAGGGGAAAAAAATGTAGTGATGACAACTCCAAAATATACGCAGTTTTTCAAAAATATATGGAAATTCGCTTAAGTGTGCGTAGACGAAGGGCAGAAGTGTACCCGACCGCTGAATAGTCTAACCAAACTTAGCTTTGCTAGATCGCAAGTGTGGCACTTTTCTCTCGGTGGAAGTAACCCGACCGGTTCGAGTGGAGTACCAAACATGTGTGTCCCTGCAGCGATTTCAGCACGGCTTTTATACCATTTGATGTCATGAGTGCGGAAAGTTACCCTTCAATTCCTGTGTTAAGGGTTGCCACGAGGCTTTTTTACACAAATAGGGTTTATACATTACACAGTATAATAAAATAAAGTATATTTTAAATATAAAATATAACATATATCTATAGTTGTCGTGTAACAAACTGAAATTGATGGAATTCCCAAAAGTTGTTAGTTCAGTTATCAGTTAAACTGATGTGTAAATTCATTTCAGTTCAGTTGTTGGTTCAGTCGTCATTTCAATTGCAGTTGGCGGTGAATCATAATTTTCGAGTTCCTGTTTTTTTTTTCTATATGTCAAAACGGAGTGATAATATGGTCGATATCATTGAAATTTATCGTGCGTGTCCATGTTTGTGGAAGAAAAGTGACCCATTTTATAATAAGTCAGTGAAAAGAGAAGCAGCAAACAATATGTTGCTGCAAAAACTAAGAACTATAGCTATTGCAATAAGCAAGGCCTTCATCGTCCATTACGCAATGTATTTCTTCTGACTTTCGACTGCTCCCAAGCAAAATGAAAGCCCACCTGGACACTAGACTGAAGTCTAAATACACTGTCTTTTTTAACTGAACTGAAAACTGAACTGATAACCAGGGATAAAGAATGAGATACCAATCTTTTGGCTTTGACAGCCATTTTGACAACTAGCCCCTACAAACGCGTTGCGGTTTGACGGCGTCTTGACTATGTCATTCGACGCCTTGACTATGTCATTCGACGTCTTGACTCTTAAGTCAAAAGCGTTGTTTTTAAAGCGGCCTCTAGACGCTCAATATTATTGTGCAAAATATTGCACAATTTTATTGGCTTGCAGCCCCAGACGGTTCAATATTTTTCCCAATAATTTAGTTGACCGCTCATATTTGTATTAAAAGTCAAAAGCGTTTTGGTTTTCCGCAATATATCGCACAATCTTGCAATATTATCTACAGACGAACAATAATATTGTGCAATATCAAATATTGCACAATATTATTAGGCGTCTAGGGGCCGCTTTAATTACAAAAGCAACAAAAAACCCCTCCGGGGATCAACGGGCAGACGTACGAAAGTTTGGTATCTCATTCTTTATCCCTGCTGATAACTGAACTGACAACTGATCGTCTAACGGGGACTTTAAGCAATGTGCTGCTTTAGAACTACCGCTCGCTGCTTCAAGAACATCCTGGACCTTTCCCTATCACCCATCATGCAGGCTTCTATCAAGACTGGATCAAGCTGGTTCTCTTCGAGGGCCAACTGCCCAAATAGCTTTTCAAGCTAGCACTGAGGCTGTACCCTCGAACCAAATCCCCAATAGACCAAGGGCTAGGGCCATTATACCCGCCCATCCCGAGGATCCTGAAGAGATTCGGGTAATTATGCGAAACTGAAACTGAAACCGTGGTGCAGTGGTTAGTGTGTTGGACTCTGACGTGCGATGAGCGAGTTCGGATCCCGATAACGCCAACGCGAATGTTTTTTTACGCGGCGTCCCTCCTCGGTGGGGTACTGGCAAAAACGCCCGTAGTATACTTGCCATGAAATAGCAAGCAACCCGCAAATTCCTACTAAGGACTGGAAAATAGCCAAGCTGGAGGATCTAAAAGGACCCTCTAGATTGATCCCCATCATAATCAATCAGGATTCCCTGATACCTTTAGTAGAAGCTAATAACATGACCTCTTGGGGCTTTGATTCAGCAGGGCTCAGAATCTAAAAAAAAGACGGGGAGGACTCAACTAAGAGAGCCTTCTGAATAGCATCATCCGACCCCAGGGCATCGACGAACCCAGGGTAAGCCCCTCCCCTGGAGCCTATGATCACTGAGAAAACTCTCTCGGACGAGCCCCTCCCCATAGAAGGAAACGAAATTACCGGCGACCATAGCAATACACTGTCTGACCTGGACCTCCTCGAGGTCGACCTTGGTGAGACTGTGTCAAATTTCGATGTCGAGTCTGGCTAAGAGTCTGCTAATGTCACCGCGGTGGAGGTAAAGGACTGCGGCCCTCATGCTGCGGATTCTCCAGATTAATCCCCACCATTCTACTGCGGCCTCGGCTGCACTAATGCTTCGCCTCACCAAAAACTGAGAAGATATGGTTCTCATCCAGGAATCGTGTAAAGTCAACAACCTGGTAATCCGGACAACAGAATACAAGCTCACCTATGTGCGTGAGGCAGATAAGCCCAGTAAACAGTAAACAAGATATCACGGCTATTAGCATCGAGGGCAACTCCTCCAAGCTTTGGATTGCTATGGCCTTTCTAGCCCACGACCACCCAAGTTCTCCCCCTCCCGCCAACTTGATCAATCTGTCTACGGATGCAGAGCTAGCACATGACGGACTTACTATAGGGTGTGACGCAAATGCACACCACACAATATGGGGCAGCAGCAACATCAACGATCGGGGTTAGTCACTGTTTAATTATTTATTACATACTAACCTCAGCGTTTACAATAATAGCTGTGAACCAACTTTCCCTAGCCCTAGCTCCTTTCAGAAACTACAAGAGATCGGAATAGCAAAAATACAGAACCTATCTTGAGCCCTACCTGGGGACAAAACACCCTACGCAAAACTCCGCGGAACTAAACAGCTAAGTAAATAAGCTGACAGGGAATCTCAACAGAGCACTATCTAGATCTTGTGTGATAAGCACCTGCAGAGATAAACCCAAACCCCTCTGGTGGAGTAAAGAGATAGTCTCCCTTTGGAAAGAGAGCAAAAAGCTCTTCAACACAGCAAAATCTATTCGCTTGCAAGAGGATTGGGGCTCCTATAAGGAAGCACTCAAATCATTCGAAGCAATCGTGGAGGAACTACTGCGAAAACATCAAGACAACCCCCGAAGCTTCAAGAATAAGGAAGATTCTGGCTTCGGCCCCGTAGTCACACAAGTCACCAAACGCAGATGGGTCCTGGACGACCTCCTGCACGGAAGTACGGAACTTTTCTGAACGCACACTTTCCGGGCAGTAGTGACTCGGCTATGACACCTCCTCAAGTCATCCAACCGAGAACATCCTCCTTCAAGCGTTCTCGCAACCTAGTGGGCTGGGCTCTAAAAATCGTTGAACCATACAAGTCCCCGGACCGGACGGGATCATACCAGCGGAGGTCCAACATGTAGCGGATCTGATCCATCTCTGGCTTCTTCTTCTTCTTTGGTGGCGTTACAGCCCATGAAGGACCAGAGCCAAGCTTCTCTCAATCACCCATGGTGTGTGTGATTTATTTTTCACACAGGTGAAAGGGACCTACAGTTTAATGCCGATTCCGAACGGCGTAAGATGAGAAGCTTTTTCATGGCAAGTTTACTACGGGGGGTTTTGCCAGTACTCCCCCGAGGAGGAACGTCGCGAAGTAAATATTCGATGGCGTTGGTGTTATCGGGTTCCGAACCCGCTCATCGTGCGCCAGAGTCCAACACACTAACCACTGCGCCACGGCGCCCTCTTTCTGGCTTCTAGTAATCTATAAAACTGCCTCTCCTTATCCGACATCCCTATCCCTACCAAGTGGTAGGTAACCAAAGTAATTTTCATACCCACGGCAGGCAAAAGCTCCCACATTACGTATTACATATACAAATACAAGGAATACACCCTAGTGGCCTTTCTCGATATTGGGGGCGACTTCAACAATATTGAACCATGGGCCGTCACCAAAGCGCTGACTGATCTGGGTGTAATGGGATCAGTGATAGAACTGGTACGACAACTGCTAACACAGAGAGTCGTCAAAGCCAACTTTCCTGGTGCCGTTTCAACTAAAATGGTCAGCAGAGGTATCTAATTAATAATCAAATACCTTGGCCTAGTTCTTGACAGGAGGCTGAAACGGAAACCCAACATTCTTGATCGGGTCAAGAAAGCAACCACAAGTGGGGTCTCCAACCAAGCATTATGCACTGGCTTATACAGCAGTCATAAGGCCCATACTCGTGTACGGCATCGTAGTTTGGTGGACTGCTCTGGACAAGGCAGCCTATCGAAACCTTCTCGGGAAAGGCCAAAGATCGGCTAGCATATATGTACATAAGGGACGCGATCAGATCTACCCCCACAGAGGCCCTAAATATTCTACTCCATTTCCCACAATTGGACTTCTTCAGCAAACAAGTTGCTACCTGCGCGGTCCTACGGATTAGGCGCATATAAAAATGGTCCACATCACATAAAGGCATTCACTAGCATTCGTAACCACCTCGAAGTACCCATGGACACAGACTACATCATCCCGCAGAACGTGTTTACTAAGAACTTCGAAGTTATCTTTCCATCCCGGGAGGAATGGGCTGAAGGGACAGTCATGCCGAAGGACCCGTTTTCTCTCTATACCGATGGCTCCAAGATGGAGACGGGTGTATGTAGGTAGTGGAGTCTTCGCCAAGGAGCTTAACATTGACATATCATTTAGTATCTCAAATCACGGCAATGTTGACCAAGCAGAAATAACAGCGATAACGCAGGCCCTTGTATGGCTTAGGATCAATGTAATATCCCTGGCTGCGGTAACCCGCAAATCAAAGACATCCCTTAACTGCCACCAATTAGATATACATAGGCTGAACATTTCAACATAAAAATACTGTGGGTTCCCGGGGATAGGGATATTCCAGGAACTGTTAGGGTCAAGCATAGTCAGTCTTCCAACCCTCGGGTATCTAAAAAGACCAATAAATACAGTAAAGCACATGATAAAACTTCGAACCATAGAGGCTACCAATTTCCAACGGAATAAAAGTACCATCGGCTTTATCACTAAGCTAAACCTTCTGGCAACCAAAAGGAAAGCCGTAAGCACTTTAGTGAGTGTCATTACAGGTCACTGTACCATTGGAAAACACGCCGCCAAACTAGGGCTACCTTCCAAAGACTTCCGCCGCGGCTGCATGGATGATGAGGAAGAGGAATCGATTTACCACCTCTACTGCCCTTCTACCTTCGAGGAACTACCTCGGCGCATCCTTCCATGATAGCTGAAGTGAGCTAGTAGATATAAAAATGGCTCAACTCCATCGCTTCATCAGAAGCAGTGATTGGTTTCAGATAGCGGATCTAGGTAATAAGATCCATTTGGTATCACAATAGACCGACTTCGACCTACGTGTGGCGTATGCCAACCACTAAAACCTAACCTAATCTAGACTACGAGGAGTCTATCGTGCCTGGTTAACGTTTAACCCGTAGAAACATACACATTTTCCGCTGAGTTGAACCACTTAGACGAGGATAAGAATTCTAGTATTCTATTCGGCCCAATGTTACTTACCTCCTCTAGTCCCGAAAGGAAATGACTTCCAAGGAATATGTTCCTTTTTTGGGCTGGTGCTGGGTATTCACACAGCAGGTGACGAATAGACTCAATTTCCCCTTCGTCCCTGCAGCTTCTGCAGAAATCATTGTGGGGCTGCCCTAACCTGGCTGCATGATGGGATAACACCGACACCGACTGCTAATCGAATATTCCCACTACTGAACTTAAGCAGACTTTCTGTCCTTTGCTTATCAAAGACGGGCCAAGCTGATCTTGCCGTTGCGCATGTATCTAATTGACACCATCGCTTATTGGTCTTCACTAAAAGCTCCGCCTCTATTTCTCTGTAGAGTGTACTGAATGGCGTTTTATAATAGCTTCAGTTGCGATCTGCGTGAAGTTTGCGCCTGATCCTAGTCTAGCTGGCTCGTCCGCCCTCTCATTTCCAGAGATGTTCACATGACCTGGTATCCAGCAGAGGGTCACCTTGTTTACATCTGATATCTCTTCTAGCATCTCTTTGCAGAGTTTGACGAGTCCATGCTGCCTGCAGAGCCTTAATAGCTGCCTGGCTATCAACATAGATTTTACTCCTTTTTCCTGAGAGATTCTCTCTAACAATCAGGTCTGCCGCCTGATTAGCAGCCATGTTCATCCAACCATTTGGATCCGTCAGTGTAGATTGCCAGTTCATACCACTTGAAGTAAAAATCTACTTATTTTAAATCACATCGACTAGATTGCTTGACTGATATCGATAACCAAAGGGCGCTTTGTCGTTTTTCATTCAAATGCCCAATAATCATCAATGTTCTATTGAGTTACTAGCAAATGCTAACCTACTATCACATCAACTAGACAAAAATTTAAAATGGCTGAATGGGATCTTATCGAGGCCATACCGATGACTTAATTACTTATCAGGCCAGCGATCCATGGAGGACCTGAGCCTGAGCTATAGCTGCCTTCCATCCTTGACGGTAACGCTGCTTCCAGTTATCAAGACCAAGATGTCTAACATCCGCGATTACTTGGTCTTTATACCGGAGGTTCGGTCTTCCTCTTCTTCTCGAACCGGGGTGCTCGGAGTCAAAAACCCTCTTAGCTGGAGCGTTGATGTCCATGCGCTCGATGTGGCCGAGCCAGTGTAGTCGACGGATCCTTGCCTTCCAGACTACATCCACATCTTGGTACAGCTCCTAGAGTTCGCGGTTGTGTCTTCTTCTCCATTCACCTTCCTCACAGACATGACCAAATAGCCGACGCAGAATTTTTCCTTCGAAAGAACCCAAAATCAGCTCCGCCGTCCTGCTTATCGTCCAGCTTTCGGCTCCGTACAGCAAGACTGGTAGTATGAGCGTTTTGTAAAGCATGACTTTGGTCTTTCGAGTGAGGAGTTTTGACCCCAGTTGCTTGGACAAGCCGATGTAGCAGCGGATGCCAAGGGCGATTCTATGCCGGATCTCCACTGTGGTGTCATTTGTGGAATTTACGTTTGCCCCGATGTAGACAAACTCCTTAACTACCTCGAAATTGTAGCTGTCAATTGTTATATTTTGTCCCAGGTGGTGAGCGACAGATTGGTTTTAGCTTGACAGCATGTATTTCGTTTTGTCCTCATTGATCTTAAGACCAACTCGTTTCGCCTGTTCTTCAATCGCCGTGAATGCTTCGACAATGCCACGGCGAGAACACGCGATGATGTCGATATCATCCGCGTATCCTAGCAGCTGAATGGACTTGTAAAAGATAGTGCCTTCCCTGTTGACGACTGCCCGTCGCACTATCTGCTCCAGCACCAGGTTGAAGAAGTCACATGACAGCGCATCTCCTTGCCGAAATCGAAGTGTGAAAATTTGGTCTATAGTCGATTTGCCGGGCCGGAAGCCACAAAATGGCTTTAGACGTTCACACAATATGCTGGACAGGATCTTGTATGCGACATTGAGCAGGCATATACCTCTGTAGTTCTTGCAAGAGGTGGGATCGCCTTTTTTGTGGATGGGGCAAATAGAGCTGTTATTTCAGTCGTCGGGCATGCTTTCGTCTTTCCAAATTCTGCAGATGATCTGGTGCATGCTCCCTACCAGAACATCGCCGCCAACCTTGAAGAGCTCCGATTGCAAGCCATCTGAGCCTGCGGCGGTGTTATTCTTCAGTTTCTGAATAGCTGTGCCGACTTTTTCGATGCTGGGTGGGGGGACTACTTCAGCGGCTGGATTTGGGATTTCCTCGGTCCCTACCACTCTCTCTTGGTCATGCTCGTTAAGCAGCTGCTGGAAGTGCTGCTTAAATACATCCACTATTCCCTGCGGGTCGGTGACAAGATTACCCTCGTAGTTTCGAAGAGCCAGGGTGCCCTTTTTGAAGCCTCGAGCAAGGCCTTTGGCTTTCTTGTAAAAGGCTCGTGTTTTATGTTTATCCCTAGACTCCTCGATGTCCTTGAGCTGGGAGACTGCGAAGATTCTTTTCTTTTGTCGCAGTAGTTTTTTCTTCTGGCTCGGTCCACTCTCGCGCTGCCCTGGTTTTCCGCTGCAGCGCCTTTTGGTACGCCTCGTCGGTTGCTGCCTTTTTCTGCACACACTCGCCATCATACCACGGGTTTCTTGTCGGGGATGGTAGGTACCCTAAGGTGGGTTCGGCTACTTCCTGAATGCCTGAGCGGCAATGCAGCCACATATTATTGGAATTTGTGTTGGACGTAGACATAGCGTAGAGTCTTTCGCTCAGCTGCTCCCTATAGACTCTGGTAACCTCCGGTGTGCTCAGCCGCCCAATGTCGGACCTCCTCCTGATCGGCTGGTGCAGCTTTCTGACAGTGGAGAGTTGAGCTCTGAGTCGTGCTGCTACGAGGAAGCGGTCAGAGTCGACATTTGTCCCTCTGAATGTTCGCACATCCAGGATGTTTGACGAGTGCCTTGCGTCAATGAGCACATTGTCGATTTGGTTGGCGGTTCGACCGTCCGGAGATCGTCAGGTTGCTGTGTGGATTCGCTTACGAGGGAATCTTGTGCTACTTATCACCGCATTACGAGCTGTTGCAAAGTCCGTGAGTCGAAAGCCGTTATCTGTTTCTTGATCATCATACCGTTTGCTATCCAGCGTATTTCCTGGACCGCAGTAATATCCGCCTTGTACTGCGTGAGGATTGTTTCTCGTTTATGAGCAACTCCGGGAGTGTACAGGGTTCTGACATTCCAGGAGCATACTCGCAAATTGTGTTCCTTTTTCGTGCGTTGTCGTCGTCGAGTATCCGTCCGTGTATCCGAGGCATCTTGCTCATTCATACCTTACCATTCCGATGACTCTAGTAAAAAATCTAAACGCACAGTTACTGACATTTCAAACATATGTACGTCCGCACATTCTTGAAAACTCCGTAGTCGTCTTTATTTCCTGCAACTACAAAAACTTATCGATAACTTCGATAAATAAATATTTCAACAAAACGTTGTAAGATCGATAAAAATTACATTTCTGCAATTAATTTAACGTTAATACACAAATAAAATCCCATATACGACTATCCCATCCCATATATGACTAGTTCGTTACCTGATTTTAGTTTTCGATAACATCCAGTCCGATAACACAGCTCGAAAAAAATCAATTATGTATCCGCTTCGTGTTTTATGAGAAATGCGCGGATGTCCGATTTCAGGATAAGGCATAAAATCTCTAATCAAATCGGTAAATCTCCGACAAAATTGTAGTTATCGAGACATACGCCAAACTAGCCAAGTACTTTTTTGAGTATGTATTTTTCAACTCAGCATGACAAATACTCGATTGTCAATTGAGAAATTATTTTCTAAAGTTTTTCAAATTGACATTTTTTATATTTATTGCTTTCGTACCTACATCCCTATTTATTGCCGCATCTCTTAATACGACATCGAGATCAGGATTATCATTCGATGGAAATGCTGGTACTAACAATTTGAAGCGAGTGTTCAAAACAGTCTTTAATACATAGATATGTGCTTTCCTATTTCTTCCTCGTCTTCATTCAGATAAAATTCGTCTGGAATTAGATGATTTCGTATCGACTCGTTTTTATATTTTTAATTATCCTTATGACTGTGTCTTCCTACGACGAGGAAGATGAGGAAGAATTCGAACGAAGACAATGTGGACAATATGGATTTCGTTGTGTGGACGATAGGACGGTCGAATTTTGTCCAATTCCTATAGATGGTGTGACAGAACAGCCAGAACAATACGAGTGCGAAGAGGATTTCTTTTGTGACGTGGATAATCCTGCGTACTGTACACCGAAGGAGCCACCTAATAAATTATTGGAAGAATTCTTGAGGCATGAGCATGAACACCATATTGGTCTTGTCGCGAATGATGTAGACAATTATGATGATATTTATTTCGATGAAGAATCTTATTATAAAAAAGCACGTGTGGTGAGAGCTAGCGGACAGGATGATGAGTGTTCATGTGAAACGACAACGCCTGAACCACCGATGACTACTACAACGGAACAGGAACCTGATTTTACAACCGTTGATTTTGCGCCAATAGCGCCATTTGATTGTGAAACCTACGGATTCTTTCCAGGTGCGTTCTACTTTATTTTACATTGCTTTTCTTCCTTTGTTCCTTTTTGAAAACAATGTCGATAGGGTCTTTTGTCAAACATCCATCAATTAGGGACTTCTTCTCCTTCTTAACGGGCGCTATAATTCGGGATGAACCTGGGCCGCAACCAACATGCCCCTCCAACTAACACGATCTTTTGCTAGCCTTTTCCATTGCCGCATACCCAGTTGGCTGAGGTCCCCTTCCACCTATGTGCGCCATCTTAAGTGCGGCCGTCCTCTACTTCTTCGTCCCTTGGGGCTTGGATTCAAAGACTCTCCGGGCTGAAGCTGTGGTGTCCATTCGCTCTACATGGCCCAGCCATCTTAGGCGTTGAATCCGTAGACGCCTGACTAGACTCATGTCGCTGTACAGCCCGTAAAGTTCGTGGTTAAATCGTTTTCTCCATCCCCAGTTACGCGCAAAATCTTTTTCTCGAAACGACCAAAGGCCTCCTCATCCGCTTTTGATAGTATCCATGCTTCTGCGCCATACAACAGGACCGGGATGATAAGGGTCTTATATAGAGTCAACTTAGTCGTTCGGGAGAGGGCTCTATTACTCAGTTGCCTCCTGAGCCCAAAGAAACAGCGATTGGCAAGAGTGGTTCTGCGTTTGATTTCGGAACTGATGTCGTTGTTCCAGGTCACTGCGGAGCCAAGGTAGACGAAGTCCTTAATTATCTCGAACTTATATCTGCCAATACAAACGTTCTGGCCAAGACGTCGGTGATGAGCGTCCTTTTTTGATGACAGCTTATATTTAGTTTTGCCCTCGTTTACCGCCAGAGCAACTTTCGCCGCCTCGAGCTCAATACTCGCAAACGCCTCATTGACATCTCGCTGTGATCTACCTATTATGTCAATATCGTCGGCGTATGCAAGGAGTCTCGAGGATTTAAAATAGATTATGCCTCTTGTATTGGCCAGTGATTTTTGCACAATCATTTCTAATATGATGTTTAAGAAATCACACGACAGCGCATCGCCCTGCCTAAATCCTTTTTTGACATCAAAACTATCGGTAAGGTGTTCATCGATTCGGATGGAGTAGCGAGCATTCTCCAAAGTCATCCTGCATAGTCTGATCAGTTTTGCAGGTATGTCAAAGGTAAACATAGCGTTGTATAGCTCGTCTCTAATTACGCTGTCGTATGCGGCTTTGAAGTCGAAAAATAGGTGGTGAGTGTCGACTCGGAATTCATTGGTTTTTTCCAGGATCTGCCGTTGTGTGAAGATTTGGCCTCAATCCGCACTGATAAGGACCTATCGGCATATTTAGAAAAGGCTTCAGGCGTTCACACAAAACGGCAGAGAAGATTTTGGAGGTGATGTAAAGGAGACTTAGTCCTCTGTAATTGGCGCAATCAGAGGGGTCTCCTTTCAGCATTCGATGCTGAGACTCCATTCCTCGGGCATGCTTTCCTCTGACCATATCTTACAGATGAGCTGGTGCACGCTCCCAACCAGGTCATCCCCAGCTGCCTTGAAGAGCTCAGCAAATAGTCCGTCTGCGCCAGCAGCTTTATTCGAAGTGAGCTTCGATATGGCAATCTTAACTTCGTCGAGGTCAGAGGGATGGAATTCTCTCCGGTTTTTGTCGATTAGAAATGGATCATTCTGCCTGACAGCGGTATATTGACTAACATCGCCGTTATACAGTCTGCAGAAGTGGTTTTTCCATATTCTCAGCATCGAATACGATTCTACTACTAGGTGTCCGTTCTCATCCCAGCAGGCTTCCGTTCTGGCTTTATAACTTTGGCTTGTTCGCTTTATCTGTTGATAAAACTTTCGAACGTCATACCTCCAGTAACAGATCTCCAAATCCGCAACCGCGCGTGTGCTCTTTCTTCCCCCTTCTGAGAAGCTTATGCTTCTCCTTTCTTTTTAATTCGTAGAGCTCACGAGCTGCTCGTGTTCTTTTATGCAGCGAGACCTTATATGCATCCTGCTTCGCTGTGTGAATCCTCCTGCACTCGTCATCGAACCAGGTGTTTCTTTGTGGTGGAGCCTTGAAACCCAAAACTTCGGATGCAGAGCTTTTCAGGGCTTGTTTGTAAAGGCTCCACTGCTGTTCTACTGTTCGCATGGAGGATTGAGGTGTATTGGAGAGCTTAAGGGAAACCCGATCGGTAAAAGCACGAGCGGTTTCTGGCCATAGTAGCTTGCCGACGTCATAACTTTGTATTCTTTCTTTACTCCGCTGCTTTCGTGATATCCGGAGGCGCATCTTGGCTACTACAGATAGTGGTCCGAGTCGATGGTAGCCCCTCGGAAAGTTCGAACATAAAGAATAGTGGAGGAGTGTCTGACGTCGATCGTGATGTGATCAATCTGGTTGGTAGTCGATTGATCAAAAGACCGCCAGGTGCCTTTGTGTATATCGAGGTGCGGGAAGCGCATACTGGCTAGATGAAGATTTCGCCCCGTAGCAAGATCAATCAGACTGTGTCCGTTATCGGAGGTGGTGTCGTGTATATGTTTGCTTATGACTCGTTCAAAGATGCGTTCCTTACCCTTCCTTCCTTAGCATTGAAGTCTCCTAGTACAATTTTGATCTCATATCTGGGACATTGGGCATACATTCTGTCTAGGAGATCGTAGAACTCATCTTTGGTGGAGTCATCCTTGTCTTTTGTGGGGGCGTGGACGCAGATCAGGCTGATGTTAAAAAATGTAGCTTTGAAACTGATTGTTATGAGGCGTTCGCTCACATCCCGAAGGCTTAGGACTTTTTGCCTTAGTCCACCTCGAACAACAAATCCGCATCCGAACAGTCGTTGTCCTCTCTCCCTATAGCAGTCGCCGTAGTAAATGGCGCAGTTTTTCATCCGCATTATACCCGGTCCATTCCATCGCATATCCTGGATGGCGGTTGTGTCCGCTTTATAGCGGTCTAGGGCGTCCACGAGTTGTTCGGCTTCACGTGGCTTGTTTAGGGACCTAACATTCCACGTACAGAGCCGAAGATCATTGTCCTTTTTTCGTTTTTTGCAAGGGTTGTCAACATTATTCCGGTCCGTTATATCCGAGGCTTGTGGTTACTTTGGTAGTTTGTGTTTTTTTTACTAGGCCATAGACCAACCGACTAATCTTCTTTTTTGGCGCAGGAGGCTCGCCATTCGCCCTTCCCCGTCTGCTAATTCTATAGGAAATCTCTAGATGACACCGCGAGGAGGTGGGGATAGGACTTACTAACAGTGCCGCAAGGTGTTCGACTGCGGTGGCTCTTCTCGCTTTTTAGCAGGCCAGCATCCGTCGGATAGTTGCTACCTCTACGAGGCCTTTGTTAGTCCTTTGCCATCAATTAGGGACTACCATTCATAAAAATTTTAGGCGCTCATCCATGAATGTGGAACAAAGTCAATTTACTTGTGCAATCTTACCATCGTTCTATGGCGTGGTAAAACATCTAAGATGGGATCGTATCTTATCGACGATGGAAGACCTTTTTTATTGTCGAACAAATTTACCCGAAGAAACCGATTATTTTGACCATTCGTATAACGACCGGTGGCAATTTGACATTATCCTGCGAATTTTGTTTCATCGGGCCACGATAAAAGTTCGAAATCGCCAACCGTATCCGCTTTTTTTACCCATTGCGCATTGGATCGAAAATTTTCACGCTGTGGGGTGCACATATGTCTAGCTTATTTTATGTCATGCCATTTAATTGAGTAATCTACGGACATTCAATTCGGAGACCTTTAAGAGGTCTTACCTCAAGGCCAACAGGGAGTATAAATTAATTTGCACGCGGAGCAGGCGAATGTACTACGAGAAGGAGGCGTACAAATTGAGTCACTCAACTTGCTCAGCGGAGTTTTGAAAGGCAGCCAAAAAACTTAATGGCGAAAGGTACAGAATAAATAAGGATATTAGTGAGAACGCCCTGATGGAGCATTTCGAAAGGATACTGAATCCTTCCGAGTGGTCCGAGCTATCAATTTGCGGCGCCTTACATCCAAAACTGCATCCTGGGTGGATCAATTACACATCAAGATATTTTAAGAGCATTGTCCACCCTAAAAGATAAAAAAGCTACAGGGTCGGATGGGACTCAAATCGAATTCTATAAGTATGGCACCAGTAGGCTTTTAGATAAATTAGTAGCAGTATTCAACAACATTTTTGGCCTTGGAACAGTACCGCAAAGGTTAAAAGAGGCTTTGATTTTCCCTATCCATTGAAAGGGTTGAGAGCACCGTGGCGCAGTGGGTAGTGTGTTGGCCTCTGACGCCGATGACTCGGGATCGAATCCCAACACAGCCATGTCATCAACGTGTTTTCACGGTGTTTCTCCTCAGCGGGGTTCTGACAAAACCCCCTGTAGTAAAATTGTCATGAAAAGCTTCTCGAAATTCGCCGTTCGGAACCGGCAATAAAACTGTAGGTCCCTTTCACCTATATGAAAATGAAATCACACACAACATGGGTGATTGAGAGAAGCTCGGCTCAGGTTCTTCATGGACTGTAACGCCAACATACATACATACACAGAAAGGGTTGTACCTCCGATCCAACCAATTATCGAGGCGTATCCTTCTTAAACGCTTCCTACAAAATTTTTGCCGCTATACTGCAGAGGAAACTGGGAACATGGATAGAGAACAGTAACTTGCTAGCAGAATTCCAGGCTGGCTTTAGACCAGGTTATTCAACTGTTGACCAGATTTTTGTGCTGAAAAGTATCGCGGAATCTTTCATCAACAGGAGGGGGAAGCTGTACGTTGTGGATTTCAAGGCCGCCTTTGACTCGGTTAATCGAAATGCCCTCTTTTATAAGCTGTATGGGATGGGGATGTCATTTAAATTTGGAAGAGTTATGCAAAGTTTATTCGATGATATCATAGTTGTAGCATGGAACGGCGAAGCCCTATCAGAATGGTTTACGACAGGGTCGGGTGTAAGACAGGGGTGGGCACTGAGTCCAAGTTTATTTACGCTTTTTGTGGAAGATCTAACGAACTTTTTGACAGGAGTGGAATTCGCAGGAGTACGAATAAAAGCTCTTCTGTTCGCGGATGACATCGTTCTCTTGGCGCATTCCCCGGAATCCTTGCAGCAGATGATTAATCGACTTTACGAGTATTGCAGGCTGTGGGGACTTATTGTTAATTTGGAAAAATCCAAATTAACGATTTTCCAAGGAAGAGGCGGTAGAAATACTAGCAGGGAATAGTGGCAGTATATCGGAGAACGAGTAGAAGTCGTGAATGAGTACAAATATCTGGGGATTTACCTGACCAGAAACCTCTGTATGAAAAGACACTTCAGGGAGAGACTCAATAAGTGTATAACAGCCATCGACATCACCTGGAAGAACATTTTGAACAATGCAAGCATTGCTCATAGCAGCAAATTTAGGGTCTTCAAAGCTGTATCTCAGTCTGTTATGTTCTATGCAGCGCAAGTATGGGGAAGTAAACAATATGAGGACGTCGAGAAGTTACAGCGTTATTTTATTAAGAGGCCCTTCAGGCTCCCTCAGGACTTACCGCCTTATTTATCCAGACGTTAAAGCTGCAAATGGACTACATTCTGAAGGTTTTAAGCTGGCAGGACAACAGGCTCCCGAAGAAAGCTGCCCTACAAACAATAGGAAAAAGAACTGGGTGGTACTCGGAGTGGTAAGAGCTGGCGCGAAGATGCGGTGTGGAACTGAGATACGAGGATAGAAACTGGAAAACTGCACTACAACAGATCATAGAGGGTGTAGAGGAGCAGGCTAGGCGGAAATGTATAGAGGATGCAAGACCCTCTACACCGAATGACAAACAATCAATTGGACTACAACCTGAGGAGGAATAATTACTTCAAGGACGAGTTAAGCATCCAGGAGATTTCGATGATGTTCAAACTTCGTGGAGAACTTTTAAAACTAAACTTTATTCCGCACAGAGAAGATCTGCCTATACTGTGTAACTTATGCAATTTAAGTGAACGAGAAGATAGCATGCATTTTCTGGGAAGATGCCCGATTCTCAGGGAAACAAGAAGTAGTATCTTCGGGAAAGACCTTTTGTCGGAAGCGGAAATGATAGGGCTACTCAACGAAATGAACGTTCGTAAATTGTATAAATATTGTGCTATAGCGTTAAGGTATAGGGAAAATATACTAAATGAGAATTTCTGAATAACTTGTGCGTTTAACCAATTCGTTGTTTATCTAAAAGCCTGAAAGCTGTAGGTCTGATCTGAAGGTCGTATTTAGGCTCGTCCAAGAAAGGAAGGCCGTAACAAAAAAAATCTTTACTTTGCCCCAATTGTCCACCATAACATCAGACTTTCACTGCTAATATCTTTGATCCCATTCATTGGCGATATTCTGACATTCATCAATGTCAAATTTTATTTGACTTGCGAATGACAGCTGTCATAGTTGTTAACTACATATCTCGGCTAATTTGAAACAATTCAATCAGCGAGTACTTGTTGTTTCATTTTTAAATTCAAGCGAGACGTGGTACTTTGGAGTGCTTGCCACTGTTAATCCTTTATAGAATTTAACGCCGTTGGTGTATCTACATACGCCATTCTCTTCAGCGTATGACTTTCTTATCGGCGCGTCGATGTACATACTATGTCGTTCAGTTCTGATTAGATGTATGTATGTACATACATATATATGTACATCTTTGTCTCATCCATCAATATCAACGGCACGTTAATCGCTGTGTCATGCCACCAAACTCACATGCATACCATACACTTTTATCTGTTGCTTACATTTCTGTTCATTCTGTTTTTCTCCCACAGACAGGCGGAATCAGACACTCTTCTGGTACTGCGATGTCCCGCTTAATGGGCACGGCTTTCTCCTGCGTCACATGATCTGCGGACATGGTCGCTATTTCGATAAGCTACTCAAGACCTGTGTCCTACGCGGTACTATCCGGCAGCAACGTAAGAGCGGCAAATTCGATATCGAATTGGAGGAACGAACAATCAGAAGCTCATTCGATTGCACGCAGAAGAAACCGGGCAAATATGGCGACAAATCCAATTGCTGCGTATACCACCTGTGTTTGCCCAAGAAATTTTCGCCTGCCATTCAGTTGACATTCATGTGTCCCCGCGGTACAGCATACGACACCACATGTCGATCTTGCACGATAGCCGCCTTCAATCGATGCCAATCGAAGAAATCACAAACCCAGAACAAGATCAACTGTCGATCACCGACACGTTTTCGCAGCATAGAAGACTGCAGCGGCTATTTCCTCTGCTTTGTCGACAACGTCATCGAAATCAAGTGTCCCAAGTTCTACAAGTTCGACGACGTATCGCTCGAGTGCCTTCCCGAAAAGGTGGCCGAGTGCAATGAATATACGGTATGAGAGCGAAACCAATTCGATCGAGCAAGTAATCACAATCAAAAATGGAACTGTTTACATGGACTCCTCTTTTATTTGTTTATATTTCGTTAATTTATTGATTTTGTATATTTAAACAAAATGTTTCGTTTATCGTATAGTTAAAATTAAAGATCGTTCTTACGTACACAAAAGGTAGAGCGTATAATACAACAGGGTAGCAAATGGGTAAGATCACATACGTTTTTAATATCAAGGATTTCGTGGGGAGTCTTTGTAGGAATGCTGGTATGTAGTGCGTTGAATGGGTTAGTCCCTTCTTAGCCAATACCCCGGAACAGGTTGAAATTGTTAAAAGGACGCCCCAAACAGGTGAGGATCGATCCAACGACGCAAGAGTTGCTCATGATACTGAAGGTCTGTCCGACTGGGCAACGCTGAACGAAGACTAGGTAGCGATGATTGCCAACGTCCCACAGGCAGTTGAAAAACAACGAACAGTCCATCTGGTGCGCATGAAGTCCTTCACGTGAACAGTAGAAGCGAGAGTTGAAGTTATTGTTATCTTGGCACTGGGAATAGCGTTGCTCTTCAACGCAGTATTGACTGAAGGGATTGAAGTTCTGACCGGATGGGCAGGACATGGTGAAGGCCATGAGTTCCCCGTCCCCGTCATAGAGGCACATGTAGAATTCGTTGCATTTGTAGTCGATGGGGAAAAATCCTTGCATGGGACAGATGAAGGATGGATCTGGGGTGTGGACTATATCTTCAGGGTTTGATGTTGTGACTGCAGTAGAGGTTGGAACCTCAATGGAGGTGGGATCTTGGGTGGAAGTTGCATCTTTAGTAGAAACGGGCTCTTCAGTGGAACTTGAGCTATCAGTGGAGCTTGATCCTTCAGTAGAACTTGGTCCTTCGGTAGGGCTTAATCCTTCAGTAGAGCTTAGTCTTTCTGTTGAACTTGGCCCTTCGGTAGAAGTTGGCCCTTCGGTAGAGTTTGGTTCTTCAGTAGAACTTGGCCTTTCAGTAGAACTTGGGTCTTCGGTAGAGCTCGGCCCTTCAGTAGAACTCGGTACTTCTGTAGAACTTGGATCTTCAGTAGAACTGGGGCCTTCGGTAGAATTTGGCCATTCGGTAGAGCTTGGTACTTCGGTAGAATTTGGACCTTCAGTAGAACTTGGGCCTTCGGTAGAACTTGGCCCTTCAGTAAAACTTGGGTCTTCGGTAGAGCTTGATCCCTCAGTAGAGCTTAGTCCTTCTGTTGAACTTGGCCCTTCGGTAGAAGTTGGACCTTCGGTGGAGCTTGGCCCTTCGGTAGAGCTTAGTCCTTCAGTAGAATTTGGACCTTCAGTAGAACTTGGGCCGTCGGTAGAACTTGGCCCTTCGGTAGAGTTCTGTCCTTCAGTAGAACTTGGCCCTTCAGTAGAACTTGGGTCTTCGGTAGAGCTCGGTCCTTCGGTAGAGCTTGGTGCTTCAGTAGAATTTGGACCTTCAGAAGAACTTGGGCCTTCGGTAGAACTTGGCCCTTCGGTAGAGCTTGGTCCTTCAGTAGAACTTGGCCCTTCAGTAGAACTTGGGTCTTCGGTAGAGCTCGGTCCTTCGGTAGAACTTGGTACTTCTGTGGAACTTGATCCTTCAGTAGAACTTGGTCCTTCGGTAGGGCTTGATCCTTCAGTAGAGCTTAGTCCTTCTGTTGAACTTGGCCCTTCGGTAGAAGTTGGACCTTCGGTGGAACTTGGCCCTTCGGTAGAGCTTGGTCCTTCAGTAGAATTTGGACCTTCAGTAGAACTTGTGCCGTCGGTAGAACTTGGCCCTTCGGTAGAGTTTTGACCTTCAGTAGAACTTGGTACTTCAGTAGAACTTGGGTCTTCGGTAGAGCTCGGTCCTTCGGTAGAGCTTGGTGCTTCAGTAGAATTTGGACCTTCAGTAGAACTTGGGCCTTCGGTAGAACTTGGCCCATCGGTAGAGCTTGGTCCTTCAGTAGAACTTGGCATTTCAGTAGAACTTGGGTCTTCGGTAGAGCTCGGTCCTTCGGTAGAACTTGGCCCTTCGGTAGAGCTTGGTGCTTCAGTAGAATTCGGATCTTCAGTAGAACTTGGGCCTTCGGTAGAATTTAGCCATTCGGTAGAGCTTGGTCCTTCAGTAGAACTTGGCCCTTCAGTAGAACTTGGGTCTTCGGTAGAGCTCGGCCCTTCAGTAGAACTTGGTACTTCTGTAGAACTTGATCCTTCAGTAGAACTAGGTCCTTCGGTAGGGCTTGATTCTTCAGTAGAGCTTAGTCCTTCTGTTGAACTTGGCCCTTCGGTAAAATTTGGACCTTCGGTGGAACTTGGCCCTTCGGTAGAGCTTGGTCCTTCAGTAGAACTTGGCCCTTCAGTAGAACTTGGGTCTTTAGTAGAGCTCGGTCCCTCCGTTGAGCTTGATCCTTCAGTAGAGCTTGGTGCTTCAGTAGAATTTGGACCTTCAGTAGAACTTGAGCCTTCGGTAGAACTTGGACCTTCGGTAGAGCTCGGTCCTTCAGTAGAGCTGGGTCCTTCAGTAGAACTTGGTACTTCTGTAGAACTTGGACCTTCAGTAGAACTTGGGCCTTTGGTAGAACTTGGCCCTTCGGTAGAGCTTGGTGCTTCAGTAGAATTTGGACCTTCAGTAGAACTTGAGCCTTCGGTAGAACTTGGATCTTCGGTAGAGCTCGGTCCTTCAGTAGAGCTGGGTCCTTCAGTAGAACTTGGTACTTCTGTAGAACTTGGACCTTCAGTAGAACTTGGGCCTTCGGTAGAACTTGGCCCTTCGGTAGAGCTTGGTGCTTCAGTAGAATTTGGACCTTCAGTAGAACTTGGGCCTTCGGTAAAACTTGGCTCTTCGGTAGAGCTTGGTCCTTCAGTAGAACTTGGCCCTTCAGTAGAACTTGGGTCTTTGGTAGAGTTCGGTCCTTCGGTAGAACTTGGCCCTTCGGAAGAGCTTGGTCCTTCAGTGGAACTTAGCCCATCAGTAGAACTTGGCCCTTCCATAGAGCTTGGCCCTTCTGTAAAACCTGGGTCTTCGGTAGAGCTCGGTCTCTCGGTTGAGCTTGGTCGTTCAGTAGAGCTTGGACCTTCGGTGGAGCTCGGTCCTTCAGTAGAGCTTGGTTCTTCAGTAGAATTTTGCCCTTTAGTAGAGCTTGGCCCTTCTGTAGAACTTGGTCCTTCAGTAGAGCTCGGTGCTTCAGTAGAACTTGGATCCTCCGTATAGCTCGGTCCTTCGGTAGAACTTGGCCCTTCGGTAGAGCTTGGTCCTTCAGTAGAACTTGGTCCTTCAGTAGAACTTCGCCCTTCAGTAGAACTTCGCCTTTCGGTAGAGCTTGGCCCTTCAGTAGAACTTGGCCCTTCAGTAGAACTTGGGTCTTCGGTAGAGCTCGGTCCTTCAGTAGAGCTTGGTCCTTCAGTAGAACTTGGTCCTTCTGTGGAACTTGGACCTTCAGTAGAACTTGGGCCTTCGGTAGAACATGGCCCTTCTGTAGAGTTTGATGCTTCAGTTGAATTTGGACCTTCAGTATAACTTGGGCCTTCGGTGGAACTTGGCCCTTCGGTAGAGCTTGGTCCTTCAGTAGAACTTGGGTCTTCGGTAGAGCTCGGTCCCTCGGTTGAGCTTTGTCGTTCAGTATAGCTTGGACCTTCGGTAGAGCTCGGTCCTTCAGCAGAAGTCGGTCCTTCCGTAGAACTTTCTCCATCTGTAGAACTTGTGGTGGGCTCTTCCGTTGAGCTTGATCCAGTTATGATGATGGGGGCTTCCGTTGTCGTGATTGGTTCTTCCGTTGTAATGATTGGTTCATCGGTTGTGGTGACTGGCTTCCCCGTCGTGTTGATTGGGTCCTCAGTTGTGGTGATCGGTTTTTCCGTTGTGGGCATTGGCTCTTGCATTGTACTGATTAATCCGTCTGTTGAAATTGAATCTGTCGGCGATTCTGTAGCAACCGTAAATATTGTCGGAATTGTTGGCTTCTCAAAAACTACGGTTGTCGTTGCAGCAGCCGTGCAACCATTTAAAGTCCTACTAAATATTTGACCTTTAGAACATGTGTAATAGGTTACTCGCAGTCCACCGTTAGCAGTAGGAACACACTGATAATAAATGGGTGACCCATTGTAGAGGGGAAATTTGCCGGCAGTAATACAAGGACCTTGGTCAATCGCCTGACCGCGCACATAAGTCGTTGCCAAGAGAGCAACTAAAACCAAACGAATCATTTTTCACTTTTTTTTTCAAAAGTACTCGTACATATGTATCTTGTATCTAATCTTCAATAAGCGATCAGTCGTTCATTCGAAATTATATAGAAAAAAGGGAAATTAAATCACGGAATACGAGTCGCCTCGTTACACGTCGCGTTTCGATGCAACCTTCTACTGATTCAAATTAATGTATGGGCAATTCTTTTATAGAATCCGTGAACCACAATGTTTAGAACTGATAACATTAAGACTTATTTCTACCTGGTAGGCAAGCGGTGTGAAGTTCTGCTACTGATTTGCTAGTGCGACAGTAGAGTAATCTAATCGCGAATTCAGACTAGTCCAATTTCGACTGATTGATGAGCACCGATCGAAGCTAGAGTGTTAATTAGCAATGTTGCTATATATACATACATGCATATGGATATGGAGAAGTTAAATTTCGTAATTATCCAAGATTTTTAGGTCGACAGACTGTCGGGAGAGTTGTGAAGCAGCAGGGGAATTTCCTGGAATTGTGGGCGAGATGAGTACTTGTGTGATTTTGAATAATTTTATTTCTTAATGAAGTAGCGATTTTTCAATACCTGTGCATGTAGCTAAGATAATCGTTGGGCCTGAGTGGAAAAGTGCAGTGCTGATATGGACAGGAAGTTATAAATGGTAATAACGATTCGATTAAAATCACGCTTGGCGGAAATTGGGTCCTTGTAGAATACTAGTCTACCTTACTTATTGTCATAAGCTAATTTTATGGAAATGAGAAGGGAAAAAATGTCTTTAGGGGTAGCATCCCAACCACAAGCCTCGGATACGGACGGATACGAACCTGACGCCCCCTACAAGCGGCTAAATGACTTGCGAGTCTGCGCCTGGAACGTGAGGTCCCTTAACAGACCGGGTGTGCAGACTATCAATTGGAGTAAACCCTTAAGTGCTATAAAGCAGATATAACCGCACTTCAAGAAGTGCGATGGGATGGACTAGGCAAAAGACGTATGAAAAACTGCGACATCTAATACAGAAACTGCTACAAGGAGAATAAACAACGCTCATTCGGATGCGGATTCGTTATTCGAGGAAGACTTCGATAAAAAGTCTTAAGTTTTCGGCATGTAAGCGAACGCCCCATAGCAATTCGCATCAAAGTTAATTTCGGGAACATTAGCATAATAGGCGTTCCCGCCCCGACTCAGAGACGTGTTCTACGATCTCCTAGACAAAACCTATGCCCAATGAGGTTGGAATGCGAAACTGTCGATCTCGGGGAAATATAGCCTGCACGACACAACGGCCGAAAACCGGCTATTTGATTTCCTAGCGGGGCGTACAATCAGAAAAGGAGAGAGGAACACACGCTTTTAAAGATAAATAAAGAGATGGAAAACCTTCGTACATCTGCCCTGTGATCCCCTCAGGGCTTGGTTGTAGCTTATGTAATACACCGATACTATACATGTTATTTTCATTTAAAAACGACGATTAAGGCTTATCATTGTGGTAGTCTCAAGATGTCGATGTGTAGAGTCAATACGTCGGAACAAGGCTGAATGACATAAGTCAAGACGCCGTCAAACCGCATACGCAGACGACCTAGTCGCGTACAGGACAGGCCCAACGATTGACGTCACAGTTACTCTCTTGCAACGTGACTTCGAAAAAATTCAAACGTTTGGTAATGACTGGAAACTGAAAATCAACTTCCAAAAATCGAAAACTATTTTATTTAGAACACCATTTTCTTGGGCCTCTAGGGATACCAGGAAAAACTGGCGAAATTTATCCAGTACTGGACCGAATGGGCCTCCAGTTTATTTGTTTTTTTTAGAGACACGCGCAGGTTCAAGAGTTTTATATTCTCTTATGATGTGTTGTTACACACACAACCTGAACGGAGTGCAGTGGTTTGGGTCGTTGATGTTGGTTCACTATTCTCAGGGGTGATTGTCCTAGATAGGACGAGAGCCGACCAAATTCCGCTTTTGATTATAGTCCGCAATAATTCGTTCGAGCGCTTTTAATATTGCGTATGCAGAGGATGAATTTCAGTTTACCATATACTGTGAGTGAGAGCACCGTGGCGCAGTGGGTAGTGTGTTGGCCTCTGACGCCGATGACACGGGATCGAATACCGACACAGCCATGTCATCGAACGTGTATTTCATGGTGTTTCTCCTCAGCGGGGTTCTGACAAAACCCCCTGTAGTAAAATTTTCATGAAAAGCTTCTCGAAATTCGCCGTTCGGAACCGGCAATAAACTGTAGGTCCCTTTCACCTATGGGAAAAAGAAATCACACACAACATGGGTGATTGAGAGAAGCTTGGCTCAGGTTCTTCATGGACTGTAACGCCAACATACATACATACATACATATACTGTGAGTGTTATGCCTGCAGGCAGTACGTCTGGTCACTTTCCATTCACAGCTGCGTTGCATACTTTTTGTACTTTTGTACTTTGTACTTCATACTTTTGGAATTATCTTTACTTGGTTATGAAGCGAATTTGAACTATAGACCTTCCGATCGGCGGTCGATGATGTTAACCACTGCGCCGCGGCCACCCAAAAGTAGTCAGATACCTTGGAATTGGGTTGGATCAGTATCTGTATTTTAATGGACATTGTTTCTCACTTTCCTTGCACCTATGTGCGCCCTTTCACCCACTTTGTATTAACTCAATAATTGTCCAGCACCTAGGACACCTTACTGCCTTTGAATATACTATGTACCTTTTCCTTTATTCCTTGATTGTAAAACTCACGTCCGCTCTGCTCAAAGGTTCCTTTATTATTATTACATATGAGACAAAACAGAAAGACAATTTGATGTGCACCGAGTGGCGATAGGGCACAGATCTCGGACTACCCGAGAGCACATTTTAAGATTAAACATACCGCCCACCTTGAAATATTGAATACAATTTCAACAAACTGTTTTTAATTTTAGTCTTATCTAAGTTTAACATTAACATACACAAATTACAAGGAAATACAACAAAACATTACTGTAAATTAAAGAATTCAAATTTTATATGTAGTTAAAGACTTTACTGTTTAGTTTATGTTAATTGAAGGGAACACAGTTTTGAAATAGGTCGTTTTACATCACCATTTTTTGTCGATAAGGTGGCAACCCTCGCACGACCATCAAACCCCGGATGAATTTCCTTGACCCGACCAGTTAGCCATTTTGCAGGTGGTTGGTTGTCATCACGAATAAGTACCAAGTCGCCTTGTTTTAGATTTTCTTGCGACTGCTTCCACTTTGATCTTTCTTGTAGAGTACTTAAATATTCAATTTGCCAGCGCTTCCAAAAAGACTGTTGCAATCTGCTAATAAACTAAAAACGAGACAAGCGATTAACATTGGCTTCTGTATAATCCGGTTCATAAATAGCGGAAAGAGGACCCCCAACTAAAAAGTGTGCCGGTGTCAAGACTTCGAAGTCATCAGGAGAGTTTGATAACGGCACCAAAGGTCTAGAGTTTAAACATAGCTCAATGCGACACAGCAAGGTGTTAAACTCGTCAAACGACAGCAATGAGTTCCCGACAGCTCTTCGTAAGTGAAACCTAGCCGACTTCACTCCCGCCTCCCATAGTCCCCCGAAATTAGGCGCTGCTGGTGGTATAAAATGCCAACTTATTCCTTCGTTACTTGCGGCCCTGCTTAATTGCCGTTGGGTTTTCCCATTTAATAAAAAATCCTTTAATTCACCTAGGACATTCCTGGCTCCGACGAAGTTCGTTCCATTGTCGCTATATATGTTTATACATTTCCCTCTCCTAGCTACAAACCTCTGTAAGGCTGATAAAAAAGCCTCTGTCGACAAATCGGATGCCATTTCCAAATGCACCGCCTTGGTACTCATGCAGACAAATAGTGACATGTAAACCTTCTGCCCCTTACAGCCTCTGGTTCTACGCCGCGCTGCTAGAAATGGGCCGGCATAATCTACCCCCACATTCAAAAAAGGCCTTCCCACTTCAAGCCTAGGCGAAGGTAGACTTCCCATTAATTGCTGCAATGGCTTAGCCTTAAAGCGTTGACAGACTACACAGCGATTAATAATCTTTCGCACAGCGTTTCTCCCCCCTGGAATCCAAAACTGTTGCCGTATCAAACCCAACATTAACTGAGGACCTGCATGAAGGTATCTTAGATGCATATCCCTTAGAATTAAGTCAGTGAATGGTCCTGTATTGGGAATAATAGCAGGATGCTTTTGTTCGAATCCGAGTGCGGCTTCCTGCAACCGCCCACCAACCCGCAACACTTCATCTTGATCCAAAAAGGGATTGAGCCTTATTAATTTGTTATGAGCAGATAATTGACGTTGCTTTTGCCAGCATAATATCTCTTCTTGAAAATATTTCCCTTGAACAAACTTCACCAAGTTCACCAGCGCATTCCTTAGTTCAGTGGTGATCAACATCTCAGTAGCTCGATCATCCTTTGCTAATTGGCAGTTTTTTTTGAAACGTAACATCCAAGCCATTACCCGTTTTAGCCTTGTAAGCGATGAAAATCTAGCCAGAAGATCTAAGGCCTCTTCTTCATCATTCAAGGCCACTATCATTGTAATGTTCCTTTCTTCTAAGTCCTTTTGGTTCCCAGCATACTCAGGTAGGGTATTGTAATTTAAAGAATTAGTTCGTAGGAGATCTGGTCCCTTCCACCAAAGCTCGTAATTTCGCAGTTGATTAGCCGTGATCCCTCTTGATGCGCAATCCGCTGGATTTAGGTCTCCTCTGATGTGATGCCAATTTTCTGAAGGAATTATTGTAGTTATAGCGGATACCCTGTAAGCAATAAAATTGGCAAACCTTCGAGGATGGCCTCTTAACCAATGCAAAACAATTTCGGAGTCTGTCCATCCTTGAACAGGTATATTCGTATATTCAGGTATTTCACGTAGCTTACTTACAAGCTTTGCAAGCAAATGTGCTGCACATAACTCCAACCGAGCTATAACGACAACTGGGTTTAAAGGCGTAACCTTTGTCTTTGCCATGACAAAACTACTAACCACCTGTCCCTCTTCAGTTACACTTCGCAGATAGACCACGGCTGCGTACGCGTTTTCCGAAGCATCTGAGAAATCATGTATCTCTAGCGTTGCTTTGTTATGTGGACTGTATCTTGATATCTCCAATTTTCCTATTTCGTCAAGGCCACCTCGTATACCATCCCATCGTTGAATATATCTAATAGGAATTTGATCATCCCAATCCACTCCTTCTTGCCACAACCTTTGCAATAAAATCCTATAATTTATAAGATATGGTGATAAGTACCCTAAGGGGTCAAAGATCCTGGCTGTTTCAGACAATAAATTACGTTTGGTGTAACAAGAAATGTCTCGTATGTCCACTTTAAAACCAAAGGAATCTGTTACGGGATGCCAGCGAAGTCCCAAAGTCTTAAGCGGTTGGTCGGCTTCTAATGACCACGTCCAAGTAGGTTCCCTTTTTTCAGCTGGTATTTCGTCCAATAGATCCTTGCAGTTGGAGGCCCATTTTCGCAAATTAAAACCTCCTCTTTGAAGTAGCGTGCATAAGTCCCTAACTAAAGTTCTAGCTGAATCCTCGCTAGTACAACTCGCTAGAAAGTCGTCCATGTAGAAATGATTCGTTATCATCCTTGATGCCTCGGGATATTCCTTACCATCATCCTCCGCGAGTTGTAATAATACCCTAGTAGCTAAAAAGGATGCCGGTGCGGTACCATAGGTGATAGTGTTTAACTGAAACACCTTAATAGGTTGTGTGGGATTTGTTCTCCATAAGATTTGTTGAAACCGCCTATCTCCTTCTTCTACTAGGACCTGCCTGTACATTTTAGCTATATCGGTGCTCAGTGCTATCGGATTAATGGTAAACTGTAATAGAATGTGTGTAAGATCCCTTTGCAGAACGGGTCCCGTTGACAATTGTGAGTTTAACGACTGACTCCCGGGCGGGCTGCACGATGCATCAAAAACTACCCTTAATCGTGTTGTACTGCTTGCAGGCTTAATTATGGCATGATGAGGTAAGTAATAACCCTGTTCCCGTTTGTCATTTTCCTGCCTTATAATCTCCGTCATATGACCCAATCGCTGGTACTCGTCCATAAAATCAACATATTGCTCTCTTAAATCCTTATCCTTCGCAAATCTTCGCTCCATTGATAAAAGCCGTTGCTCAGCTGTTCGCCATGTGTCACCCTTTCATTCCACCTGCTCCTTGAATGGAAGTTTTACGATTAAGCGCCCATTGTCTGCCCTTTTGAAGTTTTGTCTAAAATGTATCTCACATGGATGATCGTCATGTGATTGCCGATTACTTGGCCTCGGCTCCTCCATTTCCCAAAACCGTTCTACCATATGCCCCAAGTCTGCAGATGTATGGAACGTTAAGTTACGGCTACTTTTCATATTTTCGTCCTCGCTGGCCAAAACCCATCCAAACTCCGTGTTTTGGGCAATCATATTATTTTCGCTGTCATACCTCTTGTCCCCTTTCAGTGACCTTAGAAACACGCTTGCTTTTAACAGAATGTCGACAGTATTTGGTTTGAAGAACTCTGGGTCAGCTAACTCGATGTCACCTAACTGCGATTGGATGTCGTATGCTACCTTATGTTGAGGTAATTGCTTAGTGATGTTGCGCAAAATCACTGCATTCGTCGAAATAGAGAAGTTCGAAACTCTTGATTTTATGCTCAATATAGCTGATCCGCGTGCCTTAGATTCGTTTTCTCCCACAGTGTCGATGATTATATTACACTTGTCTTTACGCAGTCCTAAATACTGGGCGCAAGATTCCGTCATAAGAGAGACCTGTGAACCAGAATCCAGCAGCACTCTGCATGGTTTAAATACACCCCACTGATCCCTTACCAGCACTACAGCTGTTGGTAGCAAGTTCAATTTCTTGTAGCCGTTACCACTGCCTCCTATTCTGGTTGTCAAAGCTGATGCATGAGCCTTCTTATTTGCTGCTAGTGCGTGGGGGCTACGTTCCCCATCCACATTTTCCGTAATCTGGCCTTGAATCCTGTTTCGCGATGAATTCTCGTTAACTGTTGCAGCAACGCTTTTTGTTCCATGCCTGCCTTCATCATGAATAAGCGTGTGGTGTTTTCCTTTACATCTCCTGCAAGATTGGGATTTGCAAAATGCTACTGAGTGCCCTACGTTAAGACAGTTAAA
Organism: Eumerus sabulonum; assembly: GCA_951905685.1. NCBI lineage: Eukaryota > Metazoa > Arthropoda > Insecta > Diptera > Syrphidae > Eumerus > Eumerus sabulonum. The sequence goes on along the minus strand of OX645062.1, from coordinate 49,903,276 downwards.
ACAAATTCCATTTTGTGCTATGAAATGTCTTTTGTCAGTTAAGCTCAAGTTAATAAATTGAGGACAAGCGCCTAGATAGTGATTTTCTTTGCATAACGTACACGCCAATGATACCGCTGCGTATACTGCCTGCCGACTGAATTTGTTGCCTAATCCCTGATTGCGTTTACTTGTTGAAACCGATTCCAACTCAAACTGCCTTGCTGTTAAAAATTCCAATATATTACCAAATGTCGGCTTATCATTTGATGCCGATTGACGAGCCCACAGCTGTTTCGATTCTGGATCAAGTTTGGACGCGAGTACAAATATAAGCCATGCATCCCAATGTTCGACAGGGGTACCTAATGATTTCAGAGCTGAGACTGATTCTTTGAAACTACTAAAGAGACGTCTTATACCGGCAGCATTAGGCTGGTTGCCGATACTAGGTTGCTCCATTAATGTTTTAATATGCGATTCGATGATTATTTTTTCTTTGTCATACATGCCCTTTAAATCGGTCCAAGCTTGCTGATAATTAGCATCGGATATATTGATATGCTTTAGTACAGATGCGGCATCTCCCTTTAGCGACAATTTTAAATATTGTAGTTTTTGCGCCCCCGATAAACTGGTTGATTGATGCACTCCATTAAACGATGGTAAAGAGATCGGAGATAATTTAATTTCTTGAGTATGTGAGCTTCTACTTAATTGATTTATTTCCGATAGAGACGTTAGAACCGCCGCGATGTTTGATTGAGTACCCGCTAGTTGCCTTAACGTGTCGTTTAATTCCTCGGACGGACGTGCTGGTGTTGATGCATGTGCGAATGTAGTTGATTCCAGTGGACTGGAAACTGACATCTCCCTTATTTTGGTTAAAAACCAACCCTTTATTGTATAATATCTACTCTCGATATCATCTCTTATCGCGGCCTCTTCCTCAATTTCCTCCTCGGACAACAAAAACTCAATTTCCCCTTGAACCTGTTCAAATGCCTGCAATAAGCTCTCCAGTCTATCTAACCTCGTTTGAGCATCTATAATCGGCAATCTTTCCCCGTCATGATCCATCGTATATCGATCGATTCTCGTAATACTCCCTTTTATTGAACTTCGTTTTTTCCGTAACGCTTCCATTTTACGATACGTATGTATGTATTTACTGTACTGACGAATTCGTGATAATATGGTTATGTAGATATGTAGAAATATGCGAGTATACGTAGTATAAGTAAGTCTGATATGTACTCACCGACTTTTTCGCCTTAATTCCAACTTCTGACTTCGGTACCTTAAATTCGTGGAATTTGAACCGAGCGTGTTCCCGATGATTGTTCACCACTACCCTTTCTTTTTAATTCCGACTACTGGCTTCGGTACCTACACTTCGTTGAAATTTCACCCAAGCTTGTTCCCGATAATTGTTCAAAATGTATGTATGTATAACGCGCGACACTATTTATCTATTGTTTAATTGTTCACTATGGCATTAATGTTCACTATTGATGTGATTGTAACTATTGATTTATTGTTCACTAGTGATTGACTGTCACTACTGATCTATTGTTCACTATTGATTAGTTATGTATCTATATATTGTATGTGTATTTTTTCTTCCTTATTCGCCTCGAAGGACCAATGTTTCTCACTTTCCTTGCACCCATGTGCGCCCTTTCACCCACTTTGTATTAACTCAATAATTGTCCAGCACCTAGGACACCTTACTGCCTTTGAATATACTATGTACCTTTTCCTTTATTCCTTGATTGTAAAACTCACGTCCGCTCTGCTCAAAGGTTCCTTTATTATTATTACATATGAGACAAAACAGAAAGACAATTTGATGTGCACCGAGCGGCGGTAGGGCACAGATCTCGGACTACCCGAGAGCACATTTTAAGATTAAACAGACATATTGTCACGAGTCTCGACCCATGCAAACGCCGACAAAGCCTTTTTCGGATGGTGGCGGTATTCGGTTAAGAACAAGGGAAGAGAGCGATCACGTTGGTTGGTTTCTTTTGAAAGATAGAAAGAATAAAAACCTGTGTAGCGTTATTAAAAAACCCGTGTTGCGTTTTATGTTAAACCCCACCGAAGGTGTAACAATTGGTGTCAGGTGTGGGGTTTTCACGATCGATATCTTAATCGAGTCTGAACCTCGCGAAAAATAGAAGAAAGAACGAATATCAATTAGAGTTAAAACAAACATTGCGGAACCGAACTCCGAGGAAGACAAATTTCACGTGATTTTACTCAAACTAGGAGGGCATGGGCTCGGACATGAAGCAAGACCTAAAAAGAACTATCAGAGATGGTAGAATTGTATTCAAGCCTTTTTGTAAGATCGCAGGAAAGACACCGTCCTTGCCTCGAGTCTTGTAGGGTTTGAATGAACCTACTGCCCATTTGACCCTGTCAGGGCTGAAGAGTCCACCAGAGAGCCTATTTTTTCTACTGTCCATGTTATCTATGACGTTAATTTGATCGTCAGAGGACAACGAGTAAGGAGGAGAACCAGGGAAGTGCACCTCGAGCAAAGTCTCCAGGGTTTCCCTGCGATTGACGGTAAAGGTGCCGTCTGATTTGCGAAGCAGCCCGAGCCCATTTGCGTGCTCTCGAGATAGTGCTTTCTGGAGTCGGGCCGCAGTTGGAAGCGAGTCTATGTTCTCGCAAGGTTTCCTCCGAGACGGTTTCTTGGATTTCCTCAATTCGAGGTTGTGTTTAGTTAGAGCAGATCTATAATCAGTCCAACTTTTATACCGTTTAGCTCTGTTAAACAGCGATCTCACCTGCTTCCTTAGGGACTCAAGCTGAGTATTCCACCAGGGCACACACCGTTTGTGTGTAGTTGTCCTGGGTTCACAGCTATCTCTGAAGGATGAGATGAGTGCTGCATTGAGCTGGTAAACCGCTTCGTCGATATCGTCTGTCGATTCAATCGACTTAAGAAGCATATCCTCTTTAGCGGCGAGTTGAGCTTGGAACCGAGCTCAATTCGTTCGTTTGGGCTGATATCCGGGCTCAGCCTCATTAACCTCACCGGAGATTGTGAATCTGACATATTGGTGATCAGACAGTGAGGCTTCACTGGAGACATGCCAGTCCCCAATCACATTTGAGATAAATGGGCTAGAGATGGTGAGGTCAAGCACCTCTTCTCTAACCGCATTTATGAATGTGGGTTTGTTGCCTCTATTGGCAACGGTGAGTTCGTTAAAGATTAAAAATTCAAGAAGTGACTCACCTCGTTTGTTGGTATTGCTGCTGCCCCATTCCATATAGTGCGCGTTGGCGTCGCATCCAATTACCAGGTGGTGTTTTTTCTGGTTGCAATACCTAATCAGTGGGAGGGATTTGTTAGTCGTCTCCAGGAAAGTAAGCGGAGGCGCATACAACCTCCCTTACTCCTCCATCGGTGGGGACTTCCACAATGACGGCTGCCAGGTTCCTTGTGATGAATTCTGGAATGGGGAGAAAATTTAGATTAGTGCCGATCACACATGCGGCCCTAGGAGGAGAACCTCCTGTGGTGTAAATTTGTTTACGCGACCTGTTTTGCAGGCCCATAATCTTACCTTCATGGACCCATTGTTCTTGGATTAGCCCAATGCTGATCCTGTCGCGGTACAGTCGCAGGCTAAAGGTGTCCGAGGCACCATTGGCATGGTGCAGGTTGCCCTGCAGCACACGCAGCCCATCCATTATTTGCGACGGTAGTCCGGATCCTTCGTTCTGTAAGGCTTGTTGTTTCCTCGCCTGAAGTTTCCGGCCCGATGGGAGTGATCCTCTGAACTACTTCCCATCGAAGATTCCCCTTGTTTAGTTGGGGGACGTTTGTTTCTTTTATTTGGGCGACCCTTAGTGGTCGCCGGCTCAGATGTGGCAGGGGGTTTTGGCTCGTCACATCTGGGCGTGTCTACTACATCAATAGGTGCAACCACCATATTGCATGCTGTAGGTATTTCTACTACAGTAGTAGGTGCAACCATCATAATACTGGTTGTAGGTTTTCCCATTGCGGCAGTAGGTGCACCCACCATACTGCTGGTTGTAGGTTTTCCTACAGCGATTTGTAGGATGTTTTCACCTGGCTTTTGATAATCATCTATATGATTTCAAATCTGTAAGCCACTTGGCACTTAAGTTCTATTAGTCGAGCCAGAGATTTGTCACTGACTGCTAGAACTAAGTGCAGAAGGTTTTTCTCCTTGTTTGACGTGCTCTGCATGACTCTCCAGTTCTGTGCGTGTAAACCGTCATTTTGAGAATCCAGCGTCGCCAACACCTTCGTGATGGGTAGACCGGTGCTTTGTGGGAAGTAGCCCCGTACGATATGTGGCTTCGGGAAGGCTTCCTCTTCCACTAGCATAATATCAAGTCCACTCTTGTCCTTGATGGCCGTAAAATTGGTTTTCATCCAATCGACCGTAGCTGGGTTGTCACACACAAAGTATAACCACCCTGACTTGTAGGTCGATCCCCCTAAAGCGGCTGCCATCTGCGCTGTTGTAAGGGGGTTCGCTCTCAAGTCCTTGGGGACGATGCCAAGTCGGATCCTCCCAGCTACACTACTGTAGCTCTTTTTATCGACCTGGTAGTTGCCGATTTTGCTGCATTTAGCAGCCTGGTTTGGTGGAGTAGTGTCTGCGGAATGATCACGTTTCAGTTCCGGACCTTTGGTTGCAGGGGTAGATTTTGCATAAACTAGAGCCTCGTCTCTGGTTTTGCCCAGCTTCAAAACGTCGCTGCTCCGACGATTTGAGTTTGACGAAACCACTAGGTGGTACAGGCTTTTCCCCTACCTGCCTGACGGTTTCGTTCTTTGTTACACTTGGGAGTTCATCTGAGAGCATACTCACAGAATCCCCGCCAAGTGTAGTGTCGAAATCGGAAAGTGAAGACATGTCCCCTGCTTTCCGTCCGGCTGCAATGTCGCTGAGGACTCACAAGTCCTAGCCGGCAATGACGTTAGAGAGCCATCAGTCTCTTTAAAAATTATTGTTTTATCTATGCTTCCCACGAACACACGGGAAAGAACGGTCACCGCAGCGGAGCCTGAGACACTACTAACAGCTAAGCACCCTCTTAGCCATGCATCCGTCGACGTATGCTGTTCCACCTTGAAGTTAGGGGAGTGAGGGAGTGATGGGTACAAGGAAGTGGAGAGGTGGGGAGGGGTCCGTAATTGCTTCTTAGCTTCGGGTTCCTCTAGAGATGGACTCTCGAGAGTCATTACCTCTACTGAGCCATCGTACCACGACAAGGTGGGCAATTGTCACGGAGGTTTCCCGGCCTAAAGCCACATTGGTAGGAACTTATCAAAATGCCCACGAATGGCTTCAGCCATTCACACAGCGCAGTTATAGGGATCTCCTTTTTTATGGACCGGGCAAACGGTGCTGAGATTCCATTCATCGGATATGCTTTCTCCGACCATATCTTACAGATGCTGGTGCAATTCATCTCCAGCCACTTTAAAAAGCTCAGCAGGCAGGCCGTCTGCGCCAGCAGCTTTATTAGTCTTCAGTTGTGATATCGCTATCTGAACTTCGTCTAAGTCGGGTGGACGTAATTCTCTCTCATCTTCACCATCTTGACCATCTTCGCCGTTATACAGTTCGAAGAAATAGTCTTTCCAGATTATCAGCATCGACTGTGATTCAACTACGAGGTATCCGGATTTCATCCCTGCAGGCTTCCGCTCTGGGCTTATAACCATGGCATGTTCGTTTTAACCTTTGGTAAAACTTTCGAACGTCGCTCCTGTGATAATATCTCTCCGTCTCCTCGATCGCGCGCTTCTCATGCTCTTTCTTCTTTCTTTTGAAAGGCGCATGCTCGTCCCTTCTTCTCCGCTTATAAAGCTCACGAGCAGCTCGATGCAGCTTGGCCGTATATGTAATCTGGTTTTCTGCATGTACCTGTCTGCACTCGTCATCAAACCAAGGGTTTCTCGTAGGTGGTGGCTGGAAACCTAATACATCAGAGGCAGCATCCCTGACGGCGTTTTGACAGGGATGGTTTGTGTAGTTTGCATCGGCTCTTGAGAGAGCTGAAGGGAGACACGATCGGCGAAGTTCCAGGCGGTCTCTTGCGATTGCTGCTTAACGACGTCAAATTTTGATGGTCCTACTCGACTCCGCAGCGCTCGCGATATCCGCATGCGTACCTTGGCTGCAACAAGGTAATGATCCGAGTCCACATTGGCTCCAAGATGCTGGAGGTGTTTCTGGCGTCTATCGCAATATGATCGATCTGATTAACAGATATTTGATCAGGAGACCGCCAGGTCCCATTATGGATATTGAGATGTGGGAATCGTGTGCAAGCTACTAATAGATTACGCCCCGTCACAAAGTCTATTAGCCTGTATCCGTTTTCGGACGTGTTGTCGTGTAGGCTGTGCTTTCCTACGACTCGTTCAAAGATATCCTCCTTAGCCAGCTTCGCGTTGAAATCTCCTAGAACAATCTTGCTGTCCTGGCTGGGACATTGAGCGTATATTCGATCAAGGAGGTCATAGAAGTCATCTTTGACTCTATCGTCTTTTTCTTCTGTGGGGGTGTGAACGCATATGTTCCCGAAGATAGCTTTGATGCGGATTGTTATGAGGCGTTCGCTCACATGCCGGAAGCTTAGGACTTATTGCTTAAGTCTACCTCGAACAAAAAATCCGCATCCAAATAGGCGTTGTCTGTTCTCCTTGTAGCAATTTCCGTAGAAAATGCCACCGTTTTTCATCCTCTTTTTGCCTGGTCTAACCCATCGCACTTCTTGAAGTGCAGTAATATCTGCTTTATAGCAGTTTAGGGCGTTTTCTACTTGTTCGGCCGTACCCAGTCTGTTAAGTAACCTAGCATTCCAGGTGCAGAACCTATATTTTTGTCCTTTCATACGTTTGCGGGGGTCGTCAACATGTAGTCCGTCCGTTACATCCGAGGCTTGTAGTTGTCTCCGAGCCTGTGTTTTTTTACGGTTACGGCTTACTAGGCCGTAGCCTAAGCGACTAATCCTGTTTTTCGGCGCAGGAAACTCGCTATTCGCCCTTTCCCGTCTGCAATTTCCATAGAAAATCTCCAGATGGCACCACGAGAAGGTGGGGATGGGACTTTCTAACAGTGCCGCCAGATGTTCGTCTGCGGTGGCTCTTTTCACTTTTGTGCAGGCCAGCATCCGTCGGATAGATGCTACCCCGACGAGGCCCTTGTTAGTCCTTTGCCATCTGATGGGACCAGGTCGGTGCTATTTATTATGAACTGTAGAAACCAACTGGGGAACGGTATCGACTTCAGCTGATGCGATTGATCCGAGCACTGCGCGAGAAATGGCCACAATTCGAGCAGAGGCACGAAGAAGTTAGTCTACATACAAGAAGACAACGCTCGGCCTCATGTTGCCAAACTCGTTAAAACCTTCCTGGAAACGCTTAAACGGGACTACTTGTTACGTTCAATGACATCTTGAATTGTGGATAGCCTCAAGAACACTTTTACCGTAACCAAAAACTTTACGGTTAAACCAACAAGAACGTACCATCTCGAGTGTTTCCAATCGTGGTCGCATTACGCTACAGCACAATTTTTGCGAATGCGTGCTTAGGCAATAATTTTACTTGCGACGATGGTCGTTAAAAGGTTTTGCCCGCGTTGGATACCGTTATTCCCTTATATCAACTCAAAAATAATAATTCAAAATGGAATACAATAAAAAAGTAGTTGTCCATTTAAATAGCACAGTCAACGGAATACTTAAAAAAATTAATAAATAATCAAAAAAAAAAAAAACGAATGTATAAGTAAATATTTTATTAATATTTTGTAGGATATTCCTTGTTCCTTATCACTCTTGACAACGTTTTTGCAAACTCTCTACTAAGCGCTTACATTTCTGGGCAAGTATAGCTTCCCAAGCAGCCTTTATGGTTTGTCTAAAATTTTCTAGATTTTTTGAGCTAGAGTCTTTAACAAGCGAGTCAACATCATTCCAAAGATTGTCAATAGGATTCAGATCGGAACTATGGACCGGCCAACCAAGCAGGGAAATGTGTCGTTCCGAAAGTAAATTATTCACTATCCGCGAAGTATGCTTTGGATAATTGTCATGCATAAAAATCCATTATACAGGCATAGAGTCGTCGGTATATGGCTCCATTTGGTTCTCCAGGATTAGCTTATACTGATGTTGATTCATGATGCCATTTATTTTCACAATTGGTCCAACGCCATGCCATGGCATCGCCGCCCACAACATTATGCTCCCGCCGCCATCCTTGACACTCTTAATGGTGTATCTGGGATGGTACTCTCGGTTCGTTGGCCTTCGCACGTCCTTTTTTTTATCTGATCCCAACCTGTTGAACTTATTTTCGTCGCTGTACAAGATATTTTTCCAAAAGGACAAGGGTTTGTTCTTGTGAGCGCTTGCGAAAATAAGTCATCTCTTTCGGGTTTTTTTTTTTTTTTTTTTTGGAGACAAGTAGTTTAGTTCCGAAATAGTCTTTCCATCCTGAATCATGGTAGCGATTATTTGCCTCCTTTCCTCCGTGCAACGTTTTCCTCTGCCCATTTTAAATACTCCTATTTGTGTAAGAAATTAGTGTAATTATGGGTATGCTTAAAAAGATTCACACTTACTTACTTAGGTGGCGCTACAGTCCGTGGTGAACCTGGGCCTCAACCAACAGGCGTCTCCAGCCGGCACGGTCTTTGGCCAGCTGTTTCCAGTGCCGCACGCCCAGTTGGTTGAGGTCCCTTTCCACCTGCGTGCACCACCGCTGAGGCGGCCGTCCTCTGCCGCGCCTTCCTTCCGGAGTGGATTCGAAGACTTTTCGGGTCGGAGCTGTATCTTCCATGCGCTCTACATGGCCTAGCCACCTTAGACGCTGTATCCGTAGACGTCGTACCAGGCCGATGTCGCTGTACAACCCGTACAGTTCTTCGTTATATCTTCTCCTCCATACACCGTTTGAACAAACGGGACCGTAGATAGTGCGCAGAATTTTCCTCTCGAAACGACCAAGGGCATCTTCATCCGCTTTGGTTAAGGTCCAAGCCTCTGCACCGTAAAGGAGGACTGGGATGATTAATATCTTATATAGTGTCACCTTGGTTTTCCGAGAGAGGGCTCTACTTCTCAATTGCCTCTTGAGCCCAAAGAAACAGCGGTTGGCAAGAGTGATTCTGCGTTTTATCTCAGCGCTGGTGTTGTTGTCGCTGGTCATCAGTGAGCCAAGGTAGACGAATTCCTTGACCACTTCAAAGTTATATCCGCCCATGGTGACGTTCTGGCTAATACGTCGGTGTTGACCGTCTCTTTTAGATGAGAGCAGATATTTGGTTTTACCCTCATTAACCTTGAGACCCATCTTAGCCGCTTCTACCTCAATGCTCACAAAAGCCTCATTGACGTCTTGCTGTTTTCGTCCAATTACGTCAATATCGTCGGCGTACGCAAGCAATTGCGTAGACTTGAAATAGATCGTACCTCTTGTGTTGGCCAGTGACTCTTGCACAATCTTTTCAAGCACGATGTTGAAAAAGTTGCACGACAGCGCGTCGCCCTGCCTAAATCCTTTTTTAACATCAAAGGTCTCGGTATGCTCATTACCGACCTTAATGGAGCAACGAGAATTCTCCATTGTCATCCTGCACAGTCGGACGAGTTTGACAGGGATGTTAAAACTAGACATGGCTTTGTACAGCTCGTCTCTATATACGCTGTCATACGCGGCCTTGAAATCGACGAAGAGGTGGTGAGTGTCGATTTGGTATTCCTGGGTCTTCTCCAAGATCTGCCGTAGCGTAAATATTTGGTCTATTGTGGATTTACCTGGCCTGAAACCACACTGATAAGAGCCGATCAGGTTATCCACAAACGGTTTCAGGCGTTCACACAATACGGCAGAGAAGATCTTATATGCGATGTTAAGGAGACTTATTCCCCTATAGTTGGCGCAGTTATAGGGGTCTCCTTTCTTATGGACCGGGCAAACGATGCTGAGATTCCATTCGTCGGGCATGCTTTCCTCCGACCATACCTTGCAGATGAGATGGTGCATGCACCTTACCAGCTCATCTCCAGCCGCCTTAAAAAGCTCAGAGACAGGCCGTCTGCGCCAGCGGCTTTATTAGACTTAAGTCTTGATATCGCTATTTTGACTTCGTTTAGGTCGGGTGGACCGAATTCTCTTACTTCGTGGTCCATTGCGAATGGCTCGTTCTGCCTGACAGCGGTATCTTGTCTATCATCGCCGTTATACAGTCTGCAGAAGTGGTCTTTCCAAATCCTAGCATCGACTGCGACTCTACTACCAGTTCTCCATTTCCATCCCTGCAGGCCGCCACTCTGGCTTTGTAGCCATGGCATATTCGTTTTACCTTGTTGTAAAATTTACGGGCGTCATTCCTGCGGAAGCATCTCTCCATCTCCTCGATCTCACGCTTTCCGTGCTCTCTCTTCTTTCTTCTGAAAAGCGTGTGTTCCTCTCTTCTCCTCTGCTCATAGATTTCGCGAGCAGCTCTCGTCCGTCGTTGTAGCACGGCCTTATATGCCTCTTGTTTTGCTGCATGGGCTTGTTCGCATTGTTCATCGAACCAGGGGTTTCTAGGTGGTGGCTGTTTGAAACCCAGCACCTCTGAGGCAGCATCTCTGACGGCGCTCTGGCAATGAGCCCATTCCTGCTCTATTGTTTGTGCTGCTCTGGGCGGATTTTGAGAGAGCTTTGAGGAGACACGATCGGCAAAGATTCTGGCAGTCTCTTGCGATTGTAGCTTTCCAACGTCAAACTTACGTTGTCCTACTCGACTCCTAAGCATTCTTGATATCCTCATTCGTACCTTGGCTACAACAAGGTAGTGGTCCGGGTCGATGTTGGCCCCTCGGAAGGTTCGTACGTCGAGAATACAGGAGGAGTGTCTGGCGTCGATCGCAATATGATCAATCTGGTTGGTGGTCGATTGATCACAAGACCGCCAGGTACCCTTGTGGATGTTGAGATGGGGGAATCGCGTGCTTGCTACAAGGAGGTTACGCCCCGCTAGGAAATCGATTAGCCTTAATCCGTTGTAGGATGTTGTGTTATGGAGGCTATGCTTTCCTATGATCGACTCAAATATGTCCTCCTTGCCCAGTTTTGCATTAAAATCTCCTAGGACTATTTTTGTGTCGTAGCTGGGACATTGGGCATATGTTCTCTTTAGGAGATCGTAGAATTCTTCTTTGAGTCGATCGTCCTTTTCTTCCGTTGGGGCGTGAGCGCATATCAAGCTAATGTTTCCAAATTTAGCTTTGATGCGGATTGTTATGAGGCGTTCGCTTACATCTCGGAAGCTTAAGACTTTTTGTCGGAGTCTTCCTCTAATAACGAATCCGCACCCGAATAGGCGCTGTTTGTTCTCCTTGTAGCAGTTCCCGTAGTAGATGTCGCAGTTTTTCATCCGTTTTTTGCCTGGTCCATCCCATCGCACTTTTTGGAGTGCGGTTATATCTGCTTTATAGCAGTTAAGGGTTTGCTCCAATTGATCGCCTGCACCCGGTCTGTTAAGGGACCTCACATTCCAGGTGCAGACTCTCAAGTCCGTTAGTCGTTTGCAGGGGTCGTCAGCTTTGTATCCGTCCGTATCCGAGGCTTGTTGTCGTTTCGGAACAAGTGGGTTTTTACGTGATAGGGATGTTACCCCTAAGCACAACCCCCAACCTGGAGGGCCAGGTTCCTCCTTCCCCAGGAACAAGGGTTGGGTCGCTGCACACATTGGTTCACTACCTGGCGGGTGCTAAGGTAGCTATCCAGGGGGGCCACGCGGAGGCTGTGTGTCAACTTGGATTGAACAGGGACAGAGATCGAAGCTGGCGTTTGCCATGTTAAACGCGATCAACTTCTTTGCTCTGTTTGCTCGTTCCCTCCCTCCCACACTAACCTCACTTAAATAACCGAAAAATATTTTTTTTTCTGACACACCATGATATGTGCTATTTATGTGAACACCCAATTTGCAATGATCACCAACTCTAACGATTGCAAAACCAGGAAAACCTAACGGGATCTTCTTTGTAGTATGTTTTAATATTCAAACGGTACTAGCTTAGAATATTACGGCTTTACTCCTCTGCAGCTTGTAAGTACAATGTGTATTGGAAGCAAATACACATTTGAATAAGGGTGTGCTATTTATGAGAACACCACTGTATAGCTGCCTTCCATCTTTACGGTCCCGGGCACGCTGCTTCCAGTTTTCAAGACGAAGATGTCTTACATCCGCGATTACTTGGTCATTATACCGGAGGTTCGGTCTTCCTCTTCTTCTCGAACCAGGAGGCTCGGAGTCGAAGACCCTCTTAGCTGGAGCGTTGGTGTCCATGCGCTCGATGTGGCCGAGCCAGTGTAGTCGACGGATCTTTACCTTCCGGACTACATCCACATCTTTGTAGAGCTCGTAGAGTTCGCGGTTGTGTTTCCTCTCCATTCACCTTCCTCACAGACAGGACCAAATATCCGACGCAGAATTTTTCCTTCGAAAGAATACAAAATCAGCTCCGCCGTCCTGCTTATCGTCCAGCTTTCGGCTCCGTACAGCAAGACTGGCAGTATGAGCGTGTTGTAAAGCATGACTTTGGTCTTTCGAGTGAGGAGTTTTGACCTCAGTTGTTTGGACAAGCCGATGTAGCAGCGCTTGCCAAGGGCGATTCTATGCCGGATCTCCACTGTGGTGTGATTTGTGGAATTTACGTTTGCCCCGAGGTAGACAAACTTCTTAACTATCTCAAAATTGTAGCTGTCAATAGTTATATTTTGTCCCAGGTGGTGAGCGATGGATTGGTTTTTACTTGACAGTCTTGTCCTCATTGACCTTAAGACCAACTCGTTTCGCCTGTTCTTCAATCGCCGTGAATGCTTCCACAATGCCACGGCGAGAACACGCGATGATATCGATATCATCCGCGTATCCTAGCAGCTGGACGGACTTGTAGAAGATAGTGCCTTACCTGATGACGCCTGCCTGTCGCACTATCTGCTCCAGCACCAGGTTGAAGAAGTCACATGAGTGCGCATCTCCTTGCCGAAATCCGGTGCATGTTTCAAACGGTTCCGAAGTCCAGGAACCGAGTTGCACGGTGCATCGCGTATTTTTTAGCGTGGCGCGACACAACTGGATCAGTTTTCCCGGGATCCTGAATTCGGCTATCGCACCGAACAGTCCTTCACGATGAATGCTGCCGTATGTGGCTTTGAAATCGATGAAAAATGGTGTGTATCGATTTGAAACTCGTTGGTCTTTTCCAGGATTTGTCGAAGTGTGAAAATTTGGTCTATAGTCGATTTGCTGGGCCGGAAGCCGCCTTGATAGCTGCACGATGGCTTTAGACGTTCACTCAATACGCTGGACAGGATCTTGTATGCGACATTGAGCAGGAATGTACCTCTATAGTTCTTGCAAGAGGTAGGATCGCCTTTTTTTTTGGGTGGGGCAAATGGAGCTGGTATTCCAGTCATCGGGCATGCTTTCATCTTCCCAAATTTTGCTGATGATCTGGTGCATGCCCCCTACCAGAACATCACCGCCAGCCTTGAAGAGCTCTGATGGCAAACTATCTGAGCCTGCGACCTTGTTATTCTTCAGCTTCTGAACAGCTGTGCCGGCTTCTTCGATGCTGTGTGGGGGGACTTCTTCAGCGGCTGGAGTTGGGATATCTTCGGTCCCTACCACTCTCTCTTGGTCATGCTCGTTAAGCAGCTGCTGGAAATGCTGCTTAAATACATCCACTATTCCCTAGACTCCTCGATATCCTTAAGCTGGGAGGCTGCGAAGATTCTTTTCTTTTGTTGCAGTAGTTGTTTCTCCTTTCTTCTTCTGGCTCGGTACTCTTCTTGCGCTGCCCTGGTTTTCCTCTGCAGCGCCTTTTGATACGCCTCGTCGGTTGCCGCCTTTTTCTGCTCACACTCGCCATCATACCACGGGTTTCTTGACGGGGGTGGTAGGTACCCTAAGGTGGTTTCGGCTACTTCCTGAATGGCTGAGCGGCAATGCAGCCACATATCATTGGCATTTGTGATCAACGTAGGCATACCGTAGAGCCTTTCGCCCAGCTGCTCCCTGTAAACTCTCGTAACCTCCGGTGTGCTCATTCGGCCAATGTCGAACCTCCTCCTGATGGGCTGGTGCAGCTTTCTGACATTGGACAGTCGAGCTCTGAATCTTGCTGCTACGAGGAAATTGTCAGAGTTGACATCTGCCCCTCTGAATTTTTGCACGGATATTTGACGAGTGCGTTGCGTCAATGGTCGATTTGGTTGGCGGTTCGACCGTCCGGTTGCTGTGTGGATTCGCTTACGAGGGAATCTTGTGCTATTTATCACCGCATTACGAGCTGTCGCAAAGTCCGTGAGTCGGAAACCTTTATCTGTTGTTGTATCGTGTAGGCTGTGCTTTCCGATCACTCCGTCAAGGGTGTTCTCCTTGCCGATTTTGGCGTTGTACTCCGGAAGAGCTCCGTAGGCGTTGTCCAGGAGGTCATAGAAGTCCTCCTTGATAGGGTCTTCAGCCTCGTCGGTAGGGGCGTGTGCACATATAAGGCTGATGTTATGAAATCTGCCTCCGATGCGTATCACAGCCAGGCGATCACTTATAGGCTTTGACCTTCGACCTTAACCGCTTTCCCACGACAAATCCGCATCCCAGTAAGTGCAATCTTTTGTGACAGCTGTAATAAATGTCGCAATTTATTCTTCCTCATCATACCGTTTCCTATCTAGCGTATTTCCTGGACCGCAGTCATATCCGCCTTGTACTGCGTGAGGATTCTTTCTAGTTTATGAGCAGCTCCGGGAGTGTACAGGGTTCTGACATTCCAGGAGCATATTCGCAAATCGTGTTCCTTTTTGTGCGTTGTCGTCGTCGAGTATCCGTCCTTGTATCCGAGGCATCTTGCTCATTCATAACTTTTATGTTTTTTTCGTGGACGGATTGTTAGCCCGCCGCACAACCGCCATTCTGGTCGGGGTTTTGTTGCTGCATACGTTTGTTTACCTCCCAACGGTTGTTGAAGAGGGCGCCACGCGGAGGCCGTATGTCAACTTGACCTAAAACAAAAAAAAAAAAAAAAAAAAAAAAAAAAACAACGATTGACGTCATAGTTACTCTCTTGCAACGTGACTTCGAAAAAATTCAAACGTTTGGTAATGGCTGGAAACTGAAAATCAACTTCCAAAAATCGGAAACTATTTTGTTTAGAACGCCATTGTCTGGGGCCTCTAGGGATACCAGGAAAAACTGGCGAAAATTCTCCATCACTGGTCCGGATGGCCGTCCACTGGCGAACCAAAATGTAGTCAGATACCTCGGTATCTGGTTGGATCAATATCTGTATTTTAATAAACATATAGATGTTGCTTTGGCCAGGGCTCAGGGAGCTTTCACTCTGTTGAGATGGCTGTTTCATAGCAGCCAACTTGATAAGAAAGTCAAAAAAAACTGTTACATGGCTTTAATCAGGCCCATTATCGCCTATGGATGTCCCGTTTGGTTCAATGTGAGTGCAAGCCTGATGGAAAGGATTCGTGTGTTTGAGAGACAATGTCTAAGGACCTGCCTCTCATTGCACAGAACACCAGAATCCGAGTACATAAGATACTATCCCAACGAGGTCCTATACAATAGAGCCAAAATTATTAGGATTGACAACTTTTTGATCAAATTGATTCGAAGTCACGTTGCAAGGGCGATGACTTCGACCAATAACTTGATATCTGGGGCTTATTACCCAAATGAGTTATATCACGAGAGAGCCCGTCTTAGCGGCTTTGTTCCCCCAGAAGCGTTCTTACATTACGACAACCGCGAACTGATACAGGACAAATCGGCAATTCCGTTAATCTTCCACGTGGCCCGAAGGTCTGTGGAAAAGAGCTTATCTTACGAACGGGATGTAGCACTCCGTGAGCCGGGGCGACTCCGTTTCAGTATGGCAATGTCAGATCGGGATCGAGCAGACGTTGCTCGACAAACGCAACGTTTCTGGTGGCTTGTACAGTCTCCGTCGCTGAATCCTTTGGGCCTAGCGTCATAAAAAAACATTATATAAAAGGCCAATTGCTGAATATAGATTAGGTAGTAGTAAGTTAATTAGGTTAGTTAGGTTAGTTAGGTTAGCTGTAAGTTATGTATATGTATGTATGTATATATATATATTTATAGATACATGTCTATGCATGTACATATATACATATGTATATACATACATACAGATAAAATAGGATAGGCTAGTTTTTTTAACTAATTTTTCTTAGCCTTAATACTAATAGACTAATAAACGAATTCCACAACAAATAGAATAGACGTCGAAAGACAAAATTAAAAATACATATACTGTATAGCTTAGAGTGCCCGTTCAGGTCCAGTATGCTACGTTAGATAGATAAGATATTTAAGATAGGTTTAAGCGTTTTACCTAGAATAAGTTATTTGGAAAAATATTAATAAAATGCTTTTAAAATGTAAAGAAAAAAAAAAAAAATGTCAACTTGACCTGGGCATTTAAACAGGGAACGTTGCTGGCATCTCGGCAGTTTGAGAGCGATCAGCAACTTTACCATGTATGTCCGAGGCCATGCCCTATGCAATTAAATCCGAAACTATGCAACAATCGACTGTTTAGGTCTTTTAAGATGAGCGATTGATGCGGTCAAATCACGTGTTCTAGAGGTACCTCCAGCGGAGGCGAAAAGGTGCTCAAAAATGTCTTTATTTCGAAAACCAATAAAGAATTTGGTTTAATGTGAGAACGATTGTTATAACAATGAGTTATGATTGAACAAAAAAAAAGCTGAACCCTGCCAACTATTGGCAGTTAGAGATTAAATGATCGCCGGTTAAGCAAATGTGAGCCAACTCATCGCGGATCAACTGACCATGGACAAAATATCTACCGACTAACCTTCAGGAAATTAGTCTTTCTTTAATCACTAGATAATTCAGCAATTCAGCGACTTGAAAACATCTCTTGATGTGCTTGAACTGCTTTCAAAAATATCTTTATTGAATGATAACAAATTCTACAATTCGGATACACAGAAGCTTATCAGCTCTTTAGACAGCGCTAAAGAGTTAGCAACTAAGGCTTTAAGAAGTCAGCCTGACTGTGTGATTAGTCACTGCGATTGCGCTCTTCTTCTTTCTTCCTCTCCTTTTCTTCCTTCTTTCGTTGTTTTTTTTCCTTTTTCTCTTGTCGTTTTCTCTCCTTCTCCCGTCTCTTTTCTCGTTTCCTCTCTAAGGACCCACTGTCGTTGTCGTCATTATCGTCATCCTCATCGTCGTCGTTGTCGTCCTCTTCACTGTTCTTGTTCTTGTCGTCCTTCTTCTTATCCTTCTTGGATTTATCCTTTTTCTCAGAGCTGAAGTCGGAAATGTTTTCGAGTGGGTCGTCTACAATGGGTGGCGGTTTCAGGATTGTAATAATCGGTCTCGGGCGCCGTGTGGGACGCTTGGTAACTACTACCTCCGTGGACTCATCTTCAGAGCTCTCCAGGCTAGATGAGCCAGTAGGCCGAATTACAGGTGGGTGAGTACGATTGGGCCGCGGTCTGACTGGACGTACGGTCGGCCACCAAGATGGCTTGCTATCTCCGAATTCATTGCGGGAACTTGGATACCACCAGATGGGATGATCAGAATGAGCTGGCCTACGGGTAGGTTTAGTCGGATGATGGGGACGAGTTGGCCAGAATGGTAGTCCGGTGAAAGTGGGCAGTGTCGGTAAAAACCAAGGCCAGTTAGGATGTGAAGGGATAAGAGTTAACGGCGGCCTGGATGTTGAAGGAGAAATTGGTGCAACGGACGAGCTTGGGGTCGACGATGAACTAGATGAACTAGGCCCAGAAGTCGATGAACTAGACAAAGTGGACGATTCAGGTGGAGCCGTAGTCGAATCCACGGGCAAAGCGGTAGACACGACAGGGGCCACGGTTGTTTCAACTGGAGCATGTGTAGATTTCACTGGGGCGACAGTTGTTTCTACTGGTGCTGCCGTAGATTCAGCGGGAGCAACTGTGGTTTCAATTGGAGCAGGTGTGGATTCGACTGGCGCACCGGTCGTGTCTACGGGTGCTGCAGTCGATTCGTCGGGTGCAGGTGTGGATTCTACTGGTGCAGCGGTGGATTCTACGGGTGATGCGGTAGACTCTGCAGGAGCCGCGGTTGATTCAACTGGAGCAGCTGTGGATTCAATTGGGGCAGCGGTGGATTCTACGGGTGCTGCGGTGGACTCTGCAGGAGCCGCGGTTGATTCAACTGGAGCAGCTGTGGATTCTATTGGGGCAGCGGTGGTCTCTACGGGTGCTGTGGTTGATTCAACTGGAACAGCTGTGGATTCAATTGGGGCAGCGGTGGATTCTACGGGTGCTGCGGTGGACTCTGCAGGAGCCGCGGTTGATTCAACTGGAGCAACTGTGGATTCTATTGGGGCAGCGGTGGTCTCTACGGGTGCTGTGGTTGATTCAACTGGAGCAGCTGTGGATTCAATTGGGGCAGCGGTGGATTCTACGGGTGCTGCGGTGGACTCTGCAGGAGCCGCGGTTGATTCAACTGGAGCAGCTGTGGATTCAATTGGGCTAGCGGTGGTCTCTACAGGTGCTGTGGTTGATTCAACTGGAGCAGCTGTGGATTCAATTGGTGCAGCTGTGGATTCTACGGGTGCTGCGGTGGACTCTGCAGGAGCCACGGTTGATTCAACTGGAGCAGCTGTGGATTCAATTGGGGCAGCGGTGGATTCTACGGGTGCTGCGGTGGACTCTGCAGGAGCCACGGTTGATTCAACTGGAGCAGCTGTGGATTCAATTGGGGCAGCGGTGGTCTCTACGGGTGCTGTGGTTGATTCAACTGGAGCAGCTGTGGATTCAATTGGGGCAGCGGTGGATTCTACGGGTGCTGCGGTGGACTCTGCAGGAGCCGCGGTTGATTCAACTGGAGCAGCTGTGGATTCTATTGGGGCAGCGGTGGTCTCTACGGGTGCTGTGGTTGATTCAACTGGAACAGCTGTGGATTCAATTGGGGCAGCGGTGGATTCTACGGGTGCTGCGGTGGACTCTGCAGGAGCCGCGGTTGATTCAACTGGAGCAACTGTGGATTCTATTGGGGCAGCGGTGGTCTCTACGGGTGCTGTGGTTGATTCAACTGGAGCAGCTGTGGATTCAATTGGGGCAGCGGTGGATTCTACGGGTGCTGCGGTGGACTCTGCAGGAGCCGCGGTTGATTCAACTGGAGCAGCTGTGGATTCAATTGGGCTAGCGGTGGTCTCTACAGGTGCTGTGGTTGATTCAACTGGAGCAGCTGTGGATTCAATTGGTGCAGCGGTGGATTCTACGGGTGCTGCGGTAGATTCTGCAGGAGCCGCGGTTGATTCAACTGGAGCTGCTGTGGATTCAATTGGGGCAGCGGTGGATTCTACGGGTGCTGCGGTGGACTCTGAAGGAGCCGCGGTTGATTCAACTGGAGCAGCTGTGGATTCAATTGGGTCAGCGGTGGATTCTACGGGTGCTGCGGTAGACTCTGCAGGAGCCACGGTTGATTCAACTGAAGCAGCTGTGGATTCAATTGGGGCAGCGGTGGATTCTACGGGTGCTGCGGTAGATTCTGCAGGAGCCGCGGTTGATTCAACTGGAGCTGCTGTGGATTCAATTGGGGCAGCGGTGGATTCTACGGGTGCTGCGGTGGACTCTGAAGGAACCGCGGTTGATTCAACTGGAGCAGCTGTGGATTCAATTGGGGCAGCGGTGGATTCTACGGGTGCTGCGGTAGACTCTGCAGGAGCCACGGTTGATTCAACTGAAGCAGCTGTGGATTCAATTGGGGCAGCGGTGGATTCTACGGGTGCTGCGGTGGACTCTGCAGGAGCCACGGTTGATTCCACTGGAGCAGCTGTGGATTCAATTGGGGCAGCGGTGGATTCTACGGGTGCGGCGGTGGACTCTGAAGGAGCCGCGGTTGATTCAACTGAAGCAGCAGTGGATTCAATTGGGGCAGCGGTGGATTCTACGGGTGCTGCGGTAGATTCTGCAGGAGCCGCGGTTGATTCAACTGGAGCTGCTGTGGATTCAATTGGGGCAGCGGTGGATTCTACGGGTGCTGCGGTGGACTCTGCAGGAGCCGCGGTTGATTCAAGAGGAGCAACTGTAGATTCTATTGGGGCAGCGGTGGTCTCTACGGGTGCTGTGGTTGATTCAACTGGAACAGCTGTGGATTCAATTGGGGCAGCGGTGGATTCTACGGGTGCTGCGGTGGACTCTGCAGGAGCCGCGGTTGATTCAACTGGAGCAACTGTGGATTCTATTGGGGCAGCGGTGGTCTCTACGGGTGCTGTGGTTGATTCAACTGGAGCAGCTGTGGATTCAATTGGGGCAGCGGTGGATTCTACGGGTGCTGCGGTGGACTCTGCAGGAGCCGCGGTTGATTCAACTGGAGCAGCTGTGGATTCAATTGGGCTAGCGGTGGTCTCCACAGGTGCTGTGGTTGATTCAACTGGAGCAGCTGTGGATTCAGTTGGTGCAGCGGTGGATTCTACGGGTGCTGCGGTAGATTCTGCAGGAGCCACGGTTGATTCATTTGGAGCCGTTGTGGATTCTATTGGGGCAGCGGTGGATTCTACGGGTGCTGCGGTAGATTCTGCAGGAGCCGCGGTTGATTCAACTGGAGCTGCTGTGGATTCAATTGGGGCAGCGGTGGATTCTACGGGTGCTGCGGTGGACTCTGAAGGAGCCGCGGTTGATTCAACTGGACCAGCTGTGGATTCAATTGGGGCAGCGGTGGATTCTACGGGTGCTGCGGTAGACTCTGCAGGAGCCACGGTTGATTCAACTGAAGCAGCTGTGGATTCAATTGGGGCAGCGGTGGATTCTACGGGTGCTGCGGTGGACTCTGCAGGAGCCACGGTTGATTCAACTGGAGCAGCTGTGGATTCAATTGGGGCAGCGGTGGATTCTACGGGTGCTGCGGTGGACTCTGCAGGAGCCACGGTTGATTCAACTGGAGCAGCTGTGGATTCAATTGGGGCAGCGGTGGATTCTACGGGTGCGGCGGTGGACTCTGAAGGAGCCGCGGTTGATTCAACTGGAGCCGCTGTGGATTCAATTGGGCTGGTGGTGGTCTTTACGGGTGCTGCGGTAGACTCTGCAGGAGCCGCTGTTGATTCAACTGGAGCAGCTGTGGATTCTATTGGGGCAGCGGTCGTCTCTACGGGTGCTGTGGTTGATTCACCTGGAGCAGCTGTGGATTCGATTGGGGCAGCGGTGGATTCTACGGGTGCTGCGGTGGACTCTGCAGGAGCCACGGTTGATTCAACTGGAGCAACTGTGGATTCAATTGGGCTAGCGGTGGTCTTTACGGGTGCTGCGGTAGACTCTGCAGGAGCCGCGGTTGATTCAACTGGAGCAGCTGTGGTTTCAATTGGGGCAGCGGTGGATTCTACGGGTGCTGCGGTAGACTCTGCAGGAGCCGCGGTTGATTCAACTGGAGCAGCCGTGGATTCAATTGGGCTAGCGGTTGTTTCTACGGGTGCTGCGGTAGACTCTGCAGGAGCCACGGTTGATTCAACTGGAGCAGCTGTGGATTCTATTGGGGCAGCGGTGGATTCTACGGGTGCTGTGGTTGATTCAACTGGAGCAGCTGTGGATTCAATTGGGGCAGCGGTGGATTCTACGGGTGCTGCGGTGGACTCTGCAGGAGCCGCGGTTGATTCAACTGGAGCAGCGGTGGATTCAATTGGGCTAGCGGTTGTCTCTACGGGTGCTGCGGTAGACTCTGCAGGAGCCACGGTTGATTCAACTGGAGCAGCTGTGGATTCAATTGGGGCAGCGGTGGATTCTACGGGTGCTGCGGTGGACTCTGCAGGAGCCGCGGTTGATTCAACTGGAGCAGCCGTGGATTCAATTGGGCTAGCGGTTGTCTCTACGGGTGCCGCGGTAGACTCTGCAGGAGCCACGGTTGATTCAACTGGAGCGGCTGTGGATTCTATTGGGGCAGCGGTCGTCTCTACGGGTGCTGTTGTTGATTCACCTGGAGCAGCTGTGGATTCAGTTGGGGCAGCGGTGGATTCTACGGGTGCTGCGGTGGACTCTGCAGGAGCCGCGGTTGATTCAACTGGAGCCGTTGTGGATTCTATTGGGACAGCGGTGGATTCTACGGGTGCTGCGGTAGATTCTGCAGGAGCCGCGGTTGATTCAACTGGAGCAGCCGTGGATTCAATTGGGCTAGCGGTGGTCTCTACGGGTTCTACGGTAGACTCTGCAGGAGCCGCGGTTGATTCAACTGGAGCAGCTGTGGATTCTATTGGGGCAGCGGTGGATTCTACGGGTGCTGTGGTTGATTCAACTGGAGCAGCTGTGGATTCAATTGGGGCAGCGGTGGATTCTACGGGTGCTGCGGTGGACTCTGCAGGAGCCGCGGTTGATTCAACTGGAGCAGCCGTGGATTCAATTGGGCTAGCGGTTGTCTCTACGGGTGCTGCGGTAGACTCTGCAGGAGCCACGGTTGATTCAACTGGAGCAGCTGTGGATTCAATTGGGGCAGCGGTGGATTCTACGGGTGCTGCGGTGGACTCTGCAGGAGCCGCGGTTGATTCAACTGGAGCAGCCGTGGATTCAATTGGGCTAGCGGTTGTCTCTACGGGTGCTGCGGTAGACTCTGCAGGAGCCACGGTTGATTCAACTGGAGCGGCTGTGGATTCTATTGGGGCAGCGGTCGTCTCTACGGGTGCTGTTGTTGATTCACCTGGAGCAGCTGTGGATTCAGTTGGGGCAGCGGTGGATTCTACGGGTGCTGCGGTGGACTCTGCAGGAGCCGCGGTTGATTCAACTGGAGCAGCCGTGGATTCAATTGGGCTAGCGGTTGTCTCTACGGGTGCTGCGGTGGACTCTGCAGGAGCCGCGGTTGATTCAACTGGAGCAGCCGTGGATTCAACTGGGCTAGCGGTTGTTTCTACGGGTGCTGCGGTAGACTCTGCAGGAGCCACGGTTGATTCAACTGGAGCAGCTGTGGATTCAATTGGGGCAGCGGTGGATTCTACGGGTGCTGCGGTGGACTCTGCAGGAGCCGCGGTTGATTCAACTGGAGCAGCCGTGGATTCAATTGGGCTAGCGGTTGTCTCTACGGGTGCTGCGGTAGACTCTCCAGGAGCCACGGTTGATTCTACTGGAGCCGCTGTGGATTCAATTGGGCTAGCGGTGGTCTTTGCGGGTGCTGCGGTAGACTCTGCAGGAGCCGCGGTTGATTCAACTGGAGCAGCTGTGGATTCTATTGGGGCAGCGGTCGTCTCCACGGGTGCTGTGGTTGATTCACCTGGAGCAGCTGTGGATTCAGTTGGGGCAGCGGTGGATTCTACGGGTGCTGCCGTGGATTTTGCAGGAGCCACGGTTGATTCAACTGGAGCAGGTGTGGATTCAATTGGGCTAGCGGTGGTCTCTACGGGTGCTGCGGTAGACTCTGCAGTAGCCACGGTTGATTCAACTGGAGCAGCTGTGGATTCAATTGGGGCAGCGGTGGATTCTATGGGTGCTGCGGTGGACTCTGCAGGAGCCGCGGTTGATTCAACTGGAGCAGCCGTGGATTCAATTGGGCTATCGGTGGTCTCTACGGGTGCTACGGTAGACTCTGCAGGAGCCGCGGTTGATTCAACTGGAGCAGCTGTGGATTCAATTGGGGCAGCAGTGGATTCTACGGGTGCTGCGGTGGACTCTGCAGGAGCCGCGGTTGATTCAACTGGAGCAGCCGTGGATTCAATTGGGCTAGCGGTTGTCTCTACGGGTGCTGCGGTAGACTCTGCAGGAGCCACGGTTGATTCAACTGGAGCAGCTGTGGATTCAATTGGGGCAGCGGTGGATTCTACGGGTGCTGCGGTGGACTCTGCAGGAGCCGCGGTTGATTCAACTGGAGCAGCCGTGGATTCAATTGGGCTAGCGGTTGTCTCTACGGGTGCTGCGGTAGACTCTGCAGGAGCCACGGTTGATTCAACTGGAGCAGCAGTGGATTTAAATGGGGCAGCGGTGGTTTCTACGGGTGCTGCGGTGGACTCTGCAGGAGCCGCGGTTGATTCAACTGGAGCAGCCGTGGATTCAATTGGGCTACCGGTTGTCTCTACGGGTGCTGCGGTAGACTCTGTAGGAGCCACGGTTGATTCAACTGGAGCAGCTGTGGATTCAGTTGGGGCAGCGGTGGATTCTACGGGTGCTGCGGTGGACTCTGCAGGAGCCGCGGTTGATTCAACTGGAGCAGCCGTGGATTCAATTGGGCTAGCGGTGGTCTCTACGGGTTCTACGGTAGACTCTGCAGGAGCCGCGGTTGATTCAACTGGAGCAGCTGTGGATTCTATTGGGGCAGCGGTGGATTCTACGGGTGCTGTGGTTGATTCAACTGGAGCAGCTGTGGATTCAATTGGGGCAGCGGTGGATTCTACGGGTGCTGCGGTGGACTCTGCAGGAGCCGCGGTTGATTCAACTGGAGCAGCCGTGGATTCAATTGGGCTAGCGGTTGTCTCTACGGGTGCTGCGGTAGACTCTGCAGGAGCCACGGTTGATTCAACTGGAGCAGCTGTGGATTCAATTGGGGCAGCGGTGGATTCTACGGGTGCTGCGGTGGACTCTGCAGGAGCCGCGGTTGATTCAACTGGAGCAGCCGTGGATTCAATTGGGCTAGCGGTTGTCTCTACGGGTGCTGCGGTAGACTCTGCAGGAGCCACGGTTGATTCAACTGGAGCAGCAGTGGATTCAAATGGGGCAGCGGTGGTTTCTACGGGCGCTGCGGTGGACTCTGCAGGAGCCGCGGTTGATTCAACTGGAGCAGCCGTGGATTCAATTGGGCTAGCGGTTGTCTCTACGGGTGCTGCGGTAGACTCTGCAGGAGCCACGGTTGATTCAACTGGAGCAGCTGTGGATTCAATTGGGGCAGCGGTGGATTCTACGGGTGCTGCGGTGGACTCTGCAGGAGCCGCGGTTGATTCAACTGGAGCAGCCGTGGATTCAATGGGGCTAGCGGTGGTCTCTACGGGTGCTACGGTAGACTCTGCAGGAGCCGCGGTTGATTCAACTGGAGCAGTTGTGGATTCAATTGTGGCAGCGGTGGATTCTACGGGTGCTGCGGTGGACTCTGCAGGAGCCGCGGTTGATTCAACTGGAGCAGCCGTGGATTCAATTGGGCTAGCGGTTGTCTCTACGGGTGCTGCGGTAGACTCTGCAGGAGCCACGGTTGATTCAACTGGAGCAGCTGTGGATTCAATTGGGGCAGCGGTGGATTCTACGGGTGCTGCGGTGGACTCTGCAGGAGCCGCGGTTGATTCAACTGGAGCAGCCGTGGATTCAATTGGGCTAGCGGTTGTCTCTACGGGTGCTGCGGTAGACTCTGCAGGAGCCACGGTTGATTCAACTGGAGCAGCAGTGGATTCAAATGGGGCAGCGGTGGTTTCTACGGGCGCTGCGGTGGACTCTGCAGGAGCCGCGGTTGATTCAACTGGAGCAGCCGTGGATTCAATTGGGCTAGCGGTTGTCTCTACGGGTGCTGCGGTAGACTCTGTAGGAGCCACGGTTGATTCAACTGGAGCAGCTGTGGATTCAGTTGGGGCAGCGGTGGATTCTACGGGTGCTGCGGTGGACTCTGCAGGAGCCGCGGTTGATTCAACTGGAGCAGCCGTGGATTCAATTGGGCTAGCGGTGGTCTCTACGGGTTCTACGGTAGACTCTGCAGGAGCCGCGGTTGATTCAACTGGAGCAGCTGTGGATTCTATTGGGGCAGCGGTGGATTCTACGGGTGCTGTGGTTGATTCAACTGGAGCAGCTGTGGATTCAATTGGGGCAGCGGTGGATTCTACGGGTGCTGCGGTGGACTCTGCAGGAGCCGCGGTTGATTCAACTGGAGCAGCCGTGGATTCAATTGGGCTAGCGGTTGTCTCTACGGGTGCTGCGGTAGACTCTGCAGGAGCCACGGTTGATTCAACTGGAGCAGCTGTGGATTCAATTGGGGCAGCGGTGGATTCTACGGGTGCTGCGGTAGACTCTGCAGGAGCCGCGGTTGATTCAACTGGAGCAGCCGTGGATTCAATTGGGCTAGCGGTTGTTTCTACGGGTGCTGCGGTAGACTCTGCAGGAGCCACGGTTGATTCAACTGGAGCAGCTGTGGATTCAATTGGGGCAGCGGTGGATTCTACGGGTGCTGTGGTGGACTCTGCAGGAGCCGCGGTTGATTCAACTGGAGCAGCCGTGGATTCAATTGGGCTAGCGGTTGTCTCTACGGGTGCTGCGGTAGACTCTGCAGGAGCCACGGTTGATTCAACTGGAGCAGCTGTGGATTCAATTGGGGCAGCGGTGGATTCTACGGGTGCTGCGGTGGACTCTGCAGGAGCCGCGGTTGATTCAACTGGAGCAGCCGTGGATTCAATTGGGCTAGCGGTGGTCTCTACGGGTGCTACGGTAGACTCTGCAGGAGCCGCGGTTGATTCAACTGGAGCAGCTGTGGATTCAATTGGGGCAGCGGTGGATTCTACGGGTACTGCGGTAGACTCTGCAGGAGCCGCGGTTGATTCAACTGGAGCAGGTGTGGATTCATTCGGGGCAGCGGTAATCTCTACGGGACCTGCGGTCGTTTCCACGGGAGCAGCTGTAGATTCTACGGGTGCTGCTGTAGACTCTGCAGGTGCCGCGGTTGACTCACCTGGAGCAGCTGTAGATGCAGCTGGCGCAGCTGTGGATTCAACTGGAGCCGCGGTTGATCCTACAGGTACAGCGGTTGATTCCACAAGTGTTGTATCCTGCACTGGTAGTTCGCTTGCCCCAGAAGCGACTGTATTTTGTATTGTAGATCCGGTCGTACTTTCGACTGCAGCCACAGTTGTGGCCTCTGTCGATGCCTTCAGAGGAGCACAAATTCGAACACCATCGTTTACGCAACGGCTATTTTCGGGACAGTGTGTTGCGGATCCAGTATTCGCCCAAAAGTTTCCATTCGCATCTGACGTGCAATTTTTGTAACTAAGAGGTCCAACACAAACGGCAGTTTTTCCGCTGCAATTGATCCCAGTTGGTTGGCCTCCTGCAAGGGAGGCAACCTATTGCAAATAGAAAAAAAAAAAAATTGTTCAACAACACTTTTTCACAAGTCGGTTCGGAGATAACTTGTGTCCTACGACAGTCAATTGTGTATTTACCATTGTTATAAGGAGTATTCCAAGTATCTTTGTTTCCATCGTTTTCGAAGTAAAGTTTCGTTACTGTTCCTGTAGAGTATAGGACGCTGGCTTTTATGCAAATTCAGGTGCGGTCTGTTATCACTACAAAATCTCATCTCCGTAAACATGTGCTTATCTCCATTCGGGTCGCTGATAAAGTACGGGATTTATGATTTTGCAGCCTAGCTAATTAACAATCCGTTGTCAGGTAATTAAGAATTGTAAAGCTTCATTTCTTTTTATCTAAATAATCTGAGTTAGAGAATGTGTTTACGATGATTCGTGGGAACGATGAGTCATGATTGTGAGACAAGTACTTGATATGGCAACAGAAATTCCTGAGACGCCGACTTGTTTTCTTCAGGCGGGAGCAGATTTTGATTCATTGAAGTATTATACGCTGTTTGCTCGTGGCTTTCTTACATCCGTTCGGGGAGGCAATGTACTCTCATGTCGTGTTGTTTGACCAGAGTTTGAGATGCTATGTTTGAAGTATGTCGTTCTATTTTTGGAGAACCATTTGTTTGCCAAATGGAGTGTGACCTTTTGCCAAATCGCGGTTTTTTTGTTTTTTGTACTTGTGCTGAATTGTCTGTTGTACAATTTAGTGCTGAATTCAGCGAGGTATTCGATGGTTTCCTAGATTGCTTCTATTTCGGAATTGATTAATCCCAGATCATACAAATTCTACCATAACATTTAATATTAAGTTTTTACGTTTAACATTTTTCTTATCTTGTTGCTGAGAAACGAAAGACAATGACTTGAATTTCTTAGAAAGAACTATTAAGTAAAGTTTGCCGTGGTTTTATGTGGATATCTCTCGTCGCGAAAATGGCTGTGTTTTGATCTTGTTTTTTTTTAGTTACACCAGTTTTATTGGTGATCAAAGCAGACCATAACCGTAAAACCACTGACTGCTCAGAAGCAAAAAAGGGCCTCGGATAGAAAAACGGAGCAGACCTATGCTGGCGGCCCTATAATAAAACAAAAAACAAACAAGGACCTTCGGTTCTGTACGTGGAATGTAAGGTCCCTAAACAGACCACGTGCGGCGAACAACTTGCGGACGCCCTAAACCGCTATAAACCGGACATAGCCGCCATCCAGGAAATGCGATGGAATACTACTTACTTACTTATTTAGGTGGCGCTACAGTCCGTGGCACGGTCTTTGGCCAGCTGTTTCCAGCGCCGCACGCCCAGTTGGATAAGGGCGCCACCGATAATGCGGCCGTCCTCTGCCGCGCCTTCCTTCCGGGGTGGATTCGAAGACTCTTAGGGTTGGAGCTGTATTTTCCATGCGCTCTACATGGCCTAGCCACCTTAGAAGCTGTATCCGTAGACGTCGTACCAGGCCGATTTCGCTGTACAATTTCGTTATATCTTCTCCTCCATACACCGTCTGAACAAACGGGATCGTGGATAGTACGCAGAATTTTCCTTTCGAAACGACCAAGGGCATCTTCATCCGCTTTTGTTAATGTCCAAGCCTCTGTGCCGTAAAGGAGGACTGGGATGATTAAGGTCATATATAGTCTCACCTTGGTTTTCCGAGAGAGGGCTCTACCTCTTGAGCCCAAAGAAACACCGGTTGCCAAGAGTGATTCTGCGGTCTATCTTCGCGCTGGTGTAGTTGTCGCCGGTCATCAGTGAGCCAAGGTAGACCAAGATTCCAGTAGGACCATTAAACCGAAAAAATCTGATATTCGATTAAAACCTTGGTTGAACAGAAATATTTTAAGGAAGGTTAAGTTAAAGAATAAACTTGGAGTTAAATGCTCGAAACATCCTCAGAACACCTCTTTGGTAAAACGATATAAAAATATTGGCAAGAAACTCAACAAAGACATAAAAGATTGTCGCGACCATTACTATCGGTGTGAATTCGACAAATGTAGAGGGAATCTAAGAAAGGAATGGGAATTGATTAATGATATGTTTAGTCGACGTGTAAAAAGGAACAATCCCATTACTCTTAAAATCGATTCATCTGAAACTTCAGACCCTTACACCATTGCTAACGAGTTCAACAATTATTTTGCTTCAGTTGCATTAACATCTGTTCCACCTAAAAACTCTAATTCTTGCCAATGTTGCGCTAGCTGGAGAAGAATTCTGGATGTCTCTGTTTGCAGTAATAGCTTTTATTTTGATCAGATATCTCCACTTGAGATTTTGAAAATAATAAGGTCCCTAAAGAATACACACTCTCGCGGTGTAGATGGTCTATCTAATCACATCCTAAAGAAAATCTCTTTCAATGTTATTGACATTTTAGCGCATATATTTAACACAAGTGTGCTTTCAGGAATCTTCCCAAATGGCTTAAAATGCGCTATTGTCATTCCACTTTTTAAGAAGAGTAATCCTAAGGATAAAAGTAATTATAGACCTATTTCGCTCTTACCGACTATTTCTAAAGTGTTCGAAAAAGCGATAAAAAGGCGGATGCTGAACTTTTTAGATAAAAATAACTTCTTTAGCCCTAAACAGTTTGGATTCAGGCATGGTTTATCGACTGAAGATGCTTTGTACGATTTCTGCTCCACCATCCTTAAAGGGCTTGACGACAATAAAGTCTGTGCAAATCTTTTCGTTGATATCACTAAGGCTTTCGATATGGTTGATCATACTATCCTCTTGGACAAATTGTCCAAAATTGGTTTCAGAAATTTTATATTTCAATGGTTTGAATCGTATTTAAGAGGAAGAATCCAAAAAGTAAAGGTTTCCGAGACTTTCAGTAACTCAGTCAATATAAGTATTGGTGTGCCCCAAGGTTCAGTCCTCGGGCCTATCCTTTTTCTTATTTATATCAACTCTCTTTTCACTCAAAACTTGAAAGGCAACATTACAGCATTTGCTGACGATTTAGGCATTACCTATGTGTCGAACAGCACAATCAATATTATTGCGGATATAAACCAGGATGTGGATATTTTGCGAAGCTGGTTCACCGAACACAGAATGCTTGTTAGTAATAAAACTAAGCTAATGTTTCCTAGTCTCAGTCCCAAACTGCCACCGGATATTGATATTTACTTTCATTCCGCTAAATGTAAAAAACTAAAATCAATTGATAATGTATGCCTCAAGATGGATAGTGAATTATATCTTAAAGATTTGTCTTGTGACAATGATTGTTTTAAAATCGAGGTAGTAAGCCAATTTAAGTATCTAGGGATTATTATCGACAATAAATTGTGTTGGTCTGATCAAATTTCATCATTGAAGCAGTATTTTTACTCAACGTTGCGTATCTTTTACTATCTAAAGAAAACGTGCTCTCTGCATGTCTTGAAACGGATATACTTTGGTATATTCCATTCCAAACTACAATATGGACTTTGCTGCTGGGGTGGTGCTCCCCGCAACAAAATGTGTAAGTTACTGACTCTTCAAAAATGTGTAATAAGAAAAATGTGTAATAAGAGCCGTTTGCATCATTCCATGCCACTGTTTATTAGCTTGAAGATACTTCCCTTAAGGCACTTGTTCTATTATAAAGTCCTGAAAATTTTCTTCTTAAGATGTGGTTACCTGAATAGTAGACACTCAGATCGCTATAACCTCAGAAACAATCAGGGCTCTGTTGTCAATACTCCATCATTTCGCACTACGATTTATAGGAATTCTTGCTTCATTGCATCATATAGATTATTTAACAAACTTCCGGCTGCACTTAAATCGATAAGATCAATAAAAATGTTCATGAATAAGACTAAGTCATGGCTCTTTGAATTTGACCACAATCAGATCGAATATCTTTTGGATCCCATCATCTAATCGGGTTTCTGGTTTATTGGTGCTCACTCACTGAAATACCAAATAATTAATTTGTTCTTAACCTGAATATAATCTTCCTATGTTTGTAATTTTTGAATTGTATTATTATTTATCACCCCAAACCATGTTTTTCCTAAATAATGATGTGGCATTTAATACTATTTTTTTAAATACAAAATGTCACTTCTATTCTCCAGAATATCATTTGAATTGCTAAAAAACAAAAAATACATTGTTAATTTTAATTAGTCGAGAATATGAATAAAGATGAATGAATGAATGAATGAAATTCCTTGACCACTTCAAAGTTATATCCGCCCATGGTGACGTCCTGGCCAATACTTCGGTGTTGCCCGTCTCTTTTAGATGAAAGCAGATATTCGGTTTTACCCTCATTAACCTTGAGACTCCTACAAAGTTATGACGTCGGAAAGCTACTATCGCCAGAAACCGCTCGTGCTTTTACCGATCGCGTCTCCCCCTAAAGCTCTCCAATAAACCTCAATCCCCCACGCTGTCAATAGAACAGCAGTGGAGCCTTTGCAAACAAGCCCTGAAAAGCTCTGCATCCGAAGTTTTGGGTTTCAAGGTTCCACCACGAAGAAACACCTGGTTCGATGACGAGTTCAGGAGGATTCACAAGGCGAATCAGGATGCATATAAGGCCTCGCTGCATAAAAGAACAAGAGCAGCTTGTGAGCTCTACGAGTTAAAAAGGAGGAAGGAGCATAAGCTACTTAGAAGAAAGAGCACGAGAAGGGTGCGATTGAGGATTTGGAGAGATGTTACTGCAGGCGTGACGTTCGAAACTTTTATCAACAGATAAAGCGAACATGCCAAGGTTATTAAGCCAGAACGGACGCCTGCAGGGATGAGAACGGGCACCTAGTAGTTGAATCGCAGTCGATGCTGAGAATATGGAGGAACCACTTCTGCAGACTGTATAACGGCTATGTTAGTCAATTTACCGCTGTCAGGCAGTATGATCCATTTCTAATCGACGGACAGCGCAGAGAATATTCAAGAGTATCGATGCTCAAGTCGAATAAAGCTGCTGACGCAGACGGACTCTCTGCTGATCTCTTCAAGGCAGCTGGGGATGATCTGGTTAGGAGCATGCACCAGCTCATCTGTAAGATGTGGTCAGAGGAAAGCATGCCCGAGGAATGGAGTCTCAGCACCGTGTGCCCGAACCACAAGAAAGGAGATTCCTCTGATTGCGCCAACTACAGAGGAAAAAGTCTGTTCAACATCGCCTACAAAATCTTCTCTGCCGTTTTGTCTGAACGCCTGAAGCCTTTTGTAAATAAGCTGATAGGTCCATATCAGTGCGAATTCAGGCCAGGTAAGTCCACCATCGACCAAATCTTCACACTACGGCAGATCCTGGAAAAAACCAATGAATTTCAAGTCGACCCTCACCACCTATTTGTCGACTTCAAAGCCGCATACTACAGCATAATTAGAGATGAGCTATACAACGCTACGTTTACCTTTGACATACCTGCTAAACTCATCAGGCTATGCAGGATGACTTTGGAGAATGCTCGCTGCTCCATCCGAATCGGCGAACACCTTACCGATAGTCTTGATTTCAAAAAAGGATTTAGGCAGGGCGATGCGCTGTTGTGTGATTTCTTCTTGGAAATTGTTGTGCAAAAATCACTGGCCAATACAAGAGGCACAATCCATTTCAAATCCTCGCAACTCCTTGCATACGCCGACGATATTGACTAATAGCTAGATCACAGCGAGAAGTCAATGAGGCGTTTGCGAGTATTGTGATGGAGGCGGCGAAAATGGGTTTGGCGGTAAACGAGGGCAAAACTAAATATATGCTGTCATCAAAAAAGGACGCCCACCACCGACGTCTTGGCCAGAACGTGGGTATTGGCAGATATAAGTTCGAGGTAGTTAAGGACTTCGTCTACCTTGGCTCCGCAGTGACCTGGAACAACGACATCGGTTCCGAAATCACACGCAGAATCACTCTTGCCAATCGCTGTTTCGGCCGCACTTAAGATGGCGCACACATGTGGAAGGGGACCTCAGCCAACTGGGTGTGCGGCAATGGAAAAGGCTAGCAAAAGATCGTGCTAGATGGAGAGGCATGTTGGTTGAGGCCCAGGTTCACCCCGAACTGTAGCGCCCGTTAAGTAAGTAAGAAGCAGACGTATAGTCCGTACAGAATAATTTTGCTATGTACATATAGGTTTAAAAGAACCAAAGTAGTACATACATGGGAAAAATGAATTTAAAAGCGTTATAGTATACCCAGTAAATCCCAGTTGGGTCTAGGATGGGATTTTTAATTCCTAATGAATATCTTGGATATATCTTCGGTCCTATTGTTGCGCAATAAATAACCTGAGCATTAGGATATAGCTAGACAGTGGTGAACTTAGTGTATCTAGGGTGTCTGGTACAATGCAAGGCTTAAAATTTGCAGTTTTGTTATAGAAGCAGAAAGTTGAGATTGAACATTTTGTTCTCTGATAAAACACAGTTCTACCTCACTAGCTCAAAATTGGCCAACAATGTTTCCCAACTGTTACATTACGTTTCGAAAACAATTTTAAAAATTTATTGTTGCGTCCGCAAATGTATTCGAC
Source organism: Eumerus sabulonum (assembly GCA_951905685.1). Classification (NCBI taxonomy): domain Eukaryota; kingdom Metazoa; phylum Arthropoda; class Insecta; order Diptera; family Syrphidae; genus Eumerus; species Eumerus sabulonum. The sequence continues at coordinate 49,869,690 of OX645062.1, read as the reverse complement.
CACAGTGAGATCGATTTGCTTCGGACTCGGCTTTGTGGAGAAATTAGATTTTTACGAAACACTTTTTTAATTGCGTTACAGCCCATGAAGCCCGCCGATCAAGTCTCCCTCTAGCTTTCTCAAGTCCCGATGCAATCTGAACAAACCATAGAACGGAAATTGAGTCGTTTTCAGAACGCCATCAGAGAGGCCGCCCAAGATGTACTTGGTTGGAAGCCACCACCATCAAGAAACGAGTGCAGACAGGCCCATAAAGAGAAACAGAATGCATACATGGCTACACTGCATCCACGAACGAGAGCTGCCCGCTAGCTCTATGAACAGGATAGGAGGGCGGAACATGCGCCTCTGAGCACAAGAAGCGCGAGATCGAGGAGATGCAGGAACGACATTCGAAAGTTCTACCAAAAAGTAACACGAACATGCCTATAAAGTCAGAGCAGAAGCCTGCAGGGATGAACACGGACAACTAATAGTGGAACCACAGTCGATGCTGTGATTGTGGAAGGACCACTTCTACAGACTGTATAACGGCGATGGTAGTCAATATGCCGCCGTCAGGCAGAACGAACAATTTACAATGGAATGACGATGATAAACAATCCCATCCACCCGACCTGGAATTTGTTAAGATAGCGATATCGAAACTTAAGTCTTATAAAGCTGCTGGAGCAAACGGACTTCCCGCGGAACTATTTAAGGCAGCTGGCGATGAGCTGGTCAGAAACATGCACCAATCATCTGCAAGATATGGTCGGAAGAAAGCATGCCCGATGAATGGAATCTCAGCATCGTTTGCCCGGTCCATAAGAAAGGTGACCCCTATGACTGCGCCAATTACAGAAGGATAAGTCTCCTGCAAGCGCCTGAAACCGTTCGTGGACAATCTGGTAGGTTATTGTCAATGTGATTTCAGGTCAAGAAAATCCACGATAGACCAAATATTTACACTACGGCAGATCTTAGATCGACCACGAATTCCAGGTCGACACGCACCATCTTTTTGTCGACTTTAAAGCCTCATATGAGAGTGTTTAAAGAGACGAGTTATACAGAGCCATGTCATGTTTTAACACTCCTCCCAAACTCGTCAGACTGTGCAGGATGACTATGGAGAATTCTCGCTGCTCCATTAAGGTCGGAGGTGAATTAACCGAGACCCTCGATGTTAAAAAAGGTTTTAGACAGGGTGACGCACTGTCATGTGATTTCTTTAATATCATACTTGAAAAAATCGTGCGTGACTCTGCGGCCAATATAAGAGACAGAATCTACTTAATCTACTTTGACGTTATTGGACAGATAAAGCGAGACGTCAATGAGGCATTCGCAAGCATTGAAGCAGAAGCGGCTAAAGTGAGTCTAAGGGTAAATGGGGACAGGACCAAATATAAGTATGCTATTATGAAAGAAAGACGCGCAACACCGACGTCTTGGTCAGAAAGTCACTTTCGGCAGCTATATTTTTGAAGTAGTCAAGGATTTTGTCTTCCTTGGCTCGATAGTGACAAGCAGCAACGACACCAGCGCTCTAAATAACAGAGAATAACTCTTGCCAACCGCTACTTCTTTGGGTGCAAGAGGCAACTTAGTAGTAAGCCCCTCTCTCGAAAAACCAAGGAATCCCTCTACAAAACCTTTATTTCTCCTCTATGGCGCTGAAGCTTGAACGTTATCAAAAGCGTGCAATCTTTGGTCCCGTTTGTGTAAACGGAGAGTGGAGGAGGATTCAACCAAGACTTCTTCGGATCCAACGTCTAAAATGGCTACACCATGTAGAGCGAATGGACATCAAAGCTCCGGCTCTAAGAGTCTTCGACTCCGACCCCGAGGGACGACGCAGCAGAGGACGACCGCATTTAAGGTGGCGCACACAGGTGGAAAGGGACCTCAACCAACTGGGCGTACGGCACTGGAAGCAGCTGGCCAAAGCTGGAGAGGCTCGATGGTTGAGGCCTTGGTTCTCCCCGAATTGAACCGCCATCTAAGTAAGTACAGCCCATGAAGGGCCAGAGCGAAGCTTTTCACAATTACCCAAGTTGTGTGTGATTGATTTTTAACACATCTGAATGCCGATTCCGGACGACGTTAGTCGAAAATCTTTTCCATGGCAAGAATACTACCGGGAGTTTTGTCAGTACCCCGCCGAGAAGGGACAACGCGAAATAAACATTCGATGGCGTTGGTTTTATCGGGATCCAAACTCACTCATTGTGCAAAACAGAGGTATAGTTGCCTTATTTACCAGAGTCGATAGACCAATAGGCTTGCTCACCTCGTCTACTGAGCACCCTAACAACAGTCGGATCAGATAAGTGTGAGATGGTTCCACCCAGGGATAATGAATGAGATACCAATCTTTCGTATGTCTGCCCGTTGGTCTCTGCAGGGGTTGGTTGTTGCTCGTGTAATCCACACCGATACTATACGTGTTATTCTCATTTATATATGACGCTTTTGACTTATCATTGTGTCTCAAGACGTCGATGTGTAGAGTCAAAGCGTCGGATCAAGACAGAATGACATAGTCAAGGTACCGTCAAACCGGAAAGCGTTTGTAGGTGCGAACTGCCAAAAGTGCCTGTCAGGCACAGTGGATTGGTATCTCATGATATGAGATATTGATTGTTGATGACATCAACAAAAAATAAAAATTAATTTGTTCTATTCTTAGGTTAGCAGTGTTGTAATTAAAAGGAACACCCCTTAGCCAGGTTCCGAAATGTTCAGAAATGTTCCGAAATTAACCACAATACCATACCCACCATACCAACCATTCATAGGAACATACGCTACCCTGAAACGGGATCATCGAACGATTGGCATTCGGACGATCTCCTTTCCGGTGTGCGGGTGTTTCCTAGCAGGAGTTAATACGTTATATATAGTTAAGTACATTGTTATATGAATAAACGTCTGAATTTCCCTTGGGGCTTCTAAATAATACAACAGTGGCGACGAGGATAAACCAAACAAAAAATAAAAACAAAAGGAAAATAGTCATACATACATATGAACATATGTACATATCTGCGAAGCAACAGTTTCAAATAATGAGTAAAAACAGTACAGTCTGCGAGGAAAAAAAAATAATACCTACAATGTCGAGAAGTGTGGGATTTGATCAGTATATCCCTGGAAATAATTTTTAAGTGTGGGAGAAAAGATTTAAAACCATGTGGCTTATTACACTTATTGGTGCTGAGCCATGTGAAGTTCTAATGAATTAGACAAGTCCAAAAGAGGTCGAAACAGTTATGTTTTCTGAATGAATGGTAATTTTAAACAAGCACTATGGACCAAAAACGAATAAACCTTCGGGACGCTTTAAATTTTACAAAGCTCGTCAAGACAATGGTGAAACGATTAGTGAGTACATAGTGCGTATTAAAATGCTCTCACAAACATGTGATTTCGGGGAATTTCTGGATGAGGCTTTGTCAGACAAATCCATAACCGAGCTGCGCAATGAAAAAATTCAACAGACACTACTCAACAAAGAAGAGGCTAAATTCGAAAAGTATTGTGAAGTCGCTCTAAATATCAAATTGGCAGAACAGTCAACAAGAAGCATGAAAACATCCGCAATGTCAGTAGTAGGTGCAATACATAAAAAATGTAATCTTAAAAAGCGATCATCGTGGAATAAGAGAGATCGAGATGCAAGACGTCAGTCATTGAATCGAACACGTGCACGGAGTCACAGTTCAAGTCAGAGAAGTCATTGGCAACCTAGCGGAAATCGGAGTCATGAAGGTGGGAGTGGTAAAGCGAGAAGAGGCCATAGTGAAGATACGTGTCCAGCGAAATTCTGAACCTGTTTCAAATGTGGAAAAGATGGTCATACCAGCAGAGTTTGTTTTCAGAAATCCCAACAGCCTTCACCATCAAAGCCATTGGATGTTTCAGTCAGTTATGTGAGCTAAAAATGGAAATATCTTGACAAGTGTTTGACGTTGAAGTGGATACGGGAGCCGTAGTGTCAGTGATCAGCGAAAGAGAGTATCGTTCTAAATTATCACATTTGCATCTTATTAAAACTAATCACATTTTAACCTCTGTTTTAGGTAGATCATTAGTTGAATTAGGCACCTTGAAGAGTATCGAAGTGCGACTCGGAGACCGTAGCCGGAGAGTGGACTTAGTAGTCTTGCAAGGCAACCAGCCACAGAAACCGTTGATGGGAAGGACAAGGTTGGACGTATTTTTTCCGTATTGGCGATCCCCATTTTTACAATCAAGTGCCATTGCTAACGTGAGTAATTTATGTTAAGAAATAGTTAGAAAATATCCTACGGTAGTGCATCCACAAGGGAACCGATTGTCGGGTTTGAAGCGGACATAGTTTTGAAAAAAGACGCTAAACCTATTTTTCATGCAGCACATGGGGTACCTTTTAAATTAAGGGATAAAGTAGAAGCGGAGATAAATCGTTTATGTAAGGAAAATATCTTAGTTCCAATCAAGCACAGTCGGTGGGCAAGTCCAGTGGTGACAGTGGTGATAGTTCCAAAGCCAAATGATGAAATACGTATGTGTGTTGACTTCAAAGTCACTTTAAATCAGCTTATTGAAACTCAACATCACCCTTTGCCAAATCCTGAGGACATTTTTGCTAGCATAGCAAACTGTAAGCTTTTTTGTGTGTTGGACTTAAATGGTGCATACCAACAATTAACAGTAAGTCAAGAGTCCCGTAAATATTTGGTAATAAATAACTTTAAGGGTTTATTTGGTTACTTACGTTTACCATATGGTCTTGCCGACGCACCATGTATATTTCAGTTGATTATAAAAAAATCAAACACAATGTCTGTGTTAACATAGACAAGTGTAAGTTTTTTCAGGACGAAGACCAATATTTAGGTCACCTTATTTCTCATAACCAGATTAAACCAAACCCCGGTTATAGCAAAAAGACACGCAATACGTTTGGTCAAAGGAGTGCCAAGAGGTGTTTGAAAAAAGTAAAGCTCTTATGGTCAGTAACCAAGTCTTAGAGCTGTAGGATCCAGCTAAGCCAATTTACGTCTCAACAGACGCGAGCCCTTATGGAGCATCCAGACGGACACGGTTGCTCTATTAGTTCGCTCCACTCACGAGTTACGTCAACACAATTTTATAGTAAACTTATTTGATCGAATAAAGTTTCGCTTTAAATTTATCACCACTACACACACGAGTTTCTATATTCATAACACGTCTTTATGCGTCAAGCTCACTAACAGATGGCGAGAAAAAGCTCCGTCACGAGCTTAAGCGATTATATTCGCTTTAAAAAAAAATTCCACAAATATATCTGTGGTCAATAATTCCATATAATTGCAGATCACCAAGCGCTGAAGGAAATTTTTAATCCTAGGAAACGAACGCCATCAGTAGCAACAGCCAGACTGCAACGATGGTCAATACTCTTGTCTATGTATTAATATGATATTTCATTTGGTCGAGACAATAGCGGCGTTCACACTGTACGATTTGTCTGTACGATTTTTTTGACAACCAAAAGTACTTAGCGTTCACACTATACTGCAAGTTTGATAGATTTCATTTGTGAGAGAATCTTTGTGCTGTGAAGTTGTGATTTGGGAACATTTTTATCGATTGAGAACATGGCGCGTGTTCTCTGGTTGCGGTTCTTTTGATTGACGAATTAATGGGAAATGAAAGAAAACAAAAAAAAGGATGTGGGTCAAACCGTGGATAAGAAGAAGAAGCAAATTCTCAGCGGTTCATTTGCTGAAAGAGTTAAGCGAAGATTCGCCTGATGATTTTCGCAATTTCTTAAGAATGGATGAATCCACGTACGAAAAGCAACTCCACATGTGAGAAGACAGGACACGAACTTCAGAGACGCAATAACACCTCACGAACGTTTGTCTGCAACATTAAGTTTTTTGGCTACTGGAAGAAGTTTCTCCTAATAAACGAAACTTGTAAAGTTTTAATCAAAACACTTCGAGAATTTATTTGCGTAAGTAATAATGTATGTAATGTAATAATATGTAATTAACTATAACAATAATTTTACGAAAACTCTTTGTCGCCTAGTAATTCTTCAAAAGACGAATAGGAATTCTCTGTTGATTCGTCCGTATCATGGGTACTTCGTGTTTCCGTGCGAACTATGGTGGACGGGTATGTGGGCCTTGGATGCACATACAAAACTTGAGTCCTAAGCAAAGGTCGATTTATAAAAACGCGTGATGTGTTAGGTACATCGGGAGAGGGGACGTTTTTCCAGCTGCATATCGGTTTTGATTGGCCTTCCGGTTCAGAGTCGAGTGATAAACGACTTTTTTTTCCGACAATTTGCCCAAAGTTGCTTGCAAAAGCACATCATAAATCACTTCACCAGCAAACAGCTTTTGTGTTGGGTCCAGGTTTCTATAGTAGGTTACCCAACTAGCTGCTATGATGTCGGCGTCGTCCTTTTTGTCGATGTTGCCAAGGTTTTAAAATTATTTGGTCTCGATTAAGTTTCGCTCTTTTTCTGTCGCGAGCTGATGTTCTAGGCAAAGGTGTTGATGTTGATGCTGTGTTCTGAAAATAAAGTTTTATTTTAATTTGGTTTTTTTTATTTTGTAGATACCAAAAAATGAAGAAGAATGGGAAAGCGCAGCTGGAGAATATTTCAAACTTTGGAATTTTCCTAATTGTATTGGGGCAATAGATGGTAAACATGTTAACATCACAAAACCGCCGGGATCTGGAGCGTATTATTTCAACTATACGAAACACTACAGCATCGTTCTAATGGCATTGGTGAATGCCAAACATGAGTTTTTAATGGTAGAAGCGGGTACAAACGTAAGAGTTTCTTATGGTGGAGTTTTCACCAACACAACCTTTTGTCGGTATCATGAAGAGGGCAAGCTAAATATTCCAAAGCCGAAACAAATTGAAAATTTTGGAAAAGATCTTCCTTTCGTATTTGTGGTGGAAAATGCATTTCCACTAAACGTCAACTTCATGAAACCATACAGCCATCAACAACTTACCTATGCAGAAGATAACTTTAACAACCGGTTATCAAGAGCAAGGCGTGTAGTTGAAAATACTTTTGGAGAAATATCCACAAGATTTCGATTTTTGCTGACAACTATTAATTTAAGCCCTGAAAAGACGACGGATATAGTTCTGGCAATATGTTACCTCCACAATTTTTTAAGAAAGAAAAACCTAGCTACATATATCCGTAGCTCGGACGTAGACACCAATCCATTAAACATTATTCCATTATCACCTCTACAAGCTAGGAAATGCCATAACTGGTCTAACAACGCTAAACAAATTAGAAATGATTTTTGCGATTATTTCAACACAGTTGGAATCATTCCCAGAACTTAGGTTTTAAAAGATATTATCATATATTATTATCATAACATTTTCTATAAATGTAAATGTTTTACTTACTTCTTCAAGCAAATTATTCTCTTCGTCCAGTTCCAAATCAAGCGACGATGATCCGTCCACTTGCAACTCCTGGTCCTTCAGAAAATGCAAGGCGTCGAAGTACCATAAATTTGTCTCGTAGACCTCATCCGTACCACAACCCGACCGTTGACTATAATTAATTTTTTTTTAATTCACGACGATATGATGTCCGAAAATTATTAATTTTTTTCTCCAAAATGGATTCCGATCCATCTTCGTACGCTTTTTTTTTAACTTTATTTTTGTATTTTTCACTCTTAATTTTCCATAGTTCTGGAAACTGTCGATAAATTTCAAAAAATTCCATCCAAAAATCTTTGTTTGTAGTTGTCGTACACGGGCACCCACACAAACAAGGCAGAAAGTCGAAAATTCTGAACTTCATACTACAAATCGTACGACTTGCAGTATGGAGCGTTCACATTGACGACTGCAGTACAGACACGAGTCATCAAGCTAATCATACAGACAAATCGTACAGTGTGAACGCCGCCAATGTCGAGGCAGATTTTTTGTCAAGAATGCCTTTGAATGAAGGAACTGATATTAAACAAATTCATAGTTTTCATTTTGAGCTAGGTAGTCTAGTAAATTTGGAACTAGTTCGAGCTGAAACCAAGTCTTGTCCCAATATTGTCGGAATTATATAACATTTTAGTATCTGATGGTTCAAAAGCAAATAAAAAGCTATTGAATGCATCTCCCAGTTTAGAGTACTGGTCTATCTTTCGAAAATTCGCGTCTAGTTTAAGTACGGAAAATGGAGTCATTTTTTATGGGAATCGTATAGTTATACCTAAAAGTATTCGGTCAAACATCATGAGATTAATTCATGAAAATCACTGGTGGATAGTTAAAATGAAAACGATAGCCAGATCGTATGTCTGGTGGCCTCAAATTGATGTTGACATTAAGATCTTCGTTGACAGCAAATGTGCCAAAAGAGATAGTAACTTCAAAGTGGCCGTTAACATCGTATCCTTTTGAAAGCGTTCATTTAGATTATACATATGTATGTATTATGCAGGCAAAAATATATTGGTGTTGGTTGACACCTATTCAAAATATTGTGACATTCGTGTTCTTCCATCTTGGAATGCCCAAAAATTAGTCGAACTGTTAATGAAAACATTTTTAGTTTACGGGTTTCCTACTGAAATTGTCTCTGATAATGGACTCCCATTTAAAGCTTCATATTTTAACAATTTGTGTAGGGAAAACGGTATAAAATGTTCTAAAAGTCCTGCGTAACGGTTCCGATGTGCGTATGGCTCAAACGATAAAAAAGATTCTTAACAGATTTTTAATAGAACGTCCAGACATATCCCTGTCCGAAAAAGTTGACAAATCTTTAATAAATTGGAGAAATACTTCCTTCTACGATAACGTCTAAGTCTTCTCTTTGTAGTGCTTATGCAAAAAGTTTTATTTTTGTAATATTAACAATAACGTCCTTCTTCCGTTTTCCTTTGTGTAATTTGTCGGGCTTAGGTAAACAATTTTTTTGTATAAATTGAGTAAATAAAGTACGCAATTTTCGTTCAGTTATTCAATATCAATATCAAGTGGATGAAATTCTTTATTGGTCCTTCGAGCCGGATTAGCCGGTATAGTGGAAGTGATTAGTCAAAATTGTAAACATGAGTGAAATCGACGAAATCGCGTTGACTTAAACGAGAATCACAGAAGAAATGCATCGATTGTGGACAAACTTCAAAAAGGATGGAGAATCACGGTACTCTGTGGAGTAGTTCAAGGTACGTCTCGAGAAACTGGAGCAGCACTGGATTGACTTCCAAGTAAATAACGGGTACTTGGAAGACTTAAGGAAGGCAAACCCGCATCATGAATACTTTGCCAAAAAGTATTTTAGTCAGTTCGAATCGAGGTATCATAACACTAAAGGTGCCTTGAAGTCAAAACTGGATCAGTGGTCAACAAACAGGCGAGCTGTTATTCCAGAATTACCGGCCAGTTTAAATCCGGCTACAGTAGTTCAGCCATCAAGGAGCACACCATCAGATAGAATAGAATTCAACTGAAAAGACGAAGTCCTCAATAGAGGTCACTAAGTTGAACCTCGCCAAAAACAGATTTTTACGCCTAATCGACAACTTGGATTTCAGTCAGAATTCAGTCTACCTCAAGTTCAAGCTGAGTCAATTACAAGAATGTTGGACAATGGTACAAACAGTTAATGAGGAAATGATGGTGTTAATGGGCAAGGCGGATTATGGCGAGGAATTTATTGAATTGGAACATATGTATCAAGATGCATATATTCAAATTAAGGAAACAGAACAGGCACAAAACCAGAGCCACCACAGCCTGAAAGACGGGAAATTAAACTTCCACCTATCACAAAACCCACATTCAGTGGAAAGTATGAAGAGTGGACACCATTTTGGGAACTGTTCAATCGTTTAGCACACCAAAACAAAAGAGTTTAGAACTTGAAAGTATGGTCAGCCAACTTGGTGTTCCAACAATTTTCGTGACGTTAAGCGCGGCAGATCCAACTGGGAAGTCTGAAGCTCAGGTTGCAAGGGACATGCAATCATTGCAGACAGTTACATACTTTGGCAAGAGAGTGGAACTGCTTGTGGAAGTATTGGAGAAGAAGTATCCGATCATAGACTATTGGTACCGCTTCGAGTATCAACATAGGGGAAGCCCACATGTTCATGGCGTATTTTGGCTGTTTGGAGCTCCTGACGTTAGTAACTTTGAGTCAATGAATATTGAAGACCTGACAAATGCCAAACATTATTACGACAACCTAGTGTCAGCGATCAACCCCAATTATTCGGCAAGATCAGACCTGCACCCCAGTAGAATGAGAGCAACAGACCTCGAACTGACTGACGAAAACATAGCCAAAGGTGTGAACAGATTTCAAAGACACACGGCTTACTCGAAGTCGTACTGTCTGCGAACAATCAATGGACATGATTGCCGGTTTGGATTTCCAAAACCACTACTAATTGAATCGAGGCTTGTGATAGTCGAACGAGGAGTTTTCTGTTATACACCTGCTCGAAACGATGGACTACTCAACCCATTCAACAAGTTTGATTCATTCGCGTGGCGAGCAAACACAGACATCTCCATTATCGCTTCTGAATATGCAGTAAAATCTTACATCACTATGTACGCCTCAAGAGGTGAACCAAAGTCTGATAATTTCAAACAGTCGCTGAGGGCCCTTTTAGAGAGTAGTGTCGGTACTGAGTCAAGACAAAGAACTGTGAAGAAATTCCTCATGAGTAACCTTCATGCAGAGATATGTATATCTGGGTGTGATGTGTCCAGGCTTCTACTTGCAGAACCTTTGATGAAAGCCACTCGTCAGTTTGTGAAGCTGTACATCTCCATGCAGGAAAGTGTTTTGATAAAGTGACGAGGCATGAAAGTTGATGAAAACGGCAGTTGTGATGCTCCGCGAATAATTCAAGCATATGCGTACTTCTTCTTCTTCTTCTTCTTCTTCTCCTTAGCGGGCGCTACAGTTCGGGGTGAACCTGGGCCTCAACCAACATGCCCCTCCATCTAGCACGATTTTTTGCTAGCCTTTTCCATTGCCGCACACCCAGTTGGATGAGGTCCCCTTCCACCTGTGTGCGCCATCTTAAGTGCGGCCGTGCTCTGTTTCTTCGTCCCTCGGGGTTGGATTCAAAGACTCTCCGGGCTGGAGCTGTGGTGTCCATTCGCTCTACATGGCGTTGAATCCGTAGATGTCTGACTAGACTCATGTCGCTGTACAGCCCTTGAAGTTCGTGGTTGAATCTTCTCCTCCAGCCCCCGCCTGCGTTTATAGACCCAAAAATCACGCGCAAAATCTTTCTCTCGAACCGACCAAGGGCCTCCTCACCCGTCTTCGATAGTGTCCGTGCTTCTGCGCCGTACAACAGGACCGGGATGATAAGGGTCTTATATAGAGTCAACTCTGTCGTTCGGGAGAAGGCTCCATTACTCAGTTGCCTCCTGATCCCAAAGAAACAGCGACTGGCAAGAGTGATTCTGCGTTTGATTTCGGAACTGATGTCGTTGTCCCATGTCACTGCGGAGCCAAGGTAGACGAAGTCCTTAACTACCTCGAGCTTATATCTGCCAATACAAACGTTCTGGCCAAGACGTCGGTGGTGGGCGTCCTTTTTTGATGAGAGCATATGTTTAGTTTTGCCCTCGTTTACCGCCAAACCAATTTTCGTCGCCTCCATATCTATACTCGTAAAAGCCTCATTGACATCTCGCTGTGATCTACCTATTATATCAATATCGTCGCCGTATGCAAGGAGTTGCGAGGATTTGAAATAGATTGTGCCTCTTGTATTGGGCAGTGATTTTTGCAAAATCATTTCTAATATGATGTTGAAGAATGCTTTCCTCTGATCATATCTTACAGATGAGCAGTTGCATGCTCCCAACCAGGTCATCCCCAGTTGCCTTGAAGAGCTCAGCAGACTTCGACTTGAGTTTCGATATGGCAATGGTGTCTAGGTGTCTGTTCTCATCCCTGCAGGCTTCCGTTCTGGCTTTATATCCTTGGCATGTTCGCTTTTTCTGTTGAAAAGACTTTCGAACGTCACGCTTCTCGTGCTCTTTCTTTATTCTTCTAAGAAGGTTAAGCTCCTCCCTTCTATTTAACTCGTAGAGCTCACGAGCTGCTCTTTTTCTTTTATGCAGCGAGGCCTTATATGCATCCTGCTTTGCTGTATGAATCCTCCTATAGTCGTCATCGAACCAGGTGTTTCTTCGTGATGCAGCCTTGAAACCCAAAACTTCGGACGCAGAGCTTTTCAGGGCTTGTTTGCAAAGGCTCCACTGCTGTTCTATTGATAGCGTGGATGATTCAGATGTATTGGAGAGCTTAAGGGAGACGCGATCGGTAGCCCAACCGACTAATCCCGTTTTTTGACGCAGGAGGTTCGCCATTCGCCCTTCCCCGTCTGCAATTTCCATAGGCAATCTCCAGATGGCACCGCGAGGAGGTGGGGATAGGACTTACTAACAGCGCCGCAAGATGTTCGACTGCGGTGGCTCTTCTCGCTTTTTAGCAGGCCAGCATCCGTCGAATAGATGCTACCCCTACGAGGCGTTTGTTAGTACTTTGCCATCCGACCCAACTTAACTCAGAAGTAAATATTTGTAGTTTTAATTGGTAGTTAACACATCGCCAACGACAACGACCTGCAGATATCCGACCTTGACTGTGAATCGCATCAGCCAATGTGTCGGTAGATATGCTGAATATGAGCCGCGGCATATGCACCGAACTCGAGCATGGGAACTACTTGGATGCAACGGAAACACTTGTGTCAGCGTGGGAACGAGGTATATGTGACGCGACAAACATGGCCGAGCAACATCGAGGTGGCAGTCTTACAGCGAGCGTGAGTAGATCAAGTCGAAATAAATCAAGTTGTATAAAAATTGAGTTACGCGTTTCATTTGTAAGTCGAGCAGTTGGGCCATCCTCAAGACGGTTTTTTTTTTTTGGATTTGGTCAAAACTATAGAAAGAAAACAAAAATAGGCAAATCCTAGATGTGACCCCCCGAGCACTTGACTGGTATCCTTTTAATGTCTTGCAATATAAATAATCCATAGCATGTATCTGAATTTAGTATCAAATAAGATGTGGCGTTCAACGCGGAAAAGACTAACGAATCTCGTTGCTCGCACTCTATCCCAGCAACTTCGCGATCTCTTTATTCTCCGTCATCTCGGCATGTTGCAAAGCCGTCAAGCCTAAGATGTCCTTAGCGTTAATGTCCTCAATCGCCGGCAAAAGATATTTAACAATATCCAAGTGTCCGTGTGCAGCAGCAACATGCAGAGCTGTTCGTCCCGATGGATCTTTCTGTCCGAGTTTAGCTCCGGCAAGTTCGAAAGATTTCAGTCGCACAAGTGATCCACGAGCAGCTGCAGAGCATAGTTTTTCGCCAATTCCTCGTGTCGAACCAGTCAAATGGGCGCCACAGGTCATGAGCAATTGTATGACTTCATGGTGATCCCTGGACACAGCTTCCATGAGTGGCGTGCGATCGTGTCGATCGCGAATGTGAACGGAGACGCCATTCTTCAGGAGTAGATCAATGACAGGCATATTACCTTCATGACAAGCAATGTGCAGGGCAGTACGATAGTCTTCATTGACGCCAGAGAGATCGGCACCGTATGTCTTGAGATTGTTGATCTAGAAATTAAAAACAAAATCATGATTAGCTGAAATGGAGAAGGGTTTCGTGTCTCACTTTTTTTAGGTCACCGTTCATGACGGCAGTGTTCACCATAGCCGGGAATAGTGTTGCTCCGAGTTGACATAACTCCTGAGGTGATGACATGTGCAGTGACCGAGCAACAGCCTCGACTAAGTCGTATTCCTGCAACGATGGACTTTCCAGGGTCAATTCGCCGCGAGTGTTCGACTGGAGCATCTGCAACACAACTCTAATCAGTATATGTGATCTTTCGACCGAATCAAAAATGCCATCTACCTGTTTCTTGAACCCAATCGTCCAGTCGCTCTTTCCCAGGATGTATGATAATTTTGTGACAGCTGCCTCTGGCGTCATATCGTAACCCGGAACAACACCCATATCGCCCAGAACCTTCCCTGTGTCATAAATCTCCGCAACTGATCCATTCGGGCATTGTGTGCAGTTCACGATGATGACCCCGCGATCCGAAGCCGCTTTGAGCTCATCCAGGATGTCTTGACGATTCGAGGGAATGTTTCCAGAACCGAATGATTGCAGGACAACACCGTTCATGGGTGGCGCAAGGAACGCTCGAAACGTGGAACTCGTTATGCTCGGGAAGAGTCGTAAAAGACCGACATTCACGTCCATCTCGGAGTAAACCTCGAATCTGCTGATTTTACACGGGCGGTATATGAGGCGATAGTCAATTTCGTAGTTGATGCCAATTCGTCCTAGTGGTGGAAAATTTGGTGAATCAAAGGCATCCAAGTTGTCGCAACTGACTTTTATCGTTCGATTGCCACGCATCAGTTTATTGCCGAATAACACGCAGACCTCGGGAATCATAAAGTTGCCTGCGATGATGAGGGCTGTGGTAAAGTTATCTTTGCCATCTGTGCGGGTTTCAAAAATCGGAATCTGTGCACCGGTTATGATGACAGTTTTACCGAGATTCTCCAGCATGAAGGAGAGGGCAGAAGCAGTGTACGCGAGTGTGTCTGTACCGTGGAGTACGACGAATGCGTCGAACAACTCATAGGATTGCTGGAACGAAAAGAGAGTTGTTGATTGTCTTATGGTATGACGCATAACTTACACGGATGTCTTTGCCGATGCGTATCCAATCGTCCACGGTCATGTTGCTTGAGTCCAAGAGTGGGTCGTACTCGGTTATTGTGTACAAAACTCGATTGGACACTCCTTGCACGAAAGGAAGCACTAAAGGGGCCGTATCTGCCGAAGATCCAAATCGCGCTTGTGCATAGACTGTGTCGTGCATGTTGGGGTATGTACGAATCGTCTTGACCAGTGCATCTGGAATCGGTGCCAACACTATACGAGAACATAGACCATGGGTTAGTTTTTGAAATCGGATGACCACTAGTCAAGTACTTACCATTTCTTTCGTTCCGAACCATTCCAATCGTACCGCCCGTGTAGATTACTCTCACCTTGGATTCTTTGACTGCGTCCGGCATTATAGTTCCCTGGTACTCCCTATTCAGTCCCTGATCTTCAGATGGTGTTGGGCTGTAGTCGTTTGACATGTTTACGAGTAACCGATGTTTTAACTGAAACATTTCAAGGAGTAAGCAGATATATTTCGGTGTATCTGTGCACGCGACAGGACATAGTAGTCTTTGTTGAGACGAGGCTAGGTTTGTTGATTGCTATTTTTCGTAAATCACATGTGCGGCGTCGATAATTGTTTGATTACATTCATGGATTGAATGGAGAGAAGCGGCGCTTGTTCGAGGTAGTTGTTAATCAGTTTGCTTTCCGGTTAATTGTTTAATGTTGAGTGAAGCGAATGTGGACATATGTATGTAAGAGCTCTTAAACGACTACTGTTGATGGATTCACAAGCGAATGCGCGGTTTTACCACTTAGCGCCAAGCAAACGCCAGACTTTGCTCGATCATTTGATAGGAGATTGGTTCCCATATTTGCTTTGCTTGCTTTGGTGGCGTTACAGCCCGTGAAGGGCCAGAGCCAGGCTTCTCTTAATCACCCATGCTGTGTGCTTCAGTTTCTTGAGCCCGAAGAAGCGGTTGGGAAGAGTTATTCTGCGTTTTATCTCAGCGCTGGTGTCGTTGCTGCTTGTCACAACCGAACCAAGATAGACGAAGCTCTTGACTACTTCAAAAATATAGCTGCCGAAGGTGCCGTTCTGACCAAGACGTCGGTGTTGCGCGTCTTTCTTCGATGACAGCATATATTTGGTCTTATCCCCATTTACCCTTACACCCACTTTAGCCGCTTCTGCTTCAATGCTTGCGAACGCCTCATTGACGTCTCGCTTTGTCCGTCCAATAACATCAATGTCTTCTGCGTAGGCAAGCAATTGTGTGGACTTGAAGTAGATCGTACCCCTTGTATTGGCCGCAGAGCCCCGCACGATATTTTCAAGTATGATGTTAAGGAAATCACATGACAATGCGTCACCCTGTCTAGAACCTTTTTCAAGGAAAGAAGAATGGAGCATCATAAAAGTTGCAGAGATGACATCGTCAAAAAAACAGTTGGAAGCTTTGACAAAAAGTAAAGGGAACTGACCAAGGCTATAAGGCCAGAGTAGGGATGGAGTCGCTGGGAATATAGAAGAACCACTTCTGCTGATTGTATAAATATAAAGAGTATTTTGTTCCCGTCAGTCCACCTAAATGAGGTTAAATTCTCTATATTGAAGCCTCAGTAGCCAGAGGCAGGCAACTAGGTGAGTTGTTTAAAGATAATTTTTTCAATTCAGTCTGCATTTATGAGACTTACTTGTGCTGAAACGCCACTAACAGTGTCCTTTCTAACACCAAAAGCCGTGATGTTATCGGACAACCTCTACCCGTATTTGATCTCAAGCCGCCCTGCTGAAGCTGAGGCACTTGGGCTCAGAGAGCATGACGTCAGATTGTAGAGGAATCGCCGTTCCATGGAATTGCGGGCCACGTGAAAGATTAGTGGCACGGTGATTCAAATAGAGGAATGCTTCTACGAAGACAAATCCATTAATTTGCGCCTTTTCGTGATATATGCTGTTGGAACAGTAAGCCTCAGAAAAGAATTTGTTGACTGAAGTCAATGCCCATGCACCGTGAATCAATCTTATTGTTTGGAAACTCGTACTCGGACTATATCGTTTTGTCTAGCCCGATATAAGTCTTTAGACATTGTCTCCCCCGAGTCCTTTCCATTAAGCTAACACTCACATTAAACCAAGCGGGACATGAAAAGTCACGGACCTGCTTAAGACCATACAGCGGATTACCTTCATTCTGGAATCAGTTTGACTTTAGGAAGCAGTGATCTAATTAGAGCGCAAGCGCGTCAGCTCCTTGCCAGAGAAGCGTCTTCATATTTGTCAAAATGCAGGTACTGATCCAACCAAATTTCAAGGTAACTGACTACATACCTTTCTTCCAGTGGACGTCCGTCCGGTTCAAAGATTGTGAACCTTCGTCAGTATTTTAAGGGACCTAGACTAAGATATTCTGAATAAAATAGTCTCTGATTTTTGGAAAATCAATTTCCAATCATTGCATTGCGTCCGCTATCGAATAGCGAACAGAAGCAATCAGATCATTGATGTAAATGTTGAAAAGGATTGGCGAGTTAACCATGTTCTGTTGATCATATATAGCAATAGTTTACTTATGCCCAAATGTTTAAGCTTGTAAAAAAGCTCTACTAATCATAGGATGGCGAAGGTTTCCCCGAGTCAATCAGGTAGGCATCCGTACATTGGTTCTTATACTTATTCCATTAGACATTCGAGACAAGTTTCGATGCGGTATGAAACCAAATTGGTTATCCTTCTCGAAGATCTTGCTGATACTCCGAAAGGAACTGAACTGGGGGTTTGCACCATCGCACTCATATCGCAGATGTCTGAGCACAGCATTAGGTATTCCATTAGTACCCGAGGTTATTTTCCTTTTCAGTGACTCGATGATCACCTAGTGATTCTCCGTCCTATTGAACAGTGTGTTAGCACTTTCATTGGTGATACCGTTTGTCGTTAGGGTCTAGAGTCTACTAAGCGTCGTTTCCTAGTGGCTACTATATCAAACATATGCTGCTAGACTCCCGGCTGAGGTTGGATGTCCACGGACCGTCGAATACAACAAATACTGGACGATTTTTGTAGGCTACGTTGGCCATGTTTTACCTACCGCCTGACGAGAGCGGTCACTTCAAGCGACTCCTTCCCACTGACCAACAGCAACCTATCAAATAAAGAAATTAACAGGAACATTATACGAATTGATGAATTAGTCATGCAAACCATAGACAGAACGATACCAGGTCAATGGTATCACGACACCACCAAAGTGTACCGAAACGTGACAATAGACGCATTTCACAGTCAAACAAGCAGCTCTTGTCAAGACTCAAACTTAGACAAAACTCAGGGGTCAGGACGAAAACAAATCACAAAATATTTGTAAACTAATTCGGAGAAACAATTAGCATGATAATCAAGATCTGAAGCCTGCGAGAACGTCTATTACGTACAGTCAGCATTGATCCAGAGAGAGCCGTTCCAGACGACGTCTTTTTTTGTGATCGACGATCGTCAGGAGAAAGTGACAACGGTGGAAGCTGTATTCCAGGTGGTGTACAAAGCGAATGATATTATTCGCACAAAGCACGATCTGGAGAACAGAAATGTGCTCCACCACTTGTATATTCGAAATAATGTCGAATGAAAGTCTGGTCTGGTCGATAAGAAGATAACCGGAAACCTCAATGTAAAAAACAATATTCAGCAGGTTGACGCATTTTGGTCAGGCAAAAGTATCAATACTGGCTTTGGTATTCTTTGTATTGTCAGGCAACGAAGAAACCCATGACTGACAACGTTCCATTTAATAGGGAAGCAGGTGGCTAAAAACGACAAATTGATAAATGCCAGGTCCATCACCATGTTGCTTCGTCGAATTTAACTGACACCTAGATAGAATAAACGCACTCAAGATGTCCCATAACCAACGGATGCAAACTAATTTGACAATCGTCGACGAATAAAATGGGATTACTATTTTATTCTTGCCTCGGATGGCAAAGGACTAACAAAGGCCTCGTAGGGGTAGCATCTATCCGACGGATGCTGGCCTGCTAAAAAGCGAGAAGAGCCACCGCAGTCGAACATCTTGCGGCACTGTTAGTAAGTCCTATCCCCACCTCCTCGCAGTGCCATCCGGAGATTTCCTATGGAAATTGCAGACGGAGAAGGGCGAATGGCGAGCCTCCTGTGCAAAAAAAGGATTAATCGGTTGAGCTACAGCCTAGTAAGGCGTAACCGTAAAAAAACCACAAACTCCGAAAAAACCACAAGCCTCGGATACAACGGACCGGATTAATGTTGACTACCCTTGCAAAAAACGAAAAAAGGACAATGATCTTCGGCTTTGTACGTGGAATGTTAGGTCCCTAAACAGGCCACGTGCAGCCGAACAACTTGCGGACGCCCTAGACCGATATAAAGCGGACATAACCGCCATCCAGGAAATGCGATGGAATGGACCGGGTATAAAGCGGATGAACAACGTTGACTGCTATAGGGAGAGAGGGCAACGATTGTCTGGATGCGGATTTGCTGTTCGAGGTGGACTAAGGCAAAGAGTCCTTAGCTTTCGGCATGTGAGCGAACGCCTCATAACAATCCTTATCAAGGCTAAATTTTTTAACATCAGCCTGATCTGCGTCCACGCCCCCACGGAAGACAAGGATGACTCCGCCAAAGATGAGTTCTACGATCTCCTAGACAGAACGTATTCCCAATGTCCCAGCTTCTTCTGTCTTTGGTGGCTGTACATGAGGGACCAGAGCCAAGCTTCTCTCAATCACCCATGTTGTGTGTGATTTTATTTTTCACACAGGTGAAAGGGACCTACAGTTTAATACCGATTACGAACGGCGCGCCGCGGCGGGAGTCGAGAAGCTTTTTCATGGCAAGTATACTACGGGGGGGTTTTGCCAGTACCCCGCCGAGGAGGAACGTCGCGAAATAAACATTCGATGGCGTTGGTGTTATCGGGATCCGAACTCGCTCATCGTGCGCCAGAGTCCAACACACTAACCACTGCGCCACAGCGCCCAGCTATGACATCAAAATTGAACTAGGAGACTTCAATAATTCATCGGCAAAAATAGCCTACACGGCACCACATCCGGGGCGAAATCTCCTTCTAGCCAGTACGCGCTTCCCGCACCTCGATATACACAAGGGCACATACATAGTGGTCTTTTGATCAATCGACTACCAACCAGATTGATCACATCGCGATCGACGTCAGACACTCCTCCACTATTCTTGATGTTCGAACTTTCCGAGGGGCTAACATCGACTCGGACCACTATCTTGTAGTAGCCAAGATGCACTTACGGATATCACGAACGCAGCGGAGTAGAGTACGAATACAAAGTTATGACGTCGGAAAGATACAATCGCCAGAAACCGCTCGTGAATTTACCGATCGTGTCTCCCTTAAGCTCTCCAATACACCTCAATCCTCCACGCTATCAATAGAACAGCAGTGGAGCCTTTGCAAACAAGCCCTGAAAAGCTCTGCATCCGAAGTTTTGCGTTTCAAGGCTCCACCATGAAGAAACACCTGGTTCGATGACGAGTGCAGGAGGATTCACAAAGCGAAGCAGGATGCACATAAGGCCTCGCTGCATAAAAGAACAAGAGCAGCTCGTGAGCTCTACGAGTTAAAAAGAAGGGAGGAGCATAAGCTTCTTAAAAGAAAGAAGAAAGAGCACGAGAAGCGCGCGATTGAGGATTTGGAGAGGTATTACTGCAGGCGTGACGTTCGAAAGTTTTATCAACAGATAAATTGAACATACCAAGGTTATAAAGCCAGAACGGAAGCCTGCAGGGATGAGAACGGACACCTAGTAGTAGAATCGCAGTCGATACTGAGAATATGGAAAAACCACATCTGCAGACTGTATAACGGCGATGTCAGTCAATAAACCGCTGTCAGGCAGAATGATCCATTTCTAATCGGAGAAGACCGCAGAGAATTCTGTCCCCCTGACTTCGACGAAGTTAAGATTGCCATATCGAAGCTCAAGTCGAATAAAGCTGCTGGCGCAGACGGACAGTCTGCTGAGCCCTTCAAGGCAGCTGGGGATGACCTGGTCAGGAGCATGCACCAGCTCATTAGTTAGATATGGTCAGAGGAAAGCATGCCCGAGGGATGGAGGCTCAGCATCGTATGCCGGATCCACAAGAAAGGAGACCCCTCTGATTGCGCCAACTATAGAGGAATAAGTCTCCTTAACATCGCCTACAAAATCTTCTCTGCCGTTTTGTGTAAACGCCTGAAGCCTTTTGTACATAAGCTGGTAGGTCTTTATCAGAGCGGATTCAGACCAGATATTCACACTACGGCAGATCCTGGAAAAAAACCAAGAAATCCAAGTCGACACTCACCACCTATTTGTTGACTTCAAAGCCGCATACGACAGCGTAATTAGAGACGAGCTATACAACGCCATGTCTACCTTTGACATACCTGCTAAACTCGTCAGACTATGTCGGATGACTTTCGAACAGGCGAACACTTTACCGATAGTTTTGATGTCAAAAAAGGATTTAGGCAGGGCGATTCGCTGTTGTGTGATTTCTTCTTGATTTCTTCTTGGAAATGATTGTGCAAAAATCACTGGCCAACACAAGAGGCATAATCTATTTCGAATAATCGCAACTCCATGCATACGCCGACGATATTGACATATTAGGTAGATCACAGCGAGATGTCAATGAGGCGTTTGCGAGTATAGAGATGGAGGCGGCGAAAATTGGTTTGGCGGTAAACGAGGGCAAAACCAAACAAATGCTCTCATCAAAAAAGAACGCTTACCACCGACGTCTTGGCCAGAACGTTTGTATTGGCAGATATAAGTTCGAGGTAGTTAAGGACTTCGTCTACCTTGGCTCCGCAGTGACCTGGAACAACGACATCAGTTCCGAAATCAAACGCAGAATCACTCTTGCTAATCGCTGTTTCGGCCGCACTTAAGATGGCGCACAATGGCGGAAGGGGCCTCAGCCCACTGGGTGTGCGGCAATGGAAAAGGCTAGCAAAAGATCGTGCTAGTTGGAGGTGCATATTGGTTGAGGCCAGGTTCACCCCGAACTGTAGCGCCCGTTAAGAAGAAGAAGAATAAAATGTTATCACCCGTCATCTGTCAACATTCACTACATCACATTCTTTCCAACAATACGTAAGGTGTCGGTTAAATACGACGGAAGGTCGTAAACTTTGTGGTTTCCAACGAATTTTGATGATGAAGAATGGTTTTTACTTACTTTTGTTACACGAATTTAACGTCAATTTTGGTTTTTGTTATAACTTTTTTATGTTCTAAATAAGATAATCTAACTATTCTAACTAGGTGACATTTTAATATCAAATGAGAAAATTAGTGTTTGCTTAGATTGATATTTTTGAGCTCACTTGGTATTGAAATAGTGTACCCAGTTGTAATTGATTTTGACAAGCTAATAGTTGACTTCGTGGATCGTGTCTCCATCATAGAACAGCAATGGAGACGTTGTCAAAGCGCCATCATGGATCGTGCCTCCGATGTATTAGGTTTCCAACCACCACCTAGGAGAAACCCATGACACTGGACGAAGATGAGATAGAATTCCGTCCACTCGACTTAGACGAGGTTAAGAGAGCGTAATCAAAACTTAAGTCTAATAAAGCTGCTGGCGTAGACGGCCTGCTTGCTGAGCTATTTAAAGCGGCTGGAGATGAGTTGTTTGGGAACCAGCTCATCTGTAAGATATGTTTGGAAAAAAGCGGGCCCCATAAATGGGATCTCAGCATCGTTTGCCCGGTCCATAAAAAAGGAGACCCCTATAACTGCGCCAACTATAGGGGAATATGTAAGTCTCCTTAACATCGCGTATAAGGTCCTTTCTGCCGTGCTGTGCGAAAGCCAGAAACCGTTTGTGGAAAGTCCACGATGGACCAGATATTCACACTGGGGCAGGTCTTGGACTAAGACCAAAGAATTTCAGGTCGACACACACCACATTTTTGTTGATTAGGGACGGGTCCATAGGGACGAGCTATATAAAGCCATGTTATGTTTTACCATCCCTACCAAGCTCGTCAGGCTGAGCAGGATGACAATGGAGAATTCTCGCTGCTCCATTAAGGTCGGTAGGGAGTTAACCGACACCTTCGATATCAAAAAAGAATTTAGACAGCGAGACGCACTGTCGTGTGATTTTTTCAACATCATACTTGAAAGGATCGTGCGGGATTCACTGACCAATATAAGAGGCACGATCTGTTTCAAGTCTGCACAATTGCTCGCATACGCTGATGACATTGGCGTAGATGGGAGAACGCAGGGAGACGTCAATGAAGCTTTTGTGAACATTGAAGCCGATGCAGCTAAAGTGGGTCTAAACTAGGGAAAAACCAAATATATGCTGTCGTAAGACGCGGAACACCGACGTCCTGGCCAGAACGTCACTATCGGCAGCTATATATATATATATATATTTTTTAATAATTTGCGCGTGCTCAAGGTCTAATAACCTTATTATGTCGGTGATACAGCGCGGGCAGAAGGTAGAAAGGAAGAGGGATAGAGGAGATGCCGATGGACATTGATCTTAAGTGCTTGCATGTTGCATTGAGGGGGGAAAACCGAATCCGGCAGGGAGTTCCAGATTCGTGTGGTTTAGTTAATGAAAGATTCTCTATATTTGACAGTACGTCCGAAAGCGGGCCTCAGGGTATATTGGTGAGCATTCCTAGAGAGACGTGTATTGCGGGAGAAATGTTGAAGGGCCGGAATGCAACTAGCTATTTCATCAGAACATTTTTGGTGGTAGTAACGATAAAACAGGGAGAGGCAGGTAATATTCATGACAATTTGACTACAGGGGGTTTTGTCAGAACCCCGCTGAGGAGAAAACACCGTGAAAAACACGTTCGATGACATGGCTGTGTCGGGATTCGATCCTGTGTCATCGGCGTCAGAGGCCAACACACTACGCACTGCGCCACTGCGCAACTGTTATGCTTACAAAATAAGTGGAGTGGTGAGGAAATGAAACGAACATAAAAAACCGGCCAAGTGCGAGTCGGACTCGAGCACGAAGGGTTCCGTACTATTATGTATAAAAACGGCAAAAAAGCATGTCTGTTGTATGGGAGCCCAATTTATACATATATTTATTATATTCTGTCTAAGTATATACAGAAATACATAATCAGTGATATTTTATTCTCACTTTTCGGATAGTTAAAATCTAGAATGTTGTATTTTTTAGAAAACACTCATTATTTGAGTGATTGCCAATTTGGGTTTAGACGTGGCAAATCGACTGAAACTGCTTTATTGAAATTAACTGGTGAAATATATAATAGTCTAAACACTTCTCAAACACCATCAACATTATTTGTTGATATCAGTAAGGTCTTTGATATGGTTAATCATACTTTGCTACTCGATAAACTTTACAAAGCGGGTTTCAGAGGCTCCATTTATAAATGGTTTTCTTCTTATTTATTCAACCGTTATCAAGTTGTGAAAATTAGGAATGTTTACAGTTCTATAGACTACTTAAATATGGGTGTTCCCCAAGGAGCAGGATTTGGTCCAATCCTTTTTCTAATTTATGTTAATTCGTTTTTCTTACAACCTTTTAAAGGCAAAATAACTGCCTTTGCTGATGAAACATCTCTTTTCCACTCAAACACTAACTTAATTGATAGTTTTGCAGAAGTTAATAATGACCTAGATATGTTATGTTAGAAGATGGTTTAGTTATCATAAACTATTGATTAGCAACAAAACGAAGTACATGATATTTAATATCAATGGTAGAGTTTTCAGAGACCTTCCCTTATATTATCATGCACCATTGTGTAATCGATTTGTTCTTGAAGATATAGTATTCAACAATCAAGAATGTTTGAAAATTGCTTCTTGATTGAACACGTGGACAGTTTTAAATATTTAGGTGTTACATTGGACCAACAACTTTGTTGGAAAGACCATTCAATATATTTGAAACATTATCTAGGTAAATGGGGTAATAAGATAATTATTCCATCTCAGTATGCACTTTAATCTCTACCCGTTTTAAAATACTAAATGTATACTCGCACCGATATGGAACTAGCAAACCATGTCCATGTCCGGACCTGAATGCATACATACACTACACATGTATGACATTCGTTCACGAAATGCGGTGCGGGCATTTTATTCTTTCATTTCTTTTCTTCATTTCAGTTCAAGTGTGCTGTACAGTGTACACCAACTGTTCGAGCTTTATCGCCACATCTCCATACTTTTGGGTTTCTTGAAAACTACGGGGTATAACTCATACCGTATGAGAAGCATGTTCGTTGCATTTAAGTTTTTTTTTTTTTTCGTTTTGTACATATGTGATTGATGAATAAGGGTTGAATGGAACTATGGAACTCTTTTCGTTCAATTTGCGGAGCGAGAGGACATGTGTCCGAGACAGGACATAGTTCCGTGAACTATACATGTCCGGAACTACCCAACTCTACTTCGTAATGTACATATGTATGTATGTATACTTATACATAGCGTAGAGATGTGTGAGTGTATGCACGTATGTGATACGTATGCAAATTAATTTTTTTACGCGACACGGGTAGTTTTTAAAAAGATATAACTAGCTATGCTTTTATTATTCCAATTCACTTTCAATACATTACTTTACTTAGCTAATTTTACTTTATTTAAACACCCAAGCCGCGAAGTCCACTCGATCTCAGTGCTGCTGTCGAACCTTGTTGCGTCCTCTGATGTTGAACTCAACCTGAGTCCTCTGATGTTGATGATGAACTGCTGAGTCCTCTGATGTTGATGAACTGCGGGGTCCTCTGATGTTGATGAACTGAAGTTGGGCTGAACTTAGATTAACTTATATACTAAGCGTTATGCTGCTCTACGGCAGCGTCCCTTTGCTGGACTTTGGACTTAGACCATAAATTATTTTTGCTTGACCTTGGACCTCTAATACAGATCACGAAGAATATGCTGACGCAGCTGCAACCACTTGACTTCGACTAAAAGCATTTTGCCATTAAGTCGCAGCTGTGTCAACAAAAAGCGATCGCACTTCCTGGTCTCCCTAATATGTGGCATGTGATTTGACCGCAGATTGTTTACATTACTTACGGATCAAATCAATGGTTCATGTTATTGACTATATGCTGCATGTGATTTGACCGCAGCTTGTTTACATCGCTTACGGATCAAATCAATGCTCTATGATATTAACTCCCCTCTTTCTTAAATGAATCGTCCCGATTCTTCGTTTTACTAAATAATAAATTTTTCATTCAAATCTTTTTAACATAATTTCTTCAAAGTTTTCGTTATCTTTATTTTCAATTTTCTTAGTTTTGTTTACTAGATCATCAAGTTTTTCATTCAAATCTTTTAACATAATTTCTTCAAAATGTTCATCATTTTTATTTTCGTTCTTTAATATTGTTACATCGGGTTTCTTACTATGTTCCTTTTTACAATTCGAGAGGGTGTTACGCATTTTAAATAAAAACATAAACAACAAAAGTATTATTATAATTGTTATAAGGGAGGTCCAAAGTACCGAGCGGGTTTCGATCTCTTTACGAGTTACATACATAAGATTAATGTTTTCAAATTCCCGTTCCAAATCATCGGGTTCTACATATTCGATTTAGTTTTAGGTAATTAAGTATTATTTTAGTGGGATTGTAAAATGTTATATCGTTTATAACAGTAATGTTTTCAAATGTTATTAAATATATTCCATTTAAATTGTACTTATCTACTGTATTGTTATCTGCTACCAAGATAGCTCCATCTTTGATTACATCAATATTTTTATTTTTCTCGATAATTTTTGTACAATCTGCTTCTTTATTATTTAAAATTAATGACAAGCAAGTCTCTTTTGGACTTAATTTACAAAAGGTACTGGTCAATTCTATTGAACAATTTTCGACCGTTTTAAAAGTGTTATTACATTTAGCAATTCTGTTTTCAATTAGAAGCTTGCTGTTATTTTGGGCAATAGCTCTAGATTCATAAAGATTACATGTTTTTTCTATTATTGGATATATGATATATATTACTATTACATCTTTATTTTGGAAAATTTTAAATTTGGAAACATCCATAAGGTCTGTTAATGTCATTTTTGTATGTCGTGTCACGTCTTGTATTTCTCTAGGATTCAGTATTCCGGTGTTTAGTATTTAAATTGGGGTGTTAGGTTTTAATGTTGTCTTTATGGATTATTCTGTTTTTGTTATATATTCTTATCTTATGCCCTAAATCTTCTTTTACCTTTTGTTTTATATATCTGGGTTTTAGCTTATTTCTTTCCCCTATTCTTTTTTCGTAAACCATGTCATCGGAAGCGTAATTTCTACTATTTCTATTTTTATTATTTCTTTCTAGCATTTTTGCTTGTGCTGCTAGTAATTGGTTACGAACGTTTTCGTGAGGTACCTTATTGTACATGATTTCGAATGGTTTTTCGTTTGTCACAGAGTGGATCGTTTTATTGTATTGTTGAGCAGCTCTGTATATGGATTCCGAATAATCAATTAACTTATATTCGTCTTTTAAGCATCTAGCGATTTCTATTATGGTAGAATGCACTCTCTCTATTTGACCGTTTGTCGTACTGTGGTGAGGATTACAAAAATAAATTTCTATGCTCAGTCTCGACATCAAACTTTTAAATTGTACTGTGGTAAAACCTGGTTCATTGTCTAATGTTATTTTTTTCACCTGTGGGAAGCTTTGCAATATTTCTAAGACTTTTTCGTTTAAATTCGTTTTGTCAGATATTTGTTTTATAGTTAGGAACTTTGAATATGAATCTATGCAAGTTAGAAATTTTAAATTTTGTGCATAGAAAATGTCGATGTGGACATGCTCCCCCTCTTTCTTAGGAATTGGAGCCTCTCCAATTGGTTCTTTTTTTGGGTGCCTATCGTATTTATTCCTGTTACATATATATTGTTTGAACTGCTTATTCATATTAGGCCAGTAATAGTATTTGTGGATCTGTTTAATATTTTCGGTGTAGTTTCTATGTGCTCGGGAATGTGTTTGTTCTACGATTGCCCATTGATCATCGCGATTTGTAATGTCCAAAGGGAAGTTCTTAGTGTATAAAAATTTGCATTGGAATATCTCTAAAAGTTTTCCTTTTATAATGTATAGGTCTTCTGGTGTACAATGAATTGCTGTCACGAGATTGGGTTGTAAGTACTCTTTTAATATTGTCATTAAGTTTTCTGGTGTATCAAATTCTATAATATGCCTTGTTTTTCCGAAGTTGTGGACAGATTCATGAATAGTAAACTTTGCTCTTGCAAGAAGGAGCTGTTGCTTAAATTGATTCAGTGGCTTTGAGGTTTCTAAAATTTTAGTGTGGTCACTACTGTCAGCTGAATGTTGAGTGACGAAAGAATCGTCAGATGATTCTGTTCCATTGTTTGTTTGGTCGTCAGACATATTGTTGAGATGTTGTCTCGAAAGTGCGTCTGCAACTACATTAGTGGTTCCTGGCTTGTATACCATTTTAGATGAAAATTCGTCTATAAATGACCTCCATCTTTTGATTTTCGCATTAGGGTTTCGTGTAGAAATAGCAAAAGTAAGTGGTTGATGGTCAGTATGAATTTCTAAGTCTTTAACTGCGTAAAGATAATTTCTTAAATTTTTGAGAGCCCAGACAATGGCATAGAGCTCTTTTTCGTTAGTTGCGTAATTCATTTCTGTGGAATTTAGGGTTTTTGAAATAAAAGTGATCGGTTTACCTTCCTGAGATAAAACTGCTCCTAGTGCTATATTTGAAGCATCTGTGGTTAAAATAAATTTCTTATTGAAATCTGGCTGTGTTAATTCTACTTGGTTTGCTAACAATTGTTTCAAAGTTTCACAAGATTTAATTGCTTCTTGATCTAAATTAATTTGTATTTTTTTCGATAAATATTGGGAAATTTTTCCGTTTTCCCCTGAAAGATATTTTGTTAGTGGTTTGGTTACCGTCGCATAGTCTTTCACGAATTTGCGATAATATCCAGTCATACCGAGAAAACTTCTAAGTTGTCGAAGTGTGGTTGGTATAGGATAATTTAAAATTGTTTCGATTTTTTTGGGGTCTGTTTTAATTACTTTGTGACCTACTATATAGCCTAAAAATTCAATCCGTTCCGAATAAAATACGGATTTTTCTAAAGATACCTTCATATGGGCATCTTTTAGTGTATCTATTATCAATTCTAAATGTCGAGTATGTTCTTCTATTGTGCTAGAGTAAACTATAATGTCATCAATGTAAACATGGCAAAATTTGCCTATAAAGTCTCTAAGGATATTGTCCATTGCTCTTTGGAATATGCTTGGTGCATTTTTTAATCCAAATGGCATCCTTAAATAGTCGTATTTCCCATTACTTACTGAAAAAGCGGTTTTCTCAATGTCTTCTTCTTTCATGAGAATTTGGTGGAATCCTGACTCTAAGTCTATCGTTGAAAAGTATTTTGAGTTGCCCAGGTTTGATAGTATTACATTTGTATCCGGAATAGGATAACGATCCGATATTGTTTGTTCGTTAATTTTTTTAAAATCAATTACCATTCTCAATTTTGGAGTACCATCTTCATTTATACCCTTCTTGGGTACTACCCATATAGGAGAATTATATGGACTTTTGCTTGGACGAATTATATTTTCCTTTAGTAATTTATTAATTTCTTGGTTTACGAACGAATTTACTGAGAGCGGGTAGGGATATTGTTTACTCCATATAGGAGATCCAACAATTGTACGAATTTCCGCTTTAATATCCGTTCTAAATGGAAGATTGGTATCTATATCGGAGTGAATTTCTTCAATCTTTTTCCTCATCACCAATCCTAATCTTTTTAATTTTTCGTTTTTATATTTCGAACTTTCGGCGTTCGTATTATTCATTTTCAAGGTTTCAGGAGCGTTGTCTCCCAAATTTAATTCATTTACCTGTTTATTTAACGTTTCAGCGTCAGCGTCTTTTGCTGCATGTAGTCCTTCGGATTCGCTACCGAAAGTATTTTCATTTGTTTTAATATCGGTACTTTTTACTGATTCGGATACTTCAGATTCTTTTCCTGAAGTGTATATTTTTTGTACCTCAATGTCAGCATTTTTATCTGACCTTAGTCCTTCGGATTCACTACCGAAAGTATTCATTTTATTTAATTTATCATCAGTGTTCTTCACTGATTCGCGTACTTCAGATTCTTTTCCTGAAGTGCATATTTTTTCTTCCCTTGTGCCATGTGTAAGCGTGCCTTTCGAAAAATCTAATTTTATATTTGCCTTTTTCAATAAATTATAGCCTATTAAAATATCTGCCTCTAAGTTTTCTATTAAATAGAATCTTTCTTTGACTCCGTATATAAATGTTTCGCAAAAATGAGTAATAATGGAAAAACCATTAATTGTCCTAACTCTTTTCCTAATGTCTAATTCTTTTCTATTGGGGAGTGTATTGGGTGAACAGTACGAACTAGTAGCTCCTGTGTCTACCATTATTTGAAATTTCCTTCCCGTTTTCTCACTTAACTTATATATGTAAGGCAATCGGGGCCTTTGTCTAAAAAAGAGTCACTGATATTATTTATTCTTTGAGTTTTATTATGCGGCTGAGCGGAGAATTGTCCACTGCCGTGGGCGCGTTTTTCACCTACGTTTTGACTGTGTGAGTTATTGAAATTACGATTATTTGAAAATCTCTGATTTGAAAACCTATTTGGAAAAGAGTGTCTGTTTGCATGGAAATCATTTCGATTTTGATTGGAAGGATCAACATCCATGGGTACAGGTTTTGGATAAGTGGGGTTATTTTGGTAACTATTATAATTATTTCTTCTTGGAAATCTCAGGTTATTATTTTGTGGAGGAGTATTGTTCATGCCTCTTCCGAATTGCATCGCGAAATTGGCTCGAAGATTGTTCGACTCTAATTCTTGAGCCTTTGCAAGCGCGTTGGGTAAGTCTTCGGGCTTGAGAGAAAATAAAATGCTTGCGAGAGGCGCATTTAAACCCGTAATAAAGATGCGTAAAGCATTCGCTCGGTTTTTGTTATTGAGTTCTTTTGTAATCGGTGTGTTTGTGCCATAGGTCATGATGGTTTTGTTTATTAACAGGGTCAGTTTTTCATTGACCATATTATAATATTCTAATATTAATTTATTACCTTGGCGAAGTATGCTCATTTCCTGTTCGATTATGTGAATTGGTCTTTTATCGGCATACGCGAAATCTAAACGACTTATAATGCCATCAAAGTTCAGAACACATCCGTGATTCGTTAGGATGTTATTTGCATCCCCAACAATCTTATTTCTCAAGATTGTCAAAGCTGCAAAGTATTTGCGACTTCCTTTATCGTATAGACTCATAGTGTTGTTAGCGGCTTCTCGCCAACTAACGTAATTAGCACCTGAAAATACCGGAAGGGATTTAACTATGTCAAGAGATTCTTGACAAACTATGTTATCGTCAATTTGTTCTTGTTCGTATTCCGCGACAAGGTTTGACGAGGTAAGCAATTTCAGCTGTTTTTTTAGCTGATCAAGCTCGGTCTTAAGACTGGCAGTACTTGCACTGATAAGTCTGTTTACTAAGTTTGGGGTTAGTGTTCAACCCAGTCTGTTCGTCCCGGTCTCTCAAACTGATTTTGTTTAACGATATGGATATTTCCTCCAGACTTAAATCTTATTATACAATATAATTTTTTTTTCACAAGTGAGCCCTATTTTAATAGGTTCTGGATACTTAAGTTTATGCAATACGTAAAAAATACAGAAATTTACGCTTACTGTTGACTTCTTCTTGATCTGTTGTCTTTGCTGTCGTCCATGCTTTCGTTTATGCTGTCGTCTATGCTGTCGTTTATGCTGTCATCTATACTCTTGTTGGCTAGTTTTTTTTTTTTTTTTTTTTTTGGCACTTATAGTTCTTTTCTTTTTTATTTATGGCACTTATAGTTTTTGTTTTTTGTAGTTTTGGCACTTATAGTTTTTGTTCTTTTATTTTGTAATTCGTTTTTCACTTTCCTTTTTCTCTCCGTAGTGGAGATACTTGGTATATACTTACATATGTAGGTATATGTATCTATAATTTTTCTTTTTTCTCTCCTTCGTGGAGATACTTGATAATTTTTTAGTGTTTTTTTCTTTTTTCTCTCCTTCGTGGAGATACTTGATTATCTGCAGCGTTTTGGTTCTGGAGCGCGATTACCGAACTTTACTTGGTTTTTTCAAGGTTTAATTTTTACCGGTTTTTTTATTTTTCGCACTGCCCCACGTTGGGCGCCAATTAATTTTTTTACGCGACACGGGTAGTTTTTAAAAAGATATAACTAGCTATGCTTTTATTATTCCAATTCACTTTCAATACATTACTTTACTTAGCTAATTTTACTTTATTTAAACACCCAAGCCGCGGAGTCCACTCGATCTCAGTGCTGCTGTCGAACCTTGTTGCGTCCTCTGATGTTGAACTCAACCTGAGTCCTCTGATGTTGATGATGAACTGTTGAGTCCTCTGATGTTGATGAACTGCGGGGTCCTCTGATGTTGATGAACTGAAGTTGGGCTGAACTTAGATTAACTTATATACTAAGCGTTATGCTGCTCTACGGCAGCGTCCCTTTGCTGGACTTTGGACTTAGACCATAAATTATTTTTGCTTGACCTTGGACCTCTAATACAGATCACGAAGAATATGCTGACGCAGCTGCAACCACTTGACTTCGACTAAAAGCATTTTGCCATTAAGTCGCAGCTGTGTCAACAAAAAGCGATCGCACTTCCTGGTCTCCCTAATATGTGGCATGTGATTTGACCGCAGATTGTTTACATTACTTACGGATCAAATCAATGGTTCATGTTATTGACTATATGCTGCATGTGATTTGACCGCAGCTTGTTTACATCGCTTACGGATCAAATCAATGCTCTATGATATTAACTTGCACGTATGTACGTATCGGTTCGTATGTGTGCAAGATCGCTTGCTCCCTTTGCTCACTTGCTCCTCTCCACCTGCCGCGACGTCGTGCGAAAGGGATGCTAGGCCAGCTGCGAGGACTGGTCGTGAGCAATGGCGCCACGCGATTGCCCTCACGCCGACTTACCCGCAGCAAGAATCGCGAATTTGCTACGAGACTCGCGAAATATCCCACGCAAAAGAAAAAAAAACACCGTAATCGTTTCCAATTCAATATGTCACAAATTTAATTTCCTTAACCTAACTTAATCTAGGTTTACAATTAATCCTTAAAACTACCCTACACCGTATGTCAATAAAAAAAAAGTCGAAATAAATAAAAAAAAATATATGTAAAATAAAAAAAAAAAAGGAATTCACTGTCCAAAAAAGTAAACAAACCGCAGCTTGAGTATTCGAACAGTCGTACCGAAACTCCTATGACCAACGACTTAGCCCGCATCACCAATCGCGACACACAAATTTGTGATTTCAATACCTTATACAATGAATAGGACACACGGTACGGCCGCGTACCGGGAACTGCTTAAAACCGTACCGGAGTTCTTCCCCGAAGATCACTCTCCGAGTACTTCGCCGAAGATTTCTCCACGAGTTCTTCGCCCACTCTCCCTCATGTGCTACTAGGAACAAAAAAAAAACAAAAATGCTGACCTTCTGCGGGTTGAACTCCACTCGTTCGCGTGTCAAGCGCTGATCGCACCCTCGGGCTATCCGCTTTCTCTGAGTTTGATTTCCCAAAATGGATGACTACGAGCCGCTCACAAATGGGAACTGTACGAATGATGACAACGAAAACCTTTCGAAACTATTTATTATTGGTTGTTTGTAATTATGTATATGTATAATTAATTCTGTTCTGTTTTTAGTATTTGTCGTGGTAGCGGCAACAGAAATACATCATCTGTGAAAATTTCAACTGTCTAACTATCACGGTTCATGAGATACAGCCTGGTGACAGACGGACGGACGGACGGACGGACGGACAGCGAAGTCTTAGTAATAGGGTTCCGTTTTACCTTTGGGTACGGAACCCTAAAAACCGATTATATTTTTGGGTTGGTTAAACTTTATTAAATAAATTGAATGTTTGTGTTGTAGAGCGAAAACCACTTTCGTGGTGTAGAGCGACTGCTTCTCTCAGGATGCGAGATCGGAATGACTCAAAACCCTGTGTCGTGTGGTGTGGAGCCGTTGCCGGGCTTCCTCGAAGCCAAGGATGTTGTGTGTTGCTGAAAGTGATGCCGTCACGGCGCTTCCGCGAAGTGATGTATTCTTGTGCTGCGCTTCTAGGAAGTGACAACGTTGTGCGTGGCGTATTTTTGTGCCGCGCTTCTAGGAAGTGACCCAACGTTGTGCGTGGAGTATTTTTTGTGCCACGCTTCCGCGAAGTCTTCGAACGTTGTAGATTGCGTGACTTCAGGAATTAGAGTCGCTCTCATCAGCAATGGTTTACTTATGCCCAACCGTTTGAGCTTGTGGTAGAGTCTTCTAACCATACGGTGTCGAGCGCCTTCTCCAAATGAACCAGGCAGGCACCCGTGCATTGGTTCTTGCATTTATTCCATTGGATATCCGAGACGAGCTTCGACGCGGCATGTATGGTATCATGCTCCGCCCTGAAACCGAATTGGTTTTCCGGGATGATATTTTTGTCCTCAGCCCAACTTCCATCTAAGTACTGACCGCGCCCGACGCTGGTTGATTGTGGTGACAGTGTTGTGGAGGCATGGAGCGACAGCAAAAAGTCAGCTTGATGCCAACAACACGCGGTGCTCCTAAGCGGTCCCCCAACTAAGTACTGACCGCGCCGACCTTGGTTGATTGCGGTGATCGGACGAGAACCGATACATATGAAATTGCTCGGACTACGTTGTGGTTGCATGGAGCGACACCAAAAAGGCAGCTTGATGCCAACAAAACGCGGTGTTCCCAAGCGGTCCTCCATTTAAGTACTGATCGTGCTCGACGCTGGTTGATTGCGGTGATCGGTCGGTTCCTCTGTACTGACATCTATGACCCAAACCATCTGCACTCCATCCAGGTTGAGTGACAAACAAGCAGGCTCCTGAAACTACGCAGATTATAGAAAAAAAAATACTGTTGCGGAGACACAAACCGACGGTTAAGTTCGAATTTCGCTGTCGAAGTTCGAAAGCTCTGGTGAAGGGGAAATTGAAGTGATGTCAACTGTCAACGGCGTAATGCTAATTGTCAGAGCATTCTAGATATTTCCGAAGGGGAACTTCCGACGGCGAACATTCGAGAAGGTGGACCGATAGCTATATAAGCGCGAACGCTCGCCTTCGGCATTCATCCAGTTTGTGGAATTGAAGAGCGTGTGACAAGTCGATGTGATCAATCGATAAAACAGTGGGAAAATAAAAGCTTTCAATAAGGGTTTGTGTGTGTAGTAAAGTTTAAAGTGTTCAATAAATTTTGGATAATAAAGAAAAGTGGTGAAGCTGTACAGATAATTGATCTGTTTGTGAAAAAGGAAAAGTGTGTGTGTTTTAATTCGGATAAAAAGGACAATTGTAGTTTATCGCAATCCAGTGGTGCGAACCCTATTCGGTGTATGTACATATGTATAAGCACCTTTTAAACCACTGAAAAGTTACTAAATCTCTACGTGAATTTGATTTTTTTAAAACTTGGTGCATAGTTCCAGGCAAAACTGTGATTGAACTAAAACAAGCCAAATCTGTATTTTGTATGGGAAATTCAAAAGCTTATGTCTTTGAAACAAGGAAAGTCCGACCTAAAATACATATATCAAAATTGTGGGGAAAAAGATTATTTTAACATGATCGAAATCGATCCAATCGGTGATTAGGGCCTTTTTCCAAATAATTACCGTAATGTTAATTCAGCCACCGTGGTGGAGGCAGATCGAATTGATAACAGCCATGATGCTGAGATTAATTCAGATTAATCTCCACCACTCTAAAGCGGAATCCGCGAACCTTCTTCTCAGGCTGGCAAAAGGAGAAGAAGACATAGCCTTAATCCAAGAACCGTGGGTGCATGAACACAAGGTTCGTGGATTAAGAACCCCAGCCTACAACCTATTTGTACCGCAAAAAGAAGGTAAGCTCCGCGCTTGCATACTTGTAAAGAAATCTTTAAACGCTCACCTTCCTCCAAATTATAGCTGCCTTAACACCACAGTGATTGCAATGCAATCAGCCGGGATCAAGCTATGGATAGCCTCTACTTACATGGCGCAGGAAGAGTCCATTCCTTCGGACGAAATCAATAGACTGGTCAAGGACTCGTCGGATCATCAAGCTGGGCTCCTTATCGGTGCAGATACGAATGCGCATCACATGATTTGGGGCAGCAGCGATACAAACGAAAGGGGTGAGTGGCTTTTGGAATTCGTCCTAACCGCTAGTCTATTTATTTGCAACAAGAGTCATACACCCACATTTATTACAAAAAATCGCAGGGAGGCACTAGACCTAACTCTAGCATCCCCCCCTCTCTCATTGACAAAACAAAGAGAATGGAAGGTTTCTGAGGAACACTCCTTCTCAGATCACCGCTACCTGGTTTTCAATCTAGCCTACACGGTCCCAACCCCAATTGACTCATCCTGTGACCCAAGAACAATCGATTATGAGCGTTATAGGGCCTTCATTGGCAACCCTATAATAAGTAGGACCCCTGGCACCCCGCGGAACACGTTAGATAAACACAATATGGCCGATACTGTAACAATCACATTGGGCAACGTAAGGGCCAACAGCTGCGCAATCCACAAACCAGGAAAAAAATCTTACCCTTCTTGGTGGAACGCAGATGTAAGCAAGCTCCGCAAAGCCTGTCGTAAACTCTTTAGTAGAGCAAAGAACACAAGTAACGACAGAGACTGGCGCCTATTCCAGACGCATATAGACTGAGGAAAATACTCTCGAAAGATCCACAATCTCCTAACTGCCTCATAGCAAATGGAGTTTGGACAACATCTGAGGAAGAAACTCTAAATCTTCTCCTCAACACGCACTTGCCTGGCTGCTCTGAATCACAAGACTCAGTACACTCGCGAGGAACTCATATCTCCACTGCGGTAGAAGGGCTGTACGATCACATTATCTCCAGAGAGAAAATTATATGGGCATTAAAAAGTTTCAAGCCCTACAAATCGCCGGGTCCAGATGAAATTCACCCTATCGAACTAACACAAACTATGAAATGGACCATACCATGGCTAGAGATAATCTTTAAAGGATGCCTAGCTTGGAGTCATATTCCAGAAAAGTGGAAGTGCGCAAAGGTACTTTTCATCCCCAAAGCCGGCAGGAACTCTCATACTTCCTCCTAGGATCTAAGGCCTATCTGTCTATCATTCTTCGCTCCAAAAACTTTAGAAAGGCTGATAGACTCACACATACGGCACAGCTTTCTAAGGCACAGCACGCCTACTGTAAGGGTAGATCGGTCGAAACAGCCCTTGACACATTAGTAAGGAAAATCGAAAGATCAATCCATCTCAAAGAATATACTCTAACAGCCTTCCTAGACATAGAGGGCGCCTTTAACAACGTCACACCGAAGGCAATAATAGAAAGGCTAGAAAAGCTAAAGGTGGAGAGGGCTCTGATAGAGCTGATAAGCGAGTTGTTACTAACGCGCACGATTCACTATAAGTGGGGAAGCCTAGTAACTACCAGAGTGGTTACCAAGGGAAACCCGCAAGGTGGGGTCCTTTCGCCTCTTCTCTGGAATGTAGTTGTGAACGAACTACTAATAAAACTGGAGAAAGAAAGGCTTGGACGTTGTTGCCTACGCCGATGACGTTGCCATCTCAATCTCAGGCAAATACCTATCCACACTGAATGACCGCATGCAATGGGCGAATAGTAACGGACTCAGGGTTAATCCCCAGAAAACGGATCTCGTGCTATTTAACAAAAAAGCATAAAATCCCGGTTCAATACAAGGTTAGCCTACTCCCCTAGTGCCAAATTCCTTGGCATTATACTCGATAGGAAAGAGCAACACTATTGAAAGAGCAAAAAAAGCAACATAAGCTCTCTACACATGTAAGAAAGCCCTAGGAAAAAAATGGGGATTCAACCCCAAGATTACCCTATGGCTCTACATCACGGTCGTTAGACCCATACTAATGTATGGAGTGATATACTGGTAGACTGAACTGGACAAACAACTCGAGAAGGTACAAAGGATGGCATGTATGTGCATTACCGGGGCCTTTAGGTCCACACCAACGGCTGCGCTTAACATGATACTAGACCTTACACCACTCGATATTTTCGGTAAGCAAATTGCCACACATACGGCCATAAGATCAAAAGCCAACTCAAATTGGGCGAGCTATGTCACTGGCCACTCCTCCATCCTGCAAAACAGGATAACTATGGCAGAAAACTTGGACCACATAGAGCCCACCATAGTCTTGGAGAAAAACTTCACGACCATATATCCGGATAGACAGAACTGGACTCGTCAAACTCAACCCCGCAGAAAATGGGTGGATTTCTACACTGACAGGTCTAAAACCAAAGACGGGGTGGGCAGTGGAGTATTCTGCAAACAACTTATGCTTTATAAAGCTCTAAAATTACCAGATCACTGCAGCGCTTTCCAGGCGGAACTGTTGGCAATAAAAGAGGCTTTGTCTTGGCTGAAGTGGAACGTAATATCCACCACAGATATCCGAATTCTCCCAGACAGTCAAGTAGCCTTAAAGACGTTGGAGTCCTATGTGTACACATCAAAATCTAGTCTCGACTGTCGCCGATCTCTTAACGAGATGGCAGAACATTTCAACATACAGCTTATCTGTGTACCGGGACACAGCGACATTACAGGTAATGAAAAAGCCGACACACTCGCCAAACAAGGAACGATGCTACAATCAATCGTGGCTTGTGAGGGAGTACCCCTTACAACCATTAAACATAATCTAGCCCATCTCGCCAGGGAGACGACCCTGAGATGGACCCAGGGACATACCTGCGTCATCACCAGGCAAATCTGGCCTCGGCTTGACAGCCAACGTACAAAGAACTGACATATACAAGGTCATTGGTGTCATCACAGGACACTGCCTCATTGGCAGCCACGCACAAAAACTAGGAATAGTTCCGAATGATTTCTGCAGAAGCTGTCAGGACGAGGAGGAGGTCGAATCCATTCACCACCTTCTCTGTGCCTGTCCAGCTTTTTGCAACATCAGGAAACGTTACCTAGGCTCTTACTTCCTTAACGGTCTGACAGGTGTTCAGAAAGTACCTGACCTTGTTAACTTCTTTAGAAGCACAAAATGGTTCCACGAATAGGGGGGTAAAACCCCCTCGTAGCTGCACAACGGGCCTCCCTGGCCTATGTGCATTCTTCTCAATACTGGGAAGGCTACAAACCTACCTACCTACCTACCCAATTCAGCATTCATAGTTGATGAATAGTATTGATGCGATATCTCCCAATTGATGGTTCCTTGATAACTTGAAGAAGAAAATGTCACTATTCATCAACTATTGCAGTAATTGTAGAAGGAAGTGTTCATATGTAGGCCATTGGTGTTCGGGATTGATTGTGTTTAAAATCTTAATTAAACATAAGACTTATGTACATATAAAAATGAAAAAATATGAAATTAAATGGGTGTTTTCATTCCATTTCTCCCACTGGGAATTTAGTCGTGTGGGCTTTGCGGGTCGCACCTAGACAATATATATATATATTTTTTTTGTAGCCGATTCCGCTGTACATAATGGTATCCAGATTTTATGTACAGCAATTCTTCTTCTTCTTAGCGGGCGCTACAATTCGGGGTAGCGCACGCAGAAACGACCCAGGATTTCTTCATCCGCTTTAGATAAAGACCATGTTTCTACGCCGTATAGCAGGACCGAGATGATTATGGCCTTGTATAAGGTCAACTTGATCGTATGAGAGAGGCCTCTATTGCACAATTGCCTTCTAAGCCCAAAGTAACAGCAGTTCGCAAGAGTAATTCTTGATTTCGAAACTGGTGCCATTGTTCCAGGTCACTGCGGAGCCGAGGTATATGAAGTCCTTAACTACTTCAAACTTATATCTGCCAATATCCACGTTCTGCCAAGACGTCGGAGGTAAATATCCTTTATCGATGACATCAGACATTTAGTCTTGCGCTCATTAACTGCCAAACCAATTTTTGCCGCTTCCATCTCAATACTCGCAAATGCCTTATTGACATCTCGCTGTGATCTACCCATTATGTCAATGTCGTCGGTGTATGCAGGTATCTGTGATCTTCTTATTATGTCAGGATTTGAAATGGATTGTGCTTTTTGTATCGGCCTGTGATTTTCCCACATTAATTTCTAATATGGTGTTAAAAAATCACACGGCAGCGCATCGCCCTATCTAAATCCTTTTTTGACTTCGATAGTTTGGTCAGTTCTGCACCGATTCGGATGGAGAAGTGGGCGTTCTCCTGCAAAGTCTGACGAGCGTAGCAGAAATGTCAAACGTAAACATGACGTTTTACATGTAGATACTCGTAGCCCGTCTCTAATTACGCTGTCTTATGCGGCCTTGAAATCGACGAATAGGTGGTGGATGTCGACTTGAAATTACTTAGTTGGTTTTCCCCAGGATCTGCCGTAGTGTGAAGATTTGGTTGTGCTTAGGGGTAACATCCCTATCACATATAAACCTACTTGTTCCGAAACGATAACAAGCCTCGGATATGGACGGATACAAGGCTGACGACCCCTGCAAACGACTAACGGACTAGAGATTCTGCACCTGGAATGTGAGGTCCCTTAACAGACGATCAATTGGAGCAAACCCTCAACTGCTATAAAGCAGATATAATCGCACTCCAAGAAGGGCGATGGGATGGACCAGGCAAAAGACGGATGAAAAACAGAGACTTCTACTACGGGAACTGCTACAAGGAGAACAAACAGCGCCTGTTCGGTTGCGGATTCGTTATTCGAGGAAGACTCCGACAAAAAGTCTTAAGCTTCTGTAATGTATTCATAAATTCTTAATGTATAAAGCACTCTGCTTGCTGCAGATACTGTTTGCATTTCTACATATTTACTTAATGAATTGGTATTCCTCTTATTATTTACTGTATCTGATTATGTATGTAAATACCCCTCTCTCTAAACTAGGTGCCCACGAAGGAATCCGGCAACAGGATCGCTCCATACACAATGTACATATTACATTTGCTTCTCGCTTAATGGTTAACGCCAGGCAACAACTAACGGTCTTATTTTGAGTTGCTTTCATAGTAATTTTCATGTTCATCCAGGTGTTGGGTTTCTTATGTGGTGGCGAAGTTTTGAGTGATCAGTGTTCAGACGATAGTGAGTGCGTGTGCACAACAAATTAAAATTAAAGAATTACAACTTGCATATTGTATAAAAATTTGAATAATATAAAAGATTAGTAAAACTTCCGAGATATAAGCAAGTAACAAACCGCATCAAAGCTAAATTTGGAGACATTAGCTTAATATGCGCTCACGCCCCAACGGAAGAAAAGGACGACCGACTCAATGAAGAATTCTACGATCTCCTAGACAGAACCTATGCCCAATGCCCCAGCTACGACATAAAAATAGTTCTAGGAGATTTTAATGCAAAACTGGACAAAGAGGACATGGAAGCATAGTCTCCATAACACCGACAACGGACTTAGGCTAATCGATTTCCTAGCGGGGCGTAACCTCCTTGCAGCAAGCACGCGATTCCCCCATCTCAACATCCACAAGGGTACCTGGCGGTCTTTTGATCAATCGACCACCAACCAGATTGCTCACATTGCGATCGAAGCCCGACACTCCTCCTGTATTCTCGACGTACGAACCTTCCGAGGGGCCAACATCGACTCGGACCACTACCTTATTGTAGCTAGGGTATGAGGATATCAAGAAAGCTTAGGAGTCGATTGGGACTACGTAAGTTTGACGTCGGAAAGCTACAATCGCAAGAGACTGCCGGAATCTTTGCCCATCGTGTCTCCTCCAAGCTCTCTCAAAATCCGCCCAAAGCAGCATAAACAATAAAGCAGGAATGGGCGCACGGTCAGAGCGCCGTTAGAGATGCTGCCTCAGAGGTGCTGGGTTTCAAACCGCCACCACCTAGAAACCCCTGGTTCGGTGAACAATGTGAACAAGCCCATGCAGCAAAACAAGAGGCATATAAGGCCATGCTGCAACGACGGACGAGAGCTGCTCGCGAAATCTATCAGCAGAAGAGAAGAGAGAAACACACGCTTTTCAGAAGAAAGAAGAGAGAGCACGGAAAGCTTGAGATCGAGGAGATGGAGAGATGCTTCCGCAGGAATGACGCCCGTAAGTTTTACAATCCGGAACAACGAACATGTCATGGCTACAAAGCCAGAGCAGCGGCCTGCAGGGATGAAAATCGAGAACTGGTAGTAGAGTCGCAGTCGATGCTGAGGATTTAGGAAGACCACTTCTGCAGACTGTATAACGGCGATGATAGACAAAATACCGCTGTCGGGCAGAACGAGCCATTCGTAACGGACGGCGATGTAACAGAATTCAGTCCACCCGACCTAGACGAAGTCAAAATAGCGATATCAAGACTTAAGTCTAATAAAGCCGCGGGCGCAGAGGGCCTGTCTGCTGAGCTGCTTAAGGCAGCTGGAAATGAGCTGGTAAGGTGCATGCACCATCTCATTTGCAAGGTATGGTCGGAGGAAAGCATGCCCGACGAATGGAATCTCAGCATCGTTTGTCCGGTCCATAAAAAGAAGACCCCTATAACTGCGTCAACTATAGGGGAGTAAGTCTCCTTAACATCGCATATAATATCTTCTCTGCCGTTCACACCCTGAAACCGTTTGTGGATAATCTTATCGGCTCTTATCAGCGTGGTTTCAGGACAGGTAAATCCACAATAGACCAAATATTTACGCTACGGGAGATCTTAGAGAAGACCCAGGAATACCAAATCGACACTCACCACCTCTTCGTCGATTTCAAGGCTGCGTATGACAGCGTGTATAGAGATGAGCTATACAAAGCCATGTCTAGTCTTAACATCCCTGCCAAACTCGTCCGACTGTGCAGGATGACAATGGAGAATTCTCGCTGCTCCATTAAGGTCGGTAATGAGCAAACCGAGACCTTTGATGTTAAAAAAGGATTTAGGCAAGATGACGCACTGTCATG
This sequence comes from Eumerus sabulonum, assembly GCA_951905685.1. Taxonomy (NCBI): domain Eukaryota; kingdom Metazoa; phylum Arthropoda; class Insecta; order Diptera; family Syrphidae; genus Eumerus; species Eumerus sabulonum. The sequence continues at coordinate 49,826,797 of OX645062.1, read as the reverse complement.
CAACTTATTCAACATCGTGCCTGAAAAGATCATGCAAGAGTCACTGGCCAACACAAGAGGTACGATTTATTTCAAGTCTACGCAATTGCTTGCGTACGCCGACGATATTGACGTGATTGGGCGGACACAGCGAGATGTCAATGAGGCCTTTGTAAGCATTGAGGTAGAGATGGGTCTCAAGGTTAATGAGGGTAAAACCAAATATCTGCTTTCATCTAAAAGGGACGGGCACCACCAACGTATTGGCCAGAACGTCACCATGGGCGAAAATAACTTCGAAGTGGTCAAGGGATTCGTCTACCTGGGCTCACTGATGACCGGCGAGAACAACACCAGCGCTGAGATAGAACGCAGAATCACTCTTGCCAACCGCTGTTTCTTTGGGCTCAAGAGGCAATTGAGAAGTAGAGCCCTCTCTCGGAAAACCAAGGTGACGCTATATAAGACCTTAATCATCCCAGTCCTCCTTTACGGCGCAGAGGCTTGGACCTTAACCAAAGCGAATGAAGATGCCTTTGGTCGTTTCTAGAGGAGAATTCCGTGCACTATCTACGGTCCCGGTTGTTCAAACCGTGTATGGAGTAGGAGATATAACGAAGAACTGTACGGGTTGTACAGCGACATCGGCCTGGTACGACGTCTAGGGATACAGCTTCTAAGGTGGCTAGGCCATGTAGAGCGCATGGAAAATACAGTTTCGACCAGAAGAGTCTTCGAATCCACCCCGGAAGGAAGGCACGGCAGAGGACGGCTGCATCAACGGTGGCGCACGCAGGTGGGAGGGGACCTTAACCAACTGGGCGTGCGACGCTGGAAACTACTGGCCAAAGATCGTGACAGCTTGAGACGCTTGTCGCTTGAGGCCCAGGTTCACCACGGACTGTAACGCCACCTAACTAAGTAACCGACTTCATACTGATGAATCCCTGGAACGTCGACACCAAACGCTTCTCAGCATTTAATTGGCCTTCAAACATTTCAATAAAAGACGCTCTTCTTCTTCTTAATGGGCGCTATAGTTCGGGGTGAACCTGGGCCTCAACCAACATGCCCCTCCAACTAGCACGATCTTTTGCTAGCCGTTTCCATTGCCGCACACCCAGTGTGCACACCCTCCACCAGTGTGCGCCATCTTAAGTGCGGCCGTCCTCTGCTTCTTCGTCCCTCGGCGTTGGATTCAAAGATTCTCCGGGTTGGAGCTGTGGTGTCCATTCGCTCTACATGGCGCAGCCATCTTAGGCGTTGAATCCGTAGACGCCTGACTAGGCTCATGTCGCTGTACAGCCCGTAAAGTTCGTGGTTGAGTCTTCTCCTCCATCCCCCGTCTGCGTTTATAGGTCCAAGAATCACGCGCAAAATCTTTCTCTCGAACCGACCAAGGGCCTCCTCATCCGCTTTTGATAGTGTCCACGCTTCTGCGCCGTACAACAGGACCGGGATGATAAGGGTCTTATATAGAGTCAACTCTGGCGTTCGGGAGAGGGCTCCATTACTCAGTTGCCTCCTGAGCCCAAAGAAACAGCGACTGGCAAGAGTGATTCTGCGTTTGATTTCGGAACTGATGTCGTTGTCCCATGTCACTGCGGAGGCAAGTTAGACGAAGTCCTTAACTACCTCGAACTTATATCAGCCAATGCAAACGTTTTGGCTAAGACGTCGGTGGTGAGCGTCCTTTTTTGATGACAGCATATATTCAGTTTTGTCCTCATTAACTGCCAAACCAATTTTCACCGCCACCAACGCAAACGCCTCATCGACATCTCGCTATGATCTACCTATTCTGTCAATGTCGTCGTGCCTCAGATTGTCAGATTGTGCCTCTTGTATTGGCCAGTGATTTTTGCACAATAATTTCCAATTCGATGTTGAAGAAATCACATCGCCCTGCCAAAATCCCTTTTTGACATCAAAACTATCGGTAAAGTCTTCACCGATTCGGATGGAGCAGCGAGCATTCTTCAAAGTCATCTTGCATAGTCTGACGAGTTCAGCAGGTATGTCAAATGTGGACATAGCGTTGTTTAGCTCGTCTCTAATTACGCTGTCGTATGCGGCTTTGAAGTCGACAAATAGGTGAAATTCATTGGCTTTTTCCAGGATCTGGTCGATGGTGGACTTCCCTGGCCTGAATCCGCACTGATAACGACCTATCAGCTTATTTATAAAAGGCTTCAGGCGTTCACACAATACGGCAGAGAAGATTTTGTAGGCGATGTTAAGGAGACTTATTCGTCTGTAATTGGCGCAATCAGAGGGGTCTCCTTTCTTGTGGATCGGGCATACGATGCTGACACTCCGTTCCTCGGGCATGCTTTCCTCTGACTATATCGTACATGCTCCGAACCAGGTCATCCCCAGCTGCCTTGAAGAGGTCAGCAGACATACCGTCTGCGCCAGCGCTTTATTCGACTTGAGCATCGATATGGCAACCTTAACTTCGTCGAGGTTAGGGGGGCAAGATTCTCTGCGGTCTCCGTCGATTAGAAATGGATCATTCTGCCTGACAGCGGTATATTGACTAACATCGCCGTTATACAGTCTGTAGAATTGATTTTTCCATATTCTCAGCATCGATTGCGGTTCTACTACTAAGTTACCGTTCTCTTCCCTACAGGCTTCCGTTCTGACTTTATGATCTTGGCATGTTTGCTTTATCTGTTGATAAAACTTTCGAACGTCACGCCTGCAGTAACACCTCTCCAAATCCTCAATCAAGCGCTTCTCATGCTTTTGCTTCTTTCTTCTAAAAAGCTTATGCTCCTCCCTTCTTTTTAACTCATAGAGTTCAGGAGCTGCTCTTGTTCTTTTATGCAGCGAGGCCTTATATGCATTCTGCTTCGCTGTGTGAATCCTCCTGCACTCGTCATCGAACCAGGTGTTTCTTCGTGGTGGAGTCTTGAAACGCAAAACTTCAGATGCAGAGCTTTTCAGGGCTTGTTCGCAAGGGCTCCACTGCTGTTCTATTGACAGCGTGGAGGATTGAGGTGTATTGGAGAGCTTAAGGGAGCCGCGATCGGTAAAAGCACGGGCGGTTTCTGGCGATAGTAGCTTTCCGATTTCATAACTTTGTATTCTTACTCTACTCCGCTGCGTTCGTGATACCCGTAAGGGCATCTTGGCTACTACAAGATAGTGGTCCGAGTCGATGTTAGCCCCTCGGAAAGTTCGAACATCAAGAATAGTGGAGGAGTGTCTGACGTCGATCGCAATGTGATCAATCTGGTTGGTAGTTGATTGATCAAAAGACCGCCAGGTGCCTTTTTGTATATCGAGGTGCGGGAAGCGCGTACTAGCTAGAAGGAGATTTCGCCCCGTAACTAGATCAATCAGCCTGTGTCCATTATCGGATGTGGTGTCGTGTAGGCTATGTTTGCCGATGACTCGTTCAAAGATGCTTTCCTTACCCATCTTAGCATTGAAGTCTCCTAGTACAATTTTGATGTCATAGCTACGACATTGGGCATACGTTCTGTTTAGGAGATCGTAGAACTCATCTTTGGTGGAGTCATTCCTGTCTTCCGTGGGGGCGTGGACGCAGATCAGGCTGATATTGAAACATGTAGCCTTGATACGGCTACGGCTATGATGAGGCGTTCGCCACCCGGTGAAAAACAAAGACAATTCAGACTTACCTCCGAAAAAACGTTCTCCACTTCATATCAGCAACAGATTGGCCGTCATCCTCACCCGACTCGATACTGCGCCATAGGGATGACCTATTGAACACTGTCATTCTTTTCAAAGCTGGTCATATTGAAAATTAAATTTAATAAATTTCATACAGGAAATTTGTTGCCGATATTTGGAAAATGATTAAACAAGAAATATTCAGTATTTTTTTAAGATTAAAATTGTTTCTGTATTACACTTTAATTGGAACGTCCTGTGTAATTTGTGTACATCCTTAGAACTTCCTTATTTTACAACCATGTCAAGATGCAGAAAAACTCAACAGATGATATTTTTAGTGGAAAAATAAGCTTGTTATTTCCGAAATAGATCAAGCTACATACATATTTGATAATAAGATAAGGATAAGATGGTCTGGAAAGATTCCAACCTTAACGTGATGAGTGCACTCCTCAACAAATGCTGTATTTACGCATATTTGAGGTATTTTGGTGCAAACCAAAATTTCAACCATTTGGACACGGAGTTGTTGTTTGATATTCGCTTGAGTGAGTTGATGTTATCGTTTTTTGTGATAATGGATAAACAAGATTTTTGCATGAGAAAAATATCCGCGCATTGGAAAACGTATTTGCTCGCGTTAGATCTAAGATATGCTCAAATGAACAAATGAACATGTCTACCTCTCTGTTGGCGCAGTATGGGTATAATAAATCCGATTGCTGGTGCAGACTAATTACTAGCCAGCGGGGTAAATAAAGCATCTTTAAACGGGTCATCGGCAAACACAGACTACATGACACCACATCCGGACACAGGCTGATCGACCTTGCCACGGCGAAATCTCCTTTTAGCTAGCACATGCTTTCCGCACCTCGATATACACAAAGGCACTTGGCGGTAGCCAGATCAATCACTCACCAACCAGATTGGTTACATCGCTATTAACGTCAGACACTCCTTTCCACTATTCTTGATGTTTCCGAGGATCGAACATCGACTCAGACCACTATCTTGACCACTAGCCAAGACATGTCAATGGATAACACGAACACCGCGGAGTAGAGTTAGAACACCAATTTATGACGTCGGAAAGCTACGATCGCCGGAAATGGCCAGTGCCTCGCCAACCGCGTCTCCCTTAAGCTTTCCGATACACCTTAATTTTCCACTAAGTCAGTAGAGCAACAATGGAGCTTGTGCAAACAAGCCCTTAAGGGCACAGCAACAGAAGTGCTGGGCTTTAAGGCTCCACCACGACGAAATACCTAGTTCGATGACGAGTGTAGAAAGATTCATTCAGAAAAGCAGGAGGCATACAGAGCCTCACTACACCAAAAAACAAGAGCGGCTTGTGAGCTCTATGAGCATAAAAGAAGGGGGGAACATAGTCTTCTCAAGAGAAAAAAGAAAGAGCACGAGAAGAGGGTGATTGAAAATTTGGAGAGGTGCTGCTGCGGGCACTAAAGGCTAAAAAGCCCGAACGGAGGCCTGTAAGGATAAGAACGGACACCTAGTAGTAGAATCGCAGTCGATGCTGAGACTTTCGAAAAACTGTAGACTGTATTACGGCGATTACAGCACACATACCGCCGTCAGGCAGAATGACTCATTTCTTAATGACGAAGACCGCAGAGAATTCCGTCCCCAAGTCGAAACACAAGTTGAATAAAGCTGCTGGCGCTGGCTCTTCAAAGCAGCTGTGGGTGGGCTGGTTAGAAGTATGCTTCGGCTCATCTATACGATACGGTCAGAGGAAAGTATGCCTGAGGAATGGAGTCTCAGCATTGATTGCCCAATGCCCAAAAAGAGGGACTTCTTTGACTGCGCCAACTACAGAAGAATGAGTCTCCTTAATGTCGCATAAAAGATCTTTGTTGCCGTTCTGTGTGAACACCTGAACTTACTTACTTACTTAAATAGTGCTACAGTCCGTAGAGAACCTGGGCCTCAACCAACAAGCGTCTCAAGCGTACCAAGTGGTAATGAAAAAACTGAAAGTTTTTCGAGCACCGTCTCCCACACGTACAGATGTGTTGGAACAAATAGTCGAATGTCTATTCCCACGGTAGCCGGAAATTCCATTGGATGACGAGTCGTCGACAGCAGCCCAGCAAGTTCCTAGGATAACTCCACAAGAGATCCTTGAGGCATGTAAAAGGTTCGGAAACAAAAAAGCCTCTGGACCAGGTGGGATCCCCAATGTCACCCTGAAAGCGGCGATTAAAACAAGAATGGATCTATTTGTTGACATCTACAACGCCTGCCTGAGTGAGGGAGTTTTTCCTGAACAGTGGAAGAAACAGAGGCTTGTGCTGCTACCCAAGGGGGGTGAACCCGCGAGCAATCCGTCAGCTTACCGCCCGGCTTGCATGCGGCAGCAACAGCAACAGATTGGAAGCTGCGATTGAAGAAGCAGGCGGACTATCAGCACGCCAGTATGGCTTCCGGAAAGCACGCTCGACGGTGGTTGCCATTAGGGAAGTAGTCGACACAGCGGAAAGGGCCATAGAAGAAAGACAATGGAGGACAGGCGCAAAGCAGTACTGTTGCGTCATAACACTGGACGTTAACAACGCGTTCAACACGGCGAGTTGGAAACGTATACTTGAAGAACTCCGAAATATGAGGGTACCATCTGACATCAGTGGAATTTTAAGAAACTACTTCCGGCATAGGATGTTGCATTATGAAACAGGCGATGGTGTGAAGGAATATGCAGTAACTGGAGGAGTCCTCCATGGCTCAGTTCTGGGTCCGATACTGTGGAACCTGATGTACGACGGCGTACTCCGACTTGACGACATCGCAATAGTGGTCACTGCAAAATTACTAGAAGAAGTTGTTCAAATTAGCATCGAAGCCATTTTGACTGTTCGACAGTGGCTAACGTCAGTCGGCCTTACGCCAGCTGAACAAAAGACCGAAGCGGTCCTCGTCACCAGCAGAAGGAAACGAGAGACGGTCCCGCTCACAGTGGGTGGGCATGAAATAACATCTAAGTCAGCTATCAAATATCTTGGCGTTATGATAGACTCAAGATTTCCATTTAAAGAACACCTGGAGTATGTAAGCAAGAAATCCTCTCGTGTGAGTACCTCCATCGCGCGGATCATGCGAAATTTAGGGGGGCCAAGATAGAGCCGTAGACTACTTTTCGCCAATGTAGTTACATTCGCTGTGCTTTATGCATCGCCAGTTTGGGCCCGAGCTATGAAGGTGACTTTATACAAAAGAAGGATTTCAGCAGTAAACCGATTATGTGCGCTAAGAGTAAGCAGCGCTTATCGCACAACCTCGGAACACGCGGCCTGCGTCATAGCGGGTATGTTACCTATTGATATATTCGCGAAGGAACTGCAGGAAAAGTTTGTAGCGAATAGACAGGAGGAACGGCTAACCCATGCTGAAGCAAACAAAAGAGGAAGAAGTAGAAGCCTAGCTGAGTGGCAACAACGCTGGAATCTCTCAACTAAGGGCCGTTGGTCTTATCGCCTTATCCCGGGCATAGAAGCTTGGATGAACCGCAGACATGGGGAAGTAAACTTCTACCTCACCCAACTGCTTACGGGACATGGTAGCTTCAAGTCATACCTGTACAAGTGCAGGAAGGTCGACTCTCCCAAGTGCCCAACGTGCAGAAATATCCCTGAAGACGCGGAGCACGTACATATACTTCCACTGCCCACGTTTCCAATTACAAAGAGAAGCATTACAAGGAGTACTGGGTGGAACACCAACCCCAGAGAACTTAGTACACCATATGCTAAAAACGGAAAGCAAGTGGAACGCAGCGAGCGCTTATGCCAAAGACATATGCCAGGAGTTAGGCAGACTAGAGCGAGAAAGTAGAGCAAGGGAAGAAAACGCCAACAGAGTGGACGCGAGCGACTACGCAGCTGTACAGCAAAACGTACCGACGCAAATGAACAGACAGGCAGACCTACGCAGATACACGCATCCACAAGGGCAAGTAAACTTATAACCCCCCCAGATTCAACAGATTCAATTGTTGTGAAATTAACTTTCGATCATATTCCACAACCAATAAAACACTTCCAAGCATTGATCCCTATTGCGTCCTTGATATATTAATCCTGGCTGCAAACCTTTTTCTCATAATTATTGTTATTCTCCTTTTCACCCCCTTGCTATCAGGTAAGATAATTGATTTGAATTCAATGGACACTTTGATGATCAACTATCTCATCACGGTGATTTTTGATCATCAAGGTAATATATGTATAACCTGCCTGCAACCAAGATCTGTCATCATGCAAAACATCATTTTAAACGGATTAGCCGTTTTAATGTGATGACTGATGAGGTAACATACAACGTTTCCTTCATTTTTGTATATACAGATGGTACGTAACCCTTCGTGCGCGAGTCCGACCCGCACTTGGCCGGTATTTCCGTGTTTCTTTGCACAAGTCAATATGAGCCTTCTTTTGAACGACTGTCACAATTGAGAACGGAGCTAATGCCCAGACATGCCTCAATCTCATAGTACGAGAATGTCACATGACGATCTTGTAATATCAGTTCACGCACATCAACTTTTTCTGGCATAACAACCGATTTTGGACGTCCTTCAAGAAATTCGTTCTGTGTCGAAGTGCGATCACGATTGAATGCAGAAAACCATCGAAACACAGTGACTCGAGTTGGTGTTTAATTATCGTAAGTTGAAGCGAGTTAATCGGTAAGCTGCCGTTGGTTTAATCCACGCCGATAGTCATAGAAATGATTAAATTCCAATTTTTTATAACAAAAATGGGTTTTTCAAGTTCCTAAAAACTGCGCAGTGGCTAGTGGCGTTCACTTCTGTCGCCTATGACACAGGATCGGATCTCGACAACACCCGTGTTATCGAATGTATTTTTCACGCTATTTTTCCTAAGCGGGGTACTGAGATTAAGCGTTTTAAGAACGGTTGTCTTTTAAAATGCCAAACTTTGCGATGATCATTTTAAATTCAGCAACTCATGTGTCTAATGAATAGACCCAAATATCGAACCATGAGGCACTCTTCTTCTTCTTAACGGGCGCTACAGTTCGGGGTGAACCTGGGCCTCAACCAACATGCCTCTCCACCTAGCACGATCTTTTGCTAGTCTTTTCCAATGCCGCACGCCCAGTTGGTTGAGGTCCTTTTCCACCTGTGCGCGCCACCTTAGGTGCGGCCGTACTCTATTTCTTCGTCTCTCGGAGTTGGATTCAAGGACTCTACGGGCTGGAGCTGTGGTGTCCATTCGCTCTACATGGCCTAGACATCTTAGGCGTTGGATCCATAGACGCCTGACTAGACTCATGTCGCTGTACAAACCGTACAGTGCGTGATTGAATATTCTCCTCCAACTCTCCTCCGTGTTTATGGGATCGAAAATCGCACGCAGAATCCTTCTCTCAAAACGACCAAGGATTTGCTCATCCGCCTTAGATAAAGTCCATGTTTCTGCGCCGTGTAACAGGACCGGGATAATTAAGCTCTCATATAAGGTCAACTTGTTCGTACGAGAGAGGGCTCTCCTTCTCAGTTGCCTCTTGAGCCCAAAGAAGCAGCGGTTGGCAAGAGTAATTCTGCGCTTGATTTCGAAACTGCTGTCGTTGTTCCAAGCCACTGCGGAGCCGAGGTATATGAAGACCTTAACTACCTCAAACTTATATCTGCCAATATGCACGTTCTGTCCAGGACGTCGGTGGTAAATGTCCTTTCTCGATGACAGCAGATATTTAGTCTTGCCCTCATTAACTGCCAAACCAATTTTTGCCGCCTCCATCTCAATACTCGCAAACGCCTCATTGACATCTCGCTGTGATCTACCTATTATGTCAATGTCGTCGGCGTATGCAAGGAGTTGCGAGGATTTGAAATAGCTTGTGCCTCTTGTATTGGCCTGTGATTTTTGCACAATCATTTCTAATATGATGTTAAAAAAATCACACGACAGCGCATCGCCCTGTCTAAGTCCTTTTTTGACTTAGAAGCTGTCGGTCAGTTCTGCACCGATTCGGATGGAGCAGCGAGCATCTTCCAGGGTCATCTTGCATAGTCTGACGAGCTTAGCAGGGATGTCAAAAGCAAACATGGCGTTATATAGCTCGTCTCTAATAACGCTACCGTATGCGGCCTTGAAGTCGACGAATAGATGGTGTGTGGTGTCGACTTGAAATTCATTGGTTTTCTCCAGTATCTGCCGTATTGTGAAGATTTGATCGATGGTGGACTTCCCTGGCCTGAAGCCACACTGATAAGGACCTATCAGCTTGTTTACGAATGGCTTCAGGCGTTCACACAAAACGGCAGCGAAGATCTTGTATGCGACACTTAGGAGACTTATTCCTCTATAGTTGGCGCAACCAGAGGGTCTCCTTTCTTGTGGATCGGGCAAACAGTGCTTTTCATATCTTACAGATGAGCCGGTGCATGCTCCTAACCAGCTCACCCCCAGCCGCTTGGAGGAGCTCAGCAGACAGTCCATCTGCGCCAGCAGCTTTATTCGACTTGAGTTTCGAAATGGCAATCTCAACTTCGTCGAGGTTAGGGAGACGGAATTCTCTGCGATTTTCGTGGTTAAAAATGGATCATTCTGCCTGACGGCGGTATGTTGGCTGTCATCGCCGTTATACAGTCTGCAGAAGTGGTTTTTCCAAATTCCCAGCATCGACTGCGATTCTACTACCAGGTGTCCGTTCTCATCCTTACAGGCCTCCGTTCGGGCCTTATAGCCTTGAGACATTCGTTTTATCCGCTGATAAAATCTTCGAACGTCGTACCTGCAATAGCACCTCTCCGAGTTTTCAATCGCCCGCTTCTCGTGCTCCTTCTTTTTTCTCTTGAGAAGCTTATGTTCCTCCCTCCTTTTAAGCTCGTAGAGCTCACGAGCCGCTCTTGTTTTTTGGCGTAGTGAGGCTTTGTATGCCTCCTGCTTTTCCGCATGAATCCTTCTACACTCGTCATCGAACCAGGTGTTTCGTCGTGGTGGAGCTTTAAGGCCCAGCACTTCCGTTGCTGTGCTATTCAGTGCTTGTTTGCACAGGCTCCATTGTTGCTCTACTGACTGAGTGGAGGATTCAGGTGTATCGGCACCTTTGGCAAAAGCACTGGCGATCTCCGGCGATAGTAGCTTTCCGACGTCATAGCTTGGTGTTCTAACTCTACTCCGCGGTGTTCTTGTTATGCGTTGACGTATCTTGGCTACTACAAGATAGTAGTCTGAGTCGATGTTCGCTCCTCGGAAAGTGCGAACATCAAGAATAGTGGAGGAGTGTCCGACGTCAATCGCGATATGGTCAATCTGGTTGGTGAGTGATTGATCTGGCTACCGCCAAGTGCCTTTGTGAATATCGAGGTGCGGAAAGAGTGTGCTAGCTAAAAGGAGATTTCGCCGTGGCAAGGTCGATCAGCCTGTGTCCGGATGTGGTGTCATGTAGTCTGTGTTTGCCGATGACCCGCTCAAAGATGCTTTCTTTACCCAGCTTAGCGTTAAAATCTCCTAGTATAATTTTGGTATCATAGCTGAGGCATTTGGTATATGTTCTGTCTAGGAGATCAAAGAAATCATCTTTGATGGAGTCATCCATGTCTTCCGTGGGGCATGGACGCATATGAGGCTGATGTTACAGAAATTTGCCTTGGTGCGGATCGTTATGAGGCGTTCACTCACATACTGGAAACTTAAGACATTATGTCTTAGTCCACCTCTAACAACAAATCCGCATCCAAAAAGTCTCTGTCCTCTCTCCCTATAGCAGTCACCGTAGTAAATGTCGCAGTTTTTCATCCGCTTTATACCCGGTCCATTCCATCGCATTTCGTGGATGGCGGTTATGTCCGTTTTATAGCGGTCTAGGGTGTCCCCGAGTTGTTCGGCTGCACGTGGCCTGTTTACCTCACCAAAGAGAACATTTCTTTACTTTTCCAAATTTTGTAATGCATACATACTTTAATCCACAGATGTAAACCTATGAGCTGACTTATGAACAAACATATCTCACAGCGAAATCATCGACCATTTCAATAATGTGCCCCAAGTGGGAGGTCTTAGTCCAATACTGTTCTCTTCAAATGATTTTGTACGACTGCGCACAGTTTGCTGTCTTAAATCTAAACTCACATTCAAAACCACCTGTTTGGGCTTCAAGCTGTTGCTGAACTTGCTTTATTATATAATAAATAGGTACAGTATGTTACCAAACTAATTATAAATAAATTGTTGTTGAAAAAGGTTGCTTCATATAAACTATATAATATAATTTGTTGATTAAGATATATAAGATTTGGGATTGGGCTTAATCGTCGTCGTCATCATCATCATCTTCGTCATTGTTGTCGCTGTTGCTCTTGATCAGGAATTTTGGATTGATTCTTCTATCCTGCGAGCTTTCATCAGATTCACTTTCTGGAGAGCTAATGGAATCTGGAGTAGGGGCTAGAATTTCATTGGATTCCACGGAAGCATTCTCCTGCGATGCTGAAGCGGAATCTGAGGCTGATCCAGATGATGGTGCAGGAGGAAGGACGACTGGTGGAACGGGTCCCAAGACCACGCCTGAACTTGGTGGGCTTGCTGGTTGTGGAGCAATGGCTTCAGCGGACTCAACAGATTCGGCGGAGGGTACCGATGCAGCGGACTTAGCGTTTGGCACAGATTCGGCTAATCCTGCGGATGCAGCGGCAGCAGAGGCGGCTTCTACCGATTCCACAGACTCAGCACTTGGTATAGAAGCTGCGGTTTCGGCAGATTCAGCACTTGCCACAGAAGCAACGGAAGCAGCGGAAGCTTCAGCTGATTCCACAGATTCAGCGCTTGGCACAGATGCAGCTGAAACAGACGCGCCTTCAACGGATTCTGCAGATGGTACTGAGCCAGCTGATTCAACTGATTCAGCACTTGGAAGTGAACTAGATCCGGGAGAGCTGACCGCTGGATCTGAGGGAGAATCAGGTACCGGAGAAATAATAGTTGGAGGTCCGGCTTCTACAGGAACTCCGGTGGACTCTGGTTCTTTTGATTGGGCAGATGGCAGTGCTGCCCAAGTGGGTAGCAAGTAATCATTGTCATTGGGTAAACCAGGCGAAACAACTGTAGATCCTCCGGGTACAACTGGAGCCTCTGGAACTTGTGGACTGGCAGGCGATCCTCCAGCAGTGGATTCTCCTGGAACAGCCGGGGCAGCTGGAGTTCCTTCGGGTATTATTGGTGCTTCCGGACCAGCTGGAATGGCAGGTGTTTCTCCGGGCACCACTGGAGTTTCGGGTCCAGCAGGAGATTCACCGGGGACAGCTGGGGCGGCTGGAGTTCCTTCGGGAGCAATTGGTGCTTCTGGAGCAACTGGGGTAGCGGGCGATTCTCCGGACGCAACTGGAGCTTCTGGTACAGCAGGGGACTCTCCAGGAACAGCCGGGGCAGCTGGCGTTCCTTCGGGTACAATTGGTGCTTCCGGACTAGCTGGAATGGCAGGCGTTTCTTCGGGCACCACTGGAGTTTCGGGTCCAGCAGGAGATTCACCGGGAACAGCTGGGGCGGCTGGAGTTCCTTCGGGAGCAATTGGTGCTTCTGGAGCAACTGGGGTAGCGGGCGACTCTCCGGGCGCAAATGGAGCTTCTGGTACAGCAGGGGATTCTCCAGGAACAGCCGCGGCAGCTGGAGTTCCTTCGGGTACAATTGGTGCTTCCGGACCAGCTGGAATGGCAGGCGTTTCTCCGGGCACCACTGGAGTTTCGGGTCCAGCAGGAGATTCACCGGGAACAGCTGGGGCGGCTGGAGTTCCTTCGGGAGCAATTGGTGCTTCTGGAGCAACTGGGGTAGCGGGCGACTCTCCGGGCGCAAATGGAGCTTCTGGTACAGCAGGGGATTCTCCAGGAACAGCCGGGGCAGCTGGAGTTCCTTCGGGTACAATTGGTGCTTCCGGACCAGCTGGAATGGCAGGCGTTTCTCCGGGCACCACTGGAGTTTCGGGTACAGCAGGGGATTCACCGGGAACTGCTGGAGCGGCTGGAGTTTCTCCGGGTACAACTTTAGTTTCGGGCTTAGCGGGTGATTCTCCTGGTAATGGGGCTTCTTTTACTGGTACTTCTGGTGCAGGGACTTCTGGTGCAGAGGCTTCTGGTACAGAGGCTTCTGGTACTGGGGCTTCTGGTACAGGGGCTTCTGGTACAGGGGCTTCTGGTACGGGGGCTTCTGGTACAGGGGCTTCTGGTACAGGGGCTTCTGGTACAGGGGCTTCTGGTACGGGGGCTTCTGGAACAGAGGTCTCTGCTGCTGGGGCTTCTGGTAGTGGAGCTTCTGGCACTGGAGCTTCTGGTACTAAGGCTTCTGTCACTGGAGCTTCTGGTACTGGTGCCTCTGGCAATGGAGCTTCTGGTACTGGGGCTTCTGGTGCTGGGACTTCTGGTACTGGTGCTTCTGATACTGGGGCCTCTGGTGCTGGGGCCTCTGGTGCATGCAGTACTGGTACAGGAGCCTCTGGTACCGGGGTCATTGGAGCTGGGACTTCTGGTACTGGAACCTCTGGTGCCGGAACTTCGGGCACTGGGACTTCAGGTACTGGAACTTCCGGTACTGGCACTGCTGGGGTTTCTTCGGGAAGGCCTGGACTAGCAGTAGATTCTTCTGGTGCTACGGTGGATTCGGCTGGTATTTCTGGAGCAAGCGAGGATTCGGATGGAACATGAGGACCATTCGTTGACCCAGCTGGCACTTCTGGTGCCAATGATGATTCGGCTGGTATTTCCGGAGCTAAAGAAGTCTCAGGAGGGATTTCTGAGGCCAAAGATGATTCAACTGGAGCAGCTGGCGCCTCAGTTGGTTCAACTGGCACCTCTGGAGCAAGAGAAGATTCAGCAGGAATCTCCGGTACTAATGTCGATTCAACTAGAACCGTTGCACTGTCGACCGGAACAACAGGGCCATCGAGTGGTACGGGTGACACCTCAACCGGAAGTGCAAGACTTCCGCTCAGGGCTGTAGCCTGCAATTAAAAGAAACAGATAGAAGATCAGTTACTTAGCACCTCCATGGTGAGACAGGGAATCGGAATAGAACAAATCCGTCTAGGAATTACACAGGACAAATTGGCGGACTTTGGTTTAACAAGTGCACAAAGAGAACACTTTTGTTTCTTTGTTTGTACAATCACACACGTTAGCACACATCACAAGAGCTAAAGTAGTCCACAGAACGTATCCAGTTGGATGACCTCGATAAGTTGCACAAGGCACATATGAAGGGATAGAATGAATAAACGAAGAAGTGTTTTTAATTACCACTAATATGAATATTATTCCGACTGTCTTCATTGCCGTCGTTTTCGAAGATATGTTTCGTTACTATTCCGAAATCAGTTATGATGAGGCCTTTTAAGCAAAACTGAGAGCAAATCTCTTATCTAGAAACCAAGTAGACAGCCCTTATCGCCTATCTAGTCTCTGATAAGGACCAAAATGTACGTTTTTGCAACTAAATTAATTCGCAGTTGGTTGTGCGGTAAGATCAAGAGCACCGCAAGAAGTAGGTTGCTTTTGTGGCTAGTTGGTGACTCATGGAATTTTGGATTTTTGCTTATTCTCTTGCAGCGGAAATTCTTTAGATTTGCAGATTGCATCTTTGTTTTCTTTTTTTAGTTTTCTTTAGACAACATGCTAATCAACTCAGATAAGATCTTGATAGCAGAACAGAGATTTTGCCTTCAGATATGCCGGTTTTTTATATTTCCTGTTTAGAAAGCTATCTGCAGTCGCATTGCAAATATTCCATTTTGCCGATATTCTGTCGTTTTGAAATAATTTTTTTAAGTCTTTCGTAACGTTTAATGCTAGATTTTTTTGACACTGGGTCTTCACCACTATTTATTTTTTGTATATTGTTTTCACGACAACCATTTCCTTCGAAAGATCTTCAATTAAATCGTGCAAGCCAGATCTTTTTGGGGATTTTTCATTTGGGGTATTGTGTACGTTTAAGGATTCATCATTTGGGGATTTTGTACTTGGGGATAGCCGATTCGGGTGTTTTTCAAAAGGTGGGGATATTGGGATTTGGGGATTTTGCACTTGTGTATTATGTAGGTATCCCAGCTAATTGCGGTTTGATAGTAATTCGACTATCGAGATATCGTCCCTTCATTTCTGAGTAAATTTGGCTGAAGCTGAAGTGTAATGGTAGACGGAGCTTTCCATGGAATATTTACGTCATTTCTCGTTCTATTTCTTTAGGCATCAAGCAACTAAGTAAACATTCATTTAAATTTGGTTGAGGCCGTGGGCCGTTTTCTTGAAGTTTTTTTTGTTATATTTTTTGAAGTTAAGTTGTAATATTATATTATCTTGAATATAATTGAAAAATAAATTACAATTTTAATTTATAAAATCCCTAAACATAGATTCCCTATACTACGAGTGTACCATTCGTACCCATTCCCAATTAGCTGGACTCTAAAAAGGCGTTAACAAAACGACTCGCAAATCATATTTTGTTTTCTTTAAGGTCTTTAAGTCTCATTTGCCATTATCGCTAATCGGTAAAGGAAATGACACTAGTATGCCTTCTATGGGGATGTTACAGCTCATGGAGAGTCAGTGCCTTGTTTCTCAAAGTACTTACTTACTTTGATGGAGCTACAATTCGGGGTGAACCAGGGCCTCAACCAACAAGCCTCTCCAGCCTGCCCGATCCTTGGTTAGCCGCTTCCAGTGCCGCACGGTCAGTTGGTTGAGGTCCCTTTCCACCTGTGCGCGCCACCTTAAATGCGGTCGTCCTCTGCTGCGTCGTCCCTCGAGGTTGGAGTCGAAGACTCTTCGGGCCGGAGCGTTGATGTCCATTCGCTCTACATCTTAGACGTTGGATCCGAAGACGTCTAACCAGGCCGATGTCGCTGTACAGCCCGTACAGCTCTTGGTTGAATCTCCTCCTCCACTCTCCGTTTACACACGGGACCAAAGATTGCAGGCAGAATTTTCCTCTCGAAACGCCCAAGAGCCTCTTCATCCGCTTTTGATAACGTCCAAGCGTCAGCGCTGAGAGGAGGACCGGGATGATTAGGGTTTTGTAGAGGGATACCTTAGTTTTTCGAGAGAAGGCTCTACTACCCAATTGCCTCGTGAGCCCGAAGAAGCAGCGGTTGGCAAGAGTTATTCTGCCTTTTATCTCAGCGCTGGTGTCGTTGCTGCTTGTCACTATCGAGTCAAGGTAGACGAAGTCCTTATTGACATCTCGCTTTGGCCGTCCGAATAACGTCAATGTCATCTGCATAGGCAAGCAATTGTGTGGACTTGAAATAGATCGTACCTCTTGTATTGGCCGCAGAGTCCCGCACGATCTTTTCAAGTATGATGTTAAAGAAGTCACATGACAGTGCGTCACCCTGTCTATAAACTTTTTTTGTCATCAAAAGGGTCGGTTAGTTCACCTCCGACCTTAATGGAGCAGCGAGAGTTCTCCATAGTCATTCTGCACAGTCTGACGAGTTTGGCAGAAATCTTAAAACATGACATGGCTCTGTATAGCTCGTCTCTATGAACACTGTCATACGCGGCTTTAAAGTCGAAGAAAAGATGGTGTGTCTTCTCCAAGATCTGCCGTGGTGTAAATATTTGGTGAATGGTTCGCTATGCCTGACGGCGGCATTTTGACAATCATCGCCGTTATACAGTCTGCAGAAGTGGTCCTTCCACAATCTTAGCATCGATTGTGACTCCACTACTAGTTGTCCGTGCTCATCCCTGCAGGCTTCTGCTCTGGCTTTATAGCCGTGGCATGTTCGTTTTACTTTCTGGTAAAATTTTCGAACGTCGTTCCTGTCGCAACATCTCTCCATCTCCCCGATCTCGCGCCTCTCGTGCTCTTTTCTTTTTCCTTCTCAGAAGCGCATGCTTCTCCCTCCTTTTCTGTTCATAGAGCTCGCGGGCAGCCCTCGTCCGTCGATGCAATGTGGCCATGTATACATTCTGTTTCTCTACATGGGTCTGTCTGCAATCATCATCAAACCAGCGGTTTCTCGACGGTGGTGGCTCGAAATAGGTACATTTCTCAAAGTAACCTATTTGTATTTGATTTGTGTACTTTTCACAGAGTTTAATGTGATCAACTCATTCTTACCGAAAGCTTTCAAGTTTTCTCAACACTTACACTACACACTGCAAACTAAACAACGATGCTTTAAGGTGTGCCTGAGCACAGGCCAATAGCTGCGTAATCCACAAATCGAAAAAAAAACTCGGACCCACCCTGGTGGAACGCAACTCTAAGCAAACTCCGTAAGGACTGTGGAAGGTTCTTCAATAAAGCAAGGAGCGCAAAAAAAATACGACAGAGACTGGAGTCTGAACAAAGAAGGGGCAATTTCAGACGCCTCCATACTGAGAAAAATACTCTCGAAGGATCCACTAACTGCGAGTTGTCGCCTAACAAACGGAGTTTGGACAACGTTAGAAGAGGAAACACTTAACCTTCTCAATACGCACTTCCCAGGTTGCTCTGAATCGCAAAACTCAGTGCAAACGTGAGGAACGTAATCCTTCTCCGCGCGCGGTAGAGTTATAGTACAATCATATAATCTCTAGGGAGCCTTAAAAAGCTTCAAGCCCTTTAAATCGGCAGGACCGCATGGAATCTACCCCGTCGAGCTTATATAAAATATGGAATGCTTGCCTGGCTTTTAGACACATTCCAGAAAAGTGGTTCCCCAAGGCCGGTAGAAGCTCTCACACCTCCCCCAAGGATCTTGAAAAGGCTGATAGACTTACATAAATGACATAATTTCGATCCTTTCCTAATCTCTAAGGCACAGCACGCCTATTGTAAGGGTAGATCTGTCGAAACAGCCTTGCATACACTATTGAGGAAATCGACAGACCAATCCACCTTAAAGAATATACCTTAGCAGCCTTCCTAGACGTAGGGGGCGCTTTCATCAACGTCACTCCGAAAGCAATAATGGAAGGGCTGGAAAATATAAAAATGGAGAGGACTCTCACAGACTTGATTAGCGAGTTACTTTCAAAACGCAAAATCCACTCTAAATGGGGCAGCCAAGCAACCACTAGAGCGGCTACCAGGGGCACTCCACAAGGGGGGTTCTCTCATCCCTTCTCTGGAATGTAGTCGCAAACGAACTACTGACCAAACTGGAGAAAGAAGGCCTCGATGTTATTGCCTACGCTAACGATGTTGCCATTACCACCTCGGGCAAATACTTACCCACATTGAATGACCGTATGCAAACGGCATTCTCCATACTATGCAAATGGCCACAAAGCAATGGGCTGAGGCGAAATCCCCAGAAGACTGAGCTTGTGCTATTCACCAGAAATTCCGGAAATCTGCGCAATCACTTTACTTGGCACTACTCCTCCAGTGGCAAATACCTTGGCATTGTACTAGACAGGAAATTAACCTGGAAGAACAACACAACCGAGAGAGAGAAAAAAAAGCAAACATAGCTCTCTACACTTGCAAGAAAGCTTTAGGGAAAAAAAAAAAAGATTCAACCCCAAGCTCATCCTATGGCTCTACATTACAGTCGTTAGACCTATACTAATGTATGGAGTGATAATCTGGTGGACTGCACTGAACGAAACAACATACCATTAACAATTCGAGAAGGTATAAAGGCTGACATGTATGTGCATCACCGGGGCCCTAAGATCCACCCCAACGGCAGCGCTAAACATGATACTTCACCTTACACCACTCGATATACTTGGCAAGCAAATTGCCACATATACGGTAATAAGACTAAAATGCAATTTCAAATGGACGAGCTCTATCACTGGCCACTCCTCCATCCTGAACAGGAAAACCATGGTGGAAAGCTCGGACCACAGTATTTGAGAAGAAATTCAAGATAACATACCCGGACAGATGGAACTGGACCCACCAAACGTAACCTCGCAAGAGCTGCGTGGATTTCTACACTGACGGGTCAAAAACCAAATACGGGGTGGGTAGTGGAGTATTCTGCAAGCAACTAATTCTGAGCCAAGCTCTAAAACTACCAGATTATTGCAGCGTCTTTCAGGCGAAATTGTTGGCAATAAAGGAGGCTCTGTCTCGACTGAAGTGGAACGTAATACCTACTAGGGATATACGAATTCTCACGGATAGTCAAGCAGCCTTGAAATCGCTAGAGTCCTATTTGTACACCTCAAAAACAAGCCTTAACTGTCACCTATCTCTTAACGAGATGGCTGAACAATTTAACATAAAACTTGGGTGCCTGGATACGGCGATATCTTAGGCAACGAAGGAGCCGACATACTCGCCAGACAAGGAACGACACAACAAGCAGTCATGGCACGCGAGGGAATACCTCTTGCAACCATTAGACTCAAACTCTTAAGTCTCGCCAGGCCGGAGACGAACCTGAGATGGACTCAGGGACATACCTGCCTCTTCCCCAGGCAGATCAGGCCTCGGCTCGAGAGTCAACGGATAACGATAGTCCGGATGTAATACACCATATAGATTGCATGGCATGGGCTGTGTGGCATGGCGCACCGTACTGCATGAACCAGAGCTCGTCCAAATCCATGTCTTCAATTACAGTAAAAAAAAAATACGGTTAACATGGCTCTGTGACGCCTACCACTGATTGAAACGTTGTTCCCAGCTTCATTTTAGAAGAATAATGGTCCAATGATGCCACCACTCTACATGCGCGCCAAACTATCACCCTCTGTGGATGTATTGGCTTCCAGGCAATAACGTGCGGGTTTTCCGCTTACTGCCAAACGAATTTTCGCCGCCTCCATCTCAATACTCGCAAACGCCTCATCGACATCTCGCTGTGATCCACCTATTATCTCAATGCCGTCGGCGTATGCAAGGATTTGAAATAGATTGTGCCTCTTGTATTGGAGAGTGATTTTTGCATCAATCATTTCTAATATGATGTTGGAGAAATCACACGACAGCGCATCGCCCTGCCTAAATCCTTTTTTGACATCAAAACTATCGGTAAGGTGTTCACCGATTCGGATGGAGCAGCGAGCGTTCTCCAAAGTCATCCTGCATAGTCTGACGAGCTTAGCAGGTATGTCAATGGTAAACATAGCGTTGCATAGCTCGTCTCTAATTACGCTGTCGTATGCGGCTTTGAAGTCGACAAATAGGTGGTGAGTGTCGACATGGAATTTATTGGTTTTTTCCAGGATCTGCCGTAGTGTGAAGATCTGTTCGATGGTGGACTTCCCTGGCCTGAATCCGCACTGATAAGGACCTACCAGCTTATTTACAAAAGGCTTCAGGCATTCACACAAAACGGCAGAGAAGATTTTTTAGGCGATGTTAAGGAGACTTATTCCTCTGTAATTGGCGCAGTCAGAGGGGTCTCCTTTCTTGTGGATCTTGCATACGATGCTGAGACTCCATTCCTCGGGCTTGCTTTCCTCGCTTCCCTTGCAGCAGGTCATCCCCAGCTGCCTTGAAAAGCTCAGCAAATAGTCCGCCTGCCCTAGCAGCTTTAATCGACTTGAGCGTCGATATGGCAATCTTAACTTCGTCGAGGTCTTACTTACTTACTTATCAGGCCAGCGATCCATGGAGGATCTGAGCCTGAGCTATAGCTGCCTTCCATCCTTGACGGTCTCGGGCACGCTGCTTCCAGTTGTCAAGACCAAGATGTCTTACATCCGCGATTACTTGGTCTTTCTACCGGAGGTTCGGTCTTCCTCTTCTTCTCGAACCAGGAGGCTCGGAGTCGAAGACCCTCTTAGCTGGAGTGTTGATGTCCATGCGCTCGATGTGGCCGAGCCAGTGTAGTCGACGGATCCTTGCCTTCCGGACCACATCCACATCTTGGTACAGCTCGTAGAGTTCGCGGTTGTGTCTTCTTCTCCATTCACCTTCCTCACAGACAGGACCAAATATCCGGCGCAGAATTTTTCATTCGAAAGAACCCAAAATCAGCCCCGCTGTCCTGCTTATCGTCCAGCTTTCGGCTCCGTACAACAAGACTGGCAGAATGAGCGTTTGGTAAAGCAAGACCTTGGTCTTTCGAGTGAGGAGTTTTGACCCCAGTTGTATGGACAAGCCGAAGTAGCAACGGTTGCCAAGGGCGATTCTATGCCGGATCTCCACTGTGGTGTCATTTGTGGAATTTACGTTTGCCCCGAGGTAGACTAACTCCTTAACTACCTCGAAATTGTAGCTGTCAATTGTTATATTTTGTCCCAGGTCTTGAGCGACGGATTGGTTTTTGCTTGACAGCATGTATTTCGTTTTGTCCTCATTGATCTTAAGACCAACTCGTTTCGCTTGTTCTTCAATCGTCGTGAATGCTTCCACAATGCCACGGCGAGAACACGCGATGATGTCGATATCATCCGCGTATCCTAGCAGCTGGATGGACTTGTAAAAGATAGTGCCTTCCCTGTTGACGCCTGCCCGTCGCACTATCTGCTCCAGCACCAGGTTGAAGAAGTCACATGACAGCGCATCTCCTTGCCGAAATCCGGTGTATGTTTCGAATAATTCCGAGGTCCTAGAACCGAGTTGCACGGTGCATCGCGTGTTTTTTAGCGTGGCGCGACACAACTGGATCAGTTTTACCGGGATCCCGAATTCGGCCATCGCCCCAAACAGTTCTTCACGATAAATGCTGTCGTATGCGGCTTTGAAATCGATGAAAAGATTGTGTGTATCGATTCGAAACTCGTTGGTCTTTTCCAGGATTTGTCGAAGTGTGAAAATTTGGTCTATAGTTGATTTGCCGGGCCGGAAGCCGCACTGGTAGCTGCCGATTAGTGCGGTGCAAAATGGTTTTAGACGTTCACACAATACGCTGGACAGGATCTTGTATGCGACATTGAGCGGGGATATACCTCTATAGTTCTTGCAAGAGGTAGGATCGCCTTTTTTGTGGATGGGGCATATAGAGCTGGTATTCCAGTCGTCGGGCATGCTTTCATCTTCCGAAATTCTGCAGATGATCTGGTGCATGCTACCTACCAGAACATCGCCGCCAGCCTTGAAGAGCTCTGATGGCAAGCCATCGTCCTCTCCGTTTTTATATTTTCTAGCCCTTCTATTATTGCTTTCGGAGTGACGTTGTTGAAAGCGCCCTCTATGTCTTGGAAGGCTGCTAAGGTATATTATTTAAGGTGGATTGATCTGTCGATTTCCTCAATAGTGAATGCAAGGCTGTTTCGACAGATCTACCCTTACAATAGGCGTGTTGTGCCTTAGGGATTAGGAAAGGATCGAAATTATGTCATTTATGTAAGTCTATCCGCCTTTCCAAGATCCTTGGGGGAGGTGTGAGAGTTTCTACCGGCCTTGGGGAACCACTTTTCTAGAATGTGTCTCAAGGCCAGGCAACCACTCCATATTTTATATAAGCTCGATGGGGTAGATTCCATGCGGTCCTGCCGATTTAAAGGGCTTGAAGCTTTTTAAGGCTCCCTAGAGATTATATGATTGTACTATAATTCTACTGCGCGCGGAGGAGGGTGAAGTTCCTCGCGTTTGCACTGAGTCTTGCGATTCAGAGCAACCTGGAGCATCGTAGTTCAGTTTGCAGTGTGTAGTGTAAGTGTTGAGAAAACTTAAAAGCTTTCGGTAAGAATGAGTTGGTCACATTAAACTCTGTGAAAAGTACACAAATCAAATACAAATAGGTTACTTTGAGAAATGTACCTATTTCGAGCCACCACCGTCGAGAAACCGCTGGTTTGATGATGATTGCAGACAGACCCATGTAGAGAAACAGAATGTATACATGGCCACATTGCATCGACGGACGAGGGCTGCCCGCGAGCTCTATGAACAGAAAAGAAGGGAGGGGCATGCGCTTTTGAGAAGGAAAAAGAAATGAGCACGAGAAGCGCGAGATCGGGGAGATGGAGAGATGTTGCGACAGGAACGACGTTCGAAAATTTACCAGAAAGTAAAACTAACATGCCACGGCTATAATGCCAGAGCAGAAGCCTGCAGGGATGAACACAGACAAATAGTAGTGGAGTCACAGTCGATGCTAAGATTGTGGAAGGACCACTTCTGCAGACTGTATAACGGCGATGATAGTTAAAATGCCGCCGTCAGGCATAGCGAACCATTCAAAACGGACGAAGACGAAGGAGAATCCCGTCCACCCGACCTAGGTGTGTTAAGATAGCGACATCGAAACTTAAGTCTTATAAAGCTGCTGGAGCAGACGGACTCTCCGCGGAACTGTTTAAAGCAGCTGGCGATGAGCTGGTCAGGAACATGCACCAACTCATCTGCAAGATATGGTCGGAAGAACGCATGCCCGATGAATGAAACCTCAGCATTGTTTGCCCGGTCCATAAGACAGTAGACCCTATGACTGCGCCAATTACAGAGGGATAAGCCTCCTGAACATCGCGTACAAGATCCTCTCTGCCGTACTGTGTAAGTGCCTGAAGCCGTTCGTCGACAATCTGGTAGGTTCCTACCAGTGTGGTTTCAGGCCAGGAAAATCTACGATAGACCAAATATTTACACTACGGCAGATCTTGGAGAAGACCCATGAGGCGTTCGCACGCATTGAAGCAGAAGCGGCTATAGTGGGTCTAAGGGTAAATGGGGACAAGACCAAATATATGCTGTCATCCAAGAAAGACGCGCAACATCGACGTCTTGGTCATAACGTCACCTTTGCTAGCTATATTTTTGAAGCCGTCAAGGACCTTTTCTCCCTTGGCTCGATAGTGACAAGTAG
Organism: Eumerus sabulonum; assembly: GCA_951905685.1. Taxonomy (NCBI): domain Eukaryota; kingdom Metazoa; phylum Arthropoda; class Insecta; order Diptera; family Syrphidae; genus Eumerus; species Eumerus sabulonum. The sequence continues at coordinate 49,802,482 of OX645062.1, read as the reverse complement.
CAACGACACCAGTGCTGAGATAAAACGCAGAATAACTCTTGCCAACCGCTGCTTCTTCGGGCTCAAGAGGCAATTGGGTAGTAGAGCCTTCTCTCGAAAAACTAAGGTATCCCTCTACAAAACCCTAATCATCCCGGTCCTCCTCTCAGCGCTGACGCTTGGACGTTATCAAAAGCGGATGAAGAGGCTCTTGGGCGTTTCGAGAGGAAAATTCTGCCTGCAATCTTTGGTCCCGTGTGTAAACGGAGAGTGGAGGAGGAGATTCAACCAAGAGCTGTACGGGCTGTACAGCGACATCGGCCTGGTTAGACGTCTTCGGATCCAACGTCTAAGATGTAGAGCGAATGGACATCAACGCTCCGGCCCGAAGAGTCTTCGACTCCAACCTCGAGGGACGACGCAGCAGAGGACGACCGCATTTAAGGTGGCGCGCACAGGTGGAAAGGGACCTCAACCAACTGACCGTGCGGCACTGGAAGCGGCTAACCAAGGATCGGGCAGGCTGGAGAGGCTTGTTGGTTGAGGCCCTGGTTCACCCCGAATTGTAGCTCCATCAAAGTAAGTAAGTACTTTGAGAAACAAGGCACTGACTCTCCATGGGCTGTAACATCCCTATAGAAGGCATTCTAGTGTCATTTCCTTTACCGAGTAGCGATAATGGCAAATGAAATTTAAAAACCTTAATGAAAACAAAATATAATTTGCGAGTCGTTTTATTAACGCCTTTTTAGAGTCCAGCTAATTGCGGTTTGATAATAATTCGACTATCGAGATATCGTCCCTTCATTACAGAGTAAATTTGGCTGAAGCTGAAGTGTAATGGTAGACGGAGCTTTCCATGCAATATTTACGTCATTTCTCGTTCTATTTCTTTAGGCATTAAGCAACTAAATAAACATTCATTTGAATTCGGTTGAGGTCGTACATAGCGTGATAAGTATCCAAGAAGAGCAGATAAGGGTTCGAGCAAGTAGCTTATCGAAATCCCAGAACTTGTGCGGCTTACAATTTTTCACACTTGAAATACGAGAAATAAAGCAGAGCGATTAAAGAGTTTTTTTCCCTATTATTTAAGGCTTCACAGAAACTGTCAAAGAACTATGTATCTAGATTGAATTTTCTTTTCTAAATACACAACTTCTGATCGAAAAAGGTAAAACACAAAGATGTACTTGGTCGACCGATATATTCATGAAACCCGACGCATGTCACGACTGCAGATAGCTTTCTAAACAGGAAATATAAAAAAACCGGCATATCTGAAATACAAGGCAAGATCTCTGTTCTGCTATCAAGATCTTATCTGAGTTGATTAGCATGTTGTCTAAGCAAAACTAAAAAAAGAAAACAAAAAAGTAATCTGCAAATCTAAAGAATTTTCGCTGCAAGAGAATAAGCAAAAATCCAAAATTCCATGAGTCACCAACTAGCCACAAAAGCAACCTACTTCTTGCGGTGCTCTTGATCTTACCGCACAACCAACTGCGAATTAATTTAGCTGCAAAACCGTAAATTTTGGTCCTTATCAGAGACTAGATAGGCGATAAGGGCTGTCTACTTCTAGATAAGAGATTTGCTCCCAGTTTTGCATAAAAGGCCTGATCATAACTGATTTCGGAATAGTAACGAAACATATCTTCGAAAACGACGGCAATGAAGACAGTCGGAATAATATTCATATTAGTGGTAATTAAAAACACTTCTTCGTTTATTCATTCTATCCCTTCATATGTGCCTTGTGCAACTTATCGAGGTCATCCAACTGGATACGTTCTGTGGACTACTTTAGCTCTTGTGATGTGTGCTAACGTGTGTGATTGTACAAACAAAGAAACAAAAGTGTTCTCTTTGTGCACTTGTTAAACCAAAGTCCGCCAATTTGTCCTGTGTAATTCCTAGACGGATTTGTTCTATTCCGATTCCCTGTCTCACCATGGAGGTGCTAAGTAACTGATCTTCTATCTGTTTCTTTTAATTGCAGGCTACAGCCCTGAGCGGAAGTCTTGCACTTCCGGTTGAGGTGTCACCCGTACCACTCGATGGCCCTGTTGTTCCGGTCGACAGTGCAACGGTTCTAGTTGAATCGACATTAGTACCGGAGATTCCTGCTGAATCTTCTCTTGCTCCAGAGGTGCCAGTTGAACCAACTGAGGCGCCAGCTGCTCCAGTTGAATCATCTTTGGCCCCAGAAATCCCTCCTGAGACTTCTTTAGCTCCGGAAATACCAGCCGAATCATCATTGGCACCAGAAGTGCCAGCTGAGTCAACGAATGGTCATCATGTTCCATCCGAATCCTCGCTTGCTCCAGAAATACCAGCCGAATCCACCGTAGCACCAGAAGAATCTACTGCTAGTCCAGGCCTTCCCGAAGAAACCCCAACAGTGCCAGTACCGGAAGTTCCAGTACCTGAAGTCCCAGTGCCCGAAGTTCCGGCACCAGAGGTTCCAGTACCAGAAGTCCCAGCTCCAGTGACCCCGTTACCAGAGGCTCCTGTACCAGAAGTGTCAGCACCAGAGGCCCCAGCACCAGAGGCCCCAGTACCAGAAGCACCAGTACCAGAAGTCCCAGCACCAGAAGCCCCAGTACCAGAAGCTCCATTGCCAGAGGCACCAGTACCAGAAGCTCCAGTGACAGAAGCCTCAGTACCAGAAGCTCCAGTGCCAGAAGCTCCACTACCAGAAGCCCCAGCAGCAGAGACCTCTGTTCCAGAAGCCCCCGTACCAGAAGCCCCTGTACCAGAAGCCCCTGTACCAGAAGCCCCTGTACCAGAAGCCCCCGTACCAGAAGCCCCTGTACCAGAAGCCCCTGTACCAGAAGCCCCTGTACCAGAAGCCCCTGTACCAGAAGCCCCTGTACCAGAAGCCCCTGTACCAGAAGCCCCTGTACCAGAAGCCCCTGTACCAGAAGCCCCTGTACCAGAAGCCCCATTACCAGAAGCCCCTGTACCAGAAGCCCCTGTACCAGAAGCCCCTGTACCAGAAGCCCCTGTACCAGAAGCCCCTGTACCAGAAGCCCCATTACCAGGAGAATCATCCGCTGTACCCGAAACTCCAGTTGTACCCGGAGAAACTCCAGCTGCACCAGCTGTTCCCGGTGAATCTCATGCTGTACCCGAAATTCCAGTGGTGCCCGGAGAAACGCCTGCCATTCCAGCTGGTCCGGAAGCACCAATCGTACCCGAAGGAAATCCAGCAGCCCCGGCTGTTCCTGGAGAATCCCCTGCTGTACCAGAAGCTCCAGTTGCGCCCGGAGAATGGCCCGCTACCCCAATTGCTCCAGAAGCACCGATTGCTCCCGAAGGAACTCCAGCCGCCCCAGCTGTTCCCGGTGAATCTCCTGCTGGACCCGAAACTCCAGTGGTGCCTGAAGAAACGCCTGCCATTCCAGCTGGTCCGGAAGCACCAATTGTACCCGAAGGAACTCCAGCTGCCCCGGCTATTCCTGGAGAATCCCCTGCTGTACCAGAAGCTCCAGTTGCGTCCGGAGAATCGCCCGCTACCCCAATTGCTCCAGAAGCACCAATTGCTCCCGGAGGAACTCCAGCCGCCTCAGCTGTTCCCGGTGAATCTCCTGCTGGACCCGAAACTCCAGTGGTGCCCGGAGAAACGCCTGCCATTCCAGCTGGTCCGGAAGCACCAATTGTACCCGAAGGAACTCCAGCTTCCCCGGCTATTCCTGGAGAATCCCCTGCTGTACCAGAAGCTCCAGTTGCGTCCGGAGAATCGCCCGCTACCCCAGTTGCTCCAGAAGCACCAATTGCTCCCGAAGGAACTCCAGCCGCCCCAGCTGTTCCCGGTGAATCTCCTGCTGGACCCGAAACTCCAGTGGTGCCCGGAGAAACGCCTGCCATTCCAGCTGGTCCGGAAGCACCAATTGTACCCGAAGGAACTCCAGCTGCCGCGGCTGTTCCTGGAGAATCCCCTGCTGGAGGATCGCCTGCCAGTCCACAAGTTCCAGAGGCACCAGTTGTACCCGGAGGATCTACAGTTGTTTCGCCTGGTTTACCCAATGACAATGATTACTTGCTACCCACTTGGGCAGCACTGCCATCTGCCCAATCAGAAGAACCAGAGTCCACCGGAGTTCCTGTAGAAGCCGAACCTCCAACTATTATTTCTCCGGTACCTGATTCTCCCTCAGATCCAGCGGTCAGCTCTCCCGGATCTAGTTCACTTCCAAGTGCTGAATCAGTTGAATCAGCTGGCTCAGTACCATCTTCAGAATCCGTTGAAGGCGCGTCTGTTTCAGCTGCATCTGTGCCAAGCGCTGAATCTGTGGAATCAGCTGAAGCTTCCGCTGCTTCCGTTGCTTCTGTGGCAAGTGCTGAATCTGCCGAAACCGCAGCTTCTATACCAAGTGCTGAGTCTGTAGAATCGGTAGAAGTCGCCTCTGCTGCCGCTGCATCCGCAGGATTAGCCGAATCTGTGCCAAACGCTAAGTCCGCTGCATCGGTACCCTCCGCCGAATCTGTTGAGTCCGCTGAAGCCATTGCTCCACAACCAGCAAGCCCACCAAGTTCAGGCGTGGTCTTGGGACCCGTTCCACCAGTCGTCCTTCCTCCTGCACCATTATCTGGATCAGCCCCAGATTCCGCTTCAGCATCGCAGGAGAATGCTTCCGTGGAATCCAATGAAATTCTAGCCCCTATTCCAGTTTCCATTAGCTCTCCAGAAAGTGAATCTGATGAAAGCTCGCAGGATAGAAGAATCAATCCAAAATTCCTGATCAAGAGCAGCAGCGACAACAATGACGAGGATGACGATGATGACGACGACGATTAGGCCCAATCCCAAATCTTATATATCTTAATCAACAAATTATATTATAATAGTTTATATGAAGCAACCTTTTTCAACAACAATTTATTTATAATTAGTTTGGTAACATACTGTACCTTTTTATTATATAATAAAGCAAGTTCAGCAACAGCTTGAAGCCCAAACAGGTGGTTTTGAATGTGAGTTTAGATTTAAGACAGCAAATTGTGCACAGTTGTACAAAGTCATTTGAAGAGAACAGTATTGGACTAAGACCTCCCACTTGGGGCACATTATTCAAATGGTCGATGATTTCGCTGTGAGATATGTTCGTTCATAAGTCAGCTTATAGGTTTACATCTGTGGATTAAAGTATGTATGCATTACAAAATTTGGAAAAGTAAAAGAATGTTCACTTTGGTGAGGTAAACAGGCCACGTGCAGCCGAACAACTCGCGGACGCCCTAGACCGCTATAAGACTGACATAACCGCCATCCACGAAATGCGATGGAATGGACCGGGTATAAAGCGGATGAAAAACTGCGATATTTACCACGGCGACTGCTTTAGGGAGAGAGGACGACGATTGTTCGGATGCGGATTTGTTGTTCGTGGTGGACTTAGGCAAAAAGTCCTAAGCTTTCGGAATGTGAGCGAACGCCTCATAACAATACGTATTAAGGCTATACTTTTTAACATCAGCCTGATCTGCGTCTACGCCACCACGGAAGACAAGGATGACTCCGCCAAAGATGAGTTCTACGATCTCCTAGACAGAACGTATGCCCAATGTCCCAGCTATGACTAGGAGACTTCAATGCTAAGCTGGGTAAGGAAAGCATAATTGATAGAGTCATCGGCAACCATAGCCTTCGCAACACCACATCCTATAACGGACACAGGCTGATTGATCTTGCTACGGAGCGAAATCTCCTTCTAGCCAGTACGCGCTTCACGCGATACACAAAGGCACATGGCGGTCTTTTGATCAATCGACTACCAACCAGATTGATTAACAGCATTGGAACCTTTGCAAACAAGCCCTGAAAAGCTCTGCATCCGAAGTTTTGGGCTTCAAGGCTCCACCACGAAGAAACACCTGGTTCGATGACGACTGCAGGAGGATTCACACAGCGAAGCAGGATGCATATAAAGCCTCGCCGCATAAAAACACAAGAGCCGCTCATGAGCTCTACGAGACAAAAAGAAGGGAGGAGCATAAGGAGGTGTTAATGCAGGCGTGACATTCGAAAGTTTTATCAACAGATAAAGCGAACTTGCTATGTTTATAAGGCCAGAACGGAAGCCTGCAAGGATTAGAACGGACACGTGTGAATAGAAATCAATGCTGAAGATATAGTTTTATATCCGAATGGGGACAATAATAAACACAAGGAAAATAATTGTGGCTTTATTAGGCAAAATGAACTGTTTGATACAATAACCAAAAAAAGAGTCCGTGGCGTCCTATTCTATTAAATAGATCTAGCTCTCCACTTTCGTCTTCTCAGAAGACGAGAGTAGGAGAGTGCTATTTGGAAAAGACAGTTACGCTCGTGGGTCTCCAAGCCACAAGCGTGGCTGTGTACAGTATGTGTACTAATATTAATATTAGTACTAACTACTAATAGGGTGTGCATGAGTTTATATAACAATATGGAAAAACCACTTCTGCAGAGTGTATAACGGCGATGCTAGTCAATATACCGCTATCAGGCAGAATGATCCAATTCTAATCGACGAAGACCGCAGAGAATTCCGTCCCCCTGACATTGACGAAGTTAAGATTGCCATATCGAAACTCAAGTCGAATAAAGCTGCTGACGCAGACGGACTATCTGCTGACCTCTTCAAGGCAGCTGGGGATGACCTGGTTAGGAGCATTCACCAGCTCATCTGCAAGATATATTCAGAGGAAAGCATGCCCGAGGAATGGAGTCTCCGCGTCGTATGCCCGATCCACAAGAAAGGAGACCCCTCTGACTGCGCCAACTACAGAGAAATATATCTTCTTAACATCGCCTGCAAAATCTTCTCTGCCGTTTAGAGTGAACGCCTGAAGCCTTTTATAAATAAGCTGATAGGTCTTTATCCGTGCGGATTCTGGCCAGGAAGTTCACCTTCGACCAAATCTACAACACCTACCACCTCTATGTGGACTTCAAAGCCGCATACGACAGCGTAATTAGAGACAAGCTATACAACGCTATGTCTACCTTTGACATACCTGCTAAACTCGTCAGACTATGCAGGATGACTTTGGAGAATGCTCGCTGCTCCATCCGAATCGGTGAACATCTTACCAATAGTTTTGGATGTCAAAACTACGTATTTAGGTATTTCGTAACAATATTATAAATGATTGTGCAAAAGTCACTGGCCAATACAAGAGGCACAATCTATTTCAAATCCTCACAACTTCTTGCATACGCCGACGACATTGACATAATAGGTAGATCTTAGCGAGATGTCGATGAGGCGTTTGCGAGTATTGAGATAGAGGCGGCGAAAATTCGTTTGGCAGTAAACGAGGGCAAAATTAAATATACCACGCTGTCATCAAAAAAGGTTGCTCACCAACGACGTCTTGGCCAGAACGGTTGAGGTAGCCAAGGATTTTGTCCACCTTGGCTCCGCAGTGGCCTGTGACAACGGCATCAGTTCCGAAATCAACCGCAGAATCACTATTTCCAATCGCTGCTTTTTTGGGCCCAGGAGGCAATTGAGTAATAGAGCCCTTTACCGAACGGCAAAGTTAATTCTATATAAGACCCTTATCATCCCGGTCCTGCTGTACGGCGCAGTGGCATGGACACTATCAAAAGCGGATGAAAAGGCCCTTGGTCGGTTCGAGAGAAAGATTTTGTGTGTGATTTTCGGGCCTATAAACGCAGACGGGAATGGAGAAAAAGATTAAACCACGAACAGTACGGGTTGTACAGCGACATGAGTCAAGTCAGGCGTCTACGGATTCAACGCCTAAGATGGCTGGGCCATGTAGAGCGAATGGACACCACAGCTGCAGCCCGGAGAGTCTTTGAATCAAACCCGGAGGGACGAGGAAGCAGAGGACGGCTGCACTTAAGATGGCGCACACAGGCGGACGGGGCCTCAGCCTACTGGGTGTGCGGCAATGGAGAGGGATAGCAAAATATCGTGCTAGTTGTAGGGGCATGTTGGTTGAGGCCCAGATTCACACCGAACTGTAGCGCCCATTAAGAAGAAGAAGAAGATCGTATACAGTTGTTGATTTGCTTTTAGACGGTGCCATGACAAACGCCAAGTGACATAAGGCCAAATTTCAATATTTGGCATAGGAAGCATAGGAAAGTGACAAAGAGCCATTTGGGCTTATGTCACTTTGAGATTATGACATAAGGCCAAATATTGAACTTTGGCCTTTTGTCACTTGGTGTTACGTCATAGCACCTATAAGACTTCATCATTAAATATTAAATATTCCTTGGAATAGGATTGAGTTGGATTACATTCCTCTTTCTCTGAAGACTAGTCTCTACAACCTCTGATTCGCAAAAGGAAATGGTGTAAAACCTGAGTCAGTCGCTTTCCCATAAATTACATTTTTGTTTACTAAACTGATACGTTGCTCAGTCGTATAATACTTTTATCCTTGATATTAATACACCCACTAGTTGTGTTAGTTTCTGTTATTGTTTTTACATATCCCAAGCATCCGTCCTAAATTAACTTGCTTTAACTATATTGCCGGTGAAGAAGTATCTGCAAACAAATTGCTCTTACTGCAGAGATAAGGTTGTTTTTAAATTGAACTAGTGCGCTCTGCCGGCGATTAGATAGCAGAATCTCAGGTAAACACACATTTCCTTTTCTCCTTTTAAACCCTTGGCCAACTAAAGAAAAATTGCATAAGCTTTAAAGATTATCTAACGAATATCACATCCTCTGTTGTATTTTTAAGTACATCTAAGGCCGGATGTAGATGAGCGTCATTTCCACTACGCTATCTAGACTCGATGACATGCTGCTATTATCCGCATGTTTATGTTTTATAATCTGTCAGAATATACTCTTGCCACCTGCCATTTCTGGGTAAATATTTGCAAGATTCACGCGTACTTGTTCGGTTTGTTGTATAAAACGTAAGTATAGAGCGGAAAGTACGAACATGTGAATGTATAGGTAGGCGTGTACGTAGGCAGCGTCTCTACGTCATCATCGGAAGGTAGTTGAATGTTAGATACTGTTGACACAGATATAATTGTCTTAAAGTGTACTCGCGCCAAAACAAAGTTCAAACAAAAAACAACATTTGTTTTTATTTATGACTTCAAATGGAAATTTCAAGATTTCTAAGAAGGTTTAAAGCCTCATAAGTTGTATTGTTTTCGGTAAAGGGCGATGACAGAAAGATAAGTAAGCAGAGTTACAAGCCAACAACAAGATCTCTCTGGGCTCTGATTCAGCAAGGCTCAGAATATACGAAAAAGACGGGGAGCACTCAACTAAGAGAGCCCCTACCTGGAGCCTATGATCACTGAGGGAACTCTCTCGGATGAGCCCCTCCCTACAGAAGGGAATGAGATTACCGGGGAAGATAGCAATCCACTGTCCCACCTGGACCTCCCCGAGGTCGACCATGGAGAGACTGTGTCAGATTTCGATCTCGAATCTGACGAAGAGCCTGCCAATGTCACCGTGGTGGAGGTAAAAGGCTGCGGCCCTCATGCTGCAGATACCCCAAATTAATCTCCACCACCCTACTGCGGCCTCGGTCGTACTAATGCTCCGCCTCACCAAAAGCGGAGAAGACATACATAGTTCTGATCCAGGAAACATAGATAGTCAACTATCTGGTACGTGGACTCGGAACAACAGAATACAAGATCACCTACGTGCGTGAGGCAAGTAAGCCAAGAGCTTGTATCTTAACTAAACCCTACATAAAAACCCTTATACTCTCGTCCTTCAGTGACCGTGATATTTAAGTTTTTAGCATCGAGGGCAACTACCCAAGCTCTGGATTGCCTCGGGCTATCTAGCCCCCGACCATCCAAGTCCTCGCCTTTCCGTCCAACTTCGTAAATCTGGTGAAGGATGTAGAGCTTACAAATGCCGGACTTATCATAGGGTGTGATGCAAATGCACACCACACGATATGGAGCAGCAGCAACATCAACGATCGTTGTTCCATTCCATTATTCATTACATACTAACCTCATCGTTTGCAATAATGTTTGTGAACCAACTTTTATCACCAAGAACAGACAAGAAGTTCTCGATGTAACTTTTGCATCGCAGGATATTGTCGACAAAGTCAGAGAATGGAAAGTCGTAAAAGAGCACTCCTTCTCAGCCACGTCCGTGCCCTAGCTCCTTTCAGGAACTACAGGAGAACTGACTGGCAAAAATACAGAGCTCTTGAGCCCTACCTAGAGACAAAAGACCCTACATATCCGTACAACTCTGCGGAGCTAGGCAGCTTAATAAATGAGCTGACAGGAACTCTCAACAGAGTACTATCAAAATCTTGTGTAATAAGCACACCCTGGGTTAAATCAAATCCTCATGGTGGAGTAAAGAGATAGTTACCCTAATAAAAGAGAGCAGAAAGCTCTTCAACAAAGCAAAATCTACCCGCTTGCAAGAAGATTGGGACTTCTATAAGGGGGCACTTCAACCATTCAAAGCAGCGACCAGGAAGGCCAAAAGGCAATCGGGGAGGAACTACTGGTCTCCGATGCTTCAAGAACAAGGACGATTCTGGCTTCGGCCCCGTATAACCCAAGTCACCTAATGCGTAATGATGGTTCCTGGACGACCTCCAGCACGAAGGGTTCCGTACTATTATGTATAAAAACGGCAAAAAAAGCATGTCTGTTGTATGGGAGCCCCATTTATACATATATTTATTATATTCTGTCTAAGAATATACAGAAATACATAATCAGTGACATTTTATTCTCACTTTTCGGATAGTTAAAATCTAGAATGTTGTAATTTTTAGAAAATACTCATTTTTTGAGTGATTGCCAATTTGGGCTTAGACGTGGCAAATCGACTGAAACTGCTTTACTGAAATTAACTGGTGAAATATATAATAGTCTAAACACTTCTCAAACACCATCAACATTATTTGTTGATATCAGTAAGGTCTTTGATATGGTTAATCATACTTTGCTACTCGATAAACTTTACAAAGCGGGTTTCAGAGGCTCCATTTATAAATGGTTTTCTTCTTATTTATTCAACCGTTATCAAGTTTTGAAAATTAGGAATGTTTACAGTTCTATAGACTTCTTAAATATGGGTGTTCCCCAAGGAGCAGTATTGGGCCCAATCCTTTTTCTAATTTATGTTAATTCGATTTTCTTACAACCTTTTAATGGCAAAATAACTGCCTTTGCTGATGAAACATCTCTTTTCCACTCAAACACTAACTTAATTGATAGTTTTGCAGATGTTAACTATGACCTAGATATGTTAAGGAGATGGTTTAATTATCATAAACTAATAATTAGCAACAAAACGAAGTACACGATATTTAATATCAATGGTAGAGTTTTCAGAGACCTTCCCTTATATTATCATGCACCATTGTGTAATCGATTTGTTCTTGAAGATATAGTATTCAACAATCAAGAATGTTTGAAAATTGCTTCTTGATTGAACACGTGGACAGTTTTAAATATTTAGGTGTTACATTGGACCAACAACTTTGTTGGAAAGACCATTCAATATATTTGAAACATTATCTAAATGGGGTTATAAGATAATTATTCCATCTCAGTATGCACTTTAATCTCTACCCGTTTTAAAATACTAAATGTATACTCGCACCGATATGGAACTAGCAAAAACATGTCCATGTCCGGAACTTAAATGTATTATCGCACCAATATGGAACTAGCAAACCATGTCCATGTCCGGACCTGAATGTATACATACACATGTATGACATTCGTTCACGAAATGCGGTGCAGGCATTATATTCTTTCATTTCTTTTCTCCATTTCAGTTCAAGTGTGCTGTACAGTGTACACCAACTGTTCGAGCTTTATCGCCACATCTCCATACTTTTGGGTTTCTTGAAAACTACGGGGTATAACTCATACCGTATGAGAAGCATGTTCGTTGCATTTATGTTTTTTTTTTCGTTTTGTACATATGTGATTGATGAATAAGGGTTGAATGGAACTATGGAGTATGGAACTCTTTTCGTTCAATTTGCGGAACGAGAGGACATGTGTCCGAGAGAGGACATAGTTCCGTGAACTATACATGTCCGGAACTACCCAACTCTACTTCGTAATGTACATATGTATGTATACTTATACATAGCGTAGAGATGTGTGAGTGTATGCACGTATGTGATGCGTATGCACGTATGTACGTATCGGTTCGTATGTGTGCAAGATCGCTTTCTCCTCTTGCTCACTTGTTCCTCTCCACCTGCCGCGACGTTGTGCGAAAGGGATGCTAGACCAGCTGAGAGGACTGGTCGTGAGTTAGGATGGTAAAATGGGCGCCACGCGATTGCCCTCACGCCGACTTACCCGCAGCAAGAATCGCGAATTTGCTACGAGACTCGCGAAATATCCCACGCAAAAGAAAAAAAAAAAAACACCGTAATCGTTTCCAATTCAATATGTCACAAATTTAATTTCCTTAACCTAACTTAATCTAGGTTTACAATTATTCCTTAAAACTACCCTACACCGTATGTCAATAAAAAAAGACGAAATAAATAAAAAAAATATATGTAAAATAAAAAAAAAAAAGGAATTCACTGTCCAAAAAAGTAAGTAAACCGCAGCTTGAGTATTCGAACAGTCGTACCGAGACTCCTCTGACCAACGACTTAGCCCGCATCACCAATCGCGACACACAAATTTGTGATTTCAATACCCTATACAACGAACGTGATATCCGCGACCAACGTAGGCAATAGGACACACGGTACGGCCGCGTACCGGGAACTGCTTAAAACCGTACCGGAGTTCTTCCCCGAAGATCACTCTCCGAGTACTTCGCCGAAGATTTCTCCCCGAGTTCTTCGCCCACTCTCCCTCATGTGCTACTAGGAACAAAAAAAAACAAAAAACAAAAATGCTGACCTTCTGCGGGTTGAACTCCACTCCTTCGCGTGTCAAGCGCTGATCGCACCCTCGGACCATCCGCTTTTTCTGAGTTTGATTTCCCAAAATGGATGACTACGAGCCGCTCACAAATGGGAACTGACCGAAAGATGACAACGAAAACCTTTCGAAACAATTTATTATTGGTTGTTTGTAATTATGTATATGTATAATTAATTTTGTTCTGTTTTTAGTATTTGTCGTGGTAGCGGCAACAGAAATACATCATCTGTGAAAATTTCAACTGTCTAACTATCACGGTTCATGAGATACAGCCTGGTGACAGACGGACGGACGGACAGCGAAGTCTTAGTAATAGGGTTCCGTTTTACCTTTGGGTACGGAACCCTAAAAATGAGAAAGGGTGCTAGGGAAAACCAGCAATCGAGTACAATTGGAGACAAAGTACAAGCTGGGAGCTGAGAAATAGTTGCGAAATGGCAGCAAGTAGGTTAGCTTTGTCTAGGGTGGAGGGAGCGAGCAAACAGAGCAAAGTATTTGATCGCGTTTACCATGACAAACGCCAGCTTTGATCTCTGTCCCTGCTTAATGCAAGTTGACACACAGCCTCTACTATCTCCTAGACAGAAAATATGCCCAATGCCCCAGCTATGACACAACAATAGTCCTAGGAGATTTTAATGCAAAACTGGGCATAGAGGACATATTTGAGTCGATCATAGGAAATAATAGCCTCCATAACACCACATCCGACAACGGACTTAGGCTAATCGATTTCCTAGCGGGGCGTAACCCCCTTGTAGCAAGCACGCGATTCCCCCATCTGGCGGTCTTTTGATCAATCGACCACCAACAAAAACCAACGACTGCATTAAAAACCCTGGTAAGTACACTGCTCAAAACGATATGGATCCAGGAGATGTTCCAGAGGTTATGAAGACATTGTCAGTCGTCGAGCAGATGTTGGTAGCACGGATTCTACCCGTTCTCAGCGTCTATCAGCTCCGCATTACAAAGGAAACGAGTTGCTTAGAGTTCCTAATAGAGTCAACATCATGCTGCTTGGAAAGTAGGGAGCCCAAGGTTACAAAGACTTCAGGGTCAGACGACAGGTGGTACACGATGTTCTGGTGTCTCTAAAGCAACAGAATCGCTTCTATGCTGACTTGCAAATCAATACGTCCGCCTTGGCGGCGCTACCAGACGGAAGCGTTCAAGATCAACTTAGACATGTCAACGGAAGTGTTGCCAACGACTCAATGCCCGATGTTGCTGAAGACAGTGACGATGTGGTTCTTAATGCGCTTCCCGTGTTAAGTGGCATGAGACAAACCGAGGTTGTTCGTGATGTAATCGATTGGCCCGTAGTTTCAGCCAATCCGGTCAACGAATTCACGACTCTTGGATACATCGTTAAGGCTTTTCCTCATCTGTTCCCTTCTGGTGCTACTGACTTCAATGACAATACACGTTCTAGAGAAAATCAGCCCACATTTCAGGAATGGGCTCGGTATTTTATGAGTTACCGTGACAAGAGATTTCCGCAAGACCCAAGGTTTCCATTCTTCTGCCTCAACACGATGCAACGCCACGACGCAATTAGCAAAGTCTTAATCTACGCCAACATGACAAATTTCAATGGATCCCCGGAGTATCTACAACAACAACCCAGAGAGAATCCGGCGCCGATGAACCGTTTTCTCTACTTTGCTTCAAATATCAGAGCAAAATGTCTGCCTGGGCCAACTGATCCAACTGAGAAGTCTGAAGCTCAGGTTGCAAGGGACATGCAATCATTGCTCTCAAAAAACCCGTCAGTTGCAGGCAGTTACTTTGGCAAGAGAGTGGAACTGTTTGTGAAAGTATTGGAGAAGAAGTATCCGATCATAGACTATTGGAACCGTTTCGAGTATCAACATAGAGGAAGCCAATGCTCATGGCGTATTTTGACTGTCTGGAGCTCGTGACGTTAGCAACTTTGAGTCAATGAATATTGAAGAGAGAACAAATACCAAACATTATTACGACAACCTGGTGTCAGCGATCAACCCCAATCATTCGGCAAGATCAGACCTGCACCCCAGTAGAATGAGAGCAACAGACCTCGAACTCACTGACGAAAACATAGCCAAAGGTGTGAACAGATTTCAAAGACACAAGGTTTGCTCGAAGTCGTACTGTCTGCAAACAATCATTGGAGATGAGCAATGCCGACTTGGTTTTCCAAATCCATTACTCATTGAATCGAGGCTTGTGAAAGACGAACGAGGAGTTTTCTGTTATACACCTGCTCGAAACGATGGACTACTCAGCCCATTCAACAAGTTTGTTTCATTCGCGTGGGGAGCAAACACAGACATCTCCATTATCGCTTCTGAATATGTAGTGACATCTTACATCACTAAGTACGCCTCAAAAGGTGGACCAAAGAATCAAACACCTGCAGACGTCGAACTTGGATTCCGAGATGTCGATCGGCAGCATGACTGGTATTTGTCTTTCAGCAAATATCCAGGAGTAGAAACCAGGACGCCGTGGCGCAGTGATTAGTGTGTTGGACTCTGACGCACGATGAGCGAGTTCGGATCCCGATAACACCGACGCCATCGAATGTTAATTTCGCGGCGTTCCTCCTCGGCGGGGTACTGGCAAAACCCCGCGTAGTAAACTTGCCGTGAAAAAGCTTCTCGACTCTCGCGGTTCGGAATCGGAATTAAACTGTAGGTCCCTTTTACCTATGTAAAAAATAAATCACACACAACATGGGTGATTGAGAGAAGCTTGGCTCTGGTCCTTCGTGGGCTGTAATGCCATCAAAGAAGAAGAAATCGAGCTCAAGTTCATTAATGCGGCAATGGCTTCCTACGAAATACCAGAAGTTGAGGCGGCAGCAAGCTGCTTTACATTGAGCATCGAGTAACAAGCCGTGATAGACTTCATCAGAAGAGCGATAAACGGAGCAACGACGGACAAAATGGCAATAGTCATGGGAGCTGCTGGAACCGGCAAGTCGTTAGTCATCAACGAAGTTGTTAAAAGCTTCGGCTTGGATCACGTGATTGGGTTGCGTATGCTGGGCAAGATAGATGGCCGGCTTAGAGAAGCTAACCCTGAGAAGCAGCACGAATATTGTGGAGGATCTGTTGTTGTATTCTTTGGCGACTTCAATCCGCTACAGTCAGTTTTGGACAAGTCTCTGCATGGCGTACCTAAAGAGTCGGATGAGTTTTCCCTGCTAGGCAAAGCAGGTTATTTGCACATACGGAAGACGTTTATTCTCAAGCAGATCATGTGACAGACTGGCGATGAATAGAAACAATTTCGAGAAGCATTTCATGCTCTAGCCCTAGGCGAGAACAATATCTCGCACTATGAATTCTGGTCACAACGCTTTGTCAGCAATAATCCAGGATCGACCCGATATTTCAAGGACGCGACACGATTGATGGCGACCAACAAAAACATCAAAGCTTATAACAAGAACGTCTTACGATCGCTTGGATGCCCAGTGACTCGAATAAATGCCTCAAACAATAATGCAGCAGCCGCTCAAGCATCAGATGACGAAGCTCAAGGACTGAGCGCAGAACTGATTATCTGCGATGGCGCTAAGGTGATGTTACGCCAGATCCTGTGGATCTCTTGCGGACTGTGCAATGGCTCTATGGGCACAGTCATTGACATTATTTACGGTCCGACCGAAAACAGAGTCGAGAACTCCATACCAAGCGAAGCTCCTATCTGCATCATGGTCAAGTTTGAAACTTACACGGGACCGACTTTCGCTTCAGGCGCTATTCCTATAACGCAGGTCGTAAAGTCATTCAAAAAAGGAGCAGTCGATGGCACGAGAAAGCTATTTCCGTTATCGCTGTCTTACGGCATTGGTATTCACAGGTGGCAAGGAATTACATTGGACAAAACAGTTGTGGACTTTGGGTCCTATTATATATCCTTAACTTAAGGAATACTTTGGATACCTGGCAATGACATTGATTTATCGTTTGCGTTGTTACTCATTAAACAATTTCTGGCTTCTGTCTGTAGAACAATAGGGTAGGTATCGCCCCAACTTTAATCAAGACTATTCCTTTTTGCTTATTTACATTGGAAACTAACGCATTAATATTGTAATTCCATATCACGCTTATCAAGACAGAAGTTTGAAACCAGATATGTAGCTCTACCTAATCAAAGGCACAATGGATACATTTTCTTACAAGATTTCAGAAGACTTACAGTGCGCTCGAGTATTTTTACACTCTTAAATCCAGAGCTTAGCCTTCGATAGTTGCCATACGCCGTGATATCATTACTTTCTGCAAAGCATTAGAACGTGACTTTATCTGCTTGTGACTTTCTCGTTTGTGAATGTGCTTTGGTAACTTGCGCATGATTATTCAACAAGTTAGCGCTTAGAAAACCCATCCACGAGTATGGTGCAGCCGAAAAGTCACTCAAAAACATTTGGCAGCTTGACAAGCTACAGCAGCGCTTGTTTGTACATATATACGTCATCTGACTATCCTTATCATATATTTAAAAGACCGCGTGTGATAACAAGTATTGGATCATCATCATCATCATCTCTCTGAAGAGTATCTACATTGTTTACTATCCATCTGATCCCAACTTAAAAAAAAAAAAAGAAATGTAACGCGTGATTCACTGAAAACCTTAAACAATGTTATTGATTTAAGATATTCACATCATAAGATCAATTCGCCCATAGGATGCTTAAAGTTTCGCCGTTGCTTTACTAAGACATGTCTTTAGTGTACGTTGCTACGAACCTCTCCGTCCTTCCGGACGGCTATATAGCAGACTTGATGCGGTTAGAAAAGAGGTGCTTGACCTCACTATCTCTAGCCAGTTTATCTCAAATATGATTGGGGACTGGCATGTCTCCAATGAAGCCTCACTATCTGATCATCAGCACATCAGATTCAACATCTCTAGTGAGGTTAATGAGGTTGAGTCCGGATATCAGCCCCAACGAACAATTTGGGCTCGGTTCCAAGCTCAACTCGCCGCTAAAGAGGATATGCTTCTTAAGTCGATTGAATCGACAGACGACATCGACGAAGCGGCTTACCAGCTCAATGCAGCACTCATCTCATCCTTCAGGGACAGCTGTACACCCAGGAAAACTACACACAAACGGTGTGTGCCCTGGTGGAATACTCAGCTTGAGTCCCTAAGGAAGCAGGTGAGATCGTTGTTTAACAGAGCTAAACGGTATAATAGTTGCACTGATTATAGATCTGCTCTAACTAAATACAACCTCGAATTGAGGAAATCCAAGAGAATGTCTTGGAGGAAACATTGCGAGCACATAGACTCGCTGCCAAATGCGGCCCGACTCCACAAAGCACTATCTCGAGAGCACACAAATGGGCTCGGGCTGCTTCGCAAATCAGACGGCACTTTTACCGTCAATCGCAGGGAAACGCTGGAGACTTTGCTCCAGATGCACTTCCCTGATTCTACTCCTTACTCGATGTCCTCTGACGATCAAATAAACGTCATAGGTAACATCGACAGTAGAACAAATAGCCTCTCTGGTAGACTCTTTAGCCCTGACAGGGTCAAATGGGCAATTGGTTCATTCAAACCCTACAAGGCTCCAGGTAAAGACGGTGTCTTTCCTGCAATCTTACAGGAAGGCTTGAATACAATTCTACCATCACTGATAGTTCTTTTTAGGTCTTGCTTCAACCTGGGATACATACCCCAAATTTGGAGAGAGGTCAATCTTGTCTTCATCGCCAAGATTGGGAAACCAAGTGAGCAACCTAAATCCTATCGCCCTATCAGTTTGACTTCGTTCTTTTTAAAAACAATGGAGAAACTGATAGAGCTCCATATTAGAGGTATCCTGGAAAACCAGATACCTCTGCATCCCAACCAGTATGCATATCGCAAAGAGCGATCTACCGATAATGCACTACACCACTTGGTGACGCACATTGAAAATAGTTTCATACAAAAGGAGATCGCAATCTGCGCCTTCCTCGATATAGATGGAGCTTTCGATAATACTGGCTATGATTCGATCATCACTGCACTATTCTGCAGGGGTGTAGACCATCCCACTAATCACTGGATCAGGGCGATGCTAAATAGCCGTATTATATCAGCCACATGCGGAGAGGTCTCAGTGACAGTATCGGCGGTTAGAGGATGCCCACAAGGGGGAGTCCTCTCACCACTGCTTTGGTCGATAGTCATCGACGATCTACTACGCAAGCTAACCACTCGGGGCTATGAGATCATCGGATATGCTGATGACCTAGTAGTCATTGTTACGGGCAAGTGCGAGATCACTGCCTGTGAGCGCATGCAGCTTGCGCTCCAATTTATCTCTGACTGGTGTGGCAGAGAGGGTTTATCTATTAACCCAAATAAGACGATCCTAGTCTCATTTACAAAGAGGAGAAAGGTACAACCCTGCTCAATCTTACTAAATGGCACACGCATAGGATTTTCAGAGGAAGTAAAGTATCTAAGTATTGACCTAGACCGTAGACTCAACTGGAACTCCAATATGAGAAATAAACTCATGAAAACGACTAAGACCATGTGGGCCTGTCGACGCACCTACGGTAAAACCTGGGAACTCAAGCCTAAGGTAGTCCACTGGCTATATACCGCGATAGTTAGACCTATCGTCACCTACGGGTCCACCGTATGGTGGTCAAAAGTTGAGCAAAAAACTACAATTGTTAAGCTTCAACGCCTTCAGAGACTAGCGTGTCTCGGCATCACAGGCGCTATGCCAACCTGCCCCACGGCAGCCCAAGAAGCACTCATTGGACTCACTCCACTGCACCTTTTTATCAAAAAGGTGGCATTATGCAGTGCAATCAGAATCCTCTGCTCGGGAACAAATATGCCATGTAGACCCGCAGGCCACATGTCCATATTACAACACCTTCCCGAGCTGGATATGATTACTACAGTCTCGGACGCACTGCCACACACCTTCACCTTTGACAAGAGATTTGAGATACTGATCCCAAACCGCTCAGCATTGGAAAACAGTGATCCCCTGCTAAATGTCGAAGGCCTTAGGTGGTACACGGATGGCTCCAAGATGGCTTCCGGCGTTGGCGCCGGCATCTTTGGACCAAAACGCAAAATCTCGAAGGCACTGGGAACAAGTCCCAGCATCTTCCAAGCAGAGCTGCATGCCATTCTAACTTGCGTAAATCTAAATCTTGACTCTGGCATCAGAGGAGTAACCATCAACATACTCCCTGATAGCCAAGCAGCGCTTAAAGCGCTGGGTTCGTACAGCACGAACTCAAAAACCGTCAAGGAATGCCATGACGCCCTACAAGACCTCGCCAAAAGAAACAATGTTAAACTTTGGTGGGTGCCAGGCCATAAAGGTATCAAGGGCAATGAAATTGCCGACCAACTTGCCAGGAAGGGCTCCAGTGACAGGTATATAGGTCCGGAACCATTCTGCGGCATTCCCGCGTCTAAGATAAATTACTTCTTAGACAAGTGGGAAAAATTACAACACCTGTCTTTTGGAACAGCGTTCGGGGACTCCGTCAATCTAAACGACTTATACGACCCCTGAACAAGCACCCTATTGAAATACTCAAACTCAATAGGGTGGATATCAGAAGACTAGTCAGCTATCTAACGGGACACTGCGGTCTGAGATATCATTTAAACAAAATTAGCCTCTCGTCTGAAACTGAGGGTCGGCTCTGTCTTGAGGACGAAGAGACGGCAGAACACATACTGTGTGAGTGTGTTGCTCTCTGCCATCTTAGGAAGCGTATCCTTCTCAGTGAAGTTATGACTCCTGAGGGGATCACCCTGGCTCCTACGAGAAGCATTCTCAACTTCATTGTGGAGGTGGAGAGGCTACTCGGCTAGCAGGCACAATAGATCTGCAAAGGTCGCAGTGCCGCATTGCTATTGATAGCACTAGCCTTATATATAAGCAAAAAAAAAAAAACAAGGAGACTTGATTAGATAGCGCCACGTTAGACTGTTCAGCTGTACAGACAGAGTGTGATGAAAACAACGCACGAAAGTTGAGCACTGCAATTTAATATCTTTCAAATTCCACAGTGAAGGTCATAAAAAGTGGATAAGTAAAAGACAAATGTTTCGTTTTGTTTTTCTTTTCTTTTTTTTTTTCTTAAAAAAAAAAGTAATACAAAAATACTTTTAGATGTACTTAGAATACTTAAGCATCATCCTCATCGCTTGAATCACAATCGCTAACTTTGGATAACTTCCTCAGCTTCTTCGCCTTTTTTGCTGCAAGTTTCTGCGCACGATACCAGGATTTTCGTTCTCTACGGCTGCGTTTCTTCAACTCCTCTTGAATAAGGAAAGCGGTTTCTCGAATTTTTGACAACTCCCATAGAGCAGCATCATAGTTGTTGACTACGGTAACATTGCCCGGTGGATTGGTTGGAGAGCATTTCTTCAATTGAGGATCGAATAATTGGCCTTCAGCGCATTCAATGTAGAACTTATGGAAGAAAATGTCATCGTACCATTGTTTGCCGCAATAATAGAAGGAGGAATTGCTTTTTGGATTTTTCAAGAAGAGTTGCTCATCATTGCCGATACACTCGGGTTCCTCATGACAATGGGCTATATCGGTACTACAACGTCGAAGAATTGGACTGAATGCGGTGTGCCCTGTGCACAGATGTTCCTTTGCCTTGAAATGTAATCCATCGTGGGTGACACAGGTGATGTAGCGGCGACAATCAGTAGGATGTGTAAGATTACCGGCTTGGGTACATATGTGCGGGATTGTTAATCCGCAAGGATGTTGTATCGCAGACGTGGTAACTGGTGCTACAGAGGAACTTTCAATTCCAACCGGGTGTAATAAACTGTCGATGGCGTTTGAAGATTCAGATTCATCCACTCCAGGAGTAGGTACTGCAGTGGTGGTTGTTGTAGATGACGATGGTGCAACTGATGAAGAACTGCCGAAAAGTCTTTCTGTTGGTGAATTGGAGACAGACGTGCTAGTAAGATTCACTGGGGTTTCGGGTAACTCCACTGATCTTACAAGTTTCTCTATCTTTGGAGCTGGTGTGGGCGTTGGTTTTGTAATGAAAACAGTCGAACTAGGGGCGTGAGTACTCGGTGCCTCAGTTGAGCTAACACTCACAGAAACAATTTCACTTTCTGTTGAAGAAACGGTAGGCACAGTTTGCACTGAAACGTTTTCGCTGGTAGATTGAGAGTCAACAGTAATACTCTCGGTGGTAGTTGCGAAAGTATCTGAAATATATCACAAATGTGTTATAAGAATTTAGTATTTTGACCACAAATGTGATGCTTACCGTCTACTCCAGTGACATCCTCGATTGGACCGGGAGTTGTAAAATCTTCAACGGATGGGGAGACTGTTGTCGATTCCACTTCCGCTGTGAAGCTATCTTGGGGATATGCTTTTGCTGCAAGCTACACACAAAATGATTAGATCAGTTTTAGCAAAATAGACATTTTGATTTAAAATACCAGCAGAGTTAGAGCTAGGAAAATTTGAATTGTCTTCATTTCGATGGTTTCTTCGATACTAATATTCGGCTTGCAATATGCACACACTTTAAATACACTGCACTAATCTAGAAATGCTCAGCTACTGTACCAGTCACGCAACGTAAGAAAGAGGGAAACAGATAGACTGGGTATATTCTTGTCTACCTGCTGCTGATTGAAATAGGAGTACACTAAACGGATAGGAATGCGCCTACCTACATTTATTGGGACCCTTCGATAACAGGTAAAGGACACACATATCACTGGTTACTAATACACCTTATGCTATCCGGTCAAATGTTTAAGGATACCTGAGCCACGGACGTATTTGCAATATTCGGCGCCTTTATAAGGGTTTTCCTTAAACAATCACACAAGAGGCTCAGGTCACACATTGTGCAGTACCTTCCGACTATACAGAAAAAAGTATTTTCTGTGTGCAATCCCATCTTCGACAATATTTTTCTGAAAGCAATTTAGCCCAGTGTATCTATGTAGGTTCCTTGTTAGGTTATATACATACATAGTGTACGTACATATGTATGTATATTACTCGTTATTTACAAACTCTGAACCTATGAGATACGCCGGACGAAGTGGAGTTTTTCTTTACATTTCGAGATTAACTATTTAAATTGGTTCAAGGTGACTAAGTGGTAAATATTGAATGCTTAATGTACGTTTCCATATTCAGAGTGTTCTCAATGAAAGTTGACTGTATCGCTAGTTGTGCCACATATGTATCAACGTATTGTTGAGATTCGTCTTAATGTATTTTTAGCAAACTTCTGACGTCAAACAGAATTGCATGTATTGGAATGGGTTTTAAAGGCTCGGATGGTCGGCAGAGGATTAGTTGTTCTGCGAATTCTGTCCGTCTGTGACAAAATTCAATGAAATTTCGAGAAAACACAATTGCTTGTCAGACGTCCCTTTTACTATTCGCATACATGTGCATTTAAGTATATATGTATGTATGTATTTATGGTGTGGATTATGACTTCCTGTAATAGAATTTTCTTAATTGCTTAAGACACATGGCGCAGTTGCAAGGGTCTTCACTGCCTTTACAATATGATTGAACTAACAATACAATGCCATACATGGTAGCTAGAGTCCCATCCCTGTCTAAAGAAAAAACCGGCCAAGTGCGAGACGGACTCGCGCACGAAGGGTTCCGTACTATTATGTATAAAAACGGCAAAAAAAGCATGTCTGTTGTATGGGAGCCCCATTTATACATATATTTATTATATTCTGTCAAAGTATTTGTTGTTAAAGCAGCAACAGAAATACATAATCAGTGACATTTTATTCTCACACCCTTAAATATGGGTGTTCCCCAAGGAGCAGTATTGGGCCCAATCCTTTTTCTAATTTATGTTAATTCGTTTTTCTTACAACCTTTTAAAGGCAAAATAACTGCCTTTGCTGATGAAACATCTCTTTTCCACTCAAACACTAACTTAATTGATAGTTTTGTTAATAATGACCTAGATATATTAAGGAGATGGTTTAATTATCATAAACTAATAATTAGCAACAAAACGAAGTACATGATATTTAATATCAATGGTACAGTTTTCAGAGACCTTCCCTTATATTATCATGCACCATTGTGTAATCGATTTGTTCTTGAAGATATAGTATTCAACAATCAAGAATGTTTGAAAATTGCTTCTTGATTGAACACGTGGACAGTTTTAAATATTTCAATATATTTGAAACAGGGGGTGGCCGTGTTGCAGTGGTTAACATCATCGACCGCCGATCGGAAGGTCTATAGTTCAAATTCGCTTCATAGCCAAGTAAAAGTATTTCCTAAACGGATGATAAAAAGTATGCAACGCAGTTGTGAATGGAAAGTGACCAGACGTACTGCCTGCAAGCATAACACTCACAGTATATGGTCAGCCGAAATTCATCCTCTGCGTATGCAATACTAAAGTGCTTGAAGGAATTACTACGGACTATAACCAACGCGGACTTTGGTCGGCTCTCGTCCTATCTAGGCCTAGGACAACCACCCCTGAGAGTAGTGAACGAACATCACCGACCCCAATCACTGCACTCCGTTCAGGTTGTGTGTGTCAACACATCATAAGAGAATATAAAAACTTTTGAACCTGCGCGAGTCTCTAAAAAAAAAAAAAAAAAAAAGTTTTTAAATGGGGTTATAAGATAATTATTCCATCTCAGTATGCACTGCAAAATCTACCCGTTTTAAAATACTAAATGTATACTCGCACCGATATGGAGCTAGCAAACCATGTCCATGTCCGGACCTGAATGCATACATACACATGTATGACATTCGTTCACGATATGCGGTGCGGGCATTATATTCTTTCATTTCTTTTCTTCATTTCAGTTCAAGTGTGCTGTACAGTGTACACCAACTGTTCGAGCTTTATCGCCACATCTCCATACTTTTGGGTTTCTTGAAAACTACGGGGTACAACTCATACCGTATGAGAAGCATGTTCGTTGCATTTATGTTTTTTTTTTTTCGTTTTGTACATATGTGATTGATGAATAAGGGTTGAATGGAACTATGGAACTCATTTCGTTCAATTTGCGGAACGAGAGGACATGTGTCCGAGAGAGGACATAGTTTCGTGAACTATACATGTCCGGAACTACCCAACTCTACTTCGTAATGTACATATGTATGTATGTATGTATACTTATACATAGCGTACAGATGTGTGAGTGTATGCACGTATGTGATGCGTATGGACGTATGTACGTATCGGTTCGTATGTGTGCAAGATCGCTTGCTCCTCTTGCTCACTTGCTCCTCTCCACCTGCCGCGACGTCGTGCGAAAGGGATGCTAGGCCAGCTGCGAGGACTGGTCGTGAGCAATGGCGCCACGCGATTGCCCTCACGCCGACTTACCCGCAGCATGAATCGCGCATTTGCTACGAGACTCGCGAAATATCCCACGCAAAAGAAAAAAAAAAATCACCGTAATCGTTTCCAATTCAATATGTCACAAATTTAATTTCCTTAACCTAACTTAATCTAGGTTTACAATTAATCCTTAAAACTACCCTACACCGTATGTCAATAAAAAAAGTCGAAATAAATAAAAAAAATATATGTAAAATAAAAAAGAAAAGGAATTCACTGTTCAAAAAAGTAAACAAACCGCAGCTTGAGTATTCGAACAGTCGTACCGAAACTCCTCTGACCAACGACTTAGCCCGCATCACCAATCGCGACCAACAAGTTTCTGATTTCAATACCTTATACAATGAACGTGATATCCGCGACCAACGTAGGCAATAGGACACACGGTACGGCCGCGTACCGGGAACTGCTTAAAACCGTACCGGAGTTCTTCCCCGAAGATCACTCTCCGAGTACTTCGCCGAAGATTTCTCTCCGAGTTCTTTGCCCACTCTTCCTCATGTGCTACTAGGAACAGAAAAAAAAAAATTCTGACCTTCTGCGGGTTGAACTCCACTCGTTCGCGTGTCAAGTGCTGATTGTACCCTCGGGCTATCCGCTTTCTCTGAGTTTGCTTTCCCAAAATGGATGACTACAAGCCGTTCACAAATGGGAACTGACTGAAAGATGACAACGAAAACCTTTCGAAACAATTTATTATTGGTTGTTTGTAATTATGTATGTATATGTATAGTTAATTTTGTTCTGTTTTTAGTATTTGTCGTGGTAGCGGCAACAGAAATACATCATCTGTGAAAATTTCAACTGTCTAACTATCACGGTTCATGAGATACAGCCTGGTGACAGACGGACGGACGGACGGACGGACGGACGGACGGACGGACGGACGGACAGCGAAGTCTTAGTAATAGGGTTCCGTTTTACCTTTGGGTACGGAACCCTAAAAATGATAACTAAAGAATACATAGACGTCCATTCAAATGTCTCCATGTCTTGCCTCAAAGTGAATTTAAAGATATAAATATTGGTGCATCGTACTAAACATCATTAGTGGATTGCCTCCAGATACCACGTAGAAAGCTGGAACAAAGCGGTCCTCAGCTAGTTAGGTTAGGTTAGGTATATGGGTGCCCTATTGACGTAAAGTCAAGGCTCACGCAGACTACGTTGAGTCCATTGTGCCCACCTGTTTTGTTTAACCCGTTGATACCTATTCATTTACCGTCGAGCTGAGCCAACCAGACGAGGATAAAAATCCCAGTATTCTGTTCAGCCCGATGTTACCTACCTCCTCTAGTCCCGAAAGGAAGTATCTTCCCAGGAAAATATTCCTTTTTTGGGTTAGCGCCGGGCATTCGCACAGCAGGTGACGAACGGACTCAATTTCCTCTTCGTCCCTGCAGCTTCTACAGAAGTCATTGTGGGGCTGGCCTAGTCGAGCTGCATGATAGGATAGCATGCAGTGCCCGGTGAGGGCACCGACTGCCAGTCGAATGTTCCCACGATTGAACTTCAGCAGATTTTCCGTTCTTTTCTTATCATAGACGGGCCAAGTCAATTTCGCCGTTGCGCATGTATCTAAGCGACACCAGCGCTTATTGGCTTTCACCAATAGCTCCGTCTGTATCTCCCTGTAGAGCGCACTGAGTGGTGCCTTGGCCTCAGCTGAGATCTGCGCAATGTTAGCACCTGATCCCACCCTAGCCAATTCGTCCGCCCTCTCGTTTCCGGAGATATTCATGTGACCAGGTACCCAGCAAAGGGTCACCTCATTTACATTGGATATCTCTTCTAACCTCTCCTTGCAGAGTTTGACGAGTTTGGATCTTATCCATGCTGCCTGCATAGCCTTAATGGCTGCCTGGCTGTCAACATAGATGCTGATCCTTTTTCCTGTAATATTCTCTTTGCTGATCAGGTCCGCCGCCTGCTTGATAGCGAAGACCTCAGCTTGGAAGACACTGCATCCATCATCGAGCCTGTAGGAGCGATGCATATCCCGAGACTCAAAGTAGACTCCGGCACCTGTGCCAACATCCATTTTGGATCCGTCGGTGTAGAGTGCCAGTTCACTTTCCGTGCGTACCAGATCACCGGTCCATTCCTCCCTGGAGGGAATTCTAATAGAGAATCTCCTCTCCCAGGAAGGAAGTCGGGTGACATAGTCCGTTACGGTTCTGAATCTCGAGACAGCCCATCGATCCAAGACTGATGCATGTCCGTGAGGACTCCTTTTCTAGAGACCCGATTCCTGTAATCTTAGCGCAGTTCTGGTTGCGGCGCTCTCGCAGTACAAGTCCAGGGGTGGGAGGTTCAGCATGACTTCAAGGGCCGCCGTTGGTGTGGACTTCATAGATCCCGTCACCGCCAGACAGCCAGCTCTTTGAACCTTTGACACACTCTGAAGATGACACTTTTTCACAAACGCCTTCCACCAGACAACCGAGCCATAGACTAGGATAGGTCTCACTACCGCAGTGTACAACCAATGTACTAACCTGGGTTTGAGGCCCCATGTCTTTCCAAAGGCTACCTTGCACGAGTATAGTGCCACATAGGCCTTTTTGATTCTTTCCTCAATATTTTCTCTCCAACTAAGTTTGGAGTCCAGGATTATGCCCAGATATTTCGCAGATTTTCCAGGGATCAGATCTATACCATTCATACGGGGGTAGGTGTATTTTGGTACAGATCTTCTCTTTGTAAAGAGTACTACCTCTGTTTTCGCCGGATTTACTCCCAGACCTCGCCCCTTGACCCAGCTATCCACTAACGTCAGTGCATAGCTTAGTCTATCGCTGAGGACCTGTGTAAATTTTCCTCAGCTAGTTACTTTCAGTGCTATACGTCCATTTGGTCATCCTTTTCGGGTCGGGAATCCGAGGGCTTTTGACCAAGTAATTTCCACTGTACAGTTCATGATACACCTCCTTCTAACCCCACCCAATCATTCGCTGATCCTCTTCTGCCCCCCTCTGTCCAAATTACCATGCAATTTAATAATCTCACCGAATGGCGCTATGGTCTTTCTCGTTTAAGGGATAGAAGAACGTACGAGAATGTCCGCCTTTTTTTTGGCTTATCTCCATGACAAACCAGACTCAGTTTGCTATGAGGCTAATACTAACACTAGCATACTGGTATCCATTCAACAGGAAAGCCTCCCTTCTGACTATGCCAGCCTCAAAAACCTCTTTATCAAGTATCATGAGTTCCCTAATATGACCCCACAAAAAGTATCAAATGATCTTGATACTTTTCGTCAAGATATCCGCTCAAAGCGAATATCCCACCTCCAGCGTAGCAGAACTGACCACGACAGATATTTTCGCCCCTAATTTCCATCCTCTTCCTGCCCACCACGCTAACTTTCCTCTCACCTTTTATTACTAGAACGTCAGAGGTCTTCGCTCAAAAACCCAAGCAGTCTTCCAACAGTCCTACGTTTTACCATTCGAAATCTTCGCTCTGACTGAAACCAACCTAATCCCCGCTATTAATAACGAAGAATTATTCCCATCACATTTTAACATCCACCGCGACGACCTTCTCAATCAACCTATCGATAGCCGCCCGTGCCGTGACGTTTTAATAGTCGCCCTAAACGCGATCGACTCGTCCCTATTGCAATATCCTCTTCCTCCTATCTCGACTTTGTTTCCATCAAGATCGTACTGCCCCGTAAATCGCTCTGCGTCATCAGTTTTTATATCTTACCATCTCAACCTATTGAATCCTATGAACTCGCCATCAATGCGATTGATCACATAAATGATTTACGGGATCCCCGCGATGAAATCCTTCTCTTTGGCGATTTGAATCTTCCTTTTCTCCAATGGGCTCCATCAGAAGATCAATCATTTTACACTGCCACTAATCCATCTGTTGCCAAAGAATGTCCCTTCCTAGATAGCCTAGCCGATTCATGCCAATCTATCACCTTCTCACGTAAACGCGTCTAATCTTCTCCTCGTCTCTACTTTCTCCACGCTAACTCATTTCCACCGTTCAGGTTATCCGCGATCTTCGCACACTGTTTCTTTGTTTATCAGGCCAGCGATCCATGGAGGATCTGAGCCTGAGCTATAGCTGCCTTCCATCCTTGACGGTCCCGGGCACGCTACTTCCAATTGTCAAGACGAAGATGTCTTACATCCGCGATTACTTGGTCTTTATACCGGAGGTTCGGTCTTCCTCTTCTTCTCGAACCAGGAGGCTCGGAGTCGAAGACTCTCTTAGCTGGAGCGTTGATGTCCATGCGCTCGATGTGGCCGAGCCAGTGTAGTGGACGGATCCTTGCCTTCCGGACTACATCCACATCTTGGTACAGCTCGTAGAGTTCGCGGTTGTGCCTTCTTCTCCATTCACCTTCCTCACAGACAGGACCAAATATCCGGCGCAGAAATTTTCTTTCGAAAGAACCCGAAATCAGCTCCGCTGTCCTGCTTATCGTCCAGCTTTCGGCTCCGTGCAGCAAGACTGGCAGAATGAGCGTTTTGAAAAGCATGACTTTGGTCCTTCGAGTGAGGAGTTTTGACCCCAGTTGTTTAGACAAGCCGAAGTAGTAGCGGTTGCCAAGGGCGATTCTATTCCGGATCTCCACTGTGGTGTCATTTGTGGAATTTACGTTTGCCCCGAGGTAGACAAACTCCTTAACTACCTCGAAATTGTAGCTGTCAATTGTTATATTTTGTCCTAGGTAGTGAGCGACGGATTGGTTTTTGCTTGACCAAAGCAAGCACGTGACAGCGCATTTCCTTGCCGAAATACGGTGCATGTTTCGAATGGTTCCGAGGTCCTAGAACCGAGTTGCACGGTGCATCGCGTGTTTTTTAGCGTGGCGCGACACAACTGGATCAGTTTTACCGGGATCCCGAATTTGGCCATCGCCCCAAACAGTTCTTCACGATGAATGCTGTCCTATGCGGCCTTGAAATCGATGAAAAGATGGTGTATCGATTCGAAACTCGTTGGTCTTTTCCAGGATTTGTCGAAGTGTGAAAATTTGGTCTATAGTTGATTTGCCGGGCCGGAAGCCGCATTGGTAGCTGCCGATTAGTGCGGTGCAAAATGGTTTTAGACGTTCACACAATACGCTGGACAGAATCTTGTATGCGACATTGAGCAGGGATATACCTCTATAGTTCTTGCAAGAGGTAGGATCGCCTTTTTTAGGGATGGGGCATATAGAGCTGGTATTCCAGTCATCGGGCATGCTTTCATCTTCCCAAATTCGGCAGATGATCTGGTGCATGCTCCCTACCAGAATATCGCCGCCAGCCTTGAAGAGCTCTGATGGCAAGCCATCTGCGCCTGCGGCCTTGTTGTCCTTCAGCTTCTGAATAGTTTTGCCGACTTCTTCGATGCTGGGTGGGAGGACTACTTCAGCGGCTGGAGTTGGGATTTCCTCGGTCCCTACCACTCTCTCTTGGTCATGCTCGTTAAGCAGCTGCTGGAAATGCTGCTTAAATACATCCACTATTCCCTGCGGGTCGGTGACAAGATTACCCTCGCAGTTTCGAAGAGCCTGGGTGCACTTTTTGAAGCCTCCTGCAAGGCCTTTAGCTTTCTTGTAAAAGGCTCGTGTTTTATGTTTATCCCTAGACTCCTCGATATCCTTGAGTTGGGAGGCTGCGAAGATTCTTTTCTTTTGTCGCAGTAGTTTTTTCTCCTCCCCTCATCTGGCTCGGTACTCTTCTTGCGCTGCCCTGGTTTTCCAGCGCAATGACTCCCACAAATCTCCTTAAGGACAGGAGGAATGCTGTAGATTTCTTGCAGACATCAGGACATACGCACTTAGCCATCTTGCATCCTGGATAATCCCTCCATCTACGGTTGTGTGTATTAAACCCTCAATCGTAAATCTAGGAATTTACCGTGGGCGCAGGTAGACCTAGAGCGGGTTCAGGTCATGAGAAACTCTCCTTTGAACCCGTTCTGGCGAGTTCATCAGAGATCGCATTTCCTAGGATCCCAGAGTGACCTGAAATCCATACAAGCCTTAGTGAATTTAGTCTACCAACTCTGTTCAAGAAGGTCTTGAGTTCATGCACTAATTTGGAGCTAATTGAAGAATTGGACACAGCTTTGAGCGCAGCTTGGCTGTCACAGTATACGTATATGCTTTTTCCCCTACACCTGTGCTTCACAATACAGAGCATGGACATTAGGATTGCGTATATCTCTGATTGAAAGATAGACTCATATTTTCCTAACGAGAAATGCAGTCGGATTTTTTCGCGCTTCAAGAAGACCACAGCTCCAGATCCCCGCCTGATACCTGGAGCCATCCGTGAAAATGCGAAGACTATACTTTCCAGGTTCAATATCCTGCCAGGACCAGTCCTGACGCCATGGAAACTCGACTGTCAGAAGACTGTCAGGACTGTTATTCCTGTGCGAGTTGTACCGAAAGCCATTTCCCTTGAGGCGACACATGGTTTTCAGAGCACAACCTCTGACAAATATAACAGGGGGAGAAGGTTCATCATAGTATCTAGAGCAGCGGGCGGCGTGCTAGCGAAAGCCTCTTTACAGCTGAGACAAACCGTTCTTTGAAGTTTTTTGAAAGAGGCTACGACGTGTTTTTCATGGTAGCCTGTTCTACCAGACAAACGATGCATATGTTATTATATGTAGATCTTATCAGTGCAGTGCCATGTAGATTCAGAGGACCTTTGCCGGAAATAAGCACCATATTTTGTCAAAAGCTCCTTTGCATTGCCAGAAAGCTGACAGCGCTTTCATGACTTTGACTCAACATGCATGGACTAAAGAAGCTTTCTATCTAAGATGACTCCCAAGTACTTAGCTTCCTTGGATACCGGGATTGGAGTGCCTTTTAGTACCATCTGAATCATGTACGTATTTTTCCTCCTTCTCGTAAACGACATCGATCTTAAGAGGATTAAATGACAGCCCATTTCTTGTACACCAATCATCGATCACATTTAGCGCCGCCTGTGATCTGAGACGAACAGTCGCTAAGATTAAGGCGACAGAAAGGACGGCGACATCATCCGCATATGCCTGGGCATAGATTCCAGAGGCATCTGACTCCATTATAGCCATTTCCAGTGTTCCGAAAAGCAGTCATCTTGGTTCTTTAACTTTGGTTCTAACCGTTAATGATGTTGACATCACCATAAAAGATTTCAATTTGTCGATGTGAAAATCAGCAGGACAATATCAATTGCGGCCGACTCGGCCACACTCCAAAACGACCTTGATTCCTTTGGCACTTGGTGTCGTAATGACTTCTTGGAGCTTAACGCAGGTTCAAGAATCATACTCTTATTATTTTTGTCATGCAACCTGGGCGGAGTGCAGATGGTTGTTCTAAACAGGACTTGAGAGGAACTCGACTGAACTTCCACGTTGCACACACAGAGTATGAACTTTAAGTGACCATGTACTGTGAGTGTTATGCCTTCATCATTATTTTGATCACTTCCCATTCACAACACACGGAACCTAGGAATCATATGTGATTGAGAGCTCAATTTTCTTTCCCACATTATCGATTCCTGAACCCCTACGTTACTAAATCCCTCTATATAACTTCTCCTCGAATCTGATTTCCGTACTACGTCAGCCATTCTGTATGCATTGAAACTGTGCAATAAGGTTCCTCCGTTTTTGCCTTAAGAGATCTCCCATGATCTGATAGAAATTAGTTACCATCCTATGAAGATCGACTGCAGTTGACCGGCTTACAAACCATGAAAATACGCCGGGATATAGCCGACATCCTCTTTGTGTACCAATTAAGAGTTGGAACTGTCGACTCGCCTGCCTTTCTGGGAAACACTTCACTCAATACCAAACCTATGCACCAACTACGGCCAATTTAAACCTATTTGTAGAGTGTGCTAACCAACGAGAAATGTCCCTTGACTTTCACTTATCCATACCATCTATCAAAAAATCTCTTTACATGATACTTTCTAATACACCAATACCCGCCTCGACAGTTCATCCGTGCGTTTTTCGACATTATTCTTTCCTGGATTAGGTTTCTATAGTTTTTACGCTACCTATTTTTTTAGGATTAGATTGCCTAAGCTTAGATTTTAAGAATCTTGTAATAAGCGTAATAATCAACCTTTTTGACTACCGCTTCTATGATGTCTACAATGATCTGTTCAAATCCTTGGTGACGAATGTGACTATGTAAGGAGCTGCCGTCATTCCGGCTTGCACCTTGTAGCCTTGTAGCATTCACAAGCTCTTTTTTTATGAGTCATCACATTTAAAAGACACGCTTGTGGTGCTTACTTAAAAAGCGTTTCTCAGCAGCTTCTAAGGCTGTTAAAATTAACTCCAATATCGCTCGATTCATTATACTATCACACTCGTGCTTATCGCGGCCAGTCTATCTATGCTATCCGGTCGAAAGTAGTTCCGTAGTTACAAATTAATACTAGAAATTAAGAACGAAGGGAACAAAAGTAAAAAGGTTTAACTCTGGCGACATCAAAGAAAGGACAATTTTCGAATAGGATTTAGAACCCTGAGCTGAGTAGAATGAACTATGACCAATATTAGGGTCATACAAGGAAAGAGATTAGCACTGATGCAGAAGTCCAACCCTTGGTATAAGGACATAAAAAAATCCGATGCTAAAGATACTACATACATATGTATATGTCGTGGCCGTGGTGCAGTGGTTAACATCATCGACCGCCGAGCGAAAGGTCTATAGTTCAAATTTGCTTCATAGCCAAGAAAAAGTAGTTCCTATACGGACAAAAAGTATGCAATGCAGTTGTGAATGGAATGTGACCAAACGTTCTGCTGCAGGCATAACCCTCACAGTATGTAGTCAATTGATTACTTACCTGATTAGTCCGCTACAGTCCGTGGTGAAACTGGGCCTCAGCCAACAAGCGCCTCCAGCTGGTACGGTCTTTGGCTAGCTGTTTCCAGCGCCGCACGCCCAGTTGGTTAAGGTCCCCTTCCAACTGCGTACGCCATCGTTGATGCGGCCGTCTTCTGCCGCGC
Source organism: Eumerus sabulonum (assembly GCA_951905685.1). Taxonomy (NCBI): domain Eukaryota; kingdom Metazoa; phylum Arthropoda; class Insecta; order Diptera; family Syrphidae; genus Eumerus; species Eumerus sabulonum. Next base: position 49,768,192 of record OX645062.1, on the reverse strand, counting down.
CTTCCTTCAGAGGTGGATTCGAAGACTCTTCGGGTCGGAGCTGTATTTTCCATGCGCTCTACATGGCCTAGCCACCTTAGACGCTGTATCCGTAGACGTCGTACCAGGCCGATGTGTACAACCCATACAGTTCTTCGTTATATCTTCTCCTCCATACACCGTCTGAACAAACGGGACCGTAGATAGTGCGAAGAATTTTTTTTTTAACAGGGATGTTAAAACTAGACATGGCTTTGTATAGCTCATCTCTATACACGCTGTCAATCAATATCAATAGCGACGAAGAGGTGGTGAGTGTCGATTTGGTATTCCTGAGTCTTCTCCAAGATCTGCCGTATCGTAAATATTTGGTCTATTGTGGATTTACCTGGCCTGAAAGAGCCGCACTCTAAAGAGACGATCAGATTATCCACAAACGGTTTCAGGCGTTCACACAGTACGGCAGAGAAAATCTTATATGCGATGTTAAGGAGACTTATTCCCCTACAGTTATAGGGGTCCCCTTTCTTATGGACCGGCAAAAGAATGCTGAGATTCTATTCGTCGGGCATGCTTTCCTCCGACCATACCTTGCAAATGAGATGGTGCATGCATCTTACCAGCTCATTTCCAGCCGCCTTAAGAAGATCAGCAGACAAGCCGTCTGCGGCCGCGGCTTTATTAGACTTAAGTCTTGATATCGCTATTTTGACTTCGTCTAGGTCGGGTGAACGGAATTCTGTTATATCGTCGTCCATTACGAATGGCTCGTTCTGCCTGACATCGGTATCTTGTCTATCATCGCCGTTATACAGTCTGCAGAAGTGGTATTTCCAAATCCTCAGCACCGACTGCGACTCTACTACCAGTTCTCCGTTTTCATCCCTGCAGGCCGACCTCTTGTTTTGCTGCATGGGCTTGTTCGCATTGTTCATCGAACCAGAGGTTTTTAGGTGGTGGCGGTTCGAAACCCAGCACCTCTGAGGCAGCGTCTTTGACGGCGCTCTGGCAATGCGCCCATTCCTGCTCTATTGTTTGTGCTGCTGGGGGCGGATTTTGAGAGAGCTTGGAGGAGACACGATCGGCAAAGATTCTGGCAGTCTCTTGCTGTCACTTCCCGACGGCAAACTTACGTAGTCCTACTCGACTCATAAGCATTCTTGGTATCCTCATTCGTACGCTAGCTACAACAAGGTAGTGGTCCGAGTCGATGTTGGCCCCTCGGAAGGTTCGTATGTCGAGAATACTGGTGGAGTGTCTGGCGTCGATCGCAATGTGATCAATCTGGTTGGTGGTCGATTGATCAAAAGACCGCCAGGTGCCCTTGTGGATATTGAGATGGGGGAATCGCGTGTTTGCATTCGGACTACGCCCCGCTGGGAAATCGATTAGCCTAAGTCCACTGTCGGATGTGTGGTTAATGAGGCTAGGCTTTCCTATGATCGACTCAAATATGTCCTCTTTGCCCAGTTAAAATCTTCTAGGACTATTTTTGTATCGTAGCTGGGGAATTGAGCATAGGTTCTCTCTAGGAGAATTCTTCTTTCAGTCGATCGTCCTTTCCTCCGTTGGGGCGTGCGCACTTCTTGGAGTGCAGTTGAGGGTATGCTCCAATTGATCGCCTGCATCCGGTCTGTTAAGGGACCTCACATTCCAAGTGCAGACTCTCAAGTCCGTTAGTCGTTTGCAGGGGTCGTCAGCTTTGTATCCATCCGTATCCGAGGCTTGTTGTAGTTTCGGAACAATTAAGTTTTTACGTGATAAGGATGTTACCACTACCAAGGGGTTGGGCCGCAGCACACATTGGTTCACTACCTGGCGGGTACCAGGGTAGCTATCCAGGGAGGGACACGCGGAGGCTGTGTGTCAACTTGGACTAAGCATGCACAAAGATCGAAGTTGACTTTTGCGATATATGTGCTCTCCTCGCCTGCTGGTAAAAATGTATGTACACACGCCTGGACGCTTCTGTCCCTCGATATAAAATGCGTTATTTCCCATAAAGAGAACATATAATGGTCACTCAGCAGCCAGTGGAGAACGCTGGAAACGCATCGATGTCGAACCAGAAAAAAATGCTACGTATACGCTCCCATGTGCGGCGCAAAGTCATCAAAATCAGCTGTAACACGCCACCCTCAGAATAAAATGCTTCAGTTTCTTAGAGGCCTTCAAAAGCACAGTTTCCACTTGCAGAACTTGAAAGAAAACACCCAGGAGCTGTTGAAAACAGAACAGTGAAAAATCAAGCAGCAACAAATTTACTCGTTTTTTATGCATTTTGTGTACTCTCCTCGCCTGCTGGTAAAAATGTATGTACACACGTCTGGACGCCTGTGTCCCTCAATATAAAATGCGTTATTTCCCATCAAGAGAACCTGAAATGATCACTCAGCAGCCAGTGGAGAACGCTGGAAACGCATCGATGTCGAGCCACAAAAAAATGTTACGTATACGCCCCCGTGTGCGGCGCAAAGTCATCAAAATCAGCTGTAACATGCCACCCTCAGTTCAAAACGCCTCAGCTTCTTAAAGGCCTTCAAAATCACAGTTTCCTCTTGCAAAACGTGAAAGAAAACACCCAGGTGCTGTTGAAAACAGAACAGTGAAAAACCAAGCAGCAAACAAAATTACTCGTTTTTTATGCATTTTGGTAAAAATGTATGTACAAACGTCTGAACGCTTGTGTCCCTCAATATAAAATGCGTTATTTCCCATCAAGAGAACCTAAAATGGTCACTCAGCAGCCAGTCGAGAACGCTGGAAGCGCATCGATGTCGAGCCACAAAAAAATGTTACGTATACGCCCCCGTGTGCGGCGCAAAGTCATCAAAATCAGCTGTAACATGCCACCCTCAGTATAAAACGCCTCAGCTTCTTAAAGGCCTTCAAAATCACAGTTTCCTCTTTCAAAACGTGAAAGAAAACACCCAGGAGCTGTTGGAAACAGAACAGTGAACAACCAAGCAGTAACAAAATTACTCGGTTCTTATGCATTTTGGTAAAAATGTATGCACACACGTCTGGATGCTTGTCACCCTCAATATAAAATGCGTTATTTCCCATCAAGAGAACCTAAAATGTTCACTCAGCAGCCAGTCGAGCCACAAAAAAACGTTACGTATACGCCCCCGTGTGCCGCGCAAAGTCATCAAAATCAGCTCTAATACGCTACACTCAGAAAAAAACGCTTCGGTTTCTTAAAGGCCTTCAAAATCACAGTTTCCTCTTGCAAAACGTGAAAGAAAACACCCAGGAGCTGTTGAAAACAGAACAGTGAAAAACCAAGCAGTAACAAAATTAACCGGTTTTTTTGCATTTCGGTAAAAACGTATGTACAAGCGTCTGGACGCCTGTGTCCCTCAATATAAAATGCGTTATTTCCCATCAAGAGAACCTAAAATGGTCACTCAGCAGCCAGTGGAGAACTCTGGAAACGCATCGATGTCGAACCACAAAAAAATGTAACGTATACGTCCGCGTGTGCGGTGCAAAGTCATCAAAATCAGCTCTAACACGCTACCCTCAGAAAAAAACGCTTCGGTTTCTTAAAGGCCTTCAAAAGCACAGTTTCCTCTTTCAGAACGTGAAAGAAAGCACCCAGGAGCTGTTGAAAACAGAACAGTGAAAAACCAAGCAGTAACAAAATTAACCGGTTTTTTTGCATTTCGGTAAAAACGTATGTACAAGCGTCTGGACGCCTGTGTCCCTCAATATAAAATGCGTTATTTCCCATCAAGAGAACCTAAAATGGTCACTCAGCAGCCAGTGGAGAACTCTGGAAACGCATCGATGTCGAACCACAAAAAAATGTAACGTATACGTCCGCGTGTGCGGTGCAAAGTCATCAAAATCAGCTCTAACACGCTACCCTCAGAAAAAAACGCTTCGGTTTCTTAAAGGCCTTCAAAAGCACAGTTTCCTCTTTCAGAACGTGAAAGAAAGCACCCAGGAGCTGTTAAAAACAGAATAGTGAAAAACCAAGCAGTAATAAAATTAACCGGTTTTTATGCATTTCGGTAAAAACGTATGTACAAGCGTCTGGACGCTAGTGTCCCTCAATATAAAATGCGTTATTTCCCATCAAGAGAACCCAAAATGGTCACTCAGCAGCCAGTCGAGAACGCTGGAAACACATCGATGTCGAGCCACAAAAAATGTTACGTATACGCCCCCGTGTGCGGCGCAAAGTCATCAAAATCAGCTGTAACATGCCACCCTCAGTATAAAACGCCTCAGTTTCTTAAAGGCCTTCAAAATCACAGTTTCCTCTTGCAAAACGTGAAAGAAAATACCCAGGAGCTGTTGAAAACAGAACAGTGAAAAACCAAGCAGCAACGAAATTGCTCGTTTTTTATGCATTTTGGTAAAAATGTATGCACACACGTCTGGACGCTTGTGTCCCTCAATATAAAAGCGTCATTTCCCATCAAGAGATCCTAAAATGGTCACTCAACAGCCAGTGGACAACGCTGGAATCGCATCGATGTCGAGCCAGAAAAAAATGTTACGTATACACCCCCAGGTGCGGCGCAAAGTCATCAAAATCAGATGTAACATGCCACCCTCAGAATAAAATGCCTCAGTTTCTTAAAGGCCTTCAAAAGCGCAGTTTCCTCTTGCAAAACGTGAAAGAAAACACCCAGGAGCTGATGAAAACAGAACAGTGAACAACCAAGCAGTAACAAAATTACTCAGTTTTTATGCATTTTGGTAAAAATGTTTGCACACACGTCTGGACGCTTGTGACCCTCAACATGAATTGCATTATTTCCCAACAAGAGAAACAATAGTGGTCGCTCAGCAGCCAGTGGAGAACGCTGAAAACGCATCGATGTCGAGCCAGAAAAACGTTACATATACGCCCCCGTGTGAGGCGCAAAGTCATCAAAATCAGCTGTAACACGCTACCCTCAGAAAAAAACGCTTAAGTTTTTTAAAGGCCTTCAAAAGCACATTTTCCTCCTGCAGAACATAAAGGAAAACACCCAGGAGCTGTTGAAAACAGAACAGTGAAAAACCAAGCAGCAACAAAATTACTCGTCTTTTATGCATTTTGTGTGCTCTGCTCGCCTGCTGGTATAAATGTATGTACGCACGTCTGGACGCATGTGTCCCTCAATATCAAATGCATTATTTCCCATCAAGAGAACCTATAATGGTCATTCAGCAGCCAGTGGAGAACGCTGGAAACGCATCGATGTCGAGCCAGAAAAAAATGTTACGTATTCGCCCCCGTGTGCGGCGAAAGTCATCAAAATCAGTTGTAACACGCTACCCTGAGATAAAAACGCTTCAGTTTCTTAAAGGCCTTCAAAAGCACAGTTTCCCCTTGCAGAACGTGAAAGAAAATACCCAGGAGCTGTTGAAAACAGAACAGTGAAAAACCAAGCAGCAACAAAATTACTCGTTTCTTATGCATTTTGTGTGCTCTGCTCGCCTGCTGGTAAAAATGTATGTACACACGTCTGGACGCTTGCGTCCCTCAATATCAAATGCATTATTTCCCATCAAGAGAACCTAAAGTGGTCACTCAGCAGCCAGTGGAGAACGCTGGAAACGCATCGATGTCGAGCCACAAAAAAATGTTACGTAAACGCCCCCGTGTGCGGCGCAAAATCATCATAATCAGCTGTAACATGCCACCCTCAGAATGAAACGCTTCAGTTTCTTAAAGGCCTTCAAAAGCACAGTTTCCTCTTGCAAAACGTGAAAGAAAACACCCAGGAGCTGATGAAAACAGAACAGCGAACAACCAAGCAGTAACCAAATTACTCAGTTCTTATGCATTTTGGTAAAAATGTTTGCACATACGTCTGGACGCTTGTGACCCTCAACATGAAATGCATTATTTCCCATCAAGAGGAACCATAATGGTCACTCAGCAACCAGTGGAGAACGCTGAAGACGCATTGATGTCGAGCCAGAAAAATGTTACATATACGCCCCCGTGTGCGGCGCAAAGTCATCAAAATCAGCTGTAAGACGCTACCCTCAGAAAAAACCGCTTCTGTTTCTTAAAGGACTTCAAAAGCACAGTTTCCTCTTGCAGAACATGAAAGAAAATACCCAGGAGCTGTTGAAAACAGAACAGTAAAAACCCAAGCAGTAACAAAATTACTCGGTTTTTATGCATTTTGTGTACTCTCCTCGCCTGCTGGTAAAAATGTATGTACACACGTCTGGACGCCTGTGACCCTCAACATGAAAGGCATTATTTCCCATCAAGAGAAACTATAATGGTCACTCAGCATCCAGTGGAGATCGCTGGAAACGCATCGATGTCGAGCCACAAAAAAATGTTACGTATACGCCCCCGTGTGCGGCGCAAGGTCATCAAAATCAGCTGTAATGTGCCACCCTCAGAATAAAACGCTTCAGTTTCTTAAAGGCCTTCAAAAGCACAGTTTCCTCTCGCAAAACGTGAAAGAAAACACCCAGGAGCTGATGAAAACAGAACAGTGAACAACCAAGCAGTAACAAAATTACTCAGTTCTTATGCATTTTGGTAAAAATGTTTGCACATATGTCTGGACGCTTGTGACCCTCAACATGAGGCGCATTATTTCCCATCAAGGGGAACCATAGTGGTCACTCAGCAAGCAGTGGAGAACGCTGAAAACGCATTGATGTCGAGCCAGAAAAATGTTACTTATACGCCTCCGTGAGCGGCGCAAAGTGATCAAAATCAGCTGTAAGACGCTATTCTCAGAAAAAAACGCTTCAGTTTCTTAAAGGCCTTCAAAAGCACAGTTTCCTCTGGCAGAACGTGAAAGAAAATACCCAGGAGCTGTTGAAAACAGAACAGTGAAAGACCAAGCAGTAACAAAATTACTCGTTTTTTATGCATTTTGTGTACTCTCCTCGCCTGCTGGTAAAAATGTATGTACACACGTCTGGACGCTTGTGTCCCTCAATATAAAATGCGTTATTTCCCATCAAGAGAACCTAAAGTGGGCACTCAGCAGCCAGTGGAGAACGCTGGAAGCGCATCGATGTCGAGCCACAAAAAAATGTTACGTATACGCCCCCGTGTGCGGCGCAAAGTCATCAAAATCAGCTGTAACATGCCACCCTCAGTATAAAACGCCTCAGCTTCTTAAAGGCCTTCAAAATCACAGTTTCCTCTTGCAAAACGTGAAAGAAAACACCCAGGTGCTGTTGAAAACAGAACAGTGAAAAACCAAGCAGCAAACAAAATTACTCGGTTTTTATGCATTTTGGTAAAAATGTTTGCACACACGTCTGGGCGCTTGTGTCCCCCAATATAAAATGCATTATTTCCCATAAAGAGAACCTATAATGGTCACTCAGCAGCCAGTGGAGAACGCTGGAAATGCATCGATGTCGAGCCAGAAAAAATGTTACGTATACGCTCCCATGTGCGGCGCTAAGTCATCAAAATCAGCTGTAACACACCACAATCAGAATAAAACGCTTCAGTTTCTTAAAGGCCTCCAAAATCACAGTTTCCTCTTGCAAAACGTGAAAGAAAATACCCAGGAGCTGTTGAAAACAGAACAGTGAAAAACCAAGCAGAAACAAAATTACTCGTTTTTTATGCATTTTTTGTACACTTCTCGCCTGCTTGTAAAAATGTATGTACACACGTCTGGACGCTTGTGACCCTCAACATGTAATGCATTATTTCCCATCAAGAGAAACAATAGTGGTCGCTCAGCAGCCAGTGGAGAACGCTGAAAACGCATCGATGTCGAGCCAGAAAAATGTTACATATACGCCCCCGTGTGAGGCGCAAAGTCATCAAAATCAGCTGTAACACGCTACCCTCAGAAAAAAACGCTTAAGTTTTTTAAAGGCCTTCAAAAGCACATTTTCCTCGTGCAGAACATAAAGGAAAACACCCAGGAGCTGTTGAAAACAGAACAGTGAAAAACCAAGCAGCAACAAAATTACTCGTCTCTTATGCATTTTGTGTGCTCTGCTCGCCTGCTGGTAAAAATTTATGTACACACGTCTGGACGCTTGCGTCCCTCAATATCAAATGCATTATTTCCCATCAAGAGAACCTATAATGGTCACTCAGAAGCCAGTGGAGAACGCTGGAAACGCATCGATGTCGAGCCAGAAAAAAATGTTACGTATTCGCCCCCGTGTGCGACGAAAGTCATCAAAATCAGTTGTAACACGCTACCCTGAGATAAAAACGCTTCAGTTTCTTAAAGGTCTTCAAAAGCCTAGTTTCCTCTTGCAGAACGTGAAAGAAAATACCCAGGAGCTGTTGAAAACAGAACAGTGAAAAACCAAGCAGCAACAAAATTACTCGTCTTTTATGCATTTTGTGTGCTCTCCTCGCCTGCTGGTAAAAATGTATGTACACACGTCTGGACGCTTGTGTCCCTCAACATGAAATGCATTATGTTCCATCAAGAGAACCTATAATGGTCACTCAGCAGCCAGTGGAGAATGCTGAAAACGCATCGATGTCGAGCCAGAAAAATGTTCCGTATACGCTCCCGTGTCCGGCGCAAAGTCATCAAAATCAGCTCTAACAGGCTACCCTCAGAAAAAAACGCTTCAGTTTCTTAAAGGCCTTCAAAAGCACAGTTTCCTCATGCAGAACGTGAAAGAAAACACCCAGGAGCTGTTGAAATCAGAACACTGAAAAACCAAGCAGCAACAAAATTACTCGTCTTCTATGCATTTTGTGTGCTCTGCTCGCCTGCTGGTAAAAATGTATGTACACACGTCTGGACGCCTGTGACCCTCAACATGAAATGCATTATTTCCCATCAAGAGAAACTATAATGGTCACTCAGCAGCCAGTGGAGAACGCTGGAAACGCATCGATGTCGAGCCACAAAAAAATGTTACGTATAGGCCCCCGTGTGCGGCGCAAAGTCATCAAAATCAGCTGTAACATGCCACCCTCAGAATGAAACGCTTCAGTTTCTTAAAGGCCTTCAAAAGCACAGTTTCCTCTTTGCAAAACGTGAAAGAAAACACCCAGGAGCTGATGAAAACAGAACAGCGAACCACCAAGCAGTAACAAAATTACTCAGTTCTTATGCATTTTGGTAAAAATGTTTGCACATACGTCTGGACGCTTGTGACCCTCAACATGAGGTGCATTATTTCCCATCAAGAGGAACCATAATGGTCACTCAGCAACCAGTGGAGAACGCTGAAGACGCATTGATGTCGAGCCAGAAAAATGTTACATATACGCCTCCGTGTGCGGCGCAAAGTCATCAAAATCAGCTGTAAGACGCTACCCTCAGAAAAAACCGCTTCAGTTTCTTAAAGGCCTTCAAAAGAACAGTTTCCTCATGCAGAACGTGAAAGAAAACACCCAGGAGCTGTTGAAATCAGAACACTGAAAAACCAAGCAGCAACAAAATTACTCGTCTTCTATGCATTTTGTGTGCTCTGCTCGCCTGCTGTTAAAAATGTATGTACACACGTCTGGACGCCTGTGACCCTCAACATGAAATGCATTATTTCCCATCAAGAGAAACTATAATGGTCACTCAGCAGCCAGTGGAGAACGCTGGAAACGCATCGATTTCGAGCCACAAAAAAATGTTACGTATACGCCCCCGTGTGCGGCGCAAAGTCATCAAAATCAGCTGTAATGTGCCAACCTCAGAATAAAACGCTTCAGTTTCTTAAAGGCCTTCAAAAGCACAGTTTCCTCTTGCAAAACGTGAAAGAAAACACCCAGGAGCTGATGAAAACAGAACAGTGAACAACCAAGCAGTAATAAAATTACTCCGTTTTTATGCATTTTGGTAAAAATGTTTGCACATATGTCTGGACGCTTGTGACCCTCAACATGAGGCGCATTATTTCCCATCAAGGGGAACCATAATGGTCACTCAGCAACCAGTGGAGAACGCTGAAAACGCATTGATGTCGAGCCAGAAAAATGTTACTTATACGCCTCCGTGTGCGGCGCAAAGTGATCAAAATCAGCTGTAAGACGCTACCCTCAGAAAAAAACGCTTCAGTTTCTTAAAGGCTTTCAAAAGCACAGTTTCCTCTTGCAGAACGTGAAAGAAAATACCCAGGAGCTGTTGAAAACAGAACAGTGAAAAACCAAGCAGCAACAAAATTACTCGTTTTTTATGCATTTTGTGTACTCTCCTCGCCTTCGAGAGAGCTTCGGTTTCTTCGGTTTCTTAAAGGCCTTCAAAAGCACAGTTTTCTTATGCAGAACGTGAAAGAAAACGCCCAGGAGCTGTTGAAAACAGAACAGTGAAAAACCAAGCAGCAACAAAATTACTCGTCTTTTATGCATTTTGTGTGCTCTGCTTGCCTGCTGGTAAAAATGTTTGTACAAACGTCTGGACGCTTGTGTCCCTCAATATCAAATGCATTATTTCCCATCAAGAGAACCTAATGTGGTCGCTCAGCAGCCAGAGGAGAACGCTGGAAACGCATCGATGTCGAGCCACAAAAAAATGTTACGTATACGCCCTCGTGTGCGGCGAAAGTCATCAAAATCAGCTGTAACACGCTACCCTGAGAAAAAAACGCTTCAGTTTCTTAAAGGCCTTCAAAAGCACAGTTTCCTCCTGCAGAAGAGAAAGGAAAACACCCAGGAGCTGTTGAAAACAGAACAGTGAAAAACCAAGCAGCAACAAAATTACTCGTCTTTTATGCATTTTGTGTGCTCTGCTCGCCTGCTGGTAAAAATGTATGTACACACGTCTGGACGCTTGTGTCCCTCAATATCAAATGCATTATTTCCCATCAAGAGAACCTAAAGTGGTCACTCAGCAGCCAGTGGAGAACGCTGAAAACGCATCGATGTCGAGCCACAAAAAAATGTTACGTATACGCCCCCGTGTGCGGCGCAAAGTCATCAAAATCAGCTCTAACAGGCGACCCTCAGAAAAAAAAAAGCTTCGGTTTCTTAAAGGCCTTCAAAAGCACAGTTTCCTCATGCAGAACGTGAAAGAAACCGCCCAGGAGCTGTTGAAAACAGAACAGTGAAAAACCAAGCAGCAACAAAATTACTCGTCTTTTATGCATTTTGTGTGCTCTGCTCGCCTGCTGGTAAAAATGTATGTACAAACGTCTGGACGCTTGTGTCCCTCAATATCAAATGCATTATTTCCCATCAAGAGAACCTAATGTGGTCACTCAGCAGCCAGAGGAGAACGCTGGAAACGCATCGATGTCGAGCCACAAAAAAATGTTACGTATACGCCCTCGTGTGCGGCGAAAGTCATCAAAATCAGCTGTAACACGCTACCCTGAGAAAAAAACGCTTCAGTTTCTTAAAGGCCTTCAAAAGCACAGTTTCCTCTTGCAGAACGTGAAAGAAGATACCCAGGAGCTGTTTAAAACAGAACAGTGAAAAACCAAGCAACAACAAAATTACTCGTCTTTTATGCATTTTGTGTGCTCTGCTCGCCTGCTGGTAAAAATGTATGTACACACGTCTGGACGCTTGTGTCCCTCAATATCAAATGCATTATTTCCCATCAAGTGAACCTGAAGTGGTCACTCAGCAGCCAGTGGAGAACGCTGGAAACGCATCGATGTCGAGCCACAAAAAAAATGTTACATATACGCCTCCGTGTGCGGCGCAAAGTCATTCAAAATCAGCTGTAACGTGCCAGCTGACTTCGACAACATTCAACTTTACCGTGATGACTGGAAGCCGAACATTAATTTGTTGAAAACAGAGACTATGTTATTCAAAACGCAGCTGTCTAAGGCCTCTAGGGATACTAGAAAGCACTGGCGAAGGTTCTCAATTCTTGACATGACGGCATAAACTGGCAAATATATTGAAGTATAATCAGATACCTTGGGATCTGGCTGGATAAAAATGTGGATGCTGCTTTGGCAAGGATTCGGGAGGCTTTTGCTCTGACAAGATGGCTTTTTCATAGCAGCCAAGGTGAAGGTAATCTGCTGCAAGACCTTAATCAGGCCCATGATTGCCTACGGATGTCCCGTTTGGTTCAATGTGAGTGCCAGCTGAATGGAAAGGATTCGAGTTTTTGAGAGGCAATGTCTAAGATACTGTCTCGAATAGCACAGAACACCAGAGTCCGAATACACAGACTCTACCCCAACGAGGTGATATACAATAGGGCGAGGATCTCTCCAATCGATAACCATCTGATAAAGCTGATTTGAGGTCACGCTGCGACTTCGGTCAATAACCTGATCTCCGGAGCTTACTACCCCAACAGTGTGTACCCTGAGCGAGTGTGTCCTTACGGCTTTGTTGCAGTCGGCAATCGGAGAGACGTAGTCGAGCAGCATCAACGCATTTGTTGGCTGGAGTGGACATAAACTCTCCTGAGAAATATGTGTATATTTACGTACATACTGTTGCGAAATATTCTATCCCACACCGAATAGGGTTCGCACCACTGGATTGGGATGAACTAAAATTGTCCTTTTTATCCGAATGAAAACACACACACTTTTCTTGTTTCACCACAGATCAATTATCTGTGCAGCTTCACCACTTTTCTTTATTTTCCAAAACCGATTGAACACTTTAAACTTTATTACACAAACAAACCTTTATTGAAAGCTTTTATTTTCACACTGTTTGATCACACCGACTTGTCACACGCTGTTCAATTCCACAAACTGAATGTCTCCCGAGGGCGAGTGTTCGCGCTTATATAGCTCTCGGTGCTTCTTCTCGAATCTTCGTCGGAAGTTCCCCTTTGGAAATCTCTAGAATGCTCTGATATTCGGCATTACGCCGTTGGAAGTTTCGATCATTCCAATTTCCCCTTCACCAGAGCTTTCGAACTTCGACAGCGAAATTCGAACTTAACCGTCGGTTTGTGTCTCCGCAATAATACTGTTGCGGAGATGCAGGCGGACCGTTAAGTTCGAAAACTCTCTGGAAGCGGGGATTGGAATGATGACAACTTCCAATGGAATTGTCAGAGCGTTCTAGAGATTTCCGAAGGGGAACTTCCAACGGCGAACATTCGAGACGGTGGACCGAGAGCTATATAAGCGCGAACACTCGCCCTTGACATTAATTCAGTTTGTTGTATAAAACAGCGTGTGACAAGTCGGTGTGATCAACCAAGGTGAAAAGAAAAGCTTTCAATAAAGGTTTGTTTGTGTAATAAAGTTTAAAGTGGATAGTATTGGATAACAAAGTTTAAAGTGGATAGTATTGGATAACAAAGTTTAAAGTGGATAGTATTGGATAATAAAGAAAAGTGGTGAAGCTACACAGATAATTGATCTGTGGTGAAAGAATTAAAAGTGTGTGTGTTTCAATTTAAATAAAAAGGACAATTGTAGTTTATCGCAATCCAGTGGTGCGAGCCCTATTTGGTGTGGGGATCGAATAAGTCGTAACATTTGGTGTCAGAAGTGGGATTGCGAGTAAACGAGTGGAACGTTTATTTAAATTGTGAATTGCACAAAGTGAATTGTTAAGAGATAGAAAAAATGGTGAAATTGGAAAAGTTGACAATCGAACAACTGAAAAGAGAGCTGGATGCTCGGCAATCATCCACAGTGGGAAGTAAAGCCAACCTGGTGGAGAGATTGCGATCAGCGTTGCAGGAAGAAGGTGTCGACTGGGAGAGTTGTGAATTCGTAGTGGAGAAGCCGTCGACATCTACTGAGCCAGGGTTCGATATGCAGCAAATTCTCGCGGCTATGAACGCTATGAGTGCTTCCATGAGCCAGAGACTAGAAGCAACCATACATCAAAAGTTGGAGGAAAATTCCACTTCTCTGAGTCAGAAATTGGAGGAAAATTCCACTTCCATAAGCCAGAAACTGGAGGCGACCGTACATCAAAAGTTGGAGGAAAATTCTGCTGCCGTAAGTAGAAAGTTGGAGGAAAATTCCACTTACCTGAATCAGAAGCTGGAAGAGATGCTAGAGAACTCTCGAGAAAGCTTAGGAAACATCCAGCAGGCCGTCGACGATCGATTCCAGAACGTCAAGGAGAGAATCGAGACACTAGAATCGAGGTTCGACAAGAAGGTTCTAGATCTCGAAAATAATCAAGAAAAGGTAATCGAGACTATGGAATCGAGGTTCGACAAGAAGGTTCTGGAACTCGAGAAAACTGTCCATAACGTTCTGCATCAAGGAATCGTTGTACCAACTGCAGCATCGAAATTCACAGCTCCCAACTTCGATGGCACGAGCGCTTTCAACATCTTTAAGCTCCAGTTCGAGACAACAGCGGAACGGAATCAATGGGGAGAAGAAGATCGTGTGGCCGCTCTAGTAATTTCGCTTAAAGGCGAAGCAGCTGGTGTTTTACAGACCATCCCGGAGACCCAGAGAAGGAACTACACAGCCATATGGGATGCTCTCCATCGAAGATACGGCAGTGAGCACATGCAGGAGATGCACAAGCTGGAACTCAAAGGGCGCAAGCAGCGTTTAAACCATCTTGCCTACGCGGATGTTGCAATTGATGTGGTGGAGAAACTTAAAACGGATTCTTTCATCCAAGGGCTAAGGGACCCCGATATGCAACGAAGCTTGGTTCTCCTGCCGAAGACATCTTTCAAGGAGACAGTTGCCAGCGCTCTCGCATGTGAAACATCGCTCTTGATATGCCGACCTTCTATCAAACTACGGCGCATATCTCAAAACCAGAATAGTTCCAGAACAACAACAGCGAGTAGAAGTGGTTCATTCCCGGGTAGATGCTACATCTGCGACCAGCAGGGGCACATAGCGAGAAACTGCCGTCTGCGGAGAAAACGTTCCTTCAGCAAATTGCGACGTAATTCCAGAGCAACGACAGTGAGTAGGTGTCGCTCGTTCTCAGGTAGCTGCTATATCTGCGACCAGCAGGGGCACATTGCAAAAGACTGTCGTCTGCGGAGAAAGCGTTCATCCAGCAAATTACGGCGTAGTTCCAGAGAAACAACGGTGAGTAGGAGCCGCCCGTTCCCAGGTAAATGCTACATCTGCAACCAGCAGGGGCACATGGCGAGAAATTGCCATCTGGTAAGAAGGCGTCCGAGGTCGAATTCGCCAAAAGGAGATCAAGCGAAAGCACGCGAATACCGGAAGGGAAGCAGCCATAGAAACGCGGATGCATTAACGAGCCGACCTCGCGGCGTTGAATGCAAGCATTGTTCACGTGCGGAAACTAAAGAAGGGGTCACCGATATCCGTCGTTTCCATGTGCTGCCAGAAGATGCTTGGAGTGCCGAGAAGGTTGGAAGAAAGCAGCGAGAGGATGCCGATCTGGCAGTCATCATTGACTACCAAGAACGAGGTTTTCGACCAAGTTGGCAGCAAATATCCAGTGAAAGCCCAATCGTGAAAGCTTACTGGGCTCAATGGCAGAGTTTGAAGCTGAAGAACGGTTGCCTCTACCGCAGTTGGGAAAGTGAGGACGGGAACATTGTAAACAATCTGCTGGTAATACCAAAAGGGCAAATCGACGAGGTCATCCGAGAATACCACGAGGGACCAAGCGGGGGTCATCTTGGTGTTAACAATGTTGTGTCAGATTGACACAACAGCTGGGGTGCGCGCGTTCAGTGCGCACACGGCTAGCTCCTGAGGGATGGGTTCGGGGATTCGGTGGTCGGGAGATATAGGGCGCCACGTAGTTTTGTGAAAACTACGAAAACTAAAAAGGAAACGACCAGATTCGCTTAGAAATGAGGGGGGACACTTTATTTTGGGTTTTATCTCTTTCCGCTTAATGAATGCGGGGTGCTCGGCATCCGTAATGGGAGACGCGATTCCCAAAACGGGTCGGTTCGTTAGGGGTTGGGGATTAGTGGGTAATTCGAGGGGGGTGAAAAAAAAAACAAATTAAATATGTGAAAGGAATACTTCCCGGGGACTGGTGAATACTTCGGCTACTCCTCCTTTTTCACGCTTCCTGCCTCCGCTTCACGCCTTTTATGTTTCACTGGTTTTTTTTCTTCCCTTCCTTTCTTGTGTTGCTCTGCCTTTTTCTTGTTTTCTTTTGTTCTCTGCTTTTTCTCAGGTGGTGGCCACTGTCCACTCACCAACCGTCTTGTCACTTGCACAGTTCTTCTCCAATTGCCTTTGTTTTCACGGGTTACTTTCCCGTCTACCCCTCCAACCGGTTCGCACACACGCCACACACACACATTTGGGGCGAATTCGGCCATCTTTATTTTGGATTAAGCTCCCGGGTCTGGCGAGTGTAATCCAATCGGGTGATTTCTCTTCACACTTATTTGCTGTTTAATTTTTAGGATTCTCTATTTCCTTTTTTCCTTTAATTGAGATAAATTACTGGCTTTCTCGCCCCGCCCTGTCCTTTTGGCGGTTGAAGCCTAAGGTGGTGTGTGAGAATTCGCCCCAGTCCATTTGGCTATCGGAACAAAGGGAATCACCTCCAGAGTTCCAATAGCCTCCACACTCACTCCATTCAGCTCCGGTTGTTGTCTTGGGTAACGGAAGCATTCATCACCCCGGTTGTACTAAAAGTTATAAAATTAAACGTCTCCCTCGAATAACCCGGTGATTAGGTGCACTCAAGCACTCCTTTGTCTTCGAGGGACTTGTAAGTATCGAAGCCCTCGCCGAATATCGAGCTACCCGCTCACAATTCAAGTATTTACAATGTTTCTATTTTTTTCCTCTTTGACATATAGGGGCGAGACAACAATTTACTCATTGGGTTCACAATTCTTTTGGGGTTTCAACATTCATTTGCTTTTAGACGACACTTTACTGATTGGGGGTGACATTCTTCTTTGGCTCAAACAATTATTTAGTTAGGGTGGGGCCTTCGCCCTTGTCGTGGTCTCGATGGGGACCGTCCGTCCCTGTTGTCGGCGTTTGGGACCGTCCGTCCCTGTTGTCGGCGTTTGGGACCGTCCGTCCCTGTTGTCGGCGTTTGGGACCGTCCGTCCCTGCTGTCAGTGTTGGGGACCATCCGTCCCTGCTGTCGGCGTTGGGGACCGTCCGTCCCTGCTGTCGGACCGTCCGTCCGGTCTTACCTGCTTTGTTGCCCCCTCAAGCGAGTCGGACCACGATACCGCAAGATCCTCCTGATCCGCGTATGCACCGAGGCCACCCTCAAAAGAGAGCAACGGACCAAAATGATGGGTTGAAGTACGGGAGAGGGAGGGATGGAGCGGAAAAGGTTTTTGGTGGGTATTTGTACGCAACAACAAGACTGTAGAAAAGATCAAGAGACGTTTCTACTGGGTAGGATGCCATGAGTCGGTTACGCGTTTCATTCGCAGGTGTGAACAGTGTGCAAAGGCAAAGGGTCCAGTAAGGAAAACTCGAGGAAATATGCAGCAATACAATGTTGGAGCACCGTTCGAACGTATCGCAATGGACATTGCAGGCCCATTCTCAATGAGCAACGCTGGAAACAAGTACGCACTAGTGGTGATCGATTACTTCAGCAAGTGGCCTGAGGTGTTTTGCATCCCGAACCAGGAAGCCAAAACCATTTCGGATGCATTCGTGAATAACTGGGTTTCGCGTTATGGAGTACCAATGGAACTGCACTCAGACCAAGGGAGAAACCTCGAGTCGTCGGTGTTCAAAGAACTCTGTGACATGCTAGGTATCAGAAAGACGCGGGCAACACCATTACACCCACAATCTGATGGCATGGTCGAAAGGTTCAACCGGACGATGGAGGAATACCTGAGAAAAGTCGTCGTCGGAGATCAGAAGGACTGGGATGAACATCTTCCCCTTTTCTTAATTGCATACCGTTCGGCACAGCACAATTCAACGGCAACAACACCCGCCGAAGCCATTTTTGGAACTGATCTCCGACTTCCATCGGACTTTAAGTTCGGCGTGGTAGTACCGACAACTAGCGGCAGGGAAGACTTCGTAACCGAAAAGAAAGAACAGCTGAACTCTATCCATCAGTTCGTCCGGGAGCGACTGAACTTGGTCAGCGATAAAATGAAGGCGCGATACGACTTGAGGGCGAATACTTCTGGATTCGAGACCGGACAATTGGTATTGCTGTACAACCCACAACGGAAAAAAGGCTTTTGCCCCAAATTGCAATCAGCCTGGGACGGACCATATGAGGTCATCAAGAAACTCAATGACGTGGTATACCGGATACAGCAGATGGGAAACAGACGGGCGAAGTATAAAATTGTCCACGTAGAGAGGTTAGCACCATATTACGGAGAAGGATCCAATCGCTTGTTCGAGGACGAACAACTTTAGGAGGAGGGCAGTGTTGCGGAGATGCAAGCGGACCGTTAAGTTCGAAAACTCTCTGGAAGCGGGGATTGGAATGATGTCAACTTCCAATGGAATTGTCAGAGCGTTCTAGAGATTTCCGAAGGGGAACTTCCAACGGCGAACATTCGAGACGGTGGACCGAGAGCTATATAAGCGCGAACACACGCCCTTGACATTCATTCAGTTTGTTGTATAAAACAGCGTGTGACAAGTCGGTGTGACCAACCAAGATGAAAGGAAAAGCTTTCAATTAAGGTTTGTGTATCGTGTAATAAAGTTTAAAGTGGATAGTATTGGATAATAAGGCTTAAAGTGGATAGTATTGGATAATAAAGAAAAGTGGTGAAGCTACACAAATAATTGATCTGTGGTGAAAGAATTAAAAGTGTGTGTGTTTCAATTTAAATAAAAAGGACAATTGTAGTTTATCGCAATGCAGTGGTGCGAACCCTATTTGGTGTGGGGATCGAATAATTCGTAACAATATTTACATATTGTTGCGGAGACACAAAACGACGGTTAAGTTCGAATTTCGCTGTCGAAGTTCGAAAGCTCTCCTGAAGCGGAGATTGGAATGATGTCAACTGTCAACGGCGTAATGCTAATTGTCAGAGCATTCTAGAAATTTCCGAAGGGGAGCTTCCGACGGCGAACATTCGAGAAGGTGAACCGAGAGCTATATAAGCGCGAACACTCGCCCTCGGCATACATTCAATTTGTGGAATTGAACAGCGTGTGACAAGTCGGTGTGATAAAACAGTGTGAAAATAAAAGCTTTCAATAAAGGTTTGTTTGTGTAATAAAGTGGATAGTATTGGATGATAAAGAAACGTGGTGAAGCTGCACAGATATTTGATCTGTGGTGAAACAAGAAAAGTGTGTGTGTTTTAATTCGGATACAAAGCCAATTGTAGTTTATCGCAATCCAGTGGTGCGAACCCTATTTGGTGTGGGATTGAAAATTTCGTAACAATATGTATGTGCATAGTCGTACACTCGTACAATATTTTACAAATTTGTAAATCTAAGGACTACGGACTCATTTTGATTCTTCTTCTTCTTCTTCTTCTTCTTTGAACGCTTCGACTATTTCGGTCTTTATAATCAAGTTGCTGGGATGGTAAAGGACTAACAAAGGCCTCGTAGGGGTAGCATCTATCCGACGGATGTTGGCCTGCTAAAAAGCCAGAAGAGTCACCGCAGACGAATATCTTGCGACACTGATAGTAAGTTCCATCCCCACCTCCTCGTGGTGTCATCAGAAGATTTTCTATTAGATGTTTCAGACGGGAAAGGGCGAATGGCGAGAATCTTGCGCAAAAAAACAGAATTAGTCGGTAGGGCTACGGCCTAGTAAGCCGTAACCGTAAAAAAAACCACAAACTCCGAAACAACCACAAGCCTCGGATGAAACGGACCGGATTAATGTAAAAAATGAAAAAAGGACAACAATCTTCGGCTCTGTACGTGGAATGCTAAGTCCCTAAATAGGCCACGTGCAGCCGAAGAACTCGCGGATGCCCTAGACCGCTATAAAGAGAACATAACCGCCATCCAGAAAATGCGATGGAATGGACCGGGTATAAAGCGGATGAAAAACTCCGACATTTGACGACTGCTATAGGGAGAGAGAACAACGATTATTCGGATATGGATTAGTTGTTGTTTTTGACTTAGTCCACAGTCAAAAAGTCCTAAGCCTAACAAAATGATGAATTCTATGATATCCTAGACAGAACATATGTCCCAGGTATGATATCAAAACTGAGCTGGTGCCGAGCTGGGTAATTAAAACATCTTTGAACTAGTCACCGCAAGCCCAAGCCTACACGACATAACACCCGATAACGAACACAGGCAGATCTTGCTACGGGCGAAATCTCCTTCTAGCAGTACGCTCTTCCCGCACCTCGATATACACAAAAGCACCTGGCGGTCACCAGATCAATCAATCACTAACCAGACTGATCATATCGCGATCGACGTCCGACACTCCTCCACTATTCTTGATGTCCGAACTTTCCGAGGGGGTAACATCGACTCGGACCACTATTTTGTAGTAGCTAAGATGCGAATACGGATATCACGAACGCAGCGGAGTAGAGTAAGAATACAAAGTTATGACATCGGAAGGCTACTATCGCCAGAAACCGCTCGTGCTTTTACCGATCGCGTTTCCCTTAAGCTCTCCAATACACCTCAACCCTCCTCGCTGTCAATAGAACAGCTGTGGAGCCTTTGCAAACAAGCCCTGAAAAGCTCTGCATCCGAAATGTTGGGCTTCAAGGATCTTGAGGAAACTCAAGTCGAATAAAGCTGCTGGCGCAGACGGACTGTCTGCTGAGCTCTTCAAGCTCATCTGTAAGATATGGTCAGAGGAAAGCATGCCCGAGTAATGGAGTCTCAGCATCGTATGCCCGATCCACAAGAAAAAAGACCCATTTGACTTCGCTAACTACAGAGGAATAAGTTTTCTTAACTTCGCCTACAAAATCTTCCGTTTTGTGTGAATGCCTGAAGACTTTTGTGAATAAGCTGACAGGTCCTTATCAGTGCGGATTCAGGCCAGGGAAGTCCACCATCGATTAAATCTTCACACTACGGCAGATCCTGGAAAAAAACAATGTACACTTCAAAACCGCATACGACAGCGTAATTATAGACGAGCTATACATCGCTATGTCTACCTTTGACATTCCTGCTAATCTCGTCAGACTATGCAGCATGACTTTGGAGAATGCTCCCTGCTCCATCCGAATGGGATAGTTCCGACGTCAAAAAAGGATTCAGGCAGAGCGATGCGCTGTCGTGTGATTTCTTCAACATCATATTAGAAACGATTGGTGCAAGAATCACTGCCCAATACAAGAGGCACAATCTATTTCAAATCCTTGCGAGATCACAGCGAGATGTCAATGAGGCGTTTGCGAGTATTGAGATGGAGGCGGCGAAAGTTGCTTTGGCGGTAAACGAGGGCAAAACTAAATATGTGCTATCATTAAAAAAGGACACTCACCAACGACGTCTTGGCCAGAACGTTTGTATTGGCAAATATAAGTTTGAGGTAGCCAAGGATTTCGTCTACCTTGGCTCCACAGTGACCTGGAACAACGACATCAGTTCCGAAATCAACCGCAGAGTCGATCTTGCCAATCGCTGTTTCTTTGGGCTCAGGAGGCGATTGAGTAATAGAGCCCTCTCCCGAACGACAAAGTTGACTCTATATAAGACCCTTTTCATCCCGGTCCTGCTGTACGGCGCAGAAGCATGGACACTATCAAAAGCGGATGAGGAGGCCCTTGGTCGGTTCGAGAGAAAGATTTTGCGCGTGGTTTTTGGGCCTATAAACGCAGACGGGGGGGATGGAGGAGAAGATTCAACCACGAACTTTACGGGCTGTACAGCAACATGAGCCTAGTCAGGCGTCTACGGATTCAACGCCTAAGATGGCTAGGCCATGTAGAGCGAATGGACACCGCAGCTCCAGCCCGGAGCGTCTTTGAACCCAACCACGAGGGACGAAGAAACAGAGGACGGCCGCACTTGAGATGGCGCACACAAGTGGAAGGGGACCTCAGCCAACTAGGTGTGCGCCAATGGAAAAGGCTAGCGATAGATCGTGCTAGTTGGTAGGGCATGTTGGTTGAGGCCCTGGTTCACCCCGAACTGTAGCGCCAGATAAGAAGAAGAAGAATCAAGTTGCTGAGAAAAATTCAAGCAATTCAGGCCGTTGACCTGATACGCCATTGGAAGACAATATTGTAAGTGTTATCAAAGAAATACATGCCAATATGCTCAACAAAGTGACTCCAAAATAAACCCTCCATATGGGGCAACAGATCCCCTTCCACTAATTTCCTAATGTGTGCAAGAACTTCTAGGTTAGGCTAGGACTGCCCTATTAACGAGAGGTCAAGACTCACTTAGACTACGAGAGGTCCATTGTGCCCAGTTAACCACCTGGATATAGATAGTAATCCCAGTAATCTGTTCAGCCCAATGTTATTTACCTCTTCTAGTCCCCAAAGGAAGTGACTTCCAAGGAATAGGTTCCTTTTTGTGGGCTAGTGCTGGGCACTCGCACAGAAGGAGTTGGCGCTTGATCCTAATCTAGCTGGCTTGCCCGCCTTCTCATTTTCGTATGACCTGGTACCCAGTAGAGGGTCACCCTATTGTCATCTGATATCTCCTCTAGCCTCTCTTTGCAGACACTTACGAGCTTGGATCTTATTCACGTTCTCCGCAGAGCTTTAATGGTTGCCTGGCTGTCAACATAATGTTGATCCTTTTATCTGAGAGGTTTCCTCTAAGAATCAGGTCCGCAGCTACAGTCATTATCAAGTCTATAAGAGTGAATAGCTTCACGAGATTCGAAATAGACCCCGGCTCCTGTATCGGTATCTATTTTGGATGCGTCGGAGGTTCATTTTCCGTACATACCATACCACTGCCCCATTTCTCCCTGGAAGGAATTCTGATGGAGAATCTTCTCTCGCAGCAAGGAAATCGGGTGATATAGTCCGTTTCGGTTTTGAAGCTCGAGATGGCTCATCGATTCAAGACTGATGCGTGGCTATGAGGACTCCATGCCCAAAGACCGGATTCCTGCATTTTTAGCGCAATTCTGGCTGCGATACTTTCGCAGTATACATATGTATGTCTAAGAGTGGACGGTTCATTACTATTTCAAGAGCCGCCGTTGGTGTCGATTTCATAGATCCAGGTACTGCCTGACAACATGCCTTCTGAGTCCTTGCAACACTTTGAAGACGGTATTTCTTCTCAAGTTCCTTCCACCGAACAATTGAACCATAGACTAAAATAGGTCTTATCACCGCAATATACAACTTTTAGCTTGAAGCCCCATGTCTTTCCAAAGGCTACTCTTAACGAATACAGTGCGATGAAGGCTTTTTTGGGTTCTTTCGTTGATGTTGTCCTTCCAGCTAAGCTTGGAATCTAAAATTATGCCAAGGTATTCGGCAGTTTTATTGGTGATCAGATCGATACCATTCATACGGATATTCTCCTTTCTCGAGAGGACTATATCGGTTTTCGTCGGTTTTACTCCCAGGTCTCGCCCCATGACCCAGCTATTAACTAGTAGCAGTGCATAACTTAGTCTTTCGCTGAGGACCTCAGGAAATTTTCCATGTATCAGAATGGCAATGTCGTCAGTTAGAACCAAAAAGCACTTGATTCCTACTCCCATCATCTCGTGCCAATGCTTATGCTCTATATACAGCACTACAGTATCCCTACGATTAAAAGCATACTTTCAGGCACCAGCCTGATCTGGAACGAACGATCCGGCTACCCTTACAACCACATCGCTCTTTTTGCAACCGCCCAACACCCATATCAATGCCATCCGTCCGGCACCCTTCTCATCCACCTATCTTAACTCTAGATACATACAATGGAAACTCGAGATAAGATTACGCGCCGAGCAGCACAAATCGTCAACTTTATTTATAACGGTTATTTTGATTTCACTAAGACTACACGTCTTATGTCAAGAGAAGGCGACAAACAACGATTTCAGTCCAAGCAGACCGAGTTCGTACCCGAATGTCGCCTACTCACCGTCTTATTGCCGCAGTCGTTCGCGAACACAGCCCGTCACCACTGATCCGCGCAACTTTTACATACCTCGACCTAATAGATACATAACACACATATCCATCCGATCAAGCTCCAATTGACACACGTAATGTTGACACTGAGTCAGTGAATCGGGAAAAGTTGATTCGAAAGTGTTATTCGAGAAAGTGATCCAAAAAGCTCATGGATTCGTCGCATTTGAATTCGTTTCGTGAGGTATCAGCGGCAGCGTCAAAGGCTCTCGATCCGACGATAACGCGTCGCGCTCGGGCCGCGGTGACCACGGCCGGGGTGCCGCGACGTGTCCTCAAGAAACACATCCAACAGAAGTACCTGTTATGTGGGTTCGCAATACATGTAGTTATTATTTGTATCTATAAGATTCAACTCGTGATTGGGTTGTAATAGAATATTTTCTCTCTTATCTCCTTGTGCTCTCTGTGTTTCTGCTCTGGATAGGCATTCTTATCAACGCCCGCGTATCTTTACGGCAATGTTGTCGAATCAGATAAGGAATGGGTCGTACGGATATGGCCGGCAATTGTTTATCAAGCGATAACACAAATCTGCCGGTCAATACTGGAACATTTGACCACGGAGTATCGAGGCAAACCCGACGAAACGATAGCATATCGTCGGATATTTCTGATAGCGACTGGAATTACATGCGTCTCGCTGATGATAAGCGGATGCCTATTCTCATCGGCCTGGATTAAGATCACAACAACAACGCAGGTGATAGCAATCCTGTGTTATGGTGTTTTTGCAGGTAAGTCGCGATGATAGTGGGTTACCGTCGTGTCGTATCTCAGATAAGGGATGATGGGGGCGGTAGAGCGTGGTGGACCGAAAGATGTGTTGAATGCAAAGCAGCATTGATCCGGTTAAGATCGGCTTGCATTGATGGATGTGTGTCAAACGCATGTGGCAATCCATCAATCGGGAGTAGTCTTTATTTAATTTTGCTATAAGGCACTCCACGGACGCTCTCCCGCGCGATAGTATCGAAGGTCACCGCTCACTATGTTTTTTTTCTTCAACTTTCTATAGGTATAGGCTCGGCAATGTTTATCTGGAAGACACATGTCATCCTTGAAGCTGTCCGTCCACGCGAGGATAAATACGTCCGCAAAACCATTCATCTCTGCGGCGAGGCCTTCTGTCAACTATTTCTATCGTTCGTTTTCACCAGCCTACGAACCCTCTATGGTACCTCGCAATCCATCGTCCTCATGGCCGCAATGCTAGTCAATCTAATCCCAATTAGTCTGCTCATCACTCGGCATCGCGAAGATGCCATCACGAAGAGAATCTCGTTACTGAAAACCGATGCCCGTTTAGATGGTTTTCAACCACTTCATCCACTCACCAAGCTCTCATCCAGTCTTGCAGATCAGCTCGATGGCATTGAGCTACAACAACGCTCGTGGAAGAATCCCACTGACAGCGAAGTGCACTGCAACTATATGGCCACACATGAGGAAGCCTATGTGACATTTCTCAATCCGCAGGGAGTCGAAATCATGGAAATCATTCCCGAAGAGGATGAAAATGTGTCAATCATGCGCTCAAGCACGGCCACGATCGACAATCACGGACGGATCAGTATCGGTGCGTCACAGAACATGAAATGCCCATCGATCCATCAGAGCACGACGAATCTGCAAAAGATCCGAAAACTCTCGAAAAACGTCACAATCAGCCTATGGGGCAGCTTTCTCGATACAATGATGCGCCCGTTACGTAGCGCAATATCCATGCCAAAATTATACTCAACGACACTGTTGCAGTCGTGCGATATCTTCTCGTATGTAATGTGCTTGACTGTATTGCCAGGTTTAGCTGCGAATCTACATGCGATCAAGAATGCTGAAATTCCGTTTCTCTTCTCACTGCTGGCGTTTCCATGGATGTGTTTCTCGTTGATGACGCCCCGATTCGGCAATGCTCTGGTGAAGCAGAAGGTCAAATGGCACACGCTCGGCTGTCTCTGCAAGGGATTGGCGTTGATATGTAAGGCTATGTAAGGCCCAATCGGTATTTGTCTAATTTATTGCCTTTTCAGTCATAAGCTTTTCGACATCAAAGCTGTTGCTGAGCGTTTCGTCCGTATTGCTGGGCTTCGGACAGGCGGTTACGATGTTCCTTCAAGATTTAGTCCTGCAAATCAGTATGCCACGTGCACAGTGGAGTATCATACGATATCCGGTGCATTTCACGAATGGACTGTTGATATTGGCTTGGGGTATTGGCGCGCATCTTGTAGTGGCTAATTATACGTTCCAGGCGAGTGTTGGTTACTCGGCGGCCTTGTATAACTTCAGTATAATCATCTGGCACGTGATCTTTGTGTTTTGGAAGGAGTAAGTGCGTGAGTGGTTGAAAAAATATATGCAGATATTTAAGAGCTATCGGAAGATGTACTATTTTATTCAATTAAAATTGTACATGTGATCAATAGGAATCTAAAAACAATATACGGGGTGCCCCCCAGCACTGTGCCAAAAAGCTAGAGCGTGTAGGTCTGGTCAAGACAAGAAAAAAATCGTATGGGAGGGGGGCAACTTTCTAAAAAATTTACTTAATTGGGGAAAAAAATATTAAAAATCAACGGTTACATCCGCAATACCGTGATATACTTTTTTGTAAAGCCAGAAACCCCTTCTTTCATCTTGTTTTTAAATAAGGCAGTTTTATTGAACGGTTTTTGAGATATTAATTTCCAAACTCAAAATTTTGAAAAAAAAAATTAAAAAAAAAAATTTTGAACTAATTTTTTCAGAATTTTATGCAATTAAGTACTATTTTTTTTTAAATTCAATTCTCAGATTAGTTCTTAGTTAAAAACAGGAAACCGGATGCAAAAATGTCTTGTAGTTGTTGAGTAATTAAAAAAAAACCCAAACGACTTTTTTCTAAGAAAAACCTTTTTTTTTGGTTTTAACGCGGCTGGACTTGTGGCAAATTAATGTATGAAACATTGAACTGGTGTAAAATGGAACGCGTGCAACTTTTTGGTATGAAAAACTCTCCATACTCTAGATTTGGGCACTCCAAGCATAATAGCTATCCTCCTTGTACACAGCAACCTGGCGATCTCCGGGCGGTCAAACCGCCAACCAAATCGACCATGTGCTCATTGACGCAAAGCATTCGTCAAACATCCAGGATGTGCGAACATTCAGAGGGGCAAATGTCGGCTCTGACCACTCCCTCGTAGCAGCAAGATTCAGAGCTCGACTGTCCAATGTCAGAAAGCTGCACGAGCTCATCAGGAGGAGGTTCGACATTGGGCGCCTGAGCACACCGGAGAATGCCAGAGTCTACAGGAAGCAGCTGATCGAAAGACTCTACGGAACTCAAATGCCAATAATATGTGGCTGCATTGCCGCTCAGCCATTCAGGAAGTAGCCGAAACCACCTTAGGATACCCACCACCCCCGACAAGAAACCCGTGGTATGATGGCGAGTGTGAGCAGAAAAAGGCAGCAACCGACGAGGCGTACCAAAAGGCGCTGCAGAGGAAAACCAGGGCAATGCAAGAAGAGTACCGAGCCAGAAGAAGGGAGGCGAAAAACCTACTGCGACAAAAGAAAAGAATCTCCGCAGCCTCCCAGCTCAAGGATATCGAGAAGTCTAGGGATAAACATAAAACACGAGCCTTTTACAAGAAAGCCAAAGGATTTGCAGGAGGCTTCGAAAAGGGCACCCAGGCTCTTCGAAACTGCGAGGGCAATCTTGTCACCGACCCGCAGGGAATAGTGGATGTATTTTAGCAGCATTTCCAGCAGCTGCTTAACGAGCATGACCAAGAGAGAGTGGTAGGGAAATCCCAACTCCAGCCGCTGAAGTAGTCCTCCTACACAGCATCGAAGAAGTCGGAACAGCTATTCAGAAACTGAAGAACAACAAGGCCGCAGGCTCAGATGGCTTGCCATCAGAGCTCTACAAGGCTGGCAACGATGTTCTGGTAGGGAGCATGCACCAGATCATCTGCAGAATTTGGGAAGATGAAAGCATGCCCGACGACTGGAATACCAGCTCTATATGCCCCATCCACAAAAAAGGCGATCCTACCTCTTGCAAGAACTATAGAGGTATATCCCTGCTCAATGTCGAATACAGCGTATTGTGTGAACGTCTAAAACCATTTTGCACCGCACTAATCGGCAGCTACCAGTGCGGCTTCCGGCCCGGCAAATCAACTATAGACCAAATTTTCACACTTCGACAAATCCTGGAAAAGACCAACGAGTTTCGAATCGATACACACCATCTTTTCATCGATTTCAAAGCCGCATACGACAGCATTCATCATGAATAACTGTCTGGTGCGATGGCCGAATTCGGGATGCCGGGAAAACTGATCCAATTGTGTCGTGCCATGCTAAAAAACACGCCATGCACCGTACAAGTCGGTTCCAGGACTTCGGAACCATTCGAAACATGCACCGGATTTCGGCAAGGAGATGCGCTGTCATGTGACTTCTCCAACCTGGTGCTGGAGCAGATAGTGCAACGGGCAGGCGTCAACAGGGAAGGAACTATCTTCTACAAGTCCATCCAGCTGCTAGGATACGCGGATGATATCGAACTCATCGCGTGTTCTCGCCGTGGCATTGTGGAAGCATTCACGGCGATTGAAGAACAGGCGAAACGAGTTGGTCTTAATATCAATGAGGACAAAACGAAATACATGCTGTCAAGCAAAAACCAATTCGTTGCTCACCACCTGGGACAAAATATAATAATTGAGAGCTACAATTTCGAGGTAGTTAAGGAGTTTGTCTACCTCGGGGCAAACGTAAATTCCACAAATGACACCACAGTGCTGCTACTTCGGCTTGTCCAAACAACTGGGGTCAAAACTCTTCACCCGAAAGACCAAAGTCATGCTTTACAAAACGCTCATACTGCCAGCCTTGCTGTACGGAGCCGAAAGCTGGACGATAAGCAGGACAGCGGAGCTGATTTTGGGTTCCTTCGAAAGAAAAATTCTGCGCCGGATGTTTGGTCCTGTCTGTGAGGAACGTGAATGGAGAAGAAGACACAACCGCGAACTCTACGAGCTGTACCAATATGTGAATGTAGTGTGGAAGGTAAAGATCCGTCGACTACACTGGCTCGGCCAGCTAAGAGGGTCTGCGACTCCGAGCCTCCTGGTTTGAGAAGAAGAGGAAGACCGAACCTCCGGTATAAAGACGAAGTAATCGCGGATGTAAGACATCTTGGTCTTGACGACTGGAAGCAGCGTGACCGGGACCGTCAAGGATGGTGGCCGGCATCACGACAACTCTCCAGGCCACTATAGGTGGCCGGCAGTTCGGCAACTCACCAGGCTACTATAGGTGGCCGGAAGCACGACAGTTCACCAGGGCTATATAGGTGGCCGGCAGCTCGACAACTCTCCAGGCCACTACAGGTGGCCGACAGCACGAAAGCTCACCAGGCCACTATAGGTGGCTGGCAGCTCGAAAACTCACCAGGCTATTATAGGTGGCCGGCAGCACGACAGCTCACCAGGCCACTATAGGTGGCCGGCAGCTCGACAACTCTCCATTCCACTACAGGTGGCCGGCAGCTCGACAACTCTCCAGGCCACTACAGGTGGCTGGCAGCTCCACAACTCTCCAGGCCACTATAGGTGGCCGGCAGTTCGGCAACTCACCAGGCTACTATAGGTGGCCGGAAGCACTACAGTTCACCAGGGCTATATAGGTGGCCGGCAGCTCGACAACTCTCCAGGCCACTACAGGTGGCCGGCAGCACGAAAGCCCACCAGGCCACTATACGTGGCCGGCAGGACGGCAGCTCACCAGGCCACTACAGGTGGCCGGTAGCACGGCAGCTCACCAGGCAACTATAGGTGGCCGGCCGCACGACCACTCACCAGGCCACTATAGGCGGCCGGCAGCTCGACAACTCTCCACGCCACTACAGGTGGCCGGCAGCACGAAAGCTCACCAGTCCACTATAGGTGGCCGGCAGCATGGCAGCTCACCAGGCCACTTTAGGTGGCCGGCAGCACAGCAGCTCACCAGGCAACTATAGGCGGCCGGCAGCACGACCACTCACCAGGCCACTATAGGTGGCCGGCAGCGCGACAACTCACTAGCAAGACAGCTCACCAGGCCACTATAGGTGGCCGGCAGCACGACAGCTCACCAGGCCACTTTAGGTGGCCGACAGAACGACAGCTCACCAGGCCACTACAGGTGGCCGGCAGCACGGCAGCTCACCAGGCAACTATAGGTGGCCGGCAGCACGACCACTCACCAGGCCACTATAGGTGGCCGGCAGCGCGACAACTCACTAAGCTACTATAGGTGGCCGGCAGCACGACAGCTCACCAGGGCACTTTTGGTGGCCGACAGCACGACAGCTCACCAGGCCACTATAGGTGGCCGGCAGCACGACCACTCACCAGGTCACTATAGGTGGCCGGCAGCACGACAGCTCACCAGGCCACTTTAGGTGGCCGACAGCACGACAGCTCACCAGGCCACTATAAGTGGCCGGCAGCACGACAACTCACCAGGCCACTATAGGAGGCTGGCAGCACGGCAGCTCACCAGGCCACTATAGGTGGCCGGCAGCATGGCAGCTCACTAGGCCACTTTGGATGGCCGGCGGCACGGCAGCTCACCAGGCAACTATAGGTGGCCGGCAGCACAACCACTCACCAGGCCACTACAGGTGGCCGGCAACACGACAGCTCACCAGGACACTTTTGGTGGCCGACAGCACGACAGCTCACCAGGCCACTATAGGTGGCCGGCAGCACGACAGCTCACCAGGCCACTATAGGTGGCCAGCAGCATGGTGGCTCACCAGGCCACTATAGGTGGCCGGCAGCACGGCAGCTCACCAGGCCACTATAGGTGGCCGGCAGCACGACAGCTCACCAGGCAACTATAGGTGGCCGGCAGCACGGCAGCTCAACAGGCAACAATAGGTGGCCGTCAGCACGACCACTCACTAGGCCACTATAGGTGGCCGCAAGCACGACAGCTCACCAGGCCACTATAGGTGGCCGGCAGCACGACAGCTCACCAGGCCATAGGTGGTCGGCAGTTCGACAGCTCACCAGGTCCCTATAGGTGGCCGGCAGCATGACAGCTCACCAGGCCACTATAGGTGGCCGGCAGCACGGCAGCTCACCAGGCCACTATAGGTGGCCGGCAGCACGACAGCTCACCAGGCAACTATAGGTGGCCGGCAGCACGGCAGCTCACCAGGCCACTATAGGTGGCAGGCAGCACGACAGCTCACCAGGCAACTATAGGTGGCCGGCAACACGGCAGCTCACCAGGCAACAATAGGTGGTCGTCAGCACGACCACTCACTAGGCCACTATAGGTGGCCGCAAGCACGACAGCTCACCAGGCCACTATAGGTGGCCGGCAGCACGACAGCTCACCAGGCCATAGGTGGTCGGCAGTTCGACAGCTCACCAGGTCCCTATAGGTGGCCAGCAGCATGGTGGCTCACCAGGCCACTATAGGTGGCCGGCAGCACGGCAGCTCACCAGGCCACTATAGGTGGCCGGCAGCACGACAGCTCACCAGGCAACTATAGGTGGCCGGCAGCACGACAGCTCACCAGGCCATAGGTGGTCGGCAGTTCGACAGCTCACCAGGTCCCTATAGGTGGCCGGCAGCATGACAGCTCACCAGGCCACTATAGGTGGCCGGCAGCACGGTAGCTCACCAGGCCACTATAGGTGGCCGGCAGCACGGCAGCTCCCCAGGCCACTATAGGTGGCTACCGGCAGCACGGCAGCTCACCAGGCCACTATAGGTGGCCGACAGCACGACAGCTCACCTGGCCACTATAAGTGGCCGGCAGCACGACAGCTCACGAGGCCACTAAAGGTGGCCGACAGCACGACAGCTCACCAGGCCACTTTAGGTGGCCGGCAGCACGATAGCTCACCAGGCCACTATAGGTGGCCAGCAGCACGGTGGCTCACCAGGCCACAATAGGTGGCCGGCAGCACGGCAGCTCAACAGGCAACAATAGGTGGCCGTCAGCACGACCACTCACTAGGCCACTATAGGTGGCCGGAAGCACGACAGCTCACCAGGCCACTATAGGTGGCCGGCAGCACGACAGCTCACCAGGCCATAGGTGGTCGGCAGTTCGACAGCTCACCAGGTCCCTATAGGTGGCCGGCAGCATGACAGCTCACCAGGCCACTATAGATGGCCGGCAGCACGGTAGCTCACCAGGCCACTATAGGTGGCCGGCAGCACGGAAGCTCCCCAGGCCACTATAGGTGGCTGCCGGCAGCACGGCAGCTCACCAGGCCACTATAGGTGGCCGACAGCACGACAGCTCACCTGGCCACTATAAGTGGCCGGCAGCACGGCAGCTCACCAGGCCACTATAGGTGGCCGGCAGCACGACAGCTCACCAGGCCACTATAGGTGGCCGGCAGCACGGCAGCTCACCAGGCAACAATAGGTGGCCGTCAGCACGACCACTCACTAGGCCACTATAGGTGGCCGGAAGCACGATAGCTCACCAGGCCACTATAGGTGGCCGGCAGCACGACTGCTCACCAGGCCATAGGTGGTCGGCAGTTCGACAGCTCACCAGGTCCCTATAGGTAGCCGGCAGCATGACAGCTCACCAGGCCCCTATAGGTGGCCGGCAGCATGGCAGCTCACCAGGCCACTTTTGGTGGCCGACAGCACGGCACCTCATGAGGCAACTGTAGGTGGCCGGCAGCACGACCACTCACTAGGCTACTATATGTGGCCGGAAGCACGACAACTCACCAGGCCATAGGTGGCCGGAAGTTCGACAGCTCACCAGGTCCCTATAGGTGGCCGGCAGCATGACAGCTCACCAGGCCCCTATAGGTGGCCGGCAGCATGGCAGCTCACCAGGCCACGATAGGTGGCCGGCAGCACGGCAGCTAAGCAGGCCGCTATAGGTGGCCGGCAGCGCGACAACTCACTAGGCTACTATAGGTGGCCGGAAGCACAGCAGCTCACCAGGCAACTATAAGTGCCATAGGTGGAAGGCAGCTCTACAGCTTACCAGGCCAACATAGGTGGCCGGCAGCACGACAGCTCACCAGGCCACTATAGGTGGCCAGCAGCACGGTGGCTCACCAGGCCACTATAGGTGGCCGGCAGCACGGCAGCTCACCAGGCTACTAGAGGTGGCCGGCAGCACGACAGCTCACCAGGCAACTATAGGTGGCCGGCAGCACGGCAGCTCACCAGGCAACTATAAGTGCCATAGGTGGCAGGCAGCTCTACACCTTACCAGGCTAATATAGGTGGCCGGCAGCACGACAGCTCACCAGGCCACTTTTGGTGGCCGACAGCACTACAGCTCAGCAGGCCACTATAGGTGGCCGACACCACGACAGCTCACCAGGCCACTAAAGGTGGCCGACAGCACGACAGCTCACCAGGCCACTATAGGTGGCCGGCAGCGCGAGAGCTCACCAGGCAACTGTAGGTGGCCGGCAGCATGGCAGCTCACCAGGCCACTAAAGGTGGCCGACAGCACGACAGCTCACCAGGCCACTATAGGTGGCCGGCAGCACGATAGCTCACCAGGCCACTATAGGTGGCCAGCAGCACGGTGGCTCACCAGGCCACAATAGGTGGCCGGCAGCACAGCAGCTCACCAGGCCACTATAGGTGGCCGGCAGCACGACAACTCACCAGGCCACTATAGGTGGCCAGCAGCACGGTGGCTCACCAGGCCACTATAGGTGGCCGGCAGCACGGCAGCTCACCAGGCTACTAGAGGTGGCCGGCAGCACGACAGCTCACCAGGCAACTATAGGTGGCCGGCAGCACGGCAGCTCACCAGGCAACTATAAGTGCCATAGGTGGCAGGCAGCTCTACACCTTACCAGGCTAATATAGGTGGCCGGCAGCACGACAGCTCACCAGGCCACTTTTGGTGGCCGACAGCACTACAGCTCAGCAGGCCACTATAGGTGGCCGACACCACGACAGCTCACCAGGCCACTATAGGTGGCCGGCAGCACGACAGCTCACCAGGCCACTATAGGTGGCCGGCAGCGCGAGAGCTCACCAGGCAACTGTAGGTGGCCGGCAGCATGGCAGCTCACCAGGCAACTATAGGTGGCCGGCAGCACGCCAGCTCACCAAGCAACTATAGGTGGGTGGCAGCACGACAGCTTACCAGGGCACTTTTGGTGGCCGACAGCACGACAGCTCACCAGGCCATAGGTGGTCGGAAGTTCGACAGCTCACCAGGCCCCTATAGGTGGCCGGCAGCATGGCAGCTCATCAGGCCACTTTAGGTGGCCGGCAGCATGGCAGCTCATCAGGCCACTTTAGGTGGCCGGCAGCACGCCAGCTCACCAGGCAACCATAGGTGGCCGGCAGCACGACCACTCACCAGGCCACTTTTGGTGGCCGACAGCACTACAGCTCAGCAGGCCACTATAGGTGGTCGACAGCACGCAAGCTCACCAGGCAACCATAGGTGGCCGGCAGCACGAGCACTCACCAGGCCACTATAGGTGGCCGACAGCACGACAGCTCACCTGGCCACCTAAAGTGGCCTGCAGCACGGCAGCTCACCAGGCCACTGTAGGTGGCCGGCAGCACGACAGCTCACCAGGCAACTATAGGTGGCCGGCAGCACGACAACTCACCAGGCCACTATAGGTGGCCGGCAGCACGACAGCTCACCAGGCCACTATAGGTGGCCAGCAGCACGGTGGCTCACCAGGCCGCTATAGGTGGCCGGCAGCACGGCAGCTCACCAGGCCACTTTTGGTGGCCGACAGCACTACAGCTCGGCAGGCCACTATAGGTGGTCGACAGCACGACAGCTCACCAGGCCACTATAGGTGACCGGCAGCACGGTAGCTCACCAGGCCACTATAGGTGGCCGGCAGCACGGCAGCTCCCCAGGCCACCATAGGTGGCCGGCAGCACGGCAGCTCACCAGGCCACTATAGGTGGCCGACAGCACGACAGCTCACCAGGCCACTATAGGTGGCCGGCAGCACGACAGCTCACCAGGCCACTCTAGGTGGCCGGCAGCACGGCAGCTCACCAGGCCACTATAGGTGGCCGGCAGCACGACAGCTCACCAGGCAACTATAGGTGGCCGGCAGCACGACAGCTCACCAGGCCACTAAAGGTGGCCGACAGCACGGCAGCTCACCAGGCCACTATAGGTGGCCGGCAGCACGACAGCTCACCAGGCCACTATAGGTGGCCAGCAGCACGGTGGCTCACCAGGCCATAATAGGTGGCCGGCAGCACTGCAGCTCACCAGGCCACAATAGGTGGCCGGCAGCACGGCAGCTCACCAGGCAACTATAGGCGGCCGGCAGCACGGCAGTTCACCAGGCAACTATAGGTGGCCGGCCGCACGACCACTCACCAGGCCACTATAGGGGGCCGGCAGCACGACAGCTCACCAGGCCACTATAGGTGGCCGGCAGCACGGCAGCTCACCAGGCCACTGTAGGTGGCAGGCAGCTCTACAGCTTACCAGGCCACTACAGGTGGCCGGCATAGTTGGCCGGCAGCACGACAGCTCACCAGGCCACTATAGGTGGCCGGCAGCACGGCAGCTCACCAGGCCACTATAGGTGGCAGGCATCACGGCAACTCCCCAGGCCACTAAAGGTGACCGGCAGCACGAGAGCTCACCAGGCCGCTACAGGTGGCCGGCAGTTCGACAGCTCACCAGGCCCCTTTAGGTGGCCGGCAGCATGGCAGCTCACCAGGCCACTTTAGGTGGCCGGCAGCACGGCAGGTCACCAGGCAACTATAGATGACCGGCTGCTCGACCACTCACCAGGACACTTTTGGTGCCCGACAGCGCGACAACTCACTAGCACGACAGCTCACCAGGCCACTATAGGTGGCCGGCAGCGCAACAGCACACCAGGCCACTTTAGGTGGCCGACAGCACGACGGCTCACCAGGCCACTATAGGTGGCCGGCAGCACGACCACTCACCAGGTCACTATAGGTGGCCGGCAGCACGACAGCTCACCAGGCCACTTTAGGTGGCCGACAGCACGACAGCTCACCAGGCCACTATAAGTGGCCGGCAGCACGACAACTCACCAGGCCACTATAGGAGGCTGGCAGCACGGCAGCTCACCAGGCCACTATAGGTGGCCGGCAGCATGGCAGCTCACTAGGCCACTTTGGATGGCCGGCGGCACGGCAGCTCACCAGGCAACTATAGGTGGCCGGCAGCACAACCACTCACCAAGCCACTACAGGTGGCCGGCAACACGACAGCTCACCAGGCCACTTTTGGTGGCCGACAGCACGACAGCTCACCAGGCCACTATAGGTGGCCGGCAGCACGACAGCTCACCAGGCCACTATAGGTGGCCAGCAGCATGGTGGCTCACCAGGCCACTATAGGTGGCCGGCAGCACGGCAGCTCACCAGGCCACTATAGGTGGCCGGCAGCACGACAGCTCACCAGGCAACTATAGGTGGCCGGCAGCACGGCAGCTCAACAGGCAACAATAGGTGGCCGTCAGCACGACCACTCACTAGGCCACTATAGGTGGCCGCAAGCACGACAGCTCACCAGGCCACTATAGGTGGCCGGCAGCACGACAGCTCACCAGGCCATAGGTGGTCGGCAGTTCGACAGCTCACCAGGTCCCTATAGGTGGCCGGCAGCATGACAGCTCACCAGGCCACTATAGGTGGCCGGCAGCACGGCAGCTCACCAGGCCACTATAGGTGGCCGGCAGCACGACAGCTCACCAGGCAACTATGGGTGGCCGGCAGCACGGCAGCTCACCAGGCCACTATAGGTGGCCGGCAGCACGACAGCTCACCAGGCAACTATAGGTGGCCGGCAGCACGGCAGCTCACCAGGCAACAATAGGTGGTCGTCAGCACGACCACTCACTAGGCCACTATAGGTGGCCGGAAGCACGACAGCTCACCAGGCCACTATAGGTGGCCGGCAGCACGACAGCTCACCAGGCCATAGGTGGCCGGCAGTTCGACAGCTCACCAGGTCCCTATAGGTGGCCAGCAGCATGGTGGCTCACCAGGCCACTATAGGTGGCCGGCAGCACGGCAGCTCACCAGGCCACTATAGGTGGCCGGCAGCACGACAGCTCACCAGACAACTATAGGTGGCCGGCAGCACGGCAGCTCACCAGGCCACTATAGGTGGCCGGCAGCACGACAGCTCATCAGGCAACTATAGGTGGCCGGCAGCACGGCAGCTCACCAGGCAACACTAGGTGGCCGTCAGCACGACCACTCACTAGGCCACTATAGGTGGCCGGAAGCACGACAGCTCACCAGGCCACTATAGGTGGCCGGCAGCACGACAGCTCACCAGGCCATAGGTGGTCGGCAGTTCGACAGCTCACCAGGTCCCTATAGGTAGCCGGCAGCATGACAGCTCACCAGGCCCCTATAGGTGGCCGGCAGCATGGCAGCTCACCAGGCCACTTTTGGTGGCCGACAGCACGGCACCTCATGAGGCAACTGTAGGTGGCCGGCAGCACGACCACTCACTAGGCTACTATATGTGGCCGGAAGCACGACAACTCACCAGGCCATAGGTGGCCGGAAGTTCGACAGCTCACCAGGTCCCTATAGGTGGCCGGCAGCATGACAGCTCACCAGGCCCCTATAGGTGGCCGGCAGCATGGCAGCTCACCAGGCCACGATAGGTGGCCGGCAGCACGGCAGCTAAGCAGGCCGCTATAGGTGGCCGGCAGCGCGACAACTCACTAGGCTACTATAGGTGGCCGGAAGCACAGCAGCTCACCAGGCAACTATAAGTGCCATAGGTGGAAGGCAGCTCTACAGCTTACCAGGCCAACATAGGTGGCCGGCAGCACGACAGCTCACCAGGCCACTTTAGGTGGCCGACAGCACTACAGCTCAGCAGGCCACTATAGTGGGCCGGCAGCACGACAGCTCACCAGGCAACTATAGGTGGCCGGCAGCACGGTAGCTCACCAGGCCACTATAGGTGGCCGGCAGCACGGCAGCTCCCCAGGCCACTATAGGTGGCTGCCGGCAGCACGGCAGCTCACCAGGCCACTATAGGTGGCCGACAGCACGACAGCTCACCTGGCCACTATAAGTGGCCGGCAGCACGACAGCTCACCAGGCCACTAAAGGTGGCCGACAGCACGACAGCTCACCAGGCCACTATAGGTGGCCGGCAGCACGATAGCTCACCAGGCCACTATAGGTGGCCAGCAGCACGGTGGCTCACCAGGCCACAATAGGTGGCCGGCAGCACAGCAGCTCACCAGGCCACTATAGGTGGCCGGCAGCACGACAACTCACCAGGCCACTATAGGTGGCCAGCAGCACGGTGGCTCACCAGGCCACTATAGGTGGCCGGCAGCACGGCAGCTCACCAGGCTACTAGAGGTGGCCGGCAGCACGACAGCTCACCAGGCAACTATAGGTGGCCGGCAGCACGGCAGCTCACCAGGCAACTATAGGTGCCATAGGTGGCAGGCAGCTCTACAGCTTACCAGGCTAATATAGGTGGCCGGCAGCACGACAGCTCACCAGGCCACTTTTGGTGGCCGACAGCACTACAGCTCAGCAGGCCACTATA
Source organism: Eumerus sabulonum (assembly GCA_951905685.1). Classification (NCBI taxonomy): domain Eukaryota; kingdom Metazoa; phylum Arthropoda; class Insecta; order Diptera; family Syrphidae; genus Eumerus; species Eumerus sabulonum. The sequence goes on along the minus strand of OX645062.1, from coordinate 49,729,867 downwards.
GGTGGCCGACACCACGACAGCTCACCAGGCCACTATAGGTGGCCGGCAGCACGACAGCTCACCAGGCCACTATAGGTGGCCGGCAGCGCGAGAGCTCACCAGGCAACTGTAGGTGGCCGGCAGCATGGCAGCTCACCAGGCAACTATAGGTGGCCGGCAGCACGCCAGCTCACCAAGCAACTATAGGTGGGTGGCAGCACGACAGCTTACCAGGGCACTTTTGGTGGCCGACAGCACGACAGCTCACCAGGCCATAGGTGGTCGGAAGTTCGACAGCTCACCAGGCCCCTATAGGTGGCCGGCAGCATGGCAGCTCATCAGGCCACTTTAGGTGGCCGGCAGCATGGCAGCTCATCAGGCCACTTTAGGTGGCCGGCAGCACGCCAGCTCACCAGGCAACCATAGGTGGCCGGCAGCACGACCACTCACCAGGCCACTTTTGGTGGCCGACAGCACTACAGCTCAGCAGGCCACTATAGGTGGTCGACAGCACGACAGCTCACCAGGCCACTATAGGTGGCCGGCAGCACGGTAGCTCACCAGGCCACTATAGGTGGCCGGCAGCACGGCAGCTCACCAGGCCACTATAGGTGGCCGACAGCACGACAGCTCACCAGGCCACTATAGGTGGCCGGCAGCACGACAGCTCACCAGGCCACTTTAGGTGGCCGGCAGCACGGCAGCTCACCAGGCAACTATAGGTGGCCGGCAGCACGACCACTCACCAGGCCACTATAGGTGGCCGACAGCACGACAGCTCACCAGGCCACTATAGGTGGCCGGCAGCACGACTGCTCACCAGGCCACTAAATGTGGCCGACAGCACGACAGCTCACCAGGCCACTATAGGTGGCCGGCAGCACGACTGCTCACCAGGCCACTATAGGTGGCCAGCAGCACGGTGGCTCACCAGGCCACAATAGGTGGCCGGCAGCACGGCAGCTCACCAGGCCACAATAGGTGGCCGGCAGCACAGCAGCTCACCAGGCCACTATAGGTGGCCAGCAGCACGGTGGCTCACCAGGCCGCTATAGGTGGCCGGCAGCACGGCAGCTCACCAGGCCACTGTAGGTGGCCGGCAGCACGACAGCTCACCAGGCAACTATAGGTGGCCGGCAGCACGACAGCTCACCAGGCCACTATAGGTGGCCGGCAGCACGACAGCTCACCAGGCCACTATAGGTGGCCAGCAGCACGGTGGCTCACCAGGCCGCTATAGGTGGCCGGCAGCACGGCAGCTCACCAGGCCACTTTTGGTGGCCGACAGCACTACAGCTCGGCAGGCCACTATAGGTGGTCGACAGCACGACAGCTCACCAGGCCACTATAGGTGACCGGCAGCACGGTAGCTCACCAGGCCACTATAGGTGGCCGGCAGCACGGCAGCTCCCCAGGCCACCATAGGTGGCCGGCAGCACGGCAGCTCACCAGGCCACTATAGGTGGCCGACAGCACGACAGCTCACCAGGCCACTATAGGTGGCCGGCAGCACGACAGCTCACCAGGCCACTCTAGGTGGCCGGCAGCACGACAGCTCACCAGGCCACTATAGGTGGCCGGCAGCACGACAGCTCACCAGGCAACTATAGGTGGCCGGCAGCACGACAGCTCACCAGGCCACTAAAGGTGGCCGACAGCACGGCAGCTCACCAGGCCACTATAGGTGGCCGGCAGCACGACAGCTCACCAGGCCACTATAGGTGGCCAGCAGCACGGTGGCTCACCAGGCCACAATAGGTGGCCGGCAGCACTGCAGCTCACCAGGCCACAATAGGTGGCCGGCAGCACGGCAGCTCACCAGGCAACTATAGGCGGCCGGCAGCACGGCAGTTCACCAGGCAACTATAGGTGGCCGGCCGCACGACCACTCACCAGGCCACTATAGGGGGCCGGCAGCACGACAGCTCACCAGGCCACTATAGGTGGCCGGCAGCACGGCAGCTCACCAGGCCACTGTAGGTGGCAGGCAGCTCTACAGCTTACCAGGCCACTACAGGTGGCCGGCATAGTTGGCCGGCAGCACGACAGCTCACCAGGCCACTATAGGTGGCCGGCAGCACGGCAGCTCACCAGGCCACTGTAGGTGGCAGGCAGCTCTACAGCTTACCAGGCCACTACAGGTGGCCGGCATAGTTGGCCGGCAGCACGACAGCTCACCAGGCCACTATAGGTGGCCGGCAGCACGACAGCTCACCAGGCCACTATAGGTGGCCAGCAGCACGGTGGCTCACCAGGCCGCTATAGGTGGCCGGCAGCACGGCAGCTCACCAGGCCACTTTTGGTGGCCGACAGCACTACAGCTCGGCAGGCCACTATAGGTGGTCGACAGCACGACAGCTCACCAGGCCACTATAGGTGACCGGCAGCACGGTAGCTCACCAGGCCACTATAGGTGGCCGGCAGCACGGCAGCTCCCCAGGCCACCATAGGTGGCCGGCAGCACGGCAGCTCACCAGGCCACTATAGGTGGCCGACAGCACGACAGCTCACCAGGCCACTATAGGTGGCCGGCAGCACGACAGCTCACCAGGCCACTCTAGGTGGCCGGCAGCACGACAGCTCACCAGGCCACTATAGGTGGCCGGCAGCACGACAGCTCACCAGGCAACTATAGGTGGCCGGCAGCACGACAGCTCACCAGGCCACTAAAGGTGGCCGACAGCACGGCAGCTCACCAGGCCACTATAGGTGGCCGGCAGCACGACAGCTCACCAGGCCACTATAGGTGGCCAGCAGCACGGTGGCTCACCAGGCCACAATAGGTGGCCGGCAGCACTGCAGCTCACCAGGCCACAATAGGTGGCCGGCAGCACGGCAGCTCACCAGGCCACTATAGGTGGCCGACAGCACGACAGCTCACCAGGCCACTATAGGTGGCCGGCAGCACGACAGCTCACCAGGCCACTCTAGGTGGCCGGCAGCACGGCAGCTCACCAGGCCACTATAAGTGGCCGGCAGCACGACAGCTCACCAGGCCACTATAGGTGGCCGGCAGCACGACAGCTCACCAGGCCACTATAGGTGGCCAGCAGCACGGTGGCTCACCAGGCCGCTATAGGTGGCCGGCAGCACGGCAGCTCACCAGGCCACTTTTGGTGGCCGACAGCACTACAGCTCGGCAGGCCACTATAGGTGGTCGACAGCACGACAGCTCACCAGGCCACTATAGGTGACCGGCAGCACGGTAGCTCACCAGGCCACTATAGGTGGCCGGCAGCACGGCAGCTCCCCAGGCCACCATAGGTGGCCGGCAGCACGGCAGCTCACCAGGCCACTATAGGTGGCCGACAGCACGACAGCTCACCAGGCCACTATAGGTGGCCGGCAGCACGACAGCTCACCAGGCCACTCTAGGTGGCCGGCAGCACGACAGCTCACCAGGCCACTATAGGTGGCCGGCAGCACGACAGCTCACCAGGCAACTATAGGTGGCCGGCAGCACGACAGCTCACCAGGCCACTAAAGGTGGCCGACAGCACGGCAGCTCACCAGGCCACTATAGGTGGCCGGCAGCACGACAGCTCACCAGGCCACTATAGGTGGCCAGCAGCACGGTGGCTCACCAGGCCACAATAGGTGGCCGGCAGCACTGCAGCTCACCAGGCCACAATAGGTGGCCGGCAGCACGGCAGCTCACCAGGCAACTATAGGCGGCCGGCAGCACGGCAGTTCACCAGGCAACTATAGGTGGCCGGCCGCACGACCACTCACCAGGCCACTATAGGGGGCCGGCAGCACGACAGCTCACCAGGCCACTATAGGTGGCCGGCAGCACGGCAGCTCACCAGGCCACTGTAGGTGGCAGGCAGCTCTACAGCTTACCAGGCCACTACAGGTGGCCGGCATAGTTGGCCGGCAGCACGACAGCTCACCAGGCCACTATAGGTGGCCGGCAGCACGGCAGCTCACCAGGCCACTATAGGTGGCAGGCATCACGGCAACTTCCCAGGCCACTAAAGGTGACCGGCAGCACGAGAGCTCACCAGGCCGCTACAGGTGGCCGGCAGTTCGACAGCTCACCAGGCCCCTTTAGGTGGCCGGCAGCATGGCAGCTCACCAGGCCACTTTAGGTGGCCGGCAGCACGGCAGGTCACCAGGCAACTATAGATGACCGGCTGCACGACCACTCACCAGGACACTTTTGGTGCCCGACAGCGCGACAACTCACTAGCACGACAGCTCACCAGGCCACTATAGGTGGCCGGCAGCACAACAGCACACCAGGCCACTTTAGGTGGCCGACAGCACGACGGCTCACCAGGCCACTATAGGTGGCCGGCAGCACGACAGCTCACCAGGCCACTATAGGTGGCCGGCAACACGACAGCTCACCAGGCCACTATAGGTGGCCGGCAGCACGACAGCTCACCAGGCCACTTTAGGTGGCCGGCAGCACGGCAGGCCACCAGGCAACTATAGGTGGCCGGCAGCACGACAGCTCACTAGGCCACTATAGGTGGCCGGCAGCACGGCAGCTCACCAGGCAACTATAGGTGGCCGGCAGCACGGCAGCTCACCAGGCAACTATAGGTGGCCGGCAGCACGACCACACACCAGGCCACTATAAGTGGCCGGCAGCACGACAGCTCACCAGGCCACTATAGGTGGCCGGCAGCACGGCAGCTCACCAGGCCACTACAGGTGGCCGGCAGCAGGGCAGCTCACCAGGCCACTATAGGTGGCCGGCATCACGACAACTCTCCAGGCCACTACAGGTGGCCGGCAGCACCAGAGCTCACTAGGCCACTACACGTGGCCGGCAGTTCGACAGCTCACCAGGCCATTATAGGTGGCCGGCATCTCGACAAACCTTCCGGCCACTACAGGTGGCCGGCAGCACGGCAGCTCACCAGGCCACTACAGGTGGCCGGCAGCAGGGCAGCTCACCAGGCCACTATAGGTGGCCGGCATCACGACAACTCTCCAGGCCACTACAGGTGGCCGGCAGCACCAGAGCTCACTAGGCCACTACACGTGGCCGGCAGTTCGACAGCTCACCAGGCCATTGTAGGTGGCCGGCAGCACGACAGCTCACCAGGCCACTATAGGTGGCCGGCAGCACGACAGCTCACCAGGCCACTTTAGGTGGCCGACAGCACGACAGCTCACCAGGCCACTATAGGTGGCCGGCAGTACGGTAGCTCACCAGGCCACTATAGGTGGCCGGCATCACGACAGCTCACCAGGCCACTATAGGTGGCCGGCAGCACGAGAGCTTACCAGGCCACTATAGGTGGCCGGCAGCACGACAGCTCACCAGGCCACTATAGGTGGCCGGCAGCACGGTAGCTCACCAGGCCACTATAGGTGGCCGGCAGCACGGTAGCTCACCAGGCCACTATAGGTGGCCGGCAGCTCGGTAGCTCACCAGGCCACTATAGGTGGCCGGCAGTACCGTAGCTCACCAGGCCACTATAGGTGGCCGGCAGCACGGCAGCTCACCAGGCCAGTATAGGTGGCCGGCAGTACGGTAGCTCACCAGGCCACTATAGGTGGCCGGCAGCACGGCAGCTCACCAGGCCAGTATAGGTGGCCGGCAGCGCGACAACTCACCAGGCCACCGTAGGTGGTCGGCAGCACGACAGCTCACCAGGCCATTATAGGCGGCCCGCAGCACGACAGCTCACCAGGCCACTATAGGTGGCCGGCAGCACGAGAGCTTACCAAGGCACTATAGGTGGCCGGCTGATCGGCAGCTACCAAGCAACTACGGGTGGCCGGCAGCTCTACAAGTTAACAGGCCACCACATATGGGTGGTAGCTCGGCTGCTTACCAGGCTGCCATCGGTGGCAAGCAGCTCTACAGCTTACCAGGCCACCATAAGTGGCCGGCAGCACGACAGCTCACCAGGCCACTTTAGGTGGCCGACAGCACGACAGCTCACCAGGCCACTATAGGTGGCCGGCAGCACGGCAGCTCACCAGGCCACTACAGGTGGCCGGCAGCACTACAGCTCACCAGGCCACTATAGGAGGCCGGCAGCACGGCAGCTCACCAGGCCACTACAGGTGGCCGGCAGCATGGCAGCTCACCAGGCCACTATAGGTGGCAGGCATCACGACAACTCTCCAGGCCACTACAGGTGGCCGGCAGCACGTAAGCTCACCAGGCCACTTAAGGTGGCCGACAGCACGACAGCTCACCCGGCCACTATAGGTGGCCGGCAGCACGGCAGCTCACCAGGCCACTACAGGTGGCCGTCATAGGTGGGCGGCAGCACGACAGCTCACAAGGCCACTATAGGAGGCCGGCAGCACGGCAGATCACCAGGCCACTATAGGTGGCCGGCAGTACGGCAGCTCACCAGGCCACTATAGGTGGCCGGCAGCACGACAGCTCACCAGGCCACTATAGGTGGCCAGCAGCACGGTGGCTCACCAGGCCACAATAGGTGGCCAGCAGCACGGCAGCTCACCAGGCCACAATAGGTGGCCGGCAGCACAGCAGCTCACCAGGCCACTATAGGTGGCCAGCAGCACGGTGGCTCACCAGGCCGCTATAGGTGGCCGGCAGCACGGCAGCTCACCAGGCCACTATAGGTGGCCGGCAGCACGGCAGCTCACCAGGCCACTGTAGGTGGCAGGCAGCTCTACAGCTTACCAGGCCACTACAGGTGGCCGGCAGCACGACAGCTCACCAGGCCACTATTGGTGGCCGGCAGCACGGCAGCTCACCAGGCCACTATAGGTGGCAGGCATCACGGCAACTCCCCAGGCCACTAAAGGTGACCGGCAGCACGAGAGCTCACCAGGCCGCTACAGGTGGCCGGCAGTTCGACAGCTCACCAGGCCCCTTTAGGTGGCCGGCAGCATGGCAGCTCACCAGGCCACTTTAGGTGGCCGGCAGCACGGCAGGTCACCAGGCAACTAAAGATGACCGGCTGCACGACCACTCGCCAGGACACTTTTGGTGCCCGACAGCGCGACAACTCACTAGCACGACAGCTCACCAGGCCACTATAGGTGGCCGGCAGCACAACAGCACACCAGGCCACTTTAGGTGGCCGACAGCACGACGGCTCACCAGGCCACTATAGGTGGCCGGCAGCACGACAGCTCACCAGGCCACTATAGGTGGCCGGCAACACGACAGCTCACCAGGCCACTATAGGTGGCCGGCAGCACAACAGCTCACCAGGCCACTTTAGGTGGCCGCCAGCACGGCAGCTCACCAGGCAACTATAGGTGGCCGGCAGCACGACAGCTCACTAGGCCACTATAGGTGGCCGGCAGCACGGCAGCTCACCAGGCCACTTTAGGTGGCCGACAGCACGACAGCTCACCAGGCCACTATAGGTGGCCGGCAGCGCGACAGCTGACCAGGCCACTATAAGTGGCCGGCAGCACGGTAGCTCACCAGGCCACTATAGGTGGCCGGCAGTACGGTAGCTCACCAGGCCACTATAGGTGGCCGGCAGCACGGCAGCTCACCAGGCCAGTATAGGTGGCCGGCAGTACGGTAGCTCACCAGGCCACTATAGGTGGCCGGCATCACGACAGCTCACCAGGCCACTATAGGTGGCCGGCAGCACGAGAGCTCACCAGGCCACTATAGGTGGCCGGCATCACGACAGCTCACCAGGCCACTATAGGTGGCCGGCAGCACGAGAGCTTACCAGGCCACTATAGGTGGCCGGCAGCACGACAGCTCACCAGGCCACTATAGGTGGCCGGCAGCACGGTAGCTCACCAGGCCACTATAGGTGGCCGGCAACACGACAGCTCACCAGGCCACTTTAGGTGGCCGACAGCACGACAGCTCACCAGGCCACTATAGGTGGCCGGCAGTACGGTAGCTCACCAGGCCACTATAGGTGGCCGGCATCACGACAGCTCACCAGGCCACTATAGGTGGCCGGCAGCACGGAAGCTCACCAGGCCACTATAGGTGGCCGGCATCACGACAGCTCACCAGGCCACTATAGGTGGCCGGCAGCACGAGAGCTTACCAGGCCACTATAGGTGGCCGGCAGCACGACAGCTCACCAGGCCACTATAGGTGGCCGGGTGCACGGTAGCTCACCAGGCCACTATAGGTGGCCGGCAGCACGGTAGCTCACCAGGCCACTATAGGTGGCCGGCAGTACGGTAGCTCACCAGGCCACTATAGGCGGCCGGCAGCACGGCAGCTCACCAGGCCAGTATAGGTGGCCGGCAGTACGGTAGCTCACCAGGCCACTATAGGTGGCCAGCAGCACGGCAGCTCACCAGGCCAGTATAGGTGGCCGGCAGCGCGACAACTCACCAGGCCACCGTAGGTGGTCGGCAGCACGACAGCTCACCAGGCCACTATAGGTGGCCGGCAGCACGAGAGCTTACCAAGGCACTATAGGTGGCCGGCTGATCGGCAGCTACCAAGCAACTACGGGTGGCCGGCAGCTCTACAAGTTAACAGGCCACCACACATGGATGGTAGCTCGGCTGCTTACCAGGCTGCCATAGGTGGCAAGCAGCTCTACAGCTTACCAGGCCACCATAAGTGGCCGGCAGCACGACAGCTCACCAGGCCACTTTAGGTGGCCGACTGCACGACAGCTCACCAGGCCACTATAGGTGGCCGGCAGCACGGCAGCTCACCAGGCCACTACAGGTGGCCGGCAGCACTACAGCTCACCAGGCCACTATAGGAGGCCGGCAGCACGGCAGCTCACCAGGCCACTACAGGTGGCCGGCATAGGTGGCCGGCAGCATGGCAGCTCACCAGGCCACTATAGGTGGCAGGCATCACGACAACTCTCCAGGCCACTACAGGTGGCCGGCAGCACGTAAGCTCACCAGGCGACTTAAGGTGGCCGACAGCACGACAGCTCACCCGGCCACTATAGGTGGCCGGCAGCACGGCAGCTCACCAGGCCACTACAGGTGGCCGTCATAGGTGGGCGGCAGCACGACAGCTCACAAGGCCACTATAGGAGGCCGGCAGCACGGCAGATCACCAGGCCACTATAGGTGGCCGGCAGTACGGCAGCTTACCAGGCCACTATAGGTGGCCGGCAACACGACCACTCACCAGGCCACTATAGGTGGCCGGCAGCGCGACAACTCACTAGCACGACAGCTCACCAGGCCACTATAGGTAGCCGGCAGCACGACAACTCACTAGCACGACAGCTCACCAGGCCACTATAGGTGGCCGGCAGCACGACAGCTCACCAGGCCACTTTAGGTGGCCGACAGCACGACAGCTCACCAGGCCACTATAGGTGGCCGGCAGCGCGACAGCTGACCAGGCCACTATAAGTGGCCGGCAGCGCGACATCTCACCAGGCCACTATAGGTGGCCGGCAGCACGGCAGCTCACCAGGCCACTACAGGTGGCCGGCATAGGTGGCCGGCAGCACGACAGCTAACCAGGCCACTACAGGTGGCCGGCAGCACGGCAGCCCACCAGGTCACTACAGGTGGCCGGCAGCACGACAGCTCACCGGGCCACTATAGGTGGCCGGCAGCACGGCAGCTCACCAGGCCACTACAGGTGGCCGGCAGCACCAGAGCTCACTAGGCCACTACACGTGGCCGGCAGTTCGACAGCTCACCAGGCCATTATAGGTGGCCGGCAGCACGACAGCTCACCAGGCCACTATAGGCCGGCAGCACCAGGGCTTACCAGGCCACTATAAGTGGCCGGCAGCACGACAGCTCACCAGGCCACTATAGGTGGCCGGCAGCACGGCAGCTCACCAGGGCACTACAGGTGGCCGGCAGCAGGGCAGCTCACCAGGCCACTATAGGTGGCCGGCATCACGACAACTCTCCAGGCCACTACAGGTGGCCGGCAGCACCAGAGCTCACTAGGCCACTACACGTGGCCGGCATTTCGACAGCTCACCAGGCCATTATAGGTGGCCGGCAGCACAAAAGCTCACCAGGCCACTATAGGCCGGCAGCACCAGAGCTCACCAGGCCACTATAAGTCGCCGGCAGCACGACAGCTCACCAGGCCACTATAGGTGGCCGGCAGCACGGCAGCTCACCAGGGCACTACAGGTGGCCGGCAGCACGGCAGCTCACCAGGCCACTGTAGGTGGCAGGCAGCTCTACAGCTTACCAGGCCACTACAGGTGGCCGGCAGCACGACAGCTCACCAGGCCACTATTGGTGGCCGGCAGCACGGCAGCTCACCAGGCCACTATAGGTGGCAGGCATCACGGCAACTCCCCAGGCCACTAAAGGTGACCGGCAGCACGAGAGCTCACCAGGCCGCTACAGGTGGCCGGCAGTTCGACAGCTCACCAGGCCCCTTTAGGTGGCCGGCAGCATGGCAGCTCACCAGGCCACTTTAGGTGGCCGGCAGCACGGCAGGTCACCAGGCAACTAAAGATGACCGGCTGCACGACCACTCGCCAGGACACTTTTGGTGCCCGACAGCGCGACAACTCACTAGCACGACAGCTCACCAGGCCACTATAGGTGGCCGGCAGCACAACAGCACACCAGGCCACTTTAGGTGGCCGACAGCACGACGGCTCACCAGGCCACTATAGGTGGCCGGCAGCACGACAGCTCACCAGGCCACTATAGGTGGCCGGCAACACGACAGCTCACCAGGCCACTATAGGTGGCCGGCAGCACAACAGCTCACCAGGCCACTTTAGGTGGCCGCCAGCACGGCAGCTCACCAGGCAACTATAGGTGGCCGGCAGCACGACAGCTCACTAGGCCACTATAGGTGGCCGGCAGCACGGCAGCTCACCAGGCCACTTTAGGTGGCCGACAGCACGACAGCTCACCAGGCCACTATAGGTGGCCGGCAGCGCGACAGCTGACCAGGCCACTATAAGTGGCCGGCAGCACGGTAGCTCACCAGGCCACTATAGGTGGCCGGCAGTACGGTAGCTCACCAGGCCACTATAGGTGGCCGGCAGCACGGCAGCTCACCAGGCCAGTATAGGTGGCCGGCAGTACGGTAGCTCACCAGGCCACTATAGGTGGCCGGCATCACGACAGCTCACCAGGCCACTATAGGTGGCCGGCAGCACGAGAGCTCACCAGGCCACTATAGGTGGCCGGCATCACGACAGCTCACCAGGCCACTATAGGTGGCCGGCAGCACGAGAGCTTACCAGGCCACTATAGGTGGCCGGCAGCACGACAGCTCACCAGGCCACTATAGGTGGCCGGCAGCACGGTAGCTCACCAGGCCACTATAGGTGGCCGGCAACACGACAGCTCACCAGGCCACTTTAGGTGGCCGACAGCACGACAGCTCACCAGGCCACTATAGGTGGCCGGCAGTACGGTAGCTCACCAGGCCACTATAGGTGGCCGGCATCACGACAGCTCACCAGGCCACTATAGGTGGCCGGCAGCACGGAAGCTCACCAGGCCACTATAGGTGGCCGGCATCACGACAGCTCACCAGGCCACTATAGGTGGCCGGCAGCACGAGAGCTTACCAGGCCACTATAGGTGGCCGGCAGCACGACAGCTCACCAGGCCACTATAGGTGGCCGGGTGCACGGTAGCTCACCAGGCCACTATAGGTGGCCGGCAGCACGGTAGCTCACCAGGCCACTATAGGTGGCCGGCAGTACGGTAGCTCACCAGGCCACTATAGGCGGCCGGCAGCACGGCAGCTCACCAGGCCAGTATAGGTGGCCGGCAGTACGGTAGCTCACCAGGCCACTATAGGTGGCCAGCAGCACGGCAGCTCACCAGGCCAGTATAGGTGGCCGGCAGCGCGACAACTCACCAGGCCACCGTAGGTGGTCGGCAGCACGACAGCTCACCAGGCCACTATAGGTGGCCGGCAGCACGAGAGCTTACCAAGGCACTATAGGTGGCCGGCTGATCGGCAGCTACCAAGCAACTACGGGTGGCCGGCAGCTCTACAAGTTAACAGGCCACCACACATGGATGGTAGCTCGGCTGCTTACCAGGCTGCCATAGGTGGCAAGCAGCTCTACAGCTTACCAGGCCACCATAAGTGGCCGGCAGCACGACAGCTCACCAGGCCACTTTAGGTGGCCGACTGCACGACAGCTCACCAGGCCACTATAGGTGGCCGGCAGCACGGCAGCTCACCAGGCCACTACAGGTGGCCGGCAGCACTACAGCTCACCAGGCCACTATAGGAGGCCGGCAGCACGGCAGCTCACCAGGCCACTACAGGTGGCCGGCATAGGTGGCCGGCAGCATGGCAGCTCACCAGGCCACTATAGGTGGCAGGCATCACGACAACTCTCCAGGCCACTACAGGTGGCCGGCAGCACGTAAGCTCACCAGGCGACTTAAGGTGGCCGACAGCACGACAGCTCACCCGGCCACTATAGGTGGCCGGCAGCACGGCAGCTCACCAGGCCACTACAGGTGGCCGTCATAGGTGGGCGGCAGCACGACAGCTCACAAGGCCACTATAGGAGGCCGGCAGCACGGCAGATCACCAGGCCACTATAGGTGGCCGGCAGTACGGCAGCTTACCAGGCCACTATAGGTGGCCGGCAACACGACCACTCACCAGGCCACTATAGGTGGCCGGCAGCGCGACAACTCACTAGCACGACAGCTCACCAGGCCACTATAGGTAGCCGGCAGCACGACAACTCACTAGCACGACAGCTCACCAGGCCACTATAGGTGGCCGGCAGCACGACAGCTCACCAGGCCACTTTAGGTGGCCGACAGCACGACAGCTCACCAGGCCACTATAGGTGGCCGGCAGCGCGACAGCTGACCAGGCCACTATAAGTGGCCGGCAGCGCGACATCTCACCAGGCCACTATAGGTGGCCGGCAGCACGGCAGCTCACCAGGCCACTACAGGTGGCCGGCATAGGTGGCCGGCAGCACGACAGCTAACCAGGCCACTACAGGTGGCCGGCAGCACGGCAGCCCACCAGGTCACTACAGGTGGCCGGCAGCACGACAGCTCACCGGGCCACTATAGGTGGCCGGCAGCACGGCAGCTCACCAGGCCACTACAGGTGGCCGGCAGCACCAGAGCTCACTAGGCCACTACACGTGGCCGGCAGTTCGACAGCTCACCAGGCCATTATAGGTGGCCGGCAGCACGACAGCTCACCAGGCCACTATAGGCCGGCAGCACCAGGGCTTACCAGGCCACTATAAGTGGCCGGCAGCACGACAGCTCACCAGGCCACTATAGGTGGCCGGCAGCACGGCAGCTCACCAGGGCACTACAGGTGGCCGGCAGCAGGGCAGCTCACCAGGCCACTATAGGTGGCCGGCATCACGACAACTCTCCAGGCCACTACAGGTGGCCGGCAGCACCAGAGCTCACTAGGCCACTACACGTGGCCGGCATTTCGACAGCTCACCAGGCCATTATAGGTGGCCGGCAGCACAAAAGCTCACCAGGCCACTATAGGCCGGCAGCACCAGAGCTCACCAGGCCACTATAAGTCGCCGGCAGCACGACAGCTCACCAGGCCACTATAGGTGGCCGGCAGCACGGCAGCTCACCAGGGCACTACAGGTGGCCGGCAGTAGGGCAGCTCACCAGGCCACTATAGGTGGCCGGCATCACGACAACTCTCCAGGCCACTACAGGTGGCCGGCAGCACCAGAGCTCACTAGGCCACTACACGTGGCCGGCAGTTCGACAGCTCACCAGGCCATTATAGGTGGCCGGCAGCACGACAGCTCACCAGGCCACTATAGGTGGACGGCATCTCGACAAACCTCCCGGCCACTACAGGTGGCCGGCAGCACCAGAGCTCAGCAGGCCACTACACGTGGCCGGCAGTTCGACAGCTCACCAGGCCATTGTAGGTGGCCGGCAGCACGACAGCTCACCAGGCCACTATAGGTGGCCGGCAGCACGACAGCTCACCAGGCCACTTTAGGTGGCCGGCAGCACGGCAGCTCAGCAGGCCATTGTAGGTGGCTGGCAGCACGACAGCTCACCAGGCCACTATAGGTGGCTGGCAGCACGACAGCTCACCAGGCCACTATAGGTGGCCGGCAGCACGACAGCTCACCAGGCCACTAAAGGTGGCCGGCAGCACGGTAGCTCACCAGGCCACTATAGGTGGCCGGCAGCACGGTAGCTCACCAGGCCACTATAGGTGGCCGGCAGTACGGTAGCTCACCAGGCCACTATAGGTGGCCGGCAGCACGGCAGTTCACCAGGCCAGTATAGGTGGCCGGCAGCGCGACAACTCACCAGGCTACCGTAGGTGGTCGGCAGCACGACAGCTCACCAGGCCATTGTAGGCGGCCGGCAGCACGACAGCTCACCAGGCCACTTTAGGTGGCCGGCAGCACGAGAGCTTACCAAGGCGCTATAGGTGGCCGGCTGATCGGCAGCTACCAAGCAACTACGGGTGGCCGGCAGCTCTACAAGTTAACAGGCCACCACATATGGATGGTAGCTCGTCTGCTTACCAGGCTGCCATAGGTGGCAAGCAGCTCTACAGCTTACCAGGCCACCATAAGTGGCCGGCAGCACGACAGCTCACCAGGCCACTTTAGGTGGCCGACAGCACGACAGCTCACCAGGCCACTATAGGTGGCCGGCAGCACTACAGCTCACCAGGCCACTACAGGTGGCCGGCAGCACTACAGCTCACCAGGCCACTATAGGAGGCCGGCAGCACGGCAGCTCACCAGGCCACTACAGGTGGCCGGCATTGGTGGCCGGCAGCACGGCAGCTCACCAGGCCACTATAGGTGGGAGGCATCACCACAACTCTTCAGGCCACTACAGCTGGCCGGCAGCACGACAGCTCACCAGGCCACTTAAGGTTGCCGACAGCACGACAGCTCACCAGGCCACTATACGTGGCCGGCAGCACGACAGCTCACCAGGCCACCATAGGTGGCCGGCAGCACGGCAGCTCACCAGGCCACTACAGGTGGCCGTCATAGGTGGCCGGCAGCACGAAAGCTCACAAGGCCACTATAGGAGGCCGGCAGCACGGCAGATCACCAGGCCACTATAGGTGGCCGGCAGCGCGACAACTCACTAGCACGACAGCTCACCAGGCCACTATAGGTGGCCGGCAGCACGACAGCTCACCAGGCCACTTTAGGTGGCCGACAGCACGACAGCTGACCAGGCCACTATAACTGGCCGGCAGCGCGACATCTCACCAGGCCACTATAGGTGGCCGGCAGCACGGCAGCTCACCAGGCCACTACAGGTGGCCGTCATAGGTGGCCGGCAGCACGACAGCTCACAAGGCCACTATAGGAGGCCGGCAGCACGGCAGATCACCAGGCCAGTATAGGTGGCCGGCAGCACGACAACTCACTAGCACGACAGCTCACCAGGCCACTATAGGTGGCCGGCAGCACGACAGCTCACCAGGCCACTTTAGGTGGCCGACAGCACGACAGCTGACCAGGCCACTATAACTGGCCGGCAGCGCGACATCTCATCAGGCCACTATAGGTGGCCGGCAGCACGGCAGCTCACCAGGCCACTACAGGTGGCCGGCATAGGTGGCCGGCAGCACGACAGCTAACCAGGCCACTATAGGCCGGCAGCACCAGGGCTTACCAGGCCACTATAAGTGGCCGGCAGCACGACAGCTCACCAGGCCACTATAGGTGGCCGGCAGCACGGCAGCTCACCAGGGCACTACAGGTGGCCGGCAGCAGGGCAGCTCACCAGGCCACTATAGGTGGCCGGCATCACGACAACTCTCCAGGCCACTACAGGTGGCCGGCAGCACCAGAGCTCACTAGGCCACTACACGTGGCCGGCAGTTCGACAGCTCACCAGGCCATTATAGGTGGCCGGCAGCACAAAAGCTCACCAGGCCACTATAGGCCGGCAGCACCAGAGCTCACCAGGCCACTATAAGTCGCCGGCAGCACGACAGCTCACCAGGCCACTATAGGTGGCCGGCAGCACGGCAGCTCACCAGGGCACTACAGGTGGCCGGCAGTAGGGCAGCTCACCAGGCCACTATAGGTGGCCGGCATCACGACAACTCTCCAGGCCACTACAGGTGGCCGGCAGCACCAGAGCTCACTAGGCCACTACACGTGGCCGGCAGTTCGACAGCTCACCAGGCCATTATAGGTGGCCGGCAGCACGACAGCTCACCAGGCCACTATAGGTGGACGGCATCTCGACAAACCTCCCGGCCACTACAGGTGGCCGGCAGCACCAGAGCTCAGCAGGCCACTACACGTGGCCGGCAGTTCGACAGCTCACCAGGCCATTGTAGGTGGCCGGCAGCACGACAGCTCACCAGGCCACTATAGGTGGCCGGCAGCACGACAGCTCACCAGGCCACTTTAGGTGGCCGGCAGCACGGCAGCTCAGCAGGCCATTGTAGGTGGCTGGCAGCACGACAGCTCACCAGGCCACTATAGGTGGCTGGCAGCACGACAGCTCACCAGGCCACTATAGGTGGCCGGCAGCACGACAGCTCACCAGGCCACTAAAGGTGGCCGGCAGCACGGTAGCTCACCAGGCCACTATAGGTGGCCGGCAGCACGGTAGCTCACCAGGCCACTATAGGTGGCCGGCAGTACGGTAGCTCACCAGGCCACTATAGGTGGCCGGCAGCACGGCAGTTCACCAGGCCACTACAGGTGGCCATCATAGGTGGCCGGCAGCACGACAGCTCACAAGGCCACTATAGGTGGCCGGCAGCGCGACAACTCACCAGGCCACCGTAGGTGGTCGGCAGCACGACAGCTCACCAGGCCATTGTAGGCGGCCGGCAGCACGACAGCTCACCAGGCCACTTTAGGTGGCCGGCAGCACGAGAGCTTACCAAGGCGCTATAGGTGGCCGGCTGATCGGCAGCTACCAAGCAACTACGGGTGGCCGGCAGCTCTACAAGTTAACAGGCCACCACATATGGATGGCAGCTCGTCTGCTTACCAGGCTGCCATAGGTGGCAAGCAGCTCTACAGCTTACCAGGCCACCATAAGTGGCCGGCAGCACGACAGCTCACCAGGCCACTTTAGGTGGCCGACAGCACGACAGCTCACCAGGCCACTATAGGTGGCCGGCAGCACGGCAGCTCACCAGGCCACTACAGGTGGCCGGCAGCACGGCAGCTCACCAGGCCACTACAGGTGGCCGGCAGCACGGCAGCTCACCAGGCCACTACAGGTGGCCGGCATAGGTGGCTGGCAGCACGACAGCTCACCAGGCCACTACAGGTGGCCGGCAGCACGGCAGCCCACCAGGTCACTACAGGTGGCCGGCAGCACGACAGCTCACCGGGCCACTATAGGTGGCCGGCAGCACGGCAGCTCACCAGGCCACTATAGGTGGCAGGCATCACGACAACTCTTCAGGCCACTACAGCTGGCCGGCAGCACGACAGCTCACCAGGCCACTTAAGGTGGCCGACAGCACGACAGCTCACCAGGCCACTATACGTGGCCGGCAGCACGGCAGCTCACCAGGCCACTACAGGTGGCCGTCATAGGTGGCCGGCAGCACGACAGCTCACAAGGCCACTATAGGAGGCCGGCAGCACGGCAGATCACCAGGCCACTATAGGTGGCCGGCAGCGCGACAACTCACTAGCACGACAGCTCACCAGGCCACTATAGGTGGCCGGCAGCACGACAGCTCACCAGGCCACTTTAGGTGGCCGACAGCACGACAGCTGACCAGGCCACTATAACTGGCCGGCAGCGCGACATCTCACCAGGCCACTATAGGTGGCCGGCAGCACGGCAGCTCACCAGGCCACTACAGGTGGCCGTCATAGGTGGCCGGCAGCACGACAGCTCACAAGGCCACTATAGGAGGCCGGCAGCACGGCAGATCACCAGGCCACTATAGGTGGCCGGCAGCACGACAACTCACTAGCACGACAGCTCACCAGGCCACTATAGGTGGCCGGCAGCACGACAGCTCACCAGGCCACTTTAGGTGGCCGACAGCACGACAGCTGACCAGGCCACTATAACTGGCCGGCAGCGCGACATCTCATCAGGCCACTATAGGTGGCCGGCAGCACGGCAGCTCACCAGGCCACTACAGGTGGCCGGCATAGGTGGCTGGCAGCACGACAGCTCACCAGGCCACTACAGGTGGCCGGCAGCACGGCAGCCCACCAGGTCACTACAGGTGGCCGGCAGCACGACAGCTCACCGGGCCACTATAGGTGGCCGGCAGCACGGCAGCTCACCAGGCTACTATAGGTGGCCGGCAGCACGACAGCTCACCAGGCCACTTTTGGTGGCCGACAGCACGACAGCTCACCAGGCCACTATAGGTGGCCGGCAGCACGACAGCTCACCAGGCCACTATAGGTGGTCGGCAGCACGACAGCTTTCCAGGGCACTATAGGTGGCCGGCTGATCGGCAGCTACCAAGCAACTACGGGTGGCCGGCAGCTCTACAAGTTAACAGGCCACCACAGATGGATGGTAGCTCGGCTGCTTACCAGGCTGTCATAGGTGGCAAGCAGCTCTTCAGCTTACCAGGCCACCATAAGTGGCCGGCAGCACGACAGCTCACCAGGCCACTTTAGGTGGCCGACAGCACGACAGCTCACCAGGCCACTTAAGGTGGCCGACAGCACGACAGCTCACCAGGCCACTATAGGTAGCCGGCAGCACGGCAGCTCCCCAGGCCACTACAGGTGGCCGTCATAGGTGGCCGGCAGCACGACAGCTCACAAGGCCACTATAGGAGGCCGGCAGCACGGCAGATCACCAGACCACTATAGGTGGCCGGCAGCGCGACAACTCACTAGCACGACAGCTCACCAGGCCACTTTAGGTGGTAGGCATCACGACAACTCTTCAGGCCACTACAGCTGGCCGGCAGCACGACAGCTCACCAGGCCACTTAAGGTGGCCGACAGCACGACAGCTCACCAGGCCACTATAGGTGGCCGGCAGCACGGCAGCTCACCAGGCCACTACAGGTGGCCGTCATAGGTGGCCCGCAGCACGACAGCTCACAAGGCCACTATAGGAGGCCGGCAGCACGGCAGATCACCAGGCCACTATAGGTGGCCGGCAGCGCGACAACTCACTAGCACGACAGCTCACCAGGCCACTATAGGTGGCCGGCAGCACGACAACTCACTAGCACGACAGCTCACCAGGCCACTATAGGTGGCCGGCAGCACGACAACTCACCAGGCCACTTTAGGTGGCCGACAGCACGACAGCTCACCAGGCCACTATAGGTGGCCGGCAGCGCGACAGGTGACCAGGCCACTATAAGTGGCCGGCAGCGCGACATCTCACCAGGCCACTATAGGTGGCCGGCAGCACGGCAGCTCACCAGGCCACTACAGGTGGCCGGCATAGGTGGCCGGCAGCACGAGAGCTCACCAGGTCACTACAGGTGGCCGGCAGCACGGCAGCCCACCAGGTCACTACAGGTGGCCGGCAGCACGACAGCTCACCAGGCCACTACAGGTGGCCGGCAGTTCGACAGCTCACCAGGCCCCTATAGGTGGCCGGCAGCGCAACAAGTCGCCCGGCCACCATAGGTGGTCGACAGCACGACAGCTCACCAAGCCACTACAGGTGGCCGTCAACACGACAGCTCACCAGGCCACTATAGGTGGTCGGCAGCACGACAGCTTTCCAGGGCACTATAGGTGGCCGGCTGATCGGCGGCTACCAAGGAACTACGGGTGGCCGGCAGCTCTACAAGTTAACAGGCCACCACAGATGGATGGTAGCTCGGCTGCTTCCAGGCTGCCATAGGTGGCAAGCAGCTCTTCAGCTTACCAGGCCACCATAAGTGGCCGGCAGCACGACAGCTCACCAGGCCACTTTAGGTGGCCGACAGCACGACAGCTCACCAGGCCACTATAGGTGGCCGGCAGCACGGCAGCTCACCAGGCCACTACAGGTGGCCGGCAGCACGACAGCTCACCAGGCCACTATAGGAGGCCGGCAGCACGGCAGCTCACCAGGCCACTACAGGTGGCCGGCATAGGTGGCCGGCAGCACGGCAGCTCACCAGGCTTCTATAGGTGGCCGGCATCACGACAACTCTCCAGGCCACTACAGGTGGCCGGCAGCACGACAGCTCACCAGGCCACTTTAGGTGGCCGACAGCACGACAGCTCACCAGGCCACTATAGGTGGCCGGCAGCACGGCAGCTCACCAGGCCACTACAGGTGGCCGTCATAGGTGGCCGGCAGCACGACAGCTCACAAGGCCACTATAGGAGGCCGGCAGCACGGCAGATCACCAGGCCACTATAGGTGGCCGGCAGCACGGCAGCTCACCAGGCCACTATAGGTGGCCGGCAACACGACCACTCACTAGCACGACAGCTCACCAGGCCACTATAGATGGCCGGCAGCACGACAGCTCACCAGGCCACTATAGGTGGCCGGCAACACGACAGCTCACCAGGCCACTATAGGTGGCCGGCAGCACGACAGCTCACCAGGCCACTTTAGGTGGCCGGCAGCACGGCAGCTCACCAGGCAACTATAGGTGGCCGGCAGTACGGCGGCTCACCAGGCAACTATAGGTGGCCGGCTGCACGACCACTCACCAGGACACTATAGGTGCCCGGCAGCGCGACAACTCACTAGCACGATAGCTCACCAGGCCACTATAGGTGGCCGGCAGCACGACAGCTCACCAGGCCACTTTAGGTGGCCGACAGCACGACGGCTCACCAGGCCACTATAGGTGGCCGGCAGTACGACAGCTCACCAGGCCACTATAGGTGGCCGGCAACACGACAGCTCACCAGGCCACTATAGGTGGCCGGCAGCACGACAGCTCACCAGGCCACTTTAGGTGGCCGACAGCACGACAGCTCACTAGGCCACTATAGGTGGCCGGCAGCACGGCAGCTCACCAGGCGACTATAGGTGGCCGGCAGCACGGCAGCTCACCAGGCAACTATAGGTGGCCGGCAGCACAACCACTCACCAGGCCACTATAAGTGGCCGGCAGCACGACAGCTCACCAGGCCACTATAGGTGGCCGGCAGCACGGCAGCTCACCAGGCCAATATAGGTGGCCGGCAGCAGGGCAGCTCACCAGGCCACTATAGGTGGCCGGCATCACGACAACTCTCCAGGCCACTACAGGTGGCCGGCAGCACCAGAGCTCACTAGGCCACTACACTGGGCCACTACACGTGGCCGGCAGTTCGACAGCTCACCAGGCTATTATAGGTGGCCGGCAGCACGACAGCTCACCAGGCCACTATAGGTGGCCGGCACCTCGACAACTCTCCCGGCCACTACAGGTGGCCGGCAGCACCAGAGCTCACCAGGCCACTGCACGTGGCCGGCAGTTCGACAGCTCACCAGGCCATTGTAGGCCGGCAGCGCAACAAGTCGCCCGGCCACCATAGGTGGTCGACAGCACGACAGCTCACCAAGCCACTACAGGTGGCCGTCAGCACGACAGCTCACCAGGCCACTATAGGTGGTCGGCAGCACGACAGCTTTCCAGGGCACTATAGGTGGCTGGCTGATCGGCAGCTACCAAGGAACTACGGGTGGCCGGCAGCTCTACAAGTTAACAGGCCACCACAGATGGATGGTAGCTCGGCTGCTTACCAGGCTGCCATAGGTGGCAAGCAGCTCTTCAGCTTACCAGGCCACCATAAGTGGCCGGCAGCACGACAGCTCACCAGGCCACTTTAGGTGGCCGACAGCACGAGAGCTCACCAGGCCACTATAGGTGGCCGGCAGCACGGCAGCTCACCAGGCCGCTACAGGTGGCCGGCAGCACGACAGCTCACCAGGCCACTATAGGAGGCCGGCAGCACGGCAGCTCACCAGGCCACTACAGGTGGCCGGCATAGGTGGCCGGCAGCACGGCAGCTCACCAGGCTTCTATAGGTGGCCGGCATCACGACAACTCTCCAGGCCACTACAGGTGGCCGGCAGCACGACAGCTCACCAGGCCACTTTAGGTGGCCGACAGCACGACAGCTCACCAGGCCACTATAGGTGGCCGGCAGCACGGCAGCTCACCAGGCCACTACAGGTGGCCGTCATAGGTGGCCGGCAGCACGACAGCTCACAAGGCCACTATAGGAGGCCGGCAGCACGGCAGATCACCAGGCCACTATAGGTGGCCGGCAGCACGGCAGCTCACCAGGCCACTATAGGTGGCCGGCAACACGACCACTCACCAGGCCACTATAGGTGGCCGGCAGCGCGACAACTCACTAGCACGACAGCTCACCAGGCCACTATAGATGGCCGGCACCACGACAGCTCACCAGGCCACTATAGGTGGCCGGCAACACGACAGCTCACCAGGCCACTATAGGTGGCCGGCAGCACGACAGCTCACCAGGCCACTTTAGGTGGCCGGTAGCACGGCAGCTCACCAGGCAACTATAGGTGGCCGGCAGCACGGCGGCTCACCAGGCAACTATAGGTGGCCGGCTGCACGACCACTCACCAGGACACTATAGGTGCCCGGCAGCGCGACAACTCACTAGCACGATAGCTCACCAGGCCACTATAGGTGGCCGGCAGCACGACAGCTCACCAGGCCACTTTAGGTGGCCGACAGCACGACGGCTCACCAGGCCACTATAGGTGGCCGGCAGCACGACAGCTCACCAGGCCACTATAGGTGGCCGGCAAGACGACAGCTCACCAGGCCACTATAAGTGGCCGGCAGCACGACAGCTCACCAGGCCACTTTAGGTGGCCGACAGCACGACAGCTCACTAGGCCACTATAGGTGGCCGGCAGCACGGCAGCTCACCAGGCGACTATAGGTGGCCGGCAGCACGGCAGCTCACCAGGCAACTATAGGTGGCCGGCAGCACAACCACTCACCAGGCCACTATAAGTGGCCGGCAGCACGACAGCTCACCAGGCCACTATAGGTGGCCGGCAGCACGGCAGCTCACCAGGCCAATACAGGTGGCCGGCAGCAGGGCAGCTCACCAGGCCACTATAGGTGGCCGGCATCACGACAACTCTCCAGGCCACTACAGGTGGCCGGCAGCACCAGAGCTCACTAGGCCACTACACTAGGCCACTACACGTGGCCGGCAGTTCGACAGCTCACCAGGCCATTATAGGTGGCCGGCAGCACGACAGCTCACCAGACCACTATAGGTGGCCGGCACCTCGACAACTCTCCCGGCCACTACAGGTGGCCGGCAGCACCAGAGCTCACCAGGCCACTGCACGTGGCCGGCAGTTCGACAGCTCACCAGGCCATTGTAGGTGGCCGGCAGCACGACAGCTCACCAGGCCACTATAGGTGGTCGGCAGCACGACAGCTCACCAGGCCACTATAGGTGGCCGGCAGCACGGTAGCTCACCAGGCCACTATAGGTGGCCGGCAGCACGGTAGCTCACCAGGCCATTATAGATGGCCGGCAGCACGGTAGCTCACCAGGCCACTATAGGTGGCCGGCAGCACGGCAGCTCACCAGGCCACTATAGGTGGCCGGCATCTCGACAACTCTCCCGGCCACTACAGGTGGCCGGCAGCACCAGAGCTCACCAGGCCACTACACGTGGCCGGCAGTTCGACAGCTCACCAGGCCATTGTAGGTGGCCGGCAGCACGACAGTTCACCAGGCCACTATAGGTGGCCGGCAGCACGGTAGCTCACCAGGCCACTATAGGTGGCCGGCAGCACGGTAGCTCACCAGGCCACTATAGGTGGCCGGCAGCACGGTAGCTCACCAGGCCACTATAGGTGGCCGGCAGCACGGTAGTTCACCAGGACACTATAGGTGCCCGGCAGCGCGACAACTCACTAGCACGATAGCTCACCAGGCCACTATAGGTGGCCGGCAGCACGACAGCTCACCAGGCCACTTTAGGTGGCCGACAGCACGACGGCTCACCAGGCCACTATAGGTGGCCGGCAGCACGACAGCTCACCAGGCAACTATAGGTGGCCGGCAGCACAACCACTCACCAGGCCACTATAAGTGGCCGGCAGCACGACAGCTCACCAGGCCACTATAGGAGGCCGGCAGCACGGCAGCTCACCAGGCCACTACAGGTGGCCGGCATAGGAGGCCGGCAGCACGTCAGCTCACGAGGCCACTATAGGTGGCCGGCATCACGACAACTCTCCAGGCCGCTACAGGTGGCCGGCAGCACGACAGCTCACCAGGCCACTTTAGGTGGCCGACAGCACGACAGCTCACCAGGCCACTATAGGTGGCCGGCAGCACGGCAGCTCACCAGGCGATTGTAGGTGACTGGCAGCACGACAGCTCACCAGGCCACTTTAGGTGGCCGACAGAACGACAGCTCACCGGGCCACTATAGGTGGCCGGCAGCACGGCAGCTCACCAGGCCACTACAGGTGGCCGTCATAGGTAGCCGGCAGCACGACAGCTCACCAGGCCACTATAGGTGGCCGGCAGCCAGCAGCTCACCAGGCCACTATAGGTGGCCGGCATCACGACAACTCCCCAGGCCACTACAGGTGGCCGGCAGCACGATAGCTCACCAGGCCACTTTAGGTGGCCGACAGCACGACAGCTCACCAGGCCACTATAGGTGGCCGGCAGCACGGCAGCTCACCAGGCCACTACAGGTGGCCGTCATAGGTAGCCGGCAGCACGACAGCTCACCAGGCCACTATAGGTGGCCGGCAGCACGGCAGCTCACCAGGCCACTACAGGTGGCCGTCATAGGTAGCCGGCAGCACGACAGCTCACCAGGCCACTATAGGTGGCCGGCAGCCAGCAGCTCACCAGGCCACTATAGGTGGCCGGCATCACGACAACTCCCCAGGCCACTACAGGTGGCCGGCAGCACGAGAGCTCACCAGGCCGCTACAGGTGGCCGGCAGCACGACAGCTCACCAGGCCACTATAGGTGGCCGGCAGCACGGCAGCTCACCAGGCCACTTTAGGTGGCCGACAGCACGACAGCTCACCAGGCCACTATAGGAGGCCGGCAGCACGGCAGCTCACCAGGCCACTACAGGTGGCCGGCATAGGAGGCCGGCAGCACGTCAGCTCACGAGGCCACTATAGGTGGCCGGCATCACGACAACTCTCCAGGCCGCTACAGGTGGCCGGCAGCACGACAGCTCACCAGGCCACTATAGGAGGCCGGCAGCACGGTAGCTCACCAGGCCACTATAGGTGGCCGGCAGCACGGCAGCTCACCAGGCCAGTATAGGTGGCCGGCAGCGCGACAACTCACCAGGCCACCGTAGGTGGTCGGCAGCACGACAGCTCACCAGGCCATTATAGGCGGCCCGCAGCACGACAGCTCACCAGGCCACTATAGGTGGCCGGCAGCACGAGAGCTTACCAAGGCACTATAGGTGGCCGGCTGATCGGCAGCTACCAAGCAACTACGGGTGGCCGGCAGCTCTACAAGTTAACAGGCCACCACATATGGGTGGTAGCTCGGCTGCTTACCAGGCTGCCATCGGTGGCAAGCAGCTCTACAGCTTACCAGGCCACCATAAGTGGCCGGCAGCACGACAGCTCACCAGGCCACTTTAGGTGGCCGACAGCACGACAGCTCACCAGGCCACTATAGGTGGCCGGCAGCACGGCAGCTCACCAGGCCACTACAGGTGGCCGGCAGCACTACAGCTCACCAGGCCACTTTAGGTGGCCGACAGCACGACAGCTCACCAGGCCACTATAGGTGGCCGGCAGCACGGCAGCTCACCAGGCGATTGTAGGTGACTGGCAGCACGACAGCTCACCAGGCCACTTTAGGTGGCCGACAGAACGACAGCTCACCGGGCCACTATAGGTGGCCGGCAGCACGGCAGCTCACCAGGCCACTACAGGTGGCCGTCATAGGTAGCCGGCAGCACGACAGCTCACCAGGCCACTATAGGTGGCCGGCAGCACGGCAGCTCACCAGGCCACTACAGGTGGCCGTCATAGGTAGCCGGCAGCACGACAGCTCACCAGGCCACTATAGGTGGCCGGCAGCCAGCAGCTCACCAGGCCACTATAGGTGGCCGGCATCACGACAACTCCCCAGGCCACTACAGGTGGCCGGCAGCACGAGAGCTCACCAGGCCGCTACAGGTGGCCGGCAGCACGACAGCTCACCAGGCCACTATAGGTGGCCGGCAGCACGGCAGCTCACCAGGCCACTTTAGGTGGCCGACAGCACGGCAGCTCACCAGGCCACTTTAGGTGGCCGACAGCACGACAGCTCACCAGGCCACTATAGGAGGCCGGCAGCACGGCAGCTCACCAGGCCACTACAGGTGGCCGGCATAGGAGGCCGGCAGCACGTCAGCTCACGAGGCCACTATAGGTGGCCGGCATCACGACAACTCTCCAGGCCACTACAGGTGGCCGGCAGCACGAGAGCTCACCAGGCCGCTACAGGTGGCCGGCAGCACGACAGCTCACCAGGCCACTATAGGTGGCCGGCAGTACGACAGCTCACCAGGCCACTATAGGTGGCCGGCATCACGACAACTCTCCAGGCCGCTACAGGTGGCCGGCAGCACGACAGCTCACCAGGCCACTTTAGGTGGCCGGCAGCACGTCAGCTCACGAGGCCACTATAGGTGGCCGGAATCACGACAACTCTCCAGGCCGCTACAGGTGGCCGGCAGCACGACAGCTCACCAGGCCACTTTAGGTGGCCAGCAGCACGGTGGCTCACCAGGCCGCTATAGGTGGCCGGCAGCACGGCAGCTCACCAGGCCACTTTTGGTGGCCGACAGCACTACAGCTCGGCAGGCCACTATAGGTGGTCGACAGCACGACAGCTCACCAGGCCACTATAGGTGACCGGCAGCACGGTAGCTCACCAGGCCACTATAGGTGGCCGGCAGCACGGCAGCTCCCCAGGCCACCATAGGTGGCCGGCAGCACGGCAGCTCACCAGGCCACTATAGGTGGCCGACAGCACGACAGCTCACCAGGCCACTATAGGTGGCCGGCAGCACGACAGCTCACCAGGCCACTCTAGGTGGCCGGCAGCACGACAGCTCACCAGGCCACTATAGGTGGCCGGCAGCACGACAGCTCACCAGGCAACTATAGGTGGCCGGCAGCACGACAGCTCACCAGGCCACTAAAGGTGGCCGACAGCACGGCAGCTCACCAGGCCACTATAGGTGGCCGGCAGCACGACAGCTCACCAGGCCACTATAGGTGGCCAGCAGCACGGTGGCTCACCAGGCCACAATAGGTGGCCGGCAGCACTGCAGCTCACCAGGCCACAATAGGTGGCCGGCAGCACGGCAGCTCACCAGGCCACTATAGGTGGCCGACAGCACGACAGCTCACCAGGCCACTATAGGTGGCCGGCAGCACGACAGCTCACCAGGCCACTCTAGGTGGCCGGCAGCACGGCAGCTCACCAGGCCACTATAAGTGGCCGGCAGCACGACAGCTCACCAGGCCACTATAGGTGGCCGGCAGCACGACAGCTCACCAGGCCACTATAGGTGGCCAGCAGCACGGTGGCTCACCAGGCCGCTATAGGTGGCCGGCAGCACGGCAGCTCACCAGGCCACTTTTGGTGGCCGACAGCACTACAGCTCGGCAGGCCACTATAGGTGGTCGACAGCACGACAGCTCACCAGGCCACTATAGGTGACCGGCAGCACGGTAGCTCACCAGGCCACTATAGGTGGCCGGCAGCACGGCAGCTCCCCAGGCCACCATAGGTGGCCGGCAGCACGGCAGCTCACCAGGCCACTATAGGTGGCCGACAGCACGACAGCTCACCAGGCCACTATAGGTGGCCGGCAGCACGACAGCTCACCAGGCCACTCTAGGTGGCCGGCAGCACGACAGCTCACCAGGCCACTATAGGTGGCCGGCAGCACGACAGCTCACCAGGCAACTATAGGTGGCCGGCAGCACGACAGCTCACCAGGCCACTAAAGGTGGCCGACAGCACGGCAGCTCACCAGGCCACTATAGGTGGCCGGCAGCACGACAGCTCACCAGGCCACTATAGGTGGCCAGCAGCACGGTGGCTCACCAGGCCACAATAGGTGGCCGGCAGCACTGCAGCTCACCAGGCCACAATAGGTGGCCGGCAGCACGGCAGCTCACCAGGCAACTATAGGCGGCCGGCAGCACGGCAGTTCACCAGGCAACTATAGGTGGCCGGCCGCACGACCACTCACCAGGCCACTATAGGGGGCCGGCAGCACGATAGCTCACCAGGCCACTATAGGTGGCCGGCAGCACGGCAGCTCACCAGGCCACTGTAGGTGGCAGGCAGCTCTACAGCTTACCAGGCCACTACAGGTGGCCGGCATAGTTGGCCGGCAGCACGACAGCTCACCAGGCCACTATAGGTGGCCGGCAGCACGGCAGCTCACCAGGCCACTATAGGTGGCAGGCATCACGGCAACTTCCCAGGCCACTAAAGGTGACCGGCAGCACGAGAGCTCACCAGGCCGCTACAGGTGGCCGGCAGTTCGACAGCTCACCAGGCAACTATAGATGACCGGCTGCACGACCACTCACCAGGACACTTTTGGTGCCCGACAGCGCGACAACTCACTAGCACGACAGCTCACCAGGCCACTATAGGTGGCCGGCAGCACAACAGCACACCAGGCCACTTTAGGTGGCCGACAGCACGACGGCTCACCAGGCCACTATAGGTGGCCGGCAGCACGACAGCTCACCAGGCCACTATAGGTGGCCGGCAACACGACAGCTCACCAGGCCACTATAGGTGGCCGGCAGCACGACAGCTCACCAGGCCACCAGGCAACTATAGGTGGCCGGCAGCACGACAGCTCACTAGGCCACTATAGGTGGCCGGCAGCACGGCAGCTCACCAGGCAACTATAGGTGGCCGGCAGCACGGCAGCTCACCAGGCAACTAAAGGTGGCCGGCAGCACGACCACACACCAGGCCACTATAAGTGGCCGGCAGCACGACAGCTCACCAGGCCACTATAGGTGGCCGGCAGCACGGCAGCTCACCAGGCCACTACAGGTGGCCGGCAGCAGGGCAGCTCACCAGGCCACTATAGGTGGCCGGCATCACGACAACTCTCCAGGCCACTACAGGTGGCCGGCAGCACCAGAGCTCACTAGGCCACTACACGTGGCCGGCAGTTCGACAGCTCACCAGGCCATTATAGGTGGCCGGCATCTCGACAAACCTTCCGGCCACTACAGGTGGCCGGCAGCACGGCAGCTCACCAGGCCACTACAGGTGGCCGGCAGCAGGGCAGCTCACCAGGCCACTATAGGTGGCCGGCATCACGACAACTCTCCAGGCCACTACAGGTGGCCGGCAGCACCAGAGCTCACTAGGCCACTACACGTGGCCGGCAGTTCGACAGCTCACCAGGCCATTGTAGGTGGCCGGCAGCACGACAGCTCACCAGGCCACTATAGGTGGCCGGCAGCACGACAGCTCACCAGGCCACTTTAGGTGGCCGACAGCACGACAGCTCACCAGGCCACTATAGGTGGCCGGCAGTACGGTAGCTCACCAGGCCACTATAGGTGGCCGGCATCACGACAGCTCACCAGGCCACTATAGGTGGCCGGCAGCACGAGAGCTTACCAGGCCACTATAGGTGGCCGGCAGCACGACAGCTCACCAGGCCACTATAGGTGGCCGGCAGCACGGTAGCTCACCAGGCCACTATAGGTGGCCGGCAGCTCGGTAGCTCACCAGGCCACTATAGGTGGCCGGCAGTACCGTAGCTCACCAGGCCACTATAGGTGGCCGGCAGCACGGCAGCTCACCAGGCCAGTATAGGTGGCCGGCAGTACGGTAGCTCACCAGGCCACTATAGGTGGCCGGCAGCACGGCAGCTCACCAGGCCAGTATAGGTGGCCGGCAGCGCGACAACTCACCAGGCCACCGTAGGTGGTCGGCAGCACGACAGCTCACCAGGCCATTATAGGCGGCCCGCAGCACGACAGCTCACCAGGCCACTATAGGTGGCCGGCAGCACGAGAGCTTACCAAGGCACTATAGGTGGCCGGCTGATCGGCAGCTACCAAGCAACTACGGGTGGCCGGCAGCTCTACAAGTTAACAGGCCACCACATATGGGTGGTAGCTCGGCTGCTTACCAGGCTGCCATCGGTGGCAAGCAGCTCTACAGCTTACCAGGCCACCATAAGTGGCCGGCAGCACGACAGCTCACCAGGCCACTTTAGGTGGCCGACAGCACGACAGCTCACCAGGCCACTATAGGTGGCCGGCAGCACGGCAGCTCACCAGGCCACTACAGGTGGCCGGCAGCACTACAGCTCACCAGGCCACTATAGGAGGCCGGCAGCACGGCAGCTCACCAGGCCACTACAGGTGGCCGGCAGCAAGGCAGCTCACCAGGCCACTATAGGTGGCAGGCATCACGACAACTCTCCAGGCCACTACAGGTGGCCGGCAGCACGTAAGCTCACCAGGCCACTTAAGGTGGCCGACAGCACGACAGCTCACCCGGCCACTATAGGTGGCCGGCAGCACGGCAGCTCACCAGGCCACTACAGGTGGCCGTCATAGGTGGGCGGCAGCACGACAGCTCACAAGGCCACTATAGGAGGCCGGCAGCACGGCAGATCACCAGGCCACTATAGGTGGCCGGCAGTACGGCAGCTCACCAGGCCACTATAGGTGGCCGGCAGCACGACAGCTCACCAGGCCACTATAGGTGGCCAGCAGCACGGTGGCTCACCAGGCCACAATAGGTGGCCAGCAGCACGGCAGCTCACCAGGCCACAATAGGTGGCCGGCAGCACAGCAGCTCACCAGGCCACTATAGGTGGCCAGCAGCACGGTGGCTCACCAGGCCGCTATAGGTGGCCGGCAGCACGGCAGCTCACCAGGCCACTATAGGTGGCCGGCAGCACGGCAGCTCACCAGGCCACTGTAGGTGGCAGGCAGCTCTACAGCTTACCAGGCCACTACAGGTGGCCGGCAGCACGACAGCTCACCAGGCCACTATTGGTGGCCGGCAGCACGGCAGCTCACCAGGCCACTATAGGTGGCAGGCATCACGGCAACTCCCCAGGCCACTAAAGGTGACCGGCAGCACGAGAGCTCACCAGGCCGCTACAGGTGGCCGGCAGTTCGACAGCTCACCAGGCCCCTTTAGGTGGCCGGCAGCATGGCAGCTCACCAGGCCACTTTAGGTCACCAGGCAACTAAAGATGACCGGCTGCACGACCACTCGCCAGGACACTTTTGGTGCCCGACAGCGCGACAACTCACTAGCACGACAGCTCACCAGGCCACTATAGGTGGCCGGCAGCACAACAGCACACCAGGCCACTTTAGGTGGCCGACAGCACGACGGCTCACCAGGCCACTATAGGTGGCCGGCAGCACGACAGCTCACCAGGCCACTATAGGTGGCCGGCAACACGACAGCTCACCAGGCCACTATAGGTGGCCGGCAGCACGACAGCTCACCAGGCCACTTTAGGTGGCCGCCAGCACGGCAGCTCACCAGGCAACTATAGGTGGCCGGCAGCACGACAGCTCACTAGGCCACTATAGGTGGCCGGCAGCACGGCAGCTCACCAGGCCACTTTAGGTGGCCGACAGCACGACAGCTCACCAGGCCACTATAGGTGGCCGGCAGCGCGACAGCTGACCAGGCCACTATAAGTGGCCGGCAGCACGGTAGCTCACCAGGCCACTATAGGTGGCCGGCAGTACGGTAGCTCACCAGGCCACTATAGGTGGCCGGCAGCACGGCAGCTCACCAGGCCAGTATAGGTGGCCGGCAGTACGGTAGCTCACCAGGCCACTATAGGTGGCCGGCATCACGACAGCTCACCAGGCCACTATAGGTGGCCGGCAGCACGAGAGCTCACCAGGCCACTATAGGTGGCCGGCATCACGACAGCTCACCAGGCCACTATAGGTGGCCGGCAGCACGAGAGCTTACCAGGCCACTATAGGTGGCCGGCAGCACGACAGCTCACCAGGCCACTATAGGTGGCCGGCAGCACGGTAGCTCACCAGGCCACTATAGGTGGCCGGCAACACGACAGCTCACCAGGCCACTTTAGGTGGCCGACAGCACGACAGCTCACCAGGCCACTATAGGTGGCCGGCAGTACGGTAGCTCACCAGGCCACTATAGGTGGCCGGCATCACGACAGCTCACCAGGCCACTATAGGTGGCCGGCAGCACGGAAGCTCACCAGGCCACTATAGGTGGCCGGCATCACGACAGCTCACCAGGCCACTATAGGTGGCCGGCAGCACGAGAGCTTACCAGGCCACTATAGGTGGCCGGCAGCACGACAGCTCACCAGGCCACTATAGGTGGCCGGCAGCACGGTAGCTCACCAGGCCACTATAGGTGGCCGGCAGCACGGTAGCTCACCAGGCCACTATAGGTGGCCGGCAGTACGGTAGCTCACCAGGCCACTATAGGCGGCCGGCAGCACGGCAGCTCACCAGGCCAGTATAGGTGGCCGGCAGTACGGTAGCTCACCAGGCCACTATAGGTGGCCGGCAGCACGGCAGCTCACCAGGCCAGCATAGGTGGCCGGCAGCGCGACAACTCACCAGGCCACCGTAGGTGGTCGGCAGCACGACAGCTAACCAGGCCACTATAGGTGGCCGGCAGCACGAGAGCTTACCAAGGCACTATAGGTGGCCGGCTGATCGGCAGCTACCAAGCAACTACGGGTGGCCGGCAGCTCTACAAGTTAACAGGCCACCACACATGGATGGTAGCTCGGCTGCTTACCAGGCTGCCATAGGTGGCAAGCAGCTCTACAGCTTACCAGGCCACCATAAGTGGCCGGCAGCACGACAGCTCACCAGGCCACTTTAGGTGGCCGACTGCACGACAGCTCACCAGGCCACTATAGGTGGCCGGCAGCACGGCAGCTCACCAGGCCACTACAGGTGGCCGGCAGCACTACAGCTCACCAGGCCACTATAGGAGGCCGGCAGCACGGCAGCTCACCAGGCCACTACAGGTGGCCGGCATAGGTGGCCGGCAGCATGGCAGCTCACCAGGCCACTATAGGTGGCAGGCATCACGACAACTCTCCAGGCCACTACAGGTGGCCGGCAGCACGTAAGCTCACCAGGCGACTTAAGGTGGCCGACAGCACGACAGCTCACCCGGCCACTATAGGTGGCCGGCAGCACGGCAGCTCACCAGGCCACTACAGGTGGCCGTCATAGGTGGGCGGCAGCACGACAGCTCACAAGGCCACTATAGGAGGCCGGCAGCACGGCAGATCACCAGGCCACTATAGGTGGCCGGCAGTACGGCAGCTTACCAGGCCACTATAGGTGGCCGGCAACACGACCACTCACCAGGCCACTATAGGTGGCCGGCAGCGCGACAACTCACTAGCACGACAGCTCACCAGGCCACTATAGGTGGCCGGCAGCACGACAACTCACTAGCACGACAGCTCACCAGGCCACTATAGGTGGCCGGCAGCACGACAGCTCACCAGGCCACTTTAGGTGGCCGACAGCACGACAGCTCACCAGGCCACTATAGGTGGCCGGCAGCGCGACAGCTGACCAGGCCACTATAAGTGGCCGGCAGCGCGACATCTCACCAGGCCACTATAGGTGGCCGGCAGCACGGCAGCTCACCAGGCCACTACAGGTGGCCGGCATAGGTGGCCGGCAGCACGACAGCTAACCAGGCCACTACAGGTGGCCGGCAGCACGGCAGCCCACCAGGTCACTACAGGTGGCCGGCAGCACGACAGCTCACCGGGCCACTATAGGTGGCCGGCAGCACGGCAGCTCACCAGGCCACTACAGGTGGCCGGCAGCACCAGAGCTCACTAGGCCACTACACGTGGCCGGCAGTTCGACAGCTCACCAGGCCATTATAGGTGGCCGGCAGCACGACAGCTCACCAGGCCACTATAGGCCGGCAGCACCAGGGCTTACCAGGCCACTATAAGTGGCCGGCAGCACGACAGCTCACCAGGCCACTATAGGTGGCCGGCAGCACGGCAGCTCACCAGGGCACTACAGGTGGCCGGCAGCAGGGCAGCTCACCAGGCCACTATAGGTGGCCGGCATCACGACAACT
The DNA here is from genome assembly GCA_951905685.1 of Eumerus sabulonum. Taxonomy (NCBI): domain Eukaryota; kingdom Metazoa; phylum Arthropoda; class Insecta; order Diptera; family Syrphidae; genus Eumerus; species Eumerus sabulonum. Next base: position 49,696,030 of record OX645062.1, on the reverse strand, counting down.
CTCCAGGCCACTACAGGTGGCCGGCAGCACCAGAGCTCACTAGGCCACTACACGTGGCCGGCAGTTCGACAGCTCACCAGGCCATTATAGGTGGCCGGCAGCACAAAAGCTCACCAGGCCACTATAGGCCGGCAGCACCAGAGCTCACCAGGCCACTATAAGTCGCCGGCAGCACGACAGCTCACCAGGCCACTATAGGTGGCCGGCAGCACGGCAGCTCACCAGGGCACTACAGGTGGCCGGCAGTAGGGCAGCTCACCAGGCCACTATAGGTGGCCGGCATCACGACAACTCTCCAGGCCACTACAGGTGGCCGGCAGCACCAGAGCTCACTAGGCCACTACACGTGGCCGGCAGTTCGACAGCTCACCAGGCCATTATAGGTGGCCGGCAGCACGACAGCTCACCAGGCCACTATAGGTGGACGGCATCTCGACAAACCTCCCGGCCACTACAGGTGGCCGGCAGCACCAGAGCTCAGCAGGCCACTACACGTGGCCGGCAGTTCGACAGCTCACCAGGCCATTGTAGGTGGCCGGCAGCACGACAGCTCACCAGGCCACTATAGGTGGCCGGCAGCACGACAGCTCACCAGGCCACTTTAGGTGGCCGGCAGCACGGCAGCTCAGCAGGCCATTGTAGGTGGCTGGCAGCACGACAGCTCACCAGGCCACTATAGGTGGCTGGCAGCACGACAGCTCACCAGGCCACTATAGGTGGCCGGCAGCACGACAGCTCACCAGGCCACTAAAGGTGGCCGGCAGCACGGTAGCTCACCAGGCCACTATAGGTGGCCGGCAGCACGGTAGCTCACCAGGCCACTATAGGTGGCCGGCAGTACGGTAGCTCACCAGGCCACTATAGGTGGCCGGCAGCACGGCAGTTCACCAGGCCAGTATAGGTGGCCGGCAGCGCGACAACTCACCAGGCTACCGTAGGTGGTCGGCAGCACGACAGCTCACCAGGCCATTGTAGGCGGCCGGCAGCACGACAGCTCACCAGGCCACTTTAGGTGGCCGGCAGCACGAGAGCTTACCAAGGCGCTATAGGTGGCCGGCTGATCGGCAGCTACCAAGCAACTACGGGTGGCCGGCAGCTCTACAAGTTAACAGGCCACCACATATGGATGGTAGCTCGTCTGCTTACCAGGCTGCCATAGGTGGCAAGCAGCTCTACAGCTTACCAGGCCACCATAAGTGGCCGGCAGCACGACAGCTCACCAGGCCACTTTAGGTGGCCGACAGCACGACAGCTCACCAGGCCACTATAGGTGGCCGGCAGCACTACAGCTCACCAGGCCACTACAGGTGGCCGGCAGCACTACAGCTCACCAGGCCACTATAGGAGGCCGGCAGCACGGCAGCTCACCAGGCCACTACAGGTGGCCGGCATTGGTGGCCGGCAGCACGGCAGCTCACCAGGCCACTATAGGTGGGAGGCATCACCACAACTCTTCAGGCCACTACAGCTGGCCGGCAGCACGACAGCTCACCAGGCCACTTAAGGTTGCCGACAGCACGACAGCTCACCAGGCCACTATACGTGGCCGGCAGCACGACAGCTCACCAGGCCACCATAGGTGGCCGGCAGCACGGCAGCTCACCAGGCCACTACAGGTGGCCGTCATAGGTGGCCGGCAGCACGACAGCTCACAAGGCCACTATAGGAGGCCGGCAGCACGGCAGATCACCAGGCCACTATAGGTGGCCGGCAGCGCGACAACTCACTAGCACGACAGCTCACCAGGCCACTATAGGTGGCCGGCAGCACGACAGCTCACCAGGCCACTTTAGGTGGCCGACAGCACGACAGCTGACCAGGCCACTATAACTGGCCGGCAGCGCGACATCTCACCAGGCCACTATAGGTGGCCGGCAGCACGGCAGCTCACCAGGCCACTACAGGTGGCCGTCATAGGTGGCCGGCAGCACGACAGCTCACAAGGCCACTATAGGAGGCCGGCAGCACGGCAGATCACCAGGCCAGTATAGGTGGCCGGCAGCACGACAACTCACTAGCACGACAGCTCACCAGGCCACTATAGGTGGCCGGCAGCACGACAGCTCACCAGGCCACTTTAGGTGGCCGACAGCACGACAGCTGACCAGGCCACTATAACTGGCCGGCAGCGCGACATCTCATCAGGCCACTATAGGTGGCCGGCAGCACGGCAGCTCACCAGGCCACTACAGGTGGCCGGTATAGGTGGCCGGCAGCACGACAGCTAACCAGGCCACTATAGGCCGGCAGCACCAGGGCTTACCAGGCCACTATAAGTGGCCGGCAGCACGACAGCTCACCAGGCCACTATAGGTGGCCGGCAGCACGGCAGCTCACCAGGGCACTACAGGTGGCCGGCAGCAGGGCAGCTCACCAGGCCACTATAGGTGGCCGGCATCACGACAACTCTCCAGGCCACTACAGGTGGCCGGTAGCACCAGAGCTCACTAGGCCACTACACGTGGCCGGCAGTTCGACAGCTCACCAGGCCATTATAGGTGGCCGGCAGCACAAAAGCTCACCAGGCCACTATAGGCCGGCAGCACCAGAGCTCACCAGGCCACTATAAGTCGCCGGCAGCACGACAGCTCACCAGGCCACTATAGGTGGCCGGCAGCACGGCAGCTCACCAGGGCACTACAGGTGGCCGGCAGTAGGGCAGCTCACCAGGCCACTATAGGTGGCCGGCATCACGACAACTCTCCAGGCCACTACAGGTGGCCGGCAGCACCAGAGCTCAGTAGGCCACTACACGTGGCCGGCAGTTCGACAGCTCACCAGGCCATTATAGGTGGCCGGCAGCACGACAGCTCACCAGGCCACTATAGGTGGACGGCATCTCGACAAACCTCCCGGCCACTACAGGTGGCCGGCAGCACCAGAGCTCAGCAAGCCACTACACGTGGCCGGCAGTTCGACAGCTCACCAGGCCATTGTAGGTGGCCGGCAGCACGACAGCTCACCAGGCCACTATAGGTGGCCGGCAGCACGACAGCTCAGCAGGCCATTGTAGGTGGCTGGCAGCACGACAGCTCACCAGGCCACTATAGGTGGCTGGCAGCACGACAGCTCACCAGGCCACTATAGGTGGCCGGCAGCACGACAGCTCACCAGGCCACTAAAGGTGGCCGGCAGCACGGTAGCTCACCAGGCCACTATAGGTGGCCGGCAGCACGGCAGCTCACCAGGGCACTACAGGTGGCCGGCAGTAGGGCAGCTCACCAGGCCACTATAGGTGGCCGGCATCACGACAACTCTCCAGGCCACTACAGGTGGCCGGCAGCACCAGAGCTCAGTAGGCCACTACACGTGGCCGGCAGTTCGACAGCTCACCAGGCCATTATAGGTGGCCGGCAGCACGACAGCTCACCAGGCCACTATAGGTGGACGGCATCTCGACAAACCTCCCGGCCACTACAGGTGGCCGGCAGCACCAGAGCTCAGCAAGCCACTACACGTGGCCGGCAGTTCGACAGCTCACCAGGCCATTGTAGGTGGCCGGCAGCACGACAGCTCACCAGGCCACTATAGGTGGCCGGCAGCACGACAGCTCAGCAGGCCATTGTAGGTGGCTGGCAGCACGACAGCTCACCAGGCCACTATAGGTGGCTGGCAGCACGACAGCTCACCAGGCCACTATAGGTGGCCGGCAGCACGACAGCTCACCAGGCCACTAAAGGTGGCCGGCAGCACGGTAGCTCACCAGGCCACTATAGGTGGCCGGCAGCACGGTAGCTCACCAGGCCACTATAGGTGGCCGGCAGTACGGTAGCTCACCAGGCCACTATAGGTGGCCGGCAGCACGGCAGTTCACCAGGCCACTACAGGTGGCCATCATAGGTGGCCGGCAGCACGACAGCTCACAAGGCCACTATAGGAGGCCGGCAGCACGGCAGATCACCAGGCCAGTATAGGTGGCCGGCAGCACGACAACTCACTAGCACGACAGCTCACCAGGCCACTATAGGTGGCCGGCAGCACGACAGCTCACCAGGCCACTTTAGGTGGCCGACAGCACGACAGCTGACCAGGCCACTATAACTGGCCGGCAGCGCGACAGCTCACCAGGCCACTTAAGGTTGCCGACAGCACGACAGCTCACCAGGCCACTATAGGTGGCCGGCAGCACGGCAGCTCACCAGGGCACTACAGGTGGCCGGCAGTAGGGCAGCTCACCAGGCCACTATAGGTGGCCGGCATCACGACAACTCTCCAGGCCACTATAGGTGGCCGGCAGCACGGAAGCTCACCAGGCCACTATAGGTGGCCGGCATCACGACAGCTCACCAGGCCACTATAGGTGGCCGGCAGCACGAGAGCTTACCAGGCCACTATAGGTGGCCGGCAGCACGACAGCTCACCAGGCCACTATAGGTGGCCGGCAGCACGGTAGCTCACCAGGCCACTATAGGTGGCCGGCAGCACGGTAGCTCACCAGGCCACTATAGGTGGCCGGCAGTACGGTAGCTCACCAGGCCACTATAGGCGGCCGGCAGCACGGCAGCTCACCAGGCCAGTATAGGTGGCCGGCAGTACGGTAGCTCACCAGGCCACTATAGGTGGCCGGCAGCACGGCAGCTCACCAGGCCAGCATAGGTGGCCGGCAGCGCGACAACTCACCAGGCCACCGTAGGTGGTCGGCAGCACGACAGCTAACCAGGCCACTATAGGTGGCCGGCAGCACGAGAGCTTACCAAGGCACTATAGGTGGCCGGCTGATCGGCAGCTACCAAGCAACTACGGGTGGCCGGCAGCTCTACAAGTTAACAGGCCACCACACATGGATGGTAGCTCGGCTGCTTACCAGGCTGCCATAGGTGGCAAGCAGCTCTACAGCTTACCAGGCCACCATAAGTGGCCGGCAGCACGACAGCTCACCAGGCCACTTTAGGTGGCCGACTGCACGACAGCTCACCAGGCCACTATAGGTGGCCGGCAGCACGGCAGCTCACCAGGCCACTACAGGTGGCCGGCAGCACTACAGCTCACCAGGCCACTATAGGAGGCCGGCAGCACGGCAGCTCACCAGGCCACTACAGGTGGCCGGCATAGGTGGCCGGCAGCATGGCAGCTCACCAGGCCACTATAGGTGGCAGGCATCACGACAACTCTCCAGGCCACTACAGGTGGCCGGCAGCACGTAAGCTCACCAGGCGACTTAAGGTGGCCGACAGCACGACAGCTCACCCGGCCACTATAGGTGGCCGGCAGCACGGCAGCTCACCAGGCCACTACAGGTGGCCGTCATAGGTGGGCGGCAGCACGACAGCTCACAAGGCCACTATAGGAGGCCGGCAGCACGGCAGATCACCAGGCCACTATAGGTGGCCGGCAGTACGGCAGCTTACCAGGCCACTATAGGTGGCCGGCAACACGACCACTCACCAGGCCACTATAGGTGGCCGGCAGCGCGACAACTCACTAGCACGACAGCTCACCAGGCCACTATAGGTGGCCGGCAGCACGACAACTCACTAGCACGACAGCTCACCAGGCCACTATAGGTGGCCGGCAGCACGACAGCTCACCAGGCCACTTTAGGTGGCCGACAGCACGACAGCTCACCAGGCCACTATAGGTGGCCGGCAGCGCGACAGCTGACCAGGCCACTATAAGTGGCCGGCAGCGCGACATCTCACCAGGCCACTATAGGTGGCCGGCAGCACGGCAGCTCACCAGGCCACTACAGGTGGCCGGCATAGGTGGCCGGCAGCACGACAGCTAACCAGGCCACTACAGGTGGCCGGCAGCACGGCAGCCCACCAGGTCACTACAGGTGGCCGGCAGCACGACAGCTCACCGGGCCACTATAGGTGGCCGGCAGCACGGCAGCTCACCAGGCCACTACAGGTGGCCGGCAGCACCAGAGCTCACTAGGCCACTACACGTGGCCGGCAGTTCGACAGCTCACCAGGCCATTATAGGTGGCCGGCAGCACGACAGCTCACCAGGCCACTATAGGCCGGCAGCACCAGGGCTTACCAGGCCACTATAAGTGGCCGGCAGCACGACAGCTCACCAGGCCACTATAGGTGGCCGGCAGCACGGCAGCTCACCAGGGCACTACAGGTGGCCGGCAGCAGGGCAGCTCACCAGGCCACTATAGGTGGCCGGCATCACGACAACTCTCCAGGCCACTACAGGTGGCCGGCAGCACCAGAGCTCACTAGGCCACTACACGTGGCCGGCAGTTCGACAGCTCACCAGGCCATTATAGGTGGCCGGCAGCACAAAAGCTCACCAGGCCACTATAGGCCGGCAGCACCAGAGCTCACCAGGCCACTATAAGTCGCCGGCAGCACGACAGCTCACCAGGCCACTATAGGTGGCCGGCAGCACGGCAGCTCACCAGGGCACTACAGGTGGCCGGCAGTAGGGCAGCTCACCAGGCCACTATAGGTGGCCGGCATCACGACAACTCTCCAGGCCACTACAGGTGGCCGGCAGCACCAGAGCTCACTAGGCCACTACACGTGGCCGGCAGTTCGACAGCTCACCAGGCCATTATAGGTGGCCGGCAGCACGACAGCTCACCAGGCCACTATAGGTGGACGGCATCTCGACAAACCTCCCGGCCACTACAGGTGGCCGGCAGCACCAGAGCTCAGCAGGCCACTACACGTGGCCGGCAGTTCGACAGCTCACCAGGCCATTGTAGGTGGCCGGCAGCACGACAGCTCACCAGGCCACTATAGGTGGCCGGCAGCACGACAGCTCACCAGGCCACTTTAGGTGGCCGGCAGCACGGCAGCTCAGCAGGCCATTGTAGGTGGCTGGCAGCACGACAGCTCACCAGGCCACTATAGGTGGCTGGCAGCACGACAGCTCACCAGGCCACTATAGGTGGCCGGCAGCACGACAGCTCACCAGGCCACTAAAGGTGGCCGGCAGCACGGTAGCTCACCAGGCCACTATAGGTGGCCGGCAGCACGGTAGCTCACCAGGCCACTATAGGTGGCCGGCAGTACGGTAGCTCACCAGGCCACTATAGGTGGCCGGCAGCACGGCAGTTCACCAGGCCAGTATAGGTGGCCGGCAGCGCGACAACTCACCAGGCTACCGTAGGTGGTCGGCAGCACGACAGCTCACCAGGCCATTGTAGGCGGCCGGCAGCACGACAGCTCACCAGGCCACTTTAGGTGGCCGGCAGCACGAGAGCTTACCAAGGCGCTATAGGTGGCCGGCTGATCGGCAGCTACCAAGCAACTACGGGTGGCCGGCAGCTCTACAAGTTAACAGGCCACCACATATGGATGGTAGCTCGTCTGCTTACCAGGCTGCCATAGGTGGCAAGCAGCTCTACAGCTTACCAGGCCACCATAAGTGGCCGGCAGCACGACAGCTCACCAGGCCACTTTAGGTGGCCGACAGCACGACAGCTCACCAGGCCACTATAGGTGGCCGGCAGCACTACAGCTCACCAGGCCACTACAGGTGGCCGGCAGCACTACAGCTCACCAGGCCACTATAGGAGGCCGGCAGCACGGCAGCTCACCAGGCCACTACAGGTGGCCGGCATTGGTGGCCGGCAGCACGGCAGCTCACCAGGCCACTATAGGTGGGAGGCATCACCACAACTCTTCAGGCCACTACAGCTGGCCGGCAGCACGACAGCTCACCAGGCCACTTAAGGTTGCCGACAGCACGACAGCTCACCAGGCCACTATACGTGGCCGGCAGCACGACAGCTCACCAGGCCACCATAGGTGGCCGGCAGCACGGCAGCTCACCAGGCCACTACAGGTGGCCGTCATAGGTGGCCGGCAGCACGACAGCTCACAAGGCCACTATAGGAGGCCGGCAGCACGGCAGATCACCAGGCCACTATAGGTGGCCGGCAGCGCGACAACTCACTAGCACGACAGCTCACCAGGCCACTATAGGTGGCCGGCAGCACGACAGCTCACCAGGCCACTTTAGGTGGCCGACAGCACGACAGCTGACCAGGCCACTATAACTGGCCGGCAGCGCGACATCTCACCAGGCCACTATAGGTGGCCGGCAGCACGGCAGCTCACCAGGCCACTACAGGTGGCCGTCATAGGTGGCCGGCAGCACGACAGCTCACAAGGCCACTATAGGAGGCCGGCAGCACGGCAGATCACCAGGCCAGTATAGGTGGCCGGCAGCACGACAACTCACTAGCACGACAGCTCACCAGGCCACTATAGGTGGCCGGCAGCACGACAGCTCACCAGGCCACTTTAGGTGGCCGACAGCACGACAGCTGACCAGGCCACTATAACTGGCCGGCAGCGCGACATCTCATCAGGCCACTATAGGTGGCCGGCAGCACGGCAGCTCACCAGGCCACTACAGGTGGCCGGTATAGGTGGCCGGCAGCACGACAGCTAACCAGGCCACTATAGGCCGGCAGCACCAGGGCTTACCAGGCCACTATAAGTGGCCGGCAGCACGACAGCTCACCAGGGCACTACAGGTGGCCGGCAGCAGGGCAGCTCACCAGGCCACTATAGGTGGCCGGCATCACGACAACTCTCCAGGCCACTACAGGTGGCCGGCAGCACCAGAGCTCACTAGGCCACTACACGTGGCCGGCAGTTCGACAGCTCACCAGGCCATTATAGGTGGCCGGCAGCACAAAAGCTCACCAGGCCACTATAGGCCGGCAGCACCAGAGCTCACCAGGCCACTATAAGTCGCCGGCAGCACGACAGCTCACCAGGCCACTATAGGTGGCCGGCAGCACGGCAGCTCACCAGGGCACTACAGGTGGCCGGCAGTAGGGCAGCTCACCAGGCCACTATAGGTGGCCGGCATCACGACAACTCTCCAGGCCACTACAGGTGGCCGGCAGCACCAGAGCTCAGTAGGCCACTACACGTGGCCGGCAGTTCGACAGCTCACCAGGCCATTATAGGTGGCCGGCAGCACGACAGCTCACCAGGCCACTATAGGTGGACGGCATCTCGACAAACCTCCCGGCCACTACAGGTGGCCGGCAGCACCAGAGCTCAGCAAGCCACTACACGTGGCCGGCAGTTCGACAGCTCACCAGGCCATTGTAGGTGGCCGGCAGCACGACAGCTCACCAGGCCACTATAGGTGGCCGGCAGCACGACAGCTCAGCAGGCCATTGTAGGTGGCTGGCAGCACGACAGCTCACCAGGCCACTATAGGTGGCTGGCAGCACGACAGCTCACCAGGCCACTATAGGTGGCCGGCAGCACGACAGCTCACCAGGCCACTAAAGGTGGCCGGCAGCACGGTAGCTCACCAGGCCACTATAGGTGGCCGGCAGCACGGCAGCTCACCAGGGCACTACAGGTGGCCGGCAGTAGGGCAGCTCACCAGGCCACTATAGGTGGCCGGCATCACGACAACTCTCCAGGCCACTACAGGTGGCCGGCAGCACCAGAGCTCAGTAGGCCACTACACGTGGCCGGCAGTTCGACAGCTCACCAGGCCATTATAGGTGGCCGGCAGCACGACAGCTCACCAGGCCACTATAGGTGGACGGCATCTCGACAAACCTCCCGGCCACTACAGGTGGCCGGCAGCACCAGAGCTCAGCAAGCCACTACACGTGGCCGGCAGTTCGACAGCTCACCAGGCCATTGTAGGTGGCCGGCAGCACGACAGCTCACCAGGCCACTATAGGTGGCCGGCAGCACGACAGCTCAGCAGGCCATTGTAGGTGGCTGGCAGCACGACAGCTCACCAGGCCACTATAGGTGGCTGGCAGCACGACAGCTCACCAGGCCACTATAGGTGGCCGGCAGCACGACAGCTCACCAGGCCACTAAAGGTGGCCGGCAGCACGGTAGCTCACCAGGCCACTATAGGTGGCCGGCAGCACGGTAGCTCACCAGGCCACTATAGGTGGCCGGCAGTACGGTAGCTCACCAGGCCACTATAGGTGGCCGGCAGCACGGCAGTTCACCAGGCCACTACAGGTGGCCATCATAGGTGGCCGGCAGCACGACAGCTCACAAGGCCACTATAGGAGGCCGGCAGCACGGCAGATCACCAGGCCAGTATAGGTGGCCGGCAGCACGACAACTCACTAGCACGACAGCTCACCAGGCCACTATAGGTGGCCGGCAGCACGACAGCTCACCAGGCCACTTTAGGTGGCCGACAGCACGACAGCTGACCAGGCCACTATAACTGGCCGGCAGCGCGACATCTCATCAGGCCACTATAGGTGGCCGGCAGCACGGCAGCTCACCAGGCCACTACAGGTGGCCGGTATAGGTGGCCGGCAGCACGACAGCTAACCAGGCCACTATAGGCCGGCAGCACCAGGGCTTACCAGGCCACTATAAGTGGCCGGCAGCACGACAGCTCACCAGGCCACTATAGGTGGCCGGCAGCACGGCAGCTCACCAGGGCACTACAGGTGGCCGGCAGCAGGGCAGCTCACCAGGCCACTATAGGTGGCCGGCATCACGACAACTCTCCAGGCCACTACAGGTGGCCGGCAGCACCAGAGCTCACTAGGCCACTACACGTGGCCGGCAGTTCGACAGCTCACCAGGCCATTATAGGTGGCCGGCAGCACAAAAGCTCACCAGGCCACTATAGGCCGGCAGCACCAGAGCTCACCAGGCCACTATAAGTCGCCGGCAGCACGACAGCTCACCAGGCCACTATAGGTGGCCGGCAGCACGGCAGCTCACCAGGGCACTACAGGTGGCCGGCAGTAGGGCAGCTCACCAGGCCACTATAGGTGGCCGGCATCACGACAACTCTCCAGGCCACTACAGGTGGCCGGCAGCACCAGAGCTCAGTAGGCCACTACACGTGGCCGGCAGTTCGACAGCTCACCAGGCCATTATAGGTGGCCGGCAGCACGACAGCTCACCAGGCCACTATAGGTGGACGGCATCTCGACAAACCTCCCGGCCACTGCAGGTGGCCGGCAGCACCAGAGCTCAGCAAGCCACTACACGTGGCCGGCAGTTCGACAGCTCACCAGGCCATTGTAGGTGGCCGGCAGCACGACAGCTCACCAGGCCACTTTAGGTGGCCGGCAGCACGGCAGCTCAGCAGGCCATTGTAGGTGGCTGGCAGCACGACAGCTCACCAGGCCACTATAGGTGGCTGGCAGCACGACAGCTCACCAGGCCACTATAGGTGGCCGGCAGCACGACAGCTCACCAGGCCACTAAAGGTGGCCGGCAGCACGGTAGCTCACCAGGCCACTATAGGTGGCCGGCAGCACGGTAGCTCACCAGGCCACTATAGGTGGCCGGCAGTACGGTAGCTCACCAGGCCACTATAGGTGGCCGGCAGCACGGCAGTTCACCAGGCCACTACAGGTGGCCATCATAGGTGGCCGGCAGCACGACAGCTCACAAGGCCACTATAGGTGGCCGGCAGCGCGACAACTCACCAGGCCACCGTAGGTGGTCGGCAGCACGACAGCTCACCAGGCCATTGTAGGCGGCCGGCAGCACGACAGCTCACCAGGCCACTTTAGGTGGCCGGCAGCACGAGAGCTTACCAAGGCGCTATAGGTGGCCGGCTGATCGGCAGCTACCAAGCAACTACGGGTGGCTGGCAGCTCTACAAGTTAACAGGCCACCACATATGGATGGCAGCTCGTCTGCTTACCAGGCTGCCATAGGTGGCAAGCAGCTCTACAGCTTACCAGGCCACCATAAGTGGCCGGCAGCACGACAGCTCACCAGGCCACTTTAGGTGGCCGACAGCACGACAGCTCACCAGGCCACTATAGGTGGCCGGCAGCACGGCAGCTCACCAGGCCACTACAGGTGGCCGGCAGCACGGCAGCTCACCAGGCCACTACAGGTGGCCGGCAGCACGGCAGCTCACCAGGCCACTACAGGTGGCCGGCATAGGTGGCTGGCAGCACGACAGCTCACCAGGCCACTACAGGTGGCCGGCAGCACGGCAGCCCACCAGGTCACTACAGGTGGCCGGCAGCACGACAGCTCACCGGGCCACTATAGGTGGCCGGCAGCACGGCAGCTCACCAGGCCACTATAGGTGGCAGGCATCACGACAACTCTTCAGGCCACTACAGCTGGCCGGCAGCACGACAGCTCACCAGGCCACTTAAGGTGGCCGACAGCACGACAGCTCACCAGGCCACTATACGTGGCCGGCAGCACGGCAGCTCACCAGGCCACTACAGGTGGCCGTCATAGGTGGCCGGCAGCACGACAGCTCACAAGGCCACTATAGGAGGCCGGCAGCACGGCAGATCACCAGGCCACTATAGGTGGCCGGCAGCGCGACAACTCACTAGCACGACAGCTCACCAGGCCACTATAGGTGGCCGGTAGCACGACAGCTCACCAGGCCACTTTAGGTGGCCGACAGCACGACAGCTGACCAGGCCACTATAACTGGCCGGCAGCGCGACATCTCACCAGGCCACTATAGGTGGCCGGCAGCACGGCAGCTCACCAGGCCACTACAGGTGGCCGTCATAGGTGGCCGGCAGCACGACAGCTCACAAGACCACTATAGGAGGCCGGCAGCACGGCAGATCACCAGGCCACTATAGGTGGCCGGCAGCACGACAACTCACTAGCACGACAGCTCACCAGGCCACTATAGGTGGCCGGCAGCACGACAGCTCACCAGGCCACTTTAGGTGGCCGACAGCACGACAGCTGACCAGGCCACTATAACTGGCCGGCAGCGCGACATCTCATCAGGCCACTATAGGTGGCCGGCAGCACGGCAGCTCACCAGGCCACTACAGGTGGCCGGCATAGGTGGCTGGCAGCACGACAGCTCACCAGGCCACTACAGGTGGCCGGCAGCACGGCAGCCCACCAGGTCACTACAGGTGGCCGGCAGCACGACAGCTCACCGGGCCACTATAGGTGGCCGGCAGCACGGCAGCTCACCAGGCTACTATAGGTGGCCGGCAGCACGACAGCTCACCAGGCCACTTTTGGTGGCCGACAGCACGACAGCTCACCAGGCCACTATAGGTGGCCGGCAGCACGACAGCTCACCAGGCCACTATAGGTGGTCGGCAGCACGACAGCTTTCCAGGGCACTATAGGTGGCCGGCTGATCGGCAGCTACCAAGCAACTACGGGTGGCCGGCAGCTCTACAAGTTAACAGGCCACCACAGATGGATGGTAGCTCGGCTGCTTACCAGGCTGTCATAGGTGGCAAGCAGCTCTTCAGCTTACCAGGCCACCATAAGTGGCCGGCAGCACGACAGCTCACCAGGCCACTTTAGGTGGCCGACAGCACGACAGCTCACCAGGCCACTTAAGGTGGCCGACAGCACGACAGCTCACCAGGCCACTATAGGTAGCCGGCAGCACGGCAGCTCCCCAGGCCACTACAGGTGGCCGTCATAGGTGGCCGGCAGCACGACAGCTCACAAGGCCACTATAGGAGGCCGGCAGCACGGCAGATCACCAGACCACTATAGGTGGCCGGCAGCGCGACAACTCACTAGCACGACAGCTCACCAGGCCACTATAGGTGGTAGGCATCACGACAACTCTTCAGGCCACTACAGCTGGCCGGCAGCACGACAGCTCACCAGGCCACTTAAGGTGGCCGACAGCACGACAGCTCACCAGGCCACTATAGGTGGCCGGCAGCACGGCAGCTCACCAGGCCACTACAGGTGGCCGTCATAGGTGGCCCGCAGCACGACAGCTCACAAGGCCACTATAGGAGGCCGGCAGCACGGCAGATCACCAGGCCACTATAGGTGGCCGGCAGCGCGACAACTCACTAGCACGACAGCTCACCAGGCCACTATAGGTGGCCGGCAGCACGACAACTCACTAGCACGACAGCTCACCAGGCCACTATAGGTGGCCGGCAGCACGACAACTCACCAGGCCACTTTAGGTGGCCGACAGCACGACAGCTCACCAGGCCACTATAGGTGGCCGGCAGCGCGACAGCTGACCAGGCCACTATAAGTGGCCGGCAGCGCGACATCTCACCAGGCCACTATAGGTGGCCGGCAGCACGGCAGCTCACCAGGCCACTACAGGTGGCCGGCATAGGTGGCCGGCAGCACGAGAGCTCACCAGGCCACTACAGGTGGCCGGCAGCACGGCAGCCCACCAGGTCACTACAGGTGGCCGGCAGCACGACAGCTCACCAGGCCACTACAGGTGGCCGGCAGTTCGACAGCTCACCAGGCCCCTATAGGTGGCCGGCAGCGCAACAAGTCGCCCGGCCACCATAGGTGGTCGACAGCACGACAGCTCACCAAGCCACTACAGGTGGCCGTCAACACGACAGCTCACCAGGCCACTATAGGTGGTCGGCAGCACGACAGCTTTCCAGGGCACTATAGGTGGCCGGCTGATCGGCGGCTACCAAGGAACTACGGGTGGCCGGCAGCTCTACAAGTTAACAGGCCACCACAGATGGATGGTAGCTCGGCTGCTTCCAGGCTGCCATAGGTGGCAAGCAGCTCTTCAGCTTACCAGGCCACCATAAGTGGCCGGCAGCACGACAGCTCACCAGGCCACTTTAGGTGGCCGACAGCACGACAGCTCACCAGGCCACTATAGGTGGCCGGCAGCACGGCAGCTCACCAGGCCACTACAGGTGGCCGGCAGCACGACAGCTCACCAGGCCACTATAGGAGGCCGGCAGCACGGCAGCTCACCAGGCCACTACAGGTGGCCGGCATAGGTGGCCGGCAGCACGGCAGCTCACCAGGCTTCTATAGGTGGCCGGCATCACGACAACTCTCCAGGCCACTACAGGTGGCCGGCAGCACGACAGCTCACCAGGCCACTTTAGGTGGCCGACAGCACGACAGCTCACCAGGCCACTATAGGTGGCCGGCAGCACGGCAGCTCACCAGGCCACTACAGGTGGCCGTCATAGGTGGCCGGCAGCACGACAGCTCACAAGGCCACTATAGGAGGCCGGCAGCACGGCAGATCACCAGGCCACTATAGGTGGCCGGCAGCACGGCAGCTCACCAGGCCACTATAGGTGGCCGGCAACACGACCACTCACTAGCACGACAGCTCACCAGGCCACTATAGATGGCCGGCAGCACGACAGCTCACCAGGCCACTATAGGTGGCCGGCAACACGACAGCTCACCAGGCCACTATAGGTGGCCGGCAGCACGACAGCTCACCAGGCCACTTTAGGTGGCCGGCAGCACGGCAGCTCACCAGGCAACTATAGGTGGCCGGCAGCACGGCGGCTCACCAGGCAACTATAGGTGGCCGGCTGCACGACCACTCACCAGGACACTATAGGTGCCCGGCAGCGCGACAACTCACTAGCACGATAGCTCACCAGGCCACTATAGGTGGCCGGCAGCACGACAGCTCACCAGGCCACTTTAGGTGGCCGACAGCACGACGGCTCACCAGGCCACTATAGGTGGCCGGCAGCACGACAGCTCACCAGGCCACTATAGGTGGCCGGCAACACGACAGCTCACCAGGCCACTATAGGTGGCCGGCAGCACGACAGCTCACCAGGCCACTTTAGGTGGCCGACAGCACGACAGCTCACTAGGCCACTATAGGTGGCCGGCAGCACGGCAGCTCACCAGGCGACTATAGGTGGCCGGCAGCACGGCAGCTCACCAGGCAACTATAGGTGGCCGGCAGCACAACCACTCACCAGGCCACTATAAGTGGCCGGCAGCACGACAGCTCACCAGGCCACTATAGGTGGCCGGCAGCACGGCAGCTCACCAGGCCAATACAGGTGGCCGGCAGCAGGGCAGCTCACCAGGCCACTATAGGTGGCCGGCATCACGACAACTCTCCAGGCCACTACAGGTGGCCGGCAGCACCAGAGCTCACTAGGCCACTACACTAGGCCACTACACGTGGCCGGCAGTTCGACAGCTCACCAGGCCATTATAGGTGGCCGGCAGCACGACAGCTCACCAGGCCACTATAGGTGGCCGGCACCTCGACAACTCTCCCGGCCACTACAGGTGGCCGGCAGCACCAGAGCTCACCAGGCCACTGCACGTGGCCGGCAGTTCGACAGCTCACCAGGCCATTGTAGGCCGGCAGCGCAACAAGTCGCCCGGCCACCATAGGTGGTCGACAGCACGACAGCTCACCAAGCCACTACAGGTGGCCGTCAGCACGACAGCTCACCAGGCCACTATAGGTGGTCGGCAGCACGACAGCTTTCCAGGGCACTATAGGTGGCTGGCTGATCGGCAGCTACCAAGGAACTACGGGTGGCCGGCAGCTCTACAAGTTAACAGGCCACCACAGATGGATGGTAGCTCGGCTGCTTACCAGGCTGCCATAGGTGGCAAGCAGCTCTTCAGCTTACCAGGCCACCATAAGTGGCCGGCAGCACGACAGCTCACCAGGCCACTTTAGGTGGCCGACAGCACGAGAGCTCACCAGGCCACTATAGGTGGCCGGCAGCACGGCAGCTCACCAGGCCGCTACAGGTGGCCGGCAGCACGACAGCTCACCAGGCCACTATAGGAGGCCGGCAGCACGGCAGCTCACCAGGCCACTACAGGTGGCCGGCATAGGTGGCCGGCAGCACGGCAGCTCACCAGGCTTCTATAGGTGGCCGGCATCACGACAACTCTCCAGGCCACTACAGGTGGCCGGCAGCACGACAGCTCACCAGGCCACTTTAGGTGGCCGACAGCACGACAGCTCACCAGGCCACTATAGGTGGCCGGCAGCACGGCAGCTCACCAGGCCACTACAGGTGGCCGTCATAGGTGGCCGGCAGCACGACAGCTCACAAGGCCACTATAGGAGGCCGGCAGCACGGCAGATCACCAGGCCACTATAGGTGGCCGGCAGCACGGCAGCTCACCAGGCCACTATAGGTGGCCGGCAACACGACCACTCACCAGGCCACTATAGGTGGCCGGCAGCGCGACAACTCACTAGCACGACAGCTCACCAGGCCACTATAGATGGCCGGCAGCACGACAGCTCACCAGGCCACTATAGGTGGCCGGCAACACGACAGCTCACCAGGCCACTATAGGTGGCCGGCAGCACGACAGCTCACCAGGCCACTTTAGGTGGCCGGTAGCACGGCAGCTCACCAGGCAACTATAGGTGGCCGGCAGCACGGCGGCTCACCAGGCAACTATAGGTGGCCGGCTGCACGACCACTCACCAGGACACTATAGGTGCCCGGCAGCGCGACAACTCACTAGCACGATAGCTCACCAGGCCACTATAGGTGGCCGGCAGCACGACAGCTCACCAGGCCACTTTAGGTGGCCGACAGCACGACGGCTCACCAGGCCACTATAGGTGGCCGGCAGCACGACAGCTCACCAGGCCACTATAGGTGGCCGGCAAGACGACAGCTCACCAGGCCACTATAAGTGGCCGGCAGCACGACAGCTCACCAGGCCACTTTAGGTGGCCGACAGCACGACAGCTCACTAGGCCACTATAGGTGGCCGGCAGCACGGCAGCTCACCAGGCGACTATAGGTGGCCGGCAGCACGGCAGCTCACCAGGCAACTATAGGTGGCCGGCAGCACAACCACTCACCAGGCCACTATAAGTGGCCGGCAGCACGACAGCTCACCAGGCCACTATAGGTGGCCGGCAGCACGGCAGCTCACCAGGCCAATACAGGTGGCCGGCAGCAGGGCAGCTCACCAGGCCACTATAGGTGGCCGGCATCACGACAACTCTCCAGGCCACTACAGGTGGCCGGCAGCACCAGAGCTCACTAGGCCACTACACTAGGCCACTACACGTGGCCGGCAGTTCGACAGCTCACCAGGCCATTATAGGTGGCCGGCAGCACGACAGCTCACCAGACCACTATAGGTGGCCGGCACCTCGACAACTCTCCCGGCCACTACAGGTGGCCGGCAGCACCAGAGCTCACCAGGCCACTGCACGTGGCCGGCAGTTCGACAGCTCACCAGGCCATTGTAGGTGGCCGGCAGCACGACAGCTCACCAGGCCACTATAGGTGGTCGGCAGCACGACAGCTCACCAGGCCACTATAGGTGGCCGGCAGCACGGTAGCTCACCAGGCCACTATAGGTGGCCGGCAGCACGGTAGCTCACCAGGCCATTATAGATGGCCGGCAGCACGGTAGCTCACCAGGCCACTATAGGTGGCCGGCAGCACGGCAGCTCACCAGGCCACTATAGGTGGCCGGCATCTCGACAACTCTCCCGGCCACTACAGGTGGCCGGCAGCACCAGAGCTCACCAGGCCACTACACGTGGCCGGCAGTTCGACAGCTCACCAGGCCATTGTAGGTGGCCGGCAGCACGACAGTTCACCAGGCCACTATAGGTGGCCGGCAGCACGGTAGCTCACCAGGCCACTATAGGTGGCCGGCAGCACGGTAGCTCACCAGGCCACTATAGGTGGCCGGCAGCACGGTAGTTCACCAGGGCACTATAGGTGGCCGGCAGATCGGCAGCTACCAAGCCACTACTGGTGGCCGGCAGCTCTACAGCTTGACAGGCACCACAGATGGATGGTAGCTCGGCTGCTAACCAGGCGGCCATAGGTGACAGGCAGCTCTGCAGCTTACAAGGCCACCATAGGTGGCCGGCTGCACGAAAGCTCACCAGGCCACTATAGGTGGCCGGCAGCTCGACGGCTCACCAGGCCACTATAGGTGGTCGGCAGCACGGTAGCTCACCAGGCAACTATAGGTGGCCGGCAGCACGACCACTCACCAGGCCACTATAAGTGGCCGGCAGCACGACAGCTCACCAGGCCACTATAGGTGGCCGGCAGCACGGCAGCTCACCAGGCCACTATAGGAGGCCGGCAGCACGACAGCTCACCAGGCCACTACGGGTGGCCGGCATTGGAGGCCGGCAGCACGTCAGCTCACGAGGCCACTATAGGTGGCCGGCATCACGACAACTCTCCAGTCCACTACAGGTGGCCGGCAGCACGACAGCTCACCAGGCCACTTTAGGTGGCCGACAGAACGACAGCTCACCAGGCCAATATAGGTGGCCGGCAGCACGGCAGCTCACCAGGCCACTACAGGTGGCCGTCATAGGTAGCCGGCAGCACGACAGCTCACCAGGCCACTATGGTGGCCGGCAGCACGGCAGCTCACCAGGCCACTACAGGTGTCCGGCATAGGTGGCCGGCAGCACGATAGCTCACCAGGCCACTATAGGAGGCCGGCAGCACGGCAGCTCACCAGGCCACTACAGGTGGCCGGCATAGGTGGCCGGCAGCACGGCAGCTCACCAGGCCACTATAGGTGGCCGGCAGCACGACAGCTCACCAGGCGACTTTAGGTGGCCGACAGCACGACAGCTCACCAGGCCACTATAGGTGGCCGGCAGCACGGCAGCTCACCAGGCCACTACAGGTGGCCGTCATAGGGAGCCAGCAGCACGACAGCTCACCAGGCCCTTATAGGTGGCCGGCAGCCAGCAGCTCACCAGGCCACTATAGGTGGCCGGCATCACGACAACTCCCCAGGCCACTACAGGTGGCCGGCAGCACGAGAGCTCACCAGGCCGCTACAGGTGGCCGGCAGCACGACAGCTCACCAGGCCACTATAGGTGGCCGGCAGCACGGCAGCTCACCAGGCCACTTTAGGTGGCCGACAGCACGACAGCTCACCAGGCCACTATAGGAGGCCGGCAGCACGGCAGCTCACCAGGCCACTACAGGTGGCCGGCATAGGAGGCCGGCAGCACGTCAGCTCACGAGGCCACTATAGGTGGCCGGCATCACGACAACTCTCCAGGCCGCTACAGGTGGCCGGCAGCACGACAGCTCACCAGGCCACTTTAGGTGGCCGACAGCACGACAGCTCACCAGGCCACTATAGGAGGCCGGCAGCACGGCAGCTCACCAGGCAACTATAGGTGGCCGGCAGCACGGCAGCTCACCAGGCCACTTTAGGTGGCCGACAGCACGACAGCTCACCAGGCCACTATAGGAGGCCGGCAGCACGGCAGCTCACCAGGCCACTACAGGTGGCCGGCATAGGAGGCCGGCAGCACGTCAGCTCACGAGGCCACTATAGGTGGCCGGCATCACGACAACTCTCCAGGCCGCTACAGGTGGCCGGCAGCACGACAGCTCACCAGGCCACTTTAGGTGGCCGACAGCACGACAGCTCACCAGGCCACTATAGGTGGCCGGCAGCACGGCAGCTCACCAGGCGATTGTAGGTGACTGGCAGCACGACAGCTCACCAGGCCACTTTAGGTGGCCGACAGAACGACAGCTCACCGGGCCACTATAGGTGGCCGGCAGCACGGCAGCTCACCAGGCCACTACAGGTGGCCGTCATAGGTAGCCGGCAGCACGACAGCTCACCAGGCCACTATAGCTGGCCGGCAGCCAGCAGCTCACCAGGCCACTATAGGTGGCCGGCATCACGACAACTCCCCAGGCCACTACAGGTGGCCGGCAGCACGATAGCTCACCAGGCCACTTTAGGTGGCCGACAGCACGACAGCTCACCAGGCCACTATAGGTGGCCGGCAGCACGGCAGCTCACCAGGCCACTACAGGTGGCCGTCATAGGTAGCCGGCAGCACGACAGCTCACCAGGCCACTATAGGTGGCCGGCAGCACGGCAGCTCACCAGGCCACTACAGGTGGCCGTCATAGGTAGCCGGCAGCACGACAGCTCACCAGGCCACTATAGGTGGCCGGCAGCCAGCAGCTCACCAGGCCACTATAGGTGGCCGGCATCACGACAACTCCCCAGGCCACTACAGGTGGCCGGCAGCACGAGAGCTCACCAGGCCGCTACAGGTGGCCGGCAGCACGACAGCTCACCAGGCCACTATAGGTGGCCGGCAGCACGGCAGCTCACCAGGCCACTTTAGGTGGCCGACAGCACGACAGCTCACCAGGCCACTATAGGAGGCCGGCAGCACGGCAGCTCACCAGGCCACTACAGGTGGCCGGCATAGGAGGCCGGCAGCACGTCAGCTCACGAGGCCACTATAGGTGGCCGGCATCACGACAACTCTCCAGGCCGCTACAGGTGGCCGGCAGCACGACAGCTCACCAGGCCACTTTAGGTGGCCGGCAGCACGGCAGCTCACCAGGCCACTATAGGTGGCCGGCATCACGACAACTCTCCAGGCCACTACACGTGGCCGGCAGCACGACAGCTCACCAGGCCACTTTAGGTGGCCGACAGAACGACAGCTCACCAGGCCACTATAGGTGGCCGGCAGCACGGCAGCTCACCAGGCCACTACAGGTGGCCGTCATAGGTAGCCGGCTGCACGACAGCTCACCAGGCCACTATAGGTGGCCGGCAGCCAGCAGCTCACCAGGCCACTATAGGTGGCCGGCATCACGACAACTCCCCAGGCCACTACAGGTGGCCGGCAGCACGACAGCTCACCACGCCACTTTAGGTGGCCGACAGCACGACAGCTCACCAGGCCACTATAGGTGGCCGGCAGCACGGCAGCTCACCAGGCCACTACAGGTGGCCGTCATAGGTAGCCGGCAGCACGACAGCTCACCAGGCCACTATAGGTGGCCGGCAGCACGGCAGCTCACCAGGCCACTACAGGTGTCCGGCATAGGTGGCCGGCAGCACGATAGCTCACCAGGCCACTATAGGAGGCCGGCAGCACGGCAGCTCACCAGGCCACTACAGGTGGCCGGCATAGGTAGCCGGCAGCACGGCAGCTCGCTAGGCCACTATAGGTGGCCGGCATCACGACAACTCTCCAGGCCACTACAGGTGGCCGGCAGCACGACAGCTCACCAGGCCACTTTAGGTGGCCGGCATCACGACAACTCTCCAGGCCACTACAGGTGGCCGGCAGCACGACAGCTCACCAGGCCACTTTAGGTGGCCGACAGCGTGACAGCTCACCAGGCCACTATAGGTGGCCGGCAGCACGGCAGCTCACCAGGCCACTACAGGTGGCCGTCATAGGTAGCCGGCAGCACGACAGCTCACCAGGCCACTATAGGTGGCCGGCAGCCAGCAGCTCACCAGGCCACTATAGGTGGCCGGCATCACGTCAACTCCCCAGGCCACTACAGGTGGCCGGCAGCACGACAGCTCACCAGGCCACTTTAGGTGGCCGACAGCACCACAGCTCACCAGGCCACTATAGGTGGCCGGCAGCACGGCAGCTCACCAGGCCACTACAGGTGTCCGGCATAGGTGGCCGGCAGCACGATAGCTCACCAGGCCACTATAGGAGGCCGGCAGCACGGCAGCTCACCAGGCCACTACAGGTGGCCGGCATAGGTGGCCGGCAGCACGGCAGCTCACCAGGCCACTATAGGTGGCCGGCATCACGACAACTCTCCAGGCCACTACAGGTGGCCGGCAGCACGACAGCTCACCAGGCCACTTTAGGTGGCCGACAGCGCGACAGCTCACCAGGCCACTATAGGTGGCCGGCAGCACGGCAGCTCACCAGGCTACTACAGGTGGCCGTCATAGGTAGCCGGCAGCACGACAGCTCACCAGGCCACTATAGGTGGCCGGCAGCCAGCAGCTCACCAGGCCACTATAGGTGGCCGGCATCACGACAACTCCCCAGGCCACTACAGGTGGCCGGCAGCACGAGAGCTCACCAGGCCGCTACAGGTGGCCGGCAGCACGACAGCTCACCAGGCCACTATAGGTGGCCGACAGCGCGACAGCTCACCAGGCCACTATAGGTGGCCGGCAGCACGGCAGCTCACCAGGCCACTACAGGTGGCCGTCATAGGTAGCCGGCAGCACGACAGCTCACCAGGCCACTATAGGTGGCCGGCAGCCAGCAGCTCACCAGGCTACTATAGGTGGCCGGCATCACGACAACTCCCCAGGCCACTACAGGTGGCCGGCAGCACGAAAGCTCACCAGGCCGCTACAGGTGGCCGGCAGCACGACAGCTCACCAGGCCACTTTAGGTGGCCGACAGCACGACAGCTCACCAGGCCACTATAGGTGGCCGGCAGCACGGCAGCTCACCAGGCCACTACAGGTGGCCGTCATAGGTAGCCGGCAGCACGACAGCTCACCAGGCCACTATAGGTGGCCGGCAGCACGGCAGCTCACCAGGCCACTACAGGTGGCCGTCATAGGTAGCCGGCAGCACGACAGCTCACCAGGCCACTATAGGTGGCCGGCAGCCAGCAGCTCACCAGGCCACTATAGGTGGCCGGCATCACGACAACTCCCCAGGCCACTACAGGTGGCCGGCAGCACGAGAGCTCACCAGGCCGCTACAGGTGGCCGGCAGCACGACAGCTCACCAGGCCACTATAGGTGGCCGGCAGCACGGCAGCTCACCAGGCCACTTTAGGTGGCCGACAGCACGACAGCTCACCAGGCCACTATAGGAGGCCGGCAGCACGGCAGCTCACCAGGCCACTACAGGTGGCCGGCATAGGAGGCCGGCAGCACGTCAGCTCACGAGGCCACTATAGGTGGCCGGCATCACGACAACTCTCCAGGCCGCTACAGGTGGCCGGCAGCACGACAGCTCACCAGGCCACTTTAGGTGGCCGACAGCACGACAGCTCACCAGGCCACTATAGGTGGCCGGCAGCACGGCAGCTCACCAGGCCATTGTAGGTGTCTGGCAGCACGACAGCTCACCAGGCCACTATAGGTGGCTGGCACCACGACAGCTCACCAGGCCACTGTAGGTGGCCGGCAGCACGGTAGCTCACCAGGCCACTATAGGTGGCCGGCAGCACGGTAGCTCACCAGGCCAATATAGGTGGCCGGCAGCACGACAGCTCACCAGGCCAATATAGGTGGCCGGCAGCACGACAGCTCACCAGGCCACTATAGGTGGCCGGCAGCGCGACAGCTGACCAGGCCACTATAAATGGCCGGCAGCGCGACATCTCACCAGGCCACTATAGGTTGCCGGCAGCACGGCAGCTCACCAGGCCACTACAGGTGGCCGGCATAGGTGGCCGGCAGCACGATAGCTCACCAGGCCACTACAGGTGGCCGGCAGCACGGCAGCCCACCAGGTCACTACAGGTGCCCGGCAGCACGACAGCTCACCGGGCCACTATAGGTGGCCGGCAGCACGGCAGCTCACCAGGCTACTATAGGTGGCCGGCAGCACGGCAGCTCACCAGGCCACTATAGGTGGCCGGCAGCAAGGTAGCTCACCAGGCCACTATAGGTGGCCGGCAGCACGGTAGCTCACCAGGCCACTATAGGTGGCCGGCAGCACGTTAGCTCACCAGGCCACTATAGGTGGCCGGCAGCACGGCAGCTCACCAGGTCACTATAGGTGGCCGGCAGCGCGACAACTCACCAGGCCATTGTAGGTGGCCGTCAGCACGACAGCTCACCAGGCTACTATAGGTGGCCGGAAGCACGACAGCTTACCAGGGCACTATAGGTGGCCGGCAGATCGGCAGCTACCAAGCCACTACTGGTGGCCGGCAGCTCTACAGCTTAACAGGCCACCACAGATGGATGGTAGCTCGGCTGCTTACCAGGCTGCCATAGGTGACAGGCAGCTCTGCAGCTTACCAGGCCACCATAGGTGGCCGGCAGCACGACCACTCACCAGGCCACTATAGGTGGCCGGCAGCGCGACAACTCACCAGGCCACCATAGGTGGTCGGCAGCACGACGGCTCACCAGGCCATTGTAGGTGGCCGGCAGCACGACAGCTCACCAGGCCACTATAGGTGGCCGGAAGCACGACAGCTTACCAGGGCACTATAGGTGGCCGGCAGATCGGCAGCTACCAAGCCACTACTGGTGGCCGGCAGCTCTACAGCTTAACAGGCCACCACGGATGGATGGTAGCTCGACTGCTTACCAGGCTGCCATAGGTGGCAGGCAGCTCTACAGCTTACCAGGCCACCATAGGTGGCCGGCAACACGACAGCTCACCAGGCCACTTTAGGTGGCCGACAGCACGACAGCTCACCAGGCCACTATAGGTGGCCAGCAGCACGACAGCTCACCAGGCCACTATAGGTGGCCGGCAGCGCGACAGCTCACCAGGTCACTATAGGTGGCCGTCAGCGCGACAACTCACCAGGCCAAAATAGGTGGCCGACAGATCGGCAGCTACCAAGCCACTACTGGTGGCCGGCAGCTCTACAGCTTAACAGGCCACCACAGATGGATGGTAGCTCGGCTGCTTACCAGGCTGCCATAGGTGACAGGCAGCTCTGCAGCTTACCAGGGCACCATAGGTGGCCGGCTGTACGAAAGCTCACCAGGCCACTATAGGTGGCCGGCAGCTCGACAGCTCACCAGGCCACTAAAGGTGGCCGGCAGCACGGCAGCTCACCAGGCCACTATAGGTGGCCGGCAGCGCGACAACTCACTAGCACGACAGCTCACCAGACCACTATAGGTGGCCGGCAGCACGACAGCTCACCAGGCCACTTTAGGTGGCCGACAGCACGACAGCTCACCAGGCCACTATAGGTGGCCGGCAGCACGACAGCTGACAAGGCCACTGTAAGTGGCCGGCAGCGCGACAGCTTACCAGGCCACTATAGGTGGCCGGCAGCACGGCAGCTCACCAGGCCACTACAGGTGGCCGGCAAAGGTGACCGGCAGCACGACAGCTCACCAGGCCACTGCAGGTGGCCGGCAGCACGGCAGCCCACCAGGCCACTACAGGTGGCCGGCATAGGTGGCCGGCAGCACGACATCTCACCGGGTCACTATAGGTGACCGGCAGCACGGCAGCTCACCAGGCTACTATAGGTGGCCGGCAGCATGACAGCTCACCAGGCCACTTTTGGTGGCCGACAGCACGACAGCTCACCAGGCCACGACAGGTTGCCGGCAGTTCGACAGCTCACCAGGCCCTTATAAGTGGCCGGCAGCGCGACAAGTCACCAGGCCACCATAGGTGGTCGACAGCACGACAGCTCACCAAGCCACTGCAGGTGGCCGGCAGCACGACAGCTCACCAGGCCACTATAGGTGGTTGGCAGCACGACAGCTTACCAGGGCACTATAGGTGGCCGGCTGATCGGCAGCTACCAAGCAACTACGGGTGGCCGGCAGCTCTAAAAGTTAACAGGCCACCACAAATGGATGGTAGCTCGGCTGCTTACCAGGCTGCCACAGGTGGCAAGCAGCTCTACAGCTTACCAGGCCACCATAAGTGGCCGGCAGCACGACAGCTCACCAGGCCACTTTAGGTGGCCAACAGCACGACAGCTCACCAGGCCACTATAGGTGGCCGGCAGCACGGCAGCTCACCAGGCCACCATAGGTGGTCGGCAGCACTACAGCTCACCAGGCCATTGTAGGTGGCCGGCAGCACGACAGCTCACCAGGCCACTATAGGTGGCCGGCAGCACGACAGCTTACCAGGGCACTATAGGTGGCCGGCAGATCGGCAGATACCAAGCCACTACGGGTGGCCGGCAGCTCTACATCTTAACAGGCCACCACAGATGGATGGTAGCTCGACTGCTTACCAGGCTGGCATAGGTGGCAGGCAGCTCTACAGCTTACCAGGCCACCATAGGTGGCCGGCAACACGACAGCTCACCAGGCCACTTTAGGTGGCCGACAGCACGACAGCTCACCAGGCCACTATAGGTGGCCAGCAGCACGACAGCTCACCAGGCCACTATAGGTGGCCGGCAGCGCGACAGCTCACCAGGGCACTATAGGTGGCCGGCAGCACGGCAGCTCACCAGGGTACTATAGGTGGCCGGCATCACGGCAACTCTCCAGGCCACTATAGGTGGCCGGCAGCACGGCAGCTCACCAGGCCACTAAGGTGGCCGGCAGCACGACAGCTCCCAGGCCACTTTAGGTGGCCGACAGCACGACAGGTCACCAGGCCACTATAGGTGGCCGGTAGAACGGCAGCGCACCAGGCCACTTTAGGTGGCCGACAGCACGACAGCTCACCAGGCCACTATAGGTGGCCGGCAGCCGGCATAGGTGGCCGGCAGCACGACAGCTCACCAGGCCACTATAGGTGGCCGGCAGCACGGCAGCTCACCAGGCCACTAAGGTGGCCGGCAGCACGACAGCTCACCAGGCCACTTTAGGTGGCCGACAGCACGACAGCTCACCAGGCCACTATAGGTGGCCGGCAGCACGGCAGCTCACCAAGCCACTATAGGTGGCCGGCAGCACGGCAGCTTACCAGGCCACTATAGGTGGCCGGCAGCGCGACAACTCACTAGCACGATAGCTCACCAGGCCACTATAGTTGGCCGGCAGCACGACAGCTCACCAGGCCACTTTAGGTGGCCGACAGCACGACAGCTCACCAGGCCACTTTAGGTGGCCGACAGCACGACAGCTCACCAGGCCACTATAGGTGGCACTATAGGTGGCCGGCTGATCGGCAGCTACCAAGCAACTACGGGTGGCCGGCAGCTCTAAAAGTTAACAGGCCACCACAGATGGATGGTAGCTCGGCTGCTTACCAGGCTGCCACAGGTGGCAAGCAGGTCTACAGCTTACCAGGCCACCATAAGTGGCCGGCAGCACGACAGCTCACCAGGCCACTTTAGGTGGCCAACAGCACGACAGCTCACCACGCCACTATAGGTGGCCGGCAGCACGGCAGCTCACCAGGCCACCATAGGTGGTCGGCAGCACGACAGCTCACCAGGCCATTGTAGGTGGCCGGCAGCACGACAGCTCACCAGGCCACTATAGGTGGCCGGCAGCACGACAGCTTACCAGGGCACTATAGGTGGCCGGCAGATCGGCAGATACCAAGCCACTACGGGTGTCCGGCAGCTCTACAGCTTAACAGGCCACCACAGATGGATGGTAGTTCGACTGCTTACCAGGCTGGCATAGGTGGCAGGCAGCTCTACAGCTTACCAGGCCACCATAGGTGGCCGGCAACACGACAGCTCACCAGGCCACTCTAGGTGGCCGGCAGCACGACAGCTCACCAGGCCACTATAGGTGGCCGGCAGCACGGCAGCTCACCAAGCCACTAAAGGTGGCCGGCAGCACGACAGCTCACCAGGCCACTTTAGGTGGCCGACAGCACGACAGCTCACCAGGCCACTATAGGTGGTTGGCAGCACGACAGCTTACCAGGGCACTATAGGTGGCCGGCTGATCGGCAGCTACCAAGCAACTACGGGTGGCCGGCAGCTCTAAAAGTTAACAGGCCACCACAGATGGATGGTAGCTCGGCTGCTTACCAGGCTGCCACAGGTGGCAAGCAGGTCTACAGCTTACCAGGCCACCATAAGTGGCCGGCAGCACGACAGCTCACCAGGCCACTTTAGGTGGCCAACAGCACGACAGCTCACCAGGCCACTATAGGTGGCCGGCAGCACGGCAGCTCACCAGGCCACCATAATTGGTCGGCAGCACGACAGCTCACCAGGCCATTGTAGGTGGCCGGCAGCACGACAGCTCACCAGGCCACTATAGGTGGCCGGCAGCACGACAGCTTACCAGGGCACTATAGGTGGCCGGCAGATCGGCAGATACCAAGCCACTACGGGTGTCCGGCAGCTCTACAGCTTAACAGGCCACCACAGATGGATGGTAGTTCGACTGCTTACCAGGCTGGCATAGGTGGCAGGCAGCTCTACAGCTTACCAGGCCACCATAGGTGGCCGGCAACACGACAGCTCACCAGGCCACTCTAGGTGGCCGACAGCACGACAGCTCACCAGGCCACTATAGGTGGCCAGCAGCACGACAGCTCACCAGGCCACTATATGTGGCCGGCAGCGCGACAGCTCACCAGGGCACTATAGGTGGCCGGCAGCACGGCAGCTCACCAGGCCACTATAGGTGGCCGGCATCACGACAGCTCCCAGGCCACTTTAGGTGGCCGGCAGCACGGCAGCTCACCAGGCCACCATAATTGGTCGGCAGCACGACAGCTCACCAGGCCATTGTAGGTGGCCGGCAGCACGACAGCTCACCAGGCCACTATAGGTGGCCGGCAGCACGACAGCTTACCAGGGCACTATAGGTGGCCGGCAGATCGGCAGATACCAAGCCACTACGGGTGTCCGGCAGCTCTACAGCTTAACAGGCCACCACAGATGGATGGTAGTTCGACTGCTTACCAGGCTGGCATAGGTGGCAGGCAGCTCTACAGCTTACCAGGCCACCATAGGTGGCCGGCAACACGACAGCTCACCAGGCCACTCTAGGTGGCCGACAGCACGACAGCTCACCAGGCCACTATAGGTGGCCAGCAGCACGACAGCTCACCAGGCCACTATATGTGGCCGGCAGCGCGACAGCTCACCAGGGCACTATAGGTGGCCGGCAGCACGGCAGCTCACCAGGCCACTATAGGTGGCCGGCATCACGGCAACTCTTCAGGCCACTATAGGTGGCCGGCAGCACGGCAGCTCACCAGGCCACTAAGGTGGCCGGCAGCACGGCAGCTCACCAGGCCACTAAGGTGGCCGGCAGCACGACAGCTCCCAGGCCACTTTAGGTGGCCGACAGCACGACAGGTCACCAGGCCACAATAGGTGGCCGGTAGAACGGCAGCGCACCAGGCCACTATAGGTGGCCGGCAGCACGGCAGCTCACCAGGCCACTATAGGTGCCAGCAGCGCGACAACTCACCAGGCCACTATAGGTGGCCGGCAGCACGACAGCTCACCAGGCCAAGTGAGTCACGATCTCGATATAGCAGAAGTGCATGTCCGTTAATTCTTCTCGAGAGTATGAGTTTGACACCGTAATGTGTTGATGAATTAACATACAATTTGGAAATGGTTTTTTTATTAAGAATGCGATGCCTTTTATTAACATTTGAGTTGCAAATATTTTGTTTTTCAATAAAGAAAAATTGCGGTTTTATTGTCTTAAGGTCCTAGCGGGTAGAACCCATCCTCGGCGGACGGACCCAGACGAAATTGGCAGGTCAGTTTTCAGGCGGTTTCAATGAAAAAAAAGGATTAATCCAGGGCTACTCCAGTACTGTGTCAAAAAAGAGGTCAATATTTCACACATTATTTTGCCTTAAAGTCCAGTCGCGTTAAAACCAAAAATTAAGATTTTTCTTGGAAAAAGGTGGTTTGGGTTTTTCTTAATTTCTCAAAAACTACAATACATTCTTGCATCCGGTTTTTCGTTTTTAACTAAAAATTAATTAGAGAATTGAATACTTGAAAAAAATAGTATTTAATTACATACGATTTTGAAAAAAGTTAGTTCGAAATTTTTTTTTAATTTTTTTTTTTCAAAATTTTGAGTTTGAATATTAATTTCTCTAAAACTATCCCCTAAAACTGCTTAATTTAAAAATAGGATGAAGTAAGAGGTTTCCGGCTTTACAAAAAAGTATATCACAACATTGTGGATGTAACCGTTGATTTTTTTTTCCAAATAAAGTAATTTTTTTTTAGAAAACTACCCCTCTCGCCTAAACGGAGGGGAAATATACCCTCCCCCCCCCGGCCATACGATTTTGTTCTTGTCTTGACCAGACCTACACGCTCTAGCTTTTTGGCACACTGCTCGTGGGGCACCCTGTATATTGTTACGGACACGAACCGACATACCGGCTTACTGCTGAATGCCAATACCAGAGCATTCTAGAGACTTCTAAAGGGGAACGTCTGACGGCCAATATTCGAGAGATTAGGCCGAAGGTTAAATAAGCGGGGACACTCGCTTTCGGCGACATTCAGAGTTCAGTATTCTGAATTCAGCCATTCAGTATACAATTAACTAAGGGTTGTAGAGACAAAGTGTGTAAATAAGAGGTGTGTGAAAGCAATAAAGTGTAAAGATGAAGCGCCCAGATAATTGATCTGGAACTATCCACAGTACTCGGGAACTATCCACAGTGGAAAATAAAGCCAACCCAGTGGAGAGACTGCGAGAAGTCGTCGACATCCAGTGAACCAGCATTCGATATGCAGCAAATTCAGGTGGCTATAAATGCTATGACTGCTTCCATAAGCCTGAAACTAGAGGCGACCATACGTCAAAAGCTGGAGGAAAATTTCTATGCCGAAAGTAGAAAGTTAAAGCAAAATTCCACTTCCTAAACCAGAGGCTGGAGACGTTAGAAGAGATGCTAGAGAACAATCGAGAAAGCTTAACGATCGATTCCAGGACGTCGAAGAGATCTCGAAAATATTCAGGAAAAGAGAATCGAAGTTCGACAAGAAGGTTCTGGAACTCGAGAAAACTATCCAGAACGTTCAGGTTGTAAGTGTCGTATCGGCTGCAGCATCGAAATTCACAGCTCTCAACTTCGACGGCACGATCGCGTTTAACGTCTGTTGCAGCCAAGGTACGGATGTGAATTTCTCGAAATAAACGGAGTCGAGTAAGAACACCAACATTTAACGTCGGGAAGCTGCAATCGCAAGACAGGGCCTTCGCCGGTCAGGTCCCCCTCAAGCTCTCTCTAGTCCCGATGCAATCTGCAGAAACCACAGAACAGCAATGGAGTCGTTGTCAGAACGCCATTGGAGAGGCCGCCTAAGATGTACTCGGTTTTGAGCCACAACCGTCGAGAAACCCCTGGTTTGATGATGAATGCAGACAGGCCCATGTTGAGAAACAGAATGCATACATGGCCACATTGCATCGACGGACGAGAGCTGCCCGCGAGCTCTATGAACAGAAAATGGGGAAGGAGCATGCGCTTCTGAGAAGGAAAAAGAAGGAGCACGAGAAGCGCGAAATCGAGGAGATGGAGTGATGTTACTGCAGGAACGACGTTCGAAAATTTTACCAGAAAGTAAAACGAACATGCCGAGGCTATAAAGCCAGAGCAGAAGCTTGCAGGGATGACCACGGACAACTAGTAGTGGAGTCACAGTCGATGCTGAGATTGTGGAGGACCACTTCTGCAGACTGTATAACGGCGATGATAGCCAAAATGCCGCCGTCAGGCAGAGCGAAACAGTCACAATGGACGAAGACGAAGGAGAATCCCGTCCACCCGACCTAGACAATGTTAAGATAGCGATATCGAAACTTAAGTCTTATAAAGCTGCTGGAGCAGACGGACTCCCCGCGAAACTGCTTAAAGCAGCTGGCGATAAGCTGGTCAGGAACATGCACCAACTAATCTGCAAGATATGGTCGGAAGAACGCATGCCCGATGAATGCAATCTCCGTATCGTTTGCCCGGTTCATAAGAAAGGAGGCCCCTATGACTGCGCCAATTACAAAGGGATAAGCCTCCTGAACATCGCATACAAGATCCTCTCTGCCGTACTGTGTTGGCGCCTGAAACCGTTCGTGAACAATCTGATTCCTACCAGTGTGGTTTCAGGCCAGGAAAATCCACGATAGACCAAATATTTACACTACGGCAGATCTTGGAGAGGACCCATGAATTCCAGGTCGACACGCACCATCTTTTTGTCGACTCTTAAGCCGCGTATGACAGTGTTTATAGAGACGAGCTATACAGAGCCATGTCATGTTTTAACATTCCTGCCAA
Organism: Eumerus sabulonum; assembly: GCA_951905685.1. Taxonomy (NCBI): domain Eukaryota; kingdom Metazoa; phylum Arthropoda; class Insecta; order Diptera; family Syrphidae; genus Eumerus; species Eumerus sabulonum. Next base: position 49,663,758 of record OX645062.1, on the reverse strand, counting down.
ACTGGTCAGACTGTGCAGGATGACTATGGGGAACTCTCGCTGCTCCATTAAGGTCGGAGGTGAACTAACTGACCCCCTTGATGTTAAAAAAGGTTTTAGACAGGGTGACGCACTGTCATGTGATTTCTTTAACATTATTCTTGAAGAGATCGTGTGGGACTCTGGGGCCAATACAAGAGGTACGTTCTACTTCAAGTCAACACAATTGCTGGCCTACGCAGACGACATTGACGTTATTGGACGGACAAAGCGAGATGTCAATGAGGCGTTTGCAAGCATTGAAGCAGAAGCGGCTAAAGTGGGTCTCAGGGTAAATGGGGACAAGGCCAAATATATGCTGTCATCAAAGAAAAACACACAACACCGACATCTTGGTCAGTACGTCACCTTCGGCAACTATATTTTTGAAGTAGTCAAGGACTTCGTCTACCTTGGCTCGACAAGCACCAACGACACCAGCGCTGAGATAAAACGCAGAATAGCTCTCGCCAACCGCTGCTACTTTGGGCTCAAGAGGCAATTGAGTAGTAGAGCCCTCTCTCGACAAACTAAGGTATCCCTCTTTTTTTTTTTTTTTTTTTTAATAATTTGCGCGCGCTCAAGGTCTAATAACCTTATTATGTCGGTGACACAGCGGGGGCAGAAGGTAGAAAGGAAGAGGAATAGAGGAGATGCCGATGGACATTGATCTTAAATGCTTGCATGTTGCATTGAGGGGGGAAAACCGAATCCGGAAGGGAGTTCCAGATTCGTGTGGTTCGGTTAATGAAAGATTCTCTATATTTGACAGTACGTCCGAAAGCGGGCTTCAGAGTATATTGGTGAGCATTCCTAGAGAGACGTGTATTGCGGGAGAAATGTTGAAGGGGCGGAATGCAACTGGCTATTTCATCAGAGCATTTTTGGTGGTAGTAACGATAAAACAGGAGGGCACGGGCTCGGACATACAGGGTAAAGTTGTTGATTGCTCTCAACCTGGCGAGATGCCAGCAACGATCCCTGTTTAAATGCCCGGGTCAAGTTGACATACGGCCTCCTCGCGGCGCCCTCTGGATAGCCTCTTCAACAACCGTTGACAGGTGAACAAACGTATGCAGCGAAAAAAAAACCCGACCAGAATGGCGGTTGTGCGGCGGGCTAACAATCCGCCCACGTAAAAAAACCCAAAGTCATGAATGAGCAAGATGCCTCGGATACACGGACGGATACTCGACGACGACAACGCACGAAAAAGGAACACGATTTGCGAGTATGCTCCTGGAATGTCAGAACCCTGTACACTCCCGGAGCTGCTCATAAACTAGAAGGAATCCTCACGCAGTACAAGGCGGATATTACTGCGGTCCAGGAAATACGCTGGATAGGAAATGGTATGATTAGGAAGAAAAATTGCGACATTTATTACAGCTGTCACAAAAGGTTGCACTTACTGGGATGCGGATTTGTCGTGGGAAAGCGGTTAAGGTCGAAGGTCATCGACTTTAAACCTATAAGTGATCGCCTGGCTGTGATCCGCATCAGAGGCAGATTTTATAACATCAGCCTTATATGTGCACACGCCCCTACCGAAGAGGCTGAAGACCCTATCAAGGAGGACTTCTATGACCTCCTGGACAACGCCTACGGAGCTTGTCCGGAGTACGATGTAAAAATCGTGCTCGGGGACTTCAACGCCAAAATCGGAAAGGAAAACACCCTTGGCGGAGTGATCGGAAATCACAGCCTCCACGATACAACAACAGATAACGGCTTCCGACTCGCTGACTTCGCGACAGCTCGTAATGCGGTGATAAGTAGCACAAGATTCCCTCGCAAGCGAATCCACACAGCAACCTGGCGATCTCCGGACGGTCGAACCGCCCACCAAATCGACCATGTGCTCATTGACGCAAGGCACGCGTCAAACATCCTGGATGTGCGAACATTCAGAGGGGCAAATGTCGACTCTGACCACTTCCTCGTAGCAGCAAGATTCAGAGCCCGACTGTCCAATGTCAGAAAGCTGCACCAGCCCATCAGGAGGAGGTTCGACATTGGGCGCCTGAGCACACCGGAGGTTGCCAGAGTCTACAGGGAGCAGCTGAGCGAAAGACTCTACGGTATGCCTACGTCGAACACAAATGCCAATAATATGTGGCTGCATTGCCGCTCAGCCATTCAGGAAGTAGCTGAAACCACCCTTGGATACCTACCACCCCCGACAAGAAACCCGTGGTATGATGGCGAGTGTGAGCAGAAAAAGGCAGCAACCGACGAGGCGTACCAAAAGGCGCTGCAGAGGAAAACCAGGGCAGCGCGAGAAGAGTACCGAGCCAGAAGAAGGGAGGAGAAGAAACTACTGCGACAAAAGAAAAGAATCTTCGCAGCCTCCCAGCTCAAGGATATCGAGGAGTCTAGGGATAAACATAAAATACGAGCCTTTTACAAGAAAGCCAAAGGCCTTGCAGGAGGCTTCAAAAAGGGCACCCTGGCTCTTCGAAACTGCGAGGGTAATCTTGTCACCGACCCGCAGGGAATAGTGGATGTATTTAAGCAGCACTTCCAGCAGCTGCTTAACGAGCATGACCAAGAGAGAGTGGTAGGGACCGAGGAAATCCCAACTCCAGCCGCTGAAGTAGTCCTCCCACCCAGCATAGAAGAAGTCGGCACAGCTATTCAGAAGCTGAAGAACAACAAGGCCGCAGGCTCAGATGGCTTGCCATCAGAGCTCTTCAAGGCTGGCGGCGATGTTCTGGTAGGGAGCATGCACCAGATCATCTGCAGAATTTGGGAAGATGAGAGCATGCCCGACGACTGGAATACCAGCTCTATATGCCCCATCCACAAAAAAGGCGATCCTACCTCTTGCAAGAACTATAGAGGTATATCCCTGCTCAATGTCGCATACAAGATCCTTTCCAGCGTATTGTGTGAACGTCTAAAACCATTTTGCACCGCACTAATCGGCAGCTACCAGTGCGGCTTCCGGCCCGGCAAATCAACTATAGACCAAATTTTCACACTTCGACAAATCCTGGAAAAGACCAACGAGTTTCCAATCGATACACACCATCTTTTCATCGATTTCAAAGCCGCATACGACAACATTCATCGTGAAGCACTGTTTGGGGCGATGGCCGAATTCGGGATCCCGGTAAAACTGATCCAGTTGTGTCGCGCCACGCTAAAAAACACGCGATGCACCGTGCAACTCGGTTCTAGGACCTCGGAACCATTCGAAACATGCACCGGATTTCGGCAAGGAGATGCGCTGTCATGTGACTTCTTCAACCTGGTGCTGGAGCAGATAGTGCGACGGGCAGGCGTCAACAGGGAAGGCACTATCTTTTACAAGTCCATCCAGCTGCTAGGATACGCGGATGATATCGACATCATCGCGTGTTCTGCCCGTGGCATTGTAGAAGCATTCACGGCGATTGAAGAACAGGCGAAACGAATTGGCCTTAAGATCAATGAGGACAAAACGAAATACATGCTGTCAAGCAAAAACCCATCCGTCGCTCACCACCTGGGACAAAACATAACAATTGACAGCTACAATTTCGAGGTAGTTAAGGAGTTTGTCTACCTCGGGACAAACGTAAATTCCACAAATGACACCACAGTGGAGATCCGGCGTAGAATCGCCCTTGGCAACCGCTGCTACTTCGGCTTGTCCAAGCAACTGGGGTCAAAACTCCTCACTCGAAAGACCAAAGTCATGCTTTACAAAACGCTCATTCTGCCAGTCTTGCTGTACGGAGCCGAAAGCTAGACGATAAGCAGGACAGCGGAGCTGATTTTGGGTTCTTTCGAAAGAAAAATTCTGCGCCGGATATTTGGTCCTGTCTGTGAGGAAGGTGAATGGAGAAGAAGACACAACCGCGAACTCTAGAGCTGTACCAAGATGTGGATGTAGTCCGGAAGGCAAGGATCCGTCGACTACACTGGCTCGGCCACATCGAGCGCATGGACATCAACGCTCCAGCTAAGAGGGTCTTCGACTCCGAGCCTCCTGGTTCGAGAAGAAGAGGAAGACCGAACCTCCGGTATAAAGACCAAGTAATCGCGGATGTAGGACATCTTGGTCTTGACAACTGGAAGCAGCGTGCCCGGGACCGTCAAGGATGGAAGGCAGCTATAGCTCAGATCCTCCATGGATCGCAGGCCTGATAAGTAAGTAACGATAAAACAGGGAGAGGCAGGTAACATTCCTGCGGCGTTCCAACGAGTCTAATGTTTTGGTAATGCTGGAGTCACCTATCAGTTTTATGGCTCGTTTTTGTATTCTGTCTAGTAGGTGCAGTGATGTCTTGGAAGCACCGGACCAGACATGGGCGTTAAACTCTAATTTGGGGCGAATGAACGCCTTATAGATTGTAGCCAGATCTAAGGGTGAGAAATATTTCTTGCATCTGTATAAGAATCCTAGGCATTTCGCAGCATTCTTGGCGACACTGAATATATGGTCGCTCCAATTAAGATTGTGAGCAACACTCATACCCAGGATGGAAAGCTTTTCAGTTTCTGAGATGCAAGCGCCATTCATGGATAATGGCTGCGGGTTATTTATACACTTTAACGACAAGGGACAGCATTGTGTTTTGGATGCATTAAATTCCACTCTATTGTTTTTACCCCATTGGATGATGCTGTCGATATAGGAATTTAATGAGCTTAACATACGCTGCCGCTCATTATCTACAACCGAAGTGCAGGGTCGTAGACTGGTGAACGAATATGAGAAGCTGAGGGTACTGTCGTCAGCGAAGGAGTGAATTGGATTGAAAGTAACAGACAAGAGATCATTTATAAAAATAAGAAAGAGTGTCGGAGACAAAACGGAGCCCTGGGGAACACCGGCATTTACAAAGTGAGTATCAGACTAGAATCCGTCCAAAACAACTTGAATTGAACGATTCGAAAGGTAGCTTCTAATCCATTGAAAGAGAGACTCATCGATCCCAAAAGCACGCATTTTCGACAAAAGGGCTTCATGCCAAACCCTGTCAAATGCTTTCGAAATATCCAGTGCAACAATTTTGCTTTCACCTGCTTGGTGGAGGGAGTGATTCCACTTTTCAGCGAGATATGCCATCATATCACCAGTGGATCTGTTGCTGCGGAAACCGTATTGGCGGTCATTGAGGAGTTTCCGTGATTCAAGATATTTCATAAGCTGAGGGTTAATCAGCGTTTCCATGACCTTGGAAAGAAGGGACGTTAGTGCAATGGGTCGGTAGTTGGAGGGAGAAGATGATTCGCCTTTTTTGGGTATAAGCTGGACAAATGCTGTTTTCCACCTACTCGGAAAGAGCCCAGAGGTGTAGGAAAGGTGAAAAAGCTTACGCAGTGGTTTTGCCAGCGTAGAAGAACACCTCTTCAGAACTATTGAGGCAATACCATCTGGACCAGCGGATTTGTGTATGTCGAGGTCTTTAAGAACCCTTGCGACTGTACGAGTGCGGAAGTGAATTAACCCCATGGTGGAATTGACGCACTCTAATACAGGCGGAGACAAAGTACAAGCTGGCAGCTGAGAACTGGTTGCGAAATGGGCAGCAAGTAGGTTAGCTTTGTCTAAGGGGGTGACAGCTGGGATGTCATTGTGGATGAGCGTCGGTATAGACGACTTAGTTGAGTTTTTTACGTTTTTTACAAACGACCAGAAACTTTTGCTACCTTTGGGACATTGAAGGATTTTACGCCTTAATTTTTGGTCGGATTGGAATTTAATCCGTCGTTTGTGGGAGTTGCAGTCATTTCTGGCTCGTATGTACTTTTTTCGGTTTTCCTCAGAACTGTTTGCCTTGTAGACCCGAAAACTTAGCTCCCTGAGCCTAATAGCCTCCTTGCAGCTCGAGTCGAACCACGTATTATCCTTAGGCCTGGTGCTTTTAGTCTTGCTGGGAATAAAATTTGCCATGCCGATTCGGATAATGTTTACGATAATATCAGTGGCGGCGTCCACGTCGTTGTCGAGGAAGCACAACGACCAGTTAAAGATCCGAAAGAAGTTGTTAAGGCCGCACCAGTTGGATTTCTCGTATAGCCATAGTATTCTCTTAGGAGCTTTTTCTTTAACTGGATGGTGGGAGTTCGAGAATTTCGCTGATATCATGCAGTGGTCAGACAAGCCTAGGGGTTCCAATACATCGATCGTGTATTTGTCAAGCTGAGAGGTAAGAAACAAGTCCAGCGTGTTGGCGGTATGACCAGCAACATCGGGGATACGTGATGGCTCATTCACAAGTTGAGTTAAGTGATTTAACTCAGCAAAAATTTCAACATACCTTCCTTCGGGTGTTGTCTGTCCAGAATGTCGAAGCCACTGAGAATTATGTACATTGAAATCGCCCGCTAAAACGATTTCAGTGCGAGGGAACAGGGAAACAATTCTTTGGATGGAATCAGACAGTGCGTCGAATGCATCAAATGTTGCATTCCTGTCTAGATTGGGGCTTCTATAAAGAAAACAGTAGTGGATGGAGTGCTTACGGAATATGAATTTAAGCCATATGAAATTAAATTCCGGGGTGAATGTTTGGCTATACTGTGGAAGTAACTGGTAAGCAATATCACTACGGACATAGATGGCGAGACCACGGCGAGAAACGAATAATGGCACTAAGCTATATCCAGGAAGACTGAAATCCGAAGGATCAGACTTTTCATCGACCTGTGTTTCACAAAGTGCCAAAACAGCCGGTTTGTGGCGAGAGAGATGGATATACGTGGCAAAGAAATTCTTCCGTAACCCACGAATATTGCAGAACTGCACACAGAAATCCCTCATCAATGCAAACTACAAAACATGTATAGACACAAAACCGTTAAAGCAGAGACGCGTAAGTGAAGTTCTATCGCCGGATTTGCAAAAACAAACTACCGTAGGTGTTATGCCCTTACGACAGTAAGATTTGCTCCACCAACAAAGAACAACACACGCGACCCGCTACGCGTCGGTTGCGTTAGCACTCAATCAGTGTGTGTGCTGAGTGCGAACACTGTCACGAGAGGGGAAGAGGGACAGGCAGAAGTACGGCCCAGCGCTGGTGCCGACCATAGATAAATTAACGAGATTGCAATCTCGATGGCTTTGACAGGCATTTTGACAACTAGCCCCTACAAACTCGTTTCGATTTGACGGCGTCTTGACTATGTCATTCTGCCTTGTTCCGACGTCTTGACTCTAAGTCAAAAGCGTCGTTTTTAAAGCGGCCTCTAGACGCTCAATATTATTGTGCGAAATATTGCACAATTTTATTAGCTTGCTGCCCCAGACGGTTCAATATTTTTCCCAATAATTTAGTTGACCGGTCATATTTGTATTAAAAGTCAAAAGCGTTGTGATTTTCCGCAATATATCGCACAATCTTGCAATATTATCTACAGACGAACAATAATATTGTGCAATATCAAATATTGCACAATGTTATTAGGCGTCTAGGGGCCGCTTTAATTACAAATACAACAACCATCCCTTGCGGGGATCACAGGGCAGACGTACGAAAGTTTTCCATCTTGTTAATTTATCTATGGTGCCGACCAGGTGTTCGGTTTTCGGTTCGGCACTTCCACGGTTTTTTTTTTTGCCCGCACTACACTGCACTACGTTATTTGTTTTTCTTTCCCGTTTTTTTTTTTTTGTTTTTGTTCGTTCTTTTGTTTTTTCCTTCCGTGCGTGACTCGTGACCGCGCGCGACGTCTGTCAATGGCAAACTCTCTACAAAACCTTAATCATCCCTGTCCTCCTCTACGGCGCTGAGGCTTGGACGTTATCAAAAGCGGATGAAGAGGCTCTTGGGCGTTTCGAGAGGAAAATTCTGCGTACAATCTTTGGTCCCGTTTGTGTAAACGGAGAGTGGAGGAGGAGATTCAACTAAGAACTGTACGGGCTGTACAGCGACATCGGCTTAGTTAGACGTCTTCGGATCCAACGTCTAAGATGGCTAGGCCATGTAGAGTGAATGGACATCGCCGCTCCGGCCCGATGAATCTTCGACTCCAACCCCGAGGAACGACGCAGCAGAGGACGACCGCATTTAAGGTGGCGCGTACAGGTGGAAAGGGACCTCAACCAACTGGGCGTGCGGCACTGGAAGCGGCTGGCCAAAGATCGTGCCGGCTGGAGAGGCTTGTTGGTTGAGGCCCTGGGCCACACCGAACTGTAGCGCCATCAAAGTAAGTAAGTAATGCTAAATGCCAAAGCATTCTAGAGATTTCCGTAGGGGAACTTCCGACCGCGAACATTCGAGAAGGTGGACCGAGGGCTATACATATAAGCGCGAACGCTCGCCCTCGGCATTCATTCAGTTTCATTGTGTTTACGGAAGTGAATAGAGCGTGACAAGCCGGTATACAGATGGTTCGGTCGATAAACCAGTGTAAAAATAAAAGCTTTTGATAAAGGGTTGCATGTGTAATAAAGTGTAGCACTAAATAAAATTGGTGAAGTATTCAGATAATTAATCTGCGCAGAAATAATAAAATTTCAGTTTTATGAAATACGCACTTTTAAGCGCACCAATCTACCATCAAAGCATCCCACGATCCACAACGTAACTCACGTCCATATCACAATCGCATTTCTACTGAAATCCACCACAGCCAACTTTCAGACGAACACGTTCCAATTGTCATTTGACGGCGGCTTTTTCCTTTTCACACACTCGCGACGAGTATCTATTTCGCAAAAAAGAAACTAATCCGAACGCATTTCCCGGGATTTTTTTCATGCAAATTTTTCCGTACGCATTTCTCTAGCAATTTGGCATATATGTAGAAAGATCGAAAGTACGTTTCGTAATTACACAAAACGGCAATAATCCATAACTAAAGTGCAACGGTGTAAATGGATTTAGATCCAAATGTACATTGAATACACCCCGATCGAGCTATTCGACGACACCGAGCAGCATCTTCAATTCCCGAGTACATCAGCGGCACTAGCATCGGCGGCGGCAGCGGCAGCAGCGGCAACAACAACTCCGGCAATTCCTTTCGATTTTGGTTCATACGACGTTGATTGTGGCATTGGACAAAGACCCGCCGGAGGGGGTGCGGGTAGATTTCTTGGTGGCGGCGGCGACACTGTCGCAAACGGCTTTTTAAGCCGAAAAAACCATCGGATAGGTCGCAGATGCAGTGAATACTCTTCAAGTAGCGTGAACAGCATCGGCAGTCAACGATACGTGGAGGGCGGCTGTGGTAACAGTGGCATCCATACCACCACATCCAGCGGCATGCCAATGGGTTTCGATATTGTGGCGAAAATTCGTAAATTCTTTCATCTCGGCGATAGTAGTGAGAGTGGCTTGAACCGGAAACGGAGGTACGTACATACATATGCCTGGATGCCCGCCAGACATCGGGCGGCCGGGGTTTTTCAATCAAATACAGTCGAATTGTAGGATAAATATGACGTATTCGTTTCGTAGGGCGGATAACGAGTGGAACAGTACGTCGCAGCTGAAGTATCGGAAGGTGGAGAACGAGTTTCCGAAGATAATTACACGCTCGTTTGAAGAAGGTAACTATTGTGGCATTTTGATTAAGAGTTTCTTGCTGAAAGCGCTGTGTTGGAAACAATAGAGACGACGAAACGAATGCGGTGCGTTGCCATAGGTCAGGATTCGGTGACGCATGTGGCGTGGAGGTTAGGCTAAAATTGAAGGAAGTGTTTCTCGGTTACTAAGAGGGTTGCTATTCGTTTCTGTTTTTTTTTTTCCCTTACGGTTCGCTGTAGTTTTGTCGTCAGTTTAAAAGCTTTCTAAGAGCGGGGGATTTGGTAGTTTTTCGCATATTTTCTTATCATTTCGCGTACACCGAACTGATTCAAATCAAGTCTCACATCTGTATGCGTTCGAAATCCTTTTTAGGGAACTTTACGAGTTTAAACTGTTGGAAAACGTATCGACTACCACAAGCGACAGAACAGACGTGTCACGAAGAACGAATCGAAAGTGTATCGACAATCGAGCATATAATGAGCGGAAAACTTGGTTAGAAAGACCGCGCATAGATCGAAAACTATATAAGAGTCGACCAAGAAGAGATGGAACAGAGCAGAACAGCGGCAAACACAGAGTTATCAGCGGGGCTGTGAACTTCGGGCTAAAATCCCAGTCAGACACCAGACATTTGGTTGCTTTTTATGTCCGCGAGTCATCGCTACTTTCTTAGGGTTCTCAAACATCTCGACATAAACAAATGCCCGGATCTAGATGGCATTTCACCAATTGTTCTAAAGAGATATTCGCTGGTAAAACCTCGCGTATTTTTTCCACCATTCCTACTCTTCTTGGCTTCTTCCGAGTAGATAGAAAGCAGCATTTGTCCAGCCCATCTTCAAAAAAAGGCAGATATTCTCCCTTCAATTGCCGAGCGATTGCATTAATGTCCCTTCTCATGGTCACGGACACATTGACTAACTTTCAAGATCAACAGTCAAGTTTCCGTAGCAAGAGACCGACTAGTGACTTGAAGGCATGTCTTAACAAAAAATGAAATCACTCGCTTCACCCGGCAGGTTATAGCAAAATAGTTGCAAAGGGGACTGGATATTTGGAAATCATTTGATAAGATTTGATACGAAGCCCATCGGTGAGTCTCTTCTTCAATGGATTAGAAAGTACCCTTTTGACAGTTAAATTCAAGTTGTTTAGGACGAAGTCCGACATCCTCTTTTTAAATGCTGGTGTTTCCTAGGACATCGCTTTTTCTCCGACACTATTTCTCATTTTTATAAACTACCTCTTGTTTGTCACCTCTACGCTTGGCTTCTCATATTCGTTGAATACCATATAACTCCGCTCTTCGGCTGTAAATAGTAGATATCGCCAGCATCATTGTATGGCAGCCAAAACTACAAGGTCACATTCCCCAACCGACAAAACTGGGAACAGGATAGACCCTCCTTCAATCGTGGATCCTACGTGTGGTACACAGATGGCTCCAAAACGGACGAAGGCGTTGGGGCTGGAGTATACGGAGCAAATACAGCCACATGCATCTACGTCAGCACGGACAGATATAACTCCGTTTTTCAAGCAGAGATATTTGCTATAGAACTCTGCCTCAGAGAAAATATAAACAGAAATATACTTAACAAAAACATTTACATTCTCTCTGACAGCAAAGCTGCACTTCAAGCCCTAAAGAGCTTTGAAATAACCTCCAAGCTGGTATGGGACTGTCTACAGCTACTTCACCAGCTGGCCACTACAAACAGAGTTCATCTCATTTAGATACCTGGACACAGCGGCCATACAGGCAACGAAAAGGCGGACCTACTAGCAAGGAAAGGCTCTGCATCACCATTTATGATGCCACGGCCTTTCTGCGGCATAACCACTAGCACCACCAAATTCTGCATAAAAAATTGGTTAAGGAACACGACGGATCACTACTGGTCACAAACGAAAGGTAGCAGACAAGCCAAGCTGTTCCTCCCAACTACATCCCTCAAAAGAACGAAACAACTTCTCATGCTTTCGAGGAGTCAGATTCGTTTAATCACAGGTTTCCTTACTGGACACTGCCCAGTTAATAAACACCTCAAAACAATGGGCATCATACAAGATGACACTTGCCGTATGTGTAATGAAGACGAAGAAACAGCAGAGCACATACTATGCCACTGTAACTGCCTGGTCAGTACACGTCTTCGTCACCTAGGCGAGTATTATCTTGAAGCAGAAGAAATTGCTGCCAGCTCACTCAAAAACATACTAAGTTTTATTACGGACTCAGGTTTTCTGAGTGAACTGTAAGTGGGGGACATCACAATAGGCCCAATCGTGGCCGCAGTGATCAGGCGACTCTGTCCCACCCCCCAAGCCCTATCTATCTATCATTGTATGGCAATAGATGAATAGAGTGGAATTGAATGTTTCCAAAATACAGTGTAGTGTCTTCCGTCGTCCAAGCGTACCAGCTTTCCATCCTCGGTGAGGGTGTTGCCAGCAATCTTAGTTGGAACGACCACAAAACGCCAAGAATGCTGCCAACGCCTAGGCATTGATGCAAGAAATATTCTTCACCCTTTGACAGAATTCAAAGTCGCGTGACAAATCTGAGACCATTGACCGCTGGTTGATTTAGACAAGGCTTGTGGTTTGAGATCAGTACCGCGTAATTGTCTTGCAAACACAACTGGTCGCACATTTTGTTTCCCTAAAGAATCGTTTTGAGCCCTAGAGGCGCTTTTTTTCCCTTCAATTGTTCAATGATTTTTGTTTTAATTCCTCCTGTCGACGCTTGACTGCAGGATGAAGTAAGAAACATTTCCCGCGACTACGATTCTATCGCAGTTCATCAGTCACGAGCCTCTAGTTGTCACTCCTTGTTTCTTTTGAACGGGCTTCGTCCTCAATATTCGATACACCCTATGTAGTCTAACCAAGGTTTATTCAGCGGAATATGGTTCGCTTGTGCAATCGCCATTCCACTCTATTTTCGACAAATAGAATCTTAACCATAACGCAGCAAAACTAAGTTCCCATTCAATAAGAAGAAGCGGTCGTTGGCCAAAAACTGGGTACGTAAGTCTGCATAAGCCTCTCTTATGGTGGATTTATTAACAGCCGAATCGTTGGTTCAAAGACAAGAGCAGGGGGTAATCATTTATTCCCAGGTCCGGACTATAAGGTGGATATTAGAACCTCCCAACCGACCATTTACTCCCCAACGGCTCCAGGCACGTATGCAATATGGCAAAGAAGTTCTTACAACCAACCACAATTCTTTAGCCGTATTGAAAAAAAAAAACCGACCAAGTGCGAGTCGGACTCGCGCACGAAGGGTTCCGTACCATCTGTATATATAAATATGAAAGAGACTATGTATGTTACCTCATCAAATGACAGATCTTGGTTGCAGGCAGGATTTTTTGGATGAAAATCATGTCTGTTGTATGGGAGCCCCCCTTAAATATTCATTTTGTTCTGTTTTTAGTATTTGTCGTGGTAGCGGCAACAGAAATACATCAACTGTCTAGCTATCGCGGTTCATGAGATACAGCCTGGTGACAGACGGACGGACAGCGAAGTCTTAGTAATAGGGTTCCGTTTTACCTTTGGGTACGGAACCCTAAAAACTGATGTGATGCTCCCAATAAGGTCTTATCCTAACTTCGCCTAGATCAGGCGAACGGAATCATCTGAGTGAACAATGTAGATTGCTATCACGATCGTCATGTGCAAGGTGCTTTCATTAAGAGCTTCCTATCTTTAAATTTAAAGAAAAACAAAGTGCGTGAAGTTTCATCGACATTTCTTATTCGTTTGAAAGGCCTATCGAGGCCATTATGTATGGAATATAACATCCTTCAAATGTCCGCCGCGGTTTCTTTGCGTGACACGCATACGATATGCCCAATTTTCCATGACTGGTGCATAAATCACGCTGAATTTGACCGATGGCATGGGTTATGTTGTCTTTGAGGGCCGCTGTAGTGTGTGGCTTATTCGCATAGACCTGCTACTTCAGAAAACCCCACAAGACAAACTCTTAGTTACTTACTTTGATGGCGCTACAGTTCGGGGTGAACCAGGGCCTCAACCAACAAGCCTCTCCAGCCGGCCCGATCTTTGGCTAGCCGCTTCCAGTGCCGCACGCCCAGTTGGTTGAAGTCCCTTTCCACCTGGGGGCGCCACCTTAGATGCGGTCGTCCTCTGCTGCGTCGTCCCTTGGGGTTGAAGTCGAAGACTCTTCGGGCTGGAACGGTGATGTCCGTTCGCTCTACATGGCCTAGCCATCTTAGACGTTGGATCCGAAGACGTCTAACTAGGCCGATGTCGCTGTACAGCCCGTACAGTTCTTGCTTGAATCTCCTCCTCCATTCTCCGTTGACACAAACGGGACCAAAGATTGCACGCAGATTTTCCTCTCGAAACGCCCAAGAGCCTCTTCATCCGCTTTTGATAACGTCCAAGCCTCAGCGCCGTAGACGAGGACCGGGATGATTAAGGTTTTGTAGAGAGATACCTTAGCTTTTCGAGAGAGGGCTCTACTACTCAATTGCCTCTTGAGCCCAAAGAAGCAGCGGTTGGCAAGAGTTATTCTGCGTTTTATCCCAGCGCTGGTGTCGTTGGTGATTGTCACTATCGAGCAAAGGTAGACGAAGTCCTTGACTACTTCAAAAATATAGCTACCGAAGGTGACGTACTGACCAAGACGTCGGTGTTGTGTGTCTTTCTTTGATGACAGCATATATGTATGTATTTGGTCTTGTCCCGATTTACCCTTAGACCCACTTTAGCCGCTTCTGCTTCAATGCTTGCGAACGCCTCATTGACGTCTCGCTTTGTCCGTCCAATAACGTCAATGTCATCTGCGTAGGCAAGCAGTACCTCTAATATTGGCCCCAGAGTCCCGAACGATCTTTTCAAGAATAATGTTGAAGAAATCACATGACAGTGCGTCACCCTGTCTAAAACCTTTTTTAACATCAAAGGGGTCGGTTAGTTCACCTCCGACCTTAATGGAGCAACGAGAGTTCTCCATAGTCATCCTGCACAGTCTGACGAGTTTGGCAGGAATGTTAAAACATGACATGGTCTCTATAAACACTGTCATACTCGGCTTTAAGATCGACGAAAAGATGGTGCGTGTCGACCTGGAATTCATGGGTCTTCTCCAAGATCTGTCGTAGTGTAAATATTTGGTCTATCGTAGATTTTCCTGGCCTGAAACCACACTGGTAGGAACCTATCAGATTGTCCACGAACGGTTTCAGGCGCTTACACAGTACGGCAGAGAGGATCTTGTATGCGAGGCTTATCCCTCTATAATTGGCGCAGTCATAGGGGCTCCTTTCTTATGGACCGGGCAAACGATACTGAGATTGCGTTCATCGGGCATGCGTTCTTCCGACCATATCTTGTAGATTAGTTGGTGCATGTTCCTGAGCAGCTCATCGCCAGCTGCTTTCAACAGTTTCACGGGGAGTCCGTCTTCTCCAGCAGCTTTATAAGACCTAAGTTTCGATATCGCTTTCTTAACATCGTCTAGGTCGGGTGGACGGGATTCTCCTATAAAGACCTTATGGATGTTGAGGTGTGGGGATCGTGTACTTGCTACTACCAGATTATGTCCCGCCATAAAGTCCACTAGCCTTAGTCCGTTTTCTGACGTGGTGTTGTGTAGGCTGTGCTTTCCAATGACCCGTTCAAAGATAGCTTCCTAACCCAGCTTCGCATTGAAATCTCCTAGAACGATTTTGGTGTCATAGATGGGGCATTGCGCATACGTTCTGCCTAGGAGATCATAGAAGTCGTCTTTATGTCGGTCAACTTTCTCCTCTGGGGGGGCGTGGACACATAATAAACTTATATTGCCGAGACTGGTCTTGATGCGGATAGTTATGAGGCGTTCGCTTACATACTGGAAGCTTAAGACTTTTTTTCCTGAGTCTGTCTCGAATGACAAATCCGCATCCGAATAAGCGTTGTTTATTTTCTCTGTAGCAGCTTCCCTAGTGGATATCACAGTTTTTCATCCGCTTTTTGCCTGGCCCATCCCATCACACTTGTTGGAGCGCGGTAATGTCTGCTTTATAGCAGTCCAAAGAGTTGACCATTGTCCGGCTGCACCTGGTCTGTTGAGGGACCTAACGTTCCAGGTGCAGATCCGGAATTCATTTCCTTTTAGACGTTTGCGGGGGTCGTCAACATGTAATCCGTCCGTATCCGAGGCTGTTAGTTGTCTCTGAACAAGCTTTGGTCTTATGCAATAGGGATATTAACCCTAAGCGCAACCCCCAACCTGGAGGGCCAGGTTCCTCTTTCCCCAGGAACAAGGGGTCGGGTTACTGCACACATTGGTTCGCTACCTGGCGGGTGCCAGTTCAGCTATCCAGGGGAGTCCACGCGGAGGCTGTGTGTCAACTTGGATTAAACAGGGACAGAGATCGAAGCTGGCGCTTGCCAAGTTAAACGCGATCAACGTCTTTGCTCTGTTCGCTCGCTCCCTTCTCCCCTACAAGAGAAACTCTAACGGTGTCAAATCGCACGATCTCGGTGGCCAGTTCACATCACCTCCACATGAGAGGACCATGCCTTCGAATCGATCGTGCAGAATTTCCAATGTGGCATGAGTTGTGTGACACGTAGCGCCTTCCTGTCGAAACCACATATCGTTGGTATTCATATCATCCACCTAAGGTCAAAAGAAGTAATACTGCTCGCCGTTGACAGTGATGGCCTGCCCACCGTCGTTCTCAAGGAAATATGGACGATGACGCAGCCCAAAAATCGACATCAAACGATGACCTTTTCGGGATCGTTCGGATTCGTTCTTGGTTGGTAGCGTCTAAAATTCAACAATTTTGTTTGTTGAGCTAGTACCCATTCATCATGGGCCGCATCGCTGCAGATGATTGTTCAGTTTCCAACTGCTCCAGAGCCCATTCAGCGAACACACGTTGTTGTCTATGGTTGTTTACCTTCAGCTCCTGGGTCAGTTGAATTTTGGAATTTTGAACGGGTGCAGGCCCGAGTCGCGACGCAAAAATCGCCAAGTTGTGGTCTGACTGCTTCGGATTCTCCTGCACACTCTCACGGACAGCGGCGATGTTTTCGGCAGATCTTGCGTTTCGTCGACGTACGGGCTTACTGGGCTCGAATTTATCCACCACACTGCGAACAGTCCTCTCGGTAGGACGACTAAGTCGGCCGTAAAATGGGCGAAGCGAGTTGAACGTTGCCCGAACAGAACACCCATTTTGATAAAACAATTTTATCATTTGCACGTGTTATTGAGCTCTATGTCCGTCAATGGTGATTTGGCAAAACAGACTGAATAAATGCCAGGCAATTTGACAGATGTAGCTTCAACAGTATGGCCGCCATCAACTGTCAAAGTTCGGAAGTCCCTATTGGAAGACCCTATATTAGCGATGGTACAGGTTATGTTGATTTTCAGGATACCAGTCACGAGCCGAGATCTGCGACATTATTCCCTGCCCCATTCACTTTGGCTCTTTAAACAAAATGTCTTGTGGTAACGCCGACCTGCTGGCATCACAAGGGGCGCAAAGAACTCGGCTGTCATCGATCAGTGGCACTCTCCGTTGATAGTGATGACAATGCCATCGTCGCTTTCGGATAAATACGAATCGATGATGCCACCGCGGGGGCTGATATTGTCCCAAGTTCAGCAATGTTATTTGCTGACGAATGAGTGACAACGAAAGTGATTTAGGCTGAAATCAGGGCCCGCTTTCAGCTTCCCCTGAACTCAATCGTCTGAATCAGTTGAACTTTATACGCAAATAGGGGCAAACCCGACGCATACTTCTTCAAGTTGATGTCTGCAAAAGGCCAATTTCTTGTGCCCGGCACGGAATTCTTCCCTTGCACACTCTCCCAGTCAGCGACAATGTCTTCCATAGCATGATCTTGTGTTTCTGTGATATACCAGGTTTTGGCAAATTGTTCTCCGATCGGTCAATATACGTTGAAAAACAAGAACGACAATAAGGTTTTATCAATTCCACGTGTTACTTGACCCTGCAACTTGACTTGCTCGTCATAACCTATCAAAATCTACCTGCGGAAGAAAGCCATCATTCGAGCCACTCACAAAGCGCGAAAGAGATAAATTTGTTTGATGATTGATTGATGTGGTCATAGATTGATGCGAGCATTGATTGACGTGATGATTGATTGATGGATGATTGATACAACTGGTGATCCTTCTTAATGGGCGCAACAGTTCAGGGTGAACCTGGGCCTCAACCAACATGCCCCTCCAACTAGCACGATCTTTTGCTAGCCTTTTCCATTGCCGCACACCCAGTTGGCTGAGGTCCCCTACCATCTGTGTGCGCCACATTAATGCGGCCGTCCTTTGCTTCTTCGCCCCTCGGGGTTGGATTTAAAGACTCTCTGGGCTGGAGCTGTGGTGTCCATTCGCTCTACATGGCCCAGCTACCTAAGGCGTTGAATCTGTAGATGCCTGACTAGACTCATGTCGCTGTACAGCCCGTAAAGTTCGTGGTTAAATCTATTCCTCCATCCCCCGTCGGCGTTTATAGGCCCGAAAATCACGCGCAAAATCTTTCTCTCGAACCGACCGAGGGCCTCCTCATCCGCTTTTGATAGTGTCCGTGCTTCTGCGCCGTACAGCAGGACCGGGATGAAAAGGGTCTTATATAGAGTCAACTTTGTCGTTCGGGAGAGGGCTTTATTACTCAATTGTCTCCTGAGCCTAAAGAAACGGCGATTGGCAAGAGTGATTCTGCGTTTGATTTCGGAACTGATGTCGTTGTTCCACACCTTCTGGCCGAGACGTCGGTGGTGAGCGTCCTTTTTTGATGACAACATATATTTAGTTTTGCCCTCCAATTTTCGCCGCCTCCATCTCAATACTCGCAAACGCCTCATTGACATCTCGCTGTGATCTACCTATTATGTGAATATCGTCGGCGTATGCAAGGAGTTGCGAGGATTCGAAATAGATTGTGCCTCTTGTATTGGCCAGTGATGTTTGCACAATCATTTCCAATATGATGTTGAAGAAATCACATGACAGCGCATCGCCCTGCCTAAATCCTGTTTTGACATCAAAACTATCGGTAAGGTGTTCAACGATTCGGATGGAGCAGCGAGCATTCTCCAAAGTCATCCTGCATAGTCTGACGAGTTTAGCAGGTATGTCGAAGGTAGACATAGCGTTGTATAGCTTGTCTCTAATTACGCTGTCGTATGCGGCTTTGAAGTCGACAAATAGGTGGTGAGTGTCGACTTGAGATTCATTGTTTTTTCCAAGATCTGCCGTAGTGTGAAGATTTGATCGATGGTGGACTTCCCTGGCCTGAATGCGCACTGATAAGGACCTATCAGCTTATTTACAAAAGCTTCAGGCGTTCACACAAAACGTCAGAAGATTTTGTAGGTGATGTTAAGGAGCCTTATTCCTCTGTAATTGGCGCAATCAGAGGGGGCATACGATGCTGAGACTCCATTCCTCGAGCATGCTTTCCTCTGACCATATCTTACAGATGAGCTGGTGCTTGCTCTTAACCAGGTCATCCCCAACTGCTTGAAGAGCTCAGCAGACAGTCCGTCTGCGCCAGCAGCTTTATTCGACTTGAGCTTCGATATGGCAATCTTAACTTCGTCGTGGTCAGGGGGACGGAATTCTCTGCGGTCTTCGTCGATTTTTTTTTTTTTTTTTTTTTTTGTTTTTATAGTTACACCCGCACTCAAGGCTAAGGCCTTATCACGTTTGAACGTTGTGCGAGCGAAGGTAACAGGGAGAGGAAGAGTTTCGCTCAGGTGTGCACACAACCTGAACGGAGTGCAGTGGTTTTGGTTCGTAGAGGTTCACTACTCTCAGGGGTGGTTTGTCCTAGATAGGACGAGAGCCGACCAGATTTTCGCGTTAGTTATAATTCACGGTAATTCGTTCATGCACTTTTGGTGTTAATATTGCATACGCAGAGGATGAATTTCGATTGACCATGTTCTGTGAGTGTTATGCCTGCAGCAGTACGTTTGGTCGCTTTCCATTCACAATTGTGTTGCATACTTTTTTCTGTATAGGAATTGCTTTTTTCTTGGCTATGAAACGAATTTTAACTATAAACCTTTCGCTCGACGGCCGATGATGTTAACCACTGCACTATGGCCACCCCCGTGAAATGGATCATTCTGCCTGACAGCGGTATATTGACTAACATCGCCGTTATACGGTCTGCCGAAGTGGCTTTTCCATATTCTCAGTATCGACTGCGATTCTACTACTAGGTGTCCGTTCTTATCCCTGCAGGCTTTTGTTCTGGCTTTATATCCTTGGCATGTTCGCTTTATCTGTTGATAAAACTTTCGAACGTCACTCCTGTAGTAACACCTCTCCAAATCCTCAATCGCGCGCTTCTCGTGTTCTTTCTTCTGAGAAGCTTATGCTCCTCCCTTCTTTTTAACTCGTAGAGCTCACGAGCTGCTCTTGTTCTTTTATGCAGCGAGGCATTATATGCATCCTGCTTCGCTGTGTGAATCCTCCTGCACTCGTCATCGAACCAGGTGTTTCTTCATGGTGGAGCCTTGACACCCAAAACTTCGGATGCAGAGCTTTTCAGGGCTTGTATGCAATGGCTTCACTGCTGTTCTATTGATAGCGTGGAGAATTGAGGTGTATTGAAGAGCTTAAGGGAGACGCGATTGATAAAAGCATGAGCGGTTTCTGGCGATAGTAGCTTTCCTACGTAGTAACTTTGTATTCTTACTCTACTCCGCTGCGTTAGTGATATCCGTAAGCGCATCTTGGCTACTACAAGATAGTGGTCCGAGTCGATGTTAGCCCCTCGGAAAGTTCGGTTATCAAGAATAGTGGAGGAGTGTCTGACGTCGATCGCGATGTGATCAATCTGATTGGTAGTCGATTGATCAAAAGACCGCCTGGTGCCTTTGTGTATATCGAGGTGCGGGAAGCGCGTACTGGCTAGAGAGAGATTTCGCCCCGTTGCAAGATCAATCAGCCTGTGTCCGTTATCGGATGTGGTGTCGTGTAGGCTATGTTTGCCGATGACTCGTTCAGCGATGCTTTCCTTACCCAGCTTAGCATTGAAGTCTCCTAGTACAATGTTGATGTCATAGCTGGGACATTGGGCATACGTTCTGTCTAGGAGATCGTAGAACTCATCTTTGGCGGAGTCATCCTTGTCTTCCGTGGGGGCGTGGACGCAGATCAGGCTGATGTTAAAAAATGTAGCCTTAATACGGATCGTTATGAAGCGTTCGCTCACATGCCGAAAGCTTAGAACTTTTTGCCTTAGTTCACCTCGAACAACAAATCCGCATCCGAACAATCGTTGTCCTCTCTCCCTATAGCAGTCGCCGTAGTAAATATCGCAGTTTTTCATCCGCTTTATACACGGTCCATTCCATCGCATTTCGTGGATGGTGGTTATGTCCGCTTATAGCGGTCTAGGGCGTCCGCAAGTTGTTCGGCTGCTCGTGGCCTGTTTAGGGACCTAACATTCCACGTACAAAGCCGAAGATTATTGTCCTTTTTTCGTTTTTTGCAAGGGTCGTCAACATTAATCCGGTCCGTTATATCCGAGGCTTGTGGTTGTTTCGGAGTTTGTGGTTTTTTAACGGTTACGGCTTACTAGGCCGTAGCCCAACCGACTAATCCTGTTTTTTGGCGCAGAAGACGCGCCATTCGCCCTTCCCCGTCTGCAATTTCCATAGGAAATCTCCAGATGGCACCGCGAGGAGGTTGGTGTAGGACTTAATAACAGTACGGCAAGGTGTTCGACTGCGGTGGTTCTTCTCGCTTTTTAGCAGGCCAGCATCCGTCGGATAGATGCTACCCCTACGAGGCCTTTGGTGGTCCTTTGCCATCTACAACTGGTGATTACCTGATGTAATTATTGATTAATACGGTGATTGATTGACTGAGTTGCTGAATGATTGATTGACATGATGACTGATTGATGTAATGATTGACCTAACCTGTTTGTGATTGTTCAAATGTGTGTGATCTCGTGCTGGTAACAAGGAAGTTTAATCCATAGAAGTTGTATCATTTGTTTCTTCCTCCCAAATGAATGGTTTAAAGCTAAGTGTAAGTGAGGCATTCATATTCCTCTTTGATTCTGACGCAGCGTACTAACCGCGTAGCAATTGTTTCACCATTGGACATCGAGCATACGACCTTTCGAGGTATAAGTACATAGAATTTCGCCGTGAAGTTTAGATTTGAATGATAGACTGGTATCGTCTCCTTCGGATTACCACGCTAAAGACTTTTTCATTTAAATTCCATACACTCCAGTCCACTGTTTGATTATTTCTCACTTGACATCCCAACTTGAACGTCGCAATTACTTATCCACCCATCCACCACTGCCTTCTATTGATTATCGGATTAACAATAGCTTTCATGTCACCGTGATATTGAAAACGTTCAATACACTACTTGACGTGTGTTGGAAGTTCCAACTGCTTGTCGCTTAGTTTGCTTTCGTCGTCTTCGTTGCATGCCTTTCGCTTCGCCTGCCTCACTCTCTAACTATCATTCCGACTAACACCCCGATGCACATTCAAGTAATCCATTCTAATTTTATTTGTTCTTTCGAAAAAACATGACTGGCTTGGCGTCCTTTCCCGCCACAAGATGATCTAAACATCATACCACAGCGGCTCCACAAAGTTCCTCCATTGGTTATGGCGCAACGAAATCAGGCAAATCGTAAGTACTACCTCTAAACCGCGGGAATACTTATTCACATTTTTCGTTTTGTAGAAAAGGTAAACAAATCGCATTTTGTGCGTCCGAAAACCGTAACCAAGTGTGTAACGAATGCCACGTTCGCCGACATCGAGTTCTCCGACGACGACGAAGCTGAAATAATTCTGAGCAACGATCATGGCGAAACATACAATAATGTCGTGCGTAAAAGCAGTCTCTCCCGTCCGGCGATTTCGCGGGCCAAGCTCGTCACAGCATCGTCATCGTCGTCGCCCAAAATGATCAACATTCCATTGAAACAGAAACAACCACCGCCACCGCTTATCGAAGCACGAACTGGCGGCATTTTGGCATCAACTCTTATGCCGGAACTGCAACCCATACGGCAACCGATGACCTACTCATCCATACTGTCATCGTATGCAAACGGCTTCGATAACACATTTACTAGTAGTGGATTGAAGAAAGACCGAATCGTGCCCACGCAACAGCGAAAGTCATCAGCGCTATACAATGGCAATGTTGCGGGCCCGTCAGGATACAAATCGATTATCGCGCAAGAGTATCTGACAAAGGATGGCGAACAGTACAGTGAGCTGTTGCAAAAGATGGTACCCAACTTGTATGGAATCAAGGGTACATCGCCAAAAGTCACACCGGTGCAAAACAAGGTGTTGCCACCGTTGGCGCGAGCCAAGATCCATCCAACGGCAACCATTGATTTGACTAGCAATGGTCGAAGTAATCGAAAGGATTCGCGAGAGAACCTGACGTCGGTTGACCTATCGGACGATGATGTAAGCGAAATCATAGATTTGGTCGACGAGGAGGACTTGAACGTATTGACGGCGTGCTCGAAGCTACAGAAGGAGGATCAAGTGGAATGCTCGTACGACTTGAAGCGGAAGGCTGCCGAGAAAAAGAATCAATTGTAAGTCCAATGCATTAATGCATTGTGGTCAAGTGGTAGGTGGAGACTAAAGTTGGTTCGTTCATTTCAGGCCGTATGTAGAACCAGTGAATACTCTGAAAGAGAAATTCGACTTATCGCCGGTGTGTAAATCTGATTGGTTAGCGAATTTCAAATCGAAATGGGAGAAAAGACGCACCGAACGGAAACAGGAACTAGCTGAGACTGAAAGGGAGTAAGTTGTCATCCTTCAAAGCGGTAGTGCCTGGAGTTTGATTTTTTTTTTTTTGTTTCTTAGAGTAGAAGAACGTTCAGCGGAGACCCGCCTGAGGGAGAAACAGATGCATGAACGTCTTAAAAACTTGCAAATCGTTGATCCCGATCTAATCATAATCGATGATTTTCCCGAGGACGAAGAGGAGCCCGAATTCCCAGAAATTACACTCGAACACGAGGGAATCATCAAATCTGCTCTCTTCAACGGTCCTCCCGATCAGGTAGGCACACATCCATTCCATTGTTCCATTATACATTTGATTTACTATTCACATTCGTTTCGTTTTCATGCAGATACTTATAACCAAATTCAACATGAATATCACCCGCCGCGATATCTCAACCCTGTTGGGCAAGAACTGGCTTAACGATGAAGTTATCAATTTTTACATGAACCTCCTAACCGAACGCGGTGAGAAGCGACACAATGAAGGACTACCTAAGGTTTATGCCATGAATACGTTCTTTATACCGAAATTACAACAAGCCGGTCACGGTGGTGTTCGTCGTTGGACGCGCAAGGTCGACATCTTCACTTATGACGTCATACCGGTGCCGGTACATGTCGGCGGAGTTCACTGGTGTATGGCCATCATACACCTTCGAGCAGGCACAATTAAATACTACGATTCGATGGGCACACCCAATCCACGGATTCTAGCCGCTCTCGAACAGTATTTGCGCGAAGAGTCGCTTGATAAGCGAAAGAAACCATTCGACACGTCCGACTTTGTGATCGAAAGTGTGAAAGATGTACCGCGACAAATGAACGGAAGCGATTGCGGTGTGTTTAGCTGCATGTTCGCCGAATATATTTGCCGCGATCGAGAGATTACATTCTCTCAGCAACACATGGAGTACTTTAGGCATAAAATGATTCTAGAAATAGTCCAGGGAAAGCTGTTGCAGTAGACGGGATCGGCTACCACATTTTCTCCTCTTCAAACACACACATTTATACATATATTTATAGATGTACAACCACAACAAGTAAACAAGCATTTTCGATGTTCCCGAAGGGTCGGCAGTGTGCCCTTCAATTTCATTTCAGTAAGCAACCAAAACCGAAACAGAAAAACACACTGAATGAGTTCAATATATATATATATATGTAACCAGTCAATAAAAGGAAGCAGAAATATCAGTTTTGTGTTGTCATCGCCGCCAGATGGGTGGGTGCCAAGATCTATAAGCCGCCAGAACATAGTCGTCGTGTCGCATCTCATCGAATGTGCCCAGCAATTACGTTCATTTTAGTCTTAGTTCCATTTCTTTTCGTCATCACTACCCAATATTCTCCATCTCCTCCTACTACTCCCTCCTCTCTTCGAGCTTCAAGCCTTCGGAATTCGATTTACATTAAATTGTTCGCTCTAAACAGTCTATACTCACCTCACTTTTACTATTCATTTTTTGTTTAACTTCTTTATCTATCTATCTTTGCTACGCTGACAATTATTGTAATTTATTTTCCTATACTAGATACTTTTCTATAGAGTTCTTTCTCATTGCCTTTCTGTTGCTATCCTTGCAAATCTCAAAAAACAAAATACAAAACGCAGATATTGCACTTCTAAGAGAATAAATGAAAACAGTAAACGGATAATAAATAATCGGTATTTAAACTGAAGCGTATGTTATTGGTTCGTAGATGTCCTTCTTACTTACTTAGGTGGCGCTACAGTCCGTGGAGAACCTGGGACTCAACTAACAAGTGTCTCCAGCTGGCACGGTCTTTGGCCAGCTGTCTCCAGCGCCGCACGCCCAGTTGGTTAAGGTCCCCTTCCACCTGCGTGCGCCACCGTTGATGCGGCCGTCCTCTGGCGCGCGCCTTCCTTCCGGGGTGGATTCGAAGACTCTTCGGGTCGGAGCTGTATTTTCCATGCGCTCTACATGGCCTAGCCACCTTAGACGCTGTATCCGTAGACGTCGTACCAGGCCGATGTCGCTGTACAACCCGTACAGTTCTTCGTTATATCTTTATGTCCTACCAGACGACCCAGTAAAAGAAACCACCCACCATGGTGTAATGCTAAAATAGCTGAGCGGCTTCGTATCTCTCGGCTTAGTTGGAATCTGGCAAAAGAGGGGGCGATTGAATGGTCAACCTAAAGAGACAGTATTAAGCGGCTCAAAAAAGAAATTAGATTCGCCAAGAAGAACTCTTGGAGAAGCTTCTGTGGCTCTATTGAATCATGTACGGGTGCAGCTCGTCTGAGGAAGGTCCTTGCAAAAGCTCCCACACAGATGTCCTCTATAAAGAGATCTGATGGTAGCTGGACAGACTCAAACGAAAGCGTGCTTGATTCTCTACTGAAATGTCATTTTCCTGGCTGCGAGGATGCAGGAATCTTCAATTCGGCGGGCACGCTGCCAAGGGAATGTACTGAACATGAGACAGTCGATGAGATTGTTACGGAGAAAAAGATCCTGTTGGCAATCAACTCTTTTGACCCCTACAAGGCGCCAGGAATGGATGGGATCTTTCCGATCATGTTGCAGGAGCCATGTGAAGTCATTCTTCCATGGCTGAAGCGCATCTACTCCTGGCGCCTCAGGATGGGTTATGTTCCTCAAGCGTGGAGGGAAGTTAGGGTGGTTTTCATACCCAAGTCGGATAAAGTCAACCATGCTACTGCAAAGGACTTTAGGCCTATCTGTCTATCGTCCTTCCTAATGAAAACGCTGGAACGAATAATAGACTTGTACGTAAGGGAAGAGATTGGTGACGGTTATCTGTCACAATCAAACAACGCGAACATAAGGGGAAAATCGGTAGATACTGCTCTGCATAGGGTAGTCTACGATAGAAAAATCGCTCAGTATCAAGGAATTCACTCTAGATGCCTTCCTAGACATTGAGGGTGCCTTTATTAACGTTAGTACCGAGGCAATAGTGTCCAGCCTTCATATGGCCCAAATAAACTCGGGTGTATGCAGTTGGATTGGGCAAATGCTGGGTACTCGTATAGTAAATTCGGCTATGGGGAGAGCATACGGAAGGGTGAAAGTAAATAAAGGTACACCACAAGGTGGCGTTGTGTCACCCCTCCTATGGCTCCTTGTGGTCGACGGAACGGTCAAGATTCTGGAGACGGAGGGTTTTAATATCACGGCTTATGCCGATGACATTGCCATCTTAGTCTCTGGAAAATTTCCGCAGGTCCTCAGCGAAAGACTAAGCTATGCACTGATGTAAGTGGATAACTGGGATCAAGGGGCGAGGGAGTAAATCCGGCGATAACAGAGGTAGTTCTCTTTACAAGGCAAAGATCTGTATCAAGATACACCTACCCCGGATGAATGGTATAGATCTGATCCTTGGAAAATCTGCCAAATATCTTGGCATAATCCTGGAGAGAAAATATTGAGGAAAGAATCAAAAAGGCCTACGTGGCACTTTATTCGTGCAAGGTAGCCTTTGGAAAGACATGGGGCCTCAAACCGAGGTTAGTACATTGGTTGTACACGGCGGTGGTAAGACCTATCATAGGTCTCGGTTGTCTGGTGGAAAGCGCTTGAGAAAAAGTGTCATCTTCAGAGTGTGTCAAAGGTTCAAAGGGCAGGCTGTCTGGCGGTGACGGGATCTATTAAGTCCACACCAACAGGTCTGCTGGACCTCCCACCCCTGGACATATACTGCGAGAGCGCCGCAACCAGAACTGCGTTAGGACTACAGGAATCCGGTCTCTGGAAAAGGAGTCCTCACGGACATGCATCAGTCTTGGATCGATGGGCCGTCTCGAGATTCAGAACCGTAACGGACTATGTCACCCGACTTCCTTCCTGGGAGAGGAAATATTTATTAGAATTCCCTCCGGGGAGAAATTGACCGGTGATTTGGTACGCACGGAAAGTGAGCTGGCATTCTACACCACTATCCAAAATGGATATTGGCACAGGTGCCGGAGTCTACTTTGAGTCTCGAGATATGTATGCATCGCTGCTATAGGCTCGATGATGGATGCAGTGTCTTCCAGTGTCCAGTGCAGTGTCTGATCAGCAGAGAGAATATCTCAGGAAAAAGAATCAACATCTATGTTGACAGCCAGGCGACCAGTGAGGCTTTGCAGGCAGCATGGATAAGATCCAAACGCGTCAAACTCTGCAAAGAGAAGTTAGAAGAGATGTATGTATGTAGGTTAGCGTTACAGCCCATGAGGGACCTAAGCTGAGCTTCTCTCCATCACCCATGTTGTGTGTGATTCAATTTTCCCATAGGTGGAAGGGACCTACAGTTTATTGCCGGTTCCGAACGGCGAATTTCGAGAAGGTTTTCATGACAATTTTACTACAGGGGGTTTTGCCAGAACCCCGCTGAGGAGAAACACCGTGAAAAATACGTTCGATGACATGGCTGTGTTGGGATTCGAACCCGTGTCATCGGCGTCAGAGGCCAACACACTACCCACTGCGCCACGGTACTCTCATAGATGAGATATCAAATGTAAATGAGGTGACCCTATGCTGCGTACCTGGTCATGTGAATATCTCTGGAAACATGAGGGCGGATGAGCTGGCTATGCTGGGATCAAGTGCTAACATTGCGCAGGTATCAGCTGAGGCCAAAGTACCACTCAGTGCGCTCTACAGAGAGATAGAGACGGAGCTAATAGTGAAAGCCAATAAGCGATGGTGTCGCTTAGATACATGCGCAACGGCGAGATCGACTTGGCCCGTCAGCGGAAAGTCTGTTGAAGTTCAATCGTGGGAACACTCGACTGGCAGTCGGAGCCCTTACCGGGCACTGCATGCTATCCTACCATGCAGCTCGACTAGGCCAGCCCTACAATGACTTCTGCAGAAGCTGCAGGGACGAAGAGGAAGTTGAATCCAATCGTCACCTGCTGTGCGAATGCCCGGCGCTAGCCCAAAAAAGGAATACATTCCTACGAAGATACTTCCTTTCGGGACTAGAAGAGGAAGGTAATATTGGGCTGAACAGAATACTGGGATTATTATCCTCGTCTGGGTGGTTCAGCTCAACGGTATATGTCTAGGTATCAACGGGTTAAATAAATCAATTGGCCACAATGGACTCTACGTAGTCTACGTGAGCCTTGACTATTCGTCAAAAGGGCACCCATGTACCTAAGCTTACCTATATTTTCTCCTCCATAAACCGTTTGAACGGGATCGTAGATAGTACGCAGAATTTTCCTCTCGAAACGACCAAGGGCATCTTCATTCGCTTTTGTTAAGGTCCAAACCTCTGCGCCGTAAAGGAGGACTGGGATGATTAAGGTCTTATGTAGTGTCACCTTGGTTTTCCGAGAGAGGGCTCTACTTCTCAATTGCCTCTTGAGCCCAAAGAAACAGCGGTTGGCAAGAGTGAATTTGCGTTTTATCTCAGCGCTAGTGTTGCTGTCACCGGTCATCAGTGAGCCAAGGTAGACGAATTCCTTGACCACTTCAAAGTTATATCCGCCCATGGTGACGTTCTGGCCAATACGTATTTTATATGAGAGCAGATATTTGGTTTTACCCTCATTAAGCTTGAGATCCCCCGGATGGCAAAGGACTAACAAAGGCCTCGTAGGGGTAGCATCTATCCGACGGATGCTGGCCTGCTAAAAAGCGAGAAGGGCCACCGCACTCGAACATCTTGCGACGCTGTTAGTAAGTTTTATCCCCACCTCCTCGTGGTGCCATCTGGAGATTCCCTGTGGAAATTGCAAACGGGGAAGGGCGAATGGCGAGCCTCCTGCGTCAAAAAACAGGATTAGTCGGTTGGGCTACGGCCTAGTAAGCCGTAACCGTTAAAAAAACCACAAACTCCGAAACAACCACAAGCCTCGGATATAACGGACCGGATTTATGTTGACGACCCTTGCAAGAAACGAAAAAAGGACAATGATCTTCGGCTTTGTACGTGGAATGATAGGTCCCTAAACAGGCCACGTGCAGCCGAACAACTTGCGGACGCCCTAGACCGCTATAAGCGGACATAACCACCATCCACGAAATGCGGTGGAATGGACCTGGTATAAAGCGGATGAAAAACTGCGATATTTACTACGGCGACTGCTATAGGGAGAGAGGACAACGATTGTTCGGATGCGGATTTGTTGTTCGTGGTGGACTAAGGCAAAATGTCCTAAGCTTTCGGCATGTGAACGAACGCCTCATAACAATCCGTATTAAGGCTACATTTTTTAACATCAGCCTGATCTGCATCCACGCCCCCACGGAAGACAAGGATGGCTCCGCCAAAGATGAGTTCAACGATCTCCTAGACAGAACGTATGCCCAATGTCCCAGCTATGACATCAAAATTGTACTAGGAGACTTCAATGCTAAGCTGGGTAAGGAAAGCATCTCTGAACGAGTCATCGGCAAACATAGCCTACACGACACCACATCCGATAACGGACACAGGCTGATTGATCTTGCAACGGGGCGAAATCTCTCTCTAGCCAGTACGCGCTTCCCGCACCTCGATATACACAAAGGCACCAGGCGGTCTTTTGATCAATCGACTACCAATCAGATTGATCACATCGCGATCGACGTCAGACACTCCTCCACTATTCTTGATAACCGAACTTTCCGAGGGGCTAACATCGACTCGGACCACTATCTTGTAGTAGCCAAGATGCGCTTACGGATATCACTAACGCAGCGGAGTAGAGTAAGAATACAAAGTTACTACGTAGGAAAGCTACTATCGCCAGAAACCGCTCATGCTTTTATCAATCGCGTCTCCCTTAAGCTCTCCAATACACCTCAATTCTCCACGCTATCAATAGAACAGCAGTGAAGCCATTGCAAACAAGCCCCGAAAAGCTCTGCATCCGAAGTCTTGGGTTTCAAGGCTTCAGCACGAAGAAACACCTGGTTCGATGACGAGTGCAGAAGAATTCACACAGCGAAGCAGGATGCATATAAGGCCTCGCTGCATAAAAGAACAAGAGCAGCTCGTGAGCTCTACGAGTTAAAAGTTAAAAAGAAGGGAGGAGCATAAGCTTCTCAGAAGAAAGAAGAAAGAGCACGGGAAGCGCGCGATTGAGGATTTGGAGAGGTGTTACTGCAGACGTGACGTTCGAAAGTTTTATCAACAGATAAAGCGAACATGCCAAGGTTATAAAGCCAGAACGGAAGCCTGCAGGGATGAGAAGGGACACCTAGTAGTAGAATCGCAGTCGATGCTGAGAATATGGGAAAACCACTTCTGCAGACTGTATAACGGCGAAGTTAATCAATATACCGCTGTCAGGCAGAAAGATCCATTTCTAATGGACGAAGACCGCAGAGACGAAGTTAAGATTGCCATATCGAAGCTCAAGTTGACTAAAGCTGCTGGCGCAGAGGGACTGTCTGCTGAGCTCTTCAAAGCTAACCATGTCAGGATGACATGGTTACATGGTTAGGGGTTTTTTTTGTTTTTTTTTGTGTTTGCGTCAAACGGATGTGGATCTTCAAAAGATACCAGTAACCCGGGCTACTGACTTGTACGATTTGCAAGTCCGAATAATCGATGTCAGGAATACGCCAACCACACCCTGCACCCTTCAACCACTCTCCCCCCGGGACAGCCGTTACGTATTACTTCGCGGGGCTGGTTTGCACTTTATGTCCTTCTTTCTCTAATTGGAGTTCACTGTTCCCTGCCGTTTTGGTTGCTCACCCTGTTTTTCTCCAGACGCCGGAGTTCCTTCATGATTCTCGCTACGGTTTCTTTCTCTCCAGACGCCGGAGTTCCTTTATGATTCTCGCTACGGTTTCTTCCACAGCGTCCCATATTTCTCTCGATGTCAGCATATGCTTTATGATGTTCTCGGGAGTCGGTGTTTCTCCAATTTTATCTTCGAGATATTTATTTTCTGCCTCGAAATGTTGAAAAAATACGTGTTCTTCTCTAGCCTCTCCACAGTTTGTACAGATAGGAGACTCATCAAGGCCAAACCTGTAAAGATAGGCTCGGAAGCAGCCATGTCCGGTTATGAACCGGGTGAGATAAAAATCTACTTCTCCGTGATGCCGGTTTATCCAACTTTGTATGTCCAGTATAAGTCGATGGGTCCATCTTCCCTTTGTTGACTGATTCCATCTCTCCTGCAATATTTCAATGCTACGCCGTCTTTCTTCCAGTTTAATATCTCTGACCGAGGCAAGGGGTTCCTGAATTTTGGCGTCGTCGGACCTTTGCAACTCGATGGTCAAGATATCGGCTGGTAACATTCCATCAATTATACATATAGCATCATCCGATACCGTCCGAAAAGCGCTGCACACTGCAGCAGTGCAGATAGTCGGTTGGTGGAATTTGCTCTTCTTGAATGGGACTTAATTTTCATCGCCTTGGCCCATATCGGTGCCGCGTACATAATTATTGACTGCGCCGCTCTTGATAAAACTAGTCTTATTTGCCGCCTGGGTCCTCCGATATTTGTCATTATTCTGGATAAGGCAGCCCACACCTGAGCTGCTTTATCGCACTTTATTTCAAGGTGTTCCTTGTAGCTGAGCCTAGCGTCAATCATCACACCTAAGTATCTGATAAACGGTTTCGACGTTATATTTTGATCGCCTACCCTGAGGGTGATTGTTTCCCTTTTCTTGCGGCAGCTTACTAGTACTGCTTCTGTTTTGTGACCGGCGAGCCCGACTGTGGACATCCAGCGTCTCACTTTTTTGATACATTCGTTCCCTTGGTCCTCTATTTCTTCGAGGTGTTTCGCTGCTACTACGATTGCAATATCATCAGCGAAGCCTATGATTTTTGCCTCATTGGGAATTTCTAGCCTAAGCACTCCATCATACATAAGTTTCCACAGAATAGCACCGATCCTTGTGGTATAGTAGAAACGATACCGTTTCTCGATATAGCTTTCAATTATTTTGCTGAGGAATCCGGGCACCATCTTTTCTCGAAGTGAGTGTACAATTTGTCCCCAGTTTGCAGAGTTGAACGCATTTTCGACGTCCAGTGTTATTACGGCTCCGTATTTCTTTGCGCCTCCTGCCCATCTCTTGCCCTGAATAGCTTCTTCCAGAACTGTGTTTACCCTCCGTATAGCATCGATTGTAGAATAGGCTTGCCTGAATCCGTACTGTTCGTCTGAAAGCCCCCGGCTTCATTTATTGCCACCTCGTGTCTGTTGGCTATCATTTTCTCCAGTATCTTACCCATTGTATCTAACTGGCAAATCGGACGGTATGACGACGGCTCCTCTGGTTGTTTTTTTCCCTTTAGGCAGCAGCACCAAGCGTTGTTTCCTCCATTGGTCTGCTCGAAATGTTTGCACACCTTTAGGAGTTCAGGAGTTCCATGATAGTTGTGACTTCCTGTTCATCCTGGGGTGCTTCTATACGCTCTATCGTTCTTTGCGGTGGAAATAGTCCTGACATTATTTTTTTTTATTAGGAGAGGGCATGAGGGCGAGGGGGCCCTGGTGGTGCCTTTTGAGTTTTGCCATGACACTCCTGCAAGCAGTACCCCAAGGGTTTACGTCTACTTGCTCGCAGGTCTCCTTAAATTTGTTATTTTTGCTTCTCCTAATGGCCAATTTCGGATCCCTACGTCTATCTCCGTATTGCGCCTGTAGGTTCTGATGAGAGGGCAAACCTCTGGATCGCTGGGACAGTCTTCTCGCCTTATGACACTTGCTGCGTAGCTCTGCTATCTCATGACCATGGATGCATCGCAGGCCGTCATTACTTGCTTAGTAATATCAGCGGCCATAGCATTTGCTGTCCCTGACCTTATTGCAGACTCTCTAAAGGTGAGGGTATAAGAGTTAGGAGCATGCACCAGCTCATCGGTAAGATATGGTCCGAGGAAAGCACGCCCGAGGAATGGAGTCTCAGCATCGTATGCCTGATCCACCAGAAAGGAGACCCCTCTGATTGCGTCAACTACAGAGGAATGAGTCTTACTAACATCGCCTACAGAATCTTCTCTGCCGTTTTGTGTGAACGCCTGAAGCCTGTAAATAAGCAGGTAGGTCCTTATCAGTGCGGATTCAGGCAAGGGAAGTCCACCATCGATCAAATCTTCACACTACCGCAGATCCTGAAAAAAAACCAATGAATTTCAAGTCGACACTCACCACCTATTTGTGGACTTCAAAGCCGCATACGACAGCGTGATTAGAGACAAGCTATACAACGCTATGTCTACCTTCGACATACCTGCTAAACTCGTCAGACTATGCAGGATGACTTTGGAGAATGCTCGCTGCTCCATCCAAGGATTTAGGCAGGGCGATGCGCTGTCGTGTGATTTCTTCAACATCATATTGGAAATGATTGTGCAAAAGTCACTGGCCAATACAAGGGGCAACATCTTTTTCAAATCCTCGCAACTCCTTGCATACCCCGACGATATTGACATAATAGGTAGATCACAGCGAGATGTCGATGAGACGTTTGCGAGTATTGTGTTCGAGGCGGTGAAAGACGGTCATCAAAAAAGGACGCTCACCACCGACCTCTTGGCCAGAACGTTTGTATTGGCAGATATAAGTTTGAGGTAGTCAAGGATTCATCTACCTTGGCTCCGCAGTGACCTGGAACAACGACATCAGTCCCGAAATCAACCGCAGAATCACCCTTGCTAATCGCTGTTTCTTTGGGCTCACGTGGCAATTGAGTAATAGAGCCCTCTCCGAACGACAAAGTTGACACCATTTAAGACCCTTATTATCCCGGTCCTGCTGTACGGTGCAGAAGCATGGGCACTATCAAAAGCGGATAAGGAGGCCCTCGGTCGGTTCGAAAGAAAGATTTTGAGCGTGATTTTCGGGCCTATACACGCAGACGGGATCGGACATATGATGCTGAGACCCCATTTCTCGGGCATGCTTTCCTCTAACCATATCTTACAGATGAGCTGGTACATGCTCCCAACCAGGTTATCCCCAGTTGCCTTGAAGAGCTCAGCAGACAGTCAGTCTACCCCAGCAGCTTTATTCGACTTGAGTTTCGATATGGCGATCTTAACTTCGTCGAGGTCAGGGGGACAGGATTCTCTGCGGTCTTCGTCGATTAGAAATGGATCATTCTGCCTGACAGCGGTATATTGACTATCATCGCCGATATACAGTCTGCAGAAGTGGTTTTTGCATATTCTCAGCATCGACTGCGATTCTACTACTAGGTGTCCGTTCTCACCCTGCAGGCTTCCGTTCTGGCTTTATAACCTTGGCATGTTCGCTTTATCTGTTGATCAAGCTTTCGAACTTCACGCCTGCAGTAACACCTCTCCAAACCCTCAATCGCGCGTTTCTCATGCTCTTTCTTTTTTCTCCTGAGAAGCTTATGCTCTTCCCATCTTTTTAGCTCGCTGTTCTTTTATGCAGCGAGGCCTTATATGCATCCTGCTTCGCTGTATGAATCCTCCTGCACTCGTCATCGAACCAGGTGTTTCTTCGTGGTGGAGCCTTGAAACCCAAAACTTCGGATGCAGAGCTTTTCGGGGCTTGTTTGCAAAGGCTCCACTGCTGTTCTGTTGATAGCGTGGAGGTTTGAAGTGTATTGGAGAGCTTAAGGGAGACGCGATCGGTAAAAGCACGAGCGGTTTCTAACGATGGTAGCTTTCCGACGTCATAACTTTGTATTCTTACTCTACTCCGCTGCGTTCGTGATATCCGTAAGCGCATCTAGGCTAGTACAAGATAGTGGTCCGAGTCGATGTTAGCCCCTCGGCGAGTATGTCCGCTTTATAGCGGTCTAGGGCGTCCGCCAGTTGTTCGACTGCACGTGGCTTGATTAGGGACCTAACATTGCACGTACAAAGCCGAAGATCATTGTCCTTTTTTTGTTTTTTGCAAGGGTCGTCAACATAAATCCGGTCCGTTATATCCGAGGCTTGTGGTTGTTTCGGAGTTTGTGGTTTTTTTTTACGGTTACGGCTTACTAGGCCGTAGCCCAACCGACTAATCCTGTTTTTTTTCGCCCTCTCCCGTCTGCAATTTCCATAGGAAATCTCCAGATGGCACCACGAGAAGGTGGGGATGGAGTTACTAACAGAGCCGCAAGATGTTCGACTGCGGCTATCCCAACGAGGCCTTTGTTAGTCCTAGTTAGAACCTAAAAACATGACGTTACAATAGACTTGGATAGAACCTAATGGAGATGACAGCTAACGACCAATTTTACGAACAACCTGCCTTCACTGCAGTGAAAGGATCTTGGTCCCTTCGTGAAAGTCACATCTGTTGTGCTCCTAATGACGACATTAGCCTGTCGTCAGCGACCTCCTTTCGAATCCAATCAGCGTTATCTTGTAACCTTTAAATACTCATACAATCCAACAGAACAGCTTCAAAATGAAGACGTCGACGTCCCCGTTCGGTCCATAAACTTTATCGCGCACTCGCTGCGCACAGAGATGCACAATCTATTTATTCTCAATTCCGTCTAATTTGTGCACACACTAATGGTCCATGATCCACAGTCCGTATCGTTGGCTGCGGCAACCCCATTCCCAAGCACCTCGTTTTCCTCGTACGCCAAGCCATCTGGCCGGTCGACCAGTCACTGCTGTCGTCGTTTGTCGTCTAATGTTTGCGCCTGTCCAACACACGGCGCGAGTGCAATTGCAGTTCGACGTCGGCGGCAGTGGGCACCGCGTCCGAATGTGGTCAGATTCAATTGGCGAATTGAATTGTTGACGCGGTATCATGGATCTCGTTTGCGTTCACTCCAAGGTGGCAATTGAAGTAAATTGCCAGCAATAAGCCTGCTCATGATCATCATAGCGCTGTTGTGCTGCTCCTGCATCGAGTGAATGGAACTAGCTGAAATGCTAGATCCGCCGTGGCAGTAGTAGTAGACGACCGTAAGTGCTGACAGTTTATCTGTTGATTTTTACGCGAATAATTACGAGCGATTGCTAGAGCGCGATTCCCCATGGGTTTTATTGAATTCGCGGACTAGGACCAGCATGGACACCTGCTTTGTCTGGTTCTTAGGTGAGAGGAACGCTTTGTGGAATTGTCATCCCAATGGGAATGGGAAAAGGAGATTGTGAAACTTTACGATCCGATATCCCATGTGGTATTGATTGTGACCTGTGAACCAGGAAAAGTCGGTCGCAGACAGTGTGGAATAGGGTGTGGGATAATTCAACCGGTGCCCGGCCACACGTTCGCATTGTGGCTTTTATCATAGGCTAGGAACAGCACTTAACTGCGTTAATCTCTTCACTGTTTGTATCGGGAAAACAATTTGCCAGCATTGTGTGCGGTCTATTTGAAGATACGAGCTAGATCAGTTGCAATTTGTCGAAGGAGTAAGGAGTAAGGAACGCGAATCCAAGAGATACTGGGAGGATAGTGCAGATATCTGTGCATTATGGCGTCCTACTGCCTAATGGACGATCGTGGTCGTAAGTTGTTACGCTGTTTGGTGGCTCTGTTTGCCGTCCTACTTCGATGGCAAAATCATAACGAACGATCGCGAGTTATAAGTCTCATACTCGCATTGTTTTAGGGCTTCTATCGCGTGAATGTATCGTACACGTCGTTCCTTCATCTTGTTGTTGTGTCGTATTGTGTGGAGTGGTCGTGTGGTGGGTTCCCTTTGTGCGGCCATTTAAGGTGTGGTGACAAATCTTGATTGGATTCTGATGTTTCGCTGGGAGTGGATTAATTCTTCCTTCGGCTTGCCTTCGGCGTGATCTCGGACCTTGTGGTGGGGTGGTAGTGGAGTGGAGGGGACTTATTTAAATAATGTTTTAGGCAAATGATGGAATGAAACTGACGGTAACCGCTTATGGAAGGCATTTATCGGAAGGAATATGTCAGGTATTCAGATATGGGTAGTGGGCATGGTTATGCAAAGTCTTCATTGCTCAATGGATGAAGTTGTTGGTGTACGATAATGTTTTGAAAGGTTTTCAGCGATCCTTCTATTATACATATATATGTAGTCATTATTTCGAACTAGAAATGAGGGGATCCAACAGAGGGCTATCACGAATTGGGCCAACTGTGATCTCGACTATGTCGTACAATTTTCCTTTCGTTTAAGTAAAGTCAAGAAGGCAGAACGTTCAAAGGACTCTTTCTTTCGGTTTAGATATTTATCGATTTCTACACATTTCGATCGGTCATAAGTTCTAAGAGATTTTCATGATCCTGTACTCTATGGCGATTTTCCTTTATGTCTATGCTATGGTTTATCTTATTAGATGATTTAGCTATCTTACATTAAGATGAACACTAAATATACATACAGGTCTGCATAGGTCCTTCACGTAAAATACACGGCGTCGCGCGGTGCCATCAGACTTAAGGAAGCGGGCTACTTGTCACCCAGACGGTATGGCCAAGTCAGAGTTCTGTTCTTTCTGCAAAACAAATTTGACCTCGCTTCCTACGGACTATATTACACCTTCCCTCGACTTCAATAGTGTAACGCACTCTCACTTTCCTTCCAGAGAAGAAAACGTGCAACCCGGTCGCGAAATTCCAACTTCTGATTTTCCTTGATGGGTCCAAGTTGGAGCACGTTGAAGAATCGGGAGTATTCTCGATACAGCAGAATATTTCACATTCATTCCGTCTGCCTGATCACTCGAGCATCTTTCAAACTGAGGTGCAGCTTGCCCCAATTACACGTCCACCGCTATTTGTAGTGACACTTAAGCCGCTATTTAAGCTCTTTCGTCTGTTTCCACCTTCTCTAATTGGTGGATCAATGCTTGAAAGAAATTAAACGAGCTGGCGGCTGGAATGACATCACGGTCCTTTGGGTTACAGGACACAGCAACATTGAGGGGATTGAGAGGGACGATGAGCTAGCCAAGCTCGGGGCCACCGCAAACTCCCCTACTTAAACCGTGGGCTTATCGCTGAACCTTCTCAAAGGCAACATTCACACTTTTTCAATATAGCCAATCGTAAGTGGGCAAAATTCACTGGATACAGGATATCAAGAAAACCTGGCCCTTATTTTCAAAAAACAAAATAAGCGACTTCCCAAATTGACACCATTCCAATATAGCTATAATCGAAGCAGTCAGTACGGGCCGTTGGCCTATTGGACCTGGCGCTGCTAGAATAGGCATCCAATCTAACGCCCACTGCCGCAGTTGTCACAACATCCACGCAGAGGAAACCCTTCACCATTTTGTCTGCGAATGTCCAGCACTGGCAGGTCGCAGATTCTACGCCTTTGGCAAATACCCCTTCGACGACCTGTCAAAGGTAGCCAACCTCGGTTTGGCCAACATAACCAGTTTTCTTAACTTCACAGATTGGAGTTATTGGCTTTTGAGAATTACTTAAAGCAAACAAGACTACTGGCTATGATCTAAGTACAGGAGAAGTTTTCAAGGCTCTACCAAATAAGGCCTTGACGGGGGAGGGAGCGAGCGAACAGAGCAAAGAAGTTGATTGCGGTTAACATGGCAAATGCCAGCTTCAATCTCTGTCCCTGCTCAAGCCAAGCTGACACACAGCCTCCGCGTGGCCCCCCTGGATAGCTACCCTGGCACCGGCCAGGTAGTGAACCAATGTGTGCAGCGACCCAACCCCTGGTTCCTGTGGAAAGAGGAACCTGACCCTTCAGGTTGGGGGTTGTGCTTAGGGGTACCATCCCTATCTCGTAAAAACCCACTTGTTCAGACGCAACCACAAGCCTCGGATACGTACGGATACAAAGCTGACGACCCTGCAAACGACTAACGGACTTGAAAGTCTGCACCTGGAATGTGAGGTCCCTTAACAGACTGGGTGCAGGCGATCAATTGGAACAAACCCTCAGCTGCTATAAGCAGATATAACCGCACTCCAAGAAGTGCGATGGGATGGACCAGGCAAAAGACGGATGAAAAACTTTGACATCTACTACGGGAACTGCTACAAGGAGAACAATCAGCGCCTATTCGGGTGCAGATTCGTTATTCGAGGAAGACTCCGACAAAAAGTCTCAAGCCTCCGGGATGTAAGCGAACGCCTCATAACAATCCGCATCAAAGCTAAGTTTGGAAACATTAACTTAATATGCGCTCACGCCCCAACGGAAGAAAAGGACGATCGACTCAAAGAAGAATTGGAGATTTTAATGCAAAACTGGGCAAAGAGAACATATTTGAGTCGATCATAGGAAAGCATAGCCTCCATAACACCACATCCGACAACGGACTTAGGCTAACCGATTTCCTAGCGGAGCGTAACCTCCTTGTAGCAAGCACGCGATTCCTCTATCTCCACAAGGGTACCTGGCGGTCTTTTGATCAATCAAACACCAATCAGATTGATCAAATTGCGATCGACGCCAGACACTCCTCCAGTATTCTCGACGTACGAACCTACCAACAGTAGTGGGCCAACATCGACTCGGACCACTACCTTGTTGTAGCCAAGGTACGAATGAGAATATCAAGAATGCTTAGGAGTCGAGTAGGACAACGTAAGTTTGACGTCAGAAAGCTACAATCGCAAGGGGCTACCAGAATCTGTGCCGATCGTGTCTCCTACAAGCTCTCTCAAAATCCGCCCACAGCAGCACAAACAATAGAACAGGAATGGGCGCATTGCCAGAGTGCCGTCAGAGACGCTGCGTCAGAGGTGCTGGGTTTCAAGCCGCCACCTCCTAGAAACCCCTGGTTCGATGAACAATGCGAGCAAGCCCATGCAGCAAAACAAGAGGCATATAAAGCCATGCTGCAACGACAGACGAGAGCAGAAGAGAAGAGAGGAACACACGCTTTTTAGAAGAAAGAAGAGAGAACAGAGAGAAGTTTTACAATAAGGTAAAAAGAACATGCCATCTCTACAAAGCCAGAGCGGCGGCCTGCAGGGATGAAAATAGAGAACTGGTAGTAGAATCACAGTCGATGCCGAGGATTTGGAAAGACCACTTCTGCAGACTGTATAACGGCGATGACAGACAAGATAGCGCTGTCAGGAAGAACGATCCGTTCGTAATGGACGACGATGTAACAGAATTAGACTTAAGTCTAATAAAGCCGCGGGCGCACACGGCCTGTCTGCTGAGCTTCTTAAGGCGGCTGGAGATGAGCTGGCAAGGTGCATGCACCATCTCATTTGCAAGGTATGAGGATAGCATGCCCAACGAATCGAATCTCCAGAATCACTCACGCAGAATCACTCTTGCCAACCGCTGTTTCTTTGCGCTCAAGAGGCAATTGAGAAGTAGTGCCCTCTCTCGGAAAACCAAGGTGACACTATATAAGACCTTGATCATCCCAGTCCCTGTTTACGGTGAAGAGGCCTGGACCTTAACAAAAGCGGATGAAGATGCCCTTGGTCGTCTCGGGTCGTTCAAACGGTGTATGGAGGGGAAGATTTAACGAATAACTGTACGGGTTGTACAACGACATCGGCCTGGTACAACGTCTACGGATACAGCGTCTAAGGTGGCTAGGCCATGTAGAGCGTTTGATAAATACAGCTCCGATCCGAAGAGTCTTCGAACCCACCCCGGAAGGAAGGCGCATCTACGGTGGCGCACGCAGGGGACCTTAACCAACTGGGCGTGCGGCGCTGGAAACAGCTGGCCAAAGACCGTGCCAGCTGGAGACGCTTGTTGGTTGAGGCCCAGGGATAACACGGACTGTAGCGCCACCTAAGTAAGTAAGTAGCATCACAACAGTTCGCAAACACCTATTGGGGATATTGGTTTTAAGAGTACTTACGGACCCTCACCAGACGGACGAAATGGTTTCAACGCAGTAAACCAATTGAAAAAGAAGATATTGTCATTATCGTCGACCCAAACCATAACCAGATAAGGCGAGCAGTGGACGAACAAAGCGAGATGTCAATGAGGCGTTCACAAGCATTGATGCAGAAGCGGCGAAAGTGGGTCAATGGGTAAATGGGGACAAGACCAAATATATGCTGTCATCCAAGAAAGACGCACAACACCGACGTCTTGGTCAGTACGTCACCTTCGGCAGCTATATTTTTGAAGTAGTCAAGGACTTCGTCTACCTTGGCTCGATAGTGACAAGCAGCAACGACACCAGCGCTGAGATAAAACGCAAAATAACTCTTGCCAATCGCTGCTTCTTTTGGCTCATGAGGCAATTGAGTAGTAGAGCCCTCTCTCGAAAAACTAAGGTTTCCCTCTACAAAACCTTAATCATCCCGGTCCTCCTCTACGGCGCTGAGGCTTGGATGTTATCAAAAGCGGATGAAGAGGCTCTTGGACGTTTCGAGAGGAAAATTCTGCGTGCAATCTTTGGTCCCGTTTGTGTAAACGGAGAATGGAGGAGGAGATTCAAGCAAGAACTGCACGGGCTGTACAGCGACATCGGCCTGGTTAGACGTTTTCGGATACAACGTCTAAGATGGCTAGGCCATGTGGAGCGAATGGACATCAACGCTTCGGCCCGAAGAGTCTTCGACTCCAACCCCGAGGGACGACGCAGGAGAGGACGACCGCATTTAAGGTGGCGCGCACAGGTGGAAGGGGACCTCAACCAACTGGGCATGCGGCACTGGAAGCGGCTGGCCAAAGATCGGGCCGGCTGGAGAGGCTTGTTGGTTGAGGCCCTGGTTCACCCCGAACTGTAGCGCCATCAAAGAAGAAGAAATATGGATCGTTTTCAATATGAGACCATTTTGGAACAAAATTTAAAACAATCAGTGGACAAATTAAGCCTTCGTAACAGTTGGATATTCCAACAAGACAACGATCCAAAGCACACCGCTCATGTCGTTAAGGACTGGCTTCAATATCATGCCCCACGTCAACTGAACACACCGCCTCAGTGTCCAGATTTAAATGTTATTGAACGCATGTGGGATCGCAAGGTAAGAAAGCATGTTATTAGAAGTGCTCCAGTGCTTAAAGAGAAGCTTGAAGAAGAATGGTACCGAATATCCTCCACTTCTTTCTTTCTTTTGGTGGCGTTACAGCCCATGAAAGACCAGAGCCAAGCTTTT
Organism: Eumerus sabulonum; assembly: GCA_951905685.1. Lineage (NCBI taxonomy): Eukaryota > Metazoa > Arthropoda > Insecta > Diptera > Syrphidae > Eumerus > Eumerus sabulonum. Next base: position 49,621,524 of record OX645062.1, on the reverse strand, counting down.
CTCAATCACCCATGTTGTGTGTGATTTATTTTTCGCACAGGTGAAAGGGACCTAAAGTTTAATGCCGATCCCGAACGGCGTGAGTCGGGAAGCTTTTTCATGGCAAGTTTACTAAGGGGCCTTTTTCCAGTACCCCGCCGAGGAGGAACGTCGCGAAATAAACATTCGATGGCGTTGGTGTTATCGGGATCCGAACTCGCTCATCGTGCGCCAGAGTCCAACACACTAACCACTGCGCCACGGCGCCCCCACTAGTGTCGAAAATTTAGTGAACTCAATGCCTAGACGCTTGGAAGCCGTCATAGATGTTGAAAAAAGTTTATTTTGGTTACGTATTATTAAAAAAAAAGACTTAGAACATAAATGCATCATTACTTTTTCTTATTATTAACTTGGATTCGTCAATGGTGGCGGATAGGGGAAGGCCACGTAATGTGGTAGGGGTCATCGCACCCCCGCGGACCAAGAGCACTTACATTCCCAAGTCAAGGTGGTTTGGAATACGTGCCGAAGACTGAATGGTGCAGGGAATACAAAAATGTGCATCACTAACGTACGATCCCTATGTGATACCGGGCGCCCTCACATAGTAACTAGCCTTGCATCTACATGGGAGCTCTGTAGATGGTTGACCATCAATTCTCGCCATACTCGTGGGACCAACACATGAACAACAAATACAAAAAAAAAAAACAAAAACAAAACACTAACAGAGTCGGAGGAAGAATATCTCCTCCGCTCACCAGTACACGAAATGGAGACAGAAGTCACAGAACCATCTCCAAATTCTGCAACCACACTCCTGTCCAACAAGACGGACAACCAAAACGCTCAGGTCCCTAAAGGTCCAAGCGCCGAGGTTGCAGTGGTTGACGACGCCAAAAAACCTCGGCAGAAATACGATTATTTCACCGGGGCCCAAAACCGACGAATCGCCACTCTAATCCGGGACGGGATGGAGCCCAAAGAGGCGAGACAAAAAGAAAGAGCAAGATATGCTCTCGTGCTTGCGGAAAGGGAAGCCCACAAAAACACCGATGCATCAAATCCCAAACGCAGCCGATCCAACGACAACTCCATTGTGGAGAATATCCGCAAGAAGAGTCGACCACACACAGAAGCACCTAGCAGCTCATGTGTTGGTAATAGAAATGATCGCCTTGGGCGCGCTTGCGAAAATAAAACAAAACCCATTAAGGGAAATAGTGAAGGTGCCCGAGAGCGCACGGATGCACCCGAGCCATCCTACCGGGATGCCATTGCTCGGTGCAAAGTCGCTATCATGCACTCGCAACACCCGCAAGAGACCCTAAGGGACGAACAGATAAAATTAGTGAGGAAGAGCTTGCTAGTGGAAATGGACAAGGCAGATAAAGACTGTCCTGCCCTCAGATTCGAGGCCACCTCAGCCAGAAATGGATGGCTTTCCATCACCTGTCACGACATAGAAACAAAAAATTGCCTCATGTCGTCGATAGAGAAGATCAAGCCATGGACAACGCTGATTTGTTTGCAACTCAGGGTAATGACATTCCCAAGTTATACACCTGCGTAACATTCGTCCCCGAAGCCGATGACCTTACCAAGGACACCTTCCTTATGCGCATAATGAGGCAGAATGCGAACATAAGCACAAAAGGATGGAGAGTCCTCAGGATTGCCAAGGAAAAAAGCGGTGGGGACCAAGTAACCTCTGCCATTGATGAGGCTTCTAAAGAAGCAATTGTGAAGCAAAGGTTCAAACTATTCCTCAACTTCTCCCAGATCCTAATTAAGATCAAGGGAGTTCCCAAGCAAACAAAGGTAACTGCGGACAACAAAACCAAGGACAGGGTACGAGCCCATCCGAAGTGCGATGCCCAAAGTATACCGGCCATGTCTATAAAAGGGAGTGAGGAACTCGGCGCGCATAAGCCAAACCAGAGAGCAACAACCATTGCATCTGGCGTTAGTGCACCAGCCAAAGAGACATCGAAAGCACCCCAAACGTCAGGGCTGCCTGAAGAAACAACTCGGGCAACCAAGACTTCAGGGGTCAGCCCTATTGTTGGGACAATTACTAACACTGGCAGCCCTGCCAGTATCTCACTGAATCCATCATGCCGTGATTAAGGTGCATCCAAGTAAATCTACAGCATGCAAAGGCCGCGTCTGCGGTACTGAGACATAGATTTAACAAGGAGCACCTCGATATAGCCTTTATCCAGGAACCGTACACCATTAAAGACCAGATTAAAGGACTATCAGGTGAGCTGCTCTATGACTCCACAAATGAAGGACGACCTAGAGCCTGCATAATGTTTAATAACAATATTAAAGCCATTCCCATTCCAGAATTCACGAATAAGGACCTGGCAGCTGCCATCATCCAGCTATCAGAAGCCGTAATCTGCTCAGCCTACCTTGCGGGCGACTCCACGGATCTCAGCTTCACACCACTGCAGGATCTTCTCGACCACCTTTGCTCACATATCATCGTATGCTGTGAAGCAAAAGCCCACCATACAGCATGGGGAATCTCGGACATCAACAAAAGAGGTGAGTACCTATTCGAATTCATAGTCAGGAACAACCTCAATATCATAAACCGTGGAAATAATCCCACCTTTATGAATAGAATTAGAGAAGAGGTATTAGACCTCACCCTAACTACCCCGTTCATAGGCAACTCTATTCTAAACTGGCATGTCTCAACAGAAACATCGTTGTCAGACCATCGACAGATCTGTTTTGGCATAAAAGCAGGAGATAGAATTACTAGAACATATAGACAACCGAGAGCGGCAGACTGGGACACTTATAGCCTAGAAATCGCACGAACGATCGGAAACTTTCCAAACAGCATCAGAGATATAGACAGCCTTGAACTCTGCTGTGACAGCCTCAATGCTACCATCCTATCTGCTTTTCACAACGCTTGCCCAGAGAAAGTTAAGTCAGGCAACCGTACCACTCCGTGGTGGAACAGCAATCTGGCCAAGCTAAGAGCAATGACCAGAAAACTGTTCAACAGAGCTAAACGGACTGGTGACTGGACGCAGTATCGTGCCTCACTCACCAACTACAACCAAGAGATTAGAAAATCCAAAAGAGACTCATGGAAAATATTCTACAGCAGTCTTACAGACATTCAGAGCAGCGCTCGTATCCACAGAGTTCTCGCCAAAGAGCACACTAACCAAATTGGTCTGTTGAGGAGAGCAGATGGCACTTACGCGGAAAATAGTACGGAAGTACTAAAAATTCTGACCAGTACGCACTTCCCAGACTCCAACATCATTCCCTCCGATCTCTCTAACATACCTTCGCAGATCAGGGCAACTAGACCCAACAGGGAGGATTGGAAGAGAGCACGAACGATATTTCACGAAGGAAGCATAAAATGGGCTATCAATTCAATGACATCTTCCCAGCCCTTCTTCAGAAGGGGAGTGCGCAAATCAGCGCCATGCTCATTAACATCTTTAGAACCAGCTATGCATGGGGACACATACCAATAAGCTGGACAGAGGTAAAGGTAAAATTCCTTCCCAAAATAGGCCGTAGACCCACAGACTTGCCTAAGTCCAGACCGATAAGCCTTACCTTTTTCTTCCTAAAAACGATGGAAAAAATCCTGGATAGGCATATCAGGGACGGTGCACTGAAAAGATCCAACAAAACCAATATGCCTACCAGCCTGGGAAATCGACCACGCATGCTCTTCAGGAACTAACGGCCCGGATCAACAAATCCCTGTGCGACAAAGAAATTGCGATAGGTTGCTTTCTCGATATTGAGGGTGCCTTCCTCAGCACAGGGGTGGACAATACCACATGCAATTGGATCCAACACATGCTTAGCAACAGGAAAACAAACGCCTCACTAGGCAATGACAAAATCAGCGTAAACGCCGCGAAAGGATTCCCTCAAGGCGGGGTTCTTTCACCACTCCTGTGGTCCATCGTGGTTGATGAACTGATAAGCATACTTAACAACAATGGCTTCTATGTCCAGGGCTACGCTGACGACATAGTGATCCTGATTAGAGGCAAATTCGAAGACACAGTCTCGGAACTCCTCCAACGAGCACTAAACCTTGTTGCAAACTGGTGCATAAAGGTTACACTAAATGTTAATCCTAGGAAAAGCACCATAGTCGCCCTCACCAAAAGAAGGAATAGGCACAAACTTACTAAACCTACCCTCTTCGGTGAAGCGATAGAGTTTTCAAAAGAAGTCAAATATCTAGGGATAACTCTAGACGAAAAGCTCACTTGGAACTCTCACATTACAAAGCCCATTGAGAAAGCCAGGATCTCTTTATGGACCAGCCAAAGTCTCACTGGCAAAAACTGGGGCACAAGCCCCAAAATGTCCCGCTGGCTATATACAGCAATCACCAGACCAATTCTTACATATACTGCGCCCGTCTGGTGGCCCAAAACAAAACAAGTATCAGCGCAAGCCAAGCTCAACAAATTGCAAAGACTAGCTTGCATCTGTATCACTGGGGCCATGAGAACAACCCCCACAGCAGCACTAGAAGTCATCACAGACCTGCCACCTCTTCATCTCCAACTGTAGAAAGAAGCAATGGTCTTCGCCCATAGACTGATCGTGGAGTATGACTCTAACCGTAGGCTCTTTCACCCCGATATCCTTACCGAAATAAACAGGCATGAAATCCTAAAGATATCTCTCACAGACAACTGTCTCCCCAGCTACAACTTCAGCCAAAACTACAAGGTCACACTCCCCAACCGACAAAACTGGGAACAGGATAGACCCTCCTTCAATCGTGGATCCTACGCGTGGTACACAGATGGCTCCAAAACGGACGAAGGCGTTGGGGCTGGAGTATACGGAGCAAATACAGCCACATGCATCTACGTCAGCATGGACAGTTATAACTCCGTTTTTCAAGCAGAGATATTTGCTATAGAACTCTGCCTCAGAGAAAATATAAACAGAAATATACTTAACAAAAACATTTACATTCCCTCTGACAGCAAGGCTGCACTTCTAGCCCTAAAGCGCTTTGAAATCACCTCCAAACTGGTATGGGACTGCCCACAGCTACTTCACCAGCTGGCCAGTACAAACAGAGTTCATCTCATTTGGACACCTGGACACAACGGCCATACAGGCAACGAAAAGGCGGACCTACTAGCTAGGAAAGGCCCTGCATCACCATATATGATGCCACTGCCTTTCTGCTGCATACCCATTAGCACCACCAAATGCTGCATAAACAATTGGTTAAGGAACACGACGGATCACTACTGGTTACAAACGACACTGCCCAGTTAATAAACGTTAATAAACACCTCAAACCAATGGGCATCATACAAGATGACACTTGCCGAATGTGTAATGAAGACGAAGAAACAGCAGAGCACATACTATGCCACTGTAACTGCCTTGTCAGTATACGTCTTCGTCACCTAGGCAAGTATTATCTTGAAGCAGAAGAAATCGCTGCTAGCTCACTCAAAAGCATACTAAGTTTTATCACTAACTCAGGATTCTTGAGTGAACTGTAAGTGGGGGACATCACAATAGGCCCACTCATGGCCGCAGTGATCAGGCGACTCTGTCCCACCCCCTAACCCTATCTATCTATCTGGATTCGTCAAACAGCAGAAATAGGTACCGTACGTAGACTTTTGTCGGCCACTGTATAACTCTCATTCCATACGAGGATACTCACCTTGCTTTAAGGTGTTTGGTTTGTTAGGGTTCCGTACCCAAAGGTAAAACGGAACCCTATTACTAAGACTTCGCTGTCCGTCCGTCCGTCTGTCACCAGGCTTTATCTCATGAACCGTGATAGTTAGAGAGTTGAAATTTTCACAGATGATGTATTTCTGTTGCCGCTACCACGAAAAACACTAAAAATAGAACAAAATGAATATTTAAGGGGGGCTCCCATACAACAGACATGATTTTCATACAAAAAATCCCCTTGGTCACATACTGAACTAAGGTTAGTCGACAATATCCCACAACCAGTAGCAAACTTCCCAGTTTTGCTCTCTTTTGTGTCTTTGATGAATTAATCCTAGCTGCAAACCTTTTTCCCATATTTCCCATTATTGTTATTCACCTTTGCACATCGTTGCTGTCAAGTAAGATCATTGATTTGAATTCAATGGACACCTTGATGATCAACTCATCATGAAGATAGTACATTCATACATAGTCTCTTTAATATTTATACATACAGATGGTACGGAAGCCTTCGTGCGCGAGTCCGACTCGCACTTGGCCGTTTTTTTTTTGATTATCGCTGAAATTGTGGACTTGGCTACACCGTACTGCCGTGACAAACTCGACGCGCCTTCACTTCTTTCCAATTTCTTAATAACTTTACCTTCTTCTTTCAATGATAAGAATTTCGGCTTTTTAAAACATTTATCTACCCTGCACTGTTCTAATTGTATGCAAAAACTAACAAATCAGCGAACGAACGAATGGACATTATCGAGGTTTCTTTTGTTCACGCTATTATAGAGTACTCTTCATAAAAAAAATTGGGTGTTCACGCCAGTGGAGTGTCCACGCAATCAGGGGTTCACGCTACCCAGACACTACTGTATTTGTAAACGATATAAGATACACAAATAAAAAGAAAACTAGAGACAATTCTCTTAAAAAAATACTTTGCAAGACCGCTTTAACCATTGATCAACTGCCTTACAAGATAAATCTATTGCCATGCCACCCACTTATAAATCAATCGAACTTCTCTCATGCGAGAAACATCTCAGTAGCTTGCCATCACTCACTAATATTCCAACCCCTATCCTACGCGCCGAGCACCCATCGAACATGTTGTGTTGTGTTCGCTTGCAAACCATAATACAACCATCTAAATTGCTCTTCCACAAGGTTGTGTTGTATCCAGAACGCAAACAAATACCACACCACAATTGCTGCACGAAAGCAAACTGCGGTGAAGCGGTGGCTTGGTGAGCTGAAGTACTCTACCATTTGCAATCGAGTCGTTGTTGCCGTCAGACCGCGTGAACTTGTCTAATTCGTTCATTCATCGATGTAAAAAGCGATTTTTTAACCGTGTATCTCGAACTTGTAGGTGTACGGCTATCGTTCTAAGCTGGATTGCCGACCTTCGAATTATGTACTATAAAAGTTAAACAAAAAAAAAAAAAAAAAATTAAAAGTTTGTAAGCATCTCTCAGATGCTCTTTCAACGAATTCAAATGAATATATTTTTTCTCGTAAGATTCTCGACCATATGGCACTTGCCACCGATATTGTCAGCACGCATAGTCGCTCATTCGCTTTGTGGAGCTAGCTATTCCCATTCGACTCGAGATTTTGATGATTTCTTTAGTCAATCCTGAGACCTCGCCGCGAATAGATGCTCTTCTCTCTAGCTTTTGAATAGTTTCTGTTAGTGTTCTGTGTATCTGGCGGGTTGGTGTTTATTTATTTATATTGTGATTCGTGTCTAATGCCCTTATTTAGAATCTGATTAATATTTATCTCTGCGATATTGCAATTTTTTGACGCTGTTAGTGTGACGGAAAATTATTTTCAAAATATAGACTTTTGAGGGCAAGAAACAAAGTGGAAAAGTAAAAATTGTAATTTTTTTTTTTAATGAAAACGTATCTGCTGAGATATTTTTAGAAATTACCTACATCTTTTCGCTTTCATCGTGTTGATTATATAATTGTTTTTATAATTTTTTTTCGGTCTTTCTTGTCAGTTGGTTTATTTAAATGACGATCAGTTACGATCAGTGTGATTGTTCGGTTTTATTTGGTTTTTTTTTTAGCCATTTCGGGTCAAAAGAGTGCGAACTGTATAATGAATAAGTACACGTTCTTGTAACAGAAAATTTAAGCAACAGGCGACAGAAAACAATAAACAAGTCCCTGTGGCGACTTAATTTTATGCTTACACGATCACTTACTACTCAACTGGCGAATTAATGTGTTAAATTGAGTTTTTTAAATTGCATTTGTGGGCATTTTTTCGATATTCCCAAACAGCTGTGGTGGAGAGTTCTTGTGCTTCTTTTTGTTATTTCTTTTTATTGTTGTTCGTATGGCAGTTCTTTCGATCGGTGATCGTGAGTTGATTATGGTTAACAATTCTACTTCCACCGCTAACGACCATCTGTTAATTGGAAAAAATTAAATCGTGAAAAGCAATACATACTACATATATAGTTCGACAGCAAAATGAAAATGTGTTTGCACGATCGCGATCGCGGCTAAGATACGACCCCCAGTAGATAGATCATGCATGAGATCATATGTTTGGTCAGAGATACTTATGTACATATATTTCGAGACATTCACACCTACTTGGCGGATGAGAACATCATAATTTATTATCTCTCCGACTGTCATCGTTTAATAATTACATCATTTATGTATCTCTGGGCCGATCGAGAATGAGAGCATAGGACATAGTCGACGATCGGGTTACGATCGGTAGGGCGATGTAGAACTTTTAGAAATACGAGTATTTCAAATTTTATGATGAATGATAAATTGTACAGACGTACATATAAATATCCTCGAAAGTGGCGATGTTTCTTCATATTCCAATGCTTTTGACTCGGTTTGTTTTCCACTGTCATCAACATTTTGCTGTCTATTCTTAAAAGCGCTTTTCTACCAATTAAGTCACCGAGATACTGTCGACAGACGAGAGATAACAAGAATGACAGAAATATCTTGTCTTCAATTTACTGTATCTGCTAGGGAGTGGAAAAAAAACTGGAATTTGCTTCCCACCTTTCGTCTTGGCTAAGAGCTTAGAATTATTGTTGTCAATGTTTGTATTTGAAGGTTATATTGCTAATATCGTTGACATTGAGCTGTATCAAGAAACATATGTTGTGTGCGAGCAAATAGAATTCAGTAAAAAATGGAAGAAGATTTAAAGCGAAGATCAGTGATCGTTTGTGGTTACTGAATGACATAAAGTTGAAAAAAATCTTTCATATGCCTTATCGAGGTGATGTAGTCCAGGTAATATTGTGGGCGTGAAAATTGTTGAAAGTATTGAACAGCACAAGGTCGGATATTGACGGGGTTTGGCAACGACTTCCGTTCGCAATCATGTGTATTTCACGTTCACTTGCTAGTGAATAGGTTTTTTTTTTTTATATATGGGGCTAGTGCTACCATTAGCAATACGGCACTGCGACTTTTGCAGATCTATTGTGCCTGCTAGCCGATTAACCGAGTAGCCTCTCCACTTCTATAATGAAGTTGAGAATGCTTTTCGCTTCTCGTAGGAGCCAGGGTGATCCCCTCAGGAGTCATAACTTGACTGAGAAGGATACGCTTCCTAAGATCGCAGAGAGCAGCACACTCATACAGTATGTGTTCTGCCGTCTCCTCGTCCTCAAGACAGAGCCGAAACTCAGTTTCAGACGAGAGGCTAATTTTGTTTAGATGATATCTCAGACCGCAGTGTCCCGTTAGATAGCTGACTAGTCTTCTGATATCCACCCTATTGAGTTTGAGTATTTCAATAGGGTGCTTGTTCAGGGGTCGCATAAGTCGTTTAGATTGACGGAGTCCCCGAATACTGTTCCAAAAGGACAGGTGTTGCAATTTTTCCCACTTGTCTAAGAAGTAATTTATCTTAGACCCGGGAATGCCGCAGAATGGTTCCGGACCTATATATTTGTCGGTGGAACCTTTCCTGGCAAGTTGGTCGGCAATTTCATTGCCCTTGATACCTTTATGTCCTGGCACCCACCAAAGTTTAACATTGTTTCTTTTGGCGCGGTCTTGTAGGGCCGTGCTGTACGAACCCAGCACTTTAAGAGAGTATGCTGATGGTTACTCCCCTGATGCCAATCTCGAGATTTAGATTGACGCATGTTAGGATGGCATGCAGCTCTGCTTGGAAGATGCTGGGGCTTATTCCCAGGACCTTCGAGATCTTAGGTTTTGGTCCACAGATGCCGGCGCCAACGCCGGAATCCATCTTGGAGCCATCCGTGTACCACCTAAGGCCTTTGACATTTAGCAGGGGATCACTGTTTTCCCATGCTGAGCGGTTTGGGATCAGTATCTCAAGCCTCTTGTCAAAGGTGAAAGTGTGTCTGTAGTAATCATATCCAGCTCGGGAAAGTGTTGTAATATGGACATGTGGCCTGAGGGTCTACATGGCATATTTGTTCCCAAGCAGAGAATTCTGATTGCACTGCGTAATGCCACCTTTTTGATAAAAAGGTGCAGTGGAGTGAGTCCAAAAAGTGCTTCTTTGGCTGCCGTGTGGCAGATTGGCATAGCGCCTGTGATGCCGAGACACGCTAGTCTCTGAAGGCGTTGAAACTTTACAATTGCAGTTTTTTGCTCAACTTTTGTCCACCATACGGTGGACCCGTAGGTGACGATAGGTCTTACTATCGCGGTGTATAGCCAGTGGACTACCTTAGGTTTAAGTCCCCAGGTCTTACCGTAGGTGCGTCGAGTTAGTCGCTTTCATGAGTTTATTTCTCATATTGGAGTTCCAGTTGAGTCTACGGTCTAGGTCAATACCTAGATACTTTACTTTCTCTGAAAATCCTATGCGTGTGCCATTTAGTAAGATTGAGCAGGGTTGTACCTTTCTCCTCTTTGTAAATGGTACTAAGATTGTCTTATTTGGGTTAATAGATAAACCCTCTGCGCCACACCAGTCAGAGATAATTTGGAGCGCAAGCTGCATGCGCTCACAGGCAGTGATCTCGCACTTGCCCGTAACTATGACTACTAGGTTATCAGCATATCCGATGACCTTGTAGCCCCAAGTGGTTAGCTTGCGTAGTAGATCGTCGATGACTATCGACCAAAGCAGTGGTGAGAGGACTCCCCCTTGTGGGCATCCTCTAACCGCCGATACTGTCACTGAGACCTCTCCGCATGTGGCTGATATGATACGGCTATTTAACATCGCCCTAATCCAGTGATTAGTGGGATGGTCCACACCCCCCCAGGATAGTGCAGTGGTGATCGAATCATAGCCAGTATTATCGAAGCCCCGCTCTATATGCGATCTCCTTTTGTGTGAAACTATTTTCAATGCGCGTCACCAAGTGGTGTAGTGCATTCTCGGTAGATCGCTCTTTGCGATATGCATACTGGTTGGGATGCAGAGGTATCTGATTTTCCAGGATACTTCTAATATGGAGCTCTATCAGTTTCTCCATTGTTTTTAGAATGAATAGGTTACTTAGTGTAGACGTGTAATTGTAAAAAGCGGCATAAAGCAATTTATTGTATTTTAAAACTGTTGGCAGTTCTGTTCTAAATTTAAAGATGCGATTCTCATATTTTTCAAGTGATCTTCATCACAGCTGTATGGATTAGCAATACAACCCCTTTGATGTTTCTTTTTTAATAGAACATAATCACGAAAACGAGTAAATATGTGCTTAAATTAAAAGAGCCAAATAATCAATAAAGTAAAAGTGTCAAGTTAAAAAAAGAAATTTAAAGAATAGTGTTACTGATCGCGACGATCCTCTGCATCAACGACTACCTATTAAAATGAGGTCAAAAATGAAAATCATACTGACCGTGTGCGTCGTATTCTTTGCGGTGCTGTCGTCATATACCAATGCATTTAATTTGGATTTGCCAACCTTCATAAAGCATAAAGGAAATCCCGGCTCTATGTTTGGATTCAGTGTTGCACTGCACAAAAGCGCTGCCAATGGACCATATACAACCAAATGGTGAGTAGAATATGTAATTAATTTATTTTATTACTGAGTTCATTGGCAGGTGATCAAGTAGAATGGTAGTTGATTACGCCCCAGAATTGCCTGTTAACGAATCCAACATTTTTTATCCTGTGTTAAGTTTTTTTTTTTTTGTTTAGGGGAATTCCGAAGTAATCTCGAAATTCTCCAGCTAGTCACGGGTCCATGGCGGGTTATCGAGATCTCAATTTGAATGCTTTTCTTATTTTCGGAGTTGACTTATCGCTTCTCAAATTTTCTGGATATCATATTATTGTGATAGAGGAAGAGAATAAACATTCATGAAAAACAGAACGGAATAAAGCAAGCAGACATCTTATCAGTTTGTTTTCGTCTACTTGTTCCTTTGCACCCAATTTAAGTGAGCTCTTATCAGTGGTTATTTCGTTTTCCTTATATCTTCCCCAAGTGATCTCGAGCTGATCCTACCGGAACTGCACTTGGGGTAAGGGTCTTATTTCACGGCTCATTACTTGAAGTGGAATTATGCATGGAATTCGTATATTTTGTGTTTTTAATCGAATGAAATTAATGAGCTGTGAAGTCATTAACGAGGATTCTATCTATATATGCGCGAAGCCCTTTTGGTCTTACATACGTTCGTTTATTTATTAATGCATTTCCTGATTTATTCCTGTCGGTTATGTACTCCTCCTCCTCTTCGCACATGAGATATGGTTTCATATGAGCGCACTCCTATGATTAGATACTAATTTACAGCACAATCTACTCGTCGACCCCATGATTGACGAAGCGAAACATGTGCTTTAGCATGCAGTAGTGAGTTGAAGCTGCAACTGGAAATTAATGAGAGTGAAATGGAGCAGTGAAAGGTGACGGAAGTGACTGGGTTAGGCACTGAGGCGAGTTGGCTGTTATCAGAGAATGCACTTTGATGCATGGACGTCATAAAATATTTTTAAGTATGACGTCATCGTTATAATGTTTGTGTGGGAAATTATGGGTTATGATTAGATATCCTGGTTGAAGTGAGTAGGTACTTAATGCTTGTTTTTGTATCACTTAATTACTTACTACTACTTACTTAGGTGGCGCTACAGTCCGTGGTGAACCTGGGCCTCAACCAACAAGCGTCTCCAGCTGGCACGGTCTTTGGCAGGCTGCTTCCAGCGCCGCACGCCCAGTTGTTTAAGGTCCCCTTACACCTGCGTGCGCCACCGTTGATGCGGCCGTCGTCTGCCGCGCCTCCATTTCGGGGTGGATTCGAAGACTCTTCGGGTCGGAGCTGTATTTATCATACGCTCTTCATGGCCTAGCCACATTAGGCGCTGTATCCGTAGACGTTGTACCAGGCCGATGTCGCTGTACAACCCGTACAGTTCTTCGTTATATCTTCTCCTCCATACACCGCTTGAACAAGCGGGACCGTAGATAGTGCGCAGAATTTTGCTCTCGAAACGACCAAGGGCATCTTCATCCGCTTTTGTTAAGGTCCAAGCCTCTGCGCCGTAAAGGAGGACTGGGATTATTAAGGTCTTATATAATGTCACCTTGGTTTTCCGAGGGAGGGCTCTACTTCTCAATTGCCTCTTAAACCCAAAGAAACAGCGGTTGGCAAGAGTGATTCAGCGTTTTATCTCAGCGCTGGTGTTGTTGTCGCTGGTCACCAGTGAGCCAAGGTAGACGAATTCCTTGACCACTTCAAAGTTATACCCGCCCATGCTGACGTTCTGGCCAATACGTCGGTGTTGGCCGTCTCTTTTGGATGAAAGCAGATATTTGGTTTCACCCTCCTTAACCTTGAGACCCGTCCTAGCCCCTTCTACCTCAATACTTACAAAGGCCTTATTGACGTCTCGCTGTGTCCGTCCAATCACGTCAATGTCGTCGGCGTACGCAAGAAATTGCGAAGACTTGAAATAAATTGTACCCCTTGTGTTGGCCAGTGACTCTTGCACGATCTTTTCAAGCGCGATGTTGAAAAAGTTGCACGACAGCGCGTCACCTTGCCTAAACCTTTTTTAACATCAAAGGTCTCGGTTTGCTCTTTACCGACCTTAATGGAGCAGCGAGAATTAACCATTGTCATCCTGCACAGTCGGACGAGTTTGGCAGGGATGTAAAAACTAGACATGGCTTTGTATAGCTCATTTCTATACACGCTGTAATATGCAGTCTTGAAATCGACGAAGACGATCTGCCGTAGCGTAAATATTTGGTCTATTGTGGATTTACCTGGCCGGAAACCACACTGGTAAGAGCCGATCAGGTTACCCACAAACGGTTTCAGGTGTTCACACAATGCGGCAGAGAAGATCTTATATGCGATGTTAAGGAGACTTTCCTTTCTTATGGACCGGGCAAACGATGCTGAGATTCCATTCTTCGGGCATGTTTTCCTCCGACTATACCTTGCAAATGAGATGGTACATGCACCTTACCAGCTCATCTCTAGCCGCCTTAAGAAGCTCCGCGTCTGCGCCCGCGGTTATATTAGACTTAAGTCTTGATATCGCTATTTTGACTTCGTCTAGGTCGGGTGGACTGAATTCTGTTACATCGTCGTCCATTACGAATGGGTCGTTCTGACTGACAGCGGTATCTTGTCTATCATCGCCATTATACAGTCTGCAGAAGTGGTCTTTCCAAATCCTTAGCATCGACTCCAACTCTACCACCAGCTCTCCATTTTCATCCCTGCAGGCCGCCGCTCTGGCTTTGTAGCCATGGCATGTTCGTTTTACCTTATTGTAAAACTTACGGGCGTCATTCCTGGGGAAGCATCTCTCCATCTCCTTGATCTCACGCTTTCCGTGCTCTCTTCTTTCTTCTGAAAAGCGTGTGTTCCCCTCTTCTCTTCTGCTCATAGATTTCGCGAGCAGCTCTCGTCCGCAGTTGCAGCATGGCTTTATATGCCTCTTGTTTTGCTGCATGGGCTTGTTCACATTGTTCATCAAACCCGGGGTTTCTAGGTGGTGGCGGCTTGAAACCCAGCACCTCTGAGGCAGCGTCTCTGACGGCGCTCTGGCAATGCGCCCATTCCTGTTCTATTGTTTGTGCTGCTGTGGGCGGATTTTGAGAGAGCTTGGAGGAGACACGATCGGCAAAGATTCTGGCAGTCTCTTGCGATTGTAGCTTTCCGACGTCAAACATACGTAGTCCTACTCGACTCCTAAGCATTCGTACCTTGGCTACAACAAGGTAGTGGTCCGAGTCGATGTTGGCCCCTCGGAAGGTGCGTACGTCGGGAATACAGGAGGAGTGTCTGGCGTCGATCGCAATGTGATCAATCTGGTGTAGTGTAGTCCGTGTCCATGGGTACTTCGAAGTGGTTGAAAATGTTGGTATGGCCTTGGGGTGGGCCATTTCCCTCTGCTCCTTATTCGTAAGGCCGCGCAGGCAGCAACATGTTTGCTGAAGAGGTCTAATGTTGGGAGATACAGCAAAATGTTTAGGGCATCCGGGGGGGTCAATCTAATCGCACCACTGATGCAAATGCTGGCCGCTCTTTGCACTTTCCCAGAAAGAGACAGTGTATAATGCTGGCTTGGAGATCCTACTTTTTACCCACCGCTTTCTTGCAGCTGTAGAGGGCAGTGGTTGCTTTCTTGACTCGATCAAGAATGTTGGGTTTCCAATTGAGTTTCCTATCAAGGATAAGGCAGAGGTATTAGGTCTGATCTTTGATTGCTAATTAGGTTCCTCCCCGTCTCCGTGGGTTGAAGGGCGGAATTTAATATTTATTAGTAAATGGTACTAGATCAGATTGGGGTTCACCCCAAGTCCGCAGTTCTTCGCCCAGTTGACTACTGTTAGTAAAGCTCCCTGCATTTGGTCCCTTAGTGTACTGGGTAGCTTTCCTGAGACAGCCATAGCAATATCGTCCACATATGCGGTCACAGTGTACCCTTCCTGTTCTAGCAAGAGTAGTAGTTCATTGAGTTCCACGGAGAGGCGAAAGTACGCCACTCTGTGATGTACCTCTGCTAACCATTCTAGTTGAAACGGCACCAGCGAAGTTAGCTTTGACAACTCAAGTCCTTCGCATACGTGTGGGAGCTTTTTCTTGCCTTGGGTATGAAAAGGACTTTTGGTTTTGTTCCACTTGCTTAGGATGCGGGATATCTAATGAGACGAAGCTTTTAAAAATGACTACAAGCTATGGAAGGATGAGATCTGTCACCTGTTGGATCTCCGCTGGTATGATACCATCCGGGCCTGGGTATTTGTATGGTTCAAAGCTTTTTAGAGCCCAAAGAACAATATTATTTGTGACCAGATTTCGAGTTCGCTCGTAGAAGGACTCTCTGGGTTGGATATCTTGAGAAAGTGCCGTAGCTGAGGCACTACTGCCCGGAAAGTGTGTGTTCAGAAGGAGTTTCAGGGCTTCAGTACAGGAGGTCGTTCAGGACCGTCATTCCGCATTAGGTGATTTGGATTGTCGGAGGCCGTTTGATATTATCGCAGTAGTTCCTCAAATATTGCCTTTTAGCCTTTCTGGTCGCTGCTATGAAGGATTTGAGCGCTTCCTTATAGGAGTCCTAGTCCTCTTGTATGTATGTATGTTGGCGTTACAGTCCATGAAGGACCTGAGCCGAGCTTCTCTCTCAATCATCCATGTTGTGTGTGGTTTCATTTTCCCATAGGTGAAGGGGACCTACAGTTTATTGCTGGTTCCGAACGGTGAATTTCGAGAAGCTTTTCATGACAATTTTACTACAGGGGGTTTGACAGAGCCCCGCTGAGGAGAAACACCGTGAAAAACACGTTCGATGACATGGCAGTGTCGGGATTCGATCCCGTGTCATCGGCGTCAGAGGCCAACACACTACCCACTGCGCCACGGTGCTCTCAGTCCTCTTGCAAGCGAGTAAATATTGCTTTATTAAAGAGCTTTCAGCTCTCTTTCCTAAGGGAGATTATCACTTTACTCCATCAGGGGGGTTTGGATTTTCCTGCTCTGTTGAGAGTTATTGTCAGTTCATTACACTACAGAGTTACGCGGATAGGTACGGTGCCTGGCCCCTAAGTGGGGCTCAACATAGGTTCTGTATTTGTGCCAGTCAGTTTTCTTGTATTCCATAAAAGGAACTTTTGCATTGGCGTGACTGGTCAAGTTGAATTGAATGAATTGATCGCCAGAGAAGAAGTGCTCCTTGAGGACTTTCTATTCCCTGATTTTATCGACAATGTCTTGTGATGCAAAGGTTACATCTAGAACTTCTTGACTTTCTCTTATGACAAATTGAACCAAAAACTTTCGCTACGATCAGATACACTGCTACATAAAATTATTTGTCGCCCAATGCGCTTTATTTGTGACTATGTATCTGCTCAATAGCTGAGTTCTGCCTTCTGGGTGCTCTTGAGTTGCAGAGCTTGGTGAGTGCTTTTTTCCTCATTTTCCTTTTTATCTGTGTGAGCTTCCTAATCCAGAGAACCAAAAGAGGACGTTGCTCTAAAAACCCCTTCGTTGATTTGGTAATTAAGATACACGGTTGCTGTTTCGATGTCGTCATAAAGTTTGAGGGTAGGTAATACACGTTTCAAAGGACATTTCTATGTATTGACGAAATGTAAACCAGTCGGTATGGAGTTTCAGAGCTTGGTGGGTGCTTGCACTTTTTTGAGATCCATAAGGTGTGTCAAACAATATTGGAGAGTAGTCTTAGGAAGGTCGAACGAAGACTGCATTTCTGTTTTAAATTCTGTAGACCTCTATAAACTTCCCTTCATTTGTCAACGTAAATGAAGCATTCGACTTCACTTATTTTCGAAAACCTCCTGGAATGCATTCATTTTCCACATACTATTAAATTCGCGCAGTTTCAAGAGTCATACAACCTGGGCGGAGTGGAGATGGTTTGGGTCGTAGATGTTCGTTCACGACTCTCCGTGGGTGATTGTCCTAGATAGGATTCAAAAGGAACCCGACTGAATTTTCTCGTTGGTCGTAGTTCTCAACAAATGTTCCATGCTATTATGGTGTTATATTAGAACTGCATGTATTATATTATGACGTCGGAAAGCTACTATCGCCAGAAACCGCTCGTGCTTTTACCGATCGCGTCTCCCTTAAGCTCTCCAATACACATCAATCCTCCACGCTATTAACAGAACAGCAGTGGAGTCTATGCAAACAAGCCCTGAAAAGCTCTGCATCCGAGGTTTTGGGTTTCAAGGCTCCACCACACCTGGTTCGATGACGAGTGCAGGAGGATTCATACAGCGAAGCAGAAGAAAGAAAAAAGAGCACGAGACGCGCGCGATTGAGGATTTGGAGAGGTGTTACTGCAGGCGTGACATTCGAAAGTTTTATCAACAGATAAAGCGAACATGCCAAGGTTATAAAGCCAGAACGGAAGCATGCAGGGATGAGAACGGACACTTAGTAGTAGAATCGCGGTCGATGCTAAGAATATGGAAAAACCACTTCTGCTATCACTACCGCTATCAGGCAGAATTATCCATTTCTAATCGACGAAGACCGCAGAGAATTCCATTCCCATGACCTCGACGAAGTTAAGATTACCATATCGAAGCTCAAGTCGAATATAGCGGCTGGCGCAGACGGACTGTCTGCTGAGCTCTTCAAGGCAGCTGGGGATGACCTGGTTGGGAGTATGCACCAGCTCATCTGTAAGATATGGTCAGAGGAAAGCATGCCCGAGGAATGGAGTCTCAGCATCGTAAGCCCAATCCACAAGAAAGGAGACCCCTCTAATTGCGCCAATTACAGAGGAATAAGTCGCCCACAAAATCTTCTCTGCCGTTTTGTGTGAACACCTGAAGCCTTTTGTAAATAAGCTGATTGGCCCTTATCAGTGCGGATTCAGGCCAGGGAAGTCCACCATCGATCAAATCTTCACACTACGGCAGATCCTGGAAAAAAACCAATGAATTCCAAGTCGACACTCACCACCTATTTTTCGACTTTAAAGCCGCATACGATAGCGTAATTAGAGATGAGCTATACAACGCTATGTCTACCTTTGACATACCTGTTAAACTCGTCAGACTATGCAGGATGGCTTTGGAGAATGCTCGCTGCTCCATCCGAATCGGCGAACACCTTACCAATAGTTTTGAAGTCAAAAAAAGATTAAGGCAGGGCGATGCGCTGTCGTGTGATTTCTTCAACATCATATTGGAAATGATTGTGCAAAAATCACTGGCCAATACAAGAGGCACAATCTATTTCAAATCCTCGCAACTCTTTGCATACGCCGACGATATTGGCATAATAGGTAGATCACAGCAAGATGTCAATGAGGCGTTTGCGAGTATTGAGATGGAGGCGACGAAATTGGTTTGGCGGTAAACGAGGACAAAACTAAATATCAAAAAAGGACGCTCACCACCGACGTCTCGGCCAGAACGTTTGTATAGGCAGATATAAGTTCGAGGTAGTTAAGGACTTCGTCTACCTTGGCTCCGCAGTGACCTGGAACAACGACATCAGTTCCGAAATCAACCGCAGAATCGATCTTGCCAATCGCTGTTTCTTTGGGCTCAGGAGGCAATTGAGTAATAGAGCCCTCTCCCGAACGACAAAGTTGACTCTATATAAGACCCTTTTCATCCCGGTCCTGCTGTACGGCGCAGAAGCATGGACACTATCAAAAGCGGATGAGGAGGCCCTTGGTCGGTTCGAGAGAAAGATTTTGCGCGTGATTTTTGGGCCTATATACGCAGACGGGGGATGGAGGAAAAGATTCAACCACGAACTTTACGGGCTGTACAGAGACATGAGCCTAGTCAGGCGTCTACGGATTCAACGCCTAAGATGGCTGGGCCATGTAGAGCGAATGGACACCACAGCTCCAGCCCGGAGAGTCTTGGAATCCAACCCCGAGGGACGAAGAAGCAGAGGACGGCCGCACTTAAGATGGCGCACACAGGTGGAAGGGGACCTCAGCCAACTGGGCGTGCGGCAATGGAAAAGGCTAGCAAAATATCGTGCTGGATGGAGGGGCATGTTGGTTGAGGCCTAGGTTTACCCCGAACTGTAGCCCGCTAAGAAGAAGAAGATTAGAACTGCACACACAGAGAATGAATTTGAAGTGACCATATACTTTGGGTGTTATGCCTTCATCAGTGTTTCGATCATTTCCCATTCACAACAGCTGTATTGCACAATTTTTCCGTATACGAATTGTATTTCCTGGCTATGGACTTTGAAGTTTCGATTAGATCTTAACGAAATCTGTCTATTGCCCACTCTTTGATTCAATCGCCCTAACCATTACCTTTCCAACTGCACATAAGTTTGTATATTTATTATCAGATTAATCGGCAAGTTAACCCAAAAAATAGAATCAACTTGACAAACATGTCGGTTATTTCACTGATTTGTCCACATTAAGCACTTAAAACGCTATCCCTGACTAATCGGACAAATCGACTAGAAAGAAATATCCAAAGAAATACCTTAAAGCTGCTTTTCCACTTTGATGCAATTAACTTCAAAACCAACAACCAAACGTACAAGTATCAAATCGGCGTAGTAAGATACTCTGACTCCAAGTAAACACAATCATTTTTTTGTCATTTACTTGTCTGGGCGTCCAAGACAGTAAACCCATTACGCTCCATTTAATCTTCATCACTTTTTCCTTGCCCCCACACTTGCACGGACATTATCTCGACCGAGCACTGCCTGCCAGTATAGTACGTTCAGATGACGTTACATTGGTCAGCTGATACTGATCCACGATCGAGCTATTCATTTGAGTTGTATACACTCTTCGAAAGCACGAAATCTGGTGCACGACAGTGAACACTGTCCGGATACTCTCTCGATGTTGTGTGAAAATATGAAGTTGGAAAACTGTTGGTGAAATGTTAAAGGCTATCATCGCTGGTCATGATATATGTATGGCTGGAGCTGATGCTATTCCTGTCGATCGGATTGTTGTGAGGTTGTGGGTTGTCCGATTTAGTTATTTATTGAATCGAAGTACAGATTATCGGTTGTAGAGGCTGATATTGGTGAGGGACAGCAGTCGTGTAGATAGAGAGCCAAACGATAATTCAGGCGTGAAATATGTGTCTATAAGTTAGTACGTAGTAGAGTGATTTATAATGTTCGTATTTCGATTTGCACTCCCCTTACCATTCTGTGGGTCATTACCTTCGTCTATTAAGTGCATAGGGACTAGGTTCCCAGCCCTTCGTGTAACATATCGAATGACAGTCCCATTCAGACTTCAATCTGTTTACGCGTCGTTCCCATAAATCTTTTTACAAACAACAGCAGCACCAGAGGGGGACAATCCTTTCGTTTTTATTAAAGTCACAAAACCATGACATTTAATTTAGAACAAAAGCCAGTGAGATATCATCTTACAAATCCTCCCAAGCCACCAACCAAGTCATCGAGCTATTCATTCACTCGAGGCTACCATACATACATATGTACAGACATACGACGAACATCGATACTTATTCACTCAATAAAGCAATGAAGTACCAAATTAAGATAATATCCAAGTGCATCTGTCTTGTACCCATCTCCAAGTCTTCTCCCCCACTCTGAACAATGGCAATGAGGGAATGAGCCTATTTATGGATTTTAAGAGTTATTGATGATCTTCAGTTGTCAATTGATGAAACGATGCATGAAAGGAACAAATACTATATTGACACGTACGGTAGATAATCCATGTGGATCGTAATTTTTCACCAAATTTTGACGCATTTCACGATGAATTTCAATTTTTATCTATAAATCCGTCGAGCTTGTTGGGCATACAACCGAGGTGAGGATTTTGGTTTATATTTCAAGTTCCACAAATGGGAGGATCGGCAAACGATTGTGGAACGTATTAGATTAGACTCACCGATCGTCTGGATGATGGGCTGTTTGAAATTGTGTGCACGTCGCATTGCTAAAAATAGTATTTCTTTCGTCTTTATTTCGTTTTCTTTTCCTTTTCACTTCAAAAAGGAGAAGATGAAGAAAGGAAGCCAAAAAAAGTTGATTTTTTGTTTTTTTTTTCTGAATATTCCTTTGGTTTGGTTGATTCGGAAACTGTGCAGCCTATATTTAGAAGATGCATTAATATTTCTGAGGTAACGAAGCACTTTGCCGACGTATTTGTATTTTTCTTATTTTGTTTTTTTGATCGTTTTTGCTTCGCAGACGGTGAGAGAATGGTGCTGATGTTGTTATTTGAAACGGATGGGCATTATGCTGTGGTGCCAACAGTAGAGAGTGAAAGTGATCGCAAGAAAGCTTTGAAAGTAGGTTCTTATCTATACTAATACTAATATCATAAATGTGAAAGTGTGTGTCTGTTTGTCCGTCTTTCACGGCAAAACGGAACGACGAATTGACGTGATTTTTTAAGTGGAGGTAGTTGAAGGGATGGAGAGTGACATAGGCTACTTTTTGTTTCTTTCTAGCCCCCGTTAAGTTTGTATGCAGCAAAAAAAAAAAAAAAAAATCAGCAGGGGATGGAAATTTGTGTGAGACTCTCCGCAAAATTAGTATAGGTTCTATGATACAAACGAATAATGAAATAATTTAATTAAAAAAACCACAAATCAATCAGCTTTTGAGAATCAAACATAAATAAGTGTTACTCTTGAATTACGATAGATGGCGCTGACATGTTTCTGAAACGCGCTAACGTTGTGTGCTCTTTATCTGTACTTAAGTGCGGGCATCGGGCCGTGCTTCACACTATAGTGCATACGGTACCTATACTCTGTTATTTGACTACTAAGCGTCCCAGTCATGCTTATACGAAATTTAGATGCCCCGAGATTATGTAATGGGACGAGACTTCGTGTCACACAACTTGGCCGCAATATCATTAGCGCCACTTTCTTAACCGGCGTAGGAAAGGGTGAAAATGTAATGATCCCACGAATCCCAATAATTCCCACAGATCTCCCGTTCCAGTTTAAAAGGCTACAATTTCCTCTAAAGCTTAGTTTCGCTATGACCATTAACAAAGCGCAAGGTCAAACATTAAAGGTGGCTGGGGTGAACTTAGAAAAGCCGGGCTTTTCCCATGGACAATTGTATGTAGCTTGTTCCCGTGTGTCCAATGCCCAGAATCTTTACATTCTATCCCCAAATGGAAAGACATATAATATCGTCTACAGTAGCGTATTAAAATAACATTCTGTTCCGAGTTCTCTTCTGTGTTCTAAATCAGGAAAGGGGAACCGTGTTACCCCGAATTTAACGCGAGCGAAGCCGTGGGCAAAAGCTAGTATACATATACTCGCAGTCGTAAATTAGTACCTGATTATGGACACAGGACATTTTTTCGTAAGAATCAGTTCCATCAAGATCGATTTTAAATAGTACGATCACTTCGTACGCCACAAATCTGACAACGAAATGTTTTATTTTATTTTTATTTATTAATTTATTTATTCATCAATAGATATTCGTCTTTTGATTACAATTAATTACAATCATTTACAATTATGAATCATTAAAAAAATTCAATACAATACTTTTAAATACGAATCTGTTCATTTGAAAGTCGACTTCATTGCAAATTGAATTAAAGTGTGATAAAGAACGGATAACAGGTTCATTTTGTCCATAGTTCGTCCTATGACTAGGAATCAAAAAGAGAACGTCCCTGTTTCTTAGATTTCTCTCAGGAACATAAAAGGGTATAAGAACCAGTAATTCTGAAGAATTAATTCTACCATCAATAATGTCCATTACGAAAAGTACTCCAAGGGGTGCTCTACCGCTTTTCAAGGATTTTAAATCTATTAATGAACACCTAGACTTATATGAAGGGAAATCTCCAGACCACCTCAAATTCCTCAAAGCAAAACGTGTTAATCTTTTCTGAATATTTTCAATCCTTTCAGAAGAGTGTACATAAAAAGGAGACCAGATAACGCAACAGTATTCCAGTATAGGTATAATCAAAGACGTATAAATCGTTTGGAGAGTTTAACAATCCCTGAATACTACCGTGTTACGCCTTAGTAAACACAGCAACGAATTTGCTTTGGATATTACGTATTTAATATGTGCTGAAAAAGATAACCTAGTATCAAAAATAACACCAAGGTCCTTTACTTCACTAACAATTGATAGGCTTTCATTACCAAGACTGTAAGTAAACAGCATCCTAGGCGTTGACGGAAAAGCTCAAAAAATCTTACACTTAGAGATATTTAACTCAAGATGATTGTATTTACACCAATGAAAAAGTTTATCTATGTCTTTTTGGAAGTTAAGGCAATCTTCTAACGAGGATATTTGAACATATAGATTCAGATCGTCTGTAAACATTAGACAGCTGGCAAACTGCAAAAAGTCCGGAATGTCATTAACGAAAAGGTTGCAAAGAAGAGGTCCCAGATGGCTGCCCTGGGGGAGGCCTAATAAGACATCTATAGGGAATGATTGGTCATTTTCAATTTTGAGAAATTGTTTCCGATTCGATAAATACGATTCTAACCATTTAAAAAAACCAAATTTAAATCCCATCCTGTTAAGGTTCTTAATAAGAAGTTTATGATGGACTCTATCAAAAGCTTTCACGAAATCAGTATATAAAACATCAACCTGCATTTTATTTTCCAAGGAGCAGAGACAGAAATTTGCGAAAAGACACAGATTAGTTGTGGTAGACCGTCCACTGCAAAAGCCATGCTGTTTCGAAGTAATAATACCTTTTACTGCAGCATTAAGCCTATTGAATACCAGTTTTTCAAGAAGTTTTGGAATAACTGAAAGTTTCGATACTGGTCTATAATTCTATATTAAGTGTTTGAAACCGCTTTTATAAATAGGGCTTATGGAGGATAATTTCCATTCATCAAGGAAAACACCAGTATTAAGCGATTTATTAAAAATTATTTGTAATCCTTTAAAAAGTGAAACTGCACATTTTGATAGCAAGAGGGGGAGGAATTAAATCCACTCCAGGATTCTTATTTGATTCAGGATGAGTTAAGCCATCAGATACTTCTTGATCTGTTAACGAAAAACAGTCAAAATCCACTTGGCAATTGTTATCATTATAGAGATTCTCACAATTTAGTACGATGTCTGAATTATAATTAGATTTAGAAAAGTTAGCAAAAGATAACACGTGGTTTTGTTCCATAGAATTAGAATTAGAATAGAATTAGGAAAGGCAGAAACTTTGCGTTTTGAATTCAGGAAAACCCAAAAAGATTTAGAATTGTATCTTATATTCGCTTCAACTGTACTCACCTATATATATTGAGAATAAAGAAGTCAAATTCCCTGCTCAGTTGCATAAAACGAGTTCTGTCTTTAGAATTCGCCGATGCCTTACATTTCTTGAAAGCCTTGTTTTTAACATTTTATGAGTTCTTAAGCCTTTTATTGAACCAGGGATACTTAAAGGACGCATTCATTGTGTGATCGGAATCGGAACACCTTTTAGTTTCAGAAAATGGTATGTATACCGATAATGGCGCGAAACGATCGCGACAGCTTTTCTAAACACTAAAAACTGATAGTGGATTGTGTAAAAGTTGTGGACATTTCTGTTGGAACCAGCTTTTGCGATTTTTTTAAATATCAGAGTATGTACTATCTAACGATAAATCTACGGTTGTTGAGGAAGAGGAGTGATCAACCATCCTTTGAAATGATCGTACATATTCAACATCAGAACCATATTCTTTGTCACAGACAGAAAAGTAGACTCCTGTCAAAACTCAAACTCTTGTATAGGCAGTTTACCGACCGCAAAAACTCGGAGGTCAAGACACTGAAGTCGCTGATTAAAAATCTCCAACAACTAATCAAGGAAAATTACAAAATATCTATAAGTCTGCACTGGAACAACAAAATTCGCGCTGTAAAACCCAGCAACGCGAATATGTTCCCGCAGATAAATAAAAGTGTACAAGCATTCGCCCGAACCACGATTTGGAGAACAGAGTCCTGTTAAACCTCGGTTTCACCAGGTTCAGTGAGGATTTCACGGCAATCAATGCCGTCACCAATGAAGGGGCTAGCCCACTATTCGTTTCGACGGAGGATCTCCAGTCGATCTTCATGTCACTCAGAAAGAAAAAGTCCGCGGGGTATATCCAATTTGTGCTCAGGCACCTCCCGCCAATGTACGGGTGCCTGACTGGTTGACTTGGAAAAAGCCTTCGACACCGTATGGTTAGAAGGACTCTACAGTTGGGCATAAGAAAACCATTGCTATATATGTATGATCTATGACATGATGAAGGACAGAAAGTTCGTTGTGAAAATTGCCAACGTGACTTCTACTCAAACATTCGAAATTAAAAATGGACTGCAACAGGGCACAGTGAACTCGCCGATCCTTTTGAGTATTTACATCAGCGATCTGATAGTTTTTCTTCTCCAATCGATAGCGTACGCGGACGACTTAATTGCCTACAGATCAAGTCCAACGATCGACGTCATTGCTGTTTTATTGCAGCATGACTTCGACAAAATTCAGCAGTTCTGTGATGACTGAAAGTTGAAAATTGACTTCCAGAAATCAGAGACTATTTTATTCAGAACGCCTGTGTCTAGGGCCTCTAGGGACACTAGAAAGCACTGGTAAAGGTTCTCAATCCTTGGACCGGACGGGCGTCCACTGGCAAGTAGAAGTGTAGTCAGATACCTTGGGATCTGGCTGGATCAGTATCTATGTTTTAATAAATATGTGGATGCTTCTCTGCCAAGGGCTCGGGGAGCTTTCGCTCTGACAAGATGGCTTAATGGCCTTAATCAGGTCCATGATTGCCTGTGGATATCCCGTTTGGTTCAATGTGAGTGCCAGCTTGATGGAAAGGATTTGAGTGTTCGAGAGACAATGTCTCAGGACTTGTCTCTCATTGCACAGAACACCAGAATCCGAGTACACCAAATTCTATCCCAACGAGGATCTATACGATGTGGCAAGGATTGTGCAGATAGAAAATAATCTGATAAAGCTGATTCGAGATCATGTTGCGAGAGCAATGACTTCGGTCAATAACTTGATCTCTGGGGCTTACTACCTCAACAGTATGTACCATGAGCGTGTGCGACTTAGTGGCTTTGTCCCCCCGGAAGCATTCCTCTATTTAGGACATTGTGGGCTGATCCAGGATAGATTGGCGGTACCGATAATTTTCCATGTGGCCCGTAATTACGTGGAGCGACGATTCCTCTACGAGCCTGACGTCGTGCTCTGCGAGCCCGAGCGCCTCAGGTTCAGCGGATCGATTTCAAATCACGATCGAAGAGACGTTGTTCGGCAGCATCAACGCTTTTGGTAGCTGAAGATGACTCCGCCGGCGTCTTAAGCTAAGTAAGCTTCAAGGCAACAGTCGCCAATACCAATGGCATACATAGGGTAGGGTAAGCTAAGGTAGAATAAGTATAGACATAAAAAAAAAAAAAAAAATTAAACCGTATTCTTTGTTCTGGTACTAAATCATGTTCTGGTACCAATCAATGCCGCAAAAATCATATCACCTACTTTTTCACGTCCACTGTCCCTCGGTCGATGGGCGGCCTGCTTGGCATTCCTGTCGCTATCCACATTTCGTGGAAAAAAGGCAACGCAACAGTTTTGAACTTGCATCACTCACTCAGTCACTCTTGTTGCTAACGGAATACCAACGACCCGTCTTATCCCAAAGTGATTGCTAATTTTAAATCAACTCCATACCAAGATATACCACTGATCTCTATACAGATCATACATACATACTACTCCGCATTCTTCACCCCCTCCAGATCTCTTTAAATTCTACACAAGTCGACAACTGAATGAGATAGCTTAGCTTATGGAAACTTGCTCACAGACGCGATCACACCTTCCATCATCCGCAACTATCAAAGAACATGAAAAACGAACGAGAAAAAAAACAAGAACAAAATGAAAACAAAAATAGAAACAGACAATAAACAACATAATGAGGCCTGTAGGAGAGTAGATCCATGTAGATCCACATAGACCCCGGCCGACCCTAAATGGACACCACTAGTGGCGAGTAAGGCAACAACACCAGGTAGTGGTAGTAGTAGCACACTTTAATAGGCAAAGCTGATCGCTCTGGATGGTTTCCCAAATCGAGAAAACAAACTCATTAGACAACCACCACGGCATGAACTGTGTCACTTAACCAATTGTGTAAGAGTTTCCTCATTCAGTTGCCACACGAACAGCAAACACGATCATCTAACACCCATCATCGTCTACAGTGGAATCATAACGATCATTTGTTGTGCACTTGACTCTGAGAATATCTAACTGCTTGTACTGGAGCCGGACTTGCACCACTCGGTCTAATGCATAGACCCAGACTAAGCCACAATCGCATGTGAGTTCGACCGCTTGGAAATATGTACTATATGTACGTACATATGTACGTCCACGTCCAGACGCGGTGCATAAATGTCATATAATTACTTGTAAATCCAAGTGTTTATTTGTCCGCGCTGCACTCGCGGCTTGAGATTACGTTTTTTACGACTTTCGGCCGAATTTACATGAGAGTCGCAGCCGCACGGATATCTCCGCATCTGGATCTGTAGCTGAAGACTTTCACTGGAGCGCGTGTGTAGGTGATGGAATTCTTTTGATTTCTTAATTTGTTGCTTTCAAATTTTTCCGTCTTAGTTGATTGTGTTCTGAGTCATAAATGGAACTTGATTGGTAGACGAAGGTCAGAAGGTACACGACATGGTTTTCGGAAATTTTATGGCCTCAACTGGGACGATTTGTTGGACATGTGCTTATTGTCAAGATATATGGGTGTTTCGGAGCATTGATGCAATAGAGTAGTTATCGAATTCATTGGAAATAATGGATCACCCCGAGGGGCACCCATGGAGCTTTCGTCCATTTATTGTCGGTTATTCGGATTTTGTTGTTCCATTGATTAGTTTAGGAATGCAAGAATCAAAATATTTATTCTACTGATGACGAAGCTGTAAAACATATTCGACTTGCCGTACAAGCATCTGGGTGTCAAGCCACGATTTGGTTATCACCTCTGTTGAATAACTACGTTTGTCACCTGAGGGCTAAGCAAGTATTAACACGAGCTAGCGCTAACGAGTCCAATTCCACTCGGGTTAGAGGTGGCATATTGGCAAATATTTTTTATTTTCAACTTCATTTTTACAGCACGAACAATTCGATTCAGTGGGAATGTGTTGAACTATTGATTATAATTGGGGTTTAGTAAGGTTAAACTAGCCTTAGGCTATTAGAATCAGACCATGTCGTAATATGGTTCCTTCGTTCTTTAGATACATAGGTGGATATGGGTCCTTATGCAGCAAAACTTATGTATGAGAGGAAACACTCCATAAATCCGGGCATACTCACTCAATTCAAAGTGCTGCGACTCCAATAATTGAACTACTATGATAATTACTAACTTATGGAGCGTAATAGCTATGAGTGGAGTCGACTCGATCATTACGACTTTTTCATTTCTTCCCTTTTGGATCTGTTTTTGGGCTATTCGCCAGTTTTTGTTCGCTTTATTAATTGCTAGGACTTTTCCTAGATTTGGCTAATGTGAAGTGCCGTTAGAG
Organism: Eumerus sabulonum; assembly: GCA_951905685.1. NCBI lineage: Eukaryota > Metazoa > Arthropoda > Insecta > Diptera > Syrphidae > Eumerus > Eumerus sabulonum. The sequence goes on along the minus strand of OX645062.1, from coordinate 49,592,311 downwards.
CTTTAGGTTGGTAAACAAAGTGTTGAATACCTTGCTAGGAGACACTTGCACTTATGACGGACGCAGTTGAAACTTTTCTCTTTCTTTTGAGCAAACCATTGTTCTAACCAGATATATAGGAGTAGTTGGTGTATACTACTTTTCCTAACAGGAAGCTAATGGCGTCATAGCTTCCTGCTAGGAAAATTTCAGCAAATATACCAGAAGTGATATTTCAATGTAATTCTGTAACATCAGCCTCATATGTGTCCATGTTCCCACGGAAGACAAGAACGACTCCATCAAAGATGATTTCTTCGATCTCCTAGACAGAACATATGCCAAATACCCCAGCTATAAGACTAAAATTATACTAGGAGATTATAACGCTAAGCTGGGTAAAGAAAGCATCTTTGAACGGGTCATGGGCAGCCTACATGACACCACATCCGATAACGGACACAAGCTGATCGACTTTGCCATGGGGCGAATTCTACTTTTAGCTAGCACACGCTTTTCGTACCTCGATATACACAAAGGCACCTGCAACATCGACTTAGACCCCTATCTTGTAGTAACCAACGGATAACACGTACACCGCGGAATAAATTTAGAACGCCAAGTTACGACGTCGGTGCCAGTGCCTTTGCCAACTGCGTCTCCCTTAATTTCTCCGATACACCTCAATTCTCCACTCAGTCAGTAGAGCAACAATGGAGCCTCTGCAAACAAGCCCTGAAGAGCACAGCAACAGAAGTGCTGGGCCTTAAAGCTCCACCACGACACCAGGTTCGATGACGAGCGTAGAAGGATTCATGCAGAAAATAAGGAGGCATACAAAGCCTCACTACACAAAGAAACATACCGCCGTAATCCATTTCTTAACAACGAAGATCGCAGAGAATTCCGTCCCCCTGACCTCGACGAAGTTGAGATTGCCACGTCGAAACTCAAGTCGAATATAGCTGCTGCGCAGATGGACTGTCTGCTGAGCTCTTCAAAGCAGCTGGGTGTGAGCTGGTTAGGAGCATGCACCGGCTCATCTGTAAGATATGGTCAGAGGAAAGCATGCCCGAGGATTGGAGTCTCAGTATTGTTTGCCCGATCCATAAAAAAGGGGACAACTTTGACTGCGCCAACTACAGAGGAATAAGTGTCCTTAATGTCACATACAATATCTTTGGTGCCGTTTTGTGTGAACGCCTGAAGCCGTTCATAAATGAGGTGATAGGTCCTTATCAGTGTGGCTTCAGACCAGGGAAGTCTACCATTTACCAAATCTTCACACTACGGCAGATCCTGGAAGAAACCAATGAACTTCAAGTCGACACCCACCATCTATCTATTCGTCGACTTCAAGGCCGCATACGGCAGCGTAGTTAGAGACGAGCTATATAACGCCATGTTTACTTTTGACATTCCTGCTAAGCTCGTCAGACTTTGCAGGATGACTCTGGAGAACGATCGCTGCTCTATCCGAATCGGTGCAGAACTGACCGATAGTTTCGAAGTCAAGAAAGGATTTAGAAAGGGTGATGCGCTTTCATGTGATTTGTTTAACATCATATTAGAAATTATTGTGCAAAAATCACAGGACCATACAAGAGGCACAATCTATTTCAAACCCTCGCAACTCCTTGCATACGCCGACGACATTGACAGATTACAGCGAGATGTCAATGAGGAGTTTGCGAGTATTGAGATGGAGGCGGCAAAAATTGGTTTGGCAGTTACCTAATGAGGGCAAGACCAAATATCTGCTGTCATCGAAAAAGGACATTTACCACCGACGTCTGGGCCAGAACGTGCATATTGGCAGGTATACGAGTAAGTTTGAGGTAGCTAAGGACCTCATATACCTCGGCTCCGCAGTGACCTGGAACAACGACACCAGTTACGAAATCAAGCGCAGAATTACTCCTGCCAACCGCTGTTACTTTGGGCTTAAAAGGCCCTCTCTCGTACGACCAACTTGACCTTGTATAAGTCCTTAATCATCCCGGTCCTGCTATACGGCGCAGAAACATGGACTTTATCTAAAGCGGATGAAGAAATCCTTGGTCGTTTCAAGAGAAAGATTCTGCGTCCTATTTTCGGTCCTATAAACACAGATGGAGAGCACCGTGGCGCAGTGGGTAGTGTGTTGGCCTCTGACGCCGATGACACGGGATTAAATCCCGACACAGCCATGTCATTGAAAGTGTTTTCACGGTGTTTCTCCTCAGCGGGGTTCTGACAAAACCCCCTGTAGTAAAATTGTCATGAAAAGCTTCTCGAAATTCGCCGTTCGGAACCGGCAATAAATGGTAGGTCCCTTTCACCTTTGGGAAAATTAAATCACACACAACATGGGTGATTGAGAGAAGCTCGGCTCAGTTCCTTCATGGACTGTAACGCCAACATACATACATAAACACAGATGAGGGTTGGAGAAAAAGATTGAATCACGAACTGTACGGGTTGTAGAGCGACATGTGTCTAGTCAGGCGTCTACGGATCCAACGCCTAAGATGGCTAGGCGTTGTAGAGCGAATGGACACCACATCTCCAGCCCGTAGAGTCTTTGAATCCAACCCCGAGGGACGAAGAAATAGAGGACGGCCGCACCTAAGGTGGTGCGCACAGGTGGAAAGGGACCTCAACCAACTGGGCGTGCGGCATTGGAAAAGACCAGCGAAAGATCGTGCTAGGCTAGAGAGGCATGTTGGTTGATATCCAGGTTCACCCCGAACTGTAGCGCCTGCTAAGTAAGTAAGATATTTCCCGGTTAACTACTGGATGTTCCTTATCATCCGGTTCAAACGGTCTTAGTCATCCATCAGCCGATTAAGGGACGTCGTAAAATAAACATTCTATCGTGCGTCAGACTCCAACACACTAACTACTGTGCTACGGCGCCCTTCAGGGTCAATTATTGAAAGACAATATTACTTGTATTACTAGCGAGAAACCAATGTGTTCAAAAAGTAAAGTGACATGCATTTATTTTGTAAAAAAAAGTTTATTAATTCTCTCAAATCAATTGCATCGGCCTTCTTGGAACTCTTTATACCACTTGCAAACATATTCTTCCAACGAAGCCTGATTACCAAGGGCTCTCTGCACCACCTTCATTGAATCAGCAGCAGACAATCCATTCCGCAAATAAAATTTGATGCAAATTCCTTGCTCAACAAATTTGGACTTTGTCTTTCAATACTAAAAACCAAACGTTTAAAAATTACAGAATAGTTTGTCTCAAACCCACTGTGTTCTTATACACGTTTCTGAAGGGTTCCCGGCATATACACTGTACCCTTTGACTGAAATTCCAACTCTAATTACTTCGTAAGCGTCGTGCCTATCTGCATGTTCTTTCTTCACTTTTCTGCACATTGATGACAAGGATGATGGCCATTAACGTCTTAACAACTTGCTGACAATGTTGACGTGGGTCTTTTAGTCTTTTATGCTCATCTTAGGTGACAAAGAATAAAGTTTGACATAAAGAAGAACTTGATTGTCTTACTTTACCCTTTGAAGCTGATACTAAATGGTTGTCATGAAAATATTAAACACCATTGTCAGCAATGGTCACAGGCAGGGTAGCCTCCCGTTTATATTTCCGATGATACCCGCTCTTCCCAATTTCTGGTTTAAATTGCCTTTAATTGCCATAGCATTGCTCATATATATTTGCCTTAGCCGGAAACTCTTAGAAGCTAGATTTGGTACCATTAAACTTGTCTTCAGTCAGAGCATGGGCGTTTATCATACTAAGTTCCGCTCACATGCTTTTTGCTAAAGTCCATCTCTCTATTGTATCTACGAGTATGTATATAGTTGCTGATTTTATTATCTGTCTTAGAATTCCCCATTTTAGACTTATACCTGATCCTTGCTCTGTAGACGGCAAGGTTGGGTTAGGTTAGGTTAAAGTGCATACGCCACACGCAGACCGAAGTCGGCCCATTGTGATACCACATGCCGGCCGATCTTTGTACTTTCCCCAGAAGGTTTCGATAGACTGCCTTGTCCAGAGCAGACCACCAGACTACGATGCCGTACAGGAGGATGGGCCTTATGACTGCTATATAGAGCCAGTGCAAAATGCTTGGTAGGAGACCTCTCTTTTTGCCCACCACTTTCTTACAGCTGAAGAGGGCAGTGGTTGCTTTCTTGACCCGATCGAGAATGTTGGGTTTCCAATTCAACCTCCTGTCAATGACTAGGCCTAGGTATTTAGCCTGATCTTTGATTATTTATTAATTGGGTTCCACTCAGCCTCGGTGGATTGAAGGGCGGAATTTTATATTTATTTGTAAACAGTATAAGGTCAGTCTTCTTGTTATTGACCCCAAGTCCACAGTACTGAGTCCAGTTACTACTGTATGTAATGTAGTCTTCCAAGTGCGACGCCAGTTGGCTATCTGAGGTGTCTAAGGATGCTCCTTCAGTCGTCTGTGTTGCCTCGGGGATACCCACATCAGGGGGACCTGTGATATCGGCGGATTGGTCCTGGCAGAAAGTTGTCTAAATCAGCAAAAAGATTTTATTTAGCAGCAGTGATTTAACAGAGGGCGCCGTGGCGCAGTGGTTAGTGTGTTGGACTCTGACTCACGATGAGCGAGTTCGGATCCCGATAAGACCAACGCCATCGAATGTTTATTTCGCGGCGTCCCTCCTCGGCGGCGTATTGGCATAACCCCCCGTAGTATAGTTGCCATGAAAAAGCTTCTCAACTCACGCCGTTCGGAATCGGCATTAAAATGTAGGTCCCTTTCACCTGTGTGAAAAATAAATCACACACAACATGGATGATTGAGAGAAGCTTGGCGCTGGTCCTTCATGGGCTGTAACGTCAACAAAAGAAAAAGAAAAGAAAGATTTAACAGAGCGACTGTAAAATCGCTGCTAAGACGGCAACTTAACATAGTGTCTTAACAGCCACTGTTAAGACTGTTTTTTCTTTTGTTTTTTTTGCTTGCCGTGCCGCTTACTTGGTTAGTTAGGTGCTGTTTCTTGGTTTCTTCGGTTGAGTTTGTTAAGTTTGTCATGCAGTTACAAACTGTTAGTTTCTACCTTGACCTTTGCGGAGCTCACCACCTGGTAGTGACATGCGGTCGCGAAGCTCCACCGGAAGCTGTATTCTGGTACCACGGGAGACAGGAGCCTCTGGGGCTAACGGTACCACGATGCTTGTTGGTTCTGGCCTGTCTATGAGGTAGGTCCCCAAACGCGGGAACAAATGGCATCCCGGCATCCATATAACATCTTGGGCGCCCTCAGCAAGTGTTGTGAATATGCCTCAACATGTTTACTAAATTGTACTGGGGAGCTACTCGTACCGCCCTGGGGCGTTGACCAATGCTTTTCTTTTGTCCCGACAGTATGGGTAGGCTCACCGTGGAATTAAGCCGTAAAGGCAGGTGTCCACGTTAAGCCTGTATGTAATGTACCCTGCATTAGATCGGTTAGAGTGCTGGGAAATTTTCCTGTGACGGCAATAGCAATACGCGGTCACAGCGTACCCTTCCTGTTCTAGCAACAGTAATAGGTCATTGACCACCACGTTCCAGAGGAGAGGAGAGAGTTCTCCACCATGTATGTAGTGTACCTCTGCTGACCATTCTAGTACGACTCTTTGTGTTAGCAATTGTCGTACCACTTCTCTCACTGATCCTGCAACATCCAGATCAGACAGCGCTTTGCTGACGGCCCATGGTTCAACATTGTTAAAGGCGCCCTCAATATCGAGAAAAGCCACTAGGTTATATTCCTTGTGTTCCAATGACCTTTCTATTGTGCTAACCAGTGAGTGGAGTGCTGTTTCCACCGATTTGCCTTTGTTGTAGGCATGTTGGTTATCCGACAGCCTTCCTGAGATACAGCTGTGACGTACATATGTGTGCGTCTGAAATCTTCTCTAGAGTTTTTAGTAGAAAAGAAGTGAGACTAATAGGCCTCAAGTCATTTGCATACGTGTGGGAGCTTTTGCCTGAATTGGGTATGAAAATGACTATGGTTACCTTCCACTTACTAGGGATGTAGGACAAGGAGAGGCAACTCCAAAATAATATTACCACAAGGCAGGAAAGGATAATTCCCTAGCCACAACTTGGATGGCCAGCTTATGTACACTACTAAGGCTACAAGCAGAAAAGTATATTTCCTGACAAACACCATTCATAGTGCCCGAATATTTAAGTGAAGTGAAATAAAGTAAACTGACTCAAACGCTTTTGCTGACTAGAGTGTACTCTATGATCACTCGAACATCATCTCTCTACGTCAAATCTGCCAAAATATTGCCAACCACCTCCGACAGTTGGACAAACCTCCCTGCTAATGCTCAACAAATTGATTTATTCCATAAAGTCAAACATCACACCAGATGCTGCAGTCCTCCACTAGACCTTCCACTTGCGTCCACTTCATTGCAATATGTAGCCTCATTTTCGGAATTGAATTATGACCCTTCACCCAGGCATTTATGCAGACTTACTTCCAATTTACCGGTGAAATGAAAGTATAATAGAATTCCGAGTGGGTCTATTGTCCACGCCTATCCAAACACAACGTATTGCTGAGGGTGGGGTAGTGACATTGAAACTAATATTCTGGGAAATGGCAGGGACGAACGTACATATGTACATATGTGCCGCATAGAGGTGTTCAGTTAATTCTCTCAAAAAATGCATACAAAAGTCGTTATTGTAGTCGTATTGAGCTTGGAAAAGGGCGCGGATAAGTCCAAGCAACGATCGTCTCATGCTGTCAAGATGTGGAAACACATCCGTGTGCGCTATGCGCCGGATAGCGCCCCTCTTGTAAAACAATTTTGAATGACTCTACATGCAATTGTTCTGCACCCTCATACCATATACCAAAATATATGTGTGGGTAGAACACACATAGAACACTCAATGACTTAAGAATAGGATTCACTTCAAATGAAATTGGAAATGCAGAGAACGTGTGCGTTTGACTATTGGATTGTACGGCCGGCTCAGTAGTGCCGCAACGGATGTCGCGCACATGTAAGCGATCAGCTGTGGCAATCATACAGATTGTCGTCGGGAGAATCTAAAGATTACTGCTTTCCCTTACTCTATTGGATTTTATCTCAAGGACACGGAGGAGTGCGTTTGTCTTATCGCCTACCTACAGTGCAGTAACTCTATGCCATATCCAATTCTAATTGATTTCCATTTTATCCTCACTTTAAAGAATACAAGGGTACAAGGACTTCGAGGATCTTTTCGGATGATTGAATTGTTCCACATGTGGCCAAGGATTTTGACAGTGTGTCTGACGGTTGCTTGACGTTTCCCCAACATATGCGACTGAGCCTGGTTGTGGTTGATATGGCTGCGGAGTTCGAAGGATTCATTGGTTGGAACGAATGTGCCCATTCATGGTATCACCCGCTCGACATGCCTGGTTTGGATTATGCTATGAGAAGGGAAAATAATTTTTCATTTCATATTTATTATTTTGGTATGATGGCCAAGGGTTCATCTATGGAATAACGAATGAGGGAGTGCTACTCGATCATGGGATATTAATTTTTATTGACGTGGTTCGGGTCGGTTTTCTGTTTTCGTTTTTTTTTTCTTCTTTGGTTTGCTGAGCGCATGGACAATCCTTTGCATGGTGATTAGTAGGTTGGAACTAATTTTGAAGAACCAATGGTCAATTATGCGGTAATGTCTTTATCAATTTTATTGAGCGATAGGTATTAAAAATGGGTTTTAAAGAGGCCGCGAGGGTGTCACAAAACGGAAGGCACTACATCCGCTCATGAATCATAATCATTATGTTTATTGCTTGAATGGCTTTTAAAGAAAAAAGATGTCATGTGACTTTTTCTGTCTTGTTTTAAAGGTATAAGCTATTGATGGCTTATTCGCTCACTATATTTATAATTATAATTATGCATCGCTTGGCTTACGATATTCCTGTTACATCTATGATAGTTGCTGTCATAAAGGTATGACAAATCTGTGATTATTTAGTTGATGATCATATCATCTCCAGAGAGATGAGTATATGGGCGTTAAAAAGCTTCAAGTCCTTCAAATCGCTAGGTCCGGATGGAATTTACCCTATCGAACTCACACACACTATGGAATGGACTATAACATAACTAGAGATTATCTTTAGAGGATGCCTAGCTTGCAGTCACATTCCAGAAAAGTGGAAGTGCGCATAGGTGCTTTTCATCCCCAAGACCGGCAGGAATTCTCACACTTTCCCCAAGGATCTAAGGCCTATTTGTATAACATCCTTTGCACTAAAAACTTTGGAAAGGCTGACAGACTTACACATACGCCACAACTTGGATCCGTCCCTAATTTCTAAGGCACAGCACGCGTACTCTAAGGGTTGATCTGTCGAAACAGCCTTGCATACACTAGTGAGGAAAATCGAAAGATCAATCCATTTTAAGGAATACACTATAACAGCCTTCCTTGGCATAGAGGGCGCCTTTAACAACGTCACTCGGAAAGCAATTATAGAAGGGCTAGAAAAGCTAAAGGTGGAGAGGACTCTGATAGAGCTGATCAGCGAGTTATTATTAATACGCGAGATTGTCTCCAAATGGGGAAGCCAAGTAACCACCAGACTGGTTACCAGGGGAACCCCGCAAGGAGGGTTTCTCTCACCTCTTCTCTGGAATGTAGTTATAAACGAACTACTAATTAGTCTGGAGAAAGAAGACCTAGACGTTATTGCCTACGCTGATGACGTTGCCATTTCAATCTCAGGTAAATACCTATCCACATTGAAAGACCGTATGCAAATCGGTTCTCAATCCTTTCCAAATGGGCGCATAGCAACGGGCTCAGGGTGAATCCCCACAAAACGGAGCTCGTGCTATTCACCAAAAAGCATAAAATCCCGGAACACTGCCCTATCACTTTGCTTGGTACCAGATTAAACTGTTCCTCCAATGCCAAATTCCTTGGCATTATACTAGGCCGGAAATGAACCTGGAAGAGCAACATAATCGAAAGAGCTAAGAGCTAAAAAAGCAACAATAGCTCTCTACACATGCAAGAAAGCCATAGGGAAAAAATGGAAATTCAACCCCAAGATCACCTTATGGCTCTACATCACGGTCGTCAGACCCATACTAATGTATGGAGTGATAGTCTGGTGGACTGCACTGGACAAGACAACATACCACAAACAACTCGAGAAGGTACAAAGGTAGGCGTGTATGTGCATTACCGGGGCCCTCAGGTCCACCCCAACGGCTGCGCTTAACACGATACTCGACCTTGCACCACTCGATATTTTCGGCAAGCAAATTGCCACACACACGGCCATTAGACTAAAGGCCAACTCGAAATGAACGATCTATGTCACTGGCCACACCTCCATCCTGAACAACAGGACAACCATGGCAGTAAACTTGGACCACGGTCTTGGAAAAAAATTTCATGACGATTTACTCGGACATACAAAACTAGACCCGCCATATTCAACCCCGCAGATACTGCCTAGACTTTTACACTGACGGGTCTAAAACCAAGGACGGGGTGGGTAGTGGAGTCTTCTGCAAAGAACTTAAGCTGAGTAAAGCTCTAAAATTACCAAATCACTGCAGCGTTTTCTAGGCGGAACTGTTGAAAATAAAAGAGGCCTTGTCCTGGCTGAGATGGAACGTGATATCCACTACGAATATCCGCATTCTCACGGGTAGCCAAGCAGCTTTAAAGTCGTTGGAGTCCTATGTGTACACATCAAAATTTAGTCTCGACTGTCGCCTATCTCTTAAAGAGATGGGCGAACAATTCAACATACAACTTATCTGGGTAACAGTATACAGCTACATTCCAGGGAATGAAAGAGCCGACACACTCGCCGAACAGGGAACGACGCTACAATCAATCGCGGCTTGTGGGGAAATACCCCTTGCAACCATTAAACTTATTCTTACTAATCTCGCCAGGGCCGAGACGAACCGGAGATGGACTCAGGGACGTACCTGCGTCATCACCAGGCAAATCTGGCCCCGGCTCGACAGTCAACAGACAAGGAGTATAATCTCCCTAAAAAGAACTAACATCTACAAAGTTATAGGTGTCATCACCGGACACTGCCTTATCGGCAGTCATGCGCAAAAACTAGGTATAGTTCCGAACGATTTCTGCAGAAGCTGTCTAGACGAGGAGGAGGTTGAATCCATTCACCACCTTCTCTGCACTTGCCCGGCATTCTGTACAATCAGGATACGATACCTAGGCTCTTACTTCCTTAACGAACTGACAGAGGTTCAGCAAGTAGGGATCCCTGATCTTCTTAACTTCTTAAGAAGCACAAAATGGTTCCAGGAATAGGGGGCTAAGCCCCCTCGTAGCTGCACAACGGGCCTCCCAGGCCTATGTGTGTTCTTCTCATTTCTGGGAAGGCTACGATCCTACCTACCTACCTACCTAGTTGATGATCATTCATTTTTCGATCTGCAGCATTTGCCCAATTGAGAATTGCTTGAGGTCGTTAACTACATACATACATATATCAGTGTTCAATAGACTACGATCAGTCAACCATCGTTACGATATATTGCCGTCTTTCGATTGAGTTCAGTTTGAAACACGGTCGTTTCTGAGAGCTTTGTATATTCTGTGACCGTTAAGTTTAAACGTGGCTTTTCTTCTAATTACCTTTCAATTTATGATCAAGTATTTGTCGGTTTCAACGGTGCATATTTGTCAAATTAGCAATCGCTAAATGAAAAATAAATATTTTTTCTAAAGACTTTTCTGACATTTTGTTTTTTAAAGTGATCGTCTGATTTCGCCGAAGACATATTCTCATTTTTCTTTCTACGACTGTTACCTTTCTTCAGTTAATTATCAAAAAAGAGTATATTTTCGGCGCGTTACCAAATGGTACCGAAATAGGAATGTGGAACGCAAAAAACTGATCGTTCGACTACAATGTTGTTTAATCCCAAAAACTGATCGTGTCTTACTTACTTACTTAGGTGGCGCTACAATCCGTGGTGGGCCTCAACCAACAAGCGTCTCCAACTGGCACGGTCTTTGGCATGCTGTTTTCAGCGCCGCACGCCCAGTTGTTTAAGGTCGCCTTCCACCTGCGTGCGCCACCGTCGATGCGGCCGTCCTCTGCCGCGCCTTCATTCCGGGGTGGATTCGAAGACTCTTCGGGTCGGAGCTGTATTTTCCATGCGCTCTACATGGCCTAGCCACCTTAGAAGCTGTATCTGTAGACGTCGTACCAGGCCGATGTCACTGTACAAACCGTACAGTTCTCCGTTATATCTTCTCCTCCATACACCGTTTGAACAAACGGGACCGTAGATAGTGCGCAGAATTTTCCTCTCGAAACGACCAAGGCCATCTTCATCCGCTTTTGTTAAGGTCCAAGCCTCTGCGCCGTTAAGGAGGACTGGGTGATTAAGGTCTTCTATTGTGTCACCTTGGTTCTCCGAGGGAGAACCTGGTGTTGTTGTCGCTGGTCATCAGTGAGCCAAGGTAGACGAATTCCTTGACTACTTCAAAGTTATATCCGCCCATGGTGACGTTCTGGCCAATAAGTCGGTGTTGTCCGTCTCTTTTAGATGAAAGCAGATATTTGGTTTTACCCTCATTAACCTTGAGACCCATCTTAGCCGCTTCTACCTCAATGCTTACAAAGGCCTCATTGACGTCTCGCTGTGTCCGTCCAATCACGTCAATGTCGTCGGCGTACGCAAGCAATTGCGTAAACTTGAAATAAATCGTACCTCTTGTGTTGCCCAGTGACTCTTGCATGATCTTTTCAAGCACGATGTTGAAAAAGTTGCATGACAGCGCGTCACCTTGCCTAAATCCTTTTTTAACATCAAAGGTCTCGGTTTGCTCATTACCGACCTTAATGGAGCAGCGAGAATTCTCCATTGTCATCCTGCACAGTCGGACGAGTTTGGCAGGGATGTTAAAACTAGACATGGCTTTGTATAGCTCATCTCTATACACGCTGTCATACATATGCAGCCTTGAAATCGACGAAGAGGTGGTGAGTGCCGATTCGGTATGCCTGGGTCTTCTCCAAGATCTGCCGTAGCTTAAATATTTGGTCTATTGTGGATTTACCTGGCCTGAAACCACACTGATAAGAGCCGATCAGGTTATCCACAAACGGTTTCAGGCGTTCACACAATACGGCAGAGAAGATCTTATATGCGATGTTAAGGAGACTTATTCCCCTATAGTTGGCGCAGTTATAGGGGTCTCCTTTCTTATGGTCCGGGCAAACGATGCTGAGATTCCATTCGTCGGGCATGCTTTCCTCCGACCATACCATGCAAATGAGATGGTGCATGCACCTTACCAGCTCATCTCCAGCCGCCTTAAGAAGCTCAGCAAACAGGCCGTCTACGCCCGCGGCTTTATTAGACTTGTGTCTTAATATCGCTGTTTTGACTTCGTCTAGGTCGGGTGGACTGAATTCTGTTACATCGTCGTCCATTACGAATGGCTCGTTCTGCCTGACAGCGGTATCTTGTCTATCATCGCTGTTATACAGTCTGCAGAAGTGGTTTTTCCAAATCCTCAGCTTCGACTGCGACTCTACCACCAGCTCTCCATTTTCATCCCTGCAGGCCGCCGCTCTGGCTTTGTAGCCATGGCATGTTCGTTTTATCTTATTGTAAAACTTACGGGCGTATTTCCTGGGGAAGCATCTCTCCATCTCCTCGATCTCACGCTTTCCGTGCTCTCTCTTCTTTCTTCTGAAAAGCGTGTGTTCCTCTCTTCTCTTCTGCTCATAGATTTCGCGAGCAGCTCTCGTCCGTCGTTGCAGCATGGCTTTATATGCCTCTTGTTTTGCTGCATGGGCTTGTTCGCATTGTTCATCGTACCAGGGGTTTCTAGGTGGTGGCGGTTTGAAACCCAGCACCTCTGAGGCAGCGTCTCGGACGCCGCTCTGGCAATGCGCCCATTCTTGCTCTAGTGTTTGTGCTGCTGTGGGCGGTTTTTGAGAGAGCTTGGAGGAGACACTGATCGTGTCACCGTAACAAAATTTCGATCACCTTGAATGTTTCAGAATAAAGAAAAAACAAATCTTGTGTAGTGACTCAAAAACGTCAACCAACACTTTACTCCCACAAATGTTGTGCCAAGATCGACGATCGTGTGTCGTCAATGTTAGCCATCTAACATCACCACATTACTGATACAGGAAATGAGTAAACTTTTGCACACTTCCCAAAGCAAATAAAAAAAAAACACCTTTACACCATCCGTGGGCTGTTCAAGTTACTCATAAATTTTGTACTACTCGCGATCGCTTTTTGACCTCATTCTCATCCGTCATCAATCATCCCGTCACCGTTTCCCTGTATGCATTTATTCACTATCTTCTCCCCCTCGACCACTTTTAAACGCCGAGCGTCATGAATTCGAGTCACAAAATGCAAATTTCTTCTGACCATATGTTCCATTCCATCCATATTTGTAGACGAGAGAATAGTAATTTTTTTTTACGACGAATTTTAAGTGACACCATACAGCGCCGCCACTGGTCCCGAAGTGAGTAATCATGCAACGCATATCTATAAATAGTCGGATTTTAATTTTTTACTTCGAAGATCCACGATCCAAGAGTTGTAGAGTACTCGTGCTCAGTTTTTTTTTATGTAGTTTTCGACAATGGACTTGAAGTGTGCGAAATGGTCATTTGTCAATTGGCTGGCGGGTGCGTTCGCTGACTCATCATGCTTTCTTGACTTTGGTTTTTATTTTTTTTTTTTGGCAAGAAGTACCAATTGCAAGAGAGAAAATCGGATAACACCCAATTGTTGGTCAAGTGCCAAATTAAAAATAATTAATTCTTCGCTTTGTTTTTGTTTTCGATTCCAAATGATAGTGAGTCACCATGGACCAGTTTTTTCGTTTCGCGTTATTTACGTTCCGTCAAGTTGGTAAACACGACAATCGCATCATATCGATTACTCCATCACCATAGTCCCCGTAGGACTTATGTTACCGATCGATCGGGTGAGCTTAACCATTACACAGACCAGACGACCAATGAAGGTTCAATTCTGACGTACTTTTTCGGGCTCTGTACAATCAACGGTAATGAATAATGATTACTTCCACTTTCTGGCATGGAAAGACAACGACCGAGGAGAATACGAAATGATCATTTCATTATTTGCCGAGGTTATTGTTTATATTTTTTCTCATTTTGGTCTCGTCTGTTGTCATTGCCAAATTTGCAGCAAGACTGTGTTTGATGTGTATGAGTAGATAGGTTAATTGGCTAATATTTGTTTCCTTATTCGATAGGTTTTCAACGCGGTTTTTTTTTTGGAAATTAGAATTCAATAGACATCGCTTCCTTTTACACACTATTCTGATCTGTCTATACACACGACCTGTCACTTTCTTTCCTGATGAGTTACAAAAAGTAAACAACAATCTCTTCAGCCATTGATTGTAATTACGATTACTTGCGTCATGAAAATGTCAGTTGAGAGGGATTTTGACAGCTCTACGTAATGTCAAATTAATGTCAATGAAATTTAATGGATCGATTTTCAAGGACGTTACTGGTGTTTGCTTCTTATATATAGTGCGGTCATTGGGATACAATGGAGTCATACTGCAGTCAGTGATACCAAACTGATTTAAAGTGTTTGAATAACCTTGAATTTGTGTGGATGTAGGGATCATCTATCCCGAGAGCTGGTTTACTGTGGTTATTAGCAACGCTTTATTACTAAAAAGGCCGTTGGGTACGATCATTAATTCAGGCTTCAAAAAATACATACATACATACATTTTCAGTGGCCCGCATGATCCACTAAAAGAGTCGCGGGGATAATGCGCGCACGCGGGATCTCCAGGCCACTCGATCCTCCGTCATCGACTCTAGCTCATCACGAGCTATGCCCAAGCACACCCAGGCGAGTTTTTGGACTTGGTCCAACCACCTACTCTTGGGTTTGCCCCGCGGTCGCCCGCCTGATGGTATTGCATCCAAGGCACGCTTCGGAAGTCGTCATGATGGCGACATTCGTCTCACGTGACCAAACCATCGAAGCATAGCCCTTTCCGTTCGGAGAAGCAGCTGCGCAACATTGAGCTCCCCGCGCACTGCCGTGTTTCCCACCCTATCCCGGCGAGTAACTCTCACAACAGCACGAAGAAATCTCATTTCGGCATCTTGTATTCGTGATCTTATTCTTTCGGTCAATACCCACATTTCATGACTAAAGGCGAGAGTTGGAACAAATACTGAGTTATAAACCGCTAACTTCGCTTTGACACCAAGCTCGGTTTTCCTGATTACAGATCTTCCAAGCTGTTTCAAAATTGACCCAGCTTGGCCAATCCTGCAGGAAATCACAGTATTACTCCTCCCATCACTCGTGAAGAAGACCCCGAGATACTTCTCCACCTGCTTCAATGGGACTCCACTAACATGTAGAGTGCATTGGACAGGTGTTCTGGAAATAACAATAACCTCGGATTTGTCCACGTTAACCCTCATTCCAGCATCAGCACATATGACCACAAACCTATCTAGCGCGCGCTGAAGTTCCATCTGGTAGGATGTGAGGACAACTAAGTGATCTGCAAGAAGAAGATGGCTTATCCTCAACTCTTCCAATGTAAAACACTCGTCGCCTCGACTGCGCTGCAACATCCAGTCCATATATATAATGAAAAAGAGAGGTGACAAGACGCACCCTTGGCGAAGTACAACACCCGCGGTGAAAGGTGTTGATTTACTACCGTTAACCCGAACGCAGCTCAACAGAGGACCATCAATTCCACCCTCCTGCAGAACACTCCAGAAACCCACACTGTTCATCCCCTATCCTGGATTCGACCATAGCTCTAGAACGCGCCTTCAACACCTTAGCGTTGACTTTACCGGGGACACTTAAAAGAGATATGCCCCTATAGTTGGATCACTCTTTTTTATCCCCCTTTTTGAAAAAGAAGAACAATCACCCCAGTTTGACAATCGCTAGGTGTCTCACCGCATTCCCAGTCCACCTTAATGACACGAGAGAGTCATAATACTCCCTCTTTACCTATTGCCTTAAGCATTTCTGGTCGAACTTCATCCACACCGGCGGGCGAATCCGCGATTCTATCGCTAAAATGACTTTCCCCAGCGTTCGACTATTCTCCGTCCCACTCAAGACTATAGGTCTGACCCCCTAACGCCCTGTTCGGGATTGATCAGCTCCGAAAAGTGCTGGCTCCATCTGCGTAAGATGCAACAGACTCCTTCGATTATATTGAATTTCCTTCCTCTGAGCCGAAAGGTTTACCAGAACACCTTTTTCGCAGATCTATGGTCGTCTTCCAACTTCTCGCCGAACTCCTTCCAGGACTGCTCTTTAGCTGCTCGCACAGCAAATTTGCAAGTTCTGCGCCACAGTGTATCGGTCACGAGAAGCAGAGTCCCCCAAGAGAATCCAGTCTCTGTAGGCCTTCTTCTTCTCCCTTCGAAAATATTTATATTATTTATGATTCCCACGAGGACACGGGAAAGTACGGTCACCTGCAGAGGAGCCCAAGACACTGCAGGAAGGCTTATTGAAATCAGAGGTCGATTTCGATATCGATATCGATTTACGATACTCATGAAATTTGTTTCTCTTCGAAAGAACCGCCACATTCGCAAGTGGTGTTGATATCGACGAAGAAGGGCGTTGAAACTAAGAGCTACGAAGGCATTGGTGAAGCAGCTAAATTGAAACCACTAGAAGTCGACCTAAAGCGCTTAGAAGACTTATCAGATTCGATCGTTCGCGATTTTGCATTGATCCGCAAACGTGAGGAGGAAACGAGAGATGCCAATGAATCGATAAACAGCCGTGTCCTGTTCTTTAGTATATTCAGTATGTGTTGTCTGCTTGGTCTGGCCACCTGGAAAGTACTTTACCCGCGAAGATATTTCAAGGCAAAGAAACTCATCGACTAACTTTCCATCCATGCAAGAGTGTGTGGACAAAAAAATAAACAAAACTATAAAGCACCATCTCATTTGCAAGATATGGTCGGAGGAAAGCATACCCGGCGAATGGAATCTTACCATCGTTTGCCCGGTCCATAAGAAAGGAGACACCTATAACTGCGCCAACTATAGGGGAATAAGTCTCTTTAACATCGCATATAAGATCTTCTCTGCCGTATTGTGTGAACGCCTGAAACCGTTTGTGGGTAACCTGATCGGCTCTTATCAGTGTGGTTTCGGGCCAGGTAAATCCACAATAGACCAAATATTTACGCTACGGGAGATCTTGGAGAAGACCTCATCATCGATTTCAAGACTGCATATGACAGCGTGTATAGAGATGAGCTATACAAAGCCATGTCTCGTCCGGCTGTATATTCTCTTATGATGTGCCTATAGACACACAATCTGAACGGAGTGCAGTGGTTTGGGTCGTTGATATTCGTTCACTACTCCCAGGGGTGGTTGTCCTAGATAGGACGAGAGCCGACCAAATTCCGAGTTGGTTATAGTCCGTACTAATTCATTCGAGCACTTTTTTTAATATTGCATACGCAGAGCATGAATTTCAGTTGACCATATACTGTGAGTGTTATGAACTGCGTTGCATACTTTTTGTCCGTATGGGAATAACTTTTTCTCGGCTATGAAGCGAATTTGAACTATAGACCTTACGCTCGGCGGTCGATGATGTTAACCACTGCACTACGACCACCCCCTTTGATGTTAAAAAAGGATTTAGGCAAGGTGACGCGCTGTCATGAAACTTTTTCAACATCGTGCTTGAAAAGATCGTGCAAGAGTCACTGGCCAACACAAGAGGTACGATTTATTTCAAGTCTACGCAATTGCTTGCGTATGCCGACGACATTGACGTGATTGGACGGACACAGCGAGACGTCAATGAGGCCTTCGTATCTGCTTTCATCTATAAGAGACGGACAACACCGACGTATTGGCCTGAACGTCAGCATATGCGGATATAACTTTAACGTGGTCAAGGAATTCGTCTACCTTGGCTCACTGATGACCAGCGACAACAACACCAGCGCTGAGATAAAACGCAGAATCACTCTTGCCAACCGCTGTTTCTTTGGGCTCAAGAGGCAATTGAGAAGTAGAGCCCTCTCTCGGAAAACCAAGGTGACACGATCAGCCTTATCATGAATTCCGAGGGAACTTTTTGTTTCCCCAGTTTTTTTCCTTCCAGGGAAAAAGTTCCTCCTATTGTCAATTTCCATCGGAATTTTTTTCCCCAAACTGAATTCGAAATTCAATTCGAAAATTTTAACGGCTGTCATTTGTTAGAAATCGGTGTATATTTTTAGAAAAGCAAGGAACTATTAACAAAAATGTTTAAGTCTTGTGTTATGGTGTTAATGGCAGAGGTAGAAGAAACACAATATAGTGAGTTATGTTCAATACAAAGAAAATTAAAGAGACAAATCGAATCCTTTGGAATTACCATCAACCATGTAAATTATTTAATTTTTGCAAAATATGTTTAAAAGTGCTACGTTTTATGGTATTTGGTTAGATTCCAGCAGTACTTTAGGGTAAACAAACCCGTTTTTAAATATCTATTGGATATTTTAAGGGAATCCTTGGCACCATCAAAAAAGGTGTTCGCAATCCCAACTATAGTAAAGTTGACGTCGTGCTTGCGTTTTTTTGCGGAAGGAGGTTACCAAAAAGGAGTTGGAAAAGAGCACGATGTAAGCTTAGCTCAGTCGTCGTTTTCATTAGTACTTAGTGAGGTGCTAAGAATATTCGAAGATAAGATGTGTCCAATATGGATAAAAATGAATACGACACAGGAACAGACAAGAACTACAAAACGGAGTTTTTTCAAAAAGTTTGGTATTCCTGGTGTATTAGGATGTGTAGATGGGACACACGTGTCACTAAATTCCCCTCCAAGGAATAAACATTGTTTCTATAACAGAAAGGGAGTTAACACCGTCGGCCGAAGTCAAAGGCAAGGTCGAAACAGCATAGCGAATGGGATTCGCTGTGTTATCATTTTGCACGGTTACCGCCTGTTCCCACACGAAATACATTGACGCAAGTGCACCGAGATCATGTTCGCCTTGGCTGATGAAATCGGATGCACGCGTTGCGACCAGCCTGGGAACTTGCACCGAGCGGATGCGTGTGTTCCCACGAAAAAGTCTACGTTGCTGTTTCGGCGTGAGCGATGGGTTTACCTACGAATAGCAGGTTAGCCGATAAGTTAGTTCTAAGGAAGCGGTGGATCAGAACGCTTGCGATCAATAAATCTCTATTCCAAAAACGCGAGGTTGTTTGCATTGAGTAAAGTTAGTAAGTCGAACGGTTGGAGAGAAGCCCTGCTTCTCCGTTCGCTATTTTTTTAGGATCCCCTTCAGGGAATCCTTTAACTAGGGATTCTTCAGCTTAAATGTTTTGCTCGTAAATAACTCTGTGCTTTATATAAAACTTGGCTTAAGTGCCATACATATTCCGCAGGTTTGCGTCTAGTGAAGCCGCTGGCAATATCTGGATATTTCTCCATCCAACTTACTATTGCTTCACTTTGTCTTTTATTTGTTGCATTCGACCTATAAATGTACATACATAATTATTTTTGCCAAAATTCAAAGATACTTATAGATTTTCTTGGTTTTCCTTCCTTTTTTCTCTGTTTTCCCTAGAAAAATGATAGGGAAAAAGTTCGAGGGAAATGTCGTTAGAATTTCCATCGGAAACTTATTCGCAATAGGGAGAACTTTTTCCTTTTCGAACATTGTTCACAATACCGGGTTTCCCCATGAGAGAAAAAGTTCGGGGGAAATTTTGTTCACAATAAGGCTGTATATAAGACCTTAATCATCCCAGTCCTCCTTTACGGCGCAGAGGCTTGGACCTTAACAAAAGCGGATGGAGATGCCCTTGGTTGTTTCGAGAGGAAAATTCTGCGTACTATCTAAGGTCCCGTTTGTTCAAACGGTGTATGGAGGAGAAGATATAACGAAGAACTGTACGGGTTGTACAGCGACATCGGCCTGGTACGACGTCTACGACGTCCACCCCGGAATGAAGGCGTGGCAACGGTGATGCATGCAGGTGGAAGGGACCTCAACCAACTGGGCGTGCGGCGCTGGAAACTGCTGGCTAAAGACCGTGCCAGCTGGAGGCCCAGGTTCACCACGGACTGTAACGCCACCTAAGTAAGTAAGTATAAAGCTAGTTCTACCGAGATAATAAAGACCTAGAATTGTTACATCACTTCCTCCAAAAATTCGAACTTCGATAAAACCTCTTATCAACAACGAAACTGGGAAGTTGGAAGCAGTACCCCGTCACATCAATTTTTCGGAACCAAAACGGGAACAACTGGGACTGTGAACTGATAACAAATCTCTATGTAGGTACACCGTTGTTTTCAAGGTAAAACGTTTGTTATTCATAAGAAGAACGTTGGTGATAGAGTCGACTCGTGATGCGTCATGAGCTTTGTGTTTTGTGGTTAAATCAGGAAAGAAGCTTTGATGTCATACATGGTACATACACATGTATGTATGTTGAGCTCATAAGACTAAGAGACACCGGAAGACAAAAATAATTTTTTCTGCCATGCTGTGGACAATGTGATACCAAAAAAAAAAAAAACAAAATAAAGCAAGAAGCAAAAATATTAAACGAAAATCTGACAGTTGTCGTCGATTAAAAGTAAACACGTATCACATCTAAACAAACACGACAGATGCACAGAACCCGCCCAATTAGTGGACAATCTCTAGCTACCAGAAACGATTTGCAAATACATTTCACACCCGCATTGTTTACGCAAACAGGATGATCAATAATCCCATTGATTTCGGCACACAACCCTCGTTCGTTCGTTCTTCTCCTGCTGTCGAAACTCTGGGTATAAGGATTTCCCAATAGCCTTTTCCTCGTTTTTAGTCATTCAAATATCTGCATCTGTAAACATTTATGTTGCGTAACAAAGCGTACTGCAAAAAGAAAGCAAAACCCTCAGATTGGACCACACCCCCTTTGATGAAGATACCCACATTCGATCCGTATTCCATTTCGTTTGCATTGTTTATTCGTTTTTTGGTTTCCTATTTACTTTTGATTTCCTTTTACGCAAGGCCATTGCACTTGAGGGGTGAGCGAGCTAAATTCGGAAAATGCGGACCAAGTCAAACTGATTGAACTAAACTCCGCGTTGCTCTTCGCAGTACGGCTCGTTAATGTTATCCTCGTTAACGTTAACGATGATTGACATGTCTCTTTGGTTCGTCTATTCAATTGATCGTTCCTTTGGTTTTGCCGTTCATGTGTTTGGCAGGAGAGTCTTTGACTGAAACTATGCGTTTGACAGCATTGCGTGCCACTAAGGAATCGTTCAATCTATCGTTTATTCGATGCCCTCATGTGTGGTATCAATCGTCCATGAATCATCCAAAAGCGATTGCCGAAATTCCCGAAACAATTTATGATTTCAGCGATCAAATCAACCGAATACGCCGAACTGATACAATGAGCTGTTTAACATCTGATAGATAAACAAATTTGCAAAGACTTGCGTCACCTCGCGTGTCGAGCTTCTGATATCATCTTCGGTTAAATACGTTTATTGTTTTGCCTTTTCACTTAGTGTCATCTGCAGATGATGCATAGCGATGCGCTCGTGATGTTAAATAAAACAAATTCAAATTAGTTTGACATTGACTGAGTTTGCAATGCTTGGCTAAAACGTAGGCAAAAAGTTGCAGTGCTAATGAGCTCGGCCAATAAAAGGTGTGATTGCTGGTACGGCATCCATAACAAAAGATAATGCGGCTTATCTTCGTTCGTGAAATGCTATGCTGAAGATCTTACCGGACGACAAAATACAGCTCTTGGATGAAATGCTGGTACGCCTGTCTTGTCAGACAAAAACTGTTGACAAGATAGCTGCTTGATGTCGAACGTCTAGTGCGTCTGTTGACTGCTTTTTTTTCGCCGAAAACTTGCACAATCAACGAGGAATAAGCCGGCACATTGGCGTGGTGTTAATCCTAGTAGGCGAACTCCTCTTCTTCTTCTTCTACTTCTTAACGGGCGCTACAGTTCGCGGTGAACCTGGGACTTAACCAATATGCCCTTCCAACTAGCACGATCTTTTGCTAGCCTTTTCCATTGCTGCACACCCAGTTGGCTAAGGTCCTCTTCCACCTGTGTGCGCCATCTTAAGTGCGGCCGTCCTTTGTTTCTTCGTCCCTCGGGGTTGGATTCAAAAACTCTCCGGGCTGGAGCTGTGGTGTCCTTTCGCTCTACATGGCCCAGCCATCTTAAGCGTTGAATCCGTAGACGCCTGACTAGACTCATGTCGCTGTACAGCCCGCAAAGCTCGTGGTTGAATCTTTTCCTCCATCCTTTTCCTCCAGGCCCGAAAATCACGACCAAAATCTTCCTCTCGAAACTATCATCCCCTCTTGACAGTGTCCATGCTTCTGCGACGTACAGCAAGGCCGGAATGATAAGGGTCTTATATAGAGTCAACTTTGTCGTTCGGGAGAGGGCTCTATTACTCAATTACCTCCTTAGCCCAAACAAACGGCGATTGGCAAGAGTGATTCTGCGTTTGATTTCGGAACTGATGTCGTTGTTCCAGGTCACTGCGGAGCCAAGGTAGACGAAGTACTTAACTACCTCGAGCTTATATCCGCCTATACAAACGTTCTGGCCAAGACGTCGGTGGTGAGCGTCCTTCTTTGATGACAGCATATATTTAGTTTTGCCCTCGTTTACCGCCAAACCAATTTTCGCCGCCTCCATCTCAATACTCGCAAACGCCTCATTGACATCTCGCTGTGATCTACCTATTATGTCAATATCGTCGGCATATGCAAGGAGTTGCGAGGACAATAAATAGATTGTGCCTCTTGTATTGGCCAGTGATTTTTGCACAATCATTTCCAATATGATGTTGAAGAAATCACACGACAGCGCATCGCCCTGCTTAATCCTTTTTTGACTTCAAAACCATCGGTAAGGTGTTCACCGATTCGGATGGAGCAGCGAGCATTCTCCAAAGTCATCCTGCATGGTCTGACGAGTTTAGCGGGAATGTCAAAGGAAGACATAGCGTTGTATACTTACTTACTTATCAGGCCAGCGATCCATGGAGGATCAGAGCCTGAGCTATAGCTGCCTTCCATCCTTGACGGTCCCGGGCACGCTGCTTCCAGTTGTCAAGACCAAGATGTCTTACATCCGCGATTACTTGGTCTTTATACCGCAGGTTCGGTCTTCCTCTTCTTCTCGAACCAGGAGGCTCGGAGTCGAAGACCCTCTTAGCTGGAGCGTTGATGTCCATGCGCTCGATGTGGCCGAGCCAGTGTAGTCGACGGATCCTTGCCTTCCGGACTACATCCACATCTTGGTACAGCTCAAAGAGTTCGCGGTTGTGTCTTCTTCTCCATTCACCTTCCTCACGGACAGGACCAAATATCCAAAGCATGACTTTGGTCTTTCGAGTGAGGAGTTTTGACCTCAGTTGTTTGGACAAGCCGAAGTAGCAGCGGTTGCCAAGGGCGATTCTATGCCGGATCTCCACTGTGGTGTCATTTGTGGAATTTACGTTTGCCCCGAGTTAGACAAACTCCTTAACTACCTCGAAATTGTAGCTGTCAATTGTTATATTTTGTCCCAGGCGGTGAGCGACGGATTGGCTTTTGCTTGAGAGCATGGACTTCGTCTTGTCCTTATTGACCTTAAGACCCACTCGTTTCGCCTGTTCTTCTATCGCCGTGTATGCTTCCACAACGGCGAGAACACGCGTTGATATCGATATTATCCGCGTATCCTAGCAGCTGGATGGACTTGTGGAAGATAGTGCCTTCCCTGTTGACGTCTGCCCGTCGCACTATCTGCTCCAGCACCAGGTTGAAGAAGTCATATGACAGCGCATCTCCTTGCCGAAATTCGGTGCATGCTTCAAACGGTTCCGAAGTCCTAGAACCTAGTTGCACCGTGCATCGCGTATTTTTTAGCGTGGCGCGACACAACTGGATCAGTTTTCCCGGGATCCCGAATTCGGCCATCGCACCAAACAGTCATTCACGATGAATGCTGTCATATGCGGCTTTGAAATCGATGAAAAGATGGTGTGTATCGATTTGAAACTCGTTGGTCTTTTCCAGGATTTGTCGAAGTGTGAAAATTTGGTCTATAGTCGATTTGCTGGGCCGGAAGCCGCACTGGTAGCTGCCGATTAGTGCGGTGCAAAATGGCACCGTTCACAAAATACGTTGAACAGGATCTTGTATGCGACATTGAGCAGGAATATACCTCTATAGTTCTTGCAAGAGGTAGGATCGCCTTTTTTGTGGATGGGGCAAATAGACCTGGCATTCAAGCCGTCGGGCATGCTTTCATCTTCCCAAATTCTGCAGATGATCTGGTGCATGCTCCCTACCAGAACATCGACGCCAGCCTTGAAGAGCTCTGATGGCAAGCCATCTGGTCTTTCGACCAGTCGTCATTGTCGTCGTCGAGTATCCGTGCGTGTATCCGAGGCATCTTGCTCATTCACAACTTTGTCTTTTTTACGTGGGCGGATTGTTAGCCCGCCGCAAAACCGCCATTCTGGGTCGGGGTTTTGTAGCTGCATACGTTTGTTCACCTCCCAACGGTGGTTGAAGAGGCTATCCAGAGGGCGCCGCGAGGAGGCCGTATGTCAACTTGACCCGGGCATTTAAACAGGGATCGTTGCTGGCATCTCGCCAGGTTGAGAGCGATCAACAACTTTACCCTGCTTGTCCGAGCCCATGCCCTCTGGCGGTTAAGTCCGCTTTATAGCGGTCTATGGCGTCCGCAAGTTGTTCGGCTGCACGTAGACAGTTTAGGGTCCTAGCCTTCCACGTACAGATCCGAAGATCATTGTTTTTTTTTTCGTTTTTTGCCAGGGTCGTCAACGTTAATCCGGTCCGTTTTATTGGAGGCTTGTGGTTGTTTCGGATTTTTTTTTTTTCTTTTTCTTGTACGGTTACGGCTTACTAGGCCGTAGCCCAACCGACTAATCCTGTTTTTTGGCACATGAGGCTCGCCATTCACCCTTCCTCGTCTGCGGTGGGGGTGGGACTTACTAACAGTGCCGCAAGATGTTCGTCTGCGGTGGCTCTTCTCGCTTTTTAGCAGGCCAGCATCCGTCGGATAGATGCTACCCCTACGAGTCCTTTGTTAGTCCATTGCCATCCTCGAACTCCTCTATGTACTTAATAATAACGGCTTTAATGCCATCGATTATGCAGGTGATGTAACTATAATAATTAAAGGCAAACATTAAGAAATCGTAGGAAATCTCATACAAATAGGCTTTCAGTTCCAAAACTGCTGCGACCAGAACCAAAAACCAAAAACTCTCCTGGAGTGCGCACATTACAAATATATACTCAAAGGCCATCAAGGTCCCCTGGTCCCTAAAACAACTCGTTGGCAAAACATGGACCCGGTTGGACATTTAGAGATTCTTAAAAGGTTGGACAATATTTGGGAGCTAACCTGAGTAAGTGATCTGGTGTCGAAGTACGAAGTACTCATACCAAACAGAGAAGAATGGAATATCAATGTTTCGAGGATGAACGATGGAGTACAGAAATGGTTCACTGATGGGTCGAAATCCGAAAGCAAAGTAGGGGCTGAAGTGATTGGGCATATTCATGATGTATACGGTGAAAGAGGTGAGGCGATCTTCTTCACATGGATCGTGTTCGCCTGGTTTTTAACCTCATGACACTGACTTCACACTCATACACCACCATACACCACCTGCAATTCTCGGAAGATTTTCAAGGGCTTTTCACCAGATTTCACTAAAAAATTAAATCACAACACGTTGCTCGAAATGTCAGTCACTCGTTTTTATGACGCCACTAGAAAAGATTTTTTTTTTCGAAAAATACGCATAAAACACAAAGAAAACCTGCTGTTGACTTCAGCCTTGGATGAGCAGCGCCTTGGTCAAAGCCCGTGTCTTCAGTTAGTCTCCTGTGAAACAAAATTGATCTGATCTACAATATTATTGTCCCATCTACGTCATCTTTGTACATGCTGTCCAAAGTTGGGTTGTCTAAAGCCCATGTCTCTGTCCTTGTAAGCTTCGTAGAGGGTTAGACTTTGGGTCTGAATCCATTGACTAGATAATAGTAAGTACATATCGTGGAAATGAATTTCATCTCCAATGTGCGTTAAGAGAGATCTACATATGCTGCGAAGTTCGTTTTTTAGAGTAAATTTTATTTTAAGAAAGTATGTCAGTGGTAATGATGTTGCTAATGAAGTACCGAAAGCTTTAAGGGCTTGAAGGCCTAGATGCCATTTCTGGCGTCCTACAGAATTATTTATTTTCCACTTTAGTTAATTGCACATAGATTTGATAACTTATGAAAGAAAGCTTGAAACACTCACCTAGACTAAACACATTTTCGACATCAGCTGAAGCCCACAGGCCAGTTCCCCAACTTGCATGTATCTAATCGTACTTACTTACCAGTACAGGCCGATGTCGCTGTACAACCCGTACAGTTCTTCGTTATATCTCCTCCTCCATACACCGTTTGAACAAGCGGGACCGTAGATAGTGCGCAGAATTTTCCTCTCGAAACGACCAAGGGCATCTTCATCCGCTTTTGTTAAGGTCCAAGCCTCTGCGCCGTAAAGGAGGACTGGGATGATTAAAGTTTTGGTTTTCCGAGAGAGGACTCTACTTCTCAATTGCCTCTTGAGCCCAAAGAAACAGCGGTTGGCAAGAGTGATTCTGCGTTTTATCTCAGCGCTGGTGTTCTCGTCGCTGGTCATCAGTGAGCCAAGGTAGACGAATTCCTTGACCACTTCAAAGTTATATCCGCCCATGGTAACGTCGGTGTTGTCCGTATCTTTTAGATGAAAATAGATATTTGGTTTTACCCTTAAAAACCTTGAGGCCCATCTTAGTCGGCGTACGCAAGCAATTGCGTAGACTTGAAATAAATTATACCTCTTGTGTTGGCCAGTGACTCTTGCACGATCTTTTCAAGCACGATGTTGAAAAAGTTGCATGACAGCGCGTCACCTTGCCTGAATCCTTTTTTAGCATCAAAGGTCTCGGTATGCTCATTACCCACCTTAATGGAGCAGCGAGAATTCTCCATTGTCATCCTGCACAGTCGGACGAGTTTGGCAGGGATGTTAAGACTAGACATGGCTTTGCATAGCTCATTTCGCGAGCAGCTCTCGTCCGTCGTTGCAGCATAGCATTATATGCCTCTTGTTTTGTTGCATGGGTTTGTTCACATTGTTCATCGAACCAGGGGTTTCTAGGTGGTGGCGGTTTGAAACCCAACAATTCTGAGGCAGCGTCTCTGACGGCGCCCTTGCAATGAGCCCATTCCTGCTCTATTATTGAGCTGCTGTGGGCGGATTTTGAGAGAGCTTGGAGGAGACACGATCGGCAAAGATCCTGGCAGTCTCTTGCGATTGTAGCTTTCCGACGTCAAACTTATGTGTCCTCGATGTTGGCCCCTCGGAATGTTCGTACGTCGAGAATACAGGAGGAGTGTCTGGCGTCGCTCGCAATGTGATCAATTTGGTTGGTGGTTGATTGATCAAAGACCGCCAGGTACCCTTGTGGATGTTGAGATGGGCGGATCGTGTGCTTGCTACAAGGAGGTTACGCCCCGCTAGGAAATCGATTAGCCTAAGTCCGTTGTCGAATGTGGTGTTATGGAGGCTGTGCTTTCCTATGATCGACTCAAATATGTCCTTTTTGCCCAGTTTTGCATTAAAATCTCCTGGGGCCTTTTTTTTTTTTTTTTATTGTGTCGTAGCTGGGTCATTGGGCATATGTTCTGTCTAGAAGATCGTCCTTTTCTTCCGTTGGGGCGTGAGCGCATATTAAGCTAATGTTTCCAAATTTAGCTTTGATGCGGATTGTTATGAGGCGTTCGCTTATATCTCGGGAGCTTAAGACTTTTTGTCGGAGTCTTCCTCGAATAACGAATCCGCACCCGAATAGGCGCTGTTTGTTCTCCTTGTAGCAGTTCCCGTAATAAATGTCGCAATTTTTCATCCGCCTTTTGCCTGGTCCATCCCATCGCACTTCTTGGAGTGCAGCTATATCTGCTTTATAGCAGTTGAGGGTTTGCTCCAATTGATCGCCTGCATCCGGTCTGTTAACTGACCTCACCTTCCAGGTGCAGACTCTCAAGTCCGTTAGTCGTTTGCAGAGGTCGCCGGGTTCTTGTATCCGTCCGTATCAGAGGCTTGTTGTCGTTTCGGAACAAGTAGGTTTTTACGTGATAGGGATGTTACCCCTAAGCACAACCGCCAACCTGAAGGGCCAGGTTTCTCTTTCCCTAGGAACAAGGGGTTGGGTCGCTGCACACATTGGTTCACTACCTGGCGGGTGCCAGGGTAGCTATCCAGAGGGGGCCACGCGGAGGCTGTGTGTCAACTTGGATTGAGCAGGGACAGAGAATGAAGCTGGCGTTAGCCATGTTAAACGCGATCAACTTCCTTGCTCTGTTTGCTCGCTCCCTCCCCCCATGTATCTCATCTACCTCTGCTTAATTTTGGCTTTCATGATAAATTCTACAATTGTACGCCTTTACAAGCGCTAAATTGGTATTGTCAGATCAGACTGACTAAGAGGAGACTTACAAGAGTAGGTTGCATGCGTTCAGCTCTTCCAGCTAAACTCTTTTGCATATGGGAATTATCGCGACGTACAGGTCTTTCTAAAATATCAGTTCATATAATGTTTTCCAGTGATATCAGAAGATGTTAAACTAAGAATTTGGCCAGATGTTTCCTGATTAATAGATGCCGTCAATGACAGATTTGCCTCCGGAAATATTATTACTACATGTTTGGGCAAACGACAATATTCTGCTGCTGACAGACTAAATTTCGGACGAAACGTGCCTTCTCAACCACATTTCCAAAATGTACATAGATCTACCGTGACGCAGTGATCTTCGTCAAATCTACTGCAATTAAACTGCTATGTAAACATTGACAATTCGAATCTATTTAACTCAATTGAATAGAATTTTTCCATTCATGTTTCATCTCTTCATTCTTCTCGTTGAAACACGATATGGTCCGCTGAGATTTGTGATGTATATTTCTATGGTCCGCTCGTGCTCTGATCGAATTAAGGGCAAGAGAACGATAAATAAAGTGAATTGAACGGCGGCATAGATAAAAACCTGAAAATCAGGATGGAAAGGCGGATGGATGCGGTTGTACATGTGTGTATTGAGTAACACAGCATATCTAAAGTGGCAAGTGAAGTAGTTCAAGGTCGTTGTGGTTTTTTCTATGACTTAAGGGATGGAGTAGGTAATGGAAAATTATTTCAGAGCGATTTCGACAGAAAGAAATAGGCAGATCTCTTACGAAAGCCATTAGATTCAATTTTAAAAAAGAAAAATTTTTAATTACTTCATTACGAATAACTACATACATACATATGTTACACTATACATTTTTTCATCCACCGAATTCATCCGGATTGATATTTCCAGTCTCGTTGAATGCCTCAGCCATGCATCCAAATACAGCCATCGCAAGTGTCAAGCTATACTCTTGTTTGTTCTGTCTCGGCAAAGCTATGCGTCCATTTCCTTCAACGACATTCGCTGCAAACTGCATTACTAATCCTTCGATTGTGTACGAGCTTTTCCAGCGTTGCGGCAATAACATTTCCATGCAAATGGCGCCACCTCTCATAACGTAGCCATTGTCTATCTGTGGGTCGGAAACTCGCATGAAGGGCGGACTATGTGGATAGTTTTTTGGGATAATCAGATGAAGTTCGATGAAGGGCATTCCGATCTCCATCAAGTCGCGACAGAGTAAGGAATCCGGATCGATGACATGTAGCTGTATAAACCATTCAAAAAGGTTATCCTGTTCCAGCTCGACTGTGAAATTCGGTCCGGGCTTGTTGCAATAGGTCTGTTCGATTTGCATGAGCTCCCGCATGATGCGCCTGTTTGTCGGGGTAGGCTGAAGAGAGAAATAAGGCATGTGGGATGGTTTCTTGACGAGTTTTTCTTCCACACCAGAGTCGTTGTAGTCGTCTCTGGGTGGTTTGCTTAAAGCGGGCAATCGTATATCGAATCTTGAATATAGAGACATGATGAATAATTTATTTGAAATAATTTCTATTCCTTGTTCGAACTCAAGGATGCCTGAGAAGCAACTGACTGGACTTCGACTACTGAAGGTCCTTTTAAACCATCAGTACTGTACTTATGTATGTACTGTATTGCAGGTAGGTTGTGCTTGGATTTTGTTAATCCTTAAGGAATCAGGTTGCCTAGCTCTCTAAAACTGCTGTTTTTCTCTAGAACTCATAAAGGACTTAAGCCTAGCTACCTTCAGTTTATTACAATCACCTCGAACTCATGTGCCGAGTTTGCCACTATTCGCTGAGCCATTAATCCATATTAAGCATGTGAAAGTGCATGGAACTCACTCCCACGACATCATACTTATGTATGTATGTACATACATACATTCATCGAGTCCGTTCCGATCACATAACCATGTCACTCGTACTTCTTTCCGGCTGGATGTCAAACAAATTCGTCAACAAATCAACTATGTTGCGTGCCGACCATTGAGTAGGTGCGCCACTCTGCATCCATATGGAACAATGAAAAATTCAACTCACAAACCTTTGATAAACGTTGTAGCCGTCACTATCTGAATTTGTTTCAATCAAAATCTGTCGGAAACTTCTCTCAATCGATTTTAGGATTCCCAACACGCTCGGATCGCGTCGATTGCAATATTAATTTCATTCATGGGGTCCAACTGCGATCATCTTTGGTTCTGCTGCACAATCAGCGCAACACTGAATTATTAATGGAGAGACCGAAGAAAGGAAATTTGCCGATTCGATGGAACGAGGACAGAACGACTTGATCTAGCGGTAATAAATTCAAATTGCTCCGAATCTAGATACAATGTATGTACATAAATCTGGCGAGAGTAGTTCAGGTGCAATACTGGGATCTATGCTTGGATGCCCGTGCATGTATAATGTTGCACACATGCGATTCAGTGAATGGGTTTTGTAAGAGACTGAATTCCCAGTAGAGACGGATGCATGTACGAGTAATTCGTCGGTACGTCGTTGAAAGGGTCGTTACAAACGGTGTTTTGATCATAAAATTTGGACATTACTTGGCGCTGGAATATACTTTTGGGACGTGATCAAACGGCACATCTGGGAGGGCTATATGCTTTGATTCGTAGTGCTTACTGAGATGCATAGTTTTGAGGTTGAGTGTGAGTGAATTTTTAATGAGTTTTAAGTGAAGTAGCCCGGAATGGGTGTACAACATATGGGCAGTGTCTAACGCATATGACGGAATGGAATGTTAATGAGAGATAGCATGGCGTTTTATGTTATATAGACTCGGACTTAATGTTCTGAAGACTGTCATTGTTGATTCTAACCTTTCGAATGAAACACGCATTCTTTCCATCCTTGAAACTGAATTCATACAGGCTTCTAATCTGTTTACTAAGATCTTACGTATTTAATACATCAATCTGTCGTACTAAATCCTAGTTCGGGATTACCTAAACCATCGGGAAAATCCACAACAAATAGACTAACATCTGGTTGCACGCCTTGCGAAAATAATATAGACAGACCAAACATCGATCATATACTTTTGTTAGCATAAACCTGCAGTTAGTATAACTATCCGCTGAATACTTATAACTCCCAATGTCTCTGCAATATCAGTTGACAAAAAAGAGATAAATGTTGAATTTTCTACCTGGTCGTTCATGTCTTTAAATATCCTTTCTTTTATCACGACTTATTAACATATTCGTATAACCCACGTGTAGTATGTACTATCATTTTTAATAAAATAATTGGACTGGTTGTCTACGACCCGTTGTCTTTCTTTTTTTTTTTTTTTGTTAGGTTCTAGAGCTGTAGTTTACTTACTTACTTACTTTGATGGCGCTACCGTTCGGGGTGAACCAGGGCCTCAAAAAACAAGCCTCTCCAGCTGGCCCGATCTTTGGCCAGCCGCTTCCAGTGCCGCATGCCCAGTTGGTTGAGGTCCATTCGCTCTACTTGGCCTAGCTATCTTAGACGTTGGATCCGAAGACGTCTAACTAGGCCGAGACGCACAAGAGCCTCTTCATCCGCTTTTGATAACGTCCAAGCCTCAGCGCCGTAGAGGGAGACCGGGATGATTAAGGTTTTGAAGAATGATACCATAGTTTTTCGAGAGAGGGCTCTACTACTCAATTGCCTCTTGAGCCCGAAGAAGCAGCGGTTGGCAAGAGTGATTCTGCGTTTTATCTCAGCGCTGGTGTCGTTGATGCTTGTCACTATCGAGCCAAGGTAGACGAAGTCCTTGGCTTCTTCAAAAATATAGCTGCCGAAGGTGACGTTCTAACCAAGACGTCGGTGTTGCGCGTCTTTCATGGATGACAGCATATATTTGGCCTTGCCCCCATTTAGGTACCCTTAGACCCACTTTAGCCGCTTCTGCTTCAATGCTTGCGAACGCCTCATTGACGTCTCGCTTTATCCGTCCAATAACGTCAATGTCATCTGTGTAGGCAAGCAATTGTGTGGACTTGAAGTAGATCGTACCTCTTGTATTGGCCGCAGAGTCCCGCATGATCTTTTCAAGAATAGTGTTAAAGATATCACATGACAGTGACGCACTGTCTAAAACCTTTTTTAACATCAAAGGAGTCGGTTAGTTTACCTCCGACCTTAATGGAGCAGCGAGAGTTCTTCATAGTCATCCTGCACAGTCTGACGAGTTAGGCAAGAATGTTAAAACATTACATGGCTCGGTATATGTAGCTCGTCTCTATAAATACTGTCATACTCAGCTTTTAAGTCGACAAAAACATGGTGCGTGTCGACCTGGAATTCATGGGTCTTCTCCAAGATATGCCGTAGTGTAAATATTTGGTCTGTCGTGGATTTTCCTGGCCTGAAAACACACTGGACCGGGCAAACGATACTAAGATTCCATTCATCGGGCATGCGTTCTTCCGACCATATCTTGCAGATGAGTTGGTGCACGTTCCTGACTAGCTCATCGCCAGCCGCTTTAAACAGTTCCGCGGGGAGTCCGTCTGCTCCAGCAGCTTTATAAGACTTAAGTTTCGATATCGCTTAACATCGTCTAGGTCGGGTGGACGGTATTCTCCTTTGTCTTCGTTGATTGTGAATGGTTCTCTCTGCCTGACGGCGGCATTTTGACTATCATCGCCGTTATACGGTCTGCAGAAGTAGTCCTTCCACAATCTCAGCATCGTCTGTGACTTCACTACCAGTTTTCCGTGCTCATCCCTGCAGGCTTCTGCTCTGGTTTTATAGCCTTGACATGTTCGTTTTACTTTCTGGTAAAATTTTCGAACGTCGTTCCTGCAGTAACATCTCTCCATCTCCTCGATCTCGCGCTTCTCGTGCTCCTTCTTATTCCTTCTCAGAAGCACATGCTCCTCCCTCCTTTTCTGTTCATAGAGCTCGCGGGCAGCCATCGTCCGTCGATGCAATGTGGCCATGTATGCATTCTGTTGCTCTACATGGGCCTGTCTGCACTCACCATCAAACCAGGGGTTTCTCGACGGTGGTGGCTCGAAACCGAGTACATCTGAGGCGGCCTCTCTAATGGCGTTTTGACAACGACTCCATTGCTGTTCTATGGTTTCTGCAGATTGCATCGGGACTTGAGAGAGCTTGAGGGAGACTTGATCGGCGAAGGTAATGGCGGTCTCCTGCGATTGCAGCTTTCCAACGTTAAATTTTGGTGTTCTTACTCGACTCCGTTGATTCCGAAAAATTCGCATCTGTACCTTGGCTGCAACAAGGTAATGATCCGAACCGATGTTGGCTCCTCGAAAGGTTCGGAAATCTAGGATGCTGGAGGAGTGTCTGCCGTCGATCGCAATATGATCAATTTGGTTGGTTGTCGATTGATCAAAAGACGGCCAGGTCCCCTTATGGATGTTGAGGTGTGGGAGGTGTAGAGCCCTCTCTCGAAACACTAGGGTATCCCTCTATAAAACCTTAATCATCCCGGTCTTCCTCTACGGCGCTGAGGCCTGGACGTTATCAAAAGCGGATGAAGAGGCTCTTGGGCGTTTCGAGAGGAAAATTCTGCGCGCAATTTTTGGTTCCGTTTGTGTAAACGGAGAGTGTAGGAGGAGATTCAACCAAGATTTGTACGGGCTGTACAGCGACATCGGCCTAGTTAGACGTCTTTGGATCCAACGTCTAAGATGGCTAGGCCATGTAGAGCGAATGGACATCAACGCTCCGGCCCGAAGAGTCTTCGACTCCAACCCCGAGGGTCGACGCAGCAGAGGACGACCGCATTTAAGGTGGCGCCCACAAGTGGAAAGGGACCCCAACCAACTAGGCGTGCGGCACTGGAAGCGGCTGGCCAAAGATCGGGCCGCCTGGAGAGGCTTGTTGGTTGAGGCCCTGGTTCACCTCGAACTGTAGCGCCATCAAAGTAAGTAAGTAAGACTGCGGTGAGAGCGCCGTGGCGCAGTAGGTAGTGTGTTGGCCTCTGACGCCATTGGCACGGGATCGAATCCCGACAACAGCCATGCCATCGAACGTATTTTTCACGGTGCTTCTCCTCAGCGGGGTACTCACAAAACCCCCTGTAGTATAATTGTCAAGAAAAGCTTCCCGAATCTCGCGGTTCGGAACCGGCGATAAACTGTTGGGAAAATAAAATCTCACACAACATGGCTGATTGAGAGAAGCTGGGTCGTGGTCCTTCAGGAACTGTAACGCCAACATACGTACACATACGTAATAAGATTACGGTGATGCAAACAGTCTTTGTGGAATGGTCGTGTATAATACTCATTTGGATCCAGATATTTTTGGAGTGGTAACAGAATGTACCAAGTCATCATTCTAAGCGGATGATGGTACGTCTTATCCATTTTCTAATACCGCGCTCAGCTCGTCACTTTCTAGAGCGATTACGACCCTGGGAATTAATGGTCACCAGTGTCGTCCAAAACGATTTTCTTAAATGTTGCGTTCCGTTTGCGAAGGAAGGCAAGGAAAATCTGGGCGACGTATCCCTCCACTGTTTGTTGATTGTGGGCATTTGTGTGCACATACACATATGGTCGTCCTGTAGGTGGAGTTATTATGTAATACTGAATATGTCGAACAGCAAACGAATTCGCAAAAATATTTAAATCTAGGAAATGTCATAAGTGACCGAAATCTCAATACATGAATATCGTAACTAGGTCACAAGTTGTCATTCCCATAACGCCAATTAGATATCATTCGTTCCTCAATTTGTCCCCCATTGCTGACGTCTCCATCAAAACACATGTGGATCAGGTGAAACCATGTTGACGTCTTTCTATGAAACCCAATCGACATGTCATGATGACAGCAATTAAGACCACTAAACTTAATCACACACGCTTTACTACTTCGCCGATCGTTGACGATTCGCATAAGCCATCTACTCGTACACAGTCTTCACTTGCTTGAACAATTTTGTTTTTATTCTCATTGATGTTGTATCTAATGAATTTCATTTCCTTTCTCTCATTCGCAGGGTTATCGTTGGAGCGCCCAAGGACAATAACTCGTATTACCAGCCGACGATCAATCAACCTGGTGCCGTCTGGAGGTGTGACATTGAAGACGACGATCGCTGTCGTGTGGTGCCATTCGATTCGAAACGTGAGTTCTCCATCAATATGTAGCTTTTACACCTTAACGCACGAATCTAACAATTGTCGAGTATCTGCATATGTATCTACTAAATTATATATGTAACATCCGCTGGGTGGTGATTCCGTTTACATTACTGCGTGATGAGGAGTATGAAAACAAAAGAGAGGGCGGCACATAACCTGCCTGCGGCTTGTTATCGCCAGATCAACATACATATCCTCTGTCTAAGGACTACCTGAGCAGCATAATGTTATCAATGACGACAGAACGTTCTAGCGACAGCCGTGTTGATCTTCGGAAGAGATCAAGATCTATATCTTATTCCCCTCGTGTCTGTTTAGTATTTTTGTAGTTTCATTCGTTTCTATGCTACCTGCACTCAGATCTTGTGGCTGGTAGTTGAATATACAATAGTAGAAGTTCCTGTTCCTGTTAGCTGGTGACTCAAGCGCGTGTGCGTCTGGTCTCAGCTCGTGATTAGATTAATGGCAAAAGATAAGCTAGGCTGTGCGGTGTCGACGAAGGTGTTAACCAGCTGAATGAAGGGGCCAAGTGGCATGTACCACTGGTGGTTCGGGCCTTCATCGTGCGAGAAGGGGGGGTTGTGTCGGGTTACTATTGTCATCTGATGACGTGCAATTAATTTGAGTATAAGAGGATTATACGAGACCAAGATGAATGGGAGTGAGTCATTAAGACAACAACACGGGGATGGTTGGTTTCACTTGAGAGCACGTGGTAGCGTCTGCTTTTATTATTTGTTTTCCAAATGAGCAGTCCGGCGAGATAATTAGAAGACAAAATGCGTGAAGGAGTTAATACATAGAAGGGGGCATTTGATAATTAAATGAATTAAACAAGGCGGTCAAGGCAGTTAAATTATCATACCTGTATTCATATGCCAACAGACACCGTACTTGAAAGACGTGCTCCTCAAGTCCTGAAAAAAATAGACAAAGAACGGAAAGGGAGACCAATATCCATGCCAAACTCAAGAGTTCGCTAAAGCCTTGAGAATAACTCAATAAGCGATTTAAAATCGTCTCAAGACCATGGGCATAGGTTAGGTTAGGTACATGGGTACCCTATTGACGAAAAGTCAAGGCTCATGTAGACTACGTAGAGTCCATTGTGCCCGATTGATTTATTTAACCGGTTGATAGCTAGACATTTACCGTTGAGCTGAACCAACCAGACGAGGATAAAAATCCCAGTATTCTGTCCAGCCCAATATTACCTACCTCTTCTAGTCCCGAAAGGAATTATCTTCCTAGGAATATATTCCTTTTTTGGGCTAGCGCCGGATATTCGTACAGCAGGTGACGAATGGAATCAATTTCCTCTTCGTCCCTGCAGCTTCTGCAGAAGTCATTGTAGGGCTGGCCTAGTCAAGCTGCATGGTAGGAAAGCATGCAGTGCCCGGTGAGAGCACCGATTGCAAGTCGAATATTCCCACGATTGAACTTCCGTAGATTTTCCGTTCTTTTCTTATCATAGACGGCCGAGTCGATCTCGCCGTTGCGCATGTATCGCTTATTGGCTTTCACTAATAGCTCCGTCTCTATCTAATGGCTCCGTCTCTAGACTCCGGCACCTGTGCAAACATCCATTTTGGATCCGTCGATGTAGAATGCCAGTTCACTTTCCATGCGTACCAAATCACCGGTCCATTCCTCTCTGAAGGGAATTCTAATAGAGAATCTCCTCTCCCAGGAAGGAAGTCGGGTGACATAGTCCATTACGGTTCTGAATCTCGAGACGGCCCATCGATCCAAGACTGATGCGTGTCCTTGAGGACTCTTCTTCCAGAGACCGGATTCCTGTAGTCTTAGCGCAGTTCTGGTTGCGACGCTCTCGCAGTATATGCCCAGGGGTGGGAGGTTCAGCATGACTTCAAGAGCCACCGTCGGTGTGGACTTCATAGATCCCGTCACCGCCAGACAGCCTGCCCTTTGAACCTTTGACACACTCTGGATTTGTTGTTCGAGGTGGACTAAGGCAAAAAGTCCTGAGCGAACGCCTCATAACAATCTGTATCAAGGCAACATTTTTTAACATCAGCCTGATCTGCGTCCACGCACCTAGGGAAGACAAGGATGACTCCGCCAAAGATGAGTTCTGCGATCTCCTAGAAAGAACGCCCAATGTCCCAGCTATGACATCAAAATTGTACTAGGAGACTTCAGTGCCAAGCTGGGTAAGGAAAGCAGCTTTGAACGAGTCATCGGCAACCATAGCCTACACGACACCCCCCTCTATAACGGACACAGGCTGATTGATCTTGCTACGGGGCGAAATCTCCTTCTAGCCAGTACGCACTTCCCGAACCTCGATATACACAAAGGCACCTGGCGGTCTTTTGATCAATCGACTATCAACCAAATTGGACACATAGCTATCGACGTCAGACACTCCTCCACTATTCTTGATGTCCGAACTTTCCGAGGGGCTAACATCGACTCGGACCACCATCCTGTAGTAGCCAAGATGCGCTTACGGATATCACGAACGCAGCGGAGTAGAGTAAAAATACAAAGTTACGACGTCGGAAAGCTACTATCGCCAGAAACCGCTCGTGCTTTTACCGATCGCGTCTCCCTTAAGCTCTCCAACACACCTCAATTCTCCACGCTATCAATAGAACAGCAGTGGAGCCTTTGCAAACAAGCCCTGAAAAGCTCTGCATCCGAAGTTTTGGGTTTCAAGGCTCCACCACGGAGAAACACCTGGTTCGATGACGAGTGCAGGAGGATTCGCACAGCGAAGCAGGATGCATATAAGGCCTCGCTGCATAAAAGAACAAGAGCAGCTCGTGAGGTCTACGAGTTAAAAAGAAGGGAGGAGCATAAGCTTCTTAGAAGAAAGAAGCCAGAGCACGGGAAGCGCGCGGTTGAGGATTTGGAGAGGTGTTACTGTAGGCGTGACGTTTGAAAGTTTTATCAACAGATAAAGCGAACATGCCAAGGTTATAAAGCCAGAACGGAAGCCTGCAGAGATGAGAACGGACAACTAGTAGTAGAATCGATGCTGAGAATATGGAAAACCACTTCTGCAGACTGTATAACGGCGAAGTTAGTCAATATACCGCTGTCAGGCAGAATGATCCATTTCCGTCCCCCTGACCTCGACGAAGTTAAGATTGCCATATCGAAGCTCAAGTCGAATAAAGCTGCTGGCGCAGATGGATTGTCTGCTGAGCTCTTCAAGGCAGCTGGGGATGACCTGGTTAGGAGCATGCACCAGCTCATCTGTAAGATATGTTCAAAGGAAGGCATGCCCGAGGAATGGAGTCTCAGCATCGTATGCCCGTTCCAGAAGAAAGGAGACCCCCCTGATTGCGCCAACTAAAGAGGAATAAGTCTCCTTAACATCGCCAACAAAATCTTCTCTGCCGTTTTGTGTGAACGCCTGAAGCCTTTTGTAAATAGGCTGATAGGTCCTTGTCAGTGCGGATTCAGGCCAGGGAAGTCCACCATCGACCAACTCTTGACACTACGGCAGATCCTGGAAAAACCCAACGAGTTTCACGTCGACACTCACCACCTATTTGTCGACTTCAAAGCCGCATACGACAGTGTAATTAGAGACGAGCTATACAACGCTATGTCTACCTTTGGCATATCTGCTAAGCTCGTCAGACTATGCAGGATGACTTTGGAGAGTGCTCGCCGCTCCATCCGAATCGGTGAACACCTTACCGGTAGCTTTGAACTGAAAAAAGGATTTAGGCAGGGCGATGCGCTGTCGTGTGATTTCTTCAACATCATATTAGAAATGATTGTGCAAAAATCACTGGCCAATACAAGAGGCACAATCTATTTCAAATCCTCGCAACTCCTTGCATACGCCGACGATATTGACATAATAGGTAGATCAAAGCGAGATGTCAATGAGGCGTTTGCGAGTATTGAGATGGAGACGGCGAAAATTGGTTTGGCGGTAATTGAGGCCAAACTAAATATATGCTGTCATCAAAAAAGGACGCTCGCCACCGACGTCTTGGCCAGAACGATTGTATTGGCAGATGTGACCTAGAACAACGACATCAGTTCCGAAATCAAACGCAGAATCACTCTTGCCAATCGCTGTTTCTTTGGGCTCAGGAGGCAACTGAGTAATAGAGCACTCTCCCGAACGACAAAGTTGACTCTATATAAGACCCCTATCATCCCGGTCCTGTTTTACGGCGCAGAAGCATGGACACTATCAAAAGCGGATGAGGAGGCCCTTGGTCGGTTCGAGAGAAAAATTTTGCGCGTGATTTTCGGGCCTATAAACGCAGACG
Organism: Eumerus sabulonum; assembly: GCA_951905685.1. Classification (NCBI taxonomy): domain Eukaryota; kingdom Metazoa; phylum Arthropoda; class Insecta; order Diptera; family Syrphidae; genus Eumerus; species Eumerus sabulonum. The sequence goes on along the minus strand of OX645062.1, from coordinate 49,552,352 downwards.
GGGGATGGAGGAAAAGATTTAACCACGAACTTTACAGGCTGTACAGCGACATGAGTCTAGTCAGGCGTCTACGGATTCAACATCTAAGATAGCTGGGCTATATAGAGCGAATGGACACCACAGCTCCAGCCCGGAGAGTCTTTGAATCCAACCCCGATGGACGAAGAAGCAGAGGACGGCCGCATTTAAGATGGCGCACACAGGTGGAAGCGGACCTCAGCCAACTGGGTGTGCGGCAATGGAAATGGCTAGCAAAAGATCGTGCTAGTTGGAGGGGCATGTTGGTTGAGGCCCAGGTTCACGCCGAACTGTAGCGCCCATTAAGAAGAAGAAGAAAGGTCATCTTCAACCGACTAGTCCAACAGTCCCAACCTTTCTGACATTTTTCAAATTGGTACTATCGACTCCCGAATTCTAGTATTTTCTATAAATGTCAGAAAGCATTTGCCGCTATCGATTCACCTGCTGCAATTCGACACGTTTCCGTGCTCAACCGATAACAGATACATGCTCATTTGTCGGGTCATATATGTAGTACCTGTCAAAAATCCAAAATCCTCAATTCATCTAATTTTTCTCACCTCATAATTCCTGACAATTCATTCCAGTCCAGAACACACCAATCATTCACAAGCATTAATTGCATCAAGCGCTCCTCATAAACAGAACCGATTCCAAGTCCTCATATGTTGCCCCGTCCGTTTGTCGTCATGATAAACTGCGTCAAATCTCTTAATTAATCTCGGCACGCACGTAAATTAGAATTTGGTCCGAAAATAATTCGAACATCTCCCTACCGTCCATGGAATTTGAAAAAAAAAATCGGCTTGCAGCATGTGTCGCAGATACATATGTGTGCCACCAATGAAAATGGGTACGTCACAATTTGATTAATGTCAAATGGCTTGTGGCTTTTTGGTCACAAACTTTAATTATGGCCACGAACCAATGCAGTTACGATAATTCTGACACCTCCGGTGACGTTTGCTACATTACATGCACACAAATCTAACGTTCCAGTCAACTCGAAGGCACTCGACAGAGTCATAAACGCAAGTGATGCAGTCCGTTTGGTGATCTTTCCAACGATGAAAGGGAAATAAATAACGGTGTGACCTAAATCGATTGGAAGCAGAAATTGAAGTTCAAAAAACAATAAAAGAAAGCGCGAGTGAATTATGTTGATTATCTTTCTAAATTTAAAATGTCCATCGCCCCCATCATAGCGCATGACATTACTCGCCGACTTTTGAAAGGAAATGACGCAAGCCGCTGACTGGAAAACTCGGCAAAGAAAACCAGTTCGCCCATCGATTTTGGAGCAACAACAGAGCATGGTGCTATGCTTATCCATGGCAATGTCGAATGGATGAGATGTCATACCGATGTATACGCGCGCGAATTGAATACGCGTCAAACTTATACTATGTGCATGGAGGTATGTTGAGATGCGTGTGGGCTGCCGTTTTCGGCCCACTTGATTGGCACCGTGGGTTTGGTGTGGTGTAAAATGGATTTCCAATGACTAAGGCTAAGAATAAAACGGATCGTTTCGACCTACAAAACGTTTGTTTTGTTTTTGGTTCTCTTTGAAGTGCGATTACATTTAACGAAGCGTGCAAAAGGTTGTCGCGGTAATGCGTGTGCGTGGCAGTTGTGAAGGAATGGAATATAACTAGTTGAGAGGGCACAACCTGTTCTTGGGTATAAAACAGTCGGCCAAAAGGGAAAGACGATTAAGAATTTGACAGTTGAATGATTGTTGTGTGTGGAAAAGTGATGTCATTTGATCTATTGGTTGCACTAATTCAGATCTTAATAATTTTTACGATCGAAAGTATAGACGAAAGGCTTGGAAATTTGGATGACTATATACCACGACGCGTACAAGATCCTCTCTGCCGTACTGTGTAAGTGCCTGAAGCCGTTCGTGAACAATCTGATAGGTTCCTACCAGTGTGGTTTCAGGCCAGGAAAACCCACGATAGACCAAATATTTACACTACGGCAGATCTTGGAGAAGACCCATGAGATCCAGGTTGACACGCACCATCTTTTCGTCGACTTTAAAGCCGCGTATGACAGTGTTTATAGAGACGAGCTATACAGAGCCATGTCATGTTTTAACATTCCTGCCAAACTCGACAGACCGTGCAGGATGACTATGGAGAACTCTCGCTGCTCCATTAAGGTCGGAGGTGAACTAACCGCCCCTTTGATGTTAAAAAGGGTTTTAGACAAGGTGGCGCACTGTCATGTAATTTCTTTAACATTATTCTTGAAAAGATCGTGCGGGACTCTGCGGCCAATACAAGAGGTACGATCTACTTCAAGTCCACACAATTGCTTGCCTACGCCGCTGACATTGACGTTATTGGATGGACAAAGCGAGACGTCAATGAGGCGTTCGCAAGCATTGAAGCAGAAGCGACTAAAGGGGGTCTAAGGGTAAATGAGGACAAGACCAAATATATGCTGTCATCCAAGAAAAACGCGCAACACCGCCGTCTTGGTCAGAACGTCACCTTCGGCAGCTAAATTTTTGAAGTAGTCAAGGACTTCGTCTACCTTGGCTCGATAGTGACGAGCAGGAACGACACCAGCGCTGAGATAAAACGCAGAATAACTCTTGCCAACCGCTGCTTCTTCGGGCTCAAGGGGCAACTAAGTAGTAGAGCCCTCCCTCGAAAAACCTTAATCATCCCGGTCCCCCTCTACGGAGATGAGGCTTGGACGTTATCAAAAGCGGATGGAGGCTCTTGGGCGTTTCGAAAGAATTCTGCGTGCAATCTTTGGTCCCGTTTATGTAAACGGAGAGTGGAGGAGGAGATTCGACCAAAAACTGTACGGGCTGTACAGCGACATCGGCCTGGTTAGACGTCTTCGGATCCAACGTCTAAGATGGCTAGGCCATGTAGAGGGAATGGACATCAACGCTCCGGCCCGAAGAGTCCAACCCCGAGGGACGACGCAGCAGAGGACGACCGCATTTAGGGTGGCGCGTACAGGTGGAAAGGGACCTCAACCAACTGGGCGTGCGGCACTGGAAGCGGCTGGCCAAAGATCGGGCCGACTGGAGAGGCTTGTTGGTTGAGGCCCTGGTTCACCCCGAACTGTAGCGCCATCAAAGTCAGTAAGTAAGTATATACCACGCCCAAGGCTTCAGTAACTTCCTGAATTGACGGCGGGCGGAAAGTGATGCCAATCACTTTAATTCTATAGTCAAATTTGCTCTTCAGAAACAGATATCGATCAATCCATTCCGTGAATTCAAACAAAGCTTTCTATTGAACAGAACAACATAAAACCATTTTTCTGATAAATTCCTTACAAGGAGTGCACCGTTGAGCAACGCCCTGCTCATCCAACTTTATTGCCATCTGCAACAGATTTATTCAGTGCTGCAGAGGTCAAAGCAGAGCGATTACATGGGGCGGTAACACAGCTTATTCTAACATGGTCTAGACAAATTTCCTGTGTTCTGTGCCATTTTTGATTGCCATCGTTGCGATCTTCATCTTATGGCTGGCTGACTCGTACGGCACAGGCGGATGCACAAGCCGCTAAACATATTAATGATATGTTGGAGTTGGCTCTTTCCATCTATACATCCATCCATTCATTCATTCATCGTACTTATGCATGCAGCTGGTGTATTCACGAAAAAATCTAAAGAAGAGACGAACGAAAAATTAAACTAAACCGCAGAGATCGTGAACGATTGGCACACAAAGTCATTGCAGAGGAGCACAAACAAGTCAAAGTGCTTGGCAAGTGCGGCCTGATGGTGTGGTTTTTCCGCCCTCTGATCAGACGTACTGTCGAATGCAACTATCCGAAAAGGAGCAACTCGAAAGTATCCGAAAATAACTCGCAAAGTAATTATCCGTAGCGAGCTCTAACTCCAGCGCACAGGAAACGCTTGCTGTGACGCATGCCTATACGTTTCATACAGCAGCCGATATGACGGCCGTGACGATGATGACGACTTCAGGGTAAGTTGTTAATAGTCGATCCACGCGCACATTGAGTCTGTAAAGCGACTTTATGTGCCGGACTTGACTTAATGGTACGGCTGTGTTGTGTCGCACGAGTTGGCGGGGGGGGGGGTTTGGGGAAAAGTGCGAACTTATAACGAAACCAAAGCGAACAATCTCACGTACAAATTCACATAAAAAATAAACAATAGGGTTATGACGGTGGTTTTGGTGAAGAGAGGAGGGAATCAGTGGTAATCTTGTTTTGACCCTGACAGGTTCCTTGCTGACAGGTTTTCACCAATCGTCAGGTAAGGTACACAAACGCTGGTTCCACGATTTCGCAGTTCTATAGTCCGAATGGTGGGACCGCAGGTCCACATGGATCCAGTGAAATTCACATTCGACGCTAGCCTTATTCGGGTCGAGGAGCGTTTTATTTGTTTGGTGTTTGATTTTTTTGTATCTTGTTTTCTTTTTTATCTTCATTTTGGACAGACAAATGTTGTTTGCAACATGTTTGCCCTTTCTTGGAGAATAAGTGGTTCCCGATGTGTTTTCATTCCTCAACTGGGGGATTATCACTTGCCTCCTTTGTGTTGTTTGGAATTGATTAGATGTGTACACATGACGCACGATAGTGGATTTGTTAGACTATTGCTTGGGATAGATTAAGTCGTAAGTGAAGCTGAAAATTGCCGGGTAATTAGAGTCAATTGTGAATGGGCTCAGCTAAGCTGGAGTATGTTTGCTTTCGCACGCCTGCCGTGGTTTCGCATGGACATATTCTAGTGCATTGGATACAATGGGAGAACAATGGGCGTTTTCCATTAGACTAAGTTTTCGGGTCGGGCTCACGCGGTCCATATCACTCTTGGAATTTCCAACAACAAATTCTAATCTCACGCTCTCAGTACACATTTCCAATTGCGTGGCAGCCACACGATCACTATCTATAAGGAAACGCCATACTCACAGAAAGATCTTTGAGCTTTTTATCAATTTCAAGCAAACGTGCTTCTAGATATCAAATAAATTCGCATTCCGAGTTTGAATCTGACGCAATTCAACGAGGCGGTCGAGTTGTTTTGCCATTAAAATTCAAATGCTGGTGCCAAACTTAGTCTACAATGACTTTGTTATGCTTTGTGTACATCCAAGATCTCGTTAGACGGGTTTTTTCACATTTTATTTGCTTTGGTTAAACCAAATATCACCGATGACGTAGTCAGGCACATATAAGGCATAAACTGTGTATCTAGAATGACCATGCAGAGCAATTGAGCCAACAGTCAAGTCGAAAACAACGAATAACGAAAAAAGTATATTGTCGAGATCCATTAATTGGCAATTCGTCAGTTTGTTGGTTGAATTGAATCTGGTAACGTAGATCGAGGATACATTGAACTCTAGCGGTGTTCTATTACGAGCTGAATTGGTGCTGAATTTCAAGTATTGTACAACTCTCGGTGAGGAAGCTGTTGGACATGTCTGTGTGTTGATTAGCGAATTGTTGATGCTATGCGGAAACGAATGTCAATGATCGAGCAATTGGCTCAAGTCAACTATGTCGTCGAAGAGTTTGGAAAAAGGTCTTATTCGGGTCCATGCGTTGAGAATTTGCCTCTGTGCTGTTTATTCTGTTCACTGTAAACTTTTTTGATTGGCCTTATTAAGTCAACTCGTTTAGATAACTAGAGAGTGTTTCTGTGTAGATTCTTGCTGAATGCTAGCATGTATAAAGGAACAAACGATGAACAATTAGACATCTTATTGTGGATAAGTTCCGAGCTTGGTGCAATTTTTGGCGAAAAATGTCGCCTGCATGTCACACTTGCATCCAGGAGATCCTCCACATGATTTATGACTTTGTAACTGAGCTTTGTAGTGAGCTTTGACAGAAGACTTAACACTGCGGAAGATCGACATGACCCACGTAAGTTTGATTTATTAAAATTATGATTTCCGCCATCGACTTCTTTTTTCGAGTAGTATTCTCACCCGAGGTTTTTTAAACACTCGGTAACACTCAAAGATTCGATTCCTTCAAGAAAGATCTATAAGATGTAATCATCAATATACAATTCCTGAGGTGCAGGTGCCTCCATAGGTACACCACTTATGTTTCGAGATAGACAAACTGTAATTTGTACGTTCTGGTGTACGAGATAGTGCCTCAATACCCAAGCATCGAAATGAGTTGATCAGAACACTGTTTTTGGTATAAACCACGTCGAAAACCATAGAAAATGTGCACGGAAAAGTTCCCGAATCTCTTCTTTGACTGCGTTGACCGGCGGAAACCAAGAGTGGTTACAGGTATACGGTGGGAGAAACTACAGAGCAGTGAGATGCGGCAACACTTCGCACGACACATATCCGAAAGGTTTGAGCAAACTCCCACTGTTCCATCGCATGTAGAGGAAGAATGACGACTATTTTCACTGCACGGGATGTTTGTGGAGAGAAGCGGCTTGGTGTGGCGGCTGATGGTGAGAAAAGAACAGCGTGGTTTAAAACACCCGGAGTTCAAGAAGCCATCAGAGAGAAGAAGAAGGCCTACAGAGACTGGATTCTCTTGGGGGACTCTGTTTCTCGTGACCGATACACTGTGGCGCGAAGAACTTGCAAATTTGCTGTGCGAGCAGCTAAAGAGCAGTCCTGGAAGGAGTTCGGCGAAAAGTTGGAAGGCGACCATAGATCTGCGAAAAAGGTGTTCTGGCAAACCATTCAACCAACCAACATAATCGAAGGAGTTAAATCCAAAGATGCTGTGTTGCTTACCAAGGAAAGGGACATCTTACGCAGATGGAGCGATCCCTTTTCGTAGCTGCTCAATCCCGAACAGGGCACTGAGGGGGACAGACCTATAGTCTTGAGTGTGGCGGAGAATAGTCCAACGGTGGAGGAAGTCATTTTAGCGATTGAATCGCTAAAAGTTGGCAAATCCGCCGGTGAGGATGAAGTTCGGCCAGAAATGCTTATGGCAATGGGTGAAGAGGGAGTATTATTTCTCTCTCGTGTCATTAAGGTGGCCTGGGAATGCGGTGAGACACCTAGCGATTGGCAGACTGGGGTGATTGTCCCTCTTTTCAAAAAGGGGGATAAAAAAGAGTGTTCCAACTATAGGGGAATATCTCTTTTAAGTGTCCCCGGTAAAGTCCACGCTAAGGTGTTGGAGGCGCGCTCTAGAGCTATGGTCGAAACAAGGATAGGGAATGAACAGTGCGGGTTTCGTCACGGCAGAAGTACAACCGACCAGCTTTTCACTCTAAGAATGGTACTCGAGAAGGCTTGGGAGTTTATTTATTTTATTTATTTACTTGTTTATTGTCATAAGACGTATGACCGAGTTCATCGAGGTAAACTCTGGAGTGTTCTGCAGGAGTATGGGATTGATGGTCCTCTGTTGAGGGCCATTCAGTCTCTATACACAAACTGTAGCAGCTGCGTTCGGGTTAACGGTAGTAAATCAACACAGTTCACCGTGGGCGTTGGACTTTGCCAAGGGTGCGTCTTGTCACATTTCCTTTTCATTATATATATTGACTGGATGTTGCAGCGCTGTCGAGGCAAGGAATGTTTTACATTGGGAGAGTTGAGGATAGGCCATCTTCTTTTTGCAGATGGAACTTCAGCGCGCGCTAGATAGGCTTGTAGCCGTATGTGCTGATGCTGGAATGAGGGTTAACGTGGATAAATCCGAGGTTATGGTTATTTCCAGAACACCTGTCCAATGCACTCTACATGTAAGTGGAGTCCCATTGAAGCACGAGTAATGGGAGGAGTAATACTGAGCTTTCCTGCAGGTTTAGCCAAGCTGCGTCAATTTCGAAACAGCTTGGAAGATCTGTAATCAGGAAGACCGAGCTTGGTGTCAAAGCCAAGTTAGCGGTTTTTAACTCAGTATTTGTTCCAACTCTCCCCTATGGTCATGAAATGTGGGTATTGACCGAAAGAATAAGATCGCGAATACAAGCTGCCGAAATGAGATTTCTTCGTGCTGTTGTGGGAGTTACTCGCCGGGATAGGCTGAGAAACACGGCAGTGCGCAGGGAGCTCAATGATGAGCAGCTGCTTCTCCGAACGGCTTCTATGGTTTGGTCACGTGGGACGAATGTCGCCATCATCACGACTTCCGAAGCGTGCCTTGGATGCAATACCATCAGGCAGGTTGGATCTAGTCCAAAAACTCGCTTGGGTGCGCTTGGGCATAGCTCCTGATGAGTTAGAGTCTATGACGGAGGATCGAGTGGCCTGTAGATCACGCGTGCGCGCATTGCCCCCGCGACTCTTGTAGTGGAACATGCGGGTCACTGAAAATGTATGTATGTATTTAGTCATAACTCGGGAACTGCCAATACTGCGTCGTTTCTGTCTTGAAAGGGGGCTCTTCCTTTCAGCTTACATGCGATGCTGAAGTCGACAGTTCTCATTGATTGTGTGTTGTGCCTTCTTTCTAAAAAAATATTATTTTTAGTTGCGTTGTATAAATGAGTGACTAATATTACCAGCAACACACTGAGATTAAATTTTTAGTGAAATCTAGTGAAAAACTCTCGGAAATCCTCCAAAAAGTGCAGGTGGTGTATGGAGACGAGTGTATGTCGAAAACGAAGAAGGGCCGTGAATCAGTAGAAGAGCTCTCGTACAGCGGCATTGTTCATTGTGAACAATAACCGACCAGACAGTGATTGGACAGTTCTATATTGGCGTCCTGAAGAGGCTGCGAATACCCGCTTTCCGTATGCGATTCGAACTCGCTAAGGAGGCCTGGATTTTGCGTCACAGCAATGCGTCGCCCCCTTCCTCGTTGATTGTGCAAGAGTTTTTTACCGAAAAAAAAAAAACATCCAGCCCATTGCCACTATATTGCCTGGTGTGACCATTTTATATTTCCCAAGATGAAGTCACACCTTAAGGGAACTTATAATGACGGTGTAAAGAAGTTCAAGGATGCAGTGACCATGGTTCTGAACGAGTTAACTTCATAGGACTATCAAGGGTGCATCGATCAAGGGAGCAACGTTGGAATCGTTAGGTAGAGTAAGAGGGGGCTATTGTGAACGTGCAATAAAGTTAAATCTCTTATTTTTTGTTTACAAATTCCCGGAACTGAATTGCTGTGGTGCAATGGTTAATATCACCAACTGTCGAGCCAAGGTCTGTAGCTCAAAGTATGTCCAAAGTCAAGAAGTTGAACTCCTATATCGAAAAATTGTGCAACACAGCTCTTATGAATGGGAAGTGATAAAAAATACTGATGAAGTCAACACTCACAGTATATGGTCACTTCAAATTCATACTCTGTGTGTGCAGTTCTAATGTAACACCATAATGGCATGGACAATTTGCTGGGAACTAAAACCAACATGAAAATTCAGTCGAGTTCCTCTCCTCATATCAAGGACAACCACCACTGGAGAGTAGTGAACGAACAACTTCGATCCAAACCTCTGTTCAACTTGTGTGATAAACATTATAAGAATTTTGAACCTGCGCGAAATATAATAAAAAGAGACAAAAACAAGATGTAAATATTTGAGCAGAGCATTTCTCGATATACATATGTTTAAGGACATCGCCTGTAACTAAGTCGCAGCCTGGGGCTTTATTAGGCTTGAGGGATTTCATAACATTTTCCAGTTTGGAAAGCATAGCTCGCGTCATTCTGTATTCCCCGGTCATTTCAAGAGTATTGCTATTGTCAGGTAGCGGTTGTCCTCTGAATGGTTTGAAGGTTCCAGCAAGATATTCAGCGAAAACTTCAGCCTTTCCTTCATCGCCTTTCGCCCATTAATTTTGATCTTTCCTTGTTGGTGGTGCCTGCAGCTTATGCTTTTTGATACCTATAACCAGGCTCAAACTATCAAAAATGAAGTACTAAAAATCCAAACAACAAAACAATCATCCACTACTAAGGAGATTCGCCGTTCGGAATCGGCAATAAACAGTAGGTCCCTTTCATCCACGGAAAAATAAAATCACACACAACACGGCAACCCAGGTCATTGAGAGAAACTTACTTACTTACTTAGGTGGCGCTACAGTCCGTGGTGTACATGGGCCTCAACCAACAAACGTCTCCAGCTGGCACGGTCTTTAGAAAACAGCGCCGCACGCCCAGTTGGTTAAGCTCCGCTTCCACCTGCGTGCGCCACCGCAGATGCGATCGTCCTCTGTCGCGCCTTGCTTCCGGAGTGGATTCGAAGACTCTTCAGGGCGGAGCTTCATTTTCCATGCGCTCTACATGGCCTAGTCACCTCAGACGCTGTATTCGTAGACGTCGTACCAGGCCGATGTCGCTGTACAAAAAGTACAGTTCTTCATTAAATCTTCTCCTCCATTCTCCGTTTGAACAAACGGTATCGCAAATATAGCGCGGAATTTTCTCGAAACGACCAAGGGCATCTTTGTCCGCTTTTGATAAGGTCCAAGCCTCCGCGCTGTAAACGAGGACTGGGATGATTAAAGTTTTACATGTATAGTGTCACCTTGGTTTTCCGAGAGAGATCTCTTCTTCTCAATTGCCTCTTGAGCGCAAAGAAACAGGGCTGGCAAGAGTGATTCTGCCTTTTATCTCAGCGCTCGTTTTGTTGTCGCCGGCCATCGGTGAACCAAGGTAGACGAATTCCTTGGCCGCTCCAAAGTTATACGTATCTGCCCACGGTGACATTCTGGCCAATACGTCGGTGTTGCCAGATGTCTCCTTTTGATGAAAGCAGATATTTGGTTTTACCCTCATTAATCTTAAGATCCATCTGAGCCGCTTCTACCTCAATGCTTACAAAGGCCTAATTGGCGGTTTCAGACGTTCACACAATACGGTGGAGAAGATCTTGTATGCGATGTTAAGGAGACTTATTCCCCTGTAGTTGGCGGGGTTATAGGGGTCTCCTTTTTTATGGACCGGGCAAACGATGCTGAGATTCCATTCGTCGGGCATGCTTTCCTCCGACCATACCTTGCAAATGATATGGTGCATGCACCTTACCAGCTCATCTCCAGCCGCTTTAAAAAGCTCAGCAGATAGGCCGTCGGCGCCGGCGGCTTTATTAGACTTAAGTCTTGATATCGCTATTTTGACTTCGTCTAGGTCGGGTGGACTGAATCCTGTTACATCGTCGCCTCTTACGAATGGCTCGTTTTGCCTGACAGCGGTATCTTTTCTATCATCGCTGTTATACAGTCTGCAGAAGTGGTCTTTCCAAATCCTCAGCATCGACTGCGACTCTACTACCAGTTCTCCATTTTTACCCCTGCAGGCCGCCGCTCTGGCTTTGTAGCCATGGCATGTTCGTTTTACCTTATTGTAAAACTTACGGGCGTCATTCCTGTGGAAGCATCTCTTCATCTCCTCGATCTCACGCTTTCCGTGCTTTCTCTTCTTTCTTCTGAAAAGCGTGTGTTCCTTTCTTCTCTTCTGCTCATAGATTTCGCGGGCAGCACTCGTCCGTCGTTGCAGCATGGCTTTATATTGTTATATAATGACAATGAATTGCGTTTCCACCCGTTTGCAAGAATTGCATAGAAAGTTCCATTTCCCACACTTGGTGTTTGTACCCAAACACCGCGTGTGTTATGGAACTTTCTCCAGCCCTTTCTCCAACTCTCCACCTACTCTCCACCTTGATCTTCTTAAGAAGATCTTGATTGGAGAGTCATCACTCTAAGTTCGGCAGTCGTTGTGGTAGGTCAAATAAAGAAAAAGCTTAAAGTTAACATTGTGTTTTATTTAAACGATCGTAAGCAAACTATTATAAAAGTGGCGCAGTCGGAAAACTCTGGTGGCTATAACAAATAAAATAGTGTGATAAAAAAAACCAACATAAAAAACTAGAACTTGAAATAAAGATTTACCGTGTTACAAAAAAGTGTTGAACTCCACGTAAAGTGGGACTCTTTAAAGCACGCGTGTTTCAATTTAAGATCAGTGTTTTTGTTGTATGTTGCACAAAAAAAAAAAATAAAGCCACCTTGTTTAAGAAAACTCCCAACCGTAAACGGGAAAAACGACAATACCAGTGCAAATAAATAAAATCGGTCAGTGTGAAAAAAAAAAAAAAAAGTGACGTCATATTTAAGCACGCCACGCCATGTCCAAGTAAGGCCATAGCCATGCAATAGACGCCATATTAAGAAAAAAAAAAAACCAAGCCAAGCTCGAGTAAGCGACGCTATCTTGAAAAAAAAAAAAAAAAAAAAAAGACGACGCCATCTTTAAACAGTGTATTTCCCCAAGCTACGTTAATTCCAAGCAAGTAACGCCAACCGAAAAAGAAAAATTCGAGAGGAAAAGAAGAAAAGTAAGTACCTTAATAATCGATCATCATGGAAGCTTTAAATTTAGCAGATAGATTTAGAATTACTTTAGATTTAATAAATAAAATTCCTGAATTTAATGGAGGTAGGGATTGTTTAATAGATTTCCTGGATAGGGTCGATTCACTATTACCCACGCTAGAAGCATTCGACGGGAATACGATTGCAATTTTTACGGGTTATATTAAAGATAAAGTTGTAGGGAAAGCTAAAGGTGAGCTCCAAAAACATGGAAGGATAACTTCCTGGAATGTAATGAAGGAGATTTTAATAAATAGTTTTGGAGAAAACACTTCGGTTGACAAATTAATCGACGAAATTAGGACAACGCGTGTTGTAACGACAATTGAAGATTTTTACCACAACATTAACAACTTCCTAAGTAGAATTAATAATATATATTTGTTAGGAAATAATCGAATTGATCAACCAATGATCGATTCCAATAATAGGATTGCCTTAACGGCTTTTATAAACAATTTGCCAGAACCCACTAAGTCTATAATATTGAGTCGAAATCCGACATCTCTAAACCAGGCGTATAAGATTATCGTTGAAATCAATCACCAATTTGATGGGCCTAGTAGTGCAAGAGCTCAAATTGAATCGAGGCAGACAAACCAAAACAACTTTGGTCAGCAGACACTCAACACACAACCCACTGGCAATAGAAATTGTTATTTCGGTAATCGCACGCGACAAAACAGAGACTATGCCTTAGAATGCAACCAAAACAGCAATCGAAATGGACCATCAAGACAATACAATAACGGACATTATAGTAACAACGGAACACAAACAAGACAATATAACACTAGTGGACAACAGAGACAATACAATAATTACGTGCGCAGTGGTCAGTTACCACAGAATAACATGCACATACAGAGTGATCGGTCACATCAAACAAGACGGACTAATAACGCTGAACCCATGGACATTGCACTTAATGAACAATCAAAATACAACGATTCGCTCAAATTTTCCAATAAATCGCCAAAACAACTTCCCTATATAAAAATAAAAACCGCCCTAAGACCTTTAAGATTTATTATAGATTGTGGCGCAGAGTACAGCATTATAAACCAACATTTATGCAATCCAAAGTGGAAAATACCTTCTAAGAGTCACACCATTAGGGTACTTGGCCGCAATATCTTTACAAACACAGAATACAGAATCCCTTTATTTAACGAGTTCAATAGAAATAATTGTTTTGTCAACTTCCTAGAATTTCAATTCCATGATTACTTTGACGGCTTGATAGGTAACAATATTCTGCTCCCACTGAATCCAGTTATTGATTATAAACACCGAACCTTAATCACAGACGAAGCAAACATCCCCATTTACTTCAATGAAGATGAGGAAGCTTATTCTCATCGTTATCACAATTATGAAACCTTAAACGTGCTCTGTGTTGAAGCATTCGAAAACCAAATAAACAGTAAGGTTTTCGCAAGTCATTTGAATAATTCTGATTCTTTCAAACTAAAAACCCTAATCTATTCCTATAAACCAATTTTCTATAAGGAGGGCGACTCCCTGACATTTACCAGCAAAATAAGACATCAAATTAATACCAAAAACGAAATCCCAACATACAGTAAACTTTACCGCTATCCTGAAATCCATACAAATGAAGTTGACAAACAAATAAAAGAAATGTTGAACGAGAAAATAATTGTGCCCAGCAATAGTCCTTACAATTCGCCGCTTTGGGTTGTCCCCAAAAAGGCTGACGAGTCCGGGTCAAAACAATGGCGAATTGTTATTGATTATAGGAAATTGAACGAACAGACAATAGAGGACAGGTTTCCGATGCCCAACATTGAGGAACTTTTCGACAAACTTGGCAAGTGCAATTATTTCTCAACAATAGACTTGGTCAAAGGGTATCATCAAATAGAAGTTGAACCCCGTGACAGAGCCAAAACTGCGTTTTCCACCAAATCAGGACATTATGAGTTCCTTAGAATGCCGTTTGGGCTAAAGAATGCCCCAGCGACATTTCAAAGGTTGATGAATAGCGTACTAAGTGACTACATCAATAAGATTTGTGTAGTTTACTTGGACGACATACTGATATTTTCAACAAGTTTCGAAGAACACCTCGATTCGCTTAAGAAAATATTCCAGAAACTCAAAGAGTCCAATCTAAAAATCCAAGTAAATAAGTGCCATTTTGCGGAATTGTCGACAAACTTCTTAGGACACGTTATCACTCATAATGGAATCAAACCTGACCCAAATAAAATCAAATCAATAATGAAAATTGAACTACCAACTAACGTTAAAGGTATTAAGCAATTTCTAGGAATAACCGGGTATTACCGGAAGTTCATTCAGGATTATGCCAAAGTTGCTTATCCTATGATAAAATACCTTAAAAAATCCGAACGCATCAATGTCGCAAATACCCAATACATAAAAGCATTTAACAAATTGAAAACCTTACTTACATCTGAACCTATTCTTCAAAGCCCTGATTTCACTAAACGTTTCATTTTAACTACTGACGCATCGCAGTATGCACTAGGGGCTGTGCTAAGTCAGAACAACCACCCAATCTGTTATGCTTCGCGTACACTCAATAACCATGAGCGCAATTATTCTGTTATTGAAAAAGAGCTCCTCGCCATAGTCTGGTCCGTCAAGTACTTCAGAACATATCTGTATGGACGAAAGTTTACAATTCGTACAGATCACAAACCCTTAACTTGGCTAAATGGTATCAAGGAGCCAAATATGAAGTTACAGCGGTGGAAAATTTTTCTGAACGAATATGATTTCGATATCGAGTACCTTAAGGGGAAAGAAAACTGCGTAGCTGATGGCCTTAGCAGGTGTATCAAATATGAAAATGAACAAAACAAACCAGGTTCAAGTATTAGCGAAGAAGTTAATCTTCAAGGTTTATTTAATAACGAGGCGGCTCCAAGCAGTAGTTTCAGTAGTAATGAAGAAGTTACATCCCTGACTACTAAGACCAGAAATAATAACAAAGATGTTATATCCACTGGTGCTACCGTTCATAGCGCAGAGGAAGACGACTCTCGGCATATATACATTACTGAAAAACCTGTTAACTTGTTCAAAAATCAAATATATTTAAGTTATGGCACAGAAGAAAAAATCACTATGAAAATCGTACATAAAAAAATTCAAAATAACATTCAACTAGACAAAAAGAAAGATAATTTGCTAAACATAATGAAAGGTTTTCTGATTAATAAAGGTCTATATTGCATCTATTGTGATTTCATGCCACTCTTCTTAAGATTTCAAAAATTATACGTCCAGTACTTTTCGATGAATAACAATTTAAGGTTGCTAAGATCATGCATTAAACTGAAAGATATCACAGACAGAAACGAAATTATTACCATAATCCAAAACGAGCACATAAGCAAAAACCATAGGGGAATAAACGAAATATTTTTTGAACTGAAAGAGTTGTATTTTTACCCAAACTTACAAGTTGAAATTCAAAAATTCGTTAATAACTGTGAAGTTTGTAATATTGCTAAACACGATCGACAGCCTTTAAAAATCCCTATGCAAGTTACAGAAACACCTAATCATTTCAATGACATAGTACATATCGATATTTGGTTCCCCGAAAGAAAAAAAAATGTATTTAACAACTATCGATAAATTTTCTAAATACGCGACTATTCATTATTTAGAAGACAGGACCTGGATATCTATTTTAAATGCAATTAAGCAAAGAATTCAATTTTTAGGGAGACCAAATAAAATTATATCTGATGGTGAACCTTGCATAGTACACTCAGCAGTCGAACAGTATTTAAAAGAAAATGATATAATGTTCCATAAAACAACAGCTTCTCTTAAAACAGGCAACGCAGATATTGAGAGGTTACATGGAACGCTGAACGAGCATTTAAGAATTAAGAACGCAACCAAAGACAGATCGGAATTAGACGAAAAGTTGTTTAACATAATTAACATCTACAATTCTACTATACATTCAACAACTAAACATCGACCTATCGACTTCATTTGTAAAAATTTGAGTAAAAAAGATATCGCCATGTTGTCTGCAAAGTTAAAAATTGATAAAGAAGCTAGAACTAACAAAAGAAACATAAAAACAGATTCTTGTCTAAATCAATGTATGAATATAGTTAAAAACCGGACCGTCGTCAAATGTAAGCCAAAGTACAAGAAATTGGCGAAATTTTCAGTAGAAGGTAATTATGTTGTCGACAATTCCACAAAAAGGAATACAAAATATTACAAAAAACAACTGAAACGCAAATATAAATATCAGGATACATAATTTTATACCATAGTTTACAGTTCAATATCAATTCAATTTGAAAAAAAAAAAAAAAAAATATTTTTCCATTTCCCACATTTCTACTATACTTCTCGTCCCATCTTACTTCCGTTTCTCTATTCTGTTTTTCCAAATCACTTCTTCCTTTTTTTTCTCAAATTCATAATATAGGTAACTTTAACTTGCAAGAGCAATGAAAATACGATCGAGCGAAATATCAGATGCAGGGGTACGTTCTTGAGTTGTGCGTCCAGAGTTCAGTGCACAGTCCGTCTGTTTATGTGGGCGTGATCTATTGAGCTTTGCTTATACAATTGCCTACGAATACGAAGTTAAATAACTTTTTTCTGGTACTAAGTTTCCTTCCGTGTTGAGATATTTTCAGATAGTTTTAACAAAATGCTTCTAGTTTGGGAAATAGTACTGTACCTCTTGAAAAAGTTAATTTTGAGAAAAATTACAACAGAAAAATGTAAACTGAATAGTCTTAGCATCTATATATGTAATATGAATCTACTATCTACAAACAATTTCAATGTAAATAACAAAAATTGAATTGAGGCACATTTATTTATTGTAATTAAAGCCACAGACAGAACATTTTTAAATCACGATTTTGTAAGGAAATGAATGAATTTGACGAATAAAATATACTATGTCAAGAAGAAATAAAAACACGTATTCTTAAGTAACTAAGTCAATAGCAGTAAGTTATATTGAGTTAATATTTGTCAATCAAAATTATAATAAGTGTTGAATTGGAGAAAACATCAAACATTAAACTAATACAATAATAATAATTTTTGGGGACCAAAAATTCTTGGGGGTGGAGGTGTTATATAATGACAATGAATTGCGTTTCCACCCGTTTGCAAGAATTGCATAGAAAGTTCCATTTCCCACACTTGGTGTTTGTACCCAAACACCGCGTGTGTTATGGAACTTTCTCCAGCCCTTTCTCCAACTCTCCACCTACTCTCCACCTTGATCTTCTTAAGAAGATCTTGATTGGAGAGTCATCACTCTAAGTTCGGCAGTCGTTGTGGTAGGTCAAATAAAGAAAAAGCTTAAAGTTAACATTGTGTTTTATTTAAACGATCGTAAGCGAACTATTATAAAAGTATATGCCTCTTGTTTTGCTGCATGAGCTTGTTCGCATTGTTCATCGAACCAGGGGTTTCTAGGTGATGGCGATTTGAAACCCAGCACCTCTGAGGCAGCGTCTCTGACGACGCTCTGGCGATGCGCCCATTCCTGTTCTATTGTTTGTGCTGCTGTGGGGGGCGGATTTTGAGAGAGCTAAGAGGAGACACGATCGGCAAAGATTCTGGCACTCTCTTGCGATTGTAGCTTTCCGACGTCAAACTTACGTAGTCCTTCTTGACTCCTAAGCATTCTTGATATTCTCATTCATATCTTGACTACAACAAGGATCGCAATGTGATCAATCTTGTTGGTGGTCGATTGATCAAAAGACCGCCAGCTACCCTTGTGGATGTTGAGAGGAGGGAATCGCGTGCCTGCTACAAGGAGGCTACGCCCCGCTAGGAAACCGATCAACCGAAGTCCGTTGTCGATTGTGGGGTTATGGAGGCTACGCTTTCCAATGATCGATCTAAATATATCTTCTTTGTCCAGTTTTGCGTTGAAATATATCCTAGTACGATTTTGGTGTCATAACTAGGGCATTGGGCGTATGTGCGGTCAAGGAGATCATAAAAGTCATACTTGAGTCGATCATCTTTTTCTTCGGGGGGGCATATTAGTGTGATATTCCCCAGTGAACCCTTGTTGCGGATTGTTATGAGGCGTTCGGTTACATGCCGAAAGCTTAGGACTTTTTGCATAAGTCTACCTCGAATAACAAATCCGCAACCAAATAAGCGTTGCTTGTTTTCCTTGTAGCAATTACCGTAAAAGATGTTACAGTTTTTCGTCCGTTTTTTGCCTAGTCTATCCCATCGTACTTCTTGGAGCGCGGTAATATCTGCTTTGCAGCAATCCAGGATCTGTTCCAATTGATTGCCCGCACATGGCCTGTTGGGGGTCCTCACATTCCAGGTGCAGATTCGTAAATCCTTATTGTGTTTGCAGGGGTCGTCAACATTGAAATCGTCCATATCCGAGGCTTGTTGTCGATTCGTAACAATTAGCTTTTCCGTAATAGGGATGTTAACCCTAGGTAGGTAGATAGGTAGGATCGTAGCCTTCCCAGAAATGAGATGAACACACATAGGCCAGGGAGGCCCGTTGTGTAGCTACGAGGGGGCCTAGCCCCCTCTTAAGAATGGAATGGATGGTGAATGGATTCGACCTCCTCCTCGTCTAGACAGCTTCTGCAGAAATCATTCGGTACTATACCTAGCTTTTGCGCATGACTGCCGATAAGGCAGTGTCCGGTGATGACACCTATAACTTTGTAGATGTCAGTTCTTTTTAGGGAGATTAAACTCCTTGTCCGTTCATTGTCGAGCCGGGGCCAGATTTGCCTGGTGATGACGCAGGTAGGTCTCTGAGTCCATCTCGGCCCGGGCGAGATTAGTAAGATTAAGTTTAATGGTTGCAAGGGGTTTTCCCTCACAAGCCGCGATTGATTGTAGCGTCGTTCCCTGTTTGGCGAGTGTTCCCTTGAATGTCGCTGTGCCCTGGTACCCAGATAAGTTGTATGTTGAACTGTTCGGCCATCTCATTAAGTTTTTGATGTGTACACATAGGACACCAACGGCTTTAAGGCTGCTTGGCTATCCGTGAGAATGCGGCTATTCGTAGTGGATATCACGTTCCACTTCGGCCAAGACAAGGCCTCTTTAATTGCCAACAGTTCCGCCTGGAAAACGCTGCAGGGATTTGGTAATTTTAGGGCTTTATTCAGCTTAAGTTGTTTACAGAAGACTCCACTACCTACCCCGTCCATAGCTTTAGACCCGTCAGTGTAAAAGTCTACGCAGTATCTGCGGGGTTGAGTATGGCGGGTCCAGTTTTGTCTGTCCGGGTAAATCGTCATGAAGTTTTTTTCCAAAACCGTGGTGGGTTCTGTGAGGTCCAAGTTTACTGCCATGGTTAACCTGTTATTCAGGATGGAGGAGTGGCCAGTGACATAGCTCGTCCATTTCGAGTTGGCTTTTAGTCTAATGGCCGTGTGTGTGGCAATTTGTTTGCCGAAAGTATCGAGTGGTGCAAGGTCGAGTATCGTGTTAGGCGGAGCCGTTGGGGTGGACCTGGTGGCCCCGGTAATGCACATACACGTCAACTTTTGTACCTTCTCGAGTTGTTTGTATGTATGTTGTATGTTGTCTTGTCCAGTGCAGTCCGTCAGACTATCACTCCAAACATTAGTATGGGTCTAACGACCGTGATGTAGGGCTATAGGGTAATCTTGGGGTTGAATGGGCTTTCCTGCATGTGTAGAGAGCTATTGTTCCTTTTTTTAGCTCTTTCGATTGTGTTGCTCTTCCAGGATAATTTCCTGTCTAGTATGATGCCAAGGAACTTGGCATTGGAGGAATAGTTTAATCTGGTAGCAAGCAAAGTGATAGGGCAGTGTTCCGGGATTTTATGCTTTTTGGTGAGTAGCACCAGCTCCGTTTTCTGGGGATTCATCCTGAGCCCGTTGCTATGCGCCCATGTGCAAAGGATTGAGAATGCCGTTTGCATACGGTAATTCAATGTGGATAGGTATTTACCTGAGATTGAAATGGCAACGTGATCAGGGTAGGCAATAACGTCCAGGCCTTCTTTCTCCAGTCTAATTAGTAGTTCGTTTATAACTACATTCCAGAGAAGGGGTGAGAGAACCCCTCCTTGTGGGGTTCCCCTGGTAAACACTCTGGTGGTTATTTGGCTTCCCCATTTGGAATGAATCTTGCGTGTTAATAATAACTCGCTGATCAGCTTTATCAGAGTCCTCTCCACCTTTAGCTTTTTTAGCCCTTCTATTATTGCTTTCGGAGGGACGTTGTTGAAGGCGCCCTCTATGTATAGGAAGGCTGTTATAGTATATTCTTTAAGTTGGATTGATCTTTCGATTTTCCTCACTAATATATGCAAGGCTGTTTTGACAGATATGCCCTTACAGTAGGCGTGCTGTGTCTTAGAAATTAGGGAGGGATCCAAGTTGTGGCGTATGTGTAAGTCTATCAGCCTTCCAAAGTTAACCCTAAGCACAACCCCCAACTTGGAGGACCAGGTTGTTTTTATCCTAAGAACAACGGGCTGGACGCGCATTAGTTCACTGTGCGGCGGATGCCTGGGCAGCTATCCAGGAGGGGCCACTCGGTGCCTGTGTGTCAACTTTGACTGAGCAGGGACAGAGATCGAAGCTGGTGTTTGCTGTGTTAAATACGATCAGCTTCTTTGCTCTGTTTGCTCGCTCCCTCCCTCCCGGTTGAGAGAAGCTAGACATTGGTTATTCGGAGCTATAACACCACATACTTCTGAATGGTAACACGAAATTAAATGTTTTTCTTACTGTATGCACTTCTGTGGCATAGTACCTTTCGGACGGTATGCGTTTCATCCTTCTTCTTTTACTACAAATAATAAAAAATGTTCGACAAAATTCGTATGTACATATGTACGTATTTAAACAATTGTCATGACGTTAAGCCTTGCTTCCGTTCTGTGACTTTCTTATGATAACTTATAACTCTCCAAGCGCGCCATTTCATCCCACCATTCCATTCTTGGAGGTAATTTTGTTTGTTGCGTAATCTTCAGTAATCCATACCTACCTTATCCTTGTCTATCCATCATCACATACGATGAATCAGATCGATCCCACCTATTATTCCTCGTTCCGCTCTACTTATTCGAAAATAACTTACAGCTTAAAACAATTAATTCTTTTTTCTAATTTTTATTCTAAAAACAAAAATCCAAACACGCACAGCGAGTATAAATAAATGTTTTATACCACTCATAGGTACGTTCCAAGTTAGGTGATTAATGTTTCACTAAATGTTCACTGAGCACCTCTCGTTTCGGCATATTCTTCATCATTTTTGGTTGGTGTTTTTCTTTTACTTTGAAATTATACATATATTTTTGGCACAACATGAATTCAGCATCACTCATATGTTTCACCAGCACCTCGGCCTCCACTTTCCATTTTAGGTTTGCAAAAAGAAGCCGAGTTCGGAGCGTGCATTAAACGTCATGTGCAAGCGTTAAAACTAATGATTCGCCCTAAACCGTCAGCCATAAAAACAATGTGACCGTTAAAAACAAACGGAAATGAAAAAGCACTCACGAGAAAGATGAAGACAAATTTTGATTGCCGCTCATTTTCATAAGTTTTATTTGCTTGTTGTTGTTTCTTGTTTTCTTGTTCTCTTTCTCTCGTATTCATTTGCTTTCTGTTTCTTCGCTCTTCAGATTTGATATCTTTAAAAAAGCGTACAAAGCATCCACAAATCACTGTCGTTGACGGCGAACGATCTTAACACGGTGGCGACAGGAAATGCTTGATCTTTCATTTTTGTCGTATCTTGCGTAATTTTTGTTTTTTTTTTTTTTTTCCTTTAATTTAATTTACTATCTTTGTCTTCTGATTTGATTTTGCTTTTTTAGTAGCTTTTACTAGTATGTATTTATGTATGTATGTTGTCATTCTATTGAGTGATGTCCTCGTAAAGCATGCGATTAACCGAGATTTTCTTTTTGTTTTCTATAGCGAATCAGAAAAACGATCGAGGCGAACAGATCGACACAAAGTCGAATCAATGGTTGGGCGCCACTATAGCGACTAGTAGCGGAGAGAATGGAATTATTGTGGTAAGTCATTTCGTTTTTGTTCTAAAGGTGGAATCATATCTTGATTTATGACCCGAGCTGGTAGTGGGTGTTAAAGATCAGTAGTAGTCGGGGGAATTATGGTTTTTCTTCTATTTTTGACACTTTCTGTGGATATATCCGTGCTGAATTTGATAATAGAGAGGAAAACAAAGGAGATGGTGTTGCCATGTTCATTAAGAAGCATTTAAGGTACGAAAGGCTTTATATTGCCACAAAATCTTATGAAAATCTAACAGTGAAGATTTTCTCAGATTTAAACAGCAAAATAGTTGCGGAGTATACCGACCTCCTAAGAATAACGAAAATAAATTCATTGATAAACTTGAAAAAATAACAAACATGCGACAACGGAATTGTATAATAATATTGGGTGATATTAACATAAATGTTAAATATAGTACAAAATCATTCGTCCTCAGCTACCTGGAAATGCTAGCTTTTAACGGTTTGTGCAACGTCATTGAAGGAGCAACCAGAATAGATTTGAATGCAGGAACAAGCACATAGTTTGATCACATTCTTGTGACTCTTACGGGCAATAAACCATTTTCAGCTATTGTTAAGAATGATATATCGGATCATTTACTTACTTACTTTGATGGCGCTACAGTTCGGGGTGAACCAGGGGTTCAACCAACAAACCGCTTCCAGTGCCGCACGCCCAGTTGGTTAAGGTCCCTTTCCACCTGTGCGCGCCACCTTAAATGCGGTCGTCCTG
The DNA here is from genome assembly GCA_951905685.1 of Eumerus sabulonum. Classification (NCBI taxonomy): domain Eukaryota; kingdom Metazoa; phylum Arthropoda; class Insecta; order Diptera; family Syrphidae; genus Eumerus; species Eumerus sabulonum. The sequence continues at coordinate 49,529,236 of OX645062.1, read as the reverse complement.
TGCTACGTCGTCCCTCGGGGTTGGAGTTGAAGACTCTTCGGGCCGGAGCGTTGATGTCCATTCGCTCTACATGGCCTAGCCATCTTAGACGTCTAACCAGGCCGATGTCGCTGTACAGCCCGTACAGTTCTTAGTTGAATCTCCTCCTCCACTCTCCATTTACACAAACGGGACCAAATACTGCACGCAGAATTTTCCTCTCGAAACGCCCAAGAGCGTCTTCATCCACTTTTGATAACGTCCAAGCCTCAGCGCAGTAGAGGAGGACCGGGATGATTAAGGTTTTGTAGAGGGATACCTTAGTTTTTCGAGAGAGGGCTCTACTACTCAATTGCCTCTTGAGCCCGAAGAAGCAGCGGTTAGCAAGAGTTATTCTGCGTTTTATCTCAGCGCTGGTCTCGTTGCTGCTTGTCACTATCGAGCCAAGGTAGACAAGGTCCTTGACTACTTCAAAAATATAGCTGCCGAAGGTGAAGTTCCAACCAAGACGTCGGTGTTGCGCGTCTTTCTTGGATGACAGCATATATTTGGTCTTGCCCCAATTTACCCTTAGACCCACTTTAGCCGCTTTTGCTTCAATGCTTGCGAACGCCTCATTGACGTCTCGCTTTGTCCGTCCAATAACGTCAATGTCATCTGCGTAGGCAAGCAATTGTGTGGACTTAAAGTAGATCGTACCTCTTGTATTGGCCGCAGAGTCCCGCACGATATTTTCAAAAATAATGTTAAAGAATTCACATGACAGTGCGTTACCCTGTCTAAAACCTTTTTTAACATCAAAGGGGTCGGTTAGTTCACCTCCGACCTTAATGGAGCAGCGAGAGTTCTCCATAGTCATCCTGCACAGTCTGTCGAGTTTGGCAGGAATGTTAAAACATGACATGGCTCTGTATAGCTCGTCTCTATAAACACTGTCATACGCGGCTTTAAAGTCGACGAAAAGATAGTGCGTGTCAACCTGGAATTCATGGGTCTTCTCCAAGATCTGCCGTAGTGCAAATATTTGGTCGATCGTGGATTTTCCTGGCCTGAAACCACACTGGTAGGAACCTATCAGATTGTCCACGAACAGTTACACAGTACGTCAGAGAGGATCCTGTACGCGATGTTCAGGAGGCTTATCCCTCTGTAATTGGCGCAGTCATAGGGATCTCCTTTCTTATGGACTGGGCAAGCGATACTGAGATTCCATTCAGCGAGCATGGGATCTTCCGACCATATCTTGCAGATGAGTTGGTGATTGTTCCTGACCAGCTCATCGCCAGCTGCTTTAAATAGTTCCGCGGGAGTCCGTCTAAAATTCTAAAAATCGAAGTTCGTATTATGTCATTGCAATAAGTGAATATAATAAACATGTATGTATGTACGTACATACGGGCACATTCTCCTGCAGGCAAGCCATATGGCTTCGCAGGTTTAAATGAAAAGAAAAATGTTAAATGAAAATGATTTGAATTGATTTGAATAAAGAATAAAGAACTTTTGGCGGTCGATTCGAACATCGATAGCTAAATTCGAAAAAAAAAAAGTTATGTCTCCAAGATACAAAGTGAACTTATAAGCTCGGAGATATCTTAACTTGATTTTCCAGTGGCTTTTCTTCTAATGATTATTTTCATTTCGAAAGAGATCACATGATTGTCATGCTGGATTGCTGTGAAACTTATGCCCACTACTGTGTCCGCTCATTTTTGTCCAGTTCGTCAAACCCCCCTTTTTTTGATATATGTATGTACATAAATATGTATATTTTTGTCTATGGAAACCTAACTAGGTCACATTGAAACCATTCTCATTTGTCGCCATCATTGATATGACAACAATCAAACAAAACAAGATCACCCTAGCTCGACGATCAACCGCAAGTCTTCGCTATTCACCCCGTTGCTCTATAGAGGCTTTCAAAAAGTCGTTGGCATTGAAACAACACAGAAGGCAAGAACCCGCAATCCATAATCATAAGCAGTCGCCTCACAACCACTCAATCGGTTCTCTCCTCCACATCTCATTCTTCGATTTTAATTACTGTCCAATCGATAACATCGGCATCGGCTCCATTCGTCGTCGTAACGCACGTTTACTATCCCCTAGATACCTAAATAGATATGTACACCAAACACATACGCTTGAAGGCGCATTGTCTTAGACTGAACGATGCACATTGAATTGCAATTGAATACGTTCCACAGTACGTTTACTTGATTTTATTTTTATCCACTTGAGTAGCATTTTGTTAGCTGCCAATTTCCTGTATATGCAGCGTACATGTAACGAGCTGTAGAGTCGTCAATTTAATCGAGGTCTTAGGCGCCTCTTAGGCCGGCTTATGGACATCGAAGGGAAAGTTCTAAACTGCACGCAGATCAAGTGTGGATCGATTGCGTATGCTATACTATACACCGGCTACCACGATCGACCGTGTGGGCTTTATTGGGTGGTAACGTATGACTATAGGATCGATGTATCTATGCATCTGTACTCCGCATAGAAAGTCAAAATCCACATCGCCTACATGGTATTTTCCTTTTTTTGAGTTCTGTTTCAATCTGTTTTGCGTCTACGCACGGTTTGTGGCGTGTAGGTGTAAAAAAAGTTATGAAATTCTCTATACGAGATCAGACGGAAACCTTGTTCTGGGTTTCATTACGATCGACAGTGTTATGTCGAGAATACGATATTCGTGTGTATAAAGGAATGGCTTGTTCATGAGGTTCTGGTGTTAATTAGAATTGGTTGGTGCTGCATTTGGGTCAAAATAATGAATCAATTAAGTCGAGCGTTTAGCTTGTTCTGTGGCTTGAGGTTAAGCGTGTACTTAATTTATTAGACGTTGATTTGGTTTAATGAAATGACTGATAAAAAGCTATCGTAGACGTAACAAGGCAACGGAAGATTTGGGTAAACTGGAATCTGATTGGGATTATGTATGCTGATTATCGTGGACAATTATTCAAGCTAGAAGCTGTTTGGTTACTTTATGTTTAGTTTATCGTTTATTGGCTCTAGAGGAAATGTTAGTACTCAGAGCGTTGATCCAATCTAAGTAAACGAGATATACAAATACATACATATCTCACAATAGGTAGAGATGTGATCGGAATTTAATTTTAAAATCCGTGGAACCGATAATCTAGAGGAATTATCTTAAACTCCCTATCGGCTAGACGAGTTTATTAGAATTAAAAACTGAAAGTTGTATGTACATATACTCATGTATGTATGTATAGATATGTTGGCGTTACAGTCCATGAAGGACCATAGCCGAGCTTTGCTCAATCACCCATGTTGTGTGTGATTTTCTTTTCCCATAGGTTTAAAGGGACCTACAGTTTATTTCCGGTTTCCAACGGCGAATTTCGAGCTTTTCTTGTGAAGTATACTACAGGGGCTTTTGTCAGCACCCTGCTGAGGAAAAGCACCATAAAAAACACTTTCGGTGACATGGCTATTGTCGGGATTTGATCCCGTATCATCGGCATCAGAGGCCAACACACTATACACTCTCTCTAAAAAAAGGCAATATAACGAGACTGGAACTGAATCTTCCCAGTTCGTGGGCAGCTAAATACCTACTATCTCGCTAGTGTCAATTTCTTACTATACATATAGTCCTTGTGGTTATTACTATAAAAGTTTTCAAGTGATAAATATATGCACTTTATAGGGTATAACAAGTTCTTTAATTCTAGACATTTCTTTTACTGTTGCTACAGTCCGTGTTGGACCTGGAACTTGTCATCTAATTTCAAAAAGGTTCAAATCTTTGTGCCGTGAAGGAGGAGGTGATTGAGGGTGTATACACGAGAATATATCATCCGAAAAAAACCGGTTTTGTTGGAGAGGGAGCTGAAGGTTGCGGTACGAAACGGAATACCATTTTCTTCCGCAAATTTAGTGGGTGAACAGAAGTGGAAAACTAATACATATACAACTCTTCAGTTTTCGAGTCCGCACTTTTTTTGCCTGGTGTTGCGCTTCAATCGTCATTGGCCTTAAAGCATAGAAATCGGAAAAAAACAAAGGGACATTTTAATGCGTGGTTGCACTTAATATCTCTGTCAAAGGAAATATCTCTTTCAAATGAAATGTCAAAAAGACAGCAACACTAACACAATTGAACAAGGTTCACATATACAATTTTTTCTTCTAGAAAATGAATCCCGTGTATGCTTCAGTGTAGAGCATCAAACCGGTCTTCCTGGTGCTAGCGATATTCTCGTGTATACAGGCCCATTAAGATTTTGTAAAAACCTTGGTATTGCGCTTTACGTCTCAATTGCATTAAACCTGCTCTTATTTCAGCAGTGATATTCCTGCTGACTACTTCTATTGAGTCAGTACAGACAAAACCCTCGATTACTTTGAATTTTTAAGTGTCAGTGCAATTTTCGATTACTGCTGACCTGCTTTAGATGGTTCTGTTTTAATGCTTCCGAGGGCTGCACTGCACGTATCGCAGCGCTCATTCAACCGCGCCAATATTACCTGCGTACGTGAGCAATTATGCATCTTGTATTGGCCAGTGAGTTCCATACTATCTTTTCGGGTTATGATGCTGAATCAGTCACTTGATAATGAATCACTCTACCTGAATCACTTTTTAACACAGTTAGTTTTTATCGCAGTTAGCTTGCTCTTAATCTTAATGGAGCAATGAGAATTCTGAGTTAATTTCTAAAGACACTGTCTTATAAGGCTTCAAATTCTACAAATGGGTTGTCCTAGTGCCTAGGTCCTAGTGCCTTTCCTTTCCTTTGGTGGCGTTACAGCCCATGAAGGACCAGAGCCAAGCTTCTCTTCAATCACCTATGGTGTGTGTGATTTATTTTTTCCACAGGTGGAAGGGACCTACAATATAATGCCGATTCCGAACGGCGTGAGCCGAGAAGCTTTTTCCAAGTAAGTTATACTACGGGGAGTTTTGCGAGTACCCCGCCGAAGAGGTACGCCGCGAAATAAACATTCGATGGCGTTGGTGTTTTCGGGATCCGAACTCTCTCATCGTGCATCAGAGTCCAACACACTAACTACTGCGCCACGGCGCCCTCTATTGGCTAGTGCTATTTAACAGAACTAGTCTCTTAATTAACAAAAAAAAAAAAAAAAAAAAAAAAATGGCTGAAAGAATTCAGTCTCAGGAAGTCTGAAAGAATTCACAAACTGCGATGAGACAACGGTGCATACAATTTTGGCTGAGCGGCTCGTACGAATCGTGGCCGGCCCAAGAAGTGAAATCACTAGAACAGCGAAGAGACAACGGTCACAGAATTTGGTATAAGCAGCCGATCGTTGTGTCGACTTTTAGTGAAATACTTCAAGATGTGCCCTTGTAAGCTGCGAATCGTTCACCAATTACTGTCTGCTGGCAATGTTCTGCGAAACCTCGTATAGGTAGAGGAGATTTCGAATCCAAAATCATATTAAACCACGAAGCCCATTTACAATTAAGTGAATATGAGCGCTTAAAGAACGTAAAATGCACATAAAATGCATGAAGTGCCGTTGCATTCCTTCAAGGCGCCTGTCAAAAGCAGCATTCACCGGGGAAAAGTGTTCTTATCTTTTGAGGACGCCCGCGGCACCACCGTAATTGGTCAGCGCTATAGGCAGACGTTAAACAAAGTGTCAAACGACGAAGTCATCGCCCACACAATTTGGCAGCGATGGAGATTTTAAATTTAATTGGTCACTGCCGCGTGATCTTCCATTTTTGGTGATTAGAACCGGTTGGCCATTCGCTAGATCGGATGGCGTTAGTCTTGAAAAAGAAATCACCAATCTGGAGCCAGACGTTTTGTGAGTAACAATTTAAGATCCCTCAACGAGCACAGATTTGCATTTCCACAAGAGATGGTCATTGGACCGTTATCACCTTTACAACTTAACGTCGACAATTTTACACCGTCATGTTAACTGTTGGTAGAAACGGAGCTACATTTTATTAGTTCTTAACAAAATGGCAGCCAATTCACATTATAATATTACTTTTGCCTCGCAGTTTCGAAGAGCCAGGGTGCCCTTTTTGAAGCCTCCTGTAAGGCCTTTGGCTTTCTTGTAAAAGGCTCGTATTTTATGTTTGTCCCTAGACTCCTCGATATCCTTGAGCTGGGAGGCTGCGAAAATTCTTTTCTTTTGTCGCACTAGTTTCTTCTCCTCCCTTCTTCTGGCTCGGTACTCTTCTCGCGCTGCCCTGGTTTTCCTCTGCAGCGCCTTTTGGTACGCCTCGTCGGTTGCTGCCTTTTTCTGCTCATACTCGCCATCATACCACGGGTTTCTTGTCGGGGGTGGTAGGTATCCTAAGGTGGTTTCGGCTACTTCCTGAATGGCTGAGCGGCAATGCAGCCACATATTATTGGCATTTGTGTTCGACGTAGGCATACCGTAGAGTCTTTCGCTCAGCTGCTCCCTGTAGACTCTGGCAACCTCCGGTGTGCTCAGGCGCCCAATGTCGAACCTCCTCCTGATGGGCTGGTGCAGCTTTCTGACATTGGACAGTCGAGCTCTGAATCTTGCTGCCACGAGGAAGTGGTCAGAGTCGACATTTGCCCCTCTGAATGTTCGCACATCCAGGATGTTTGACGCGTGCCTTGCGTCAATGAGCACATGGTCGATTTGGTTGGCGGTTCGACCGTCCGGAGATCGCCAGGTTGCTGTGTGGATTCGCTTGCGAGGGAATCTTGTGCTACTTATCACCCCATTACGAGCTGTCGCAAAGTCAGCGAGTCGGAAGCCGTTATCTGTTGTTGTATCGTGGAGGCTGTGCTTTCCGATCACTCCGCCAAGGGTGTTTTCCTTTCCGATTTTGGCGTTGAAGTCCCCGAGCACGATTTTTACATCGTACTCCGGGCAAGCTCCGTAGGCGTTGTCCAGGAGGTCATCGAAGTCCTCCTTGATAGGGTCTTCAGCCTCGTCGGTAGGGGCGTGTGCACATATAAGGCTGATGTTATAAAATCTGCCTCTGATGCGGATCACAGCCAGGCGATCACTTATAGGTTTAAAGTCGATGACCTTCGACCTTAACCGCTTTCCCACGACAAATCCGCATCCCAGTAAGTGCAACCTTTTGTGACAGCTGTAATAAATGTCGCAATTTTTCTTCCTAATCATACCGTTTCCTATCCAGCGTATTTCCTGGACCGCAGTAATATCCGCCTTGTACTGCGTGAGGATTCCTTCTAGTTTATGAGCAGCTCCGGGAGTGTACAGGGCTCTGACATTCCAGGAGCATACTCGCAAATCGTGTTCCTTTTTCGTGCGTTGTCGTCGTCGAGTATCCGTCCGTGTATCCGAGGCATCTTGCTCATTCACAACTTTATGTTTTTTTTACGTGGGCGGATTGTTAGCCCGCCGCACAACCGCCATTCTGGTCGGGTTTTCTCGCTGCATACGTTTGTTCACCTCCCAACGGTTGTCGAAGAGGCTATCCAGAGGGCGCCGCGAGGAGGCCGTATGTCAACTTGACACGGGCATTTAAACAGGGATCGTTGCTGGCATCTCGCCAGGTTGAGAGCAATCAACAACTTTACCCTGTATGTCCGAGCCCATGCCCTCTTTGCAAAGGCTCCACTGCTGCTCTATTGACAGCGTGGGAGATTGAGGTATTTTGGAGAGCTTAAGGGAGACGCGATCGGTAAAAGCACGAGCGGTTTCTGGCGATAGTAGCTTTCCAACGGGATAACTTTGTATTCTTACTCTACTCCGCTGCGTTCGTGATATCCGTAAGCGCATCTTGGCTACTACAAGATAGTGGTCCGAGATCGATGTTAGCCCCTCGGAAAGTTCGAACATCAGGAATAGTGGAGGAGTGGCTGACGTCGATCGCAATGTGATCAATCTGGTTGGTAGTCGATTGATCAAAAGACTGCCAGGTGCCTTTGATGCCTTGTGCCTTGATACAGATTGTTATGAGGCGCTCGCTCACATGCCGAAAGCTGAGGACTTTTTGCCTTAGTCCACCTCGGACAACAAATCCGCATCCGAACAATCCTTGTCCTCTCTTAGCAGTCCCCGTAGTAAATATCGCAGTTTTTCATCCGCTTTATACCCGGTCCATCCCATTGCATTTCCTGGATGGCGGCTATGTCCGCTTTATAGCGTTTTAGGGCGTCCGCGAGTTGTTCGGCTGCACGTGGCCTGTTTAGTGACCTAACATTCCACGTACAGAACCGAAGATCATTGTCCTTTTTTCGTTTTTTGCAAGGGTCGTCAACATTAATCCGGTCCGTTATATCCGAGGCTTGTGGTTGTTTCGGAGTTTGTGTTTTTTTTTTTACGGTTACGGTTTACTAGGCCGTAGCCCAAACGACTAATCCTGTTTTTTGGCGCAGGAGGCTCGCTATTCGCCCTTCCCCGTCTGCAATTTCCATAGGAAATCTCCAGATGGACCGCGAGGAGGTGGGGATAGGACCTACTAACAGTGCCGCAAGATGTTTGACTGCGGTGGCTCTTCTCGCTTTTTAGCAGGCCAGCATCCGTCGGATAGATGCTACCCCTACGAGGCCTTTGTAAGTCCTTTGCCATCTCTAACAGAAACTAGCTTGTCACAATTTTTTGTAACACGTGTGGCGTAGAAGGCCTAATGCCTAGTCTCCCAATACTCGCCTATTTAAAGCTCAATCATGTAAAAAAACAAAACACTCTAAACGTCAGTGGGCCACCCTGCAAGTCGTAAAAAGTAGGCTTATCGGTCCATTTTCTTAACTAATCACCCAATGGTTTCAGTTTACTGAACCACCGATCCATGAAGCGTAAGCTGCAAGCAGCCGCCAACAATCAAGCTCGATCAATCTCATTTTACGAATTGAAAAATGAAATGAGTAGATCGCTTCTCTCTCCTTTTCAATCTTCGAATAGCAAAACAAAGTGAAGAAGAAAATCTACTTACCAACGATACATTAATCACCAACAGTTGCGTATTCATCAATCAACGCCTGAGTTCAAGATTTAAAACAGTCCCTCGTTACGTGGCACGTCGTTCGCTTCATTGGAGAAAAGATACATAGATATGTATGGTACTAGCCGCACCAACCTGTACCCGCTCGACTATCGCGGTAATTAATTACACGCACATTCGCCTTTATGTCGGGTCTAATTATTTGTTAAAAGGAATAAATCCGATGAGGTACTCGACAGTATAAAAGTGCTGTCAAAGTGGCGTCACACGATTTACGATCGCGTACACGTGACGCTAGTTAGTATGCACTCAACACGATTGGAGTATGGTGCGTCTGCTTGCAGTTCCTAGAACAGTCATAGAACTGAAATTCTTTATTCGTTCACGTCCTGTTGTTGCAGGTTAAGGTTAACTTTGCCAAACGTACGATGGCATTTTACGAAATCAGGTCAACCTGTCACTTTCACATCATTAACCGAAATAGTCTGTATCCGATTGGCGGATGGGGGAGTATTGACGTGTCTATCACGGTCAGATATCAGGAATCGCAAGGCTCACCATTAAAGGCATAGAACATCAAATTAACAAACTATCGTTCGATGCCGGAGTCGTTTTACCTCCTTCATTGCCCGATGTCCTTCGATGCTTGCGAAGCGCGTACTCACATACATAGTATGCATCACGGTATGACAACCGACAGCGACTTGACTCAAAGTGACCACAATCAGATCGATTAAGTGGCCCATAAAACAGAACTAAACCGCGACCATAAATATGAACCACAACGGTTGGGCAACGACGGTAAAGCACGCGCCCGGAGGTGGAAGTTTATGTTCGCCTTTAACGAGGGGGTGGCGCGTCTCACTGCCCTTGTTAACTTTCCATTTAGTACTTTTCACCTGAAATCGAGAGAATGACAGCAGTAGACTGCCGCGATGTTGTGAGACGATATAGCCGTACTCGGGTGTGGCTGAACGATTGTGTTGCAGAGATACGAGAATGCCTTTTAGGGCATCTGGCCGGAGACGGATTATAGCGTAATGCTGTTCTTTTAATTCCAATTAAGGTTAGCTCATTTGGTGAAAAGTGATTGGATTGAAACGGTAATGGTTTGCGGAGTGTAAGTCGATAATGCTGACACACTGACTGTGGCCTTCAAGATGGTTTTCGATTTTATTGACTTGAGTTTCGTCATGGCTTGGATGGGTGCTCTTTAATGGGTCCTCGGGGAATCGATGCGCGGATTTATTTACTGCGGTGTAATGTAGGTCGACTGATAGAATTAAAGTTGAAAAGAATTCACATGGAAGGAACGGGGTCTCTCGATGTTTTCAAGCTTGGAAACAAAATGTTGATCTTATCTAGAAGGGTGCATAGCTTTTTATTCGAAATAACCTTTCGGCAGTTGTTACATTTAGAAATCATCCAACGACTTAATTGATACCTTACTTGAAAGTCACCTTGCCTAAATCCTTTTTTAAGATCAAAGGTCTCGGTTTGCTCGTTACCGACCTTAATGGAGCAGCGAGAGTTCTCCATTGTCACCCTGCACAGTCGGACGAGTTTGGCAGGGATGTTAAAACTAGACATGGCCTTGTATAGCTCATCTCCTTACACGTTTCACACGTGCACGGTCTCAGGCGTTCACACAATACGGCAGAGAAGATCTTATATGCGATGTTAAGGAGACTTATTCTCCTATACTTGGCGCAGTTATAGGAGTCTCCTTACTTATGGACCGGGCAAAAGATGCTGAGATTCCATTCGTCGGGCATGCTTTCCTCCGACCATACCTTGCAAATGAGATGGTGCATGCAGCTTACCAGCTCATCCCCAGCCGCCTTAAGAAGCTCAGCAGATAGGCCATCTGCGTCCGCGGCTTTATTAGACTTAAGTCTTGATATCGCTATTTTGACTTCGTCTAGGTCGGGTGGACTGAATTCTGTTACATCGTCGTCCATTACGAATGGCTCGTTCTGCCTGACAGCGGTATCTTGTATATCATCGCTGTTATACAGTCTGCAGAAGTGGTCTATCCAAATCCTCAGCATCGACTGCGACTCTACTACCAGTTCTCCATTTTTATCCCTGCAGGCCGCCGCTCTGGCTTTATAGCCATGGCATGTTCGTTTTACCTTATTGTAAAACTTACGGGCGTCATTCCTGCGGAAGCATCTCTTCATCTCCTCGATCTCACGCTTTCCGTGCTTTCTCTTCTTTCTTCTGAAAAGCGTGTGTTCCTCTGCTCTCTTCTGCTCATAGATTTCGCGAGCAGCTCTCGTCCGTCGTTGCAGCATGGCTTTATATGCCTCTTGTTTTGCTGCATGGGCTTGCTCGCATTTTTCATCGAACCAGGGGTTTCTAGGTGGTGGCGGTTTGAAACCCAGCACCTCTGAGGCAGCGTCTCTGACCGCGCTCTGGCAATGCGCCCAATCCTGCTCTTCCTTGGAGGAGACACGATCGGCAAAGATTCTGGCAGTCTCTTGCGATTGTAGCTTTCCGACGTCAAACTTACGTAGTCCTACTCGACTTCTAAGCATTCTTGCTATCCTCATACGTACCTTGGCTACAACAAGGTAGTGGTCCGAGTCAATCTTGGCTCCTCGGAAGGTTCGTACGTCGAGAATACAGGAGGAGTGTTTGGCGTCGATCGCAATGTGATCAATCTGGTTGGTAGTCGATTGATCAAAAGACCGCCAGGTACCCTTGTGGATGTTGAGATGGGGGAATCGCGTGCCTGCTACAAGGAGGCTACGCCCCGCTGGGAAATCGATTAGCCTAAGTCCGTTGTCGGATGGCTATGCTTTTCCATGATCGACTCAAATATGTCCTCTTTGCCCAGTTTTGCATTAAAATTGTCTAGGACTGTCTAGGAGATCGTAGAATTCTTCTTCGAGTCAGTCGTCCTTTTCTTTCGGTGGGGCGTGAGTGCATATTAAGCTAATGTTTCCAAATTTAGCAATTTGATCCGGATTGTTATGAGACGTTCGCTATTATCTCGGAAGCTTAAGACTTTTTGTCGGAGTCTTCCTTGAATAACGACTCCGCACCCGAATAGGCGCTGTTTGTTCTCCTTGTAGATGTCGCAGTTTTTCATCCGTCTTTTGCCTGGTCCATCGCATCGCACTTGTTGGAGTGCGGTTATATCTGCTTTATAGCAGTTGAGCGCTTGCTCCAATTGATCGCCTGCATCCGGTCTGTTTAGGAACCTCACATTCCAGGTGCAGACTCTCAAGTCTGTTAGTCGTTTGCAGGGGTCGTCAGCTTTGTATCCGTCCGTATCCGAGGCTTGTTGTCGTTTCGGAACAAGAAGATTTTTACGTGATTGGGATGTTACCCCTAAGCACAACCCCCAACCTGGAGGGCTTGAAAAGATCGTGCAAGAGTCACTGGCCAACACAAGAGGTACGATTTATTTCAAGTCTACGCAATTGCTTGCGTACGCCGGCGACGTTGACGTGATTGGACGGACACAGCGATGCCATTGGTCGTTTCGAGAGGAAAATTCTGCGCACTATCTACGGTCCCGTTTGTTCAAACGGTGTATGGAGGAGAAGATATAACGAAGAACTGTACGGGTTGTACAGCGACATCGGCCTGGTACGACGTCTACGGATACAGCGTCTAAGGTGACTAGGCCATGTAGAGCGCATGGAAAATACAGCTCCGACCCGAAGAGTCTTCGAATCCACCCCGGAAGGAAGGCGCGGCAGAGGACGGCCGCATCAACGGTGGCGCAGGTGGAAGGGGACCTTAACCAACTGGGCGTGCGGCGCTGGAAACAGCTGGCCAATGACCGTGCCAGCTGGAGACGCTTGTTGGTTGAGGCCCAGGTTCACCACGGTCTGTAGTAAGTAAGTAAGTATCCGCATGGCTATGCCGGTGACTTATGTATGTGTGTATGCGCTACTGTTTACCTTACTGCCAGCATCTATAGCCTATCCACAACTCCACGCGTCAAGGACTCATTTCACTCTTCATTAGTAAGATAATGAAAATCACACACATCGCTTGAATCCAGTTCTAAATCGAAGTGCAACTAATAACAAATTAATCAAACACCATGTACACACATTAACAACAAATGACCACGATCACTGATCGCGTCACTATCTGCTCCTCGCCACCGGCGGCACTCTCGTCCGTCTCGAATGTGGTTTCTTCACCTCCGCTTCACTGGTAACAGAAAGAAAATAAATCCAACAGAAAACCACTCGACAGAAGATGCACCTGAAGCAGCAAAGTATCAGACACCGCAACGGCAACGACACTCGCTAGTCTTCGTCTTTTGCTCTTTCCTTTTGTGCGTTTCTTTGTTGGACAGTTGGATTGAGGTAATTCCTCCTGACTGGGGAATTGGCATGACATATCTTTTATATTGCATCGACGATTTGTGTGCGGCATTTAATATCCCCCTCAATGATGTGCGGCACTGACCATAACATGAAATCACCGCCGATGACATTCTATCCACACATTAGAATGGACGTATGTCCGTTCCCGAGCGACTATACATATATTCGTCGGGATGTAATGAAAATATTTAGCTGATTCTATTATCGTACATTGTCGCGAAGGAAACGGAATTTTTCAAATGATAGCTGAAGTTTCTCCATCATTCGTTCAAAAAAAGTTCAGGACCAACGACGCTACTTTGTGGCACCGCGCGTTATATCGTGACAATTCCTAAACTTCGCCGAAGACCACATACATTGTGTCATGCCTCCAATCGAAATAGTGATTGGAAAACAACAAGCCTGTAAAACCATTTCGGCAAAATCAGATTGTTTTTATGGTCATCCCGTGATTGTGAATGCAAATTCACCATTGTTACGTGTTGTTTCCGTTCCTTATATATACGTCCAGCTATGCTCAAAGAGCGCTTGTTGTCATCGCGTGATCATTGTATTGACAGCAATAGAAAACCGACAAAAAACCAGGTCAGGCATGACCCTTGCTTCCATATCCGTGCTGACGAGCGAACGGCAGTCAATACCGAACATACGACGGAGTAAGCCACAATATGGCGATGGACAAAATCAAAACAACCCACCGCCATTGGAATTGATACTATTCGCGTTCGCGATAAAGATACTCCGCCGGGTCAGAGGCCAACACATTGCAACTTGTGCCGTAATACGAGTACAAAGCGAACGATCGATCTCAATTCGATTTTCGATTCATCGAATGTCACGCGCATGCCTACACGACGTAGTCGAGTTTTTCACCACCGCCAGTAGATAGATAGAACGTAGCGATACACTTTCGTGGGCAGTTCATCGGTATATGGAGTGACTGCTTCGATTCGTCATTAAGAATGCTTACGGATGGCTTAACACAACCGTTCTAATGAGGTCGTCCGGTGTAGGATGAAGACGTAAACAGTGAGGTTTTATGGGCGAGAAAATTAGGTGAAGGCAGCTTTAACGGACTACGGGGTATCTATTGTTTGAATGTAGCAAAAAGTCGCTTGTTGAATTTTGAGCCGATTGGAAGCTAGACCACCGTAGTTGAAGTGTATTTTATTCAAATTTAAATGACAGCTATAGCGGTAGGGCTGTGTGTTAATCAGATCGATGTGACATCTGTTTATTGATTCGAGATAGCATCACAATCGAAACAATTCGACAGAGAATCGATACGTTATTACGGTTGAAACAGTTCTAATGGATTCATTAGAGACCGATAGTGTATCTAACAAGGTAGTAGGCGAGGGAACAACTTTTTGACTTAGTTTTTCTTAGAATAGCAAACTCAACATGACGTAAGATACACAAGACCTGTATACTTAGATTTTCTTTTGTTCGGATGTGTACCCGCATTTTGTAATTGTGACTAATTTATGATAAACGAATCTGCCTTTTCCTTATCAGTTCGCAGATAGGTTGTGAATAGACAAATATTTTACAATCTGCAGAAGATAAAAGGTATGTCACAGGACAAAGAACAGATTCGAATGGCGAGAAATGCTTGTATCTGTCGTCGTACAAAGTAATCGCACCATCTTGCGAAAAGCGTGTTACCCAAGATTTTATTTACGTTGAGCTCAAAACTTAAATAACATACATATGTACATGTACATACATACATATGTATATGTATGGTGCCTTAAAATGATTATTCTCACATTCAAGAAATTCCTACGCTACGTACGTAATCAGAAGCTGAGAGATAAATCTTACAGATTTTTCGACGGCGTAAAACATGACAGATATTGTATATACATACATACGTGTGTCTATACCTTTTCAGATTTGTTCAAATGGTCTATAAACATTTTCGGATCGACTCTCAAAGACGTCTCTTGCTTTAACTTAGAATTGGTATTCAACGTTTTTGGTCTTTTGGGCTGGCGAGCGACGGACCAGCATTCATGCTATAATTTTATGGTGATCATACCTAGGTTAGGTTAATGTGGTAGGCATAAGCCACACGTAGGCCGAAGTCGGCCCATTGCGATACCACCTGGATCAAGTTACCCTGATCCGCTACCTGAGAACCAACCGGTGCTTCTAATGAAGCGATTAGACTTAGATTGTAAAATAAGGGCGCGCCGAGGTAGATCCTCCTGCGGTTCGCAAAAGAGGGACATGAGCAGAGGAGGTGGTGTATTGATTCCTCCTCCTCCTCGTCCATGCAGCCGTGACAGAAGTCATTGGAGGGTAGCCCTAATCCGGCGGCGTACTTTCCGATGATGCAGTGACCTGTAATGACACCCACTAGAGTACTTAAAGTTGCCCATTTGGTTGCCACTAGGTCCCTGATTAGGGACTTAGGCTTAACTTAGGCCACAATTGTTTGGTGATAAAGCCAATATTGCTCTCATCTCATTGGAGGTTGGTCTCCTCTATGGTTTGAAGTCTTATCATGTGCTTTACCGTACTTATTGGTGTATCTATGTACCCGAGGGTAGGTAGGCTGAGTGTGCTTGGCCCTAACTTTGCGAGTTCGTCGGTCGCTCAGTTTCCTGGAATATCCCTATGCCCGGGAACCCACAGTATTTTAATATTGAACTGTTCAGCCATCTCATCTAGAGATAGGCGACAGTTAAGACATGTCTTTGATTTGTGGGTTACCGCTGCCAGGGACTTTATCGCAGCTTGGCTGTCCGTGCAAATGATAATATCCTTAGCGGATATTACATTGATCCTGAGCCATGCAAGGGCCTCTGTTATCGCTGTTATTTCTGCCTGATACACACTGCAGGGATTCGGGAGTCTGAAAGATAGGTTGAGGTTAAGTTCCTTGGAGAAGACCCCACAACCTACACCCGACTCCATCTTAGAGCCATCGGTATAAAGGGAGATCGAGTCATTTGGGAGCCCATTCCTCCCTGGATGGAGAGACAACTTCGAAGTTCCTAGTGAACACATTCTGCGGGATGATGTAGTCCGTATCCATGGGAACTTTAAAGTGGTTTAGAATGGTAGTTTGGCCTTTTTGAGATGTGGACCATTTTCTTAAGCTCCTCATCCTTAGGGCCGCGCAGGCAGAAACTTGCTTGCTGAAAAGGTTCAAAGGTGGAAGATGTAATAGAATGTTTTGGGCCTCCGTAGGGGTTGATCTGGTCGCTCCGCTTATGTATAAGCTGTCCAATCTTTGTACCTTCCCCAGAAGGCTTCGATTGACTGCCTTGTCCAGAGCAGTCCACCAGACTACAACGCCATACAGGAGGATGGGCCTTATGACTGCTGTGTCCACCAGTTTCTTACAACTGTAGAGGGCAGTAATTGCTTTCTTGACGCGATCAAGAATATTGGGTTTCCAGTACAGCCTCCTGTAAAGGACTAATCCTAGATATTTAGCCTGCTCTTTGATTGTTAGTTGGGTTCCACCCAGCCTCGGTGGGTTGTGGGGCGGAATTTTGTATTTTTTGGTAAACAGTACTAGATCGGTCTTCTTAGGGTTCACCCCAAATCCACAGTACTGCGTCCAGGTTTCGACTGTATGTAATGTACTCTGCATACGGTCGCATAGAGTGTTGGGAAATTTACCTGTGACGGCAATAGCAAAGTCATCTGCATAGGCGGTCACAGCGTACCCTTCCTGTTCAAGCATCCGCAGTAGTTCGTCGACCACCACGTTCCTGAGGAGAGGGGAGAGTACTCCACCCTGTGGTGTACATCTGCTGACCATTCTGGTTGAGACGGCACCAGCAAAGTTGGCTTTGACGACTCTGTGTGTTAGCAGTTGTCGTACGAGTTCTATCACTGATCCCGTAACACCCAGATCAGACAGCGCTTTGATGACGGCCCATGGTTCAACATTGTTAAAGGCGCTAGTGACCTTTCTATCTTACTGACCAGTGAGTGGAGTGCTGTTTCCACCGATTTGCCTTTGTTGTGGGCATGTTGGTTATCCGACACCCTTCCTGAGATGCAGCTGTACCGAATGTGTGCGTCTAAAATCTTCTCTAGAGTTTTTAATAGAAAAGAAGTAAGACTGATAGGCCTCAAGTCATTTGCATACATGTGAGAGCTTTTGCCTGCCTTGGGTATGAAAATGACTCTGGTTACCTTCCACTTGCTAGGGATGTATGTAGAATAGAGAGAGACAGGCCACAGGCCAGGGGAGGATAATATCTGCTACCTGCTGGAGCTCAGCTCCAAAGGACATTGTTGTAGTTGACCTGGTTGGGAGCACGCTCGAAGGAGGATAACGTCGGCTGAAAGACCCGAGGAGGTGTGATAGCCGAGTCACTACTGCCTGGGAAGTGTGCGCTTAGAAGAAGTTCCAGGGCTTCCTCTCTGGAGGTCGTCCAGGAATCATCTTTACGCAACAGATGGCATGGATTATACGGGACCGAAGCCAGGATCTTCCTTATTCTTGAGGCTTCGGAGATCGCCTTGATATTGTCGCAGTAGGCCCTCCAGGATTGTCTTTTGGCCTTTCTGGTCGCTGCTTTAAAAGATTTAAGTGCCTCCTTGTAGAGGTCCCAATCCTCTTGCAAGCGTGTACATTTAGCTTTGTTAAAGAGCTTTCTGCTCTCTTTCCTATTTATTCCACCAGGGGGGTTTGGGTTTGCCTCTGGGGGTGCTTTCCGCACAAGACTTAGACAGTGCTCTGTTAAGGGCTTCTGTCAGCTCATTTACTAAGCTGTCTAATTCCGCGGAGTTGAGCGGATAGGTTGGGTGTCTTGTTCCTAAATGGGGTTCAACATAGGTCCTATATTTTTGCCAGTCAGTTTTCCTATAGCTCCTGAAGGGAGCTGGGGCACTGACGTGGCTGACTATAGTGAATTGAATATAGTGATGGTCAGAGATGGAGTGCTCTCGCGCACTTCGACTATTTAACGGCCGTTAGAATCAGCCTATTGAGTGAGAACTTCTAGCCATTGGTGGCAAGACTAGGGTCTTGGTGCAACATCTTATAAATACAGCTCATGCAAGAACGGATGCCGAGTGGCTTGCCAATGTTTCAGAGAGTGGAGGAAGATGCACCTTTTTATCGAAAAATTGTCTTCGGCGACGAATCATTGGGCCGTATTTTTTCAATGGTGAACTTGGCCCACTGATTGGTGTGTTGGACTCTGACGCACAATGAGCGATTTCAGATCCCGATCTTGGATTTCTTGGAACTTAATTGGCAGCAGAATATTCACTCCACAAACAAACTTTAATTTAAGTTCTCTGCTTAGCAAATAAGGGGTGGGCCCTTATAAAGGTTATTAGGTCATTTTGACACTGACAACTTTTCCAGGTCGAAATCTCGACAGAAGGTCAGTATCAAACAGTCGCTTTACGCTTGAGCAACGTTGGGAAATATTGAAAACTTATTTCCTAAGTCAGTGCTGTGTAGCCCAAAGAGTGCCTTTTTTTGAAAAGAAGTTTTGGCCGAAATGAAGCTCCCACCGCGACTGCTGTACACAAGTTTGTGCAAAAAATTCGTGAGACTGGTATGCTAGTGGACAACACTCATGGTCCCCGTTGTCGTACGGTGCGCACAGATAAGAATGTGGCAGCTGTGGCCTAAAGTGGAATACTCAATTCACGAACATCAACTCGCCATCGATCTCAACAGATCAACATCTTACGCACTAGCCTGAGGAGAATTCTGCACAAAGATCTCGGATTATTCGCTTATCCAACTGACTCAGCAAAAGAAAGCGCGCGACCATCCGCTTCGTTATAGCTTCATAGTTTGGGCCTCAGGGTAGCTTCAATTGGACAACGATTTTGGGCGAAAAATCATCTTTTGTGACGAGGCGCATTTTCATCTCGACGACTATCTTAACACACAAAATTGCCGCATCTGGGGATCGGAAAACCCACACGTTGTTGTCGAGAAACCAATGCATCCACAGAGAGTGACAGTTTTGTGCGTTGTTTCTTCTGGGAACAACGTTTCGGTCAACGGTGAGCATTACAGAGCCATGTTAACTGATTTTTTTTTTACTCAAATTGAAGACATGGATTTTGACGACCTCTGGTTCAAGTAGGATGACATGCCATGCCACAATCGAACTTATGCGCACCAAATTCCCAAATCGTGTTATCAGCCGTCTTGGCGATGTCAATTGGCCGCCTCGGAGCTGCGATTTGACACCTTTTTTTTTGTGGGGATCTGTGAAGAACTGATGTTATGCCAACAATTCGGAAACATCCAAGCAATCCGTGAGCTGCAGCACCACTGCGAAGCCAGCCAAGGCAGCCACTTGAACGACGTTGTATTTTGTAATTTATGGGAATGTTAGTTCTTACTAATAAAGCAATAATACATGGAAAAATTTTAATTTTGTTAATTTTAAGGCATTTTTGAAAGAAACTTATATTTGGAACACCCTGTAGTTGGAGCACTCTTTTTAATCCCAATCACCACAGTCTGCAAATCGCTAGGTATCTCACCGCAATCCAAGGCCACCTTACTCACACGAGAGTAAGTTTACAGTTTGCATAAGCATTTCTGGCCGAACTTCATCCACACCGACTGATTTGCCAACTTTTAGTGACTTCCTCAACCGTTGGACTATTCTCTGTCCCACTCAAGGCTGTAGGTCTGTCCCCCTCAGCGCCCTGTTCGGCATTGAGCAGCTCCGAAAAGTGCTCGCTCCATGTACGAAAGATGTCCATCTCATTGGAAAGTAACACACCATCAATGGATTTAACTCCTTCGATTATGTTGAATTTCCTTCTTTTGAGCCAGCGAGTGGTTTGCCAGAACACCTTTTTCGCAGATCTATGGTCGCCTTCCAAATTCTCGCCGAACTGCTTGCAGGACTGCTCTCTAGCTGCACGCAGAGTTAATTTGAAAGTTCTTCGCGCCACTGTGTACCGGTCACGGTACAGTCCCTGTAGGCTTTCTTCTTCTCCCTGATGGCTTCTTGAACTCCGGGTGTTTTAAACCACGCAGTTCTTTTCTTTCATCGTCCAGAAAATTATGTTTTGCCACTCCACCGCTCGCAGATAACTGTTTTCGATCTATTTATTTCCTCTACAACTTGTCGGCTAAAAAGGTAAACAAGTATTTGTCGCTTCAAAAACTTAATTTGTTCAATGGTTTTTGAGGTCTCAACGCCTTTTCTTCTTCCTTGTCTGGCGTTATAATCTATGGAGGATTAGAGCCGACATTTTCTCAATGTGTGATTTATTTCTTCGTTATTGTTGACTCCGAATGCCAGCAATACTTTCCTAACAATTTTACTACATGCGGTTTTGTCCCGCTGACGAGAGACATAGCGAAAAGCACGTTGGATGACTTAGACGATGTCCATATTCGATCTCTGAGATGTGCAAGTTAAAGCGGTGCCAATACTACGAGAAAGTCCAAATCCAAATAACATACGGATTCTACTTATCTGGCCCCGGCAAGTCGAGTAAACAAGCGGCACGACCCTACCATACTTTTCTCGAACCATTTCAGGCCATTTTCGACCCCCTATAACTTCGTTCTGGATAAAGCTAGAAGACTGAATTTTCAGTAACCAAGCATGCATTGCATAATCACGGTATATTTAAAATTTCATTCAATTTGAACCAGTAGTTTAGTACTTTGTTGTAGCCAAGGTATGAATGAGGATATTAAGAATGCTTAGGAATCGAGTAGGACTACGTAAGTTTGACGGAGGAAAGCTACAATTGCAATAGACTGCCAGAATCTTTGGCGATCGTGTCTCTTAAAGCTTTCTCAAAATCCGCCCACAGCAGCACAAACAATAGAGCAGGAATGGGCGCATTGCCAGAGCGCCGTCAGAAACGCTGCCTCAGAGGTGCTGAGTTTCAAACCGCCACCACCTAGAAACCCCTGGTTCGATGAACAATGCGAACAAGCCCATGCAGCAAAACAAGAGGCATATAAAGTCATGCTGCAACGACGGACGGGAGCTGCTCACGAAATCTATGAGCAGAAGAGAACAGAGGAACACACGCTTTTCAGAAGAATGAAGAGAGAGCAGGGAAAGCGTGAGATCGAGGAGATGAAGAGATGCTTCCGCAGGAATGACGCCCGTAAGTTTTACAATAAGGTAAAACGAACATGACATGGCTACAAAGCCAGAGCGGCGGCCTGCAGGGATAAAAATGGAGAACTGGTAGTAGAGTCGCAGTCGATGCTGAGGATTTGGAAAGACCTTTGGCAGATCTTGGAGAAGACACTCACCAACTCGTAGTCGATTTCAAGGCCGCATATGACAGCGTGTATAAAGATGAGCTATACAAGGCCATGTCTAGTTTTAACATCTCTGGCGAACTCGTCCGACTGTACAGGATGACAATGGAGAATTCTCGTTGCTCCATTAAGGTCGGTAATGAGCAAACCTATACCTATGATGTTAAAAAAGGATTTGGGCAAGGTGACGCGCTGTCATGCAACCTTTTCAACATCGTGCTTGAAAATATCGTGCAAGAGTCACTGGCCAACACAAGAGGTACGATTTATTTCAAGTCTACGCAATTGCTTGCGTACGCCGACGACATTGACGTGATTGGGCGCACACAGCGAGACGTCAATGAGGCCTTTGTAAGCATTGAGGTAGAAGCGGCTAAGATGGGTCTCAAGGTTAATCAGGGTAAAACCAAATATCAGCTTTCATCTAAAAGAGACGGACAACACCGACGCCAGAACGTCACCATGGGCGGATATAACTTTGAAGTGGTTAAGGAATTCGTCTACCTTGGCTCACTGATGACCAGCACAACAACACCAACGCTGAGATAAAGCGGAAAATAACTCTTGCCAACCGCTGTTTCTTTGGGCTCAAGAGGAAATTAAGAAGTAGAGCCCTCCCTCAGAAAACCAAGGTGGCACTATATAAGACCTTAATCATCCCAGTCCTCCTTTACGGCGCAGAGGCTTGGACCTTGTATGGAGGAGAAGATATAACGAAGAACTGTACGGGCTGTACAGCGAAATCGGCCTGGTACGACGTCTACGGATACAGAGTCTAAGGTGGCTAGGCCATGTAGAGCGCAAGGAAAATACAGCTCCAACCCGAAGAGTCTTCGAATCCACCCCGGAAGGAAGGCGCGTCTACGGTGGCGCACGCAGGTGGAAGGGGACCTTAACTTACTGGGCGTGCGGCGCTGGAAACAGCTGGCCAAAGACCGTGCCAGCTGGAGACGCTTATTGGTTGAGGCCCAGGTTCACCACGGACTGTAGCGCCACCTAAGTAAGTAAGTTGCGTAACAACAGTTCGCAAACACCTATTGGAGATAATGGTTTTAAGAGTACTTACGGACCCTCACCAGACGGACGAAATGGTTTCATCCCAGTAAACCAATTGAAAAAGAAGATATTGTCATTATCGTCGACCCAAACCATGGCCAGATAAGGCGAGCAGTGGTGCAGACGGCGACGGGCATCTCCGAGAGACCAACCGTCAAGTTAGCCGTGCATGATGTCAGAGTTGATAAGACAGAAGGTAGGCCAGACCTGTGGACCACCGTACCGGGGGGAATGTTGGCAACTCTGCCATGATTTCGCCTAATGAAGATGTGGTCTGCAACCAGGGAAAAGAGTGACACACGTCCGTCAAAGAGAAAATACAGGAAAAAAAGGCGGAAAAACGAGACAGGGCAAATAAAATAATTTTAAAGTGCAATCAATTTAATTAATGAAAACTAATAAATTTGAATTAAATAAAACTTTGTTTCCTTTACATTTGTGCGCACTAGAAAAACTGAACGTCACAGCCGACCAGTAGCTGTTTTAGGCAACAGCGACCTTATAGCTTTCGCTTATTATAAAAAACCGTCGGTCTTTTCGTGGCGCAGTGGTTAGTGTGTTGGACTCTGACGCACGATGAGCGAGTTCGAATCCCGATAACACCAACGCCATCGAATGTTTATTTCGCGGCGTCCCTCCTCGGCGGGGTACTGGCAAAACCCTCCGTAGTATAACTTGCCTGGAAAAAGCTTCTCGACTCACGCCGTTCGGAATCGGCATTAAACTGTAGGCCCCTTTCACCTGTGGGAAAAATAAATCACACACACCATGGGTGATTGAAGAGAAGCTTGGCTCTGGTCCTTCATGGGCTGTAACGCCACCAAAAGAAAGAAAGTCGGTCTGGGTTTTGTGCTTGTGAGAAAGGAAGAATTTGTTAAAATGTCAGCCTGGTTTACGACTAGAATGTTGAATTACATTCACTGCCTACTAGATGCGACTATCCCATCGACTTGGGCCCATAGCTACAGTATCATTTATTGACGTTATATTCCCAATATTTAAACACCTGGAACGAGGTGACGTTTCCGTTCAGCTTTTAGCGATTGCTTCAGCTTCAGCTGAATGCAATTGGGTCATTAAATAATTGAATGACTGATTTCCAGTTAAAAATACATCGCTAAGCTGTAAGATAACTCAGTAGCCTGTGTTATCGTAATCTTCCCAGAAAAAGTTTGCCTACTGAACACATTATATTGATATTGTTCTTCCCAGACACACACTTCATTCAGCAGATTCTTTTTATTTTAGAGCATATTTTGCTTACCAACTTTTTACAAAACTTCAATCTAATCAAAACAAATGACAAGGATCTATGGCAGATTTCCAGTTCCCCGGGTGGTCTTACATAAAACATTAACCAATGGCTGTAAAATACATATGCTCGTACATATGCTCTTCTGTGATTAATCCTTTTGCTGATTATTGCCGCAAAATTTCCGTTGACACATCCCACCGAATCCGCCGATATCTATCTAATAAGCACTTTCACGTCAATATCATCTCTATTTATACAAAGTCCGCTTTATGACTATTTAAATCCGTCAAGTGATGATCTTGCACCGACCGATCGTTGCCATTTTTTTATGCAAACCCCATGCAACGTTGTCGCCAACCATCCGTGCCATGCAATTCTGTCGGCTTCCGATTATATCATAGACAATCGCCACACACAAATAGCACTCAGTTAGTTCTTCTCCTGCAGCGGTTCCTCCGCATTCAATCGAGCATCAGATACTGACTTATTCAACTGCTTTTATTATTTTATTTATCATTTCGATTAAATAGCTGTTCAAAATCGTTTGTCCATAGTTCTTTCTTTTTACTTTGCTTTCTTTTTCTTCCGTCCTTGCATAAACAACACCGCCGCCAACATGAACCAGTGAATCCGAGGCGAATGACGACAACGACGGCATAGGATCAACCGATCGAATACGATCGCGCTGGCGGAAAAAAGCACCAGCAGCAGAAGTAGTAGTAGCATGTAGCGTAATACAAGATCACCCTCCGCGATTCAAGTACGTGTACGAAACGGGAGAGTACTGCCTGCGATCAGTGATCGGTGATCGCGATCGCGATCACCATTGCTTGCCGCACTCGCTCTCAGTTTGACAAGATCCTAAAAATGGGCAATATGACTTGTTTTGGGATCTCGGCGAGAATAATGTCGATCTTGGATCGTTTTTAGTTTTTTATTCTTCCCATATGCTCTTCCCGTCCTTTCAATTGATGCTTGTGATGCTGCGCATGAAACAAAAGAACGGTAGTAGTTACGATCGGTATGTGAGCTCACCGCTTATATCTGTTCGTATCTATTTGACCATAAAATTGTGAAGTTGCAAAGATTTCCCGTAGATTCCCAGCTATTAACTCGCTGTCGTTGTTATCCTTTTTACCAAGAGAGCGCTGAATCGATGGATGGACACGGACAGGCCTGCTGTACCTGTAATACGATGCGGGAATTTCAAGGGACCACTTTGCAGGCGGGAAACAATCGAAAGCCCTTGACATCATTTTCTGCTCGTAGTCATCCTATGGTCAGAGATTTGTCCAGAGTGTCTCGACATGTTGTTTTATTTATTGGACGAAGGTTTTTCGTACCATTTTGCTGTCGTCTTCGTCCTCCCTTTTGCTCGAAGGGCATTTGAATGGGCAGACGGACAAAAAGCAGACCCATTGGAGCAATATCAACAAGCAATCGGGGCAGGTCCAAGCGGTATGGTCTGTTTTCAAGCGGATTGATTTTGTATTGTGTACGGACCATTTTTGGAATGGGGATCCTGTAATAAGTTTTATTCACCTGGGGACTCACTCGAGTCCATTGTTCAGATGTTATTTGTTTTTTTACATACATATATGAAATTTTATTTTATTTTAATTTTATTTTGTTTTATTGCAGGCTTGTGCGCCAAGGTACGTTTTCCATACAATGACTCCATCAAGTCGGTATCTTGTCGAACCAGTTGGTACGTGCTACACATCGAGGAACTTTACGTCTTTCGTCGAGTACTCACCGTGCCGAACCAGTAAGTAGACAGTTTTCTTGAATATGAATAGATGGATTGTGGGTATTTACATAAAATATTTATTTATGGGAAAGTGGTTGGTTTTATTGTTTTTTTTTTTTTTTTTGCAACATTCCTGTCGGGGACTTCTTGGGAATAGACAGATGTGATGAGTGATGTGGCGTCTCGGATGGCTGGAACAGGTCTTTCAAAATTATGAACTTGTTTGATGGAAAGTGTGTCGGATAGTAATCCCAGATAGACAACATCGTTCTGCCTCTGTATTTTTATAATTATTTATGATCAAATCCTTCCTGGATAGAAGGAGGGTTGTAAAATAGATTCAAAGACAGAATAGCATACAAATCTTCTTCTTCTTAACGGGCTTCAGTTCGGGGTGAACCTGGGCCTCAAGCAACATGCCCCTCCAACTAGCACGATCTTTTGCTAGCCTTTTCCAGTGCCGCACACTCAGTTGGCTGAGGTCCCCTTACACCTGTGTGCGCCATCTTAAGTGCGGCCGTCCTCTGCTTCTTCGTCCCTCGGGGTTGGATTCAAAGACTCTCCGGACTGGAGCTGTGGTGTCCATTCGCTCTACATGGCCCAGCCATCTTAGGCGTTGAATCCGTAGACACCTGACTAGACTCATTTCGCTGTACAGCCCGTAAAGTTCGTGGTAAAATCTTTTCCTCCATCCCCCGCCAGCGTTTATAGGCCCGAAAATCACGCGCAAAATCTTTCTCTCGAACCGACCAAGGGCCTCCTCATCCGCTTTTGATAGTGTCCATGCTTCTGCATGAGTCAACTTTGTCGTTCGGGAGAGGGCTCTATTACTCAGTTGCCTCCTGAGCCCAAAGAAACAGCGATTGGCGAGAGAGATTCTGCGTTTGATTTCGGAACTGATGTCGTTCTGGAACAACGGAACCAAGGTAGACGAACTCTTTAACTACCTCGAACTTATATCTGCCAATACAAATGTTCTGGCCAAAGCGTCGGTGGTGAGCGTCCTTTTTTGATGACAGCATATATTTAGTTTTGCCCTCGTTTACGGCCAAACCTACTTTCACCGCCTCGAACTCAATACTCGCAAACGCCTCATTGACATCTCGCTGTGATCTACCTATTATGTCAATATCGTCGGCGTATGCAAGGAGTTGCGAGGATTTGAAATAGATTGTGCCTCTTGTATTGGCCAGTGATGTTTGCACAATCATTTCCAATATGATGTTGAAGAAATCACACGACAGCGCATCGCCCTGCCTAAATCCTTTTTTGACATCAAAACTATCGGTAAGGTGTTCACCGATTCGGATGGAGCAGCGAGCATTCTCCAAAGTCATCCTGCATAGTCTGACGAGTCATCCTGCATAGTCTGAAGAGTTTAGCAGGTATGTCAAAGGTAGACATAGCGTTGTATAGCTCGTCTCTAATTACGCTGTCGTATGCGGCTTTGAAGTCGACAAATAGGTGGTGAGTATCGACTTGAAATTCATTGGTTTTTT
Source organism: Eumerus sabulonum (assembly GCA_951905685.1). Lineage (NCBI taxonomy): Eukaryota > Metazoa > Arthropoda > Insecta > Diptera > Syrphidae > Eumerus > Eumerus sabulonum. Next base: position 49,502,180 of record OX645062.1, on the reverse strand, counting down.
CCAGGATCTGCCGTAGTGTGAAGACTTCCATGACCTGAATCCGCACTGATAAGGACCTATCAGCTTATTTACAAAAGGCTTCAGGTGATCACACAAAACGGCAGAGAAGATTTTGTAGGCGATGTTAAGAAGACATCTCTGTAGTTGGCGCAATCAGAGGGGTCTCCTTTCTTGTGGATCGGGAATACGATGCTGAGACTCCATTCCTCGGGCATGCTTTCCTCTGACCATATCTTATAGGTGAACTGGTACGTGCTCCTCACCAGTTCATCCCTAGCTGCCTTGAAGAGCTCAGCAGACAGTCCGTCTACGCCAGCAGCTTTATTCGACTTGAGTTTCGATATGGCAATCTTTACTGCATCATCCCTGCATGCTTCCGTTCTGGCGTTATATCCTTGGCATGTTCGCTTTATCTGTTGATAAAACTTTCGAACGTCACGCCTGCAGTAACACCTCTTCAAATTCTCAATCGCGCGCTTCTCGTGCTCTTTCTTCCTTCTCCTGAGAGGCTAATGCTCCTCCCTTCTTTTTGACTCGTACATCTCACGAGCTGCTCTTGTTCTTTTATGCAGCGAGGCCTTATATGCGTCCTGCTTCGCTGTGTGAATCCTCCTGCACTCTTCATCGAACTAGGTGTTTCTTCGTGGTGGGGCCTTGAAACCCAAAACTTTGGATGCAGAGCTTTTCAGGGCTTGTTTGCAAAGGCCCCACTGCTGTTCTGTTGATAGCGTGGGGGATTGAGGTGTATTGGAGAGCTTAAGGGAGACTCGATCGGTAAAACCTCGAGCGGTTTCTGGCGATTGCAGCTTTTCGACGTCATAACTTTGTACTCTTACTCTACTCCGCTGCATTCGTGATATCCGTAGGCGCACATTGGCTACAACAAGGTAGTGGTCCGAGTCGATGTTGGCTCCTCGGAAGGTTCGTACGTCGATCGCAATGTGATCAATCTGGTTGGTGGTTGATTGATCAAAAGACCGCCAGGTACCCTTGTGGATGTTCAGATGGGGGAATCGTGTGCTTGCTACAAGAAGGTTACGCCCCGTTATGAAGTCGATTAGCCTAAGTCCGTTGTCGGAATTGGTGTTATGGATGCTGTAGTGGCCGGTGCACTCAAATAAAACACACGAATCAGTCCGAACTCTGATTCACATGGTATCGCCTGTGCTGTTCGCGATCGACTGACTACAAAGCCAAATACACCCGCTGCTATGCATGTGTTTACATGCTCGTTTGGCTGGAATTCCCAGGTTTCTACAAGAGCATGTGCTTGCATTCTCATTTGCTGGAATCGGAATCGGTAGGAGAGCATGTGTTTGCATGTTCATTTGCTGGAATCGGCAGGTCACCACAGATGCTATGCTTTCCTATGATCGACTCAAATATGTCCTCATTGCCCAGTTTTGCATTAAAATCCCCTAGGACTATTTTTGTGTCGTAGCTGGGGCATTGGGCATATGTTCTGTCTAGGAGATCGTAGAATTCTTCTTTGAGTCGATCGTCCTTTTCTTCCGTTGGGCCGTGAGCTAATGTTTCCAAGTTTAACTTTGATGCGGATTGTTATGAGGCGTTCGAATAACGAATCCGCACCGGAATAGGCGCTGTTTGTTCTCCTTGTAGCAGTTCCCGTAGTAGATGTCGCAGTTTTTCATCCGTCTCTTGCCTGGTCCATCCCATCGCACTTCTTGGAGAGCGGTTGTATCTGCTTTATAGCAGTTGAGGGTTTGCTCCAATTGATCGCCTGCACCCGGTCTGTTAAGGGACCTCACATTCCAGGTGCAGACTCTCAAGTCCCCTAGTCGTTTGCACGGGTCGTCAGCTTTGTATCACTCCGTATCCGAGGCTTGTTGTCGTTTCGGAACAAGTAGGTTCTTACGTGATAGGGTTGTTACCCCTAAGCACAACCCCAACCTGGAGGGCCAGGTTCCTCTTCCCCCAGGAACAAGAGGTTGGGGCGCTGCACACATTGGTTCACTACCTGGCGGGTGCCAGGGTAGCTATCCAGGGGGGGGCCACGCCGAGACTGTGTGTCAACTTGGATTGAGCAGGGACAGAGATGGAAGCTGGGGTTTGCCATGTTAAGTTTATTTCTAGTAGGATTAAAATCACCAAAATCAGCCAAAGGATAATAAGTGGTTCGACATAAGTTGTTAAGTGGTTAAGGAAAGAAAGTGTTCGGTCCTAAATGGCAAATAATCCTTAGGAGAATCGGAAAACGTACTTTCGAAATTACTGAAATATCCACATACAGCGAGTAAAATTCCAATCCGATTAAAAACTGAGGCGTAAACTCCTTCAGTGTTCCAACGATAGCAAAAATTGTTGGTCATTTGTCCACAACGACACACCCTTATATAAAGCTACCCTTTTTGCCGTTCATTCCACAGCCAGCTCACAGCTCCCAGTTTGCACTTTTTCTCTGCCTATGTGGTGATTCGATTATGAGACAAATCTACTTTGGTAGTCGTACAGTTGCAATGGTCGTCAAAGATCTTGACATATACATAATTCGCCCGTCCAGATGGCACTTCCCTTATAGTTCTGAAGAGGTGATCTTCTACGCTAGCAAAACCACTGCATAAGCTTTTTCATCTTTCCTATTCTTCTAGGCTTTTTTCAAGCACTGCACCCTGGGGCAATGGTTAGTGTGTTGGACTCTGACGCACGATGAGCGAGTTCGGATGCCGATAACACCAACGCCATCAAATGTTTATTTCGTGGCGTCGTATATACTTACCATGAAAAAGCTTCTCGACTCACGCCGTTCGGAATCGGCTTTAAACTGTAGGTGCCTTTCACCTGTGTGAAAAATAAATCATACACAACATGGGTTATTGAGAGAACCTTGGCTCTGGTCCTTCATGAGCTGTAATGCCACCAAAGAAGAAAAGCAGCATTTGTCCAGCTCATGCTCCAAAAAATGCGAATATTCTCCCCCCTTCAACTACCAACCAAGGTCATGGTTATCAAAATGTTTCGAATCGCGTTTTCGTAGCAACAGATCCACTAATGACTTGATATATCTTAGCGAATAGCGTAATCGTTCGCTTCACCAAGTAGGTGGAAGCAAAACAGTCGCACTGGATATTTTGAAAGCATCTGATAGGGTCTAGCACCAAGTTCTTTTGTCGGAAATGCGTACTTTTAGGATCGATGAGTCTCTTCTTCAATAAAATAGAAACTATCTTTCGAAACATTCAGTTCAAGTTGTTTTGGACGAATTCAAATCTGATATCCACTTTTTAAATGTTGGTGCCTTCAACATTGTTTCTCACTTCTATAAATGACCTCTGTCTGTGCTGTCATTTTTAATCCAATCCATTCCTTTATTCATGACAGTCCTCTTGTATGTTGAGCTCAATGAATTCCGATATCGATAGCATCAATATATGGTTAAAAAAGAATAGAGTGGAGTTGAATGCTTCCAAAACACAGTGCTGTCTTCTGTCCTCCAAGCGTACCACTGACCCCTTGAAAAGCCGTGGCGCAGTGGGTGGTGTGTTCGCTTCTGACGCCGATGACACGGGACAACAGCCATGTCATCGCACGTGTTTTCACGGTGATTTTTCTCAGCGTGGTACTGTCAAAACCCCCTGTAGTTAAATTGTTATGAAACTTACTTGCTTACTTATCAGGCCAGCGATCCATGGAGGATCTGAGCCTAAGCTATAGCTGCCTTCCATCCTTGACGGTCCCGGGCACGCTGCTTCCAATTGTCAAGACGAAGATGTCTTACATCCGCGATTACTTGATCTTTATACCGGAGGTTCAGTCTTCCTCTTCTTCTCGAACCAGGAGGCTCGGAGTCGAAGACCCTCTGAGCTGGAGCGTCGATGTCCATGCGCTTGATGTGGCCAAGCCAGTGTAGTCGACGGATCTTAGCCTTCCGCTGCTCCGCTATCCTGCTTATCGTCCAGCTTTCGGCTCCGTACAGCAAACTGGCAGTATGAGGGTTTTGTAAAGCTTGACTTTGGTCCTTCGAGTGAGGAGTTTTGACCCCAGTTGTTTGGAAAAGCCGAAGTAGCAGCGGTTGCCAAGGGCGATTCTATGCCTGATCATTTGTGTCAGTGACAGTGGTGTCATTTGTGGAATTTACGTTTACCCCAGGTAGACAAACTCCTTAACTACCTCGAAATTGTATCTGTCAGTAGTTTTATTTTTTGTGTTCCAGGTGATGAGCGACGGATTGGTTTTTGCTTGACAGCATGTACTTCGTCTTGTCCTCATTGACCTTAAGACCGACTCGTTTCGCCTGTTCTTCAATCGCCGTGAATGCTTTCACAATGCCGCGGCGAAAACACGCGATGATATCGATATCATCCGCGTATCCTAGCAGCTGAATGGACTTGTAGTGCCTTCCCTGTTGACGCCTGCCCGTCGCACTTTCTGCTCCAGCACCAGGTTGAGGAAGTCACATGACAGCGCATCTCCTTGTCGAAATCCGGTGCATGCTTCAAACGGTTCCGAAGTACTAGAACCTAGTTGCACCGTGCGTCGCGTATTTTTTAGCGTGGCGCGACACAACTGGATCAGTTTTCCGGGATCCCGAATTCGGCCATCGCACCAAACAGTCCTTCACGATGAATGCTGTCGTATGCGGCTTTGAAATCGATGATGGTGTGTATCGATTCGAAACTCGTTGGTCTTTTCCAGGATTTGTCGAAGTGTGAAATATATGTCTGTAGTCGATTTGCCGGGCCGGAAGCCGCACTGGTAGCTGCCGATCAGTGTGGTGCAAAATGGTTTTAGACGTTCACACAGTACGCTGGACAGGATCTTGTATGCGACAGAGCAGAGCAGCAGAGATATACCTCTATAGTTCTTGCTAGAGGTAGGATCGCAAATAGAGGGGCAAATAGAGCTGGTATTCCAGTCGTCGGGCATACTTTCATCTTCCCAAATTCTGCAGATTATCTGATGCATGCTCCCTACCAGTACATCGCCGCCAGCCTTAAAAAGCTCTGATGGCAAGCCATCTGAGCCTGCGGCCTTGTTATTCTTCAGCTTCTGAATAGCTGTGCCGACCTCTTCGATGCTGGGTGGGAGGACTACTTCAGCGGCTGGAGTTGGGATTTCCCCGGTCCCTACCACTCTCTCTTGGTCATGCTCGTTAAGCAGCTGCTGGATATGCTGCTTAAATACATCCACTATTCCCTGCGGGTCGGGGGTTATGAAAGCTTTTCAAAATTCGACGTTCGGGAGAATGGGTAAGCTAAGCTTAGGTTCCCCTTGAGCTGTTACGCCACATACATACATACAAGATATGTACATGCTAGTATCCTTACCCCCGTTTGCATGGTTAAGTGATTTTCAATATGTCCTTAGAGCACAAATCCCAATTTTAAACTACATGTTCGCCATCTGTTCCACCATTTTAATTTATCTCCAGATCGCGTGACCTGCCTACTCGATTCTTAGTGGTATACTGAGGTCTTAAGATCTTTCGCGTTTTGAATACCGCAGATTTCTTAATGCAGTTTAGTGTACTAATTATGTTGCAAATCGACTTCTTCAGATCTTTTTTCCTGGACCAAATGAATCCTAAGAAGCTGAACATAATGCCATTCTGATCTGATAAACTTCCATTAATTAACATGTCCTTAAAGACAGCTTAAATCAGATTGTTCTTGTTCCCCTTAATCGCATAAGGCCAACAGTTTACAGGTTTACTCCCGTGTTATCTAAGTAATCGTCCATATGTTTTTTATATACAAAAAAGGTTCTCCTCAAATTACATTAACTCTTGTCATTATTCCTGTTTCTCATTTTCCTGATTTTTACTTCCAATCTAAACAAAAGGGTCATTCGCACGCTGCACTTGTAGGATAACCCTTCTGAAATTTCAACCCTAAAAAAAGCAAAAACAACTTACTTTGTTTCTTCCTCCTTTTATACCTACATATATACATACATAAGTCTTAGACCTGGTTGGCCCTACATACTACGTGGTAACAACAAATCTCGTCTGTCAAACGTCGGCGTCAAATGTCATCTTGTAACCCCGGTAGCCCATGTTCACTTCTGTGGTTTCCCAAATGCATGCATGTCAAATGGACTTTATTTCATTTCCTTCGAAATGTATACCATTGCAACCTCTCAAAGCAATGATGGTGTGTTGCGTGCCTCAACCACTCTATAAATAAATCCCAAAACATTTGAGAATATACATATATATATATATAAACGTCTGTGGCCGAACGAAAACTAATAAAAAAGAACTTAGAGATCGGAAGAATGCCTTTTTCTTGTTATTTTCAATCGCCCCTACGGTAGGGAAAAGGTGATCGTGTCCAAAAATAGATCTTGTGTCGGGGGCATCCAACAATGTGTATTCTTGTTCTTGGGCAAAGCCATAAAGAACAGAGATATCGTTTTTAGGCGGGAAAAAATGTCAGAAAAAATGTAAACAACTTTGACATATATGTACATACGTGATCTTAATTTTCTTTTTTAAAATGAGAACACTCTTGTGTTTACACGATCATATTTTGGGTGGCATTCACGCGGTCAGGAACATTTTCGTTCAAAATAACCGGCAAGTCAGACGGAAATTATTCATCCTGATCGGCCGGACCGATCGGATCGCACGGATGATATGATATGTAGAATGTGATAGGTGTTAGGTATTTAAAATCAGTTTATCTCTTCATTCGTATTCACAAGATCGTTCCATGTGCGCTAAATTCTAGGAAATACAATCATTTAATCCACAATCTTCCTTATATTCTGACCACCCTGTATGATCACTCCATGATCACTCCACGATCACTTCAATTTCCTATTCAAGTGACATCATTGTTGTTAATTTGTGATCACTTCCTTTTTGCCCCCTCATTTACCATGCTGCACAGTACGTTGTATAATCGATCGTACGCGATCCGGATCCCTGATCCCTTTTTAACATTGTACGATCATTATTGAACGATAACAATTTGTCGCCAAAGTGTTTCGAATGTGTTCCAGAAACTTGTCTACACCAGAAAACCAGAAATCAGTACCCTTACAACATACCCATGACGTGCTCAGCCATTGTCGCACTGTCGATTGCAGTTGATCAAACTGATCATTGGTGTCTTCTTTGCCATTGAGTTTTGTTTTTGTCCTGATCCTTTGGTGATCGATCTTGTTTTAGTTTTATTTGCCCCAGTGCAGCAATCATTCTTCGTGTGGAATTTCAATTAGAATCGAACGAGAGAAAATGTCCAGATTCTGTGAATTACTTGTTTGCCATCACCACAGGAGAGAAACTCGGAATTCGAGAGTACCTATATAGAGGATGGAAAAAAAATTGGAATAAAAAAATTCCAATCGTAATCGTTGTGACTGTATTTGGGAACCACAAAAATTGCGGCAATCAATTTGAGGTAGTTGGAATGGTAGCGACTTTGTTCGAGATCGCTCGAAGTGATTCAAGATCACTTGGTCTCAATATCGCCGGTGATCGTTGTATTAAATGATGAATGAAGTGCTTCCCATACGATCGCTATTCTGATCAATTGTAAATCGATCAAAGTTTATACTAGAATTTTTGAAAGAAGTCAATGATAACAATAAATATGAAAGATCACTGATGATCACATGATCGTTTTGTCGATAAACGCAGACTGCTGAATCACCTGAACATGCCAATCACTTATCAGTCTTTACTCTACACTCATAATTGCCAGCATTTACTGAAGATTACCATATGTTGCGTGATCGCTGTTTATCGGGACATCAATCACAATCACTATCGATCACTGAGTTTCTAACCACATCAACCTTCTCTTTCTCGTTACAGATTACTGGGGTTACCACAAACAAGGATCCTGTCAAGCCGGCTTCAGTGCGGGTGTCACTAAGGTGAGTATCATCCTCCATACATGCATGCAACACAAGAATCTATAAATCACTCCCTTAATCCTTTTTCGGCCGCCTGGCAAATGAGGTGAAAATATTCCTTAAACGAATTTGCATAAACACATCACGATAAGTAGAAGACTATATCGTACGTAGACTCTCTATTTGCCTATAACTTTTCGCATCTGACTACTCGTACCACCGACGGCTGTCCGAAGATGGGCGTTAAATAAATGGAGATAATCGTGTGATGGGTCTGTGGTACTCCTGTAAGGATGTGCGAAAAAACAAAAAAAATTTAAATATTGCATTGAAGCTGGGCAGACTTTTGCGCGCCGGATACACTGGTCAGCGCGTGTTTATCCATCTATGGATATTTTTGGTTTTACATTTTTTTTATTTCCCTTTTGCAACAATTTTTTCGTGCGTTTCGAAGATTGCACGGAAGTTTTTTTTTTTATATTTGCTTTGGCAAACGGATGCACATCTATGGTAATGGTAAAATAGTTGTTCTATCGGCTGGAAAGATTTATGGAGATTTACCTGGCAAGGAATTCGCAGAGATAAATCTTTGACGAAGCGAAGCGATGATACAGACTATGTATCCGAATGTGTGTATCAAAAGAGGGGGTCATTGGGGAGGGACAATTTTATACGCATTAACAAACTGCGTTGAGATTAGTTAACATGTTTGAATAAATGGTTCTGGTAGTCCAGGAAAAGGTATCTCTTCCGCGGTGAAATTTATGGCGCTGTGCATAGAACAGGATGATATCTTATCAGCGAGGTGTATAACTTAACTGGTAGCTGTTGTTTATTGCCATATAGGGAGAAGTTCTTACGATATGCAGCGGATCAGGACCTGTGTGGAAAGCATGTATGATCTATAAATATGAAAATAGCTCTGAGGGTTTCCAGACGAATAGGATTGTATTTTGAGGAAGAAAACCTATAAACTAAACAATATTACATCTGAATTACCAATAAATTTACAGTAAAAGTGACGGTAGTACGAGTTACGGCGCTAGAATGCAGTTGTCCATATAACCATGGTTCTGGAAAAAATAAAGTGTTAATCCAAGATACCTTAAAAAGCTGACACAAAACAAGACACAAGAAATAAATTGTAGTTGTCAAGTACGGGGTATTTCAATTGAATTGAAAATAACCATTACACAAGTTACAAGAACCTATTATCATTGCACGCTTCTTCTTCTTCTTAATAGGCGCTACAGTTCGGGGTGAACCTGGGCCTCAAACAACATGCCCCTCCATCTAGCACGATCTTTTGCTAGCCTTTTCCATTGCCGCACACCCAGTTGGCTGAGGTCCTCTTCCACCTGTGTGCGCCATCTTAAGTGCGGCCGTCCTCTGCTTCTTCTACCCTCGGGGTTGGATTCAAAGACTCTCCGGGCTGGAGCTGTGGTGTGCATTCGCTCTACATGGCCCAGCCATCTTAGGCGTTAAACTCGTAAACGCCTGACTAGGCTCACGTCGCTGTACAGCCCGCAAAGTTCGTGGTTGAATCTTTTCCTCCATCCCCGTCTGCGCTTATAGGCCCGAAAATCACGCGCAAAATCTTTCTCTCGAATCGACCAACGGCTCCTCATCCGCTTTTGATAGTGTCCATGCTTCTGCGCCGTACAACAGGACCGGGATGATAAGGGTCTTATACACAGTCAACTTTGTCGTTCGGGAGAGGGCTCTATTACTCAGTTGCCTCCTGAGCCCAAAGAAACGGCGATTAGCAAGAGTGATTCTGCGTTTGATTTCAAAACTGATGTCGTTGTTCCAGGTCACTGCGGAGCCAAGGTAGACGAAGTCCTTAACTACCTCGAACTTATATCCGCCAATACAAACATTCTGGCCAAAACGTCGGTGGTGAGCGTTCTTTTTTGATGACAGCATATATTTAGTTTTGCCCTCGTTTCCCGCCAGACCAACTTTCGCCGCCTCGATCTCTATACTCGCAAACGCCTCATTGACATCTCGCTGGATCTACCTATTATGTTAATATCGTCGGCGTATGCAAGGAGTTGCGAGGATTTGAAATAGATTGTGCCGCTTGTATTGGTCAGTGATTTTTGCACAATCATTTCTAATATGATGTTGAAGAAATCACACGACAGCACATCGCCCTGCCTAAATCCTTTTTTGACATCAAAACTATCGGTAAGGTGTTCACCGATTCGGATGGAGCAACGAGCATTCTGCAAAGTCATCCTGCACAGTCTGATCAGTTTAGCAGATATGCCAAAGGTAGACATAGCGTTGTATAGCTCGTCTCTAATTACGCTGTCGTATGCGGCTTTGAAGTCGACAAATAGGTGGTGAGTGTCGACTTGAAATTCATTGTTTTTTTCCAGGATCTGCCGTAGGGTGAATATTTGGTCGATGGTGGACTTCCCTGGCCTGAGTCCGCACTATCAGCTTATTTACAAAAGGCTTCAGGCGTTCACACAAAACGGCAGAGAAGATTTTGTAGGCCATGTTAAGGAGACTTATTCCTCTGTAGTTGGCGCCATCAGAGGAGCCTCCTTTTTTGTGGATCGGGCATACGATGCTGAGACTCCATTCCTCGGGCATGCTTTCCTCTGACCATATCTTACAGATGAGCTGGTGCATGCTCCTAACCAGGTCATCCCCAGCTGCCTTGAAGAGCTCAGCAGACAGTCCGTCTGCACCAGCCGCTTTATTCGACTTGAGCTTCGATATGGCAATCTTAACTTCGTCGAGGTCAGGGGGACAGAATTCTCTGCGGTCTTCGTCGATTAGAAATGGATCATTCTGCCTGACAGCGTTATACAGTCTGCAGAAGTGGTTTTTCCATATTCTCAGCATCGACTGCGATTCTACTACTAGGTGTCCGTTCTCATCCCTGCAGGCTTCCTTTCTGGCTTTATAACCTTGGCATGTTCGCTTTATCTGTTAAAACTTTAAAAAATTTCGAACGTCACGCCTGCAGTAACACCTCTCCAAATCCTCAATCGCGCGCTTCTCGTGCTCTTGCTTCTTTCTTCTAAGAAGCTTATGCTCCTCCCTCTTTTTTTAACTCGTAGAGCTCACGAGCTGCTCTTGTTCTTTTATGCAGCGAGGCCTTATATACATCCTGCTTCGCTGTGTGAATCCTCCTGCACTCGTCATCGAACCAGGTATTTTTTCGTGGTGGAGCCCTGAAACCCAAGACTTCGGATGCAGAGCTTTTCAGGGATTGTTTAAAAAAAGGCTCCACTGCTGTTCTATTCATAGCGTGGAGGATTGAGGTGTATTGGAGAGCTTAAAGGAGACGCGATCGGTAAAAGCACGAGCGGTTTCTGGCGATAGCAGCTTTTCGACGTCATAACTTTGTACTCTTACTCTACTCCGCTGCATTCGTGATATCCGTAGGCGCACATTGGCTACAACAAGAAAGTGGTCCGAGTCGATGTTGGCTCCTCGGAAGGTTCGTACGTCGAGAATACAGGAGGAGTGTCTGACGTCGATTGCGATATGATCAATTTGGTTGGTAGTCGATTGATCAAAAGACCGCCAGGTGCCTTTGTGTATATCGAGGTGCGGGAAGCGCGTACTGGCTAGAAGGAGATTTCGCCCCGTAGCAAGATCAATCAGCCTGTGTCCGGTATCGGAGGTGGTGTCGTGTAGGCTATGTTTGCCGATAACACATTCAAAGATGTTTTCCTTACCCAGCTTAGCATTGAAGTCTCCTAGTACAATTTTGATGTCATAGCTGGGACATTGGGCATACGTTCTGTCTAGGAGATCGTAGAACTCATCTTTGGCGGAGTCATCCTTGTCTTCCGTGGGGGCGTGGACGCAGATCAGGCTGATGTTAAAAAATGTAGCCTTGATACGGATTGCTATAAGGCGTTCGGTCACATCCCGGCTTAGGACTTTTTGCCTTAGTCCACCTCGAGCAACAAATCCGTATCCAAACAATCGTTGCCCTCTCTCCCTATAGCAGTCGCCGTAGTAAATATCGCAGTTTTTCATCTGCTTTATACCCGGTCCATTCCATCGCATTTGCCGGATGGCGGTTATATCCGCTTTATAGCGTTCTTGGGCGTCCGTGAGTTGTTCGGCTGCACGTGGCCTGTTTAGGAACCTAGCATTCCACGTACAAAGCCGAAGATCATTGTCCTTTTTTCGTTTTTTGCAAGGGTCGTCACCATAAATCCGGTCCGTTATATCCGAGGCTTGTGGTCATTGCACGCTATCGCGAAGAATTTACGGTAATAGTGAGTTCGTCCCACAAGGCACATCAAATAGTCACTTTTTGGGAATGCATCAGTTACTTTTGATATTAGCGTGAATTCTCGTTGGCCTAAAAGCGGCAGTTTTGTTTAATCGCCATTCCTTCCAACATGAAATACGTTTCAGCGCTGAAGATGATTTTTGATGAAAATTTGTCATCAATTGCTTGGTAGCGTAAGAACCAATCCGTGAACGCGAGTAACATATGTGACTGCAACCCAGAAGGCGGTCAATTCCCCAACGGAAAATGCAACGCTACAAAACACGGCCGTTCCCCCCAAGCCAGCAAGAACTGGGTCATCGATGACGACAACAGCGAACTCAATCAATCCAGCTGATTCAACGGCACCAGCAGATGACCCCAAAAAACCAACAAACGACGCATCAAAAGAGAGGTATAAAAGTGAACCTCCCAACAGAAGCAGCAGACCAATTTTCCGCTTATAGTTACGTGAAATAAATAAGGTCTCCGTTGACCAGTAAACTTAAAAGTGCGTTTTATTTTTTAAGTCGGTTCAGCGTATAGTTCTTGATTGGCGCAGTCGGTGTTCCTCTATTCGTCGAAAAAGAGGAAAGTGATACAGTACGTTGTGATTTCTTTTAGAACTGAGTAAAAGTTCTTAAAGAACACGGTAAATAGTGAACAAAAAAAAAAAGAAGAGAAGTTAATAAGGCAGTGAAACGAAGTGCTTTGAAAAACAAGTTACCAAGTGCACGCAGAAACAAGCCGGACACACAAAAAAAAAAAAAAAAGAAAATAAAAATAAAAATAATATTAAAAATGGCTCAACCACAAGCATCGCTCGAACAATGTCTAGTGACATTGACAGAAATTCTTGCGAGGCAGAATCATCCACAAAGTTGGAGATCGATAGTGGAAAAAGAAATCAAATACATTCAACCGTTTAGTGGTGAAGCAAAGACTTTACCATCGTTTATCGAGACAATCGAACAAGTGTTAACAGACTTTGGTGAACAAGCCCCACAAGTGTTTCGGGTAATATATAATGAAAAGATAATTGGTGCCGCGAAAAATTATCTATCAAGTAATGTGCCGACAACATGGGAGGAGTGTAAAGAAAAGCTGAAAATACACTACAAATCATCGAAGGACCAAACAGCAATCATCAAGGACATCCACAATATTAAGGTATTTACCGTAAGTCAATTATTAGATGCTATTCAAAACATTGTAAATAATATTACGGAGTGTGCCGCGTTTAGTGATCAGGGTTTAGAAATAGCGACGTGTTTAAATAGTTCGTTAATCTTAAAAATTAAAGAGGTTACAGCAGGCGCTTTGGCCGCTGAAATCTACGATAAATATTCCTTGTCACAAATTAGAGAAATCTTACGTAAATATGTTGGTCAAGACAGATATAACTTGAATATAGAAAAGGTTCATAAACAGCATAACACTCAACACAAAACACAAAACTTCAAGACACAAAACAACCACACACAAAATCACCCAATACAAAATAATCATAAACACTTCTACAATAACAGACCTCAACAATCAGGACAATTTAGACAAAATGAATCAGGGCAAGTAAAACAGAATCCTAATCATTACACACAATCAAATCAGTTTAGATTCCCAAATACTAATTATAGAAACTCTGGGCAATACAGATCAGGACAGCGTAGAATAGAACCAATGGATGTAGATGCCCTCAGTAAAAATGAAGAGGTTAATCAATTAGAGAATGAGTTTTTTATCAACTAGCCTCGGACAATAAAAAAATATTCATTCAAATAACCATAGAAAACAATAAGTTTGTAGCCTTGATTGATACAGGATCTACAATCAGCCTTCTAAACTCAAAAAGAGTACCACATGTATTATACAAAAAGATAGCAGAAAACTCTTTAAAAATCAACACCATTCAAGGTTTAGTAAATGAAAACACAGAACAGGTCAAAACAAAATGTCCAGAACAATTCAAAATGCCTGATAACGCTAGAATGAAATGGACGAAAATAGAATTGAACAAGCCATACGATTTTCTAATCGGGATGGATTGGATTCAACAGAACGCCAAATCAATAGATTTTCGAAAACAAGAAATTATATTAATAAATGAAGTGCGTCTTCCGTTTTTAGCTAAACTATTAGACGAAGTAAATGCGCTAGAAATAAGTGAGAATAACCAGATTCAGACGAATCATTTGAATGAAGCAGAAAAACAAAGTATAGATAAGTTGCTAAACAAATATAAAAAACTTATATTTAGAGAAGGTGATCAATTAACAAATACAAAAACAGTGGTTCACGAAATAAAAACCACAACAGATCAGCAAATAAATTCAAAATTATATAGATATCCACCAAAACACGAAGCAGAAGTACGCAAACAACTAGATGAAATGGAGAAACAAGGAATCATTAGAAAGAGCAATAGTCGATATAGCTCACCCATTATAGTTGTCCCCAAAAAAAGAGACAATTCAGGAGAACAAAAGTATAGGATTGTGGTCGATTATAGAAAGTTAAATCAGGTCACAATAGATGATAAATACCCACTTCCAAACATTGACAGCATTTTGGATAAATTAGGTAAAGCCCAATATTTTAGCACCTTAGATTTAGCTAAGGGTTACCATCAAATCCTGGTAGCAGACCAAGATATCCACAAAACTGCTTTCGTGACACCTTCAGGCTTATATGAATATGTCAGGATGCCGTTCGGACTTAAGAACGCCCCTGCCACATTTCAAAGGTTAATGAATAACATTTTACGTGACTATATAAACAAAATATGCGTTGTCTATCTAGACGACATATTAATTTTCTCAACAAGTCTCGAAGAACACATAGAATCACTAGAAAAAATATTTAGAAAACTGCAGGAACATAATTTGAAAATTCAAGCAGACAAATGTAGCTTCATGAAACACGATACCGAGTTCTTAGGACACGTACTAACAAAGGACGGGATAAAACCAAATCCAAACAAAATAAAAGATATTGAAAATCTAGATTTACCGAAAACAGAAAGACAGCTTAAGGGATTTTTAGGTATGACAGGCTACTATCGTAAGTTTATTAAAGACTACGCTAAAGTAGCATACCCAATGATAAAATATTTAAAAAAGGATGAAAAAATTAACGTTAACGACCCACAATATATCTCTGCGTTTGAAAACCTAAAAGCTTTAATTACAGCACACCCTATCTTAAAATTTCCTGAATATGATAAACAATTTATCTTGACAACTGATGCAAGCAATTATGCCATTGGTGCCGTGTTATCACAAAGCGGTCACCCAGTTTGCTTTGTGTCTAGGACATTAAACGACCATGAAAAAAATTATAGTGTTACGGACAAAGAATTTTTGTCAATCGTATATGCAGTAAACTACTTCCGGCCATATCTTTATGGAAATAAATTTAAAATTATAACTGATCATGCACCCATTAAGTATTTGCATAGTAAATACAAAGGTAAAGAATTTTCGCAACGGAACCAGAGATGGTTGCTAAAGCTACAAGAATACAATTTCGAGATAGAATACCTAAAAGGAAAAGAGAATAAAGTAGCAGATTTCCTTAGTAGATTAGAAAATACACCGAAAATTGAAGAAAGCAATGATAATGAATCAAATATGGAATTAACGGAAACAGTGCACTCAGTAGAAGAACAGCAATTAGATCATATAGGTATTAAAGAAGAAATCGTCAACAAATACAGAACACAACTGATATTAACATACAATATTATAAATGAAATAGAGATACTGCATAAAAGAAGAATCATATACCTGAACCCAATGGAAGGAACAAATAAAATCAAAGATGTATTACTTAGATTTATAAAGAAAGGATTGACTGGAATATATTCAGAAGTTGAAGATCATCATTATAATATAATTCAACAAATTATCATAGAACTATTCTCACATGATAAAACTGTCAGATTCATTAGGTGTTCGCAGAGGGCTGCCGAAATCCAAACCGAGGAGGAGGCACACAAACAAATCTCCCTCTACCATACAAAAGAATCAATGCACAGTGGTGTTAATGAAACATACTATACACTTAAAGACAAAATATATTTTCCTAAACTTCATGAACAAATACAATTAATTATTAATAATTGTAAAAAGTGCCAGGAGATAAAGTACGACAGGAAACCAATAAAACCAAAGTTTCATATCACCGAAACCCCAACTCACAAAAATGAAATCATACACTTAGATATATTCCATATACAAAAGAAAGCGTTTGTTACAATTATTGACAAACTAACCAAATTTGCAGTAGCCTATACAATAACTGACAGAAATTGGAGAAGTAAAAAGGAAATATTAATTGAACACTTTGCTAAGTTTGGAAAACCTAAGAAAATTATTACAGATAACGAGTTCAAGTCAGAGCATATCATTCAATTCCTAGAGCAAAATAATGTTGAAGTTCATTGGACTAAGCCAAACAGTCATACAGGTAACTCAGATGTAGAAAGGCTCCATTCCACAATTTTGGAAAAAATAACAGGTATAGAAGAAAAAGATATTTCAGTTGAGATGAAAATACAATTAGTATTGGATAATTATAATAATCGGTTTCATTCGACAATTAGGACTACACCTAGAAAAGCGAAAGAAGAAGTAGACGAACAAATATTAAATAGCATAGTACAGGAAACTAAAATCAAAAAAATTGGTAAACTTAATGAGAAACGAGAGGATTATCGTGAACAAAGACAGGAAGGACCCATTAAAAACTATAAGCATGTTAGGCATAAGAATGAAACTAGATACCGAATTAAGAATTTAAACAACGTACACTTAACAAACATTAAAAGGCAACATAAATTTACAGGTCATTTTCCTAACAACACTACTCCTATTACCAACAGTACATGGAATACTACAGATCACACCAATTAACGAACAGTCAGGATATTTGAAGATTAAGATTGAAACTATTCAAATTACTAACAAAACAAATATCATTCTACACCTTATTAACCCAAAAGAAATATTAGATACAATCATTCTTCTTAGGACTAACATAAAGCATTTAGAAATAGAAAACAAAGAAGTAATAAATCAGCGGATAGAAACACTGATAGCTAAAATTAATTCAATAATGCCTAGAAAAATAAACAGAAAGAAACGAGGCCTATTGAATGTAGTAGGAAATGCAAAAAAATGGCTTTTCGGAACCATGGATGACAATGATAGAATGTTAATCTTCAATCATTTAGAACTTTTAAATGAAAACACACACAAAACAATTAACACCATAAACGATCAGATCAAAATTAACCAACATTTTAATGAAACAATACACTCTCTACAGACCGTAATATTAGATGACAGACGAAAAATTCGAGACAGTTTAAACAGAGTAGATAGTGTCATAAATAACATTTTAAAACAACAACTATTTCTAGATCAAATCACTAAATTAGGTTTTATAGAAAATAAGATAAATCGAATACAGGACAACATTGTATCAGCTAAACACAATATTGTTCATCCAAGTATCCTTACAATGGAAGAAATAAATGAATACGGAATTGATTTTTATAAACTAAAATTGTTAAAAGTAGGCATTACCGAATATCAAAACAACATCATTGTAATTGCAATTAAAGTTCCCAAAAATTATGTAACAGTCGAAAAAAGATTAATAACCCCATTACCAAATAAAGAACATTTTGAAATAGATAGTAAAAACGAATATATTGTAGAGATAGAAAATAAAACATATACATATGAACCCGATGTAACTATTCATCAATTAAAACTAAGTAAACACTGTACTATAACCAGAAGTTGTAAACTAAAATATAATAATGAAACTCAAAAACTTCCCTTAGATGATACTACGATTATAATAAAAAATGCTAATAAAATTCTTGTAAAACAAAATTGTGATGAACGAGATGTTGTACTAAATAAAAATTATCTAATAAATTTTTATAATTGTCAAATTACTTTAATGAATGAAACATTCGAAAATCACCAAAAAACTTTCCAAGACAAATATTATTATCCCGATAACAGCATTAATTCTACCTTTGATAAAGCAATTACATTTGAGGATATAGTCTCTTTGAACTTTGAAAATATCAGAAAAATAAAAGAATTAAAATTACATAAAAATATAACGTATGGTCTAAGTTGTAGCATTGTAATAAGTCTAATTGTAGTAATATATGTATTTTCGCATTATTGTATTAAATCATATAAAGTAAGAGTTGTTGACAACAAAATTCAGGAGAATTCCTACTCAAACCGAGGAGGAGTAACATATGTGACTGCAACCCAGAAGGCGGTCAATTCCCCAACGGAAAATGCAACGCTACAAAACACGGCCGTTCCCCCCAAGCCAGCAAGAACTGGGTCATCGATGACGACAACAGCGAACTCAATCAATCCAGCTGATTCAACGGCACCAGCAGATGACCCCAAAAAACCAACAAACGACGCATCAAAAGAGAGGTATAAAAGTGAACCTCCCAACAGAAGCAGCAGACCAATTTTCCGCTTATAGTTACGTGAAATAAATAAGGTCTCCGTTGACCAGTAAACTTAAAAGTGCGTTTTATTTTTTAAGTCGGTTCAGCGTATAGTTCTTGATTCGCGCGACGAAATTGTTGATCAGTTGACTTGAGCTCTTGTGTTAATTGAATCTTGTTTGCGTGTAAATTCACATCCTTGTGCATAATTTGCAACAAACTGGTCCTTGAAATGCCCAATTTAAGTGATTGACGCGTTACTGGTTGTTTCGGGAATTTGACTTGAATCGTGTTTTTAACCTTTACATCATTTTTGTAGTGCTCTTGAAGAGCTTTAACGCAGTTTTCAATTAAACACGTCTCCATAGTGGTAAATGGCAAACTTCAGATTGATGACTCTCTTCAGCGGTTAGTTGCCATTCAATTGTCTGCCAAATGCAAATAAATTCAAGAATGAGATATAAACGACACAGTTCGCGAGTTACGACATCCGTGAAACACAGTAAACGAAAAACTACGCTATTGGACGTCGACCGGCTGCGAAATTAGCCGAGAGCGTGAAGAGGATGAGAAGCAATCGAAGCAAAACCCACATCGCAGCGGAAACGTTATGGCAAAAGAGTTAAGTCTGCCTCAAGCATACATCGATTTTTTCGGAATAAGGCGATGTCCAAGCTTTTCAAAATACAAAAGGGTCAAGACCTTAGAGTTGCTCGGAAAGCAATGCGGGTCTACAGATCTAAAGCGTTGAAGCCGAAACTTGTTCACTGATGAGAAGGTGTTTAGTGTGCAGAAATAGTCTGCACGCTCTACTATGAATTTGGATCATTCGTGAGCATTTTGTCGTCAAAAACTAACATCCCTGGGTTCCATGACGATTTAATGCCAAACAGTGTCAAAGCTAAAAGCCTGCCAGGATAACAATGTTGAAGAAATTACATGACAGTGCGTCGCCTTGTCTAAATCCTTTTTAAACATCAAAAAACTCGGTTAATTCGCTACCGACCTCAATAGACCAGCGAGAGTTCTCCGTTGTCATTCTGCACAATCTGACGAGGGTGCTCGCCTCTATGCACCCTGTCATACGCGACAGAAGCTTCATGGACTGTAACGCCAACATACGTACATACATACATACATTGTGGATTTACCTGGCGTGAAACCACACTGATGCGAACCTATCAGATTATTCACACAATGTTTCAGGCGTTTACACAGTACGGCAGAGAAGATCTTGTATGCGATCTTAAAGGGACTTATTCCCCTGTAGTTGGCGCAGTTATAGGGGTCTCCTTTCTTATAGACTGGGCAAACAGCTGTTAAACAGCCTACAGAAGTGTTTCTTCAATATTCTCGGCATCGGCATCGCCAACTACTAGTTGTCCCTCTTTATCCCTACAGGCTTCCGCTCTGGTTTTATAGCCCTGGCATGTTCGTTTTACTGTCTCTTAAAACCTGCAAGCATTATTCCTGTGATAGCATATCTCTATCTCCTCGATCTCACGCTTTTCGTGCTGTATTTTTTTGTTCCTTGAAAACGTGTATTCCTCTCTCCGTTTCTGCTCGTAATGTTCACGAGTCCGTCTATGTAGTACGGCCTTGTATGCGTTTTGCTTTGCTACATGGGCTTACCGGTATGGCTCATCAAACCAGGGGCTTCTAACTGACCGTGGCTGGAAACCGAACACATCAGCGGCAGCGTCTCTGATGGCACGCTGGCAATGCCCCCACTGTTGTTCTGTGGATTGTTCCGGTGTCATTGGAGTTTGCGATAGGTAGAGAGAAACTCGATTGGGAAAGGTCCTAGCGGTCTCCTGCTATTGTAACTTTCCGACGTCAAACTTTCGTGGTCCAGCTCGATTCCGTGGCATCCTTGATATCTTCATTCGTACCGTGGCTACAAAAAGGTGATCCGAATCGATGTTGGCTCCTCGGAAGGTTCGTTGTTCGTATATCTAGGATGCTGGAAGAGTGTCTGGTGTCGATCGCAACATGATCAATCGGATTGGTGGTAGACTGATCAGGTGATTGTCAGGTTCCTTTGTGAATATTGTGATGCGGGAATTGTGTGCTAGCCAGAAGGAGATTACGCCCCGCCAGTAAGTCGAATTTCCTATGTCCGTTTTCGGACGTGGTATCAGGTAGGCTATATTTCCCCTTGATCGACTCAAATACATATGTCCTCTTTGCTCAATTTCTGCCTAGGAGATCATACAATTCTTCTTTGAGAGAGTCGTTGTTTTCTTCGGTTGGGGCGTGAGCGTATAATGTTTCCAAAATTAGCTTTGATACGGATTGTTATGAGGCTTTTGCTTTCATCCCGAAAGCTTAAGACTTTATATCGGAGTCTTCCTCGAATAACGAATCCGCATCCGAATAAGCGCTGTTTGTTCTCCTTGTAGCAGTTCCCGTAGTAGAGCATAATAGGAGCGCGGTTATAGCTGCTGAGGGCTTGCTCCAATTGATCGCCTGCACGCGGTCTGTTAAAGGACCTCACATTCCAGGTGCAGACTCTGAAGTCGTTTAGTCGTTTGCAGGGGTCGTCAGCTTTGTGTCCGTCCATATCCGAGGCTTGTGGCTGGTTCGGAACAATTGATTTTTTCAGAGGTAGGGATGTTATCCCTAAGCACAAGCCCCAACCTGGAGGTCCAGGTTCCTCTTTCCCCAGGAACAAGGGGTCGGGTCGCTGCACACATCGGTTCATTACCTGGCGGGTGTCAGGGCAACTATCTAGGAGAGGCCACGAGGAGGCTGTGTATCAACTTGGATTGAGCAGGGACAGAGATCGAAGCGGGCATTTGCCATGTTAAGCGCGATCAACTTCTTTGCTCTGTTTGCTCGCTCTCTCCCCGCAGTTAGCAACGAAAAATACGAAGTCGTTGAAAATTTAAGGCATGCAATAGTCCGTGGATAAAATTTTGAAGGGAATTTTCTGCTGACATTTACGTTAAATAGAAACAGTTTTCTTGTTACACTTCAATATCCTGTATATCACACGTGTTACGGTGCAGAAACAGAAAAAGAGACTTGAGCATTCGTCTGAAATGACAAAGCTAAATGCTAGGAATCTGTCCTTCTCGTGAAGGCGAGTTGTAGAAATATTTAAGTTTGAATGTTCTTATAGTTGTACTCGTACAACTACAAACCTATCTAGCGCGCGCTGGAGTTCCGTCTGGAAGGATGTGAGGACAACTAAGTCATCTGCAAAAAAAAAAGATAGCTTACCCTCAACTCTCCCAATGTAAAATACTCCTCGCCGCAACTGCGCTGCAACATCCAGTCCATATATATTATGAAAAGGAGAGGTGACAAGACGGACCCTTGGCGAAGTCCAACGTCCACGGTGTTGATTTACTACCGTTAACCCGAACACAGCTGCTACAGTTTGTGTACATATATTGACTGAATGGCTCTCAACAGAGCACCATTAATCCCATACTCCTGCAGAACACTCCAGAGTTTACCTCGAGGATCTCGGTCATACGCCTTTTCCAAATCTACAGCAGTTGTAGATCGGTTTAGTGTACTCCCCAAGTACCATTCTTAAAAACTGGTCGGGTGTATTTCTGCCATGACGAAAACCGCACTGTTCATCCCCTATCCTGGATTCGGCCATAGCTCTAGAACGCGCCTCCAGCACCTTAGCGTATACTTTACCGGGGACACTGAAAAGAGATATACCCCTATAGTTGGAGCACACTTTTTTATCCCCCTTTTCGAAAAGAGGGACAATCACCCCAGTCTGCCGATCACTAGTTGTCTCACTGCACCAGGCCACCTTAATGACACGAAAGAACCATAATACTCCCTCTTTACCCATTGCCTTAAGCATTTCTGGCCGAACTTCATCCACACCGGCGGATTTGCCAATTCTTAGCGATTTAACGGCGAAAATGACTTCCTCAACCGCTGGACTATTCTCCGCCCCACTCAAGACTATGGGTCTGTCCCCCTCAGCGCCCTGTTCGGGATTGAGCAGCTCCGAAAAGTGCTCGCTCCATCTGCGTAAGATGTCCATCTCATTGGAGAGCAACACACCATCTTTGGATTTAACTCCTTCGATAATGTTTAATTTCCTTCCTCTGAGCCGGCGAATGGTTTGCCAGAACACCTTTTTCGCAGATCTTTGGTCGCTTTCCAACTTCTCGCCGAACTCCTTCCAGGACTGCTCTTTAGCTGCTCGCACAGCCAATTTGCAAGTTCTTTGCGCCACAGTGTACCGGTCACGGGAAGCAGAGTCTCCCTAGAGAATCCAGTCCCTGCAGGCCTTCTTCTTCTCTCTGATGGCTTCTTGAACTCCGAGTGTTTTAAACCACACAGTTCTTTTCTCACCACCAGCCGCCACACCAAGCCGCTTCTCTCCACAAACATCACATGCGCTTCTCTCCACATTCCTCTACATGTGATGGAACAGTTGGAATTTGCTCAATCCTTTCGGATATGTGCCGTGCGAAGTGTTGCCGCACCTTACTGCTCTGTAGTTTCTCCTACCGTATACGTGTAACCACTCTTGGTTTCAGCCTTGGCAGACGAGGTACTCTGTCAGTAAGATACAGCTTACACAACACCAGGTGATGATCAGTTGACAGTTCAGCTCCTCTCAACACACGAACGTCACAAGCCATCCGTTTCACACACGATGGTACCACAAAGAAGTCTATCAACGATTTCTGTTGAAGACTCCGACGATAACACGTATTATTATGAAGATGTTCATAATGGACATGCCATTTGCACAGCAAAAATCCAACAACCTCGCTCCGTTTGCGTTTTGATGAGGATCACCGTTCCTCCCAATCACACTCCCCCGTGTCGTTACATCCACACCCACGTGGGCGTTGAAGTCAGCCATCAGGATATAGGAACCCATCTCAACCACCCTATCAAGGGCCGCATCAATTTCAGCCAGGAAAGTCGCATACTCAGACTCTAGATTCGGTGCATACACCAGAGCCAAAGTTGATCTTTCAAACTTGAGTTTTAAGATCGCGACTCTCCTTCGTAATGGTATCCGCTCCAATACCCTGTCTGCCAGCCTGGGACTTATGAGTATCCCTACTCCCGCCTGTGCAGACATTTAAGGTGCAACTCCCGATAGGAAGAGTTTCTAACCGTCCGAAAGGTCCACAGTTTTATATCCTCTTTGTTTTGTCGAAGAGATACCTACGATATATAACCGATACCTGGCAGCTTCCTTAGCCAGCTCGTGATACTTCTCTGTGAGCGATGAGACGTTCCACGTGCCCATCCTAAGTCGATGCCGTTGTCTGTTGCTTTTTACTCCCCGCACGCACTGGTTAGTGCATGGCATGTGTAACCCCCCCACCACCGTAATAGCTCACGAGGCCACTGCCGGGTCGCTCGTGACTTCTTCAATAGACTGGCCACCACACGCTCGCATACTGCCACCATTTAGGCCTGGCTCACCAGGGTAGGCAATTTCCGAGGCTGCTCTTCTTTTCGTCTCATCATGGGTGTTTGCGCTTCGTTAGCCAGGTTTGGTCCGTACGAAAATTAATTCGCACACCCCAAACCTATTGCCCGCCCCCCACCACGAGGAGGTCAGCTTCCGTGTGGGGGGGGGGGTCACTATAACCTAAAAAATTATATCCCCAAGTACCAACTCAATTTGCATTAGACTCTTCAGCTCCCGGTTTTTATTTTTTGGCAAACATTTTATCAACATTGTTTTTTTATATATTATTTCCAGAAAGGCGATCGTCTGTTTATAAGCGCTCCTGGCAGTTGGTACTGGCAAGGTATGGTGTTTACTTTTTAAGCTTTATTTTATAAATTTAATTCCAATTTAATTCGACTTATTTTAATTAAAGTAGAAAAAAAAAAAACAAAAAACGTAGCTATAAACCCGAGATAAAAGAGCGAAACCGTCCTCTAACAGAAAAACCAAAACAACCCCTAGATCCTCCCAGTAGTCCCCGAAGTAGTTCTGACCCATTAAATTGTTATTTGATCACGTAGTTAATCCATCAATTTAAGATAAAATGAAAGCTATTTTCCTTTAATGGTAATTTATTTATGGGACTGAAGGTGACGAAATAAATGAAAGAAAAATCAGAAATCGTCAAAGAGCCTATTGGCATCAGCCACCGCTTAAGATATGCTGTCAGTCTACATACATGTAGACGACAATGCATGCGTTCCGTTCCGATGTTGGAGCATAGGAATGTGATACAAGTTAGCTCTTCGATTGTAGAGTAATTGGGAATCGGCTGAATGGCTGGATGGAAGTAAATGGGAGGATAAATGTGTTTTTCCTTTGATGAAACTTAATTGAATGAATGACTTGTGGAATGATTTCATGGAATTTTCAGTTAATAATATTTTGTTTAATTCCTTGACTAACATTTGCGTGAATGGCGATGATTGGGAGAGAGTTAGAGGGAGGATGCTCTTAGTTAAACGAGTCAGGAATGTTATGTTTTCTATATTCGTATGTTGTGTGATTAATAAGCATACAATATTGCAAGTCTCATGTGATGTCATGAAAATACTTTAAAGTCTATCAGGCAATTTAGATACAATTTGTTTTTTGGTTTTCGTTTTCCATTAAGACGGAAAGATTCTTATGATAGCTAACCCTAGACCTACGAGTAGATAATTGGCTAACAAAAAATAGAAATAAATGAATAAATAGAGTCAAATAAATAATTGATTATGAAATGAAAGCTTTATATCTCTATACAAGTATTGGTTGTTTTTTTTTTTTTTATTTCCGTATTTTTTAATTTACAAATTTTTTCTATATCTTCTCGTTTCCTGCCTGTATCTGCACCCCTTCATTGTAATGTGCGCGACTGTTGTGTTGTGTAACCTTGTTGTGACTTCCCTCTATTACTTTCAAAACAAAAATAAAAAATAAATAAATAAACAACAATTTACTTGCAACAAACTATATAACGAATTTATATACACGACAAACAAATAAAAAAAAACAATAAATGTATATTTGTTAATCAACGTGTTGCACATACAAAAAACAAAAATGTCAAAACAATAATGAAACCGAACCGAAAAAACAATCCTTGCCTAAAGGACAAGCATTCTCGATTGATCCCGATTCAAGATATCCGTACAAGCCGCCATTGTATCAAGATTTTGGCGTTGGAGGTAATCAAACTATGTCTAAATATATAAAACAAAACTTTTCGTTATCCATTTTGTTTTAGTTTCTTTTTGTTTTTTTTTTTATTTCAAACATAACCATTTTTTGTCATCTTCTGACAACATTAAAAATTAAAATAAAAAACATTTACTTTTGTACAAAATTCAGAATTTCATTATAGTTTCTCCTTTTTATTTGTTTTCATTTTATGGCTCTTCTGGAGTACATTATCCACAAAAGTACAATTAAAACCAATTCGAAAAATCATTAAACACAAAAACAAGAAATTTGGTGCGCTTTGATTAATTTTTTTTTAACCATGCTTATTCACACTTGCTGCTGGAGGAAACGAATAAAACAGAACTAAAATCTAACAAATTAGATTCGAAATTTTCAAATTTTTCAATTAAAAACATCATTGTTTGGGCTTATTTCTAAAAACAAAAAAAAAAAAAAAATAAATAAATAAAAAAACATCAAATAATTGGTAAAACAATTAATTGCGGCTATGTGCAAAAATGCAAAAATAATAAATTAAAATATGGCGTGTGCGTTGTGCAATCACTACAGACCATACATGACGGTTCATTTGCGTTGCGCTTATATTTTGTAAAAAACCAAAGTAAGAAAAAAATACAATTTTCTTATATACTTACATATTGTTGCTTTCTTCTCCTAGTCCAGTCAAATAAGACTTTGAAGGTTACAAAGATTCCCATAGAGCTAAAAATTGGTATGGATGTTCAGAATACTATTATAAATGAATTGTGAAAAGTCCCCATCAATCCCCCTTGTGCAAAAAATTTTATTGTTGGTGAAAGTTTTAGCTAAACGGTGAGTTTTACAGGAAAAATACTTCAGACTAAAATTAATTAGAATCATCCGATTCTCCACACACACTTTTTTTCATAAGTATTGCCATTTCCGTGATATAGCGGTTGAAAGAATTAAAAAAAAAAAAAAATACTTAATTCGTAATATGCACAAGTTTCCACACCACCTATGAGGTACTGTGCTTTTGTGATCCTCTTGAATTCAAATTGAGTATTGAAAATGGTGTAAGCTGTGTAAATTATGTAATATATAAATGAAAAAATAATTTGGAAAAATTATTCGTCGGATTCATAATAATCCAATGCAACTTCTAGTGTACTGTCTTCGTTTTCTTCTTCTTCTTTTTCTTCATCTTCCTGCTGGATACAAATATGTTCTAAAAGTGATGCATCACATGTCTCATCACAGATATCGTAATTATCCTCATCTCGTATCGATTCAACATTGGAGCACGACTGTCCTTGACAATAGGTGCATGCTAAAGAACAAAACAGTCCAACCTTTTTACAGCCGCATTTAGCTATGCAACCTTTTTTGCAATTGCATAAGATGGTGTTAAGCAGTTTTTCTGGTGCAATTGGTTCCAATGCATTGTCAACTAACTTCCAACCTCAGTCTTCTGGATCCATTTTATTACCAAGCCAAACTTGAATATACCCGGAATAGATGTTGTTGAGCAGCAGCAGAGGTTGGGGGAAGCAAGCTAATTGCACTTGTTTTTTATTAAACTTTTTTTTGCAAAAGATAAGTATCGGAGTTTATCCAGGCAGGTAACTTTTTTTGGAGCTCCGTACATAGAAAGAAGAAAGCGAATTCCATTAGTGACTATAACTTCTGGAGTAGAGTTACTATCTTTAAAAACTTTAGCACAATTAATTATATTTAGTTTCTCGAACAATTTCAAAACCGTTGTTGAAAAATGCTGATGTTGTATTGCAGCCAGTTATTACGTGTAGAAAAAGTATATGATTTTGACATTTTGGAAAAGCACAGAAACTTTTTGATGAATATATTTCCAATTGCTGCTGAGTCTTCCCCGGTTTAAAAAAAATAAATATTCGGAGTTCGAGCAGTAAGTAATACTAATAAATCGACATCTTCACCAACAACAATAGTTGTATTTGTTGGGTTGAATTGTTCTATTGCTGTTTCAATGATCAGAACATCAGCATAATTCTCAGCTTGTTTTACAGAATAAGTGACAATAAAAACTATTTTGTGATTAGATATTCATTTGCCTTTGCCACGAATAAATTTGCATCAAAAATTAATATATATCTTGCTCGTTTGAGAGGTAAAACTGCGCAAGCCATATTTGGCTTCGTATGCAAAAAGGGGTTGAAAAACTACACAATTTGTTCAGTTTTTATGAAGGCTCGTAATTAGTTAGTTGACTTGCAATAGATGGGAAACGATCAAATTATAACTTCAAACCATTGGGAACAGAGGTACATGACAAACTCTTCAAAGTCAGACCACTGTTGGAGAAAATAAGAGAACGTTTGCGCTTGATTCCAAAAGAAGAGTTTCTCGCCGTTGACGAACAAATCATTCCGACCAAAAGCCGCCATGAACTAAAACATTATAACCCAGCTAAGCCACATAAATTGGGCTATAAGAACCAAGTTCTTTGTGGAATATCTGGTTTCAGTTACAATTTTGATTTATTTGACGGGCACCAAAGCAATAAGTATCCTGACGGAGCGCCAGATCTGGGGGTCAGTGGTAATGTGGTAATAAGGCTCACGTCAACAGTTCAAAAAAACGTTCACCACAAGATATTCTTTGATAATTGGTATAATAGCCCAAATTTTCAGGTTTATTTGTTCAAAAATGGGCTATTGCCACTAGGAACTGTAAGACTCATCGGAGTTTCAAACTCAGGAATCCCGAAAGAACAACTGATGAAGCAAGGACGTAGAAGCATGATCGAAAAGGTAGCCACTATAGACAGAGTAAAATTGAGCTTGGTGTCCTGGTTTGACAGTAAAATAGTAACTTTATTGTCACCTTATGTTGTTATGAATCCAGTTGTTAGCAAGAGCCGTTACTCCAGAAAGGATAAGGAGTATACAATTATTCCTGCTCCACAAGCTGTTGAGGTCTACAACAAATACATGGGTGATGTCGATTTGCTTGATTCTATGTTGGGCTTATATCGCATACAATTACGATCCAAGAAATGGTATAAGCGAATATTTTTTCACATGATTGATTTTGTGTAGCAAATGCGTGGATTCTTTGGCGTCGTCAACATGATTTTCATATGTCTTGGTTTGACTTCAAACTCGAAATTGCCGAATACTTTTGCAAAGGTGGAAAACAACTTTTAAGAAGACGTGGACGGCCCTCTAAGGGATCTAGACTGGCATCTCCGGCGACTTCAACATCTTCCATTAGCAATTTTGAATGGCGTACACAATCGTCAACGGAAACACTAGCAAGACCAAAGAGAAAGCATCCTGAAAGACATCAGGATTTTCCATTGTTATCAGTTCGATTTGACAATGTCGGCCATTTCCTGGAAATTAAAAAAAAAACCGTCATATTTGCCAAAATGACTGTATTTTTCGGTCATTTACTTTTTTCAAAAATGTAAGGTTTTTTTGTGTTACAATGAAAAAAGAAATTGTTTTTCCAAGTTCCATGGCGTATAGAAACACAACTTTTAAATATTTTTTCGTAAAACAATGAATTTTTTTACTGAATCTTTTGTTAATCAATTGTTTAATTCTTCGAATTTTGTTGATTTCTTATGTATTCCTAACTTAATCTCGTATTACAAATATTTTTGTTTTGTAACCCTTGTTGCATACGAAGCCAAATTTGGCTTCCATTTTTGTTATTTAAACAAATAATTTTTTTTTTTTCGATTTTCGATAAAAGATGTCTTAAAACATCCCAAAAAAGCTACTTTAAAGTTTCTTTTTTTTCTCCATAAACAATAATTCATGCAGTAGAGGGTTCATTAAAATAAACCGAGACTTGTTGTGGGTATTCGCAAGAAATTTGTGTTTGCTTGTGGGAACTGTCATAAAGTCATCAAAAATAACATCAGAAGATGAAGATGTTGTTGTAGCTCGACGTCGTTGTTCTGTGGTTTAGTATTTTAATTACAATCGGTATAACCATAAAATACTACAGTCACTCTATGGCCAAAATGTCTATGTACATACATACTGTACATATTTGTCTATTTTTGATGAACCAGCTTCTTTTCCTTGGCGCCGTTTTTTCACGGCATCAATGCTACTTTTTCGAGTACAATTTTTTCGACACTGCACATTAATTTTTACAGATGTCTGGTCTTTCAGGTACTCCGAAAACTCATCACCTCTTTCAATACTTGCATCAACTAATGCTTTCATGCCGTGATCAACAGTAACAACTCCACTTTCAGTCAAAGGTTCACTACAAATAGAGCAGAATTGTGACTTTTTTTTTTAAAAACAGTAAAATGCACAAACTTTGTTACAAAATATAAGCGATGGCCACGAGACGTTACTACTAAGGAATGCTTACGACTGACAGTATTTTGTTGAGTATGAGACCTTTGTACGAGCATCGCCATGCTGACAATTGAATGGAAGACAGATGTGACTCAAGGCCATGCGACTAAATAAAAATAAGGGCGGAGTTTTTGACGTTCATTTATATTCTAAGAATTGTGTTTATAATCGCCTTAGACGACATTTTCACCATCCTCAACAAATATACACATCTAGATAATTGGTTTTGCGCAGATGATATCTATATTTTAAGCAAAATAAATGATTTAAATGAATGTAAACATCTCCTAAGTAATGCTATAAATGATATTCTAGAATGGTAAAATGCCTCTGGCGCCAAACTATCATTAAATAAATGTAAGCTACTATATGTTAGGTAAGGGTAGGTATATGGGTGCCCTATTGACGGAAAGTCAAGGCTCACGTAGACTACGTTGTGTCCATTGTGCCCACTTGTTTTGTTTAACCCGTTGATACCTAGACATTTACCGTTGAGCTGAACCATCCAGACGAGGATAAGAATCCCAGTATTCTGTTCAGCCCAGTATTACCTTCCTCTTCTAGTCCCGAAAGGAAGTATCTTCCTAGGAATATATTCCTTTTTTGGGCTAGCGCCGGACATTTGCACAGCAGGTGACAAATGGATTCAATTTCCTCTTCGTCCCTGCAGCTTCTGCAGAAGTCATTGTAGGGCTGGCCTAGTCGAGCTGCATGGTAGGATAGCATGCAGTGCCCGGTGAGGGCACCGACTGCCAGTGGAATATTCCCACGATTGAACTTTAGCAGATTTTCCGTTCTTTTCTTATCATAGACGGGCCAATCGCGCATGTATCAAAGCGACACCATGGCTTATTGGCTTTCACTAATAGCTCCATCTCTATCTCCCTGTAGAGCGCACTGAGTGGTGCTTTGGCCTCAGCTGAGATCTGCGCAATGTTAGCACTTGATCCCTCTCGTTTCCGGAGATATTCATATGACCAGGTACCCAGCAAAGGGTCACCTCATTTACATTGGATATCTCTTCTAACTTCTCCTTGCAGAGTTTGACGAGTTTGGATCTTATCCATGCTGCCTTCAGAGCCTTAATGGCTGCCTGGCCGTCAACATAGATGCTGATCCTTTTTCCTGAGACATTCTCTTTGCTGATCAGGTCCGCCACCTGCTTGATAGCGAAGACCTCAGCTTGGAAGACACTGCATCCATCATCGAGCCTGTAGGAGCGATGCATATCCCGAGACTCAAGGTAGACTCCGGCACCTGTGCCAACATCCATTTTGGATCCGTCGGTATAGAGTGCCAGTTCACTTTCCGTACGTACCAAATCACTGGTCCATTCCTCGCTGGAGGGAATTCTAATAGAGAATCTCCTCTCCCAGGAAGGAAGTCGGGTGACATAGTCCGTTACGGTTCTGAAGCTCGAGACGCCCCATCGATCTAAGACTGATGCATGTCCGTGAGGACTCCTTTTCCAGAGACCGGATTCCTGTATAGTTGTACTACATGTTTGTCGCAAACTTCAATGTCCAGAACTTAATTTAAGTATTCATAACGTACAAATTGAAAATGTCATAAACTTAAGCATCCTAGGACTAACTTTTAATAATCGTTATAAATGGAGACAACATTGTTTAGATCTGAAGAAATCCCTAGATGCAAGAGTCGATATTATTAAGTTATTAAGTAGTAAGAAAAGTCATGTACATATTAACACCATTTCTTCTATAACCAAGCTGTTAGTTCTAAGTAAAATCGATTATGGACTTTATATTTATGGCAATTGCCCGAAATCAACTCTTAAAATATTAAAGCCAACCTACCACTAAGCGGCAAGAAGAAGCGTTAATGCTTTTCCTACAACACTCATCAAAAATATCCTCGCCGAAGCAGGACTTCCGACTTTGGAGCAGCGAATCGAGAAGATAACATCAAAACTAGCTGCTAGCTAGTCTTCTCCAAAAATTCGATTATCGATAAGGACATTCACCAATCCGTAGGACACATCGTCCTCAATAACACTCAGCAAATGGATCTTCCAATCAAAAGGACACGCAGCACTACCACATCTTTCCCCCATGGCACATAAAATCTGATTCTTTCATAATGACCCTAGCTCAATATGCGAAAACAAACACCAGCAACGTGTTTGAACTCAAAAATAAAGGATGGACATTTATTTTCACTGATGGATCAAAATCGCAACATAATAAACCACATTTACTGTCACACTTCAAGATGGATATACATATATAGAGCATTGGTACCCTTCCCGAATTCTCCTCAATATTTACGGCAGAAGCCTTTGCCACCCTACAAGCGACCAAACAAAATAAAATTGATGTGGACTCTTGGCCATGTTAATATCCGTGGAAATGAGGAAGCCGACATTGCTGCGAACCGCGCAAGGGAAGCACCAGTATACAAATTTAATATATTCACCAAACAGGACCTTATGAAAAATATACATAAAAGGTTAATAATCAAATAACAGATTGGCTGGAGCCTATATCACCATCATTATAAAAAAGTTAATGTCGATAAATCCCACCCACAGTATCCTACGAATGTATCAAAAATGAAAATTTCTAACTTCGTCCGACTAAGACTTGGCCATACTGCGGTTACGCACCAGCACCTGCTATCAAAAAACAATCCTCCAATCTGCACTACTTGCAACGTAGCTCTTGATATCACACATTTATTAGAACATTTCAAATCGAAGTATCGTAAAATCTATTTTTCAAAATGTATCAATATATGATATACTTAAAAACCCAAGTCCTTTAAATATCGGAAACATCAATAAATTTGTCTCTTATCTAAGTTTAAACCTTTAATTGTAGCAAATCGGAGCCAATAGTCTCCGCAGCTAGGCTCTTTAATCTCATATTACCTTGTAATTTTAATTCTTCTTCTTCTTTGGTGGCGTTACAGCCCATGAAGGACCAGAGCCAAGCTTCTCTCAATCACCCATGTTGTGTGTCATTTATTTTTCACACAGGTGAAAGGGACCTACAGTTTAATGCCGATTCCGAACGGCGTGGGTCGAGAAGCTTTTTCCAGGCAAGTTATACTACGGGGGGTTTTGCCAGTACCCCGCCGAGGAGGGACGCCGCGAAATAAACATTCGATGGCGTTGGTGTTATCGGGATCCGAACTCGCTCATCGTGCGCCAGAGTCCAACACACTAACCACTGCGCCACGGCGCCCTTAATTACTTGTTAATAAATAATTTGTGTGTACATATAAGACATAGGAACTCATATGTTTACTCGTATAACGTTTCAAAAATGTGTATAAAAGTACATTAACGTGCATATTACGAATAAAATATTTTTTTTAATTCTTTCAACCGCTATATGACGGAAATGGCAATACTGACTTACTTAGGTGGCGCTACAGTCCGTGGTGAACCTGGGCCTCAACCAACAAGCGTCTCCAGCCGGCACGGTCTTTGGCCAGCTGTTTCCAGTGCCGCACGCCCAGTTGGTTGAGGTCCCTTTCCACCTGTGTGCGCCACCGCTGAGGCGGCCGTCCTCTGCCGCGCCTTCCTTCCGGAGTGGATTCGAAGACTTTTCGGGTCGGAGCCGTATCTTCCATGCGCTCTACATGGCCTAGCCACCTTAGACGCTGTATCCGTAGACGTCGTACCAGGCCGATGTCGCTGTACAACCCGTACAGTTCTTCGTTATATCTTCTCCTCCATACACCGTTTGAACAAACGGGACCGTAGATAGTGCGCAGAATTTTCCTCTCGAAACGACCAAGGGCATCTTCATCCGCTTTTGTTAAGCCTCTGTGCCGTAAAGGAGGACTGGGATGATCAAGGTCTTATATAGTGTCACCTTGGTTTTCCGAGAAAGGGCTTTACTTCTCAATTGCCTCTTGAGCCCAAAGAAACAGCGGTTGGCAAGAGTGATTCTGCGTTTTATCTCAGCGCTGGTGTTGTTGTCGCTGGTAATCAGTGAGCCAAGGTAGACGAATTCCTTGACCATTTCAAAGTTATATCCGCCCATGGCGACGTTCTGGCCAATACGTCGGTGTTGTCCGTCTCTTTTAGATGAGAGCAGATATTTGGTTTTACCCTCATTAACCTTGAGACCCATCTTAGCCGCTTCTACCTCAATGCTCACAAAAGCCTCATTGACGTCCTGCTGTTTTCGTCCAATTACGTCAGTATCGTCGGCGTACGCAAGCAATTGCGTAGACTTGAAATAGATCGTACCTCTTGTGTTGGCCAGTGACTCTTGCACAATCTTTTCAAGCACGATGTTGAAAAAGTTGCATGACAGCGCGTCGCCCTGCCTAAATCCTTTTTTAACATCAAAGGTCTCGGTATGCTCATTACCGACCTTAATGGAGCAACGAGAATTCTCCATTGTCATCCTGCACAGTCGAACGAGTTTGACAGGGATGTTAAAACTAGACATGGCTTTGTACAGCTCGTCTCTATATACGCTGTCATACGCGGCCTTGAAATCGACGAAGAGGTGGTGAGTGTCGATTTGGTATTCCTGGGTCTTCTCCAAGATCTGCCGTAGCGTAAATATTTGGTCTATTGTGGATTTACCTGGCCTGAAACCACACTGATAAGAGCCGATCAGGTTATCCACAAACGGTTTCAGGCGTTCACACAATACGGCAGAGAAGATCTTATATGCGATGTTAAGGAGACTTATTCCCCTATAGTTGGCGCAGTTATAGGGGTCTCCTTTCTTATGGACCGGGCAAACGATGCTGAGATTCCATTCGTCGGGCATGCTTTCCTCCGACCATACCTTGCAGATGAGATGGTGCATGCACCTTACCAGCTCATCTCCAGCCGCCTTAAAAAGCTCAGCAGACAGGCCGTCTGCGCCAGCGGCTTTATTGGACTTAAGTCTTGATATCGCTATTTTGACTTCGTCTAGGTCGGGTGGACCGAATTCTGTTACTTCGTGGTCCATTGCGAATGGCTCGTTCTGCCTGCCAGCGGTATCTTGTCTATAATCGCCGTTATACAGTCTGCAGAAGTGGTCTTTCCAAATCCTCAGCATCGACTGCGACTCTACTACCAGTTCTCCATTTTCATCCCTGCAGGCCGCCACTCTGGCTTTGTAGCCATGGCATGTTCGTTTTACCTTGTTGTAAAATTTACGGGCGTCATTCCTGCGGAAGCATCTCTCCATCTCCTCGATCTCACGCTTTCCGTGCTCTCTCTTCTTTCTTCTGAAAAGCGTGTGTTCCTCTCTTCTCTTCTGCTGATAGATTTCGCGAGCAGCTCTCGTCCGTCGTTGCAGCACGGCCTTATATGCCTCTTGTTTTGCTGCATGGGCTTGTTCGCATTGTTCATCGAACCAGGGGTTTCTAGGTGGTGGCTGTTTGAAACCCAGCACCTCTGAGGCAGCATCTCTGACGGCGCTCTGGCAATGAGCCCATTCCTGCTCAATTGTTTGTGCTGCTCTGGGCGGATTTTGAGAGAGCTTTGAGGAGACACGATCGGCAAAGATTCTGGCAGTCTCTTGCGATTGTAGCTTTCCAACGTCAAACTTACGTTGTCCTACTCGACTCCTAAGCATTATTGATATCCTCATTCGTACCTTGGCTACAACAAGGTAGTGGTCCGAGTCGATGTTGGCCCCTCGGAGGGTTCGTACGTCGAGAATACAGGAGGAGTGTCTGGCGTCGATCGCAATATGATCAATCTGGTTGGTGGTCGATTGATCACAAGACCGCCAGGTACCCTTGTGGATGTTGAGATGGGGGAATCGCGTGCTTGCTGCAAGGAGGTTACGCCCCGCTAGGAAATCGATTAGCCTTAATCCGTTGTCGGATGTGGTGTTATGGAGGCTATGCTTTCCTATGATCGACTCAAATATGTCCTCCTTTGCCGAGTTTTGCATTAAAATCTCCTAGGACTATTTTTGTGTCGTAGCTGGGACATTGGGCATATGTTCTGTCTAGGAGATCGTAGAATTCTTCTTTGAGTCGATCGTCCTTTTCTTTCGTTGGGGCGTGAGCGCATATTAAGCTAATGTTTCCAAATTTAGCTTTGATGCGGATTGTTATGAGGCGTTCGCTTACATCTCGGAAGCTTAAGACTTTTTGTCGGAGTCTTCCTCTAATAACGAATCCGCACTCGAATAGGCGCTGTTTGTTCTCCTTGTAGCAGTTCCCGTAGTAGATGTCGCAGTTTTTCATCCGTTTTTTGCCTGGTCCATCCCATCGCACTTCTTGGAGTGCGGTTATATCTGCTTTATAGCAGTTGAGGGTTTGCTCCAATTGATCGCCTGCACCCGGTCTGTTAAGGGACCTCACATTCCAGGTGCAGACTCTCAAGTCCGTTAGTCGTTTGCAGGGGTCGTCAGCTTTGTATACGGAAATGGCAATACTTATGAAAAAAAGTGTGGATACATTTTTTGTAGAGAATCGGATGATCTACAATTTTTGTCTGAACTATTTTTGCTGTAAAGCTCACCGTTTAGTTGAAAAACGCGAAAAACCTATTTTTGCAAACTTGCACCATCAATAAACTGGGGACTTTTCACAATTCATTTATAATAGTATTCTGAACATTCATACCAATTTTTAGTTCTATGGGAATTTTTGTAGCCTTACTTCTATTTTAAGGACTAATTTGACTGGACTATTCTTCATCTTCTTCCGTTCCTTTTACTCGACAAGTCTTATAATAATTTTTGAATTTCCGCTTGCAATTAGATACTTCTTTCTATTCTAGTCGATGGATATTGGTGACCATTTTAATTGGGATAATAATGTTTGTACATACATGATTTGTAGTATTTTTCGTTTTGCTTAGAAAACAATTGTGCATGTGGGGTTTTTGGTATTTTTGTTTGCACTGTGCTGTTTGGTGAATGTTAGTTTATTTTAACAATGGTTTTTGGTCAATTTATTCTAGTACTAACAAATTTTGAACTGACGTCTTATCCATATCTGTGATGTCTCTTGAATTTATTTAATTGAATTCCAGTTTTTTTTTTTTTCAATTTTATGGTAAGTGCAATGGACTGCAAAGTATTTATTTA
Organism: Eumerus sabulonum; assembly: GCA_951905685.1. Classification (NCBI taxonomy): domain Eukaryota; kingdom Metazoa; phylum Arthropoda; class Insecta; order Diptera; family Syrphidae; genus Eumerus; species Eumerus sabulonum. The sequence continues at coordinate 49,465,126 of OX645062.1, read as the reverse complement.
CTTTATATCTCGTAAAAAAAAAATAAAAACACTTTTGGGACGCCAACATTTTCACTTCAACAGTTGCCGTTTTAGCTATGGTTTTCATAGCTTCTACTTATCAGGCTAGCGATCCATGGAGGATCTGAGCCTGAGCTATAGCTGCCTTCCATCCATAATGGTCCCGGGCACGCTGCTTCCAGTTATCAAGACCAAGATGTCTTATATCCGGGGTAAAATGGTCTTTATACCGGAGGTTCGGTCTTCCTCTTCTTCTCGAACCAGGAGGCTCGGAGTCGAAGATCCCCGAGCTGAAGCGTCGATGTCCATGCGCTCGATGTGGCCGAGCCAGTGTAGTCGACGGATCTTAGCCTTCCGGACTACATCCACATCTTTGTACAGCTCGTAGAGTTCGCGGTTGTGTCTTCTTCTCCATTCACCTTCCTCACAGACAGGACCAAATATCCGGCGCAGAATTTTTTTTTCGAAAGGACCCAAAATCTGTTCCGCTGTCCTGCTTATCGTCCAGCTTTCGGCTCCGTACAGCAAGACCGGCAGTATGAGGATTTTGTAAAACATAACTTTGGTCCTTCGAGTGAGGAGTTCTTACCCCAGTTATTTGGAAAAGCCGAAGTAGCAGCGGTTGCCAAGGCCGATTCTATGCCTGATCTCCACTGTGGTGTCATTTATGGAATTTACGTTTACCCCGAGGTAGACAAACTCCTTAACTACCTCGAAATTGTAGCTGTCAATAGTTTTATTTTTTGTGTTCCAGGTGGTGAGCGACAGATTGGTTTTTGCTTGACAGGATGTACTTCGTTTTCTCCTCATTGACCTTAAGACCAACTCGTTTCGCCTGTTCTTCAATCGCCGTGAATGATTCCACAATGCCACGGTGAGAACACGCGATGATATCGATATCATATCTTGTGATGGACTTGTAGTGCCTTCCCTGTTGACGCCTGCCCTTCGCACTTTCTGCTCCAGCACCAGGTGCACGTTTCAAACGGTTCCGAAGTCCTAGACCCGAGTTGCACGGTGCATCGAGTATTTTTTAGCGTGGCGCGTTACAACAATTCGGTCATCGCACCAAACAGTTCTTCACGTTGAATGCTGTCGTATGCGGTTTGGAAATCGATTCGAAACTCGTTGATCTTTTCCAGGATTTGTCGAAGTGTGAAAATTTGTTCGATAGTCGATTTGCCGGGCCGGAAGCCGCACTGGTAGCTGCCGATTCTTCTTCTTCTTAACGGGCGCTACAGTTCGGGGTGAACCTGGGTCTTAACCAATATGCCCCTCCATCTAGCACGATCTTTTGCTGGCCTTTTCCATTGCCGCACACCCAGTTAGCTGAGGTCACCTTCCACCTGTGTGCGCCATCTTAAGTGCGGCCGTCCTCTGCGTCTTCGTCTCCCGGGGTTAGATTCAAAGACTCTCCGGGCTGGAGCGGTGGTGTCCATTCGCTCTACATGGCCCAGTCATCTTAGGCGTTGAATCCGTAGACGCCTGACTAGGCTCATGTACATCCCGTAAAGTTCGTGGTTTAATATTTTCCTTCATCCCCCGTCTGCGTTTATAGGCCCGAAAATCACGCGCAAAATCTTTCTCTCGAACTGACCAAGGGCCTCCTCATCCGCTTTTACTAGTGTCCATTCTTCTGCGCCGTACAACAGGATCGGGATGATAAGGGTCTTATATAGAGTCAACTTTGTCGTTCGGGAGAGGGCTCTATTACTCAATTGCCTCCTGAGCCCAAAGAAACAGCGATTGGCAAGAGTGATTCTGCGTTTGATTTCGGAACTGATGTCGTTGTTCCAGGTCACTGCGGAGCCAAGGTAGACGAAGTCCTTAACTACCTCGAACTTATATCCGCCAATACAAACGTTCTGGCCAAGACGTCGGTGGTGAGCGTGCTTTTCTGATGACAGCATATATTTAGTTTTGCCCTCGTTTACCGCCAAACCAATTTTCGCCGCCTCGAACTCAATACTCACGAACGCCTCACTGACATTTCGCTGTGATCTACCTATTATGTCAATATCGTCGGCGTATGCAAGGAGATGCGAGGATTTGAAATAGATTGTGCCTCTTGTATTGGCCAGTGATTTTTGCACAATCATTTCCAATATGATGTTGAAGAAATCACACGACAGCGCATCGCCCTGCCTAAATCCTTTTTTGACATCAAAACTATCGGTAAGGTGTTCACCGATTGGGATGGAACAGCGAGCATTCTCCAAAGTCATCCTGCATAGGCTGACGAGTTTATCAGAAGTGCATGCTCCTCCCTCCTTTTCTCTTCATAGAGCTCGCGGGCAGCTCTCGTCTGTCGATACAATGTGGCCATGTATGCATTTTGTTTCTCTACATGGGCCTGTCTGCACCAGGGGTTTCTCGACGGTGGTGGCTCGAAACCGAGTACATCTGAGACGGCCTCTCTAATGGCGTTCTGACAACGACTCCATTGCTGTTCTATGGTTTCTGTAGATTGCAACGGGACTTGAGAGAGCTTGAGGGAGACCTGATCGGCGAAGGTCCTGACGGTCTCCTGCGATTGCAGCTTTCCGACGTTAAATTTTGGTGTTCTTACTCGACTCTGTTGATTCCGAGAAATTCGCATCCGTACCTTGGCTGCAACAAGGTGATGATCCGAGTCGATGTTGGCTCCTCGAAAGGTTCGGACATCTAGGATGCTGGAGGAGTGTCTGCCGTTGATCGCAATATGATCAATTTGGTTGGTTGTCGATTGATCGAAAGATCACCAGGTCCCCTTATGGATGTTGAGGTGTATGTCCCGCCATAAAGTCCACTAGCGTTAGTCCGTTTTCTGACGTGGTGTTGTGTAGGCTTTGCTTGGACACATAATAAGCTTCTATTGCCGAGATTGGCTTTGATGCGGATACTTATGAGGCGTTCGCTTACATGTTGGAAGCTTAAGACTTTTTCTTGAGTCTGTCTCTCTAGCAGTTTCCGTAGTATATATCACAGTTTTTCAGCCGCTTTTTGCCTGGCCCATCCCATCGCACTTCTTTTAGCGTGGTAATGTCTGCCTTATAGCAGTCCAAAGAGATGACAAGTTGTTCGGCTGCACCTGGTCTGTTGAGGGACCTAACGTTCCAAATGCAGATCCGAAATTCGTTTCCTTTTTTGACATTTGGGGGGTCATCAACATGTAATCCGTCCGTATCCGAGGCTATTGGTTGTTTCTAAACAAAGTTGGCGCACTCTTACTTACTTACTTACTTAATTTATGTTATAAAACATTATTCTAATTTTTATAAGATGCTTACGAATTAATTTACTGAATATTTGCGTTGTATAGGTACGTCTAAATAACTTTAAAAATTTGTTGCAGTAAGTAAAAACTTTGCAGTCCATTGCACGAGAATTTTTTTTAGCAATTTAAGCATTTTACAATCGATTTTACTTATTAACACATTGAATTCTAATTATCATGAAGCTTCAAAATTATACTAGTTATAGTGTATCTTAAGTAACATAGGTGATCAAGATTGGTCTGAGCTAATTTGTATTCATTTTTTCATAAGCAAACAGAAAGTCATATATATCAGCGATGATTTGAGCGGACCTGGCAATTCTGCCATTCGTTTCTTTCGCATTTGACGGTGTGTATTTAAAGTATTTGGCTAATACATTTCTGAATAGTTTAGTAGCCTTTGAAAGATTTTATTCAAACAATCATTTTTGGACTATATAATCCCGAAACAACTGTGAAGCAGAATTGCCAGGCACAATCAAATCATTTCATTTATCTCTCTTGTCCTTTTTCGCCAAACCGTAAATGTAAAAAAATTCTTATAGGTCAGTCCTATGCGTACGATATAACCCACCCGAAGAGTAAGGTATATTCAACCACACAGAGCAGCGAAAGCAATGATGATTCGTATTTGGGCTACTCAACCATCACCGGTGACTTTGATGGCGATGGTGATGAAGATGTAGCCTTGGGCATGCCTCGTGGTTCAGAACTACTGGGAAAAGTCACGCTCTACAAATGGAATATGGTCAATATTCTAAACATTACTGGGTGGCAGATTGGTGCATACTTTGGCTATTCACTTTGCACGTCGGACGTGGATGGTGATGGCTATGATGATCTCATTATCGGTGCGCCGATGTATAGTGAGCCAAACAACGAAGGAAAATACGATGTCGGACGAGTGTACATCATGCTACAGGGCAAAAGTGCTAAGGATAAGTTTGTTAAGGAAACCTACCGAGATGGTATAAATTCGAAAGGACGTTTTGGTCTGTCATTGACGAGTTTGGGCGACATTAATCAAGATGGTTTTGGAGATTTTGCCGTTGGTGCTCCTTATGATGGACCCAATGAGAACGGTGCTGTGTACATCTTCCACGGTTCACCCGACGGACCACTGCCAAAGTATTCTCAAGTGATTCATGCTGAAGACGTGATTGGAGTACGACCACCAAGGACTTTTGGATTCTCCTTGTCCGGTGGCATTGATTTAGATGGAAACTTGTATCCCGATTTGGCTGTGGGAGCTTATGCTGCTGATGAGGTCATTGTGTTCAGATCTAGGCCCGTAGCTGTAGTTGACGCCACTACAACGTTCCTCAATCCCACCAAACTGATCAATTTAGAAGAGAAGGGTTGTAAAACGCGGCGAGATGGCAAGGACGTCCCATGCACCAGTATTAGATCGTGCTGGAGGTACACTGGCATGAATCTCCCTGGAGTACTGGGTATAGCAATGGCGCATTTTCATCTTTACTTTTTTGTCTAATTGTCTTTTTGAACAGATTTTCAAGTATCATGGGTGCTCGATGCTAAAAAGACCAAGAATCCTCGTATGTTCTTCCTTTCCGACGAGACCAAGAATATCCGTAACTCGACAATCCGTCTAGAGCGGGGAAGAACCCACTGCCTAAATGAAACTGTATATCTAGTCGATAACGTGCGTGATAAACTGACACCCCTCGAAGTAGAATTGCGTTACCAACTGAGGGGTAACGTTGCAGCTCAACCGTTGAGGCGAAGGAAACGTGACATCCTCGAACCAGTGATCGACCAGAACCGGGAAATCGTCCAAAGAGATTCGTTGAACATCCAAAAGAACTGTGGATTGGACAATATCTGCGTGCCCGACTTACGACTGGAGATTAAGTAAGTTGTCCTCGATCTCTGATTGATTTTAGTATCTCTACTTTTACTTTTCTAGGACTGTTAACAAGTACCTCTTGGGGTCCCGTGAACCTCTTCATATCGAGGTGTTGATCTCGAACTTTGGGGAGGACGCCTTCGAAGCTGGCTTCTACATGACCATGCCCCAGGACTTGGACTTTAAGAAGATTCAGCAAATTGGTGATGGACGTGATATTCCAATCACATGCGCAGCACCAACTCCCGCTACGAATCACACGCTAAAGTGTGACATCGGAAATCCACTGCCAGCAGGAAAAGTCGTAAGTACCCTTTCACTTTACGTCATTTGGATTCTTACTATACCCAGCTTATCTCCAGGCTAATTTCAAAGTTGTGATGATTCCATCCGCCAAGGTTGGTATGGCGTCCAGCTACGAATTCTTTATGGAAGCGAACTCCACGAATCACGAAAAGGAAGGTTCCGGCTTCGATAATGTCATACGCAAGAGTATCGGTATCTGGGTTGAAACTGAATTGGCCATTGAAGGGTAAGCTTTGAGCCTATTACCTGCTCATACATTAAATCACTGAGCTTGTATTCTTCCAGAATCTCACTGCCTGACTTTGCCCACTACAAGGCATCCGAATTCAAGGCTATTGAGAACGCCACCAGCGAGAGTGATCTAGGCCCACATGTCGTTCATATTTATAACATCCGTAACAATGGACCATCCTCAATCGAGGAAGCCGTCGTATTTATCCATTTTCCATACCAAACCCTCGGTGACGACATTCTCATGTACTTGCTCAACCAACCCGAGACCGATGGTAACATCGAATGTGATCCAAACCTAAACGTGAATCCACTAAACCTCAAGCTCGACAAAAGCTTAGCTCGAAAGAGCTACTTGCAATCAATTGGCGCCACTTTAGAGAGCTCTACGTCCGGCTCCGCGGCCCATCAGACTAATGTTCACGTCCAACAATCTTCAGGCGGAATCTACACCTACACTGCCACCCAACATAGCAGGAAAAACTTCACCGAAGAAGAAAAGAAACTCCTCAAGGAACTGGAACGTCAGGAGCCCACCGGTGACGCGTCATACGTCCACATTCAACGAGCAAACGAAGCCGCCGCAGCTGCAGCTGCGTCTGGAGCAGCCAGTGCATCATCTGGCGGCCAACAAGATTATGTAACCTCATCGTCATGGAATAGTTCATCGTCATATGGCGGCACTGGCGGTGTCCATGGACCCTCAGTTGTAATTTCAGCAAAGAATCGCACAATCACCTACGGATCCGATGGAAAACCGCATGTGGTTGAAACTAGCACGGAGTACGTACACAATCTGGATCGACAGCCGATCAGTCATGCGACGTATACACAGCAAACGGGCGGCGAATCGGGTGGAAGTAGAAGCGCTAGCATTGCCGGCAGCCGACAATGGAACAGCGAGAGTCGACCACATATCGAAGTCAATCGACCGGGAGGGCAACAATCCGCACAGCAAGCAATCTATCGCCAACAGAGTGGTCAACAGGCTGGACAGCAGGGCGGAAATAACTTCCATACATCGTCACAGTACACGGGGAGCTATAGACCTGGTGATGCAACATATTCACGTCAAGCTGCCGCTGGACGAGGATTCAATGACTTGACCAGCACATCGGCAGATAAACTCGGCGGTGGACAAGGATTTCGCGCGGGTACACTGGATTTAGGAACTCTGAATCGCGGTAATGTCGATGATCAGTTACGACACAGTGCCAGCTACTCTTCTGGTGGCCGTACAGGCGGTGGCAGCACCTACTCCCAATCGGATCCGATCAGCAGTCAGCGCTACTCCAGTCATAGGGAGAAGCCGTATTACGGCACTGCCGACTTCAACGAATACTACTACGATCAGGATGAGAACGGTCCACATGGCGAGTATTCCTCCTCAAGTAACACGCACAGCAGTCGTCGCACGAGACGAGAAGCCGACGATGGCACCATTACTTTGGACAGTATTGCCCCTTGCAAATCGACTAAATGCGCCACGTTGCGTTGTGTAGCAAAGAATCTCGATAACAATGAAGGCGTTTGGGTAGCGATACGAACGCGATTAGTTGCGAAGACTATGGAGCGCTTGGCAGCCGATGTGCCGTTGAATGTGTCTACGATGGCGGTGTCGCATGTTACACGGTTACCATACATTGGGGAACCTAAAGAGGAGATTGTGAGGTCACATGAGGTGTTCTACAAGGCGATTCCCGAGCCCATCCCAGCGCCGGATATTATTCCCCTCTGGATCGTGATATTGTCAGCATGTGCGGGCGCATTGATCCTGCTGTTGCTCGTTTACCTCCTGCATAAGGTAAGTGAACTGGATTTCCATGGCAAGTAGTTTATAGATAAGTTAAGGTTAATTGTTAAATTATCTCTAAAACAGTGCCTACAATAAGATACAGGTTAACATCTTATTCTTTTTGTTGTTTTTCAGTGTGGATTCTTCAACCGAAATCGGCCACGGGACGGTTCACAGGAGCGCCAACCCCTACGAAATGGCTATCATGGCGACGAACACCTGTAATCTCTTTCTCTCTATTAACACATTTAATAAATCAAAAACGTCAAGTGCAAATACTGATAAAAAATTTTTTGAAAAATTGTTTAAAATATTTTTTTTAAGTGTTAAAAACAATTTACAAAAAAAAAACGCAATTCTGTTAGCTTTTGCATTAGATTTTTGAGAACAAAATTAAAAATTTAAATAAATTTCTGATTTTAATTATTTTTTCACAAAGAAAGAAAAAAATTACTTAATCCTAGTCACGAAAAAACGAATTATTTTTTTTTTATATTTTTACTTTTGTATGAAACAAAATACAAAAATCTCCTTGGAATGGGACAAAAATATTTTTAATAACAAACACTTAGTTTACTACTAAACAAAATAAATTATATAAATAAGAACGAATTATTTTGCTAACATTTCAAATAATTTAAGAATAAATAGTTAATTTTAAAATTGTGCTCTACCGTGTGAATGGGATGATTGAAACAATGCCTGAATGTCGTGCGTGAATGATTTATTTTTTTTAATAATTCTCCTTTTTGTTTTAATTTTATTTTTTATTTTTTATTTTTTTGCATTCTAATATAAATTGATAAACATTTTTGTTATTTATTAAAATAAAGCCGTAAAAATACTGTTGTAAATAAATTTAAAACTTTATGGAAAGAAAACCGTGAAAGGGAATATTGTATTTATTTTATAATATATATGCACTACAAAAGGCGATTTGCAATATAAATAAAAAAAAACGATGTTCACTGCCCTTGCGTATGTAAAAAAAAAACGAAAATAAATCAAAAAGTGCTTATTTCTCAGTAACATATCGAACGAATGTTTGTTTTTATATATATATGTATACATATATACATAGAAGAGAGTAAATATTTATCGTGTTGTCAAAGTTAAACAAAATAAAAAAAAATATTTTAGTTTTTTAAGTACGAATGACATAGAAGAGAATAAGTTTTGAAGTCTGCTGGCCTTACCCATAGACCTGCAATTTTTAATGCTATACTAAAACAAACAAAAACAACAAATTTAAAAAATTAAAAAAAAAAATTAATACAAATATTCAAGTTAAATAATTTTCATTGTAATAATTGCTTTCCTTACCATTGTACTTACACAAACAGCAGACTAATGTAATAAATGAAAAAATGAAATAAAAAAACTTGAAAAATAAAATTGAAATAACAACAAATAGAATATTTTATTGATGCACCAACCAAACCAAAGTTTTCGCGAACATTTCACAATATCGACTTAACCTAAAGTAATTCGTTTACTCTTTAAGGAGTATGGTCACTTCAAGGGTCTCGTTATATCCAGAAAATTGTTTTAATCCTGTTCATAATACTGTAATCGTTCTAGTTTTATCACCGACGCCGCACACTGAGGCCAGCGCAAGCAAAGCGATGCCCAAAACGAATGTAATAAAGTTTTTGTGTAAAGTATACTATGTATGTATGTATGTTGGCGTTACAGTTCATCAAGGACCTGAGCCGAGCTTCTCTCAATCACCCATGTTGTGTGTGATTTCATTTTCCCATAGGTGAAAGGGACCTACAGTTTTTTGCCGGTTCCGAACGGCGAATTTCGAGAAGCTTTTCATGACAATTTTACTACAGGGGGTTTTGTCAGAACCCCGCTCAGGAGAAACACCGTGAAAAAGACGTTCGATGTCATGGCTGTGCGGGATTCAACCCCGTGTCATCGGCGTCAGAGGCCAACACACTATCCACTGCGCCACGGTGCTCTCATAGTATACCATAGTATAGTATCTTTACTCGCGCGCCGCTGTATAAAACCCGATTAAACCACTTGTGTAATTCGCTCAAAAGGGCAATTAAAGACTACAAGAATGAACGTATCGGCATTTATCTAGAAAACCTGACTTCAGAGAAAGAATCAAATTACTCCCTTTGGAGAGCTGTAAAAAGTGCTAAAAAGTCGCAAATCCAGGCACCACCAATTAGAAAAGGTCGACGCGAATGGGTTAAGGAAGATAAGGAAAAAGCAGACACCTTCGCCGGTTACCAAGAGGATACTCTTAAACCCATCCAGGGCCAACCGGTCCAGGATAACGACAACCGCTCGAATACAGAAATGGACTATCGACTACCAGCAGCCACGCTCTCGGAACTTAAAAAAGTATTAAAATCGTTAAGGTCAAACAAAGCTCCTGGTTATGACTTAATCACGGGAGAAATTCTTTAAGCATTACCGAAGAAAGCACTTCTTAAACTTCTTTTTCTCGTAAATGCGGCAGTTAGATTAGAATATGTACCGAGCCAATGGAAAGTCGCAGAAGTTATCATAGGTCCGAAGCCCGGGAAACCGCCGACTCTTCTACCGATCATCTCCAAAGTATTCGAGATAATTCTACTTAATCGACTTAAGCCAATTACTGAAGGCCTCTTACCGGATCATCAGTTTGGTTTCAGAAGCAAGCATTCCACCATAGATCAAGTACAGAACAAAAGTTAATTTGTCCAACCGTTTTTCTTGACATTTCACAAGCCTTTGATAATGTATGTATGGCACAAAGGCTTGGAGTACAAACTACGACCTATTCTACCAGAACAGCTATTCTAAGATCCTACCTATCACACAGACTCTTCCGTGTTAAACACGGAAATGAATATTCCGAACTGAAGGCGATAACGGCCGGTGTACCGCAGGGTAGTGTTTTAGGCCCGCAATTATACTTACTTTATACTCGTGATATACCACAGACAGAAGGCACTGTGTTAGCAACGTTTGCCGATGACACTGCCATCCTGACAACAGGTGAAACGGTTGAAGAAGCAAATGTCAAACTTCAGTATGCTTTAGATCGTGTAGGTAATTGGACAAAGGTTTGGCGGATCGCGCTCAATGAAACCAAATCAGTTCACGTGGACTTTAATTACTTATCAGGCCAGCGATCCATGGAGGCTCTGAGCCTGAGCTATAGCTGCCTTCCATCCTTGACGGTCCCGGGCACGCTGCTTCCAGTTGTCAAGACCAAGATGTCTTACATCCGCGATTACTTGGTCTTTATACCGGAGGTTCGGTCTTCCTCTTCTTCTCGAACCAGGAGGCTCGGAGTCGAAGACCCTCTTAGCTGGAGCGTTGATGTCCATGCGCTCGATGTGGCCGAGCCAGTGTAGTCGACGGATCCTTGCCTTCCGGACTACATCCACATCTTGGTACAGCTCGTAGAGTTCGCGGTTGTATCTTCTTCTCCATTCACCTTCCTCACAGACAGGACCAAATATCCGGCGCAGAATTTTTCTTTCGAAAGAACCCAAAATCCTGCTTATCGTCTAGCTTTCGGCTCCGTACAACAAGACTGGCAGAATGAGCGTTTTGTAAAGCATGACTTTGGTCTTTCGAGTCAGGAGTTTTGACCCCAGTTGTTTGGACAAGCCGAAGTAGCAGCGATTGCCAAGGGCGATTTTATGCCGGATCTCCACTGTGGTGTCATTTGTGGAATTTACGTTTGCCCCGAGGTAGACAAACTCCTTAACTACCTCGAAATTGTAGCTGTCAATTGTTATATTTTGTCCCAGGTGGTGAGCGACGGATTGGTTTTTGCTTGACAGCATGTATTTCATTTTATCCTCATTGGTCTTAAGACCAACTCGTTTCGCCTGTTCTTCAATCGCCGTGAATGCTTCCACAATGCCACGGCGAGAACACGCGATGATGTCGATATCATTTGCGTATCCTAACAGCTGGATGGACTTGTAAAAGATAGTGCCTTCCCTGTTGACACCTGCCCGTCGCACTATCTGCTCCAGCACCAGGTTGAAGAAGTCACATGACAGCGCATCTCCTTGCCGAAATCCGATGCATGTTTCGAATGGTTCCGATGTCCTAGAACCGAGTTGCACGGTGCATCGCGTGTTTTTTAGTGTGGCGCGACACAACTCGATCAGTTTTACCGGGATCCCGAATTCCCGAATTACCTAAGGTGGTTTCGGCTACTTCCTGAATGGCTGAGCGGCAATGCAGCCACATATTATTGGCATTTGTGTTCGACGTAGGCATACCGTAGAGTCTTTCGATCAGCTGCTCTCTGTAGACTCTGGCAACCTCCGGTGTGCTCAGGCGCCCAATGTCGAACCTCCTCCTGATGGGCTGGTGCAGCTTTCTGACATTGGACAGTCGAGCTCTGAATCTTGCTGCTACGAGGAAGTGGTCAGGGTCGACATTTGCCCCTCTGAATGTTCGCACATCCAGGATGTTTGACGAGTGCCTTGCGTCAATGAGCACATGGTCGATTTGGTTGGCGGTTCGACCGTCCGGAGATCGCCAGGTTGCTGTGTGGATTCGCATGCGAGGGAATCTTGTGCTACTTATCACCGCATTACGAGCTGTCGCAAAGTCAGCGAATCGGAAGCCGTTATCTGTTGTTGTATCGTGGAGGCTGTGCTTTCCGATCACTCCGCCAGGGGTGTTTTCCTTACCGATTTTGGCGTTGAAGGCTGATGTTATAAAATCTGCCTCTGATGCGGATCACAGCCAGGCGATCACTTATAGGTTTAAAGTCGATGACCTTCGACGTTAACCGCTTTCCCACGACAAACCCGCATCCCAGTAAGTGCAACCTTTTGTGACAGCTGTAATAAATGTCGCAATTTTTCTTCCTAATCATACCGTTTCCTATCCAGCGTATTTCCTGGACCGCAGTAATATCCGCCTTGTACTGCGTGAGGATTCCTTCTAGTTTATGAGCAGCTCCGGGAGTGTACAGGGTTCTGACATTCCAGGAGCATACTCGCAAATCGTGTTCCTTTTTCGTGCGTTGTCGTCGTCGAGTATCCGTCCGTGTATCCGCGGCATCTTGCTCATACATAATTTTTAAGTTTTTTACGTGGGCGGATTGTTAGCCCGCCGCACAACCGCCATTCTGGTCGGGTTTTTTTTTTGCTGCATACGTTTGTTCCCCTCCCAACGGTTGTTGAAGAGGCTATCCAGAGGGCGCCGCGAGGAGGCCGTATGTCAACTTGACCCGGGCATTTAAACAGGGATCGTTGCTGGCATCTCGCCAGGTTGAGAGCAATCAACAACCTTACCCTGTATGTCCGAGCCCATGCCCTCCCACGCGGTCTTTACCTACAGAAAAATAAATAACTTACCAGTTTTCATAAACGCTGCGCAAATTCCGTTCGGAAACGAGGCGAAGTATCTCGGAATGACACTTGATGCGGAATTAAAATGGAAAACTCAGGTTAAGAAAAAACGTGGAGAACTCGAACATAGGTATCGGGAATTGTACTGGCTATTAGGAAAGTATTCCCAGCTCAGTATTTATAACAAACTGCTTATATACAAGCATGTGCTAAAACCTATATGGACTTATGGTATACAAATATGGGGTTGTACTAAAAAGAGTAATGTTGAGATCCTGCAGACTTTTCAAAACAAAGTATTACGGGGAACTCTTAATGCGCCGTGGTATCTGCGAAATGAGGATATCCACAGAGATCTAGGAATCGTAACAATTGCCAATGCAGCTAGAGATTTTGCTCGTAGACACAAACGAAGACTAGAGAAACACGCTAATAACGCTGTACTTCCAATTTTAGATGAAGATCATTTATTACGCCGTCTACAAAGAACCAAACCATTCGATTTAGCGCGATAATAAATAAGAAATTACTCGGGTGAACTGGCGAGCTCTGCGGGAACCATCGCTGGAAGGTGACCTGCCACATTTTAACTTATGTATCGTTTCCTCTGATGTGAATAAAAAACTACTGGATTAGTTCAGGAGCTCAGTTGTAGTCTAGTACTAAAAATACGTTTGAAGGGAGGTGTCTTTTAGTGAGTAGGAATCTCACACTACTATGAGCACACGCTGTCCGTCCTCATAGTGTCTTTGGAAGATTTTTTACCTACCCTCGCAATTACCTTACACAGAGATTTGATACATATTATTATGTCTTTCTTCTTCTTCTTCTTAATGGGCGCTACAGTTCGGGGTGAACCTGGCCCTCAACCAACATGCCCCTCCAACTAGCACGATCATTTGCTAGCCTTTTCCATTGCCACACACCTGGTTGGCTGAGGTCCCCTTCCACCTGTGTGCGCTATCTCAAGTGCGGCCGTCCTCTGCGTCTTCGTCCCTCGGGGTTAGATTCAAGGACTCTCCGGGCTGGAGTTGTGGTGTCCATTCGCTCTACATGGCCCTGCCATCTTAGGCGTTAAACTCGTAAACGTCTGATTAGGCTCACGTCGCTGTACAGCCCGCAAGATTCGTGGTTGAATTTTTTCCTCCCTCCCCGTCTGCGTTTATAAGCCCGAAAATCATGCGCAAAATCTTTCTCTCGAATCGACCAACGGCCTCCTAATCCGCTTTTGATAGTGTCCATGCTTCTGCGTCGTACAACAGGACCGGGATGATAAGGGTCTTATATAGAGTCAACTTTGTCGTTCGGGAGAGGGCTCTATTACTCAATTGCCTCCTGAGCCCAAAGAAACAGCGATTGGCAAGAGTGATTCTGCATTTGATTTCGGAACTGATAGGTAGACGAAGTCCTTAACTACCTCGAACTTATAACTGCCAATACAAACGATCTGGCCAAGACGTCGGTGGTGAGCGTCCTTTTTTGATGACAGCATATACATATTTAGTTTTTCCCTCGTTTACCGCCAGACCAACTTTCGCCGCCTCGATCTCAATACTCGCAAACGCCTCGTTGACATCTCGCTGTGATCTACCTATTATGTCAATATCGTCGGCGTATGCAAGGAGTTGCGAGAATTTGAAATAGATTGTGCATCTTGTATTGGTCAGTGATTTTTGCACAATCATTTCTAATATGATGTTGAAGAAATCACACGACAGCACATCGCCCTGCCTAAATCCTTTTTTGACATCAAAACTATTGGTAAGGTGTTTACCGATTCGGATGGAACAGCGAGCATTCTCCAAAGTCATCCTGCATAGTCTGACAAGTTTAGCAGGTATGTCAAAGGTAGACATAGCGTTGTATAGCTCGTCTCTAATTACGCTGTCGTATGCGGCTTTGAAGTCGACAAATAGGTGGTGAGTGTCGACTTGGAATTCATTGGTTTTTTTTCAGGATCTGCCGTAGTGTGAAGATTTGGTCGATGGTGGACTTCCCTGGCCTCAATCCGCACTGATAAGGACCTATCAGCTTATTTACAAAAGGCTTCAGGCGTTCACACAAAACGGCGAGAAGATTTTGTTGGCGATGTTAAGGAGACTTATTCCTCTGTAAATGGCGCACTCGGAGGGGTCTCCTTTCTTGTGGATCGGGCATACGATGCTGAGACTCCATTCCTCGGGCATACTTTCCTCTGACCATTTCTTCCAGATGAACTGGTGCATGCTCCTAACCTGGTCATCCCCAGCTGCCTTAGAGAGCTCAGCAGGCAGTCCAGGGGGACAGAATTCTCTGCGGCCTTCGTCGATTAGAAATGGATCATTCTGCCTGACAGCGGTATATTGACTAACATCGCCGTTATACTGTCTGCAAAAGTGGTTTTCCATATTCTCAGCATCGACTGCGATTCTTCTACTATGTGTCCGTTCTCATCCCTGCAGGCTTCCGTTCTGGCCTTATAACCTTGGTATGTTCGCTTTATCTGTTGATAAAACTTTCGAACGTCACGCCTGCAGTAACACCTCTCCAAATCCTCAATCGCGCGCTTCTCGTGCTCTTTCTTTTTTCTTCTAAGAAGCTTATGCTCCTCCCTTCTTTTTAACTCGTTGAGCTCACGAGCTGCTCTTGTTCTTTTATGCAGCGAGGCCTTATATGCATGCTGCTTCGCTGTGTGAATCCTCCTGCACTCGTCATCGAACCAGGTGTTTCTTCGTGCTGGAGCATTGAAACCCAAGACTTCGGATGCAGAGCTTTTCAGGGCTTGTTTGCAAAAGCTCCACTGCTGCTCTATTGATAGCGTGGAGGATTGAGGTGTATTGGAGAACTTAAGGGAGACGCGATCGGTAAAAGCACGAGCGGTTTCTGGCGATAGTAGCTTTCCGACGTCATAACTTTGTATTCTTACTCTACTCCGCTGCGTTCGTGATATCCGTAAGCGCATCTTGGCTACTACAAGATAGTGGTCCGAGTCGATGTTAGCCGCTCGGAAAGTTCGAACATCAGGAATAGTGGAGGAGTGTCTGATGTCGACCGCGATGTGATAAATCTGGTTGGTAGTCAATTGATCAAAAGTCCGCCAGGTGCCTTTGTGTATATCGAGGTGCGGGAAGCGCGTACTGGCTAGAAGGAGATTTCGCCCCTTAGCAAGATCAATCAGCCTGTGTCCGTTATCGGATGTGACTCGTTCAAAGATGCTTTCCTTACCCAGCTTAGGATTGAAGTCTCCTAGAACAATTTTGATGTCATAGCTGGGACATTGGGCATTCGTTCTGTCTAGGAGATCCTAGAACTCATCTTTGGCGGAGTCATCCTTGTCTTCCGTGGGGGCGTGGACGCAAATCAGGCTGATGTTAAAAAATTTAGCCTTGATACGGATTGTTATGAGGCGCTCGCTCTCGTGCCGAAAGCTTAGGACTTTTTGCCTTAGTCCCCCTCGAACAACAAATCCGCATCCAAACAATCGTTGTCCTCTCTCCCTATAGCAGTCGCCGTAGTAAATATCGCAGTTTTTCATCCGCTTTATACCCGGTCCATTCCATCGCATTTTCTGGATGGCGGTAATGTCCGCTTTATAGCGGTCTAGGGCGTCCGCAAGTTGTTCTGCTGCACGTGGCCTGTTTAGGGACCTAACATTCCACGTACAAAGCCGAAGATCATTGTCCTTTTTTCGTTTTTTGCAAGGATCGTCAACATAAATCCGGTCTGTTATATCCGAGGCTTGTGGTTGTTTCGGGGTTTTTATGGTTTTTTTTTTACGGTTAGGGCTTACTTGGCCGTAGCCCAGCCGACTAATCCTGTTTTTTGGTGCAGGAGGCTCGCCATTCGCCCTTCCTCGTCTGCAATTTCCACAGGAAATATCAAGATGGCACCACGAGGCGGTGGGGATAGGACTTACTAACAGTGCCGCAAGATGTTCGACTGCGGTGGCTTTTAAGCAGGCCAGCAACCGTCGGATGGATGCTACTCCTACGATTAATGAGTTTAATTTTCCACTTTGTGTAATACCTACATGCTAAGTAACTCCACCGCATTGCAAAGATTTGTCTAAATGTTGAGAGCAAATTCATGAGATGAGAAAATTGCGGTGTCATCTGCATCAATAGCCATATCACAAAATGGGAGTTTGGGGAGATCTGAAGTAGACAAATTGTACAATATAAGAGTTCTTCACGATGAATGCTGTCGTATGCGGCTCTGAAATCGATGAACAGATGCGAAATGTGTCAATGTGGTCGATAGTCGATTTGCTGGGCTGGAAGCCGCACTGGTAGCTGCCGATTAGTGCGGTGCAAAATGGCTTTAAACGTTCACACAATACGCCGGACAGGGTCATTGAGCAGGGATGTACCTCAATAGTTCTTGCAAGAGGTAGGATCGCCTTTTTTTGTGGATGGGGCGAATAGAGCTGGTATTCCAGTCCCAAATTCTGCAGATGATCTGGTGCATGCTCCTTACCAGGACATCGCCGCCAGCCTTGAAGAGCTCTGATGGCAAGCCATCTAAGCCTGCGGCCTTGTTATTCTTCAGCTTCTAAATAGCTGGTGCTGAATTCTTCGATGCTGGGTGGGAGGACTACTTCAGCGGCTGGAGTTGGCATTTCCTCGGTCCCTACCACTCTCTCTTGGTCGTGTTCGTTAAGCAGCTGCTGGAAATGCTGCTTCAATACATCCACTATTGCCTGCGGGTCGGTGACAAGATTACCCTCGCAGTTTCGAAGTTTCGAAGAGCCTGAGTGCCGATTTTGAAGCCTTCTGCAAAGCCTTTGGCTTTCTTGTAAAAGGCTCGTGTTTTATGCTTATCCCTAGACTCCTCGATATCCTTGAGCTGGGAGGTTGCGAAGATTCTTTTTTTTTTGTCGCAGTTGTTTTTTCTCCTCCCTTCTTCTGGCTCAGTACTCTTCTTGCGCTGCCCTGGTTTTCCTCTGCAGCGCCTTTTGGTACGCCTCGCCGGTTGCTGCCTTTTTCTGCTCACACTCGCCATCATACCACGGGTTTCTTGCCGGGGGTGGTAGGTATCCTAAGGTGGTTTCAGTTACTTCCTGAACGGCTGAGCCACATATTATTGGCATTTGTGCTCGACGTAGGCATACCGTAGAGTCTTTCGCTCAGCTGCTCCCTGTAGACTCTGGTAACCTCGTTATGTTTTGTCCTAGGTGATGGGTGATGGAATGCTTTTTTGTTGACAGCATACATTTCATCTTCTCGTCATTGATGTGAAGACCAGCTTGTTTCGTCCGATCTTCAATCGCCGTGAACGCTTCCACAATGGTGCGCTGGGAACTTGCGGCAGTATCAATATCATCTGCGTAGCTCAGCATCTGGACCAAGATGTGGAAGATAGTGCCTTCTGTATTGACGTTGGCTCGCCGCTCTATTGAAGAAGTTGCACGATAGCGCAACTCCTTGCCGTAATCCGATGCAGGTTTCAAAAGGCTCGGAGATTTTGGAGCCGAACTGCACGGTGCACCGAGTATTTCTTAGCGGATCAGTTTTCCCGGTATCCCGAATTCATCCATCGCATTAAATAAGACTGCGATGAATGCGACCTTAAAATCGATAAAGACGTGGTGGGTATCGATTTGAAACTCGCTGGTCTTCTCCGAGATTTGTTGCAGCGTGAAGATTTGGTCTATAGTCGATTTGCCTGGCCGGAAGCCGCACTGGTATGTGCGGTGCAAAACGGGCTTAGACTTTTATACAATACCTCGCAGGCGACATTAAACAAGGATAAACCTCCGTAGTTTTTGCAAGAGGTATGATCGCCTTTTTTCTGGAAGGGGCATATAGAGCTGGTAATCCATCCGAGCCTGCGGCCTTGGTGTTCTTCAGCTTTTTAATAGATATGCCTACTTCTTCAATGCAGGGAGGGGGAACGACTTCGTCGACTGGAGGTGGGATCTCTTGGTCCACTAGCACTCTCTCTTCTCCATGCCCGTTAAGCAGCCGATGGAAATGCTGCTTGGGAACATCCACTGATCTCGCGATTTCGAAGATCCTGCGTGCAGTTTTTAAAGCCCGCTGCGAGGCTTTTGGCTTTTTTATAAAAGGTTCTTATCGCGTTTTTGTCCCTGGACTCTTCGATATCCTTAAGCTGGGAGGCTGCGAAGACGCCGCAGCGTCTATTTTTCCTCCCTCCTTCTGGCTCGGTATTCCTCGCGCGCTGCTCCTTTTCACCTTTGCAGCATTTTTTGGTACGCCCCGTCGGTCGTTCGCTTTCTATGCTCACCATCATACCACGGGTTTCTTGCTGGTGGTAATTTCAGCTGCTTCCTTGATGGCTGAGCGGCAATGGAGCCATTCATTGTTGGCGTTTGTGTCCAACGTAGGCATATCTGAGGTGCTCAGGCTTCCAATGCTGATCTTCCTCTTAGAGGGCTGATGTAGCCTTCTAACATTGGAAAGTCGTGCTCTGAGTCTTGCGGTTCCTAGGAAATGGCCAGAGCTGATGTTTGCCCCTCTCAAAGTTCTAACATCAAGGATGTTTGATTCATGTCTTGCATCTATGAGCACATGGTCACTTTGCTTGGCAGTTCGACCATCTGGAGACCGCCAGGTTGCTGTGTGGATCTTCTTATGAGGAAATCGTGTGCTACTTATTACTGTATCACGAGTTGCGCAAAGTCCGTAAGTCGAAAACCGTTGCTTTTTGTCGTATCATGGAGGCTGTGCTCTCCGATTACTCCGCCAAAGATGCTCTCCTTACCGATTTGGCTTCAAAGCCCCCGAGCACGATTTTGATGTCGTACTCCGGACAAGCTCCGTAGCCGTCATGCAAGAGGTCGTAGAAATCCTCTTTGATGGGTCCTTCAGCCTCGTCGGTAGGAACGTGTGCACAGATAAGGCTGATGATGTAAAATCTGCCTTGGATGCGGATCACAGATAGGTGATTGCTAATTGGCTTAAAATCGGTGACATTCGACCTTGGCATTTTTTCCGAACGAAACCGTGTCCCAATAAGTGCAGCCTTTTTGACAATTGTAGGAAACGTCGCACTCCTTCCAATAAAGAAATTCCTAAATATCAATTGCGCACAACGTACACTATGCTCGCACCCTAGACACAAACCGGCATTTGTTTCTCCATTTTCCCTCGGCGCTGTAATCAGTAAGGAGACACCGACGCACTTGTCGGCACAAAACGTCAAACTGTGACGTCAAAATACACCCGTAGAGTGAAGCAAACAGAAAACAACTTTTCTCACCAGTCCATCACCCCGTGCTCCACGGATTGAATTAATCGATCGCTATTTGTTTACACCCAAGCGATACAGGCAATAAACAAATCGTTCAACCTATCTCGCCGCGTCGGCTACACTCACCCGCTATCCGACATCTCAGTTTAGTGGTCGTCTTCCCTGAAGTGAATTCCGTCACAGAACAGAAGAATAAACTAAAGAATTGGTAAAGTAAATAAATCAACGATTCCGAGTGCTAAACAGGGACAATGACTATCCCTGGTGCTAAATGAAGCTCTCAGAATTCGCATAGAGTCTCCATGGGCTGACCTGTGACAGATGTCCGCGAATCCGAATAAGCCAGGTACCATCGACCTCACATTCAAAGCATCGACGCTAATTGGACTTTAATTGGATTATGGAGCAGCGAGAAGTGCGTAATTAACATCTGTCTGCTAAATCACAGGTTAGGAGTTGTGTGTTTATTTAAAAATGAGCTGCTAGAGGAAACAGAAAGTGAATTCAGTTCTAATCCATCGTTGGGAGCGAAAACGAAAGGAGTTATCCAGTGTGTTTGTGTGTAGAGGCGGCTGCGGGTGATTATGTGCAGTGTCTCCTAACTCGTGACGTCAATGCTTTTTCTGCTTCACTGGAATGAGATAATTCGCATGAATAGTGTGCGGGAGGATAAGACGCGTCGCGGAGTTGATCAAATCAGTGTTCTGTGAAATCGACCCTCGCTCCCTGGTTATCGTGGAGCGTGAGGAAAATGATTTAATTGCTACAGCAGCTCGGAATTTCCATGTGGTGTCGTGCCAACAGTTCTTCGAATTTAGAGTAGAGATTTGAGAAAGAGAAGAAAAAAAAATCAAAATTGTGCTTCGTTCCTGGCCATTTGGCATTTTCAATTCGGCTCACAGTCTCGTTAACACGGGGAAACTCTGTGAGATCGTTTATCGTTTATCGCATACCGACCAGACAGTATTGGTTTATTTTTGTTTGCCCGAAGATTAGATTGAATTGGTGCAGTGGCGTGGAAAAGTGATTGCGATAACGATAGTGGGTATTGAAATATTGCCGGATCGGACGCGTATGGGATGGGAATTAACGTAGCGCACTGGTAAGTTCGCAAACAACAGTTTTGTTTCTATAGTTATCGGAAGTAAACACAATACTCCGAGTGTTCCATTCAGCAAACTTGTGTGTTTGAGGATTCCGCTTATATTAGGTGTGCCAAATTAGTTCCGGGAATTTGTAAACAAACACGAGCAGACTACATTTGTCGCGAAATTTTACTATCGACCGTGACCATAGTCCTTCTCTAACTCTACACAACGATTCGAATGTTGCTCCCACGATTCGAATCACCCTTGATAATACTTGCTTACTTAGGTGGCGCTACTGTCCGTGGTGAACCTGGGCCTTAACCAACAAGCGTCTCCAGCTTGCACGGTCTTTGGTCAGCTGTTTCCAGCGCCGCACGCCTAGTTGGTTAAGGTCCCCTTACACCTGCGTGCGCCACCGCAGATGTGGCCCTCCTCTGCCGCACCTTTTATTTCTTCCGGGGTGGATTCGAAGACTCTTCGGGTCGGAGCTGTATTTTCCATGCGCTCTACATGACCTGGCCCCCTTAGATGCTGTATCCGTAGACTTCGTACCAGGCCGATGTTGCTGTACAACCCCTACAGTTCTTCGTTATATCTTCTCCTCCATACACCGTTTGAACAAACGCGACCGTAGATAGTGCGCAGAATTTTCCTCTCGAAACGACCAAGGGCATCTTCATCCGCTTATGTTAAGGCCGTAAAGGAGGACTTGGATGATCAAGGTCTTATATAGTGTCACCTTGGTTTTCCGCGAGAGGGCTCTACTTCTCAATTGCCTCTTGAGTCCAAAGAAACAGCGGTTGGCAAGAGTGATTCTGCGTTTTATCCCAGCGCTGGTGTTGTTGTCGCTGGTCATCAGTGGGCCAAGGTAGACGAATTCCTTGACCACTTCAAAGTTATATCCGCCCATGGTGACGTTCTGGCCAATACGTCGGTGTTGCCCGTCTCTTTTGGATGAATGCAGATATTTGGTTTTACCCTCATTAACCTTGAGACCCATCTTAGCCGCTTCTACCTCAGTGCTTACAAAGGCCTCATTGACGTCTCGCTGTGTCCGCTCAATCACGTCAATGTCGTCGTGCGCAAGCAATTGCGTAGACTTGAAATAAATCGTACCTCTTGTGTTGGCCAGTGACTCTTGCACGATCTTTTCAAGCACGATGCTGAAAAAGTTGCATGACAGCGCGTCACCTTGCCTGAATCCTTTTTTAACATGAAAGGTCTCGGTTTGCTCATTACCGACCTTAATGGAGCAGCGAGAATTCTCCATTGTCATCCTGTACAGTTGGACGAGTTTGGCAGGGATGTTAAAACTTGACATGGCCTTGTATAGCTCATCCCTATACATGCTGTCATATGCGGCCTTGAAATCGACGACGAGTTGGTGAGTGTCTTCTCCAAGATCTGCCGTAGCGGAAATATTCGGTCTATTGTGGATTTACCTGGCCTGAAACGAAACCACAGTGGTTAGTGTGTTGGACTCTGGCGCACGATGAGCGAGTTCGGATCCCGATAACACCAACGCCATCGAATGTTTATTTCGCGACATTCCTCCTCGGCGGGGTACTGGCAAAACCTCCCGTAGTAAACTTGCCATGAAAAAGCTTCTCGACTCACGCCGTTCGGAATCGGCATTAAACTGTAGGTCCCTTTCACCTGTGCGAAAAATAAATCACACACAACATGGGTGATTGAGAGAAGCTTGGCTCTGGTCCTTCATGGGCTGTAACGCCACCAAAGAAGAAGAAACGAAAGCACACTGATAAGAGCCGATCAGGTTATCCACAAACGGTTTCAGGCGTTCACATATTACGGCAGAGAAGATCTTATATGCGATGTTAAGGAGACTTATTCCCTTATAGTTGGCGCGGTTATAGGGGTCTCCTTTCTTATGGACCGGGCAAACGATGCTGAGATTCCATTCGTCGGGCATGCCATCCTCCGACCATACCTTGCAAATGAGATGGTGCATGCACCTTACCAGCTTATCTCCAGCCGCCTTAAGAAGCTCAGCAGACAGGCCATCTGCGCCCGCGGCTTTATTAGACTTAAGTCTTGATATCGCTATTTTGACTTCGTCTAGGTCGGGTAGACTGTTCTGTTCTGATCGTCCTTTTTTCCGTTGGGGCGTGAGCGCATATTAAGCTAATGTTTCCAAATTTAGCTTTGATGCGGATTGCTATGAGGCGTTCGCTTATATCTCGGATGCTTAAGACTTTTTGTCGGAGTCTTCCTTGAATAACGAATCCGCACCCGAATAGGCGCTGTTTGTTCTCCTTGTAGCAGTTCTCGTAGTAGATGTCGCAGTTTTTCATCCGTCTTTTGCCTGGTCCATCCCATCGCACTTTTTGGAGTGCGGTTATAACTGCTTTATAGCTGTTGAGGGTTTGCTCCAATTGATCGCCTGCACCCGGTCTATTAAGGGACCTCACATTCCAGGTGCAGACTGTCAAGTCCGTTAGTCGTTTGCAGGTGTCGTCAGCTTTGTATCCGTCCGTATCCGAGGGTTGTTGTCGTTTCGGAACAAGTAGATTTTTACGTGATAGGGATGTTACCCCTAAGCACAACCCGCAACCTGGAGGGCCAGGTTCCTCTTTCCCCAGGAACAAGGGGTTGGGTCGCTGCACACATTGGTTCACTACCTGGCGGGTGCCAAGGTAGCTATCCTGGGGGCCACGCGGAGGCTGTGTAACAACTTGGATTGAGCAGGGACAGAGATCGAAGCTGGCGTTTGCCATGTTAAACGCGATCAACTTCTTTGCTCGCTCCCTCCTTGTATTTAGACAGGGCTAGCTTGTACCTTGACGTGTTCCGCGGTTGATACTCTAATACCCTACTAAACCCTTTCATTCACGGCATATAATTTGTTATTTTTGATTGTGAGGAAATGTGACTAGTTTCACCACCAAACACCAGAATATGGCGAAATATCGCTATCGAAAATCTGCTAGTTCCTTACACGTACTCAGCAACGCTGAGTATGCTCAGCATACTCAATGCACCACATACAAAACCTTTTATGCATACGAGTAAAGCTCATTCCCAATGCGTCCAAGATTTCTTTTACCGAGTTGCGTCAATTTGATACATATATAACTGGTCATCGTTTGCGACAGATGAGGTTTGACGACAATTTCTTCAGCCAACATGCCATATAAGGACTTGCATGGCCACATTTAACGTTGTCCTGACTGTTCATTATGTGTATTGTTGATTTGTTGTTTCAATTGCAAAACTTCTTAAATACACTTCGCATCCAGCAACCTGTAAGTACAGATTTGTGAATTTAATTTGCTTCACATAAGCGACTCTCCAATCCACCGATAGAAGCCTACAAACAAAAAGCAAAATCGCGACATTCCAAAATACCACTCCAAGAAAGGAAGACGATAACAAGTAAGTGTGTAACCAATTGGATCTGTCGAATTGTTCCAACTTAAACTGCAACATTTCCTTCGGTACTTAGGAAAAAGAAGGAAAAACAAGGAATTTCCATTGGTGAGGAGCACTGGGTATGCTTGCATATAGACTGTAATGTGTACAGTGTTGCGCAATACGCAACGGACAAGTACGTTACGTATACGCCAAGCTGTCTGGTGAGGCAATAAAAGCAAAATTGCTTTGCGGTTACTTTATTGAACCAAGCTGGTTGAACAACTCCTAACCACACTTACTGGCTGTCTTTCATTTTCTGTTACGCTTGCAATAAGGCAGGATGACGACATATGTATTTATGTACACATGTGCTTGGTTGTCGGCAATGAAGGATAGTAGTATATTACATGAAAGTAGATTATGAGCACAATATGCACATACATACATGGTCCAATATTAACCAACTTATTTCGTACGACGAGCTTGGCATAAACGTATTTCTAAACGTACTGGCTCCTTGTCTATTGTTCGCATCCTAGCAGCAAAGTAGATGACCGCATGTCGATAGTCTATCAATCTGTCTTCCGTCATTCTACCTTATTCTAGGATAGCTATAATACTGCTCTTTCAGCATAAGTTCAACTCAATGACTTTTGGTAGTTTGGATTTTAGAATCCCAATAAGGTGAAGGAAAGGACGGCGTGGCTAGAACACTGTAGTAAACTGAGATACAAGAAGGGGATGAAAAGCTATCCATCTGACAAAGAAAGGCTGTGATTTCCAGTTAAAAATTATTTTATTTTTCTCCGCAGCACACTTAATATAGCGTTTCTCCAACATTAATATTCCTTCCCAGGAGTGAGAGCCTAAAAGGCTGTGAACATTTTTATCTACGGATTTCTCACTTTCTTCATTGGATGCGAAGCTCTTTCTAGAAATAAATTTCTTGAAGTTTGAGAACAGATGAAAGTCTGAGGTTGCCAAATCGGGAGAAGAGAAAATACCAAACAAAACAGACCCCGAATCCCGTTTCCCATCGCCAACACACCCTTGTGTACAGGTGCGTTGTCCTGGTGAAAGACGATTTTTTTTTTCAAGCCAGGTCTCTCCTAGCCAATATTGGCATTAAGGTGGTCAAGCAGTTTGGAGTAATATTCGCTTGTAATTGTTTTGCCTTTTGCAGGATCTAAAACACGCTGGCCATGGAAGGAAATTCAAGATGGTATTAGTCTAAGAGTGCCACTTAGCAACCCGTACGAATTAGCTAAGGCCACGCACTGAGCGGCAGAGCAACAAGTGGCCCTTTATTGAGCGGCAATTCTCAGCGATTAGTTGTGAAAATGTCGTTATCTAGTGCTGCTCGCCGCATTGTTTTACAACAAAGTCGTTTCAATATTTACAGAATTATCTTTTGCTAGCCCTTTCCATTGCCGCACACCCAGTTGGCTGAGGTCCCCTTCCACCTAAATCCGTCCTCTGCTTCTTCGTTCCTCGGGGTTGGATTCAAAGGCTCTCCGGGCTGGAGTTGTGGTGTCCATTCGCTCTACATGGCCCAGTTATCGCAGGCGTTGAATACGTAGACGCCTGACTAGTAAAGTAAAGTTCGTGGTTGAACCTTTTCCTCTATCCCCCGTCTGCGTTTATAAGCCCGAAAATCACGCGCAAAATCTTTCTCTCGAACGGATCAAGGGCCTCCTCATCCGCTTTTGATAGTGTCCATGCTTCTGCGCCGTACAGCAGGACCAGGATGATATGGGTCTTATATAGAGTAAACATTGTCGTTCGGGAGAAGGCTCTATTACTCAATTGCCTCCTGAGCCCAAAGAAACAGCGATTGGCAAGAGTGATTCTGCGTTTAATTTCGGAACTGATAGGTGGGCGAAGTCCTTAACTACCTCGAACTTATATCTGCCAATACAAACGTTCTGGCCAAGACGTCCGTGGTGAGCGTCCTTTTTTGATGACAGCATATATTTAGTTTTGCCCTCCTTTACCGCCAGACCAATTTCCGCCGCCTCCATCTCAATACTCGCAAACGCCTCATTGACGTCTCGCTGTGATCTACCTGTTATGTCAATGTCGTCGGCGTATGCAAGGAGTTGCGAAGATTTGAAATAGATTGTGCCTCTTGTATTGGCCAGTGATTTTTGCACAATCATTTCCTAAATCCTTTTTTGACATCAAAACTATCGGTAAGGTGTTCACCGATTCAGATGGAGCAGCGAGCATTCTCCAAAGTCATCCTGCATAGTGTGACGAGTTTAGCAGATATTCCAAAGGTAGAAATAGCGTTGTATAGCTCGTCTATACAACGCTCAACAAATAGGTGGTGAGTGTCGACTTGAAATTCTATGTTTTTTGTCCAGGATCTGCCGTAGGGTGAAGATTTGGTCGATGGGGGACTTCCCTGGCCTGAGTCCGCACTATCAGCTTATTTACAAAAGGCTTCAGGCGCTCACACAAAACGGCAGAGAAGATTTTGTAGGCCATGTTAAGGAGACTTATTCCTCTGTAGTTGGCGCCATCAGACGGGCCTCCTTTTTTGTGGATCGGGCATACGATGCTGAGACTCCATTCATCGGGCATGCTTTCCTCT
Source organism: Eumerus sabulonum (assembly GCA_951905685.1). Lineage (NCBI taxonomy): Eukaryota > Metazoa > Arthropoda > Insecta > Diptera > Syrphidae > Eumerus > Eumerus sabulonum. Next base: position 49,438,091 of record OX645062.1, on the reverse strand, counting down.
GACCATATCTTACAGATGAGCTGGTGCATGCCCCTAACCAGGTCATCCCCAGCTGCCTTGAAGAGCTCAGCAGACAGTCCGTCTGCGCCAGCAGCTTTATTCGACTTGAGCTTCGATATGGCAATCTTAACTTCGTCGAAGTCAGGGGGACAAAATTCTCTGCGGTCTTCGTCGATTAGAAATGGATCATTCTGCCTGACAGCGGTATATTGACTAACATCGCCGTTATACAGTCTACAGAAGTGGTTTTTCCATATTCTTAGCATCGACTGCGATTCTATTACTAGGTGTCCGTTCTCATCCCTGCAGGCTTCCGTCCTGGCTTTATATCCTCCTTGGCATGTTCGCTTTATCTGTTGATAAAACTTTCGAATGTCACGCTTGCAGTAACACCTCTCCAAATCCTCAATCGCGCGCTTCTCGTGCTCTTTCTTCCTTCTTCTGAGAAGCTTATGCTCCTCCCTTCTTTTTAACTCGTAGAGCTCACGAGGTGCTCTTGTTATTTTATGCAGCGAGGCTTTATTTGCATCCTGCTTCGCTGTGTGAATCCTCCTGCATTCGCCATTGAACCAGGTGTTTCTTCGTGGTGGAGCCTTGAAGCCCAAAACTTCGGATGCAGAGCTTTTCAGTGCTTGTTTGCAAAGGTTTCACTGCTGTTCGATTGATAGCGTGGAGCATTGAGGTGTATTGGAGAACTTAAGGGAGACACGATCGTTAAAATCACGAGCGGTTTCTGGCGATAGTAGCTTTCCGACGTCGTAACTTTGTATTCTTACTCTACTCCTCTGCGTTCGTGATATCCGTAGGCGCATCTTAGCTACTACAAGATAGTGGGCCGAGCCGATGTTAGCCCCTCGGAAAGTTCGGACATCAAGAATAGTGGAGGAGTGTGTGACGTTGATCGGGATGTGATCAATCTGGTTGGTATATATATAAATAAAATAAAATGAATATCGGATGTGGTGTCGTGTAGGCTATGTTTGCCGATGACTCGTTTAAAGATGCTTTCCTTACCCAGCTTAGCATTGAAGTCTCCTAGTACAATTTTGATGTCACAGCTGGGACATTGGGCATACGTTGTGTCTAGGAGGTCGTAGAACTCTTCTTTGGTGGAGTCATCCTTGTCTTCTGTGGGGGCGTGGATGCAGATCAGGCTGATGTTAAAAAATTTTGCCTTGATACGGATCGTTATGAGGCGTTCGCTCATATGCCGAAAGCTTAGGACTTTTTGCCTTAGTCCACCTCGAACAGCAAATCCGCATCCGAAAAATCGTTGTCCTCTCTCTCTCTCTACAGCAGTCGCCGTAGTAAATATCGCAGTTTTTCATCCGCTTTACACCCGGTCCATTCCATCGCATTTACTGGATGGCGGTTATGTCCGCTTTATAGCGGTCTAGGGTGTCCGCCTCAGATGTACTCGGTTTCGAGCCGCCACCGTCGAGAAACCCCTGGTTTGATGATGAGTGCAGACAGGCCCATGTGGAGAAACAGAATGCATACATGGTCACATTGCATCGACGGACGAGAGCTGCCCGCGAGCTCTATGAACAGAAAATGAGGGAGGAGCATGCGCTTCTGAGAAGGAAAAAGAAGGAGCACGAGAAGCAGGAACGGCGTTCGAACATTTTACCAGAAAGTAAAACGAACATGCCACGGCTATATATCCAGAGCAGAAGCCTGCAGGGATGAGAACGGACAACTAGTAGTGGAGTCACAGTCGATGCTAAGATTGTGGAAGGAACATGCACCAACTCATCTGCAAGATATGGTCGGAAGAACGCATGCCCGATGAATGGAATCTCAGTATCGTTTGCCCAATTACAGAGGGATAAGCCTCCTGAACATTGCGTACAAGATCCTCTCTGCCGTACTGTGTAAGTGCCTGAAGCCGTTCGTGGACAATCTGACCAAATATTTACACTACGGCAAACTTTACGGTCGATTTTAAAGCCGCGTATGACAGTGTTTATAGAGACGAGCTATACAGAGCCATGTCATGTTTTAACATTCATGCCAAACTCGTCAGACTGTGCAGGATGACTATGGAGAACTCTCGCTGCTCCATTAAGGTCGGAGGTGAACTAACCGACCCCTTTGATGTTAAAAAGGGTTTTAGACAAGGTGACGCACTGTCATGTAATTTCTTTAACATTATTCTTGAAAATATCGTGCGGGACCCTGCGGCCAATACAAGAGGTACGATCTACTTCAAGTCCACACAATTGCTTGCCTACGGATGAAGAAGCTCTTGGGCGTTTCGAGAGGAAAATTCTGCGTGCAATCTTTGGTCCCGTTTGTGTAGACGGAGAGTGGAGGAGGAGATTCAACCAAGAACTGTACGGGCTGTACAGCGACATCGGCCTGGTTAGACGTCATCGGATCCAACGTCTAAGATGGCTGGGCCATGTGGAGCGAATGGACATCACCGTTCCGGCCCGAAGAGTCTTAGACTCAAACCCCGAGGGACGACGCAGCAGAGAACGACCGCATTTAATGTGGCGCGCACAGGTGGAAAGGGACCTCAACCAACTGGGCGTGCGGCACTGGAAGCGGCTGGCCAGAGATCGGGCCGGCTGGAGAGGGTTGTTGGTTGAGGCCCTGGTTCACCCAGAACTGTAGCGCCATCAAAGTAAGTAAGTAAGGGCGTCCGCATATATCCACATGTTAAAAACAAAATTACGTAGTCAACGATTTTCGTCATCCGAAAAATTGCAGTGATTCCTTTTTTTTGGTGGTACGAAGCGGAAACAACCATGTGGGCTACCCTGCAGAGACTCCATGTCGCTTTTCTCAGTAGTTACAATCTCTCACCTTTTTGCTAGCTCTCTCGATTTTCCTGTAGAACTTCGTCTATAAATATTTCTTGCGGGCCTATTCATCAGACTTGCTAGCCTATTCATTCAGGCTTTGCTAGCCTATTCATTCCGGCTTGCTAGCCTTTTCATTCAGGCTTGCTAGCATATTCATTCAGGTTTGCTAGCCAATTCAACCAGGTTTGCTAGCCTATTCATTCAGGCTTGCTAGCCTATTCACTTGGGCTGCTTCATTCAGACCTGCTAGCCTATTCATATCAATAATAATAATAAGGTGGAGAAAACTTATATGTACATACATATGTATAAAATAAAACGTTATAAGTTAAAGTTTAAATGCTTGAATTATCTGACTTTCAAAAAGTCGGGCGTTACAGCCCATGAAGGACCAGAGCCAAGCTTCCCTTCAATCACCCATGTTGTGTGTGATTCTATGTTTCACACAGGTCAGGACAAAGGTCTTTCAGATGCTACTGTGCTAAAAAAAAAAAAAAGAAAAAAAACATCAAAAATTCTCCATAAATATTGAGTAGCTCTTGCCTAAAGTCACACTCAAAATCTCATCAAACCCCACTACGCAGTTCCATTTCAGGATCTTTGTTAGTACACTTTAACTGCCTCATTACGTTCTACTACCAAATTTACATCTCGTCCCAAAATAGCTCCATACTCGTACGCATTAAAAATTCACTTGGGTTAAGCATAAATCCTACGTTAAGGTAGACCGCATCCTTTTTTCCACTACACTGAGCGGCATCATAAACGAAACCTACTCACCGGAGGCGGATTCGAAGAATACTTTCTCTGTACACACACTCCCTGTTGGGTTAGTGTGCTTTCCGCCAGGATGCTATAGTACAATTGAAACAACATCTGGAAAGGACCGAAGAGCGTCGTTAATCTACAAAAAGCAGAGTGAGCTTGGGACCGACCACCTACCGCAAAACCCCATACGATGACAATGTTTTTTTATCAAAAAAGATTGTAGTATGACCAGGATCATGGATCCAAAGCTAAATCTTTTCATCCCTTTGGAGGCCATTCACAAATACTCACTCACCGGATGGGTGAACTATCCGTAGAAGAATGTGACAGGAGATGGGAGAAAAAAGCCAAGTTTCAACTTTGACATTTACCAGGACGCATGCTCGGTGAATTGGTGACAGCGATGGGGTGACTGATATAGTAAATCCCAATGTACTCGTATCCAGGAGGGTACAATACGAAACCCAGTGCGTAGTAGTCGGTTTGGTGTTGAACGAAAAACAACCCTCGAACCGTGCCACGTGTGAAGTCTGAAGCGAGATTTTGTTTTGCACACCCATTCCGATGGGGTTGACACTTGGGAAAGGTTATGGTTATGAAGGGGGGTGCTTGGCTGGCACAAGTGGAGGAGGGACGTGTTAAAGTGTCACTCAGCCCAACGGGGTTATTCGTACTTTCTGTTTTCTATTTTTCATTTGCTCACGATTGCCTTTTGTGGTAATTTTATTGTTTGGAAGCTGTTGTGCGTCGTATGCTGCTGGGTGCTGGTGGAATTAGTTGTTTACCAGGATGAGTGGACAGTTTTCTTCTTCTTCTTTTTTTTATGGGTTAATGGGAGCACTTTAAATGTCGTTCATGACTGAGGTTTAGGAAAGCGTGGGTAATGTATTCACATGACAAAAACGGGCTGATACTCGTTCATACGCATGAAAACGTTGTGGTGACGTGACATTCTAGGCTCGGATTCCAGAAGGTCTGCGGAGTCAATCGATAAGAGCTGACGAGTCATATTTTTGTGTTTGGTGTTTTGCGTCCTATATTAGATTGTCTCAATTACTTCCTGATTATGACAGTTCGTCTGTCGTCCCAGGAGGTCTTCCTGAATTATAACTATTTTCATCCTAATCATAAATCACATGTCTGATACAAATCTCCCGAGCCCTTATCATTTCACGTTAAGACCACGTCTTACTATACCGTCACGTATCAATAACGGCATGCATTATAAAACCATCTCTCGGGTATTATTAACGAATTATTAAAGCTCCATGAACGCGACTAATTGGTCTTATCACTGATAGCACAACTAATTAGTTGTGTTTATGGTTTCGTTTTCTGAATAAATACAATCTCCAATTGTTATTAGACATACCTGGAGGTTTATCGTGCGGTAAAAGTTATCAAAGATAGACGGTGACTAGTAGGTTTGGTTCTTGTTTCTAACGATAGACCCAAACAGTGATATCGGGGCACGTGGTAGTCGAAAGATTCTTCGGCCTTGTAACGTGTGAACTTAAATGTATACTTAAGTGGTTGTTGTTTGTTTGTTAGTAGTATGCAGAGCAGTCACCCTAAAGACCAATTTTTTTTTTGTCTTAAGATTTTTTTTTTTTTTTTTTTTTTTTTAGAGACTCGCGCAGGTTCAAGAGTTTTTATATTCTCTTATGATGTGTTGACACACACAACCTGAACGGAGTACAGTGGTTGGGGTCGTTGATGTTCGTTCACTACTCTCAGGGGTGGTTGTCCTAGACCTAGATAGGACGAGAGTTGACCAAATTCCGCGTTGGTTATAGTCCGTAGTAATTCGTTCAAGCCCTTTTAGTATTGCATACGCGGAGGATGAATTTCGTTTGACCATATACTGTGAGTGTTATGCCTGCAGCAGTACGTCTGGTCACTTTCCATTCTCAACAGCGTTGCATACTTTTTGGCGGTATAGAAACTACTTTTTCTTGGCTATGAAGCGAATTTGAACCATAAACCTTCCGCTCGGCGGTCGATGATGTTAACCACTGCACCACGGCCACGGGGTCATGTTTACGCGACGATTGAAAGAATCGCTTCATCCTTCTTTGGTGGCATTACAGCCCATGAAGGACCAGAGCCAAGCTTCTCTCAATCACCCATGTTGTTTCTTAAGAAGTTAAGAAGATCAGGTATCCCTACTTTCTGAACATCTGTCAGACCGTCAAGAAAGTAAGAGCCTAGGTAGCGTTTCCTGATATTGCAAAAAGCTGGACAGGTACAGAGAAGGTGATGAATGGATTCGACCTCCTCCTCGTCATGACTGCAGAAATCATTCGGAACTATTCCTAGTTTTTGTGCGTGACTGCCAATGAGGCAGTGTCCTGTGATGACACCGATGACAGTTGTAGTTGTAGATGTCAGTTATTTTTAGGGAGATTATACTCCTTGTTGACTGTCAAGCCGAGGCCAGATTTGCCTGGTGATGACGCAGGTATGTCCCTGGGTCCATCTCTGGTTCGTTTCGGCCCTGGCGAGATTACGGGAGGTGCTTTTTCTTAAGTATTTAATCGATCTGGACACCTGAGCACACCGGAGGTTACCAGAGTCTACAGGAAGCAAGTGAGCGGTATGCTCTCCGGTATGCCTACATCGAGCACAAATGTCAACAATATGTGGTTGCATTGCCGCTTAGCTATTCAGAATGTTGCCAAGAACCCATTATGTAAGCTACCTACCCCGGCAAGAAACCCGTGGTATAATGGCGACTGTGAGCAGAAAAAGACAGCAACCGACGAGGCGTACGAAGCGAAAAACTAGGGCAGCGCGAGAGGAATACCGACCCAGAAGAAGGGAGGAGAAAAAACCGCTGCGACCAAAGAAAATAATCTTCGCAGCCTCCCAGCTCAAGGATATCGAGGAGTCTAGGAACACACATAGAATACGGGCCTTTTATAAGAAAGCTAAAAGCCTTGCAGGAGGGTTCAAGAAAGGCACCCATGCTCCTCGAAATTGCGAATGCAATCTTGTCACCGACCCGCAGGGAATAGTGGATGTATTAATGTAAGCAGTATTTCCAGCAGCTGCTTAACGAGCATGACCAAGAGAGATTGGTAGGGACTGAGGAAATCCCAACTTCGGCCATTGAAATAGTCCTCCCACCCAGCAAGAAGTCGACGAGGATAAGACAAAGTACATGCTGTCAAGCAAACACCGATCCGTCGCCACAACCGTGGACAAAATATAAGGATTTACAGCTATTTCGAGGTGGTTAAGGAGTTTGTCTACCTTGCAAACGTTAACTCCACAAACGACACCACAGTGGAGATCCGGCGTAGAATCGCCCTTGGCAACCGCTGCTACTTCGGTTTGTCCAGACAACTTGGGTCAAAATTCCTCACTCGAAGAACCAAAGTCATGCTTTACAAAATGCTTATACTGTCCGTCTTGCTGTACGGAGCCGAAAGCTGGACGATGAGCAGGACGGCGGAGCTGATTTTGGGTTCTTTCGAAATAAAAATTCTGTGCTGGATATTTGGTTCTGTCTGTGAGAAAGGTGAATGGAGGAGAATATAGTCCGGAAGGCAAAGATCCGTCGGCTAAGAGTGTCTTCAACTCCGAGCCTCCTGGGTTGAGAAGAAGAGGAAGACCGAACCTCCGGTATAAAGACCAAGTAATTGCGGATGTAAGACAACTTGGTCTTGGTAACTGGAAGCAGCTTGCCCGGGACCGTCAAGGATGGAAGGCAGTTATAGTTCAGGCTCAGATCCTCCATGGATGGCCGGCCTGATAAGTACGTAAGTATGTTATTAGTCGATCTGATGTCTTCAATTGCTTTCCTTTCTTTATGGTTGGTCAGTTTTCGTTTGATTAAGTTTGCGTATGAGCATAATCTGTGCCTTTTCCGATTTGATTAACAAGTCATGTTACTTTATTGGCATAAAAGTAGGAGTTAGAATTACCAGATATTTTTTTTTGTGGCTTTTCCTTCAAATCATTATATGTCTTACAATTGTATTCATTCTCAGCTGTAACAGCCTTAATGCTACCATCCTATCTGCCTTTCACAATCGTACCACTCCGTGGTGAAACAGCAATCTGGCCAAGCTAGGAGCACTGACCAGAAAACTGTTCAACAGAGCTAAACGGACTGGTGACTGGACACAGTACCGTGCCTTACTCACCAACTACAACCAAGAGATTAGAAGAGCCGAAAGAGACTCCTGGAAAAAGTTCTGCAGTAGTCTATCAGACATACAAAGCAGCGCTCGCACCCACAGAGTTTTCGCCAAAGAGCACACTAACAAATTTTGAGCTTTTGAGGAGAGCAGATGGCACTTACGCGGAGAATGGTACAGAAGTACTCAAAATCCTAACCAGTACGCACTTCCCAGACTCCAACATCATTCCCTCTAATCTCTCTAACATACCTCCGCAGATCAGGGCAACTAGACCCAACAGGGAGGTCTGGAAGAGAGCACGGAAAATTGCCCACGAGGGAAGCATAAAATGGGCCATTCATTCTTTTGACCCGTACAAATCCCTGGGGGAGGATGGCATCTTCCCAGCCCTCCTTCAGGAAGGAAGTGCGCTAATTAGCCCCATGCTTATCAACATCTTTAGAACCAGCATGGGGATACATACCAACGAGCTGGACAGAGGTAACGATAAAATTCATTCCCAAAGTAGGCCGTAGACCCACAGACCTGCCTTAGTCCTACATACCGATAAGCCTTACCTTTTTCTTCCTAAAAACAATGGAAAAAATTCTGGATAGGCATATCAGGGACGGTGCCCTGAAAAGATCACCACTTCACAAAAACCAATATGCATGCTCTTCAGGAGCTAACAGCCCGGATCAACAAATCCCTGAGCGACACAGAAATTGCGATAGGTTGCTTTCTCGATATTGAGGGTGCTTTCGACAACACCGACTACACCCAAATAAAACGTTGCATCCTCATCACAGGTTTGGATAACACCACATGCAATTGGGTCCAACACATGCTTAGCAATAGGAAAATAAACACCTCACTAGGCAATGATAAAATCAGTGTAAATGCCGCGAAAGGATGCCCCTCAAGGCGGGGTTCTCTCACCTCTGGTCCATCATGGTAAATGAACTGATTAACATACTCAGCAACAATGGTTTCTATGTCCAAGGCTATACTGACGACATAGTGATCCTGGTTAGAGGCAAATTCGAAAACACAGTCTCGGAACTCCTCCAACGGGCACTAAACCTTGTTGCAAACTGGTGCATAAAGGTTGCACTAAGGGTCAACCCTAGAAAAAGCACTATAGTCGCCTTCACCAAAAGGAGAAATAGGCACAAACTTACCAAACCTATCCTCTTTCGTGAAGCGATAGAGTTCTCAAAAGAAGTCAAATACCTAGGGATAACTCTAGACGAAAAGCTCACTTGGAACTCTCACATTACAAAGGCCACTGAGAAAGACAGGATCTTTTTATGGACCAGCAAAAACTGGGGCACAAACCCCAAAATGTCCCGCTGGCTATATACAGACCAATTCTCACATATGCTGCGCCCATCTGCTGGCAAAAAACAAAACAAGTATCAGTGCAAGCCAAGCTCAACAAATTGCAAAGACTAGCTTGCATCTATATCACCGGGACCATGAGAACAACCCCCACAGCAGCACTCGAAGTCATCACGGACCTGCCACCTCTTTATCTCTAACTGAAAAAAGAAGCAATGGTCTTCGCCCACAGACTGATCGTAGAGGATGACTCTAACCGTAGGCTCTTTCACCCTGATATCCTTACCGAACTAAACAGGCATGAAATCCTAAAGATAACTCTCACAGACAACTGTCTCCCCAGATACAACTTCAGCCAAAACTACAAGGTCACATTCCCCAACCGACAAAACTGGGAACAGGATAGACCCTCGTTCAATCGTGGATCCTACGTGTGGTACACTGATATCTCCAAAACGAACGAAGGCGTACGGACCTACTAGGAAGGAAAGGCTCTGCATCACCATTTATGATGCCACGGCCTTTCTGCGGCATACCCATCAGCACCACCAAATGCTGCATAAACAATTGATTAAGGAACACGACGGATCACTACTGTTTACAAACGAAAGGTAGCAGACAAGCCAAATTGTTCCTCCCAACTACATCTCTCCGAAGAACGAAACAACTCCTTATGCTTTCGAGGAGTCAGATTCGCTTAATCACAGGCTTCCTCACTGGACACTGTCCAGTCAACAAACACCTCAAAACAATGGGCATTATACAAGATGACACTTGCAGAACGTGTAATGAAGACAAAGAAACAGCAGAGCACATACTGTGCCCTGTAACTGCCTTGTCGGTACACGTCATCGTCACTTAGGCAAGTATTATCTTGAAGCAGAAGAAATCGCTGCTAGCTCACTCAAAAGCATACTAAGTTTTATCACTAACTCAGGAACGAACTGTTAGTGGGGGACATCACAGTAGGCCCACTTTGTCCCACCCCGGTACCCTCTCTAACTGTAGGTTATTGATATTGCCGTTTCAAATTACTGGTATCAAACAATTCTGACAATATCGTATGGATCATATACAATATTGGATCAAGCTTTCAACCTTGTGGGACATCTTATGTGCTCTACTTTTCCTCGTTGACTATGTTTTGACAAACAAGTGATCTATTAGTGTGCCACTGCACGAGGATTTCCTTTTATGATATCTATCAACTCAATGTGATCAGAAAAAATACCTCCAGTTTTCGTCCTTCTTTATTAGTCTCCCTGCTCAGTGCTAGACACAATGCGCCGAATTAAAAACGTATAAAAAAATGATTCAATTGGTAAACATTTTCGCTTCTAATTTTAGCAAACACATGATGTGGCTGCTTTGTTATTTTTAAATTGAGCTTGATTCAGCGAACAGCAATTCAAAAATAATACCAACAAAATATTGAATATAAACAAGATGCCACGTACGCCATGGCAAACTACTGCGAAATTCTTTGGTGTACAATCTGTCTAGAACAACAACCCATTTAAACAAAATGATCGTTAATAAGATACGCGCCATTGGTAAAGTCACATGCCACAGCCCATCATCTATTATAACGCATTTGCACACTAGTCGAATACTGTTATATTCATGAGGCTCTGGTACTCGGATGGACTCTGTGGACCCCGGTGACGGCGATGACGATGTTTAGTGATCATGCAAGACGATCGATGGAAAATTTAAGTTTTCGCACCCTTGAAGTCGAGTAGAGTGGAACAGATCGAAATGTCGAGAGGTATTAATAGATTAAGGAAATATTGTAAATAAATAGGAATGAGAATTTCTTGGCATGGGTCACGTTGTAGCTTTTGATCAATCAGAGCTGAGTGGGAGAGATGTGAAAAGTTAGTCGATGCGAACGGACCGTGAATGAATGGACATTGTTTACTTTTGCTGTCTGTCATCAGTTGTATGCTTTTACTATTAGAGATCCCTGGACACGTGAAATACCGTTGATAGTGTAGTTTTGTGGTTTTGTGAAGCCCTATCGTACGATGATTCAACGGCACGACCGCAGGTCGGCTACCTTCAATTCTGAATGGAATTATTTCGTTCTGTGTTGCTAAGAATTCCTCTGTAGGTTAAGGTTATTGGCTCCATGGATTTTTTGTTTTGCAAATTGTTGCACCAATATTTTGTTTTACTGACAATCATTTTCAATCCACATGACTCCGATAACTGCGCCAACTACAGGGGAATAAGTCTCCTTAACATCGCATACAAGATCTTCTTTGCCGTACTGTGTGAACGCCTGAAACTCTTTGTGGATAATCCGATAGGTTCGTATCAGTGTGGTTTCAGGCCAGGTAAATCCACAATAGACCAAATATTCACATTGCGGCAGATCTTGGAGAAGACCCAAGAATACCAAATCGACACCCATCACCTTTCGTCGATTTAAGAGCCGCATATGAGAGCCTGCATTGAGACGAGCTATACAGATCGGTGTCTAGTTTTAACATCCTTGGCAAACTCGTCAGATTATGCAAGATGACAATGGAGTATTCCCGCTGCTCCATTAAGGTCTGTAATGGATTAACCGAGACCTTTGATGTTAAGAAAGTATTTCTGTCACTGTCATGTAATTTCTTCAACATCTTGCATGAAAATATCATACAAGACTCACTGGCCAACACAAGAGGTACGATCTATTTCAAATCTACACAACTACTTGCGTATGCGGATAACATTGGCATAATTGGATGAACACAGCGGGACGCATGTATAAATGTCGATAGACATTCTTAAGGAATAAATATAGGTAATCTTAGCGGCTAAAATGGGCCTTTCGGTTAACGAGGGTTAAACGAAATATATGCTGTCAACCAAAAAAGACGCTCAACACCGACGTCTCGGCCAGCACGTCGCAATTGGCAGCTACAGATTCTAATTGGTCGATTTTGGCTCCTCGGAATGTTCGTACATCTAGGATGCTGGAGGAGTGATTGAGATTGTAGGCAACCTACTCGTGGCACGAATCACTTTACAATTTGTCCGCTTACCTAACCAATCTTCGTACATGTTCTCATGGGAATGTCGGATTTGTCATTTTGGAATTAGAATAGTCAACTGTGTTCCCATGGTAACAGCGACTTGCACACACATAGAGCGTACTAATTCCATGGTCCTGTATGAAAGGACTTATGGCTATTGACCAATAAAAAAAGTGGATACATTTTGAAGTCCGTGCTCGGGCGCCAGGCAAAGGATTCCGGTTAGGGTAATCTTAAAAAAATCGCGAACTGCTCGACTTACTAAAGAAATGGCCAGCGAATTAGGATTAATATTTGATTGCCATTATATCGTTCTGATCGTCCCAACTAACTGTCCCGAACTGTCACCTCGATTCGGTGTTTCCACTCTCCCACCAGTGCATAATCACTGAGTGCAGCTATTTGGTTGGAAGCGCATGTATGCTTTGTCAGCACGCTTTCAAATCTATTGTCTGATGTAATCTAATGCCAGGGTCGCAGGTCAACCCCGTTGGCAATGTGATAACTGATTAAAACATAAATATTCGTAGTCTTAATTCCGGTTTACTTTCTTGCGCCACCTTTGGCCAACCCTATACGAGTACAAGCATTGCTCTTGTTAAAAAAGTTGAAAAATTATAGTTGGTAGTTCTTAGCCTATTCTTTGAAATAATCTCAATTTAACTCCACACGGTACTTTCCAAGGTAAACAGGATTTTTTCAAAAGATATCAGTGATGGCGTTGGTGGGTTTTTCCACTTCCAGCCCTAGTCTGTAACAGGCAAAATGTTGGCCAGTCGACTTTTTATGATAACCGAAATTGATGGCTTTCGGTGCGTAAAAGTCTGCCGAAACCTTAACTGAAATCAATGGGAATATAATTATTGAATATCTCCCAAATAATAATTTGTAGCATTTCGACCAAACCTGTAAGGCTCGGAAAAATGTATCTACATTTTGTTCTGATAACAAAAAACTGCGCATAATTGAACTTTCTTTGACCGTGTGCCTCCTATCTACATATTTATAAACCCATGGACATTTCGCCTCATAAACCCTACTATCCATTGTTATTCAACCTTGCGTTAAGGGATTCATTACGCCACGAGGGCATAACAAGAAACTATTTTTATTCGCCTCCTGTCCGTCAATTGTGTCTGAAAATCTAAAATAACCTACAATTTTGTTGTCCTAAATCAGGCTTGTTCAATTAAAACCCACCTAGCAATCATTCTATTTTAACACTTCCAGCCCTAGTCCGTAACAGGCAATCCTTTTTACTCATCTCCTCAAAAACAAAGTAAATCAACCCGAATATGGTGTGCCTAACAAAATCTGACATTTATCCAAGTTCACGTGTCCATTACCATTTACCACCCACCACACGCCATCGAGCGGTGACTGTGGATATCTTTACTTACATTCCTCCAAGCTCTCAAGGTGGCCCAGCTCTGATAATAGTTCATTTGTCTGTCGACAATAACGTCGTTCCCAACCGAAATTAAAATTCAGCTTCGAATACAACCAAAGAGAACAATAGTTTCTACGTCATTTCGTGCTGCTATCATAACGATAGTCAACATTAACATAACTACTATCTCCTACGCAACTGATGTCGTCGTTTCTTGTACATCTCGTTCGTCCTTTTACCTCCTTCCTTGTTTGTCTCTTTTGTTTAATCGGCACCTTTCCCCCAACCCACTTACCTAACTATTGAAAACAGAATTCGTCAAAGATTTATCATAACTCTACCATTTTCGAAAATTCATTTAATTCCATTAATTGACGGACAGATGTAGGCGATGAATGGACAATGTTCGCAATGTGACAGGTTCATGGAATATCAGGTTATGGGATTGTGAATATTGAGTTGACGAATGCATAGAATATTTGCATTTAACATTCATTACATATAAAATTCTTAGTATGAGCTGTAAGGGGGGATGGCATAATTCAGTTGGGATTCTACGAATGCTTGTGATGGAATGCAATTGAGTCAACGACAAAACGTAATACTTATGACGGTGACGATTATGTCGTATTGACGTCAGAGAGAATACAGTATGTTTGGATGTACTAGTAAGGCCATGTGTACTGTCGCTAAGCGGAGTTGATATTTCGTTGAATGTCTTATGCATGCTTAAGCAGTTATTTCCTAACTTATACAGGGTGCCCTAGAGCGTGTAGGTCTAGTCAAGACAAGAAAAAAATCGTATGGGACGGGGGAGGGGTATATATCCCCAGTTTAGGCGGGAGGGGCAATTTAAAAAAAAAATGACTTAATTTGGAAAAAAAATATTAAAAATCAACGGTTACACCCACAATGCCGTGATATACTGTTAAGGAATAGTTTTTGAGAAATTAATTTTCAAACTCCAAATTTTTTCTCAAAATTGTATGTAATTAACTACCAATTTCTCTTTCAAAAATTAAATTCTCATATTAGTTTTTAGTTAAGAACAGGAAACCGGATGCAAAAATGTCTTGTAGTTTTTGAGAAATTAAAAAAAAAACCAAACGACTTTTTTCTAAGATTTGGGGTTCCGTACCCAAAAGTAAAACGGAACCCTATTACTAAGACTTCGCTGTCCGTCTCTCTGTCACCAGATTGTATCTCATGAACCGTGATAGTTAGACAGTTGAAAAACAGAAAAAAACAGAACAAAATGATTATTTAAGGGGGGCTCCCATACAACAGACATGATTTTCATCCAAAAAATCCCCTTGGTCACATACTGAACTAAGGTTAGTCGACAATATCCCACAACCAGCAGCAAACTTCCCAGCTTTTATCCCTATTGTATCTTTGATGTATCAATCCTAGCTGCAACCCTTTTTTCTGTAATTACGAACAACCAATCATAAATACCTTTTAAGCTTTGATGATCCCTATTGTGTCACAGCTAAGTTAATTCTTGCTGCAAACCCTTTCGTACAATCGCTATTCCCTTCCTTTTCCATCCTGATAGGTGAAGATATTGTTGCGGAGATGCAAGCGGACCGTTAAGTTCGAAAACTCTCTGGAAGCGGGGATGGGAATGATGTCAACTTCCAATGGAATTGTCAGAGCGTTCTAGAGATTTCCGAAGGGGAACTTCCAACGGCGAACGTTCGAGACGGTGGACCGAGAGCTATATAAGCGCGAACACTCGCCCTTGACATTCATTCAGTTTGTGGTATAAAACAGCGTGTGACAAGTCGGTGTGATCAACCAAGGTGAAAAGAAAAGCTTTCAATAAAGGTTTGTGTATTGTGTAATAAAGTTTAAAGTGGATTGTACTGTGTAATAAAGTTTAAAGTGGATTGTATTGGATAATAAATAAAAGTGGTGAAGCTACACAGATAATTGATCTGTGGTGAAAGAAATAAAAGTGTGTGTGTGTTTTTAATTGGGAAAACGTAGAAAATTGTAGTTTATCGCAATCCAGTGGTGCGAACCCTATTTGGTGTGGGGATTGAATAAATTCGTAACATTTGGTGTCAGAAGTGGGATTGCGAGTAAACGAGTGAAACTTTATTTGAGTTGTGAAGTGAATTATTGCAGAAGTGAGAAAATGGTAAAATTGGAAAAGCTGACAATTGAACAACTGAAAAAAGAGCTGGATGCTCGGGAATTATCCACAGTGGGAAGTAAAGCCAACCTGGTGGAGAGACTGCGATCGGCGTTGCAGGAAGAAGGTGTCGACTGGGAGAGTTATGAATTCGGGGTGGAGAAGCCGTCGACATCCACTGAGCCAGCGTTCGATATGCAGCAAATTCTCGCGGCTATGAATGCTATGAGTGCTTCTCTGAGTCAGAAACTGATGGAAAATTCCACTTCTCTGAGTCAGAAACTGGAGGAAAATTCTATTTCCCTGAGCCAGAAGTTGGAGACGGTAGAAGAGATGCTAGAGAACAATCGAGAAAGCTTGAGAGACATCCAGCAAGCCGTTAACGATCGATTCCAGAATGTCGAAGAGAAAATCGAGACACTGGACAAGAAGGTTCTAGATCTCGAGAATAGTCAAGAAAAGAGAATCGAGTCACTGGAATCGAGGTTCGACATGAAGGTTCTGGAACTCGAGAAAACTATCCAGAACGTACAGCATCAAGGAATCGTCGTACCGACTGCAGCATCAAAATTCACAGCTCCCAACTTCGACGGCAAGAGCGCTTTTAACATCTTTAAGCTCCAGTTCGAGACAACAGCGGAACGGAATCAATGGGGAGAGGAAGATCGTGTGGCTGCCCTAGTAATTTCCCTTAAAGGTGAAGCAGCTGACGTTCTACAGACCATCCCGGAGACCCAGAGAAGGAACTACACAGCCATATGGGATGCTCTTCATCGAAGATACGGCAGTGAGCACATGCAGGAGATGCACAAGCTGGAACTTAAAGGACGCAAGCAGCGTGGAAACGAGACCATCCAGCAGTACGCTGCCGACATCGAGAGGCTGTCTCATCTAGCCTATGCGGATGTTCCAGTTGATGTGGTGGAGAAACTTAAAACGGAATCCTTCATCCAAGGGCTAAGAGATCCCGATACGCAACGAAGCCTGATTCGCCTGCCGAATACATCTTTCAAGGAGACAGTTACCAGCGCTCTCGCATGTGAAACATCGCTCTTGATATGCCGACCTTCCATCAAATTACGGCGCATATCTCAAGATCAGGATAGTTCCAGAACAACACCGGCGAGTAGGAGTGGTTCATTCCCGGGTAGATGCTACATCTGCGACCAGCAGGGGCACATTGCGAGGAACTGCCGTCTGCGAAGGAAGCGTTCGAGGTCTAGTTCGCCAAAAAGAGACCAAGGGAGTGAACGCGAACGTGGAGGTGCAAAAGGTGTACCTAACAATCCGTTAAACTAAAACGAGTCAGTGCAGAGGGGCATGCGCTGGCTCCCACATTGGAGTGCCCCAGCATCCTCGTATCCCGAATCTGTAGAGGTGCGACCAGCCTAGTAATCGAGGGAACGATGGACGGGCGACGATATCTGCTGACGTTGGACACGGGCGCAACTCATTCAGTCACCCGAAGCGGATTGGTTTCTGACATCGAACCCTTTTCCGAGGTAAGGCTTCGTACAGTAACTGGTGAGAAGGCGGAAGTTAAGGGAAAGGTCCAGAAAAGAGTTACGATGGGGACCATCGAGTTTCAGCATGATTTCATCGTTGCGGACATCACTGATGACATCATAATCGGCGTCGACTTTATGATTAGGCATGGCTTCACATTGGATCTCAACCAAAAAGTGATGAAGTATGGCAACTTGGAGCTCCCATTAACCATAGATAATGGACAGGGTAACAAGGTCAGGCGAATAGTCGTGCAAGCGCGCCAAACAGTTCCCCCGAATGCAGAAGCTGTGGTTTGGGCAAAGATAGAAGAGGATGCGGGAACAAGCCGAATGTGGGTGGTCGAACCCGACAAAAGAAATCGACCCAGCGATATAGTTGTTGGAAGGGCTCTCGTGGAACCCCGACAAGACCAATTGGTTCCAGTACGAGTCCTGAATCCTGCCAGTACACCTAGGACAATACACAAGGGAACAACGATCGCTCAATGCCAAGAAGCTGCCGCCGTTATGAACTGCGAAGGTAAGAAACAACAGGAAATCCAGTCAAACAAAGCCTTCTTAAAAACAATGGCCAGAGAGTGGACGCAACATCTAGTGGAGAATCAAAAAAGTAAAGCACTCTCCCTGCTTCGTAAACATTGGACAGTTTTTGCAGATGGTAAGAACTCTGGAAGAACATCAATTGTGAAGCACAGAATAGACACAGGGGACTCTAGACCGATCCGGCAACCACCGAGGAGGGTACCTTTGGCGAAAGAAGGCGAGGTGATCAAACTAATCGACGAGATGGAAAAGGAGGGCGTGATCGAACCATCTGCAAGCCCATGGAGTTCGCCAGTAGTGCTTGTTAAGAAGAAGGATGGAAGCACCCGATTCTGCGTGGACTATAGGAAGCTGAACGACGTCACGAAGAAGGACAGCTATCCTTTACCGAGAATCGACGACACCTTGGACACACTATCTGGTGCAAAGTGGTTCTCGACGCTGGACTTGCAAAGTGGATACTGGCAAATAGAGCTTGACCAGCAAGACAAGGAAAAGACCGCGTTCACCGCCGGGGGAGAGTTGTGGCAATTCTCTGTGATGCCCTTCGGTCTTTGCAATGCGCCAGCCACCTTCGAAAGGCTAATGAACCGGGTACTAAGAGGACTTCACTGGAGGACTTGCCTTGTCTATCTGGATGACATAATTGTCATGGGCAAGGATTTCGACGATCACCTTAAGAAGCTTGAAGAGGTACTGGAACGTATTCAAGCAGCCGGATTGAAATTGAGCCCGAAGAAATGTTCGCTCTTCCAGAACGAGGTGAAGTACTTGGGACATGTGGTGACCGCAGAGGGAGTCCATACAGATGTAGAGAAAATCTCAGCGGTTAAGGAATGGCCGCGGCCGAAGAATCTTCATGAGTTAAGGTCATTCCTGGGACTTTGCACATATTACAGGCGATTCATCCCAGGATTTGCAAACGTTGCCAGCAGTTTGCACGAGCTCACCAAAAAGAATCGGCCATTCAAGTGGGAGAAGCCGCAGGAGGAAGCGTTCATTCACCTGAAGGAATTGCTCTGCAGTGCGCAGATTCTTGCATATCCTGTCCCGGGAGAAAAGTTTATTTTGGACACAGATGCGAGCGGACATGGAATCGGAGGAGTACTCTCTCAAATGATTGACGGGCGAGAGCGGGTCATCGCTTACTACAGTAGGATCCTATCGAAGCCGGAGAGGAACTACTGTGTAACTAGGAGGGAGCTTTTAGCTGTGGTTGACTGTGTCAAGCATTTCCACAAATATCTCTATGGCCAAGCTTTTCATCTTAGGACGGACCACGCAGCGTTGAGGTGGTTGCTGCAGTTCAAAAACCCGGAAGGCCAGCTTGCTAGATGGATAGAGAGAATTCAGAGTTATGACTTCAGTATCGAACACCGGAAGGGAAGCAGTCATGGAAATGCGGATGCATTATCGAGGCGACCTTGCGATGTTGAATGCAAACATTGTTCACGCGCCGAGACCAAGGAACAGGTCACCGACATCCGTTGCTTCCAGGTGCTGCCAGATGATTCCTGGACTGTCGAGAAGGTCGGAAGGAAGCAGCGAGAAGATGCCGATCTGGCAGTCATCATCGACTACCAAGAACGAGGTTTTCGACCAAGTTGGCAGCAAGTATCCAGCGAAAGCCCAATCGTGAAAGCTTACTGGGCCCAATGGCAGAGTTTGAAGTTGAAGAACGGTTGCCTCTACCGCAGTTGGGAGAGTGAGGACGGGAACATTGTAAACGATCTGCTGGTAATACCAAAAGGGCAAATCGACGAGGTCATCCGAGAATACCACGAGGGACCAAGCGGGGGTCATCTTGGTGTTAACAAGACTGTAGAAAAGATCAAGAGACGTTTCTACTGGGTAGGATGCCATGAGTCGGTTACGCGTTTCATTCGCAGGTGTGAACAGTGTGCGAAGGCAAAGGGTCCAGTAAGGAAAACTCGAGGAAATATGCAGCAGTACAATGTTGGAGCACCGTTCGAACGTATCGCAATGGACATCGCAGGCCCATTCCCAACGAGCAACGCTGGAAACAAATACGCGCTGGTGGTGATCGATTACTTCAGCAAGTGGCCTGAGGTGTTTTGCATCCCGAACCAGGAAGCCAAAACCATTTCGGATGCATTTGTGAACAACTGGGTTGCGCGTTATGGAGTACCAATGGAACTGCACTCAGACCAAGGAAGGAACTTCGAGTCGACGGTGTTCAAAGAACTCTGTGACATGCTAGGTATCAGAAAGACGCGGACAACACCATTACATCCACAATCTGATGGCATGGTCGAAAGGTTCAACCGGACAATGGAGGAATACCTGAGAAAAGTCGTCGTCGGAGATCAGAAGGACTGGGATGAACATCTTCCCCTTTTCTTAATGGCATACCGTTCGGCACAGCACAATTCAACGGCAACAACACCCGCCGAAGCCATTTTTGGAACTGATCTCCGACTTCCATCGGACTTGAAGTTCGGCGTGGTACTACCGACAACTAGCGGCAGGGAAGACTTCGTAACCGAAAAGAAGGAACAGCTGAACTCCATCCATCAGTTCATCCGGGAGCGACTGAACTTGGTCAGCGATAAAATGAAGGCGCGATACGACTTGAGGGCGAATACTTCTGGATTCGAGACCGGACAATTGGTATTGCTGTACAACCCACAACGGAAAAAAGGCTTGTGCCCCAAATTGCAATCAGCCTGGGACGGACCATATGAGGTCATCAAGAAACTCAATGACGTGGTATACCGGATACAACAGATGGGAAACAGACGGGCGAAGTATAAAATTGTCCACGTAGAGAGGTTAGCACCATATTACGGAGAAGGATCCAATCGCTTGTTCGAGGACGAACAAGTTTAGGAGGAGGGCAGTGTTGCGGAGATGCAAGCGGACCGTTAAGTTCGAAAACTCTCTGGAAGCGGGGATGGGAATGATGTCAACTTCCAATGGAATTGTCAGAGCGTTCTAGAGATTTCCGAAGGGGAACTTCCAACGGCGAACGTTCGAGACGGTGGACCGAGAGCTATATAAGCGCGAACACTCGCCCTTGACATTCATTCAGTTTGTGGTATAAAACAGCGTGTGACAAGTCGGTGTGATCAACCAAGGTGAAAAGAAAAGCTTTCAATAAAGGTTTGTGTATTGTGTAATAAAGTTTAAAGTGGATTGTACTGTGTAATAAAGTTTAAAGTGGATTGTATTGGATAATAAATAAAAGTGGTGAAGCTACACAGATAATTGATCTGTGGTGAAAGAAATAAAAGTGTGTGTGTGTTTTTAATTGGGAAAACGTAGAAAATTGTAGTTTATCGCAATCCAGTGGTGCGAACCCTATTTGGTGTGGGGATTGAATAAATTCGTAACAATATTGTTGCGGAGACACAAACCAACGGTTAAGTTCGAATTTCGCTGTCGAACTTCGGAAGCTCTGGTGAAGACGGAAATTGAGATGATGTCAGCTGTCAACGGCGTAATGCTAATTGTCAGAGCATTCTAGAGATTTCCGTAGGGGAACTTCCGACGGCGGACATTCGAGAAGGTGGACCGATAGCTATGTAAGCTCGAACGCTCGCCCTCGGCATTCATTCAGTTTGTGGAATTGAACAGCGTGTGACAAGTTGGTGTAATCAATCGATAAAACAGTGGGAAAATAAAAGCTTTCAATAAAGGTTTGTGTGTGTAATAAAGTTTAAAGCGTTCAATAGGTTTTGGATAATAAAGAAAAGTGGTGAAGCTGCACAGAGAATTGATCTGTGGTGAAATAAGAAAAGTGTGTGTGTTTTAATTCGGAAAACGTAGACAATTGTTGCTTATCGCAATCCAGTGGTGCGAAACCTATTCGATGTGGGATTAAATTTCGTAACAATATTGTTGCGGAGACACAAACCGACGGTTAAGTTCGAAGTTCGCTCGAAAGCTCTCTTGAAGCGGAGATTGCAATAATGTCAACTGTCAACGGTGTAATGCTAATTGTCAGAGCATTCTAGAGACTTCCGTAGGGGAACTTCCGACGGCGAACATTCGAGAAGGTGGACCGACAGCTATATAAGCGCGAACGCTCGCCCTCGGCATTCATTCAGTTTGTGGAATTGAACAGCGTGTGACAAGTCGGTGTGATCAATCAATAAAACATTGGGAAAATAAAAGCTTTCAACAAAGGTTTGTGTGTGTAATAAAGTTTAAAGTGTTCGATAGGTTTTGGATAATAATCAAAAATGGTGAAGCTGCACAGATAATTGATCTGTGGTGAAACAAGAAAAGTTTTTGTGTTTTAATTCGGATAAAAAGGACAATTGTAGTTTATCGCAATCCAGTGGTGCGAACCCTGTTCGGTGTGGGATTGAATATTTCGTAACAATATATTAATCCTAACTGCAAACCTTTTTCCCATATATTATTGTTATTCACTTTTTCAACTACATACTTGCTGTCAAGTAGGATAGTTGATTTGAATTCATAGGACACTTTGATGATCAACTATCTCATCATGGAGATTTTTGATCATCAAAGTAATATGCCTATAACCTGCCTGCAACCAAGATCTGTCATCATGCAAAAAATCATTTCTAAAGGTATTAGCCGTTTTAATGTGATCACTGATGAGGTTACATACAACGTCTCTTTCATATTTTTATATACAGATGGTACGGAACCCTTCGTGCGCGAGTTCGACTCGCACTTGGCGGGTTTTTTGTTTTTTGGTTTTAACGGGCCTGGACTTATAGGCAAATTAATGTATGAAACATTTACTTCATTTTTATTATTTTTAAAAAAAATCGGAGCTTTATGAGGATATAATAAAGTGACACAGTATTGGAGTAGCCCTGGATTAATCCTTTTTTTCATTGACAACGCCTGGAAACTGACCTGCCAATTTCGTCTGGGTCCGCCCGCCGCGAATGGGTTCTACCTGTTAGGACCTTAAGACAATAAAACCGCAATTTTTCTTTATTGAAAAACAAAATATTTGCAACCCAAATGTAAATAAAAGACACCGCATTTTTAATAAAAAAAAAAACATTTCCAAATTGGATGTTAACTCATCAGCACATTAAGAAGTCAAACTCATACTCTCATGAAGAATTGACGGAAATGCACTTCTGCTACCGTTTAGCTATAGGTCGAGATCGTGAAGCCGAAAGGCTCTACGCTGAAAGATTTCCCAATCGGAGGTGTCCCAGTCGTAGCATGTTTTCAACAATCCACCGACGTCTGCGAGAGCACGGAGTGCTAGAGCATCGAAGAAGCGAAAGATCAATTACAGATGGATCAGCAATCTTAGATGAAAGAATTTTGGATTTGGTCCGACGTAATCCCTCCCTTGGTACAAGCATAGACTTATGTCCAGCCATTAGAAGTCGATATAATCTTTACCTTCTAAAAAATGGGGATCATATTGAAAACGTATTATAATAAAACTCCGATTTTTTTAAAAATAATAAAAATGAGGTCAATGTTTCATACATTGATTTGTCTACAAGTCCAGCCACGTTAAAACCAAAAAATAAGGTTTATCTTAGAAAAAAGTCGTTTGGGTTTTCTTTTAATTTCTCAAAAACTACAAGACATTTTTGCATCCGGTTTTCTGTTTTAAACTAAAAACTAATAAGAGAATTGAATTTTTGAAGAAAAAAAAAAAAAAAAAAAAAAAAAAAATGAGTACCTAATTACATGCAATTTTGTAAAAAATTAATTCGAATTTTTTTTTTTTTCAAAATTTTGAGTTTGAAAATGAATTTTTCAAAAACTATTCCTTAAAACAGCTTCGTTTAAGAACAAGATGGAAGAAGAGGTTTCTGGCTTTACAAAAAAGTATATCACGGCATTGTGGATGTAACCGTTGAATTTTAATATTTTTTTTTTCCAAATTAAGTTAATTTTTTTAGAAAATTGCCCCACCCGGCTAAACGGGGGGAATAGATCCCCCCTCCAATACGATTTTTTTCTTGTCTCGACCAGACCTACACGCTCCAGCTTTTTGGCACACTGCTCGTGGGGCACCCTGTATAAAAAATAAATACACCTGTTACCACTTACAGATCAGCGATATTTCAGCTATCTTAAATGGTGAATCATTTTAAATAAAACGAAAAAGTGCGATGTGTCTTCCTTATGAAAAAATTGCTTAAAATTGTAGAGAGCTCCAATTTTAATGTGTTAATATTTTACTTATAGAATAAAAAAAAACTAAGCGATTCGTTGATTTTTCGTATTGGAACCTTGCCTAGGCTACATAGTGTGTTCAACTTTGAATCCAAGATTATAGTAAACGACCTACTAACCTTAAATATTGTGAAAACGTTTTGCTTCTGATAGCATGCATATACTATACACTCACGATTACCCTCACTTAAAGTTTCTACCTAAATCATAAAGTATGCGTAATATTACTTCGAATCTATTTTTACAACTCCTATTTTCACTTCCTCTCCGCTACCTGATGACTTAACTGTAAAAAAGGAAAGGATATAAAAAAGGAAATCGCCATTTTCGGTCTTTTGACTATTTAAAGCGCCACACTTGATTACCCTCATCTCTAAAAACACAAGAAAAAGGGAATATTTTTAATGTTTTCATTGTATTTTTTTATAGCTAATCTATTCTCTACAGATCGATATAAATTTTTTAAATAGGTTACATTAATCCCCTCGAAAGCGTCTTCAATGGCCTTAATACGACCTTCCCTACTTTCAAATTGTCTTCCTTCCGCGTAAACTCCCCGCGACAGCCATCCCCAAACATTTTCGATTATGTTTAGATCGGGAAAAAGAGGCGGCCAATCTAAAACTTTCTCTTCTAAACCATTGTTTTACACATGCTGCTGTGTGGATGGCTGCATTGTCCTGCTGGAAAATCCAACGTTGACCATCAAACATTTCATGAAAATTGATTATTTGCATTTCCAGAAGCTCGATGTAATCCTCTGAGTTCTGCCGACCATCTAAGACAACCAGATCTATTGGGTCATGAAATGAGATTGCAGCCCACACCATGACAGAACCAACAGCAGTGTGACGACGTGACAGGAACATCTCCGATTTTCTCAAATCGTGGAAGTAATACTGAAAGCCATCAGGGCCATCCAAATTAATTTTTTTTTTCGTCGGAAAAAATTACGGTTTCCCATTCTTTCTTCCAGCTTATGTGAGCCAGGCAGAATTCCAATCTCGAATCTCTATGATGCTGAAGTAAACGTTGTTTTTTCTTCAGTTTTTGCCGTCGGAGATGTGGACACTGTTGAATCACCCTTTGAACTCTCCGGACACTGGCTGAAGTTCCAACTTTCTCCTTTATTTTGCGAGCGGTCGCAGCGGAATTTGAAGCTTAACGTAAAATGGACCTGCGATCTCGTTCTGTTGTCGCTCTTGCGGTGCGCCCTTTTCAGTTTTTACCATAATTTCCTGGACCTCTTAGAAAATTATTGACTGTCCATGGCTCTCGACCAATTTTTCTAGCAATCTCGGTAGTTTTAGCATGGAAAAAGTAATAGAAACAAAACTAAAATTGTTATTTTTTTCATGTAATAAATTACTTTACGTTGAAAGTTCTCATCCTTCTTTTTAGTACTTGGTCGTAGCACATTTGTTTTTAATCACTGTCTCACATCTTCGTCCCATGGAATGAACTATGTTGGCACAGGATTCGGCAGGTATAGAGTACCATGCTTCCTGTATTTTGGACCACAGTTCTTCTTTGTTTCTGGCTTTACATTCCCCGATCTTGCGTTTTAGAACGCCCCACAAGTGTTCGATCGGATTTAGATCAGGGGATTGTGAAGGCCATTTCATGACAGCAATTTTATTCCTTTGGAAAAATTGCTTTGCTAGTTTTGAGGAATGCTTGGGATCATTATCATAAACTCCCATTTTAGAGGCATATCCTCTTCAGCAAATGGTAGCATTACCGTATTCAGGATGTTGACATAGTCTACGGCACACATTTTGTCCTTTATCCAGAAAAGTGGTCCAACACTAGATAGATAGATAGATCGATTTATTTCGTATTTAAATTTACATTTGGTTTGTTACCGCACATTTTACAACACAGGGATTTGATAATACTATCTTACCACTGAGTTATTATTTATATTATGAAGTGAAGAACAATAATATTTAGGAACAATAAAACAGAAGGAAAATACAACAAAAACCTTTCATATAAATACAAAAAATAGAAATAGGAAAAATTAAAAATAGTAATAATAATAAATAAATAAATAAATAATATAAATAAATAAATTAATTAATTAATGAACAAATAATTTAATAAATAAGCAAATAAATAAATAAATATACGAATATTCTACGTACATATAAAAACTTATTACACTTAATTTGCACATAACTCATTTATGAGTGGGTTGTCGGCAAAACTACATCGATCTACAAATTTAGATTTGAGTTTTTCAATTCTTCTACAGATCGATTCAACATTCGCTTTTTCATGTAGGTCTAAGGTAGAGTGATGCCAGGGTAGGTTTAGCATCATTTTTAAAACTTTATATTGGCATATTTGCAGTTTCTTTAAATGGCTTTTTGCACAATTGCCCCATGCTTGGCATCCATATAAGAGGATCGCCTGAAAAATGACTTTGTAGATTATAATTTAATTTTCTGAAGAAAGAAAAGATTTTCTATTGATAAAGGGATATAACATTTTGATAGCAGCTCCAACTTTTTTATGGTTCTATTTATATGTTCATTAAATAATAATTTTGTGTCGAGATGAATCCCTAGATATCTGACACAAGACTCCCATGGGATGCTTACTCCATTTGCCTGTAATTTTGTGGAGGGTAGAAAGCAACTCTTCCTTTTTCTGGTGAAAAAGATAGCTTGCATTTTATTTTCATTTAACTTAATCTTCCACTTTGAATAATATTTCTGCAATATCCCCATCGCATTTTCTAGGTTTCTCTCAATATTTGAAGCGAATTCATGTGATGAAAATATTGCAGTATCATCAGCGAAAATGGCTGCATCGCAATTTGGTAGTAGAGGGAAATCGGAAGTATAGAGATTATATAACATTGGACCTAGCACAGACCCTTGGGGGATACCAGCATCAAACGTTATTAAATTGGAGACACCACAATTTACGTGAGCCTTTAAACGACGATCTGATAGAAAGCTTTGAATTATTTTGCAAATGTAGGACGGAAAATTAAAATGAATCATTTTGTAAATCTGGCCGCTTGCCAGACAGTGTCAAATGCCTTTTCAATGTCCAATAGCACCATTCTAGTAGATTGTCCTACAGAACGATTTGTTTTGACATGCTTGCATATTCTAAGTACTTGATGCGAGGCATTGCGGTATTGTCTAAATCCAAATTGTTCTTTAGGATATATATTTTTATCACAGATATGTTTGAGCATTTTCTCCTTAAGAACTCTTTCCAATATTTTGCTGAGACTACTAAGCAAGCTTATTGGTCTGTAACTTACAGGAGTTTCAGGCGGCTGACCCGCCTTTAGCACCGCAACGATTTGGCTATCTTCCAAGCATCAGGAAAATACTCCATTTTTGGATAGGCATTGATTAGAAACGATAAATATTTTATTCCCGACTTCGGCAAATGCGTGATACACTCATGAGAATAATTTTACGTACAAACCTAGGTCAAGTAAAACATTCTCATTTTATAAATACAAATATGCACGATTTTGAGTTCTAAGTAAGTTACTTAATAGAAGATACACTATGCAAAATATTTACGCAAAAAAAAGAAAAAAAAAGTCAGTTTAAAAAAAAAAGATTACTACTCAACCGTTTTTTTCTAAAAAATCACTGAGAAAAATTTTTCGTACATAAGGGATTTGGCAACGCCATAGAGTATGCCGTTAGTTTCATTTACGAAATGTTTCTTTGTTTTTACCCAAACCTACAAATTCATACGCAGCTTTTGTTAATTGTGCACAGTTCCGCTTAAAGATAACTGCTTAAGGTTGTATTTTGCCAGAAGTTAGAAGGTTAAAACAGAAGAATATGGTGAAAACACGCGGAAATACTTCTATTGACATGCGATCTCTAGTGATTTCTCACAGAGAATCAGGGAAAACATTACGCGACATCGGCAATTTGTTAAATTTAACCCATTCCACAGTTCAGGGTATTTGTGATCGATATTACAAAGAAGGGAGAGTGGAACACAAGAGTGGTGCTGGAAGAAAAAAAAATTGAGCCGTCAGATGAAAAGTTTTTAAGGAAGGAAATAAGATCCAACCCCAAAATTACAGCTGTAGAGCTGAATAAGAAGTTGAAAGACTTTAGTGGAACAAATGTTTCGGACTCGGCTATACGTAAAAAATTACATTTTCTCGGATTTAAGTGTTGTGTTGCACGGCGAAAGCCACTTTTAAGAGAAGAAAATATTAAACGAAGGCTTGAGTTTGCAAAAAAGTATAAGAACGAAACAACGGAATTTTGGAAAAAAGTAGTTTTTTTAGATGAAAGTAAGTTCCAGCTGTTTAGAAGTGATAGAAAACAAGAAAAGGTGTGGAGAAAAAAAAACAAAGCTTTGCAACCAAAACATGTAACCGCCATGGTTAAACATGGAGGTGGGAATATAATGGTTTGGGGTGCAATGGGATATTATGGAGTGGGAAATTTTGTATTTGTCGAGGGTAATATGGACCACAAGCAGTATTTAAACATTCTCAAGCAAAATTTGGTCGCTTCTGCTGAGAAAAACAACTGCGCTCAGGATTTTTATCTATACCAAGATAACGATCCTAAGCATACAGCACAAGACGTTCGGCTTTGGTTGCTCTACAACTGTCCCCACGTGCTTCAGACTCCAGCCCAAAGTCCAGATCTCAATCCAATTGAGCATATGTGGGAACATTTAGACAGGAAAATACGAGAAAATCATGACATTCGGACCAAAGTCCAGCTAAAAGAAGCACTCAAAGAAGAGTGGAATAAGATGGATCCCAGCATAACAAAAAATCTTGTAGAGTCAATGCCACGTAGGTTGAAAGCTGTAATTGAAAAAAAGGGCCTTCATACTAGGTATTAACATATTGAAAATATAAATTTAAAACAACTTTTGGACTTTGTACGAACAATTTTTCTCATTGATTTTTGAAGATGAATTATATTTACTGTAAGCATATCTTAAAATTTTTTATTTTGTATACTTTTGGCATTCAAATCTCTTCTAAAATGTTACATTAAAAAGATATTGTCAGTAAAACATTAATTAAATACCGTTTTCATTAAAAAAATGGCGCTATTTTATTCAAAATACATTTGTACGTAAAATTATTCTCATGAGTGTATATATATTTCGGATACAATCTATACCGCATGCTTTTCTTATTTTTAAGTCATTGACTATATATTGGACATCTTCATCACTAACAAACTCGATTGAGGTTGTTTGACGTACTCTATTTGAAAAGTATGTTTGAACTGTAGAGCTTACAATATTTTCCGTTTCTCTATCGTCTAAGGTTCTAGATACATTATGATTTTTTGCGAAATTCAGAGCAAGTGCATTTGCTTTGTCAACATCCGTATGTTACGTGTTAATTGAGTCCTTTAAATATGGCAATTGCCGTTTTTTGGATTTTATTACCTTAACCCTAGAACACTAAGCTTTTTTTTTTGTCCTTACACACTAACCCTCGCCTTTGAGGCTACTTTGAAGAAAACGCGCGATAAATCATAAAAAAACCAATTTTCACAATTTGAAAGTATTTAGGCGTCCTTTTTAGACTTTCCACTAAACAGAAAAAAACATCTTCTTAACTTAATTTAAAATTTTATTCACAGAAACTTAATAATAAAAAAATTTATTTTGCACCTTTTAAGTAGGCGACGGACTTTACAAAAAAAAAAAAAAAAAATAAATAAAAGAAAAAAAAGAAAAAAAAAAGTATTTCACAAGCTTAAAAAAAAAATAAAATGCTATTCAGTACTCAAAAAAAATTAACTTAAATAAAAAAATTGTGCCTTCGATATAAAAATAAAAATCAGCTTTTTTTGTGACTTATTTTTTATCGCATCCGAAACAATTTGATGATCTGTGCTCCAGACAGTAGGTGCTGCCGCATTTTGCGCACTTGTAAACGCTCATGCGGCGTTTTTTGGTAGGACAAAAGCTGCAGACTGACCTTTTCCCTTTTTTTATTAGGGGTTCGTCAGGCCCAGGCGAAGAACTTCCGGCAGCACGAGTGTTCACATTCAGCACTTGATGGAGAGCTTCACGAATTCGTTTGTTCATTGTTGGCCTTTCTGTTAGTCGAATTGTCTGCCAATTCTCACACAAGTCATTACTCAAGCTTTTGAGAAAGTTGCGCCTACTCATTGGCTTGATTTTACAAGCAAGACTGTTGGAAACATGTAAAATATAGCTGTTCAAAGCCGCCATATTCAGCATCCCGTAAAATACACACAGTGGCCAACGCCTTGTTTTACGACTTGTACTTAAATGGCCACACATTTGATCATATGTATCCACGGCACCTTTTGTCGCATTGTATGCCTCTATTATAGTAGGTTTTTTTGATACCTGATCAATAGCTGGCTTATTGTGCATAGTTGAAAGTAGAAGGACGGTCTTTTGAGGCTTAGGTTTGAAGCTCACAAGGGTAAGTTTATCATGAAAGCCAAACATGGATGTTCCAACGCGACGAGATGTGTTGTGTTTAAACTCTTCGGGTATTTCCTTTTTATTGTTCCTGATTGTCCCAAGAAGAGTTAGTTTGTATGGTTCAGCAAGCAATTCTTCAGCTAAAGGTACCGATGTAAACCAATTGTCTGTTGTAAGATTGCGTTTGGTTCCATGTACAGTTCTTGTAAGAAGCTTGCAATAATAACTGCCAAGAGAAGCGTCAGTAGCAGACCTATCATTGTTTTTTCCTAGATATGGGCAGGCATCAAACATATATTTCGTGTTGACATCACATGCTAAAACAATTTTTATTCCATATCTAGCTGGTTTATTTGGTATATACA
Organism: Eumerus sabulonum; assembly: GCA_951905685.1. Lineage (NCBI taxonomy): Eukaryota > Metazoa > Arthropoda > Insecta > Diptera > Syrphidae > Eumerus > Eumerus sabulonum. The sequence goes on along the minus strand of OX645062.1, from coordinate 49,407,485 downwards.
TTCTGAAGGGACAGCGCCCTCTGAATGCAAGAAGTTGTTCGTCTATCGTAAGATATGATCCTGGTTTGTATAGATCGCGACATTGTTGGATAAATGTTTCCCAAATATTTCTTATTGGAGCAAATTTATCGTCCTTTCTTCTAAGCTCTCGGCTGCTACGATCATCAAAACGAAGACATCGAATGAGAAAATCAAAGCGTTCTTGACTCATTGTTGCAAGGTATTTAGATCCGCAAAGTGAAGGATCAAAGAGTTCCTTGCTTGGCAGGTGATTATTTTTCATTGCACCGCTTAAAATCAAAAGGCCAAGAAGTGCATGAAGCTCTTCCTTTCTAGCAGCGGATACAGTAGCGACATGTACTTTATATTTACTTGATTTGCTTTCAATGTCTTGATTAGTGTAAGAAAGTATTTCACTGATCATACCTGGCGTAAAAAATTTCTCAAATAACCCCAATGGCTTTGTAGTATTTTTGGCACGTTGCGTTGGTCCTGGCATTATGTGAACAATATTCCTCTCAGCTGTTCTGCTTTTTCGGGATGAAGCTGGTTGCGAAGACCAAACGTAATTGTTTTTGCCTCGCATGACGGGTTTCGAGGGCAAAATGATGTGACTTTCTTGCTCTGGAAGTTCTGCATTTGGTGAAACTGCTGCTGGAATTATTCGCTGCGAAGTTATTGCGTTTGATGTCGATGGCAAGTTAGCATCATCTTGCTCATCTACCGCTATGTAAAACAATTCCTCATCAGAATCAGCAAGATATGCGGGGTCAGCTAGACTATCATCTGAATCAAGGTTCTCAATTTCCAAATTATCCTGAGCTTCGCTCTCGTCGTCGGACGGTTGCTCCAACCACCTTGTAATTTTTTTTTCTTGGTAATCCATCTTAAATATAAACCCAATTTTCTCCATGTAAGTCACGCAAATATCCAAAAATTCTATGAAAACTAAGAACTAAATGTGAAAAAAAAATTACCTTTGTCACTAAGGCTCGCCTCTCAGGCGACGCGTACCGCTGTATTTCTGCAACGCAAATCTAAAATTGGAATATACGACCACTACCTACGACGTCTCATAGTGAAATGAGTTGGCAAAGAGCTGCAACCCGATGTGAGTGGGAAAAGTACAGTTAAATGCAAAAAACAAATTTTGAGCGGCCTCACAGGCGAGGGTTAGTGTTCTAGGGTTAACGATATTCCAAAATGGTTTCGCATTTTTTTCCAGAGATTTAAGTTTACTTATCCAGTCTTTATTGCGAACTTCCGATATTTTTAGGGAAATGAGTTTGTTCAGATTTGATACCTCGTATTCGTAAATGGGATCCCTATACCTTTGCCATTTTTTCCTGTACAAGTTTCTCAATTTAATGAGCTCCAAGATATAAGGGGGAAGTTTAGTGTAAACTTCCTTCATTGATTTCTTTGGAATACTTTTTTCAACAGCATTCAATATGTTTGACGAAAAATGGTTTAAAATATAGTCTACATTTTCTGTACTAGAAACACTTTCTCATGCTATGGGTTTACGTTGCAACGCAGTGTTTATTTCTGATCGATACCAAGACCAGTTAGCATTTTTTAAATCTAGGATGTATTGCACTCGTTTTTCCCCTGACCAACGAAGTTTACAAAAAACAGGCATATGATCAGAGCTCAGTACGTTTACAACAGTTGGTTGTGTTATTAATCCAGGAGCATTACTGACGAACAAATCAAGGACAGATGGACGACCACGTGAACCATAAGGGAAATAGGTGGGACTAGGGGGAAACAGTACAGAAATTGGCAATGTTGTACAAAGACTAGATGAAATATTACCCCAGGAGTTAGCTCTTGAGCAACCCCAATCGCTATGCCTACAATTGAAGTCTCCTCCAACAAGCACTTCACCATTCAATGTAAATATTCTACGAAAGTCATTTTTGACAGCAACTTTTTTTTCATTAGAAGCACGCCCTCTGGGGAAGTAGATACAAAATACCTTGATCTTTTGCGTACTTCTTAATACCATGTTTTCTACATATCGCGTTCTTACCACAGGTAAAAGCGAATGTTGAATTGATCGTTTTATTAAAATTGCAACACCGCCACCCGTCTCACGTGCATTTTTCCATCAGATCCAAACAAATTGATCTTTGTTTTATCCAACCACAAGACATTGTTCCAGTTTTCACGGTAGAGGTGTCTGTTGGCAAAAGTTACCTTCTGTTGTATGTTTTTCTTACTTAGAAAAGGGACTCTTCTTGGACTCCTTGCCATTAAACCTGCTTCACTTAACCTGTTCCTGATTGTTCGGCTTGATACAGGTGCATCCAACTCATTTCTAAGTTTCTCCGAAGAAGAAAACGGCTTAGATCGACAATGACGCACAAGAAGATGGTCGAACCGAGACGTTGTTTTTCGTTTCCTGCCTCTCGATTCTTCTTTGGGATGAAAATACAGGGCAGTGAACACCGTTTTTTTAGAACACTTCGTTATATGCGCTATTCTGTCCATTGTATAACCGTCATTTCTTAACTTTTTAATTAATTTTCTTTCAGAATCAGTGCAGTGGTCTCCCCTACCTACCCTACAGAACCTTCAATTTGACAGTATTTTCTTTTTTATCTAGTAACACTATACCAAAAGATGAAACGTATTTCGACAATTTCCAATAAAAATAAACTGTCTTTCTCTAAGGAATCACTAATGCGAAATGCCATAATCCTTTGTTTCTATTATTTTTTCCAACATTGTATGTACTTACATAGGGTGTGGAGCTTTGTGTAGAAAAAAATAGAAAATTGAACACTTTGATCTCAAAACTTGCAAATCTCAAACAATTTTAACCATATTGAAAGTCATAGGCCATTGTCTTATTGTCTAAAAATTATTGTAAACTTACTGACACTACTTGAAATAGCCCACTACAAATGCCCTTATTAAAAAAATGCTATTCATCCATATGTAGCAGAATATACTATAGTATAACCTTATGAAGGCAATCGTACTACTCATACCTAGATAAAAACCAACATACAACAATGAATCATTAGAAACTTTACAGCCATCTCGTCCAGCCCCACCCAAGTGACTTTAACATATCACGTGCATAACTCGCAACCTATCTGTGCCTCCAGAGTAATAGATAGATTACAATCAATCACAATGAAAGTCCGCCAATCCACAGTCGATATCATTCGGCGATTTTATTGATATTAAGCACGTCTACGTACATATGTATGTCAAAATCGACTGCAGTAACAAAGTGTTCAATGTCACGACGTACCATTGTACGTACATACCTACTCATGTATCGATATATGTAACCATATTGTCAACTTCCCGACTGAATCCCCATTCTTCCGTTTGAATAATGTCAATTCCATAACACCCGTACAACGACGGCAGTTTATCTCGGAAGCACATTAAGTTTTTCATCAAAAGTCAAGTGCATCGCTACGTCATAACAAACAGCCAACGGCAGCCAACCAGGCACCCATCCATCTGTGTTATACGATTGCACCCACTCATCATACATACACACAATCTGGGACTAGGTCTCTGCTCTACCCGTTGGATTTAAATTAACTTCTAGATGCGTTTGGTATTTTTGTTCATCCTTTTCATTTCATCCCTCTGTTCACCATTTCTAATCCGTTACGCCATCGTTTTATAGGTTTTCCTATGATCAAAGCCATCCTCAAGCGTTCAGATTGCAAAGCAACAAAAACAATATTTCATTCCAAGATTTATTTTGACGTCATCAATGAAAGCAAATAGAAGAGCAAACAACTTTGTGGCTTTTTCGTTTTATTTTTCTTTTTTCTTGAAATATCCATTTGAGCTCCAAATCGGTCGTGGAAATAAATTGCTTTTCATCCCCAACCAAGTGACGTCACGGAATAGAGACACGGAGCCAGCAAAAGAGTATCAGTAGCTCTCTGGTCTTGAGAGAAAAAACTTTCGTGCATAACTGGTCAGGGTTGCCAATCGGTTGTTGCGAATTTAACTGAATGAAAATTAATATTTAAAGATTGCCACTTGTTGCTTGTTGCAGTACCACAACTTTGGAGCTTTAGTTTAAAGCTATTTAATATTTTTTATTTTTTTTTTTTTCACTTGTTTATATGCATCTGTCCAGGGTACACTTAGTACATTTTTTAACTAGAAGATTATTATTTTGGGCAACTTGACATAAGGGGGGGGGGGGGGGGGGGGGGAGCGAGCAAACAGAGCAAAGTAGTTTATCGCGTGTAACATGGCAAACGCCAGCTTCGATCTCTGTCCCTGCTCAATCCAAGTTGACACACAGCCTCCGCGTGGCCCCCGAACTGGCGAACTGCTACAAGGAGAACAAACAGCGCTTATTCGGGTGCGGATTCGTTATTCGAGGAAGACTCCGACAAAAAGTCTTAAGCTTCCGAGATATAACCGAACGCCTCATAACAATCCGCATCAAGGCCAATCTCGGCAATATAAGTTTAATATGTGTCCACGCTCCCACAGGGGAGAAAGATGACCGACATAAAGACGACTTCTATGATCTCCTAGGTAGAATGTATGCGCAATGTCCCTGCTATGACACAACAATAGTTCTAGGAGATTTGATTGCAAAACTGGGCAAAGAGGACATATTTGAGTCGATTATAGGAAAGCTTAGCCTCCATAACATCACATCCGACAACGGACTTAGGCAAATCGTTTTCCTAGCGAGGCGTTACCTCCTTGTAGCAAGCACGCGATTCCCTTATCTTAACATCCACAAGGGTACCTGGCGGTCTTTTGATCAATCGACCACCAACCAGATTGATCACATTGCGATCGATGCCAGACACTCCTCCTGTATTCTCGACGTACGAACCTTCCGAGGGGCCAACATCGGCTCGGACCACTACCTTGTTATAGCCAAGGTACGAATGAGGATATCAAGAATGCTTAGGAGTCGAGTAGGACTACGTAAGTTTGACGTCGGAAAGCTGCAATCGCAAGAGACTGCCAGAATCTTTGCCGATCGTGTCTCCTCCAAGCTATCTCAAAATCCGCCCACAGCAGCATAAACAATAGAGCAGGAATGGGCGCATTGCCAGAGCGCCGTCATAGACGCTGCCTCAGAGGTGCTGGGTCTTAAACCGCCACCACATAGAAACCTCTGGTTCGATAAACAATGCGAACAAGCCATGCAGCAAAACTAGAGGCATGTAAAGCCATGCTGCAACGACGGACAAGAGCTGCTCGCGAAATCTATGAGCAGAAGAGAAGAGAGGAGCACACGCTTTTCAGAAGAAAAAGGAGAGAGCACGGAAAGCGTGAGATCGAGGAGATCGAGAGATGCTTCCGCAGGAATGACGCCCGTAAGTTTTACAATAAGGTAAAACGAACATGCCATGGCTACAAAGCCAGAGCGGCGGCCTGCAGGGACGAAAATGGAGAACTGGTATAAGAGTCGCAGTCGATGCTGAGGATTTGGATAGATCTCTTCTGTATACTGTATAACGGCGATGATAGACAAGATACCGCTGTCAGGCAGAACGAGCCATTCCTAATGGAGACGATGTAACAGAATTCAGTCCACCCGACCTAGACGAAGTCAAAATAGCGATATCAAGACTTCAGTCTAATAAAGCCGCGGGCGCGACCGTCTGTCTGCTGAGCTTCTTAAGGCGGCTGGAGATGAGCTCCAGTCGGAGGAAAGCATGCACGACGAATGGAATCTCAGCATCGTTTGCCCGGTCCATAAGAAAGGAGACCCCTATAACTGGACAATAAGTCTCCTTAACGTCGCATATAAGATCTTCTCTGCCGTATTGTTTGAACGCCTGAAACCGTGTATGGATAACCTTATCGGCTATCAGTATGGTTTCAGGCCAGGTAAATCCACAATAGACCAACTGTTTACGCTACGGATATGACAGCGTGTATAGAGATGAACTATACAAAACCATGTCTAGTTTTAACATCCCTGCTAAAATCGTCCGATTGTGCAAGATGACAAGCACAGACCTTTGATGTTAAAAAAGGATTTAGGCAAGGTGACGCCCTATCATGCAACCCTTTCAACATCGTGCTTGAAAATATCGTGCAAGAGTCACTGGCCAACACAAGAGGTGCGATTTATTTCAAGTCTACGCAATTGCTTGCGTACGCCGACGACATTGACGTGATTGGGCACACACAGCGAGACGTCAATGAGGTCAATGAGGTAGAAGCGGCTAAGATGGGTCTCAATGTTAATGAGGGTAAAATCAAATATCGGCTTTCATTTGAAAGAGACGGAAAACACCGACGTATTGGCCAGAACGTCACCATGGGCGGATATAACTTTGAAGAGGTCAAGGAATTCGTCTACCTTGGCTAACTGATGATCAGCGACAACAACACCAGCGCTGTGATAAAACGCAGAATCAGTCTTGCCAACCGCTGTTTCTTTGGGATCAAGAGGCAATTGAGAAGTAGAGCCCTCTCTCGGAAAACCAAGGTGACACTATATAAGACCTTGATCATCCCAGTCCTCTTTTACGGCGCAGAGACTTGGACCTTAACAAAAGCGGATGAAGATGCCCTTGGTCGTTTCGAGAGGAAAATTCTGTGCACTGTCTACGGTCCCGTTTGTTCAAACGGTGTATGGAGGAGAAGATATAACGAACAACTGTACGGGTCGTACAGCGACATCGGCCTGGTACGACGTCTAGGGATACAGCGTCTAAGGTGGCTAGGCCATGTAGCGCGCGTGGGAAATACAGCTTCAGCCCGAAAAGTCTTCGAATCCACCCCGGAAGGAAGGCGCGGCAGAGGACGGCCGCATTAACGGGGGCGCACGCAGATGGAAGGGGACCTTAACCAACTGGGCGTGCGGCGCTGGAAACAGCTGACCAAAGACCGTGCCAGCTAGAGACGCTTGTTGGTTGAGCCCCAGGTTCACTACGGACTGTAGCGCCACCTAAGTAAGTATGTAAGTGTTCAATAATATCCCTCCTTGTTCGTTTAAATTTGTTAAACTTTTCCGAAGAAAAAGTTTCATTTCAAGTCAATTAGATCGCTTTAAATCATGTCCTCTCTTTTCAGATTGGAGTCTAATCTACTTAACCAAATAATAGCCAAAGTGAGTACACAACATTTTATTTACACAATACAATCTCATTGTTGTAACTGAACATCCAGAAGGTGTACCTTGCAACCTACTACATTCGAGCGCGATACATCTTGTATAAGGATGATACGTATTCGATTTGCTTTAAAAATTTACGAACCACCCAATTTGCATAAATCATCATTTATCTGTCAATTATTTATCTCTTCCTATCCCAAAACATTTTAACTCCCATATGGTGCTGTGCATGTTTCATACCATAAATTTCAATCTATATACTGTTTTGATAAGTTGGCAACCTTGGCAGCTTTTGTGGGGTATCTTTCTCTCTGTATATCTTCCTATGGTAACCTATCAACCCTGTTTGGCTGGCTGACGAGCGCTTGGCTCCAACTGCGAGACAATATTTTAGTTCCCTAGCAGCTTTCGGTTTGTTCGTATCATCACTCGAAGACTCTGTGCCCCCCAAATGTGATTTGTGGAGACATTTCTGTCTATATTTTCCATCCACTGTCTTCTCGGTGTCGCCCTTGAATTCTCGCGCCCGTTTTCCCTGCACCACTTAGATATTAAGTAAATCAACGCGATTAGGGATACATTTATAAAGAAAACATCCGTCTCTTTGTGTCTTGTGCGACGAGCTAAAACAAAAAATAAAAAAAAGTGTAATTGTGTAATTTGTGTATATATGTCGAAGTTACAAAGTCCCATCCTATCAAGCAGGGGCACCCACCATACGGAGGTACCATACTAACCCCTATTCGTGATGATTGTGTAAGCGATGCAAAGTACGGCGTCGAGTGAGTCAAATCGGTGACAAAAAACGTTAGAAAAGTCGCGAAAAAAAGGAAATTGTTTTTATTCCTTTTTACGCAAACAATTCCAATTGAATGGAAAATTAGTGTAAATCGGATGAAGGTCACCGGGGAATAGGAGAAGAAGTCGGTAGAGAAACAGTGAGAAAGCCAGCCAAATTCGATATCAAAACAATCGCACTACGCCTTCAGACCAAACATCCTGCCACAATTGCTTCTGCTTGTTTCTTCGTTGTCTGCTATCGCGTTTGCTCTTATGTTAACGATGTTGGCGTTGATGATGTGATGCGGCGCTCGCTGTTCTATATTATGGTAGACAACATGTCCTTGCTATAGACAGCTGGCTCTTAAAAAAAAGGACAAACAATCAATTTGTATTCCCAACTGTGGATCCGGTCCTGTTATCATGAGTAAGTACAGCCATAGGCTAAAATGTAGTTCTGACGGTTATGGTAGGAATGCACCTACATTATGTTACTCGTACCACGTTTACATCTGACCGGAATATATCGTAAGAAGTACGGCGACATTCAAGTCGGTGGTCCGGGGTAACGTAATGCGGCCCATGGCAATCATTAGGTGGGGTGAATTGAAGTGTGATTGATCTGAAGAGCTTGCTATTTGGGTCAACATTTCTTCTTTCTCCTTTCCTTACAGCTTTATGACTTAATTTTATTATGAAAGAAAGGCGAACGGATATTTAGTCATTTGGTATGAGTACCTGACATGCTTTCGGGCGATAAATCAGATTTTTTTTTCCTTATTATTCAGAGCGACACAGCTGGGCCTGGGAACAAGCGTTATAGACACCTTACGATAGAACAAAGTTATTTAGCCCTTGCCCAGCATATACATCGCTGTAGGGAATTTGCGTTGTACGTAGTACGAAGGATGTTTCAATGACGACGGTTGCTTGTCAAGTTTGAAAAAGATGAATGCGTATAAATACTGAGAGCACCGTGGCGCAGTGGGTAGTGTGTTGGCCTCTGACGCCGATGACACGGGATCGAATCCCGACACAGCCATGTCATCGAACGTGTTTTCACGGTGTTTCTCGTCAGCGGGGTTCTGACAAAACTCCCTGTAGTAAAATTGTCATGAAAAGCTTCTCGAAATTCGCCGTTCGGAACCGGCTATTAACTGTAGGTCCCTTATGGGAAATTTAAATCACACACAACATGGGTGATTGAGAGAAGCTCGGCTCAGGTCCTTCATGGACTGTAACGCCATTATACGTATAAATACTTCGGGCGGGCAATGCTTATCAGAGGGTTTGTCCGGTGTAAATAACTAAGCCATGTACGAATTTGTTTCAGACCCTTGTGTCAAACATCAAACTGAAAACTTTATATACCTTCCTAGTACATATGTATCTTACTTACGTACTTAGGTGGCGCTACAGTCCGTGGTGAACCTGAGCCTCAACCAACAAGCGTCTCCAGCTGGCACGGTCTTTGGCCAGCTGTTTCCAGCGCCGCACGCCCAGTTGGTTAAGGTCCCCTTCCACCTGCGTGCGCCACCGTGGATGCGGCTGTCCTCTGCCGCGCCTTCCTTCCTGGGTGGATTCGAAGACTCTTCGGGTCGGAGCTGTATTTTCCATGAGCTCTACATGGCCTAGCCACCTTAGACGCTGTATCCGTAGACGTCGTACCAGGCCGATGTCGCTGTACAACCCGTGCAGTTCTTCGTTATATCTTCTCCTCCACACACCGTTTGAACAAACGGGACCGTAGATAGTGCGCAGAATTTTCCTCTGGAAACGACCAAGGGCATCTTCTCATCCGCTTTTGTTAAGGTCCAAGCCTCTGCGCCGCAAAGGAGGACTGGGATGATTAAGGTCTTATATAGTGTCACCTTGGTTTTCCGAGAGAGGCCTGTACTTCTCAATTGCCTCTTGAGCCCAAAGTAACAGCGGTTGGCAAGAGTGATTCTGCGTTTTATCTCAGCGCTGGTGTTGTTGTCGCTCGTCATCAGTGAGCCAAAGTAGACCAATTCCTCGACTACTATAAAGTTATATCCGCCCATGGTGACGTTCTGGCCAATACGTCGGTGTCGCCCGTCTCTTTTAGATGAAAGCAGATATTTGGTCCTACCCTCATTTACCTTGAGACCTATCTTAGCCGCTTCTACCTCAATGCTTACAAATGCCTCATTGACGTCTCACTGTGTCCGTCCAATCACGTCAATGTCGTCGGCGTACGGAAGCAATTGCGTAGACTTAATAAATAAATCGTACCTCTTGTGTTGGCCAGTGACTCTAGCACCATTTGTTCAAGCACGATGTTGAAAAAGTTGCATGACAGCGCGTCACCTTGCCTAAACCCTTTCTTAACATCAAAGGTTGGGTCATTACCGACCTTAATGGAGCAGCGAGAATTCTCCATTGTCATCCTGCACAGTTGGACGAGTTTGGCGGGGATGTTAAAGCTAGACATGGCTTTGTATAGCTCATCTGTATACACGCTGTCATATGCAGCCTTGAAATCGACGAAAAGGTGGTGAGTGTCGATTTGGTATTCCTGGGTCTTCTCCAAGATCTGCCGTAGCGTAAATATTTGGTCTATTGTGGATTTACATGGCCTGAAACCACACTGATAAGAGCCGATCAGGTTATCCACACACGGTTTCAGGCATTCACACAATACGGCAGATGCGATGTTAAGGAGACTTATTCCCCTATAGTTGGCGCAGTTATAGGGGTCTCCTTTCTTATGGACCGGGCAAATGATGCTGAGATTCCATTCGTTGTGCATGCTTTCCTCCGACCACATCTTGCAAATGAGATGGTGTATGCACCTTACCAGCTCATCTCCAGCCGCCTTGAGAAGCTCAGCAGACAGGCCGTCTGCGCCCGCGGCTTTATTAGACTTAAGTCTTGATATCGCTATTTTGACTTCGTCTAGGCCGGGTGGGCTGAATTCTGTTACATCGTCGTCCATTACGAATGGCTCGTTCTGCCTGACAGCGGTATCTTGTCTATCATTGCCGATATACAGTCTGCAGAAGTGGTCTTTCTAAATCTTCAGCATCTACTGCGACTTTACTACCAGTTCTCCATTTTCATCCCTGCAGGCCGCCGCTCTGGCTTTGTAGCCATGGCATGTTCGTTTTACCTTATTGTAAAACTTACGGGCGTCAGCAGAGAGATGCGGAAGCATCTCTCCATCTCCTCGATCTCACGCTTTCCGTGCTCTCTCTTCTTTCTTCTGAAAAGCGTGTGTTCCTCTGTTGTCTTCTGCTCATAAATTTCGCGAGCAGCTCTCGTCCGTCATTGCAGCATGGCTTTATATGCCTCTTGTTTTGCTGCATGGGCTTGTTCGCATTGTTCATCGAACCAGCGGTTTCTATATGGTGCCGGCTTGAAACCCAGCACCTCTGAGGCAGCGTCTCTGACGGCGCTCTGGTAATGCGCCCATTCCTGCTCTATGTATGTGCTGCTGTGGGCGGATTTTGAGAGAGCTTAGAGGAGACACGATCGGCAAAGATAATGGCAGTCTCTTGCGATTGTAGCTTTCAAACTTACGTAGTTTTACTCGACTCCTATGCATATCAACCTCATTCGTACCTTGGCTACAACAAAGTAGTGGTCCGAGTCGATGTTGGCCCCTCGGAAGGTTCGTACGTCAGGAATACTGGAGGAGTGTCTGGCGTCGATCGCGATGTGATCAATCTGGTTGGTGGTCGATTGATCCAAAGACAGCCAGGTACCCTTGTGGATGTTAATATAGGGGAATCGCGTGCTTGCTACAAGGAGGTTACGCCCCGCTAGGAAATCGATTTGCCTAAGTCCGTTGTCGGATGTGATGTTAAGGAGGCTATGCTTTCCTATGATCGACTCAAAATGTCCTCTTTGCCCAGTTTTGCATTAAAAACTCCTAGGACTATTTTTGTGTCGTAGCTGGGGCATTGGGCATATGTTCTGTCTAGGAGACCGTATAATTCTTCTTTGAGTCCATCGTCCTTTTCTTCCGTTGGGGCGTGAGCGCATATCAAGCTAATGTTTCCAAATTTAGCTTTGATGCGGATTGTTCTGAGGCGTTCGCCTATATCTCGGAAGCTTAAGACTTTTTGTCGGAGTCTTCATCGAGTAACGAATCCGCACCCGAATAGACGCTGTTTGTTCTCCTTGCAGCAGTTCCCGTAGTAGATGTCGCAGTTTTTCATCCGTCTTCTGCCTGGTCCATCCCATCGCACTTCTTGGAGTGCGGTTATATCTGCTTTATAGCAATTGAGGGTTTGCTCCAATTGATCGCCTGCACCCGACCTGTTAAGGGACCCCACATTCCAGGTGCAGACTCTGAAGTCCCTTAGTCGTTTGCTGGGGTCGTCAGCTTTGTATCCGTCCGTATCCGAGGCTTGTTGTCGTTTCGGAACAAGTAGGTTTTTACTTGATAGGGATGTTACCCCTAAGCACAACCCTCAACCTGGAGGGTTCCTCTTTCCCCAGGAACAAGGGGTTGGGTCGCTGCACACATTGGTTCACTACCTGGCGGGTGCCAGGGTAGCCATCCAGGGGGGCCACGCGGAGGCTGTGTGTTAACTTGGATTGAGCAGGGACAGAGATCGAAGCTGGCCTTTGCCATGTTAAGCGCGATCAACTTCTTTGTTTTGTTTGCTCGCTCCCTCCCCCCTCCTAGTACATATCTGGAGACATGAATACACCTTACATCGTAGTTTAAATAATGTACAGGAGTGCGCAGTAACCGAATGCAGATAACTGCTCGGAAGCATTTGCATCTCAGTTTAGCGCTGTGCGGAAGCATTTGCGTCTCAGTTTTGTGCTTAGTCACAGTTAAAAATCGCAATGTCGTACAATTTTTTAAAAGGAGCCTAAACGCGATTAGTTGCCGAAATCGAATTCTCTAACGAGAAATAGTTTTCAGTTAAAAATTTGTGAGCTCACACAAATGCCGGCAAGGATATATGTATCGGGTCTTCCAATAAGGACTTCACATTTTTTTTTTTAAATAAAACACAAACTATTTGAGTTATTTAAAAACCTTTGTTATCGGCTTGAAGTAGAATCAAAACATCTATGAACGGAACTCGACTTCGTTCATATGGCCACCGCGGGCACGTTTGCAGCGGTCGATTCGTTGGATCCAACTTGTCGTTTGCGTCAGCAAAGTTGTCATATCAACTCTCCATGGAGTGTGAAGTACTAGTTGTTGTTTGTAGTAGATTTCGTCGGTTTCACTGGATTTACCTTTCACGACTTTAGGAAGTCATTCCAACTCTTTCTTTTCTAGCAAGATGCGTCTTGTAAACGGGAACTGTCATCACTGGGCATGCAGCGGCCCTCGACGTAGAAAGAAGGTTCACCGATTGAAAACTTGGTTTTCCACCAGCAACAGTGTATTTTCGGGCAAAGTCCATGAATGTCAAGTCGTTCAAATTTGCTGCTCTGTACTCATATGCTTGAAGTATTCGCGGACCATAAGAACTGCCGTTTTCATCATCTTTCATGCCCCGTCTCTTTATCAAAACATTTTCCTGCGTGGAGATGTACAGCTTCATAAACTGACGAGTAGATTTCATCAAAGGTTCTGCAAGTAGAAGCCTGGACACTTCACACCCAGATATATCTCTGCTGCCAATAACCTTCATGAGGAACTTCGCCATAGTTCTTTGTCTTGACTCAGTACCGATAGAGAAGGATCCTAGAAGGGCCCTTAGGGTCTGTTTAGTTCACCTTTTGAAGCGTACTGAGTGATGTAAGATGTCACTGCATATTCAGAAGCGATAATGGAGATGTCTGTGTTTGCTCGCCACGCGAATGAAACAAATTTGTTGAATGGGTTGAGTAGTCCATCGTTTCGAGCAGGTGTATATCAGAAAACTCCTCGTTCGTCTTTCGCAAGCTTCGATTCAATGAGTAGTGATTTTGGAAATCCAAACCGGCATTGCTCATGTCCATTGATTGTTCGCAGACAGTACGACTTCGGGCAAACCGTTTGTCTTTAAAATCTCTTAACACCTTTGGCTATGTTTTTGTCAGTGAGTTCGAGGTCTGTTGCTCTCATTCTAATTCCGAATGATTGGGGTTGATCGCTGACACCAGGCTATCGTAATAATGTTCGGCATTTGTCAGCTCTTCAATATTCATTGACTCAAAGATTCTAACGTCAGGAGCTCCAGACAGCCAAAATACGCCATGAACATGTGGGCTACCTCTATGATGATACTCGACACGGTGCCAATAGTCTCTGATCGGATACTTCTTCTCCAATACTTCCACAAACAGTTCCACTCTCTTGCCAAAGAAACTGTCTGCAACTGACGGGTGTTTTGAGAGCAATGATTGCATGTCCCTTGCAACCTGAGCTTCAGTCCTCCCAGTTGGATCGTATCCAAAATGTTTCGTTAGGCATGGCCTCCAGAGATCTGCCGTGCTTAACGTCAAGAATAATGTTGGAACACCAAGTTGGCTGACCATACGTTCAAGTTCTAAACGCTTCTGATACCAGTAAGACAAAGTAGGGAAAACGGTTCATCAGCGCCGGATTCTCTCTGGCTTGTTGTTGTAGATACTCCGGGGATCCATCGAAATTTGTCACGTTGGCGTAGATTAAGCCTTTGCTAATTGCGTCGTGGCGTTGCATCGTGTTGAGGCAGAAGAATGGAAACCTCGGGTCTTGTGCAAATCTCTTGTCATGGTAACTCACCAAATACCGAGCCCATTCCTGAAATGTGGGTTGATTTTCCCTAGAACGTGTATTATCATTGAAATCAGCAGCACCAGAAGGGAACAGATGAGGAGAAGCTTTGACGATGTATCCAACAGTCTTGAATTCGTTGACCGGATTTGCTGAATCTGCGGGCCAATCGATTACATCACGAACAAACTCGGTTTGTCTCATACCACTTGAAGCGCATTAATAACCACATCGTCACTGTCATCAGCTACATCGGGCATTGAGTCGTTGGCAACACTTCCGTCGACATGTCTAAGTTGATCTTGAACGCTTCCGTCTTCTGGTAGTGCCGCCAAGGCGGATATATTGATTTGCAAGTCAGCATAGAAGCGATTCTGATGCTTTAGAAACACCAGAACATCGTGTACCACCTGTCGTCTGACCCTGATTGAAGTCTTTTTAACCTTGGGCTCCCTGCTTCCTAACCAGCAAGATGTTGACTGTATTCGACTTTTTTTTTTTCATTTTTTTTTTCAAAATTTTGAGTTTAAAATTTAATTTTTCAAAAACTATTCCTTAAAACAGCTTCGTTTAAAAACAAGATGAAAGAAGAAGTTTCTGGCTTTACAAAAGGGTATATCACGGCATTGTGGATGTAACCGTTGATTTTTAATATTTTTTTTTCCAAATTAAGTAAATTTTTTAGAAAATTGCCACTCCCGGCTATGAACGAGGGGGAATAGACCCCACCTCCCATACGATTTTTTTCTTGTCTTGACCAGACCTACACGCTCTAGCGAGAGAGTCGATGTCAGTTTATATCCTGTTGTATGCATCATCCTTTGCTATCTATTTCCTTTTCACTCCTTATCCTCTGAGCCAGTTTTCCACTTAACCAGGTCGTGAATAGCAACAGCAGATGTAGAAACGAGGAAACGACATAATAGTAATCGTGTCGCCTCCATTCCAGGATATACATACATAGAATGTTGATGGACTACATTGACTTGACGAGTGGCTAAAGAAATGCAAAACATTTAATTGGATGATTGCAATGTTCTTTCCCTATTCGTTTTTATTTTTCCACTGTCTCCCAGCTTCGCAAGTTGACCTCACAGTTGGAGGTTTGAGCGCTTATTGCGAATTAGCATCTATTGGATACGTTACGACTCAGTTATTGTACGAGTGGAAAACATTTTAATTACGATCTTACCTCGATGCTTGACGGAGCAAAAGGTTAAAAGTGCAAAGGGCATGTTTGCTCTACAAAGTCGTGTGTTTGCTTTATTTTTAGAAGTGAATTCAGTAATTAAAGTTCAGTACGTGGTATAGGTGAACAGATGCAAAGTTCGTGACCAATAGGCAAATGACAAAAAATCACGTCCAATTTTCGTGTGAATCGATTTCGATGCTTTCTGCTATTAATTTAGGCATTCATGTCGAGCAAATTGGTTAGACATACGCAATTCAAGCTTTTGAACTTTATTGAATAGCAACAGGATCGCTGGGGTGATGCAGCATTCATAGATAATTTTGAACTTTTAGTATTGAAGTCTACGAGCTTCCAGAATTTTCAGGCGATTCATAGCATCTAAACTGCGCCCACAGGCTCAATTCGAAGAAATATGATTATCTATAATACCAACAGATACTCCTCTAGATATCGGTCATATTGTTTTATACAAACAGCTGTTAACTATTGCAGCTCTTACCTCTCTCGAGAATACAACATATGTATGTCTTTTATTTATTTTCCCAGCAATGACTGACAGAGGAAGTAACGATGACTCATCTATTTTTTTTTACACTGATTTGTGGATAGTAGAAATTTATAGTTATTCAAGTGCTGCGTCACACACATTCCATCGCTCTGTGTTCCATCGTACCTGTGTTAAGGTACCTAACATAAGATTAAGGAAAGCGGCAAAATTCATTTTTGTGGATATATCGTCCTTGGATCGATGTGGATAAGGCTTCGGAAAGCAAACAAGTCACGTCACGCCTGCAGTAACACCTCTCCAAATCCTCAATCGCGCGCTTCTCGTGCTCTTTCTTCTTTCTTCTGAGAAGCTTATGCTCCTCCCTTCTTT
Organism: Eumerus sabulonum; assembly: GCA_951905685.1. Taxonomy (NCBI): domain Eukaryota; kingdom Metazoa; phylum Arthropoda; class Insecta; order Diptera; family Syrphidae; genus Eumerus; species Eumerus sabulonum. The sequence goes on along the minus strand of OX645062.1, from coordinate 49,390,876 downwards.
TTAACTCATAGAGCTCACGAGCTGCTCTTGTTCTTTCTTGTTCTTTTATGCAGCGAGGTTTTATATGCGTCATGCTTCGCTGTGTGAATCCTCCTGCACTCGTCATCGAACCAGGTGTTTCTTCATGGTGGAGCCTTGAAGCCCAAAACTTCGGATGCAGAGTTTTTCAGGGTTTGTTTGCAAAGGTTCCACTGCTGTTCTATTGATAGCGTGGAGGGTTGAGGTGTATTGGAGAGCTTAAGGGAGACTCGATCGGTAAAAGCACGAGCGGTTTCTGGCGATAGTAGCTTTCCGACGTCATTACTCTTACTTTACTCGTCTGCGTTCTTGATATCCGTAGGCGCATCTTGGCTACTACAAGATAGTGGTGCGAGTCGATGTTAGCCACTCGGAAAGTTCGAACATCACGTATAGTGGAGTAGTGTCTGACGTCGCTCGCGATGTAATCAATCTGGTTGGTGGTCGATTGATCAAAAAACCGCCATGTGCCTTTGTGTATATCGAGGTGCGGGAAGCGCGTACTGGCTAGAAGGAGATTTCGCCCCGTAGCAAGATCAATTAGCCTGTGTCCGTTATCGGAGGTGGTGTCGTGTAGGCTATGTTTGCCGATGACTCGTTCAAATATGCTTTCCTTACCCAGCTTAGCATTGAATCTCCTAATACAATTTTGTTGTCGTAACTGGGACATTGGGCATACGTCTACGTCTAGGAGATCGTAGAACTCATATTTGGCGGAGTCATATATGTCTTCCGTGGCGGCGTGGATGCAGATCAAGCTGATGTTAAAAAATTGAGCCTTAATACGGATCGTTATGAAGCGTTCGCTCACATGCCGAAAGCTTAGAACTTTTTGCCTTAGTTCACCTCGAACAACAAATCCGCATCCGAACAATCGTTGTCTCTCTCCCTATAGCTGTCGCCGTAATAAATATCGCAGTTCTCCATCCGCTTTATACCCGGTCCATTCCATCACATTTACTGGATGGCGGTTATGTCCGCTTTATAGCGGTCTAGGGCGTCCGGAAGTTGGTTGGCTGCACGTGGCCTGTTTAGGGACCTAACATTCCACGTACAAAGCCGAACATTATTGTCCTTTTCTCGTTTTTTGCAAGGGTCGTCAACATTAATCCGGTCCGTTATATCCGAGGCTTGTGGTTTTTTCGGAGTTTGTGGTTTTTTTATGGTTTCGGCTTACTATGCCTAAGTCCAACCGACTAATCCTGTGTTTTGGCGAAGGAGGCTCGCCATTCACCCTTCCCCGTCTGCAATTTCCATAGGAAATCTCCCGATGGCACCACGAGGAGGTGGGGATGGGACTAACTAACAGTGCCGCAAGATGTTCGACTGCGGTGGCTCTTCTCGCTTTTTGGCAGGCCAGCATCCGTCGGATAGATGCTACCCCTACGAGGCTTTTGTTAGTCCTTTGCCATCCTAATACCATATCTATTCAACCAAAAATGGCCTTCATCGGAGAACAAAATTTTGCGCACGATAATTTAGGCGAACCGAACCATGGTTTTCAAAATAAGTTTTCACTGTTTCGACGCGTTGTTTTGGCGTTAATATATTAAAACATTCTAACCACTTTCGACTAACAAATTGGCAATCTGTAGAAAAATTAAACCTCTAAAAAACACCCTTTACAGCCAACTGCCCTTACAATAAATCTACTTCTCGGTCAAATTCGTGTAACATTTAATTCAATTAGCTTTCCTCAGAGTCATCCTACCAAAAATTCCGTCCTAGTTGGCTACATCGACCCTATTAAGTTAGCTTAGTAACAGCTGTATGACTCATTCAACCGCCAACCGCTAATAAAACACCATCCTGCGTCTTACCTGACAAAATCGTTGAATCGCCCCATTATTGTATCCACTCAGTAACAAAAACAAAGACTCCTTTAGTGACTAAGCTGCCATCATTCTACAACATTTTACCACAATGAGTACTCAAAATAGCTCCCATAATAATGCCATTCATTATTAATGCCCAATTTTGCCAAAGGACAACGTCTCCACGACGTTTTATTATTAGAAACTCGCCTTACAACTAATTTCGTTTCCTAGACCGTCGAAGGATGATGAAATATTCAAACAATCTCCATCCCTCCTCAGGGGTAGCATAGTGAACTATTGTATCTACATTTCGTCAAATGAACGCACGACTGGACTGGTAGCGGAATGGAAGTTATTTGTCGAACTTACGCAGTTGTCATGCAAGGATCTGATCCGAGGAACGCCTACGGTATATCAGATGTTCGGAATAAAGTGCAAATAGCAAATATGTATATCGATTAAGGTGATTTTCATTCGCATGATTGATAAAGGATGCTATGTTGTTGCTTCGTACAAAATATCCGGAAAAGTTTATGGAACACCACTTAGGCACCGTGTTGAGAAGTGTATAATGACTTGATTGTTGCCATTCACGCTTATACTCACGTCCTTAACCGAGTCTTTGAATAATTAAATTTCTGCGATATGCCAGACGGTGTGCATCTGTACAGAGGAGTCGATTATGTTGGGCAGAAAACGAGTATTCGTATGCGGATCCATTGAATGCTAATGATGTTTATGAAAGTAAAGTTCTTAAGGACTCAAGCGCCTTTCATAGCTTTTCATCACTTTAACATTGTTTTCTCCTCGCTCTCTTTCTCCCTGTCCTGTCGGAACACATCATATGCCGAAGGATTACATAAATTTCGGATAAATGAAAATTGAGCATCTGGTTGTGGGCAAACACCAAGGACACACGTACAGGACGCCACGTGATGAAGTATCATGGTGTTGGTCTATGTGTTGTTATGTGGCCTTTGTACTAAGTAGTGTTTTGTTAGAAACTAGACAGTTTGCTGACTGTCAAGCAATTTGTCTCCTTGACAACGAGGATTAACCAACAGTAGGTTGAAGGATGATGCGACATATGTACATATACATATGCATGTATGTAAGTGAATCGAATAAATGGCAAACGCCCAAGGAAGATAAAAAACCAGCTTAACTGCCTGCTTGCCTGCTGCCTCTTCGGCTTTATGGCTGATGTTTCATCACTTTATTAGCGATGACGTCACAATGTATAAAATATGCTTCCTAGTGTTGGTCTTCGGCCCTCCAGGTTGGGGGTTGCGCTTTGGTTAACATCCCTATCGCGTAAAACAAAAGTTTGTTCAGAAACAACCAATAGCCTCGGATACGGGCGGATTACATGTTGACGACCCCCGCAAACGTCGAAAAGGAAACAAATTTCGGATCTGCACCTGGACCGTTAAGTCCCTCAACAGGCCAGGTGCAGCCGAACAACTCTTGGACTGTTATAAGGCAGACATTACCGCGCTCCAAGAAGTGCGATGGGATGGGCCAGGCAAAAAGCGGATGAAAAACTGTGATATACATATACTACGGAAACTGCTAGAAAAAAAATAAACCACGCGTATTCGGATGCGGATTTGTTATTCGAGGCAGACTCAGGAAAAAAGTTGTAAGCTTCCAACATGTAAGCGAACGCCTCATAACTATCCGCATCAAGGCCAATCTCGGCAATATAAGTTTAATATGTGTCCACGTCCCACAGGGGAGAAAGATGATCGACATAAAGACGACCTCTATGATCTCCTAGGCAGAACATATGCGCAATGTCCCAACTATGACACCAAAATCGTTCTAGGAGATTTCAATGCGAAGCTGGGTAAGGAAGCTATCTTTGAACGGGTCATTGGAAAGCACAGCCTACACAACACCACGTCAGAAAACGGACTAAGGCTAGTGGACTTTATGGCGGGACATAATCTGGTAGTAGCAAGTACACGATTCCAACACCTCCACATCCATAAGGGTACCTGGCGGTCTTTCGATCAATCGACAACCAACCTAATTGATCATATTACAATCAACGGCAGACACTCCTCCAGCATCCTAGATGTCTGAACCTTTCGAGGAGCCAACATCGACTCGGATTATTACCCTGTTGCAGCCAAGGCACGGATGTGATTTTCTCGAAATCAACGGAGTCGAGTAAGAACACCAAATTTAACGTCGGAAAGCTGCAATCCCAGGAGATCGCCAGGGCCTTCGCCGATCAAAGCTCTCTCAAGTCCCGATGCAATCTGCAGAAACCACAGAACAGCAATGGAGTCGTTGTCAGAACGTCATTAGAGAGGCCGCCTAAGATGTACTCGGTTTCGAGCCACCACCGTCGAGAAACCCCTGGTTTGATGATGAGTGCAGACAGGCCCATGTAGAGAAACAGAATGCAGACATGGCTACATTGCATCAACGGACGAGAGCTCTATGAACAGAAAAGGAGGGAGGAGCATGCGCTTCTGAGAAGGAAAAAGAAGGAGCACGAGAAGCGCGAGATCGAGGAGATGGAGAGATGTTACGGCAGGAACGACGTTCGAAAATTTTACCAGAAAATAAAACGAACATGCCACGGCTATAAAGCCAGAGCAGAAGCCTGCAGGGATGAGCACGGACAACTAGTAGTGGAGTCACAGTCGATGCTGAGATTGTGGAAGGACCACTTCTGCAGACTGTATAACGGCGATGATAGTCAAAATGCCGTCATCAGGCAGAGCGAACCATTCACATTGGACGAAGACGAGGAGAATCCCGTCCACCTGACCTAGACGATGTTAAGACAGCGATATCGAAACTTAAGTCTTATAAAGCTGCTGAAACAGACGGACTCCCCGCGGAACTGTTTAAAGTAGATGGCGATGAGCTGGTCAGGAACATGCTCCAACTTATCTTCAAGATATGGTCGGAAGAACGCATGCCCGATGAATGGAATTTCAATATCATTTGCCCGGTCCATAAGAAGGGAGACCCCTATGACTGCGCCAATTACAGAGGGAGGAGGCTTATCCCTCTTGAACATCGCGTACAAGATCCCCTCTGCCGTACTGTGTAAGTGCCTGAAACCGTTCGTGGACCATCTGATAGGTTCCTACAAGTGTGGTTTCAGGCCAGGAAAATCTACGATAGACACTATTTACACCGGCAGATCTTGGAGGAGACCCATGAATTCCAGGTCGACGCGCACCATCTTTTTATCGAATTTAAAACCGCGTATGACAGTGTTTATAGAGACGAGCTATACAGAGCCATGTCATGTTTTAGCATTCCTGCCAAATTCGTCAGACTGTGCAGGATGACTATGGAGAAATCTCACTGCTCCTTTAAGGTCGGAGGTGAACTAACCGAGCCCTTCGATGTTAAAAAAGGTTTTAGACAGGGACATTGTCATGTGATTTCTTTATCATTATTCTTGAAAATATCGTGCAGGACTCTGCGGCCAATACAGGAGTAACGATCTACTTCAAGTTCACACAATTGCTTGCCTACGCAGATGACATTGACATTATTGGACAGACAAAGCGAGACGAAAATGAGGCGTTCGCAAGCAATGAAGCAGAAGCGGCTAAAGTGGGTCTAAGGGTAAATGGGGACAAGCCCAAATATATGCTGTCATCCAAGAAAGACGCGCAACACCGACGTCTTGGTCAGAACGTCACCTTCGGCAGCTATATTTTTGATGTGGTCAAGGACTTCGTCTACCTTGGCTGGATAGTGACAAACAGCAACGACACCAGCGCTGAGATAAAACGCAGAATAACTCTTGCCAACCGTCTCTTCTTTGGGCTCAAGGGACAACTAAGTAGTAGAGCCCTCTCTCGAAAAACCTTAATCATCCCGGTCCTCCTCTACGGAGCTGAAGCTTGGACTTTATCAACCAAGAACTGTACGGGCTGTACAGCGACATCGGCCTAGTTAGACGTCTTCGGATCCAACGTCTAAGATGGCTAGGCCATGTAGAGCGAATGGACATCAACACTCCGGCCCGAAGAGTCTTCGACCTCAACCAACTGGGCGTGCGGCGCTGGATGCGGCTGGCCAAAGATCTGGGCCGGCTGGAGATCTGAACTGTAGCGCCATCAAAGTAAGGAAGTATTGGCCTTCATTAAATTCTTTATGGGCGGGTAATGGGCGTATAAAGGCATATACATATGTATGTATGTATGTAGATCAATTTTATGGTCGGTCGATAAACGCAAACTACAGCATGAGTAGTAACGTGTGAGACGTCAAGTTCTGAGTCGCGAAATGTATCTTTAATCATGTATGTATGTAGTACCTACGGTAATTTAATGGTAGGCGGTGAAAGGACATTTTTTGACAAATTCTTTCTCACTTCCTGTTGTCACATCCCTGTGGACTCCCGGTTAAATGACAGCAATTAAAAATGTCACCACATGACGTGTGTTCTCACACGTCCGAATAACTATCATTAATTGTGTAGTGAAATGGAATTAAAATGATCAAACGTTCGTACGAGTTGGACAGGGGCAATGACAACTTTGATGTCCGACAATCGACGACCACACAATGGTTGGTTGGCTGACTACTCACACGACACGATGACATGTGTGCCATCCGAGATGTGAGATTATCTGATTCTTGATTGTAAACACACAAGGCTGATGTCCAACGTACATCGTAGCCTTGCACCTTGAACGCTTTTGTTTGTTTACATGTCGTTCGTGCGCTAGCAAAGCATTCGCGTGGTTGCTCGAGTGTATAGTTTAATTAGCGTTCGAGTGTTTTCAGTTTTCAGGGACTTTTCCGTCTCTTCTTGGTTTTGTTGAGGTTCTTTTTCCACTTTCTTTCAGTCGGTGGCATTGTTCGTTTTTTCTCGCTCCGCCGAGGCTTGAGTGAATGGACGAAATTGCGGTTTTCAAGGTGACATGACGGGATTATTTTCACCGGCTCTACGGTACGGATAGGGCAAGCGACTATGTCTCTCCGTGTAAAGCCATTAAAATGAGGGAACGAGGGCTTATTTTCATGTTTGTATTGTTTTTCTGCATTTTTTTTATATTCGTTAGAGCATGTTCTCATTTCTTTGGCTTCTACGTTAATGGGGCGAATTGATTTCTACGTATTTTTCGACGTGATGTAGGGGAGATTGGTTTAGCAGCAAATGAGCTTGTAGGTTCAAGGCTACACGACCCTAATTATTTTTATTTTACTCTTATGACATTCCAAAATTATTTGGAATAGGAGGAAGAGTTAAAAACCAAAAATTGGAATTGGATGCAAATTATATGTAGCTGACGAACCATTGGTTGGTGAAAGAATGGGTGGAGTTGAAGAGTATATAGTTGAGCGGTAGCATAAAAATATTTGATTGCAGGGGCGAGTAGGAATGGACACAGGGAGTTAATAAATTGAGTATTTTTTTACAACATTCGATGGTGGTAAAGCGCTAAATACTCTAGGATAGACACGTATACGCCCTACTTGAGTTACCTTCTGTGCCTCGGCTTCGAGTGGAAAGAGATGAATATCTGACTAGTATCACCCAACATCTTCCATCGAGCATTTTTGGACTCCAGTAAATTAAGTCTTACTTACTTACTTAGGTGGCGCTGCAGTCCGTGGTGAACCTGGGCCTCAACCAACAAGCGTCTCCCGCTGGCACGGTCTTTGGCCAGCTGTTTCCAGCGCCGCACGCCCAGTTGGTTAAGGTCCCCTTACACCTGCGTGCGCCACCGTGGATGCGGCTGTCCTCTGCCGCGCCTTCCTTCCTGGGTGGATGCGAAGACTGCGCTGTATCCGTAGAGGTCGTACCAGGCCGATGTCTCTGTACAACCCGTACAGCTCTTCGTTATATCTTCTCCTCCATACACCGTTTGAACAAACGAGACCGTAGATAGTGCGCAGAATTTTCCTTTCGAGACGACCAAGGGCATCTTCATCCGATTTTGTTAAGGTCCAAGCCTCTGCGCCGTAAAGGAGGACTGTGATGATTAGGGTCTTATATAGTGTCACCTTGGTTTTTCGAGAGAGGGCTCTACTTCTCAATTGCCTCTGGAGCCCAAAGAAACAGCAGCGCTGGTGTTGTTGTCGCCGGTCATCAAGGCCGAGGTAGACGAATTCCCTGACCACTTCATATTTATATTCGCCTATGGTGTATTCTGGCCAATACGTCGGTGTTATCCGTCTCTTTTAGATGAAAACAGATATTGATTTTGCCCTCATTAACCTTGAGACCCAGCTTAGCCTCTTCTACCTCAATGCTTACAAATGCTTCCTTGACGTCTCGCTGTGTCCGTTCAATCACGTCAATGTCGTCGGCGTACGCAAGCAATTGCGTAGACTTGAAATAAATCGTACCTCTTGTGTTGGCCAGTGACTCTTGCACGATCTTTTCAAGCACGGTGTTGAAAAAGTTGCATGACAGCGCGTCACCTTGCCTAAATCTTTTTTAGCATCAAAGCTCTCGATTTGCTCATTACCGACCTTAATGGAGCAGCGAGAATTCTCCATTGTTATCCTGCACAGTTGGACGAGTGAGTGTGAGTGGTGAGTGTCCATTTGATATTCCTGGGTTTTCTCCAAGGTCTGCCGTAGCGTAAATACATATTTGGTCTATTGTGGATTTACCTGGCCTGAAACCACACTGATAAGAGCCGATCAGATTATCCACAAACGGTTTCAGGCGTTCACACAATACGGCAGAGAAGATCTTTTATGCAATGTTAAGGAGACTTATTCCCCTAGAGTTGGCGCAGTTACATGGGTCTCCTTTCTTATGGACCGGGCAAACGATGCTGAGATTCCATTCGTCGGGCATGCTTTCCTCCGACCATACCTTGCAAATGACATGGTGCACGCACCTTACCAGCTCATCTCCAGTCGCCTTAAGAAGCTCAGCAGACAGGCCGTCTGCGCCCGCGGCTTTATTAAACTTAAGTCTTGATATCGCTGTTTTGATTTCGTCTAGGTCGGGTGGATGGAATTCTCCTACATCTTCGTCCATTACGAATGGCTCATTCTGCCCGACAGCGGTATCTTGTCTATCAACGCCGTTATACAGTCTGCAGAAGTGGTCTTTCCAAATCCTCAGCATCGACTGATACTCTACTACCAGTTCTCGATTTTCATCTCTGCAGGCCCCCACTCTGCCTTTGTAGCCATGGGATGTTCGTTTTACCTTATTGCAAAACTTACGGGCGTCATTCCTGCGGAAGCATCTCTCCATCTCCTCGATCTCACACTTTCCGTGCTATCTCTTCTTTTTTCTGAAAAGCGTGTGTTCCTCTCTTCTCTTCTGCTCATAGATTTCGCGAGCAGCTCTCGTCCGTCGTTGCAGCATGGCTTTATATGTATCTTTTATTGCCCCATGGGCTTGCTTGAAACCCAGCACCTCTGAGGAAGCGTCTCTGACGGCGCTCTGGCAATGCGCCCATTCCTACTCTATTGCTTGTGCTGCTGTGGGCGGATTTTGAGTGAGCTTTGAGGAGATACGATCGGCAAAGATTCTGGTAGTCTCTGGCGATTGTAGCTTTCCGACTTCAAACTTACGTAGTTCTACTGGACTCCTAAGCATTCTTGATATCCTCATGCGTACCTTGGCTACAACAATGTAGTGGTCCGAGTCGATGTTGGCCCGTCGGAAGGTTCGTACGTCGAGAATACTGGAATAGTGTCTGGCGTCGATCGCAATGTGATCAATCTGGTTGGTGGTCGATTGAACAAAAGACCGCCAGGTACCTTTGTGGATGTTGAGATGGGGGAATCGCGTGCTTGCTACAAGGAGGTTACGCCCCGTTAGGAAATCGATTAGCCTAAGTCCGTTGTCGCATGTGGTGTTATGGAGGCTATGCTTTCCTATGATCGACTCAAATATGTCGTCTTTGCCCAGTTTTGCATTAAAATCTCCTAGAACTATTCATTGATCTCCTTCGGTGTCAAACCATTTAAATATATGTAAGCGTTTAAACATTGCTCGAAACCTTAACTTTATCCATTCCTCCAAAATAAACAACAGTTTCTTGCTTGATTCGAGAAAAAGTAAAGAAGCCATCTGAATCGGCTTGCCTTGCGGTATAAGATACAATGCAGCAACCATTTTGCCCTTTTGAATCGGAGACTAGACGAACACACAGTAAAAGTTGATTAAAAGGCTTTTTATTTCTAATGGCAAATTGGAAGCCAATTTTGGCTCCGTTTACGTTGACAGACGGTGGTGGAAGAGGCGACATCGTGGTGGTCAGGCGACGAATAAAACATCTTGGATGGTAGGTCGTCGTGGCTCAGTTGTTAGTGTGTTGGATTCTGACGCGCGATGAGCGAGTTCGGATCCCCAAAACGCCATCGAATGTTTACTTTGTGGCGTCCCCCCTCGGCGGGATACTGGCAAAACCCCTCCGTAGTATATTTGCCATAAAAAAGCTTCTCGACTCACGCCGTTCCGAATCGGCACTATTAAACCGCAGGTCTCTTTCACCTGTGTAAAAAATAAATCACACACAACATGCGTTATTAAGAGAAGCTCTGCTCTAGCCTTCCATGGGCTGTAACGCCACCAAAGCAAAGATAGTAGAACAAATTGACACTGCGACTCTTACATAAAAGTCTTCGATTCCAACCTCAAGATGAGACACCCTTTTTACCTATCAACATTTAACAAGAACATTTTGTCTATAACCTACTACCTCTACCATTGCTTAACAAAAATATGTAAATTTACTAATTGATTCTGGATGTCCCCACTCCAATGATTGGAAATTACCTCATGAAGGGATACATTACCCTGTTACGAGCACGAGCCGACGGTTTTGATCGAATTTCTCTGTCGAAGTTGGGAATGCTCTGGTGAAGCTGAAATGGAAATGATAATAACTTTCAGCGGCATACTGCTGAATGTCAGAGCATTCTAGATACTTCGGGGAACGTCTGACGGCGAACATTCGAGAAAATGGACCGAGGGCTATATAAGCGCGAACTCTCGCCCTCGGTAGCATTCAGTTCCCAGGATTCAGTAACGAGTGATCGGTCGGTAATCAAGTCATCTAGCGAGATGTGAAGCGCACAAATAACTGATCTGAGGTAAAATAACAAAAGTGTATTGAATAAGCAAACAAATAGTTGTGGTATATCGCAATCCAGTGATTCGAACCCAAGTCTGAACTCGTGGTAATTTTCGTAACATTTGGTATCCGCAGTGGGATCAAATTTCGTAACATTATTTTATTAGTCAGGCAGAACAACCTCTGACTCCCGCAACCATAAAAAATCGGATATGACCAACGCGACATCCTAAACCCCACGACCTTCTATGGCTTGCCGCCATGAATCGAATGAGTCTTGAGAATGTATCGAATTTCATTGCATACCCAATTATCCTAATTGTCCTTAACGTCGTCATGAATTTAAATTTTATTTGCCCTCTGTAACCATTTTAGCATTTACACGTACATACATAGCTCCTAAGCTGAAAAGTCGAATGAAATCCACTCGCGCAAGGAAGCATTCAAAGCAATAAAGTATTTCGCAGAACGATTGCATAGTTCGGTGTGGGGATGAAATCGTTGAAACCATCTATAGGTCCCATCGCTCATCGTCAAACCACGCCTTTACCCGATTCGTCAAATGCTTCCGCTGCCGTTCCTGGGGTTCATATACCCCTCAACTATTGGCTATTGTGTAACACAAGCAATGGCTTCCTTTGTTACTGCATTCACTGTGCTAGCTCTTATATTCAACGTGTGACAACCCCGTCACAATCGACTAACTTGACCGGGTTCCTGGATTTTTGCTTTAATATAATAAGTGAACAGCAATCTGTTCTGGGATCAACCGAATCACCGGGATATGGATAAACCATCATAAATAACAGTGAGCAGTATAGTGACGTCTACTTGACGTCACTTGACGCTCGTGCCTCGTGGACGTAAAAGTCACTCGTAGATGGTGGTTTAGGAAGATAGCCTGCTTGAAATGCAAATGTCCAACCTACGAGTAGGGCGTAATCCTTTAGGGAGATGGAGGACTGACACGCCAGGCACGCGTCAACGTTTAATTGAATTTTAACGAGTATCATGCAAATGACTTGTGTGTGTGCGTATGGGCGGTGGGGTTAATTAATTTTATACCAATTGTACTGCGTAGTTTAATTACAAAGTACTCTAGTCGGGTTGGCATCGTAGCAACAGGATATGGGGGCACTGGGTAGATTAAACTCGTTGTCCTTTTGTCTTCGTCCTTCGTTCAGTGAAGTGCTTCGAAATAATTTTTGTAATTAGTACGAGTACAAATATACATTTCGTTGGGTTGATTTAATTACAGTGATAGTTTGTTTGACCTTGGAAGAGGCATCGCCGATGTGAAGGGGAATCAGGCTTCACCTATATTATCTGGTGTACTTACTGTCTTTTAGTCAAGAAAGGGACGGATAGTAGCGAGAAAAAAAGCGGCCCTGGAAACCTTACATTACCTTAAAGTGTGCTGGAACTGCAGCAGAAGGAAAAGACAGCTTGCATGTTGTGCATTTATTCTCTCTCAGGAAGGAAGCAGATTTTCCGCAGTAAGCTACCGTTTTTCCTTCTTACTAGGCTACAGTCCCAGGTTCCTGGTAGACGGCTTTACCCCAATTTATTAGACTGTCTGATTAATAATTGTTATAGGTACACATTGTAAATTACATTCGCACCAATGCAAAAAATCATCGACAATTCAAAAATTTCCTTGAAGAATTAAAGGACGAAGAACTTCTAAATGACATCAATTTCTTTTGCATTGTTAAATGGTTATCTAGCTACAACGTATTAAATCGTTTTGTAGATTTGCTTGATCCGATAACTGCATTTTAAAAAAAAAGGAAACTTATTCTGAATTAGACGACGACGAGTGTTTTTTTTTTATTTTTTTTTTATCAGCCATAGCAACGTAGACCTTCGGCTTTATGGTTAACATGTTCGATTAGATAAGATTATATAAATTGGTGTTCTTGAGAGGGCATGGGCTCGGACATACAGGGTAAAGTTGTTGACTGCTCTCAACCTGGCGAGATGCCAGCAACGATCCCTGTTTAAATGCCCGGGTCAAGTTGACATACGGCCTCCTCGCGGCGCCCTCTGGATAGCCTCTTCAACAACCGTTGGGAGGTGAACAAACGTATGCAGCGAAAAAACCCCGACCAGAATGGCGGTTGTGCGGCGGGCTAACAATCCGCCCACGTAAAAAACCTAAAAGTTATGAATGAGCAAGATGGCTCGGATACACGGACGGATACTCGACGACGACAACGCACGAAAAAGGAACACGATTTGCGATTATGCTCCTGGAATGTCAGAACCCTGTACACTCCCGGAGCTACTCATAAACTAGAAGGAATCCTCATGCAGTTCAAGGCGGATATTACTGCGGTCCAGGAAATACGCTGGATAGGAAACGGTATGATTAGAAAGAAAAATTGCGACATTTATTACAGCTGTCACAAAGATTTGTCGTGGGAATGCGGTTAAGGTCGAAGGTCATCGACTTTAAACCTATAAGTGATCGCCTGGCTGTGATCCGCATCAGAGGCAGATTTTATAACATCAGCCTTATATGTGCACACGCCCCTACCGACGAGGGTGGAGACCCTATCAAGGAGGACTTCTATGACCTCCTGGACAACGCCTACGGAGCTTGTCCGGAGTACGATGTAAAAATCGTGCTCGGGGACTTCAACGCCAAAATCGGTAAGGAGAACACCCTTGGAGGAGTGATCGGAAAGCACAGCCTCCACGATACGACAACAGATAACGGCTTCCGACTCACGGACTTTGCGACAGCTCGTAATGCGGTGATATGTGGCACAAGATTCCCTCGTAAGCGAATCCACACAGCAACCTGGCGATCTCCGGACGGTCGAACCGCCAACCAAATCGACCATGTGCTCATTGACGCAAGGCACTCGTCAAACATCCTGGATGTGCGAACATTCAGAGGGGCACATGTCGACTCTGACCACTTCCTCGTAGAAACAAGATTCAGAGCTCGACTGTCCAATTTCAGAAAGCTGCACCAGCCCATCAGGAGGAGGTTCGACTTTGGGCGCCTGAGCACACCGGAGGTTGCCAGAGTCTACAGGGAGCAGCAGAGCGAAAGACTCTACGGTATGCCTACGTCGAACAGAAATGCCAATAATATGTGGCTGCATTGCCGCTCAGCCATTCAGGAAGTAGCCGAAACCACCTTAGGATACCTACCACCCCCGACAAGAAACCCGTGGTATGATGGCGAGTGTGAGCAGAAAAAGGCAGCAACCGACGAGGCGTACCAAAAGGCGCTGCAGAGGAAAACCAGGGCAGCGCAAGAAGAGTACCGAGCCAGAAGAAGGGAGGAGAATAAACTACTGCGACAAAAGAAAAGAATCTTCGCAGCCTCCCAGTTCAAGGATATCGAGGAGTCTAGGAATAAACATAAAATACGAGCCTTTTACAAGAAAACCAAGGGCCTTGCAGGAGGCTTCAAAAAGGGCACCCTGGCTCTTCGAAACTGCAAGGATAATCTTGTCACCGACCCGCAGGGAATAGTGAATGTATTTAAACAGCACTTCCAGCAGCTGCTTAACGAGCATGACTAAGAGAGAGTGGTAGGGACCATGAAAATCCCAACTCCAGCCGCTGAAGTAGTCCTCCCACCCAGCATTGAAGAAGTCGGCACAGCTATTCAGAAGCTGAAGAACAACAAGGCCGCAGACTCAGATGGCTTGCCATCAGAGCTCTTCAAGGCTGGCGGCGATGTTCTGGTAGGGAGCATGCACCAGATCATCTGCAGAATTTGGGAAGATGAAAGCATGCCCGACGACTGGAATACCAGCTCTATGTGCCCCATCCACAAAAAAGGCGATTCTACCTCTTGCAAGAACTATACAGGTATATCCCTGCTCAATGTCGCATACAAGATCCTGTCCAGCGTATTGTGTGAACGTCTAAAACCATTTTGCACCGCACTAATCGGCAGCTACCAGTGCAGCTTCCGGCCCGGCAAATCAACTATAGACCAAATTTTCACACTTCGACAAATCCTGGAAAAGACCAACGAGTTTCGAATCGATACACACCATCTTTTCATCGATTTCAAAGCCGCATAAGACAGCATTCATCGTGAAGAACTGTTTGGGGCGATGGCCGAATTCGGGATCCCGGTAAAACTGATCCAGTTGTGTCGCGCCACGCTAAAAAACACGCGATGCACCGTGCAACTCGGTTCTAGGACCTCGGAACCATTCGAAACATGCACCGGATTTCGGCAAGGAGAAGCGCTGTCATGTGACTTCTTCAACCTGGTGCTGGAGCAGATAGTGCGACGGGCAGGCGTCAACAGGGAAGGCACTATCTTTTACAAGTCCATCCAGCTGCTAGGATACGCGGATGATATCGATATCATCGCGTGTTCTCGCCGTGGCATTGTGGAAGCATTCACGGCGATTGAAGAACAGGCGAAACGAGTTGGTCTTAAGATCAATGAGGACAAAACGAAATACATGCTCTCAAGCAGAAACCAATCCGTCGCTCACCACCTGGGACAAAATATAACAATTGACAGCTACAATTTCGAGGTAGTTAAGGAGTTTGTCTACCTCGGGGCAAACGTAAATTCCACAAATGACACCACAGTGGAGATCCGGCATAGAATCGCCCTTGGCAACCGTTGCTACTTCGGCTTGTCCAAACAACTGGGGTCAAAACTCCTCACTCGAAAGACCAAAGTCATGCTTTACAAAACGCTCACTCTGCCAGTTTTGCTGTACGGAACCGAAAGCTGAACGATAGGCAGGACAGCGGAGCTGATTTTGGGTTCTTGCGAAAGAAAAATTCTGCGCCGGATATTTGGTCCTGTCTGTGAGGAAGATGAATGGAGAAGAAGACTCAACCGCGAACTCTACGAGCTGTACCAAGATGTGGATGTAGTCCGGCAGGCAAGGATCCGTCGACTACAATGGCTCGGCCACATGGACCGAGCTTTTTTGTTTTTGGGTTCGGTAAGCGCCTCTAGATCGAGGACACTAAACCGGTTACCTAGCACTGGGGGAGGCCCGGAGGCCATTTAAGGGCACTACGACTATTTATTTGAGTCTTTTGTCTGGTGTAGCTAAAAAGAAAGAGAGGAGAACTTAAAGCAAACGGAGTTGTAACGGGGTTTTTGTGATCGGGTGTGTTTCACTCACTGAGAACCGCGATTAGGTGTTGCCGGCTTGAAGGTTAGTCGGTGACGAGTGGTTACAAGACTTGATGTTTTTGACTGATGTCATTGTCATTTACAATTGCAAGGGAAAGATAAAATAATATGTGGCCTCTCACAGTGTATATTTAGTTTTCAAACTAAATTGCAACTTTTTCAAAAGGACATTAAATATAAAACATTTTGTCATTTTCCTCGAACAAAAAAATTTGTTCCAATATTAAACAAGAAAAACTCAGCGAGTGTATAAAAAAAACCGGCCAAGTGCGAGTCGGACTCCGCACGAAGGGTTCCGTACCATCTGTATACATAAATATGAAAGAGACTATGTATGTATGTTACCTCATCAAATGACAGATCTTGGTTGCAGGCAGGATTTTTTGGATGAAAATCATGTCTGTTGTATGGGAGCCCCCCTTAAATATTAATTTTGTTCTGTTTTTAGTATTTGTCAAATACTATGCGGCAAATACATCATCTGTGAAAATTTCAACTGTCTAACTATCACGGTTTATGAGATACAGCCTGGTGACAGACGGACGGACAGCGAAGTTTTAGTAATAGGGTTCCGTTTTACCTTTGGGTACGGAACCCTAAAAAGCTAGAAGTAATATTGATGGAATTCCAAAATAGATTTCAAGACTTGAAATATTTTAAATCGTCTCTCGTTTTTTTTTTTTTTGAATCCATTTGAAATGAACATAATTGAAGGTGAGTTTTCTATTTCCTGTATAATTATGACCCAAAAAGCTTCTGGAGAATTAGAATCAATAGAGATGCAAGAAGATCAAGCTGTACAATTGAAATATAAGTCGACATCGAATACGGAATTCTGGAAATTTGTACCAGAATCGAAGTATCCTGAATTAAAAAAGGCTGCTTGTCGAATTATTTCAATATTCGGAACAACGTACTTATGTGAATCATTTCTTTCTACTTTAAAATTCGTGAAATCCAAACACCGGTCAGTATTAACTAACCAGCATCTCAAAGTATTACTGAGAAGTGGTGTCACCAATTATTCACCAAATTTTAAAGAACTATCAAGAGAAGTGAAATAAATATTTTTAATATTTAAATACAATACGCATTTGTACTTTTGTTTATATGTTTTCAATAAATATAATATCTGTAAAACAATTGTTTTATATTTTTTTTGCATACTTTTTAAGTACGTATTTAGTTGCGGCTCGCGAAACATTTCAAATTTTGAAAAATGGCTTGGACTATCAAGGAGCTTGGCCACCCCTGCCATAGATACTCATTAGAGAAAAGTAATTCTGAAAATTATAGAAACTATTTAAGGAGCGAAGACCTTCGAATGGGACTAAAGCATGCTAAAGAAAACAATTCCCTCACCATATGCACTTGATTTGTTCAGAACAATATAATCCGTGGCACTCAAACACAGGGACGTCGACTGTATCCCCTTAGTCTTACTCAACTGCTACAATGGCGAAAACAATACCCCAACGACCTGCAGGCGACAACTCCTCTAACCACTCAAGTGCACTGTCAGCAGAAACTGCCAATAACTTGAACACACTCTCCGACGAAAGGACAATAGCGAAGGACAACAATACAACGCACAAGCATCACTGAGAAGTTGCCAAGTTAATTGGTATCCTCTCCGGCTATCATCCGTCATATTTCGAACCGAACGGAGCCAAATTGAGGAAACCAGCTCTCCAAAGTTAAGTTGGAATAAACATAATTAACTTCCTGCTAAGGGACAACGAACAGGATAGCTAGACCATTTGACCTTAGGACATTTATAGCAAAAAAAAAAAACAAAAAACAAGAACAGGTGTTGTTATCATGCACACCAAGAATGTTGAGAGCCTTTTTCCTTTCCATTCTTTTCTCGTCCGATGCAAAGGATATTGCATCAAACGCCCTGAAAGCAATGCCAACTTAATAAAGTTTTCCCTCGTCACTAGGAGCGGTAATAACAATTGGCAGCGTCATCTCGACAGCAGCTGCTTGAGTGGCAAACTATCCTGCTCGGAATATTGATCCTGTCATCATAGGGTGAACTCCTCCTCCTCCTCATCCTTTTGTTCTATACTCTTTTAATTTTATAATTTATATCCTTTTTCGTCGTTTGGTAAACTTGCCACTCGACATGATGGAGCGCTTCTGTAACACGTCTCTTAGCGACTCTAGCTTGTACATAAGCGGATCCATAAATTGCGGGCTCGGTGGCAACAGAACCTGAGTAGACCAGAATAAAGCACGTAATTGTGACCAAGTTTTTATGCCACTAATGTAGTGAAACTCGAGAATACATTATTGTTATGTAATTAAGTGAGAGATGAGGTTGTGCATAACCGCCCTATTGGGGAAGGATATGAGAACTTGAGACGCTCATGAGCGATGTACTTATGTATGTGTATGGGGGGTGGAGTAGTTGGCCTGCCTTGAGGATCCATTAAACATTTTATTTTTGCGGTTCTGTAATTTGTTATTGTCTTAATTGTGGGTAAGATGTTGGCATTATGTTTTTACTATTAACTGTGGAACAAGATAGAAGGAACAACCCTTTAGAGGGGATAAATCTCCTTATTTTACTTAATTTTTTTACATTACATTAGTCTTATAACTTTTAATAGAGTAGCTTACGAAAGAGCATATGAAACTAGTGACTTGCCGAGTTAAATGGGGTGCTTTAATTTATATGGCAAAAGAAAGTACACTAATAATAAACCTCTTCTTCTTCTTAACGGGCGCCACAGTTCGGGGTGAACCTGGGCCTCAACAAACATTTCCCCTTCAACTAGCACGATCTTTTGCTAGCCTTTTCCATTTTCGCACACCCAGTTGGCTGAGGTCCCCATCCTCCTGTGTGCGCCATCCTAAGTGCGGCCGTCCTCTGCTTCTTCGCCCCTCGGGTTTGGATTCAAAGACTCCCCGGGCTGGAGCTGTGGTGTCCATTCGCTTTACATGGCCCAGCCATCATAGGCGTTGAATCCGTAGACGCCTGACTAGACTCACGTCGCTGTACAGCCCGTAAAGTTCGTGGTTGAATCTTTTCCTCCATCCCCCGTCTGCGTTTATAGGCCCGAAAATCACGCGCAAAATCTTTCTCTCGAACCGACCAAGGGCCTCCTCATCCGATTTCGATAGTGTCCATGCTTCTGCGCCGTACAACAGGACCGGGATGATAAGGGAGAGAGCTCTATTGCCTCCTGTTTTGCTCAGTTGCCTCCTGAGCCCAAAGAAACCGCGATTAGCAAGAGTGATTCTACGTTTGATTTCGGAACTGATGTCGTTGTTCCAGGTCACTGCGGAGCCAAGGTAGACGAAGTCCTTAACTACCTCGAATTTATATCTGCTAATACAAACGTTCTGGCCAAGACGTCGGTGGCGAGCGTCCTTTTTTGATGACGCAAACGCCTCATTGACATCTCGCTGCGATCTACCTATTATGTCAATATCGTCGTCGTATGCAAGGAGTTGCGAGGATTTGAAATAGATTGTGCCTCTTGTATTGGCCAGTGATTTTTGCACAATCATTTCCAATATGATGTTGAAGAAATCACACGACAGCGCATCGCCCTGCCTAAATCCTTTTGTGACATCAAAACTATCGGTAAGGTGTTCACCGATTCGGATGGAGCAGTGAACATTCTCCAAAGTCATCCTGCGTAGTCTGACGAGTTTAGCAGGTATGTCAACGGTATACATAGCGTTGTATAGCTCGTCTCTAATTATGCTGTCGTATGCGGCTTTGAAGTCGACAAATAGGTGGTGAGTGTCGACTTGAAATTCATTGGTTTTTTCCAGGATCTGCCGTAGTGTGATGATTTGGTCGATGGTGGACTTCTCTGGCCTGAATCCGCACTGATAAGGACCTATCAGCTTATTTACAAAAGGCTTCAGGCGTTCAAACAAAATGGTAGAGAAGATTTTGTAGGCGACGTTAAGGAGACTTATTCCTCTATAGTTGGCGCAATCAGAGGGTCTCCTTTCTTGTGGATCGGGCATACGATGCTGAGACTCCATTCCTCTGACCATATCTCACAGATGAGCTGGTGCATGCTCCTAACCAGGTCATCCCAAGCTGCCATGAAGAGCTCAGCAGACAGTACGTCTGCGCCAGCAGCTTTATTTGACTTAAGCTTCGATAAGACAATCTTAATTTCATCGAGGTCAGGGGGAAAGAATTCTCTGCGTTCTTCGTCTATTAGAAATGGATCATTCCGCCTGACAGCGGTATATTGACTAACATCGCCGTTATACAGTCTACAAAAGTGGTTTTTCCATATTCTCAGCATCGACTGCGATTCTACTACTAGGTATCCGTTCTCATCCCTGCAGGGACGCCCCTCCCCTCTTTTTAACTCGTAGAGCTCACGAGTTGCTCTTGTTCTCTTATGCAGCGAGGCCTTATATCCACCCTGCTTCGCTGAATCCTCCTGAACTCGTCATCGAACCAGGTGCTTCTTCGTGGTGGAGCCTTGAAACCCAAGACTTCGGATGCAGAGCTTTCAGGGCTTGTTTGCAAAATCTCCACTGCTGTTCTATTGATAGCGTGGAGGATTGAGGTGTGTTGGAGATCTTAAGGGAGACGCGATCGGTAAAAGCACGAGCGGTTTCTGGTGATAGTAGCTTTCCGACGTCATAACTTTGTATTCTTACTCTACTCCGCTGCGTTCGTGATATCCGTAGGCGCATCTTGGCTACTACAAGATAGTGGTCCGAGTCGATGTTAGCTCCACGGAAAGTTCGGACATCAAGAATAGTGGAGGAGTGTCTGACATCGATCGCGATTTGATCAATCTGGTTGGTAGTCGATTTATCAAAAGACCGCCAGGTGCCTTTGTGTACATCGAGGTGTGGGAAGCGCGTACTGGCTAGAAGGAGATTTCGCCCCGTAGCAAGATCAATCAGCCTGTGTCCGTTATCGGATGTGGTGTCGTGTAGGCTATGTTTGCCGATGACTCGTTCAAAACTGCTTTCCTTACCCAGCTTAGCATTGAAGTCTCCAAGTACAATTTTGATGTCATAGCTGGGACATTGGGCATACGTTCTATATAGAAGATCGTAGAACTCATCTTTGGAGGAGTAATCCTTGTCTTCCGTGGGGGCGTGGACGCAGATCAGGCTGATGTTAAAAAATGTAGCCTTTATACGGATTGTTATGAGGCGTTCGCTCACATGCCGAAAGCTTAGGACTTTTTGCCTTAGTCCACCTCGAACAACAAATCTGCATCCGAACAATCGTTGTCCTCTCTCCCTATAGCAGTCGCCGTAGTAAATATCGCAGTTTCTCATCTGCTTTATACCCGGCCTATTCCATCGCATTTCCTGGATGGCGGTTATGTCCGCTTTATAGAGGTCTAGGGCGTCCGCGAGTAGTTCGGCTGCACGTGGCCTGTTAAGGGACCTAACATTCCACGTACAGATCCGAAGATCATTGTCCTTTTTTCGTTTTTTGCAAGGGTCGTCAATAATAAACCTATTACCTCGAAAGGTAATGTAGGCGTGCCACTATGATAATGGTAAAGTGCATAATTTATATGTATAAGGATCCGAATAGATGCAAACAAGCTGCACGATTATCCCTCTTTCCGGAAACTGTAACTTAGGTTTTATACTGACCCGCATCTGTAGCTCATCTTTAGCACTATAAGTGTCGTTTGTATTAATTGACATCTTGTTCTCATCATTTCAAGTCAACATTTCAAAGATTATCAGGGGATAATCCCATAATCTATTCGAACGTCAGGCGTTGATGTGGAATGTAATCCTTAATTAATATTCAAAATCAGTAAATGTCCAAAATCACCCCGATCCCATGATTAAAATTGAGTTATTCTTGCTTTAATCAGCATCAAAATGCTTTCCATTTTGTGATAGATACAACTATTTGCAGGACCATGTTATGACGCTTCATATGGAGACTATTCCTCTCAATGTTGTTCGTATGCATACTTGATTACAATCAGTCTTCCGGAAATGGACAAACAATGTCGATGTTATTCGAAATTTATCTCGACGGCATGTCATTACACCGTCTACCGGAACTAATTGTCGTATTTGCTCAGTGAATTAAATCATCTATTTACTACGGTTAAATGCATTCTGTCTAAATGACGTCACTTAATTCTAACACTCGCACTGATCCTAATATCTATTTTCGGACCATTCACGAAGAGGAAAATTCACGAAACGATTTATTCGAAACTGTAAACGTCTTTGGCAGTTTTCCAAAGAAATCGGTGTGAGATCGGGGCAATACATGAGGAAAGTACATATATGCCTGCAGCGCAAAATAAATTTTTTATTAAGGAAACTGAAGACACCGTTTTTTCGGACTATAAGACGCACCTTTTTACATAGAAAAATCGACTCAAATTTTGGGTGCGTCTTATGGTCCGAAGGTAACATTAAAATATTTTTTTCTTTTCAATAAATTATCTCTAAATTTGAGGTACGTCTTATTTATTTACTTACATACTTACTTATCAGGCCGGCAATCCATGGAGAATCTGAGCCTGAGCTATAGCTGCCTTTCATCATTGACGGTCCCGGGCGCTCTGCTTCCACTTATCAAGACCAAGTTGTCTTAGGTTAGGTTAGGTACACGTGGTTGGCATAAGCCACACGTAGGCCGAGGTCGGCCCATTGTGATACCACAAGGATCGTTACCCTGATCCGCTACCTGAGAACCAACCGGTGCTTCTGATGAAGCGATGGAGTTGAGCTCTTTTTAGGTTTGCTAGCTCACTTAGATTTTCATAGAAGGGCGCGCCGAGGTAGATCCTCCTGCGGTTCGCAAAAGAGGGGCATGAGCAGAGAAGGTGATGGATTGATTCCTCTTCCTCCTCGTCCATGCAGCCGCAGCAAAAGTCATTGGAGGGCAGTCCTAGTCTAGCGGCATGTTTTCCAATGATGCAATGACCTGTAATGACACCCACTAGAGTGCTCTAAGTAGCCCTTTTAGTTGCTACTGGGTCCTTTGTTCGTCCTAGGTTTAGCTTAGGCCAGATTTGTTTAGTGATAAAGCCAATATTGCTCTCATTCCAATGGAGGTTGGTCTCCTCTATGGTTTGAAGTTTTATCATGTGCTTTACCGTACTTATTGGTGTATCTATGTATCCGAGGGTATGTAGGCTAAGTGTGCTTGACCCTAACTTTGCGAGTTCGTCGGTCGCTCAGTTTCCTGGAATATCCCTATGCCCGGGAACCCACAGTATTTTAATATTGAACTGTTCAGCCATCTCATCCAGAGATAGGCGACAGTTAAGAGATGTCTTTGATTTGTGGGTTACCGCTGCCAGGGACTTTATCGCAGCTTGGCTGCCCGTGCAAATGATAATATCCTTAACGGATATTACATTGATCCTGAGCCATGCAAGGGCCTCTGTAATCGCTGTTATTTCTGCCTGATACACACTGCAGTGATTTGGGTGTCTGAATGATAGGCTGAGGTTAAATTCCTTGGAGAAGACTCCACTACCTACACCCGACTCCATTTTGGATTTTGGAGCCATCGGTGTAGAGGGAGATCGAGTGCTGTGGTATAACTTTTGCTTTAGCCCATTCCTCCCTGGATGGAAAGGCAACTTCCAAGTTCCAAGTGAACACACTCTGCGTGATGATGTAGTCTGTGTCCATGGGTACTTTTAAGTGCTTAAGGATGGTAGTATGTCCTTTTTGTAGTGTGGGCCATTTTCCTATGCCCCCTAGTTCGTAGGGCCGCGCAGGCAGCAACTTGCTTGCTGAGGAGGTCCAACGGTTGAAAATGTAATAAGATATTTAAGGCCTCCTTGGGGGTTAATCTGATCGCTCCGCTTATATATAAACAGGCCGATCTTTGTACCTTTCCCAGAAGGTTTCGGTAGACTGCCTTGTCCAGAACAGTCCACCAGACTACGATGCCATATAGGTGGATGGGCCTTATAACTGCTCTGTAGAGCCAGTGCATAATACTTGGTTGGCAACCCCACCTTCTGCCCACCACTTTCTTACAGCTGTAGAGGGCAGTGGTTGTTTTCTTGACACGATCAAGAATGTTAGGTTTCCAATTCAGCCTCCTGTCAAGGACTAGGCCTAGGTATCTAGCCTGATCTTTGATTATTAGTTGGGTTCCAGCCAACCTCGGTGGGTTGAAGGGCGGAATTTTATATTTATTGGTAAACAGTCCTAAGTCGGTCTTCTTAGGATTAACCCCAAGTCCACAGTACTTCGTCCAGGTTTCTACTCTACGTAATGCACCCTACATTAGGTCGCTTAGAGTGCTGGGAAATTTTCCTGTGGCAGGAATAGCAATGTCATCTGCATAGGTGCTCACAGCGTACCCTTCCTGTTCTAGCAACAGTAGTAGTTCGTTGACCACCACGTTCCAGAGGAAAGGGGAAAGGCACCAGCGAAGTTGGCCTTGACTACTCTTTGCGTTAGCAGTTGTCGTACCAGTTCTATCACTGATCCCGTAACACCCAGATCAGACAGCGCTTTGGTGACGGCCCATGGTTCAACATTGTTAAAGGCGCCCTCGATATCGAAAAAGGCGACTAGAGTGTATTCCTTACGTTCCAGTGACCTTTCTATTTTGCTGACCAGTGAGTGGAGTGCTGTTTCCACCGATTTGTCTTTGTTGTAGACGTGTTGATTATTCGATAGCCTTCTTGAGATACAGCTGTTACGTATGTGAGCGTCTAAAATCTTCTCTAGAGTTTTTAATAGAAAAGAAGTAAGACTGATAGGCCTCAAGTCATTTGCATACGTGTGGAGCTTTTGCCAGCCTGGGGTATGAAATTAACCGAGAGATTCTCCTCCGTGATCATCGGCTCCAGGGTAGGGGGTTGCTTCGGGTTCGTCGACACCCTGGAGTCGACTGATGCATCTCCAGAGGCTCTCCTAGCTGAGTCCTCCCCGTTTTTTTTTTTTGTATATTCTAAGCTTTGCGGAGTCAAAGCCCAGAGATATCATATTGTTTGCCTCTGCTAGAGGTGTCAGGGAATCCTGATTGATTATTATTGTTATCAACCTCGAGGGTCCTTTCACATCCTCAAGCTTGGCAATATTCCAGTGTTTGGTGGGGATCTGCGGGTTGCAATTTTGCATAAGTGCCAAAATCTTGGTCTATTTGGGATTCGGCTCAAGGGTACAGCCTCAAGCTGAGCTCCCTCCCAGACCTCGCCGACTCTGCTGAGTGCAAGCTTAAAAAAGTCCATAGACCTTTGGTCTACGAAGGAGATCAGCTTGATTCTGCCTTGATAGTACCCTGCATTAGCACATTGCTAATCAGAGTCCACTTAGCTGGAGGGATGTTCCCATCTACATCCCCTCTATCGACAACAGCCATTGTGGTCGAGACCTTTAGTAAGACCAAGTTTTCTTACATCCGCGATTACTTGGCCTTTATACCGAGGTTCGATCTTCCTCTTCTTCTCGAACCAGGTGGCTCGGAGTCGAAGACCCTCTTAGCTGGAGAGTTTGTGTTCATGCGCTCGATGTGGCCGAGCCAATGTAGTGGAAATTCATTCCGCTTCTACTGTCGTTGGTTATGAATTGTTGTTTTGTAAAGAATTTTAAAGTCTAGGGTCGGAATTAAGTAGTCCGTGACTTCACTTAGATTGCTGTTTTCGCGTGGAATTCCATCGTGCCCTATTTTGAAGAACTACCAAGCTGATTCCTTAAGTCACAACGCCTAATACTTTGCCGTTTCCTTGCCAAAAAGATCCAAGGCGAGTAGGTAAAGCGTCGCGTCGTCACTTAGATCACTGTTTTGGCGTGGAATACCAGCGTGCCATATTTTGAAGAACTTCCAATGAGCTCTTTCCTTAAGTCACAACGCCGACTTCTTTGCCGTTTCCTTGCCAAAAAGATCCAAGAGGAGTAGGTCGTTTCGATGGGTACATTGGGGGTTGTGCGTAGTGCCCCCGGTTATAGCGATGCATGCCATCCTTTGTACTCTACTTAAAAGTTTGGCATAGTTATATTTGAACAGTGCTGGTCACCAGACTAAGTTTTTTTTTTATATTATATATTATCCAGGTACAATAGTAATTCAATATACATACAAGTAAGAGAGCAAAAATATATAAAAATGTATGTGTGACAAACTGTATTTATATACAAGTACAAAATAGTGTAGAATGTCACTTCAAAAAACCTAGACGTATACAATGAAAGATATGTGCAGGTTGGGGTGACCTAGCAAGTTTGAACAAAATATGGTTTTTGAATTCGGAACGCACTGAATAAAAATAACTGCAGCAAACCAGTTAAATGAAGCAAAAAGATATTTATACCAGAACACCAGAAATAAGAGATTCAAGCTCAATCGAATCGAAGGTAAAGAGCCAAGATTTAACTTCATTTGTAAGCACTCCATATGAAGTTATTCCCCTGACATAATAAGGTAAACTATTGAATAACCGACGAGATAAAATAAAGTAAAGGTTACGGAAAGCATTGCTTCTAAATTTAGGAACAGTTAGCAAATTTGAATGATTACCACGTAAGTTATAGTCAGAGATTAAACGAAAATTACGGTTACCAGACTTCATGAAGAATTCACTTTAAAGCAGTACAGGTAACGAACAGGCAGTATTTTCAGATCACAGAACAGCGGATAGCTAGGGTATCTATTAGGTTTGCGACTCATTTTCCTTAATACATGTTTCTGTGTAACTAAAAGGGGTTGAATTCTACTAATATACACACCACCCCAGCAGGCTATACCATATTGTAGTTTTGATTGAAAAATGGGGTTTGATACCCCAAGGCTTTTTTGCAGGTGTATAGCGCAGTTGTTGATTTCTTGATACGTTCTTTCGCATTCAATTTCCAGTGGAGCTTCTTGTCGAGTATCACGCCAAGGTATTTGACGTGATCTGCGAATATAAGGTAAGTCCTATTGAGTTTTACTTGAGTGATTTGTGAATAAAACTAGCTCCATTTTTGCCTAGTCAGTCAGTCAGTTTGCCTAGGTCTGTGTCCATCAATTCTCACTTTGCACCCGCTGGCCTCCAGGGATAGAAGTATGTATTTCGTTTACAACTAGCACCCATAATTGCGGCGATAGTACTCCTCTCTGTGGTGTGCCACGTTTTACTGCCCTTTTTGTGTGGTATCAGCCGAATTTTGAATGAACTAATCTGCTTGAGAGCATTTGTTTGATCTAAAGTATTATATTACCATTAACCTCTAGCCTGCTTAATGCATTTGTGATAGCTAGTGGTATAATGTTGTTGAAATCTCCTTCAATGTCGAGGAAGTGATTTTTCAATGGTTCCAAATATGTTCATACATATAGTGTGTTAAGTAATGTCTACTGATTTTCCTTTACAATAAGCATGTTGCGATGTCGAAAGCATACTTTTTTTGTTAGTTTTAAGATAAAAGGAAGAGAGACTGATAGGTCTGTAGCTGTGTGGGAGGTTTTCCTGCCTTTGGTATAAATGTTACATTTACTTTCTTCCAGGACAGTGGTATATAGCCCCAGTCTAGACTGGAAGAGAACAATACCTAAAGCCACGGTTCGAGAATGCCGTATGCACGTTACATCTCTACCGGTTAGTTCCATCTGAACTTGCAGATTTGTATGGAAGGAAGCATTTACTGCCCATTCGAGTTTCCCTATCGCTTACTACTTCCTTTGAAATGAACGGAGGACTCGGTATGAGTTGTCCAAGATTATAGTTGCTAGCCTCTGCGTTATCAGGAAAATGTTTGTTGAACAAGAGGTTAAGCAGCTTTTTGCTGGCTACCGTTATGGTGCCATCTGATTTGTTGATTAGTGCGGTTATAGTGAGAGCCTTTGACAGAATCTTCCCCTCTCTTCTATTTAGCAGAAATTACCCCAAGCTGTCCCCTGCGCCTTTTTGATATCTTTTGATATAGTTTGAGGCTGTTCTTGTAACGGTTCCAGTCCTCCATCCTCCGTTTCAGTTTGGGGTTTGGTTCTCTTCGCTGGTCTGCTATTTAGGCAAGACTTTAGAATAGAATTGTTCATTTCTCCTGTAGCTTTAGTCGCCAGACGTTCAATGACCACGTGCGACTTAGGGTTACTTAACTGGGCGAGTCAAGGGTGCCTTTAAGGTTGGCTAACCTTATGTATCCCAGGTGATCCGTTTAGGATTCGTAAACGCATTTTTAGGTGGGATTCCAAAGTTTAGGCGGAAGCAAATGTACCGATGATTTGAGAAGGCGTTCTCTTCCGATACCGAATAGTTTGCAACCGAAATGTTGGAACAATTGGATACCAAGGTAATATCTAAAATTTCCGGCCTATGGAGCCTATTGCCCCAATTACTAATAACAAGGTTTGCTTCTATCTTGTGCGTAAATAATGACTCAATTATGTTAATGTTGCTACTGCTCCAAATGATATGGTGGGCACTTGCGTCTCATGCTATCAGGACCGGTGTCTTTGTCGGATTTGCCTCACTGGCCATTCTTCTGAATGTTGTGGATGGTAATGGCCCGGTATTATTGTAGGCAAGGTATGCTGCGGAAATCCAAAAGCCTTCCACGCAGGTGCTGAAATTACTTAAAAGGAATACATTAGTGTGAGTTTTTGATAAAATGCAGAAATGCAGGTTCTAAGAATACCTCCGCAGTTGGCGTGTAGCGGTTTCTACTGCTTTGTCTTTAATCCGGCAATGTGATTCCTGATCCATGGTTCCTGAATAAGGACTATGTCGTTTCCATTCCACTTTCTGCTCTGCAAGGTGGGGAATAAGATTGGCAGAAGCATTCTTACTATGATGTGGAATCTTCAAAAGATACCAGTAGCCCGGGCTGCTGGCATGTACGATTCGCAAGCCTGAATAATCGATGCCAGGAATACGCCTACGTACTAAACCACACCCTGCACCCTCCAACTACTCTCCCCGCGGGACTGCCGTTAGGTATTACTTCGCGGGGCTGGTTTGCACTTTATGCCCTTCTTTCTCCAATTGGAGTTTCCTGTTCGAAGGGAGCTGCCGTTTAGTTTTGGTTGCTCTCCCTATTTCTCTCCAGGCGCCCAAGTTCCTTCATGATTCTCGCTGTGGTTTCTTTCACAGTGTCCCATATTTCTCTCGATGTCAGCATATGCTTTATGATGTTCTCGGGAGTCAGTGTTTCTCCAATTTAATCAAGATATTTATTTTCTGCCTCGAAATGTGAGCGTTGAAAAAATACGTGTTCTGCATCTTCTCTAGCCTCTCCACAGTTTGCACAGATAGGAGATTCATAAGAGATGGGTGAGATAAAAATCTACTTCTCCGTGATGCCGGTTTATCCAACTTTGTATGTTCGA
Source organism: Eumerus sabulonum (assembly GCA_951905685.1). NCBI lineage: Eukaryota > Metazoa > Arthropoda > Insecta > Diptera > Syrphidae > Eumerus > Eumerus sabulonum. Next base: position 49,361,602 of record OX645062.1, on the reverse strand, counting down.
TATAAGTCGATGGGTCCATCTTCCCTTTGTTGACTGATTCCATCGCTCCTGCCATATTTCAATGCTACGCCATCTTTCTGCCAGCATAATATCTCTGACTGAGGCAAGGGGTTCCTGAATGTTGGCGTCGTAGGACCTTAGCAACTCGATGGCCAAGATATCGGCTGGTAGCATTCCAGCAATTACGCATATAGCATCATCCGATACCGTCCGAAAAGCGCTGCACACTCTTAGTGCGGATAGTCGGTTGGTGGAATTTACTCTTCTTGAGTGGGACTTAATTTTCATCGCCTTTGCCCATCTTGGTGCCGCGTACATAATTATTGACTATGCCACTCTTGACAAAACTAGTCTTATTTGCTGCCTGGGTCCTCCGAAATTTGTCAATATTCTGGCTAAGGCAGCACACACCTGAGCTGCTTTATCGCACTTTATTTCAAGGTGTTCCTTGTAGCTGAGCCTAGCGTCAATCATCACACCTAAGTATCCGATAAACGGTTTCGACGTTATATTTTGATCGCCTACCCTGAGATGGTGATTGTTTCCCTTTTCTTGCGGCTGCTTACTAGTACTGCTTCTGTTTTGTGATCGGCGAGCTCTAACCCGACTGTTGGCATCCAGCGTCTCACTTTTCTGATACATTCGTTCCCTAAGTCCTCTACTTCTTCCAGGTGTTTCGCTGCTACTACGATTGCAATATCATCAGCGAAGCCTATGATGTTTGCCTCATTGGGAATTTCTAGCCTCAGAACTCCATCATACATAAGGTTCCACAGAATAGGACCTAGCACCGATCCTTGTGGTACTCCGCAAGATATGTGGTACTGCACTACCCCGTCGTCGGTATCGTAGAAAAGATACCGTTTCTCCAAATAGCTTTCAATTATTTTGCTAAGGAATCCTGGCACCATCTTTTCTCTAAGTGAGTGTACAATTTGTCCCCAGTTTGCAGGTTTGAACGCATTCGTATAGCATCGATTGTAGAACGGGCTTGCCTGAATCCGTACTGTTCGCCTGAAAGCCCCCCGGCTTCATTTATTGCCACCTCGAGTCTGTTGGCTATAATTTTCTCCAGTATCTTGCCCATTGTATCTAATAGGCAAATCGGGCGGCATGACGACGGCTCATCTGGTTGTTTTTTCCCTTGAGGTTTATTTGGGTTATATGTATGTAGCATCAGAGCTATCGATTAACCCAGCTATCGGGCGCGGTCCTTTGGCCTGAACGGAATCTGGTCCTTGCTCACAACCTCCAGGTTAGCACCTTCCCAGAAGTTGTCCGCCGCAACAGTAGTCCTAAGGAAGGATTTAACGCTAGCGTCGAAGTCCAATCAGTTTATAATACCGATGGAACCAGCCCCTATCAATGAAACCGGGAAGTTTCTTCTCCGGCCTCTATTTGCACATGAAAAGAAGGCTCAGATTAGTTTTGTGCGAGAAAAACTACTACCAACGATATAATACAATTCAATTTATTTAAGTTTTCTCCACAAACAATTCAATTATTAAGAGGTTCAGTATGTTGTTCGCGCGGTGGTTGTCAGCAAAGTGAGTGTAGGTGACCAATGAATCGCCTGATAGGCTGTACCAACAAGCAGTGGAGCTAGCGGGATCCCAATCGAGTGATAACACCGTTTGGCGTTAGATGTTGCACTTGTTGTAGATGAGGATGAAAGAAAAATTGTAAAACGAGCCTCGAGGGTTCAGCCGGTGTAAAATCATTCTTAAACATTCCGCCGCCGCTGAATAAGCTTCAGGATATCGGTAGGAGAGCCAGCTTCGTGATAGGTCTCTTGAAAATACCACCCTTGGTGCGAACAGATACAACACGTACGTGCCCATCCTTGCCTGCATACACCTCGTCGACACACCCCAAAGCCCATTGTGACGGGGGTAAGTTGGATTCTTTGACAACAACGATGTCGCCAACCTTGAAGTCTCGTAGAGAATGTTGCCACTTTGGCCGCTGTTGTAGGGAAGTTAAATAGTCAAGGTGCCACCTACGCCAAAAACCTTGAATCATATTCTGCACCAGTTCCCATCGTCCAAGCCGGTTAGGTGCAACTTCCAAAGAGCTCAATTCCGGGAGAGCAGTATACGGTCTACCTATAAGGAAATGAGAAGGTGTGAGTGGGTTAAGATCAGAATCCGAAATTGCACAAAGTGGCCTTGAATTTAATAAGGCTTCAATTTGAGCAAGCAAAGTGCACATTTCTTCGAAGGTCAACAAATTATTGCCGACTACCCGCTTAAGATGTTGCTTAACACATTTCACTCCAGCTTCCCAGAGGCCCCCAAAGTGCGGACTATGGGGCGGTACGAACTCCCACTTAATACCTTCCGTTGTCAAGGTTTCCGCAACCAATGCATTATGTTCTTTAGAACGAACTAAGTGATAGACTTCGGAAAGTTTACGAGCAGCACCCCGAAAATTAGTTCCATTGTCCGAGTAGAGGACACTGCATTTTCCTCGCCGTGCTATGAATCTCCTTAAAGCAGCTAAGAACGCATCGGTGGATAGATCACTGACTACTTCCAAATGCATTGCCTTAGTTGTCATGCACACGAATATCACAAAGTAGCCTTTCGTCAACTTTGATCTCCTAAGCCGTGAAGATCGCAACAAAATTGGGCCCGCATAATCGCAACCGGTGTGGGCAAAGGCAAATGATGGAGATAGGCGGGAAGATGGCAGATTACCCATGAGTTGGACGGATGTTTCTTGACGCAATCGAAAGCATTTAATACAATTATGTACCATACTCCGTATGAGACTTCTGCTGCCGAATATCCAGAATTCTTGCCGGACTAGTGAAAAAAGCTCCGATACTCCAGCATGAAAGAATTTAGCATGTGCATCTAAAAGAATCAATTGAGATAATCGATGATTTTTAGGTAATATAATGGGATGTTTTATGTTATAAGGCACTCCCGAAGCATTAACGATTCTACCCCCGACCCTTAGTAAACCAAACTCGTCGATGAATGGTGAAAGAGAAAGTAACTTCGAATCTTTTGGAATTCGTTGATTCGTTTTTAGCGACTCAATTTCTCGTTGAAAGTCTTCCTGGGCAAATCGAAGGCAGCATCTTTTGGCGACCTGGAGTTCCAAAAATGTCAAATAGCGTAGCCGGCACTTGTTAACACGCTTACAATTCTGCACAAAACGATGGATGAAGGCGACGATGCGAATTAATTTCGGCCATGAAGATATTTTGAGAAGGAGACTTGAAATAAAGTGATCCCCCGGCAATACGGTCAGGATAGTCGCTGACGGCTTCCGCTCTTCCGGTAGATTGTCGCAGTTAAGTTCCACTATTGCTGGCCATGTGCTGTAGTCTCTGGACAACCAGGGAGGACCCTTCCACCATGTTGTTAACTGAACTAGCTCCTTTGGTTCAACACCCCTGGAAGCGCAATCTGCAGGATTTTCCGCAGATAGTACATGATTCCAGGCAGAACGCGGTAAATTTTCTAAAATCTCAGAAGTGCGATTGGCTACAAAAGTGTTCCATCGACGAGGAAGAGAGGAAAGCCATGCAAGAACAATGTTAGAGTCGGTAAAAGCGAACACATTCTCTGGCGCAACATCAAGCGAAGAACGAATAACATTTATAAGGCGGCTAAGAAGTAAGGCACCACATAGCTCCAGTCTAGGAAGGGAAATTTGCTTGATGGGAGCCACCCGAGTCTTCGCGGCTACTATTTGAGTTTCAATTGTTCCTTCTGCTGATAGGCTACGAGCATAAACCACGGCAGAATACGCCTTTTCAGATGCATCCGAGAACCCTATTAAATCAAAATGCTTGGAGCTTAGGGTATATCTCCTCGGAATTCTCAATTGTCCAAAATAAGGAAGCTCCAAACGATACCTGGTCCATTTCATTTCCAATTCAACTGGTAGGGGGTCATTCCAATCAATCTTAATTTCATCCAGCCATAATTCTTGGAAAAGAATCTTTAACAAAATTGTAGAAGGCGTCAAGAAACCCATTGGGTCAAAGATCTTGGAAATTTCGGATAATAAATTTCGCTTAGACGAATGAAATTTGTCTTCCAAGGATAACTGATAGGTGAAACAATCCAAATGTGAATTCCAAACCAATCCTAGGATCTTCTTCCACTGAGCAGGGCTATCCGTCTCCTTCTCAACACTACTAGAAATAGAATGGCAATTCGAAACCCATTTACTAAGCTCTAAGCCTCCACAAGACAATAACTGCTCTAATTGATTCTTTAACTCGGTCAAACCAGAAACCGAATCCGATCCAGCCGCAAAGTCGTCTACATATGAATTATGCAAAATCGCATAAGAGGCTCTGGGGTACTGTGATTCATAATCCTTAGCTAATTGCCTGAGCACCCTTATAGCAAGAAAAGGCGCGGGACCGGTGCCATAAGTGACCGTGTTTAATCGATAATGAACGATTGGTTCATCAGAAGACACTCTCCAAATTATCCGCTGAAAGTCTCGATCCCTCACATCGACCCAAATTTGTCGAAACATTTTCACAATGTCCGCACAGAATACATATCGATATAAGCGGAATTGTATGTACACACTCAACAAGTTTTGCTGCAAGGGAGGCCCAACATGAAGCATATCATTCAGACTAAGCCCATTGCTGTCCTTTTGTGATCCATTGAACACGACTCTCATTTTGTTGGTTATAACTGCATGATGCGGCAGATAAAAAACGCGTCCGACTGTCGGCTCCACTTCATCTTCTGGGATACGTTCCATGTGACCTAGCTCCTCATAGGTTTTCATAAATTGGCAATATTCAGCGCGTAAATTTTCATTACGAGTGAACCGACGTTCCAACGACTGCAGACGAGATAAGGCAATAGAGAGGGAATTTCCAAAACGTACCTCTTCTTGACGAAATGGTAACCGAACTACGTATCTGCTATCTGGAGCCCGGGAAAATGTTTCTGCAAAATGTTCATCAGCGGGGTCCCTAATCAGATGCGGTGTAGAACATGAAAGATTCTCTTCTACTTCCCAAAAAGATTTTAAGAGAACATCAAGATCCGCACTTGTGGTAAGAGCAACGATATTTCGTCTTAATAAGCTGCCAGTAACTACCCATCCAAATACTGTGTTCTGGGCTACTACATTTATGTTGACATCCCTAACTTGCCCTTCACAAAGAACACTCCAAGCCTTATCCGACCCGATTAAAATATCGATAGGGCCAGGCTTGTTGAACCCAGGATCAGCCCACGAAAGTTCGCCTAAGGACGATTTATCCAATTCAAATGCGTGAGTTGGGAGGGGGGAAGTTATGGTTTTTAATACATAGGTCTCAGCGATCATTTGATAATCGCGAACACGAGAAGATAGCGTAAGAGTTACAACCCCCTGGGTGACACCAGCTCCAACAGTGGATATTCCAGAAATGGGCAAACGAGCATGGCGACGAAGCAAGCCTAATCTCTTTACAACGCGATCTGTTACGAACGATACTTGCGATCCGGTATCAAGAAGAGCTCGGCAAGGCAGAAGATTTCCTGAGGCGTCCCTAACATTCACGACGATAGTTGGCAGAATCCCACTCGTTTGATAATAGGGCTTCATGTGATTGCTTATCACTGAGACAGGGACACCTTCTTCCCCGGAAGGATTACCGTGATTTGGTTCAGTATTCTCGCGAACAGGTACATCTAAGTGAACAAGGGTATGATGACGCGACCGACAATGCGAACAACGCGCCCGTAAACGACATTTCGAAGATGGATGCTTCGTTCCCAAGCAATTGTAACAAAGTTTATTATCTCTAGCGAAATTACGACGATGTTGAACGGACATGGATAAGAATTGCGAGCATTGGTAGAGAAGATGGCTTTCTTTGCATTTCGGACAACCCTCTTTAGAAACAACCAAACTTTTAATATTACCGGGGATATGGTTACGCGTAACGCTTTTAGGTGTGCGAGTTTTCGATTCACTAGATTCTAAGGCACTACAACGAGTTTCTAAAAAGTCAACGAGTTTATCAATAGTTGTCTCTTCCGAATGTTTACTTTGTAACGCCCATGACTTTCGCGTATCGACATCAATTTTATTGAGTAAGAGATAAATCATCCACGGATCCCTACTTTCTGCTTTCATAGCAGCTAAACCGCGAATCACTTCATCAGCAGTGTCCACTAACCGACGCAACTGAGCACCATCCGCGATTGTCATTGATGGCAGTTTTAAATAACTTTCGATATAAGCATTTATGATGTACAATGGTCTATTATATCTACGATCTAACCGTTCCCATGCGTGCGAATAGTTACTGTCCGATATGGGCACATGATGCAATAGCTTCGCTGCTTCATCACGTAAAAAGGATTTTAAATACCGAAGCTTCTGTGCACTAGTTAAATTAATTTTGCAATCTATGCTACCAAGAAACATGTCCCGAAAACATGGCCACGCGCGGTAGTCACCAAAAAACGGTTCTATTTTAATAGGCGGTAATTCAATGTCTGAGGACGGTTTGTCAAGCACTCGGCCAGATGCAGAACTATCTAATAATGACGAATGCTGACGCACAGTGTTCTCCGCCCGCGAATTATCAGACGACAGTTGGTTTTCACGGGTAAATCGACGAAACGCTGCTTTCGCGGCAATATATTTTTCCTCAACTACTTCGAAATCTGCCTCGTAATCTCCTTCTTCCTTATCTGGTTCACATTGGTACAGATCCAATTGATTGGAACCAAATTTCTGCCAAACCTCTTCCAAACGCTCCAAGCGGACCTCGACTACTTCCGGAGCCACATCCGAAGGAATATTGAGCGCGAAGTTGTAAGCCCTAGTGATCGCACCTTTTAGATGACTGCGGGATTGTTTTAGTGCTTCCATAACGAAAAAATTCGAATCCAAAACAACTGATTCAGAATTATACTCCAATTCCAACGACGAAATTGTCCAAAACACGTGCACAGCCACGCCACAATCACCACAGTCAGAGAACCGCCAACAACAGCAACCAATCCAGTAACAAAATATAATTAAAAGATTACCTTTCGATTTCTGTGCGTTGGCTGACAACCACCCAAAGTGCAAATCGACAAATCGAAACAATTCAACTGACCCGGCTCGATGGACCAATTTTGTGCGAGAAAAACTACTACCAACGATATAATACAATTCAATTTATTTAAGTTTTCTCCACAAACAATTCAATTATTAAGAGGTTCAGTATGTTGTTCGCGCGGTGGTTGTCAGCAAAGTGAGTGTAGGTGACCAATGAATCGCCTGATAGGCTGTACCAACAAGCAGTGGAGCTAGCGGGATCCCAATCGAGTGATAACACCGTTTGGCGTTAGATGTTGCACTTGTTGTAGATGAGGATGAAAGAAAAATTGTAAAACGAGCCTCGAGGGTTCAGCCGGTGTAAAATCATTCTTAAACAAGTTTTGACTTCGAGGATTTTCTAGTGGTCGTGAGTGAGGTGACCCTCCTCATGGCCCCGATCTATGGGTGCCGCTCCTATGTATGTCTCTTTGAGGTGGGTGTGGTATCAATATGAGATCGAGGCCTTTTGGAGGTCCACGCACTTCTTTTGGATGTGGAAGGTCTCTTTCCAGGACGATTTTCCCACTCTATAGCTTTTGAAGCCGAATTAGCAAATTAGCGAGTTGCATTACATAACTCTAGGTCTTCACCCACAATACCCAGTAACCCTGGTTACTGGCGTGCACGAATACGTGATGCGCCTGCGTACTAACCCACACCCTGCACACTTCAACCACCGGGACGACTACCATGAGGTATTACTTCGCAGAATTGGTTAGCATGTTATGCTCTTCTTTCTCTATTTAGTGGTTCCCCATAGGATACAGCTTTAGCAGTTCTGTGTTGTATGGGGGAACCCGTTTGAGTTTGGGTTTCACTCTTTCTGACTCTTTTGAAACCTCGCAGTTTTTTTACTATTGTCGCTCCGCATCTCATACTGCACTCGATGTTAACATCGGATTTACAGTGTCCTCGGGAGTTAGTACTTCTTAAATTCTTTCCTTTCTTCAGACCAAACAAATAACCCATGTCCGGAAAGAAACTGACATATGTAAGTAGAAATCCACTTCTCTTTAATTGTGTTCCATCCATTTATGGATATCGGGTATAAATCGATACGTCAATTTTCTCATAGTAGATCCATCTTTACTGCTTTTCTGCTTTTCTTCCAGTTGGATATCTTCGGCTGAAGCTCCGACACTGTTCGACATGCACAGCAAACCCTCAGTCGGTTGACGGAGCTTATCTTTTTTGCATTTCTTGCCTGGGTTCTCCGATGTTCGTCATTATTCTGGATAAGGCAGCACTCACCTTTGTAGCTTTGTCGCACGTTCTTTCAAAGTGTTCTGCATCGATTATCATACCTGATTGTGATTGTTTCTCTTTCCTTGCGACCCGACAAGCTCAGAATGTACATTAGTTCGCCTTTAAGTTTGTCTATGGACGTTCTGTTAAGTATAGAGAGTCTTTCTCTGGCCGCGCAAGACGAATGTCGAATGCTTTACAATGCTCTGTGTTTTTTGGCTATTACACCTTTCAAATCATTGATGTCTTAAGGGTCGTTCGGAAAACTTGAAGCCATTAAAGTCTTTAAATTCGTCATGTGAAGTCACTGAATCTCTGGATTCCATTAAAGTATCGAAGGTTTTTGTTACTCGGAACCCCCTGAGTCTTGGAACGTTTTGAAGTCACTGAAGAATGGGGGCACAGTTTTCTTCTCATAACGGCTTCGCTTAGTTGGTGCTGCGTCCGTCAATGTTTTGAGTGTTGTACTGATGGGGGAATTCAGTATTCAGTTCTGCAACATTCGTGGGTTAAGGAAGAATTTCTTTGCCACGTATGCCCATCTTTCTCGCTATAAACCGGCTGTTTTGGAACTTTGAGAAACACATGTTGATGAAAAGTCCGATCCCTCGGATTTTAGTCTTCCTGGATATAGCTTAGTGCCATTATTCGTTTCTCACCGCGGTCTCGCCATCTATGTCCGTAGTGATATCGCTTACCAGCTGCTACCGCAGTATAGCTAAACATCCACCTCGGAATTTAATCTCTTATGGCTCAAATTCACTCTTCGTAAACACACAATTCTCTACTGTTTTCTTTACAGAAGCCCAAACCTGGACAGAGACGTCACGTTCGACTCGTTTGATGCACTGTCCGACTCCATCCAAAGAATTGTTTCCCTGTTTCCTCGCACTGAAATCGTTATAGCGGGCGATTTCAATGTTCACAATTCTCAGTGGCTTCGACATTCTGGACAGACAACACCCGAAGGAAGGTATGTCAAAATGTTCGCTGAGTTAAATCAATTAACCCAGCTTGTGAATGAGCCATCTCGTATTCCGGATTTTGCCAGTCATACCGCCAACACCCTGGACTTGTTTCTAACCTCTCAACCTGATAAATACACTTTGAATGTATTATCTCCTCTAGGCTCGTCTGACCACTGTGTCATATCAGCTAAATTCCCATACTCACTCCACTCAGTTAAAGAAAAAGCTCCTAAAAGAATAATATGGGAATATTAGAAAGCTAATTGGTGCGGCATTAACAACTTCTTTCGGAGCTTTAACTGGTCGTTGTGCTTCCTCGACAACGACGTGGACGCCGCGGCTGATAACATTATCAACACTGGCATAAGCAATTTAATCCCGTATGGGGTAAAAAGTCTAAAGCCGGTGAGTAATGCGTGGTTTGACTGGAGCTGCAAAGAGATTATCAGGTTGAGAGAGATAAGTTTTCGGAATTATAAGGCAAACACAAAATGAGGAAAACCGAAAAAGATATATACAAGCCAGAAATGACTGTAACTCCCACATTCAACGAGCCAAATTTTTACATGACCAAGAACTGAGGCGTAAAATCCTACAATGTCCCAAGGGTAGCAGAAGTTTTTGGTCTTTCGTTAAAAACATCAAAAACTCCGTATCGTCGTCCATACCAACGCTCATTCACAATGACATTCCAGCTGTCAAACCCTTAGACAAGGCCAATCTGCTTGCTGCCCACTTCGCAGCGAACTCGCAGCTTCTGGAGTACGTTAATTCCACCATGGGACAAATTCACTTCCGTAATCGTGCAGTTGCAAGGGTTCTTATAGAACTTGACATACATAAATCCGCTGGTCCAGATGGTATTATCCAAATAATTCTGAAGAGATGTTCTTCTACGCTGGCAAAACCACTGCGTAAGCTTTTTCACCTTTCCTACTCTTCTGTTCTCTACCCGAGTAGGTGGAAAACAGCATTTGTCCAGCCCAATCCCAAAAAAGGCGAATCTTCTCCCTCCAACTACCGACCCATTGCACTAACGGTCCCTTCTTTTCAAGGTCATGGAAATGCTGATAAATCGACAGCTAATGAAGTATCTCGAGTCGCAGAAACTCCTCAATGACCGGAAGTATGGTTTCCGCAGCAACAGATCCACTGGTGATTTGATGGTATATCTCACCTAGAAGTGGAATCATTCGCTCCACCAGGCGGGTGAGAGCAAAGTAGTTGCACTTGATATTTCGAAAGCATTTGACAGAGTTTGGCACGAAGCTCTTTTGTCGAAAATGCGTGCATTCGGGATCGACGACTCTCGTCTTCTATGGATTAGAAACTACCTTTCGAATCGTTCAATTCAAGTTGTCTTGGACGGATTCAAGTCTGACACTCACTTTGTAAATTCTGGTGTTCCCCAGGGCTCCGTTTTGTCTCCGACACTCTTTCTCATTTTCATATATGATCTCTTGTCTGTTACTTCTAATCCAATCCACTCCTTCGCTGACGACAGTACCCTCAGCTTTTCATATTCGTTCACTTCTTTACGACCCTGCACTTCGGCTGTAAATAGTGAGCGGCAGCGTATGTTAAGCTCATTAAATTCCGATATCGACAGCATCATCCAATGGGGTAAAAACAATAGAGTGGAATTGAATGCTTCCAAAACACAATGCTGTCTTCTGTCGCTAAAGCGTAACATTGACCCAATGCCATTATCCATGAATGGCACTTGTATCTCGGAAACCGAAAAGCTCTCTATCCTGGGTATGTGCATCAGTGACATCCTTTGTTGGAATGATCACATATTTAGTGTCGCCAAGAATGCCGCGAAATGCCTAGGTTTCCTATACAGATGCAAGAAATTCTTCACACCCACCGATCTGGCTACAATTTACAAGACGTACATTCGTCCTAAGTTGGAGTTCAACGCTCATGTCTGGTCTGGCGCATCTAAGACCACTTTGCACCTACTAGATAGAATATAAAAACGCGCGATAAAACTGATAGGTGACCCCAGCATTACCAAAACACTAGACTCGCTGGAACATCGTAGGAATGTATCCTGCCTTTCATTGTTTTATCGTTACTTTCATCGTTGCATTCCGCCCCTTCAAAACTTCTCCCGCGATACACGTCTCTCCGGGAATGCTCATGAATTCTCTCTGAAGCCCGTTTTCGGTCGTACTGTCAAATATACAAATTCTTTCCTCAACCGAACCACACGAATGTGGAACGCGCTACCTCTTTCGGTCTTCCCCCCTCAATACAATATACAGACATGTAAGACCAATGTCAATAGGCAGCTCCTCTCCCTCTCCCTGTTACCTTCTGCTCGCACAACGTCTTTCGTTATAAGGCCTTTGCCTTGAGTGTGACTCTAAAAAAAAAAAACAAAACGAATTTCATTGGATTGTATCCCCTAAGATATAGTTCATCCCTCAACATTAATCGCTACCTACATACCTACCTATGTGTCAAAGGAAGACGATCAATTCACTCGCACTCGAATTCCTACTCTCAATCGAACACTTGTTCGCCAACAAAATCCAAATCATCAAATCCTTCGACAATGAAGCTTCATTTCTATCTTGAAACTTTTAATCAAAATCTAATTCTAATATTCCCGTGTTTACCTCTTTATACGTTTTCCAGAAACCACTATGTATTGGCGTCCCAAAGTCGACCTAAAACCAACGTCTTGCCATCAGTTTTGACTCGAAGCTTAACGGGCTGAGTATTGAAAAAAAACCAAAAAAAAAAAAGTAAAGGAACAACATCATCAAAAGAAGGAGTAAAATCGAGTTAACTAGTTGGCCCCAATCAGCACACTCACGTAAAAATGTTGATAAAAGAGTATCGGATACCACTGCCCCTAACGGTCGAGGAGTACCGCATAGCTCAACTCTATATGATAGCTGTAAGTAGTAAGATAAGATCTTCATCTAAATTGTTTTGTTTCTATTTTTTATTTTTATTTTATAGAAAAAAAGTCGAGAAGAGAGTCACGGCGAAGGCAGTGGCGTAGAAATCCTCATCAACGAACCCTACCAAGACGGCCCGGGTGGTATTGGACAGTATACAAAGAAGATCTATCACGTTGGCAGTCATCTGCCTGGTTGGATTAAAAGTACGAAACTTCGTTCGGTTCACTCCAGATGAGGGAATTAACAACTTGTTTTTGTGTACAGGTCTTCTGCCAAAGAGTGCGCTTACAGTAGAGGAGGAAGCATGGAATGCCTATCCATTTACCAAGACGCGCTACACTTGCCCGTTCGTCGAGAAATTCTCATTAGACATAGAAACCTATTACTTTCCGGATAATGGCCACCAAGAAAATGTGTTCAAGTTAAGTGGCAGCGAACTCCGTAGCCGGATTGTTGGTACGTACTAATGCCAAGTTAATGTTTATTATTTCTGCATTCAAGATTCGAGAATTCCGAGAAAGGTGTTGTGTCTTATGTGATGGTTGGGATAGGTGGTGATAAGGGTATTCAAGGGTGTTACCCGACTACAGGCTTATGTAGATCAAGTACAACGGCTGGCCATGTAGACAGTATCATTCGTAATTGTAGCCGGATTTGGTGTGTAATCAATAATTTCCTTTCGTAGAATACTTACTTACTTATCAGGCCAGCGATCCATGGAGGATCTGAGCCTGAGCTATAGCTGCCTTCCATCCTTGACGGTCCCGGGCACGCTGCTTCCAGTTATCAAGACCAAGATGACTTACATCCGCGATTACTTGGTCTTTATACCGGAGATTCGGTCTTCCTCTTTTTCTCGAACCAGGAAGCTCGGGGTCGAAGACCCTCTTAGCTGGAGCGTTGATGTCACCTTCCTCACAGACAGGACCAAATATCCGGCGCAGAATTTTTCTCTGGAAAGAACCCAAAATCAGCTCCGCTGACCTGCTTATCATCGAGCTTTCGGCTCCGTACAGCAAGACTGGTAGTATGAGCGTTTTTGTACAGCATGACTTTGGTCTTTCGGGTGAGGACTTTTGACCCCAGTTGTTTGGACAAGCCGAAGTAGCAGCGGTTGCCAAGGGCGATTCTATGCCGGATCTCCACTGTGGTGTCATTTGTGGAACTTACGTTTGCCCCGAGGTAGACAAACTCCTTAACTACCTCGAAATTGTAGCTGTCAATTGTTATATTTTGTCCCAGGTGGTGAGCGACGGATTGGTTTTTGCTTGACAGCATGTATTTCGTTTTGTCCTCATTGATCTTAAGACCAACTCGTTTCGCCTGTTCTTCAATCGCCGTGAATGCTTCCACAATGCCACGGCGAGAACACGCGATGATGTCGATATCATCCGCGTATCCTAGCAACTGGATGGACTTGTAAAAGATAGTGCCTTCCCTGTTGACGCCTGCCCGTTGCACTATCTGCTCCAGCACCAGGTTGAAGAAGTCACATGACAGCGCATCTCCTTGCCGAAATCCGGTGCATGTTTCAAACGGTTGCGAAGTCCTGGAACCGAGTTGCACGGTGCATCGCGTATTTTTTTGCGTGGCGCGAAACAACGATCAGTTTTTCCGGGATCCCGAATTCGGCCATCGCACCAAACAGTCCTTCACGATGAATGCTGTCGTATGGGGCTTTATAATCGATGAAAGGATGATGTGTATCGATTCGTTGGTCGAAGTGTGAACATTTGGTATATAGTCGATTTGCCGGGCCGGAAGCCTCACTGGTAGCTGCCGATTGGTGCGGTGCAAAATGGCTTTAGACGTTCACACAATACGCTGGACAGGATCTTGTATGCGACATTGAGCAGGGATATACCTCTATAGTTTTTGCAAGAGGTAGGATCGCCTTTTTTGTGGATGGGGCAAATTGAGCCGGTATTCCAGTCGTCGGGCATGCTTTCGTCTTCCCAAATTCTGCAGATGATCTGGTGCATGCTCCCTACCAGAACATCGCCGCCAGCCGTGAAGAGCTCTAATGGCAAGTCATCTGAGCCTGCGGCCTTGTTATTCTTCAGCTTCTGAATAGCCGTGCCGACTTCTTCGATGATGGGTGAGAGGACTACTTTAGCGGCTGGAGTTGGGATTTCCTCGGTCCCTACCACTCTCTCTTGGTCATGCTCGTTAAGCAGCTGTTCCACTATTCCCCGCAGGTCGGTAACAAGATTACCCTCGCAGTTTCGAAGAGCCTGGGTGCCCTTTTTGAAGCCTCCTGCAAGGCCTTTGGCTTTCTTGTAAAAGGCTCGTGTTTTATGTTTATCCCTAGACTCCTCGATATCCTTGAGCTGGGAGGCTGTGAAGATTCTTTTCTTTTGTCGCAGTAGTTTTTTATCCTCCCTTCTTCTGGCTCGGTACTCTTCTTGTGCTGGTTACCCTGGTTTTCCTCTGCAGCGCCTTTTGGTACGCCTCGTCGGTTGCTGCCTTTTCCTGCTCACACTTAATGTTTAAGGAGTATTCGACAATACTATCAGCATTGCTATTGACAGTACTCGATATTTGGTGGCTAGAAAGAAACGTTCGGGCTAACGTGTTTGCTCTTTCAAGGTTGGTCGGTCACTGCGTTTGTAGAAGTAGATTTCAAGATTAAGCTCATTGCAGGCTACTAAAATCTAAACATAAACATAACATTCGGCAAATGGGTTAAAAATCGCCATTGTTGATGCACAATGAAAGGGGACTTGAAATAGTGGTATATGTAGACCTTAGGCGACGAGCATTGGTGTTGAGTGAAATCTTTTCCAAAAGGGTAGGAGAGTCAATAGTTCCAGCTTACAATTGGTACACAAAGTGGATGTCAACTATTTCCCGGCGTATTTTCTAGGCTGGAAAGCCGATCAACTGTGGATCTGAAGCTCCTTAAAGCAAAACGCAATAAACTACGTTGCACAACTTCAATTCATACAAAATGGCTAGCGGAGTGTGGAAACCAGACTTGCCTATCGTATTTGAGCAGAGGTCTGATATAAGTGAAGTAGAGGGATTTTTCAACGTACGGATTCGAGAATTCTTTAGACCAAGCGATGAATTTGCCTTGTATTTGATGTGTTTGATGTGGGAGAGAACATTTAACTCACTGTCACATAAGATTCCTTAAGTCCCATAGTTAGTTCTGGGAGCTTTATATGCCGGTGGCATAGTGCGGGCAGAAAGGAAGGAGACATAAATGGGCAAAAGTCTTGAACATACGTACAACACCGACAAGCATCAGTACAAACTTAGAGTCGCCGGTTTGGCAACCGGACACGTCGCTGGCCTTGCCTTACTAAGCTTGCCTTTTAAAAAATCCAAATAAAATGAAATCAAGTGGTTCCAAATCGCTTAATCTTGCAGGCCAATATGCCTCATAGCTGAACCCTATTTTTTTATGGAAATTGGTCAACAATTGATGTAAAAGCCAATCAGTCAAGACAGCACCTGAAGGTTGGTAAAATGGCTTGAGCAACCTAACTGACCGTCGCAATATTGATTTATTTGGGTCATCTTTCAACAGCGATTTGAACTGGTGTGCACAGTCTTTGCCTTCTAAACTTTGATGCATCTCCCACAGAACCCGTAATCTCGCTTCTATACCAAATGGCCTACGGTTGTTTTATTTCGGCTTAAGTGCTCTTCTATAATTTTAATCCGGTCTTCAGTCGAACACGACGCATAAGCTAACGAAATGGCGTACATTTTGATCGGAAGCGATCGAAAAAGTGTGTGGCGCCGTAAAGGACAATAAGAGAGCAACTGGGGCTATGACACAAAGAATTAGGGATGCGAAAGCTCCCTAGTGCTGATTTGTGCCGCATTTGCTGAATGTTGATCACAAGTAAATACGCAAACGATTTTTGTAGCAATCTTTGGACCGATTCAATAGGAATCCGATCCGCCGCTACACGCCAGAAACGAAGCATTAGCCCAAACATTAAAGAAAGGGACGGGACAGATCATTGTTTGGGGCGTACCTATACCCAAGGGTGCGTTGGCAACGGGGAAAATGCGGTATTTAGGGTACGATTTTCTCGACTATCCTTTCCTCTCCTTAGACTTCCATCTGTTTGTTTTTGTGTAACGGCTCGCATCCAGTGAAGAAGTTGCCAGAGCCGGAGATAATTTTTTTCAAAACCTTCCGGACTTTCACATCCGGGAAGGAATATTGATGGGAGAAATGCTAGACTAAGTGTCAAAGGAGCTATCTAGAAAAACAAAACAGGAAACTTACTTAGGTGGCACTACAGTTCAGGGTGAGCCTGGACCTCAACCAACAAGCATTTTCAGCTAGCAGTTGGTTGGTTGAGGTCCTCTTAACCTGTGTGCGCCACCTTAGATGCGGAGGTTCTCTTGAGTCGAACACTCTTCGGGCCGGAGATGTGCTGTTCATTCGCTCTACATGGCCTAGCCATCTTACACGTTGGATCCGTAGACGTCCTACTGGATTGATGTCGCTGTATAGCCTGTACAGTTCGTGGTTCGTGGTTCGTTCGTGGAAACGACCAAATGACTTCATTTATTTTTGGTAAGGTCCAAGCCTCTGCGCCGTTGGGACCGGGATTATGAATGTTTTATAGGGCTCACCTTAGTTTTCTGAGCGGGGGCTCTACTTCTCAAGCCCGAAGAACGAGCAGTTGGCAAGAGTTATTCTGGTTGCCGTTTGTAACCAGTGAGCCAAGGTAGACGAAATCCTTGATTACATCAAAGTTGTAGCTGCCAATAGTGACATTCTGGCCAAGACGTCGGTGTTACCCGTCTGTTTTAGATGAAAGCAGATATTTTGTTTTACCCTTATTAACCTTGAGACCCATCTAAGCCGCTTCTACCTCAATGCTTACCTCAATGTCGTCGATCTTGCACGATCTTTTCAAGCACGATGTTGAAAAAGTTACATGACAGCGCTTCACCTTGCCTAAATCCTTTTTTAAGATCAAAGGTCTCGGTTTGCTCATTACCGACCTTAATGGAGCAGCGAGAATTCTCCATTGTCATCCTGCACAGTCGGACGAGTTTGGCAGGGATGTTAAAACTAGACATGGCTTTCTATAGCTCATCTCTATACACGCTGCCATATGCAGCCTTGAAACCGACGAAGAGGTGGTGAGTGTCGATTTGGTATTCCTGGGTCTTCTCCAAGATCTGCCGTAGCGTAAATACATATTTGGTATATTATGGATTTACCTGGCCTGAAACCACACTGATAAGAGCCCCTTAGGTTATCCACAAACGGTTTCTGGCGTTCACACAATAAGGCAGAGAAGATCTCCTATAGTTGGCGCAGTTATGGGGGTCTCACTTCTTATGGACCGGGCAAACGATGCTGAGATTCCATTCGTCGGATGTGCTTTCCTCCGACCATACCTTGCAAATGAGATGGTGCATGCACCTTACCAGCTCACATCCAGCTGCCTTAGAAGCTCAGCAGACAGGCCGTAGGCGCCCGCAGCTTTATTAGACTTAAGTCTCGATATCGTTATTTTGACTTCGTCTAAGTCGGGTGGACTGAATTCTGTTACATCGTCGTCCATTACGAATGGCTCATTCTGCCTGACAGCGGTATCTTGTCTATCATCGCCGTTCTACAGTCTGCGGAACTGGTTTCTCCAAGCAAGCATCTCTCCATCTCCCCGATCTCACGCTTTCCGTGCTCTCTCTTCTTTCTTCTGAAAAGCGTGTGTTCCTCTCCTCTCCTCTGCTCACAGATTTCGCGAGCAGCTCTTGTCCGTCGTTGCAGCATGGATTTATATGCGTCTTGTTTAGCTGCATGGGCTTGTTCGCATTCTTCATCGAACCAGGGGTTTCTAGGTGGTGGCGGTTTGAAACCCAGCACCTCTAAGACAGCGTCTCTGACGGCGCTCTAGCAATGCCCCCATTCCTGCTCTTTTGTTTGTGCTGCTGCGGGCGGATTTTGAGAGAGCTAGGAGAAGACACGACCGTCTAAGCTTCTAACAATCTCTTGCGATTGCAGCCTTCCGACGTCAAACTTACTTTGTCCTACTCGACTCCTAAGCATTCTTGATATTCTCATTCGTACCTTGGCTACAACAAGGTAGTGGTCCGAGTCGATGTTGGCCCCTCGGAAGGTTCGTACGTCGAGAATACAGGCGGAGTGTCTGGCTTCGATCGCAATGTGATCAATCTGGTTGGTGGTCGATTGATCGAAAGACCGCCAGATACCCGTATGGATATTGAGATGGGGGAATCGCGTGCTTTCTACAAGGAGGCTACGCCCCGTTAAGAATTAAGAAATCGATTAGCCTAAGTCCGTTGACGGATGTGGTGTTATGGAGGCTATGCTTTCCTATGATCGACTCAAATATGTCCTCTTTGCCCAGTTTTGCATTAAAATCTCCTATAACTTTTTTTGTGTCGTAGCTGGGGAGAAGGGAGCGAGCAAACAGAGCAAAGAAGTTCATCGCGTTTAACTTGGCAAACGCCAGTTTCGATCTCTGTCCCTGCTCAATCCAAGTTGACACACAGCCTTCGCGTGGCATCCTCTGGATAGCTATACTGTCACCCGCCAGGTAGTGAACCAATGTGTTCAGCGACCCGACCCCTTGTTCCTGGGGAAAGAGAAACCAGGCCCTCCATGTTGGGGGTTGCGCTTAGGGTTAACATCCCTATCGCGTAAAACAAAAACTTGTTCAGAAAAATCCAATCGCCTCGGATACGGACGGATTACGTGTTGACGACCCCGGCAAACATCGAAAAGGAAACGAATTTCGGAACTGCACCTGGAACGTTAGGTCCCTCAACGGACCAGGTGCAGCCGAAAATCTGGTCAACTCTTTGGACTGCTACAAGGCAGACATTACCGCGCTCCAAGAAATGCGATGGCATGGGCCAGGCAAAAAGCGTATGAAAAACTGTAATATATACTACTTCTTCTTTGATGGCATTACAGCCCATGAAGGACCAGAGCCAAGCTTCTCTCAATCACCCATGTTGTGTTGTGTAGGTGAAAGGGACCTACATTTTAATGCCGATTCCGAACGGCTTGAGTCGAGATACTTTTTCACGGCAAGTATACTACGGGGGGTTTTGCCAGTACCCCGCCGAGGAGGAAAGCCGCGAAATAAACATTCGATGGCGTCGGTGTTATCGGGATCCGAACTAGCTTATCGTGCGTCAGAGTCCAACACACTAACCACTGCGCCACGGCGTCCTCAACATATACTACTGCTACATAGAAAATAAACAACGCTTATTCGGACGCGTATTTGTTGTTCGAGGCAGACTCAGGAAAAAAGTCTTAGGCTTCCAGTATGCAAGCGAACGCCTAATAACTATCCGCATCAAGACCAATCTCGGCAATATAAGCTTATTATGTGTCCACGCCCCCACAGAGGAAAAAGATGACCGACTAAAGACGACTTCTATGATCTCCTAGGCAGAACGTATGCGCAATGCCCCAGCTATGAAACCAAAATCGTTCTAGGAGATTTCAATGCAAAGCTGGGTAAGGAAGCTATCTTTGAATGGGTCATTGGAAAGCACAGCCTACACAACACCACGTCAGAAAACGGGCTAAGGCTAGTGGACTTTATGGCGGGACATACACCTCGACATCCATAAGGGGACCTGGCGGTCTTTCGATCAATCGACAACCAACCAAATTGATCATATTGCGATCAACGGCAGACCCTCCTCCAGCATCCTAGATGTCCGAACCTTTCGAGGAGCCAACATCGACTCGGATCATTACCTTGTTGCAGCCAAGGTACGGATGCGAATTTCTCGGAATCAACGGAGTCGAGTAAGAACACCAAAATTTAACGTCGGAAAGCTGCAATCGCAGGAGACCGTCAGGACCTTCGCCGTTCAAGTCTCCCTCAAGCTCTCTCAAGTCCCGTTGCAATCTGCAGAAACCATAGAACAGCAATGGAGTCGTTGTCAGAACGCCATTAGAGGGGCCGCCTCAGATGTACTCGGTTTTGAGCCACCACCGTCGAGAAACCCCTGATTTGATGATGAGTGCAGACAGGCCCATGTAGAGAAACAGAATGCACACATGGCCCCATTGCATCGACAGACGAGAGCTGCCCGTGAGCTCTATGAACAGAAAAGGAGGGAGGAGCATGCGCTTCTGAGAAGGAAAAAGAAGGAGCACGAGAAGCGCGAGATCGAGGAGATGGAGACATGTTACGGCAGGAACGACGTACGAAAATTTTACCGGAAAGTAAAACGAACATGCCACGGTTATAAAGCCAGAGCAGAAGCCTGCAGGGATGAGCGCGGACAACAAGTAGTGGAGTCACAGTCGATGCTGAGATTGTGGAAGCATCACTTCTGCAGACTGTATAACGGTCCATTTGCAATGGACGAAGACGAAGGAGAATCCCGTCCACCCGACCTAGACGATGTTAAGATAGCGATATCGAAACTTAAGTCTCATAAAGCTGCTGGAGCAGACGGACTCCCCGCGGAACTGTTTTAAGCAGTTGGCGATGTGCTGGTCAGGAACATGCACCAACTCATCTGCAAGATATGGTCGGAAGAACGCATGCTCGATGAATGGAATCTCAGTATCGCTTGTCCGGTCCATAAGAAAGGAGAATCCTATGACTGCGCCAATTGCCAATTGTCCGGTCCATAAGAAAGGAGCCCCTATGACTGCGCCAATTGCAAAGGGATAAGCCTCCTGAACATCGCGTACAAGATCCTCTCTGCCGTACTGTGTAAGTACCTGAAACCGTTCGTGAACAATCTGATAGGTTCCTACCAGTGTGGTTTCAGGCCAGGAAAATCCACGATAGACCAAATATGTACACTAGTCTTTTTGTCGACTTTTAAGCCGCGTATGACAGTGTTTATAGAGACGAGCTATACAGAGCCATGTCATGTTTTAACATTCCTGCCAAACTCGAAAGACTGTGCAGGATGACTATGGAGAACTCTCGCTTCTCCATTTAGGTCGGATGTGAACTAACCGTCCCCTTTAATGTTAAAAAAGCTTTTAGACAGGGTGACGATCTGTCATGCGATTTCTTTAACGTCATACTTGAAAAGATCGTGCGGGACTCTGCGGCCAATACAAGAGGTACGATCTACTTCAAGTCCACACAATTGCTTGCCTACGCAGATGACATTGTCGTTATTGGACGGACAAAGCGTTTTCACGGTGTTTCTCCTCAGCGGGGTTCTGACAAAACCCCCTGTAGTAAAATTATCATGAAAAGCTTCTCGAAATTCGCCGTTCGGAACCGGCAATTAACTGTAGGTCCCTTTCACCTATGGGAAAATTAAATCACACACAACACGGGTGATTGAGAGAAGCTCGGCTCAGGTCCAATATACAATACAATATACATACATACAAAGCAAGACGTCAATGAGGCGTTCGCGAGCATTGATGCAGAAGCGGCTGGAGTGGGTCTAAGGGTAAATGGGGACAAGACCAAATATATGCTGTTATCCAAGAAAGACGCGCAACACCGACGTCTTGGTCAGAACGTCACCTTCGGCAGCTTTATTTTTGAAGTAGTCAAGGACTCCGTCTACCTTGGCTCGATAGTGACAAGCAGCAACGACACCAGCGCTGAGATAAAACGCAGAATAACTCTTGCCAACCGCTGCTTCTTCGGGCTCAAGAGGCAATTGAGTGGTAGAGCCCTCTCTCGAAAAACTAGGGTATCCCTCTACAAAACCTTAATCATCCCGGTCCTTCTCTACAGCGCTGAGACTTGGACGTTATCAAAAGCGGATGAAGAGGCTCTTGGACATTCCAAAAGGGAAAATTCTGCGTGCAATCTTTGGTCCCGTTTGTGTAAACGGAGAGTGGAGGAGGAGATTCTAGCAAGAACTGTACGGGCTGTACAGCGACATCGGCCTAGTTAGACGTCTTCGGATCCAACGTCTAAGATGGCTAGGCCATGTAGAGCGAATGGACATCAACGCTCCGTCCCGAAGAGTCTTCGACTCCAACCCCGATGGACGACGCAGCAGAGGACGACCGCATTTAAGGTGGCGCGCACAGGTGGAAAGGGACTTCAACCAACTGGGCGTGTGGCACTAGAAGCGGCTGGCCAAAGATCGGGCCGGCTGGAAGGGCTTGTTGGTTGAGGCCATGGTTCACCCCGAACTGTAGCGCCATCAAAATAAGTAACTAAGCTGGGACATTGGGCATAGGTTCTTCTCTTTGTCGATCGTCCTTTTCTTCGGTTGGGGCGTGAGCGCATATTAAGCTAATGTTTCCAAATTTAGCTTTGATGTGAATTGTTATGTGGCGTTCGCTTATATCTCGGAAGCTTAAGACGTTTTGTCGGAGACTTCCTCTAATAACGAATCCGCACCCGAATAAGCGCTGTTTGTTCTCCTTGTAGCAGTTCCCGTAGTAGATGTCACAGTTTTTCATCCGTCTTTTGCCGGGTCCATCCCATCGCACTTCTTGAAGGGCGGTTATACATATCTGCTTTATAGCAGTTAAGGGTTTGCTCCAATTGATCGCCTGCACCCGGCCTGTTAAGCGACCTCACATTCCAGGTGCAGACTCTCAAGTCCGTTAGTCGTTTGCAGGGGTCGTCAGCATTATATCCGTCCGTATCCGAGGTTGCTTCTGAACAAGTAGATTTTTACGTGATAGGGGTGTTACCCCTAAGCACAACCCCCAACCTGGTGGGCCAGGTTCCTCTTTCGCCAGGAATAAGGGGTTGAGTTGCTGCAGACATTGGTTCACTACCTGGCGGGTGCCAGGGTAGCTATCTAGGAGGGGCCACGCGGAGGCTGTGTGTCAACTTGGATTGAGGAGGGACAGAGATCGAAGGTGGCGTTTGCCATGTTAAACGCGATCAACTTCTTTGCTCTGTTTGCTCGCTACTAACCATCCCTCGCCTATTTACAGATTTCATTGATATCGTCAAGGATCAACTATATGGTAACGATTATGTCAAAGAAGAAGATCCGAAGCTCTACATATCGGAGAAAACTAATCGCGGTCCTCTTAACGATGACTGGTTAGAGGAATACTGGCAAGAGGTAAAATCATACCTATCTACAACCAATAGATCATCGTAAAGAGTCGTATTTTGATTTAGGTAAAAGGCAAGAAACAACCAACGGCACGCAACATGTCACTAATGTGTGCTTATAAGATTTGCCGGGTCGAGTTCCGTTACTGGGGCATGCAAACCAAGCTTGAAAAGTTCATCCATGATGTTGGTAAGTACCATTAATTGAGTCCTACATACATATGGATCTATTTTTAAAACGTACATAAATCGTTGTTGTAGCCCTTAGGAAGACAATGGTAAGAGCCCACCGACAAGCCTGGGCCTGGCAAGATGAATGGTACGGTCTAACAATCGAGGACATTCGCGAAATCGAACGTCAAACCCAATTGGCATTGGCCAAAAAAATGGGCGCCGGTGAAAGTGGTGAAGAGGATGACGGTAGTACAATCAATGATCATATACAATGTAACTGCAAACTAAACTACAATGTAATATTTCACATTTAGATCAAAGTCTGTCGGAACAATCGCCGCCGCAAAAAATAAAGAGTCTGCCCCCGCCAATAGTCAAAGAACAACCACCTAGCGCCGAGGCTAGTTCCGAAGAAGAGGACGATGACAATGATGACGACGACAACGACGACAATAATAAGATAGAAGACACATCCTCGCATGATCGTTCCCAAAGCATACAATTATCAAAATCCAAATGCGGTTCGAAGGGTGCCCTGCACTCACCCGTTGGTTCTGCGCACAGCTTTGACTTGCAGGTGGGCATGACTAACTTTACCCGAACCAACTGATCGTCTTCTTCCTCTTTTTATTCTCATTTATTATAATTTTAATTTCGACAGTATTTCATTTTATTTTTTTATTTTCTTTTAACTTAATTTGGCATAACATTACCCTATACCCAATTTAGACGTATACATGTGTACATGCATAATAGATATTGTATCTGGGTGGTTATAGCAAGATAATGTTCAATCGAATTCGCAATCTTGGTGTGGATCGTATTTAGTTTTTTTGTTTTTTTTTTTTTTTTTTTTTTTTTTTTTTTTTTTTCTTATTTTTCAAATATACTTTTGCAAAATGTTATGAAAAAAAAAAATGTATTTCATTCTCAAAACAAAAAATTCTTTTCTTTTCGATTTTCTTTTCATTTCATTTCATTTCTTGGGTTCTTGCATTGCGTTGAACACTTCCTTTATTTGAAATGAAAAATTGTTTTTTCAAAAATATTGTAATTTCTTGAAACAGCAGCATGCAAAAGCTGTCCAACCGAAGAACGTAAGTATAGCGTAAGTGTTGTGTCTCTGTGACCTATGTCTGCTGTGTTGTATGTTGGAGCGGGTAGATGGCCGTGTGTGGTATTTTGTTATGGGAATAATCACGACCATCTTCTCGGGTTCCGATCGAGCTATGAATGATTATAAAAACAAAATAAGAATGATTCTAAGCATGTTAAACGCGCTTGAGCTTTAGAATACGATCTAGTTTAGTAATGCACTTTAAATCGCCTGCATTGATGCGATCTATTGATGATATCGGAATCGATTAGTCAAGCACTAATTGCTAATTGGTGATGATTTTTATTTTAGGTAGCTAATTGGCGAATGGAACGCCTTGAAGTCGACTCAAAGTCGGGCTCCGAGGAAGAGTTCTTCGATTGTCTAGGTAAGATTGACCCATTCTTCGATATGCAACCATTTTGACCGTCCCTCTCAGATACGAATGAGTCAAACTCCCTGGCTAAGTGGAGTTCATTAGAATTATTGGCGGAGGAGGACGATAGTCCACCGGCTCATGGTGATCAATTGGATGATAGTATATTCAATCAGGCCTTCTTGCAACGCGTCGCATCGGAACGCGGCACAAAACGTCAACTACAACAGTCGGCCAGTTTAGATCGTAATGATCATTCGCCACCAGGATCACCGGGCACACCGTCTTGTTCAACGTCCATTCTGATATTGGTCGTTCATGCCGGTAGCGTGCTAGGTACGTTTATATAAGCTTCCCATTGCTCTGAAAGACGATCTTAAAATCTAATATTTTCTTTTTGTATTTTCTAGACGCTTTTAGTGAGCTGGCAGGAAAAAAATCCGATATCACAACATTCCGTGGCGCATTCGAAGCTATCATGCGACAGCACTATCCCAGCCTCTTGTCACATGTAACCATCAAAATGGTTCCTTGCCCATCGATCTGTACCGATGCGCTGGGCATCCTGTCCAGTCTAAGTCCTTATTCATTCGATGCTTCACCGTCGGTCACTGACATTCCAAATATCGCTGATGTTCCTATTGGTGCGATACCATTGCTGTCGGTTGCATCACCCGAATTCCTTGACACCGTGAATAAGACTGTTACCGCCGCCAATCTCGTCTATCACGAATTCTTGAAAAGCGACGAGGGACATGGATTCTCTGGCCAAATTGCTATGCTCGGTGACTCCATGGGCTCGCTATTGGCGTACGAGGCACTGTGCCGGACAAATGGAGCCACTCGCGATGATGACGAACATTTGTTAGACGCAGAAATGGACGCGAAACGTTTACTAGTAGCTCCGTCGCCCAGACGACGTCGATCGTCATCGTCGAGTGATAGTCGCATGCCGAAATTGGATTTTGAAGTGAGTGATTTCTTTATGTTCGGCACGCCGCTCTCAATTGTCCTGGCCTCGAGGAAACTGCATGACTCTAAACATGGTAAGTTGATCAGTTAAACACATTGACTTGATCCCATCTTAATAGCTTTCGTTCAGCTTTAATGCGTCCGAACTGCCTGCAAGTGTACAATATGTTCCATCCTACCGATCCGATAGCCTCACGGCTCGAACCTCTTCTCAGCGCGAGGTTTTCGATTCTGCCGCCTGTGAACGTGCCACGCTACGCCAAATATCCACTGGGCAATGGACAACCTTTGCATTTATGTAAGTAGATTTCAAACACGCACCATTGGTTGTGGGCTAATTTATCGTTTCGTTTCAGTGGAAGTGATTCAATCGCATCCGCAGCAATTTAGTGACAATTTTTCAACCGGACGACGTCTGTCGGATGCTTCCATGCAAAGTACTATATCTGGTTTAATTGAAAATGTCTCGCTTAGTACAATTAGCTCCCGTAAGTTCACACCACGCTAGTGTATGCCAGTTTGCTATTACGACTACCTCATTGCTGCTCTTCTACTTACTCTCTCATGCCCATGCTCCCACACTCTCATTCCTCTCTTTGTTTTTATGATTCTTTATCTACAGTCCAACAAAAATGGTGGGGCACAAAACGCATCGATTACGCTTTGTATTGCCCCGAGGGATTGAGCAACTTTCCCGCTCACGCGCTTCCGCATTTATTTCACGCTAGCTATTGGGAGAGTTCCGATGTGATTGCCTTCATTCTACGACAAATTGGAAAGTTTGAAGGTCTACCAATGGCCAATACCGAGGACAAGGATAATGAAGCATTCCGTCCGGGACAGCCGCGCGAAAAGTGGATCAAGAAACGAACTTCCGTTAAACTCAAGAATGTCGCAGCCAATCATCGAGCAAACGACATTATCGTTCAGGAAGGTCGAGAACAGAGAATCACCGCACGATTCATGTATGGTCCATTGGATATGATCACGTTGGCTGGCGAGAAGGTCGATATTCATATTATGAAAGATCCGCCCGCTGGAGAGTGGACATATCTGTCGACAGAGGTCACGGATAAGAGTGGACGAATAGCGTACTCGATTCCCCACGATAAGACACTAGGCTATGGGATCTATCCGATCAAGATGGTAGTGAGGGGCGATCATACATCGGTAGACTGTTACCTAGCTGTTGTACCGCCACTGACTGAGTGTGTGGTCTTTAGCATTGATGGTTCGTTTACTGCGTCCATGTCGGTGACCGGAAAAGATCCAAAGGTCCGTGCCGGTGCGGTAGATGTTTGCCGACACTGGCAGGAGTTGGGTTATTTGCTGATCTACATAACCGGTCGACCAGATATGCAACAGCAACGAGTTGTGTCGTGGTTAAGTCAACACAACTTCCCGCATGGGCTGGTCTCCTTCGCCGATGGTTTGCTCACCGATCCGCTGGGCCATAAGACATCGTACCTGAATAACCTGGTACAGAATCATGGTATTTCGATTTGTGCTGCTTACGGCAGTAGCAAGGATATCAGTGTTTATACGAACATAGGCCTGCGACCGTGCCAGATCTTCATTGTCGGAAAGGTAGGTGTACATCGCTTCTCTATACGCTCATAGCTGTGATTTGTGTTTCCCTCTTAATATGCAGGTGAGTAAGAAGCTCCAGCCGAACGCTACAGTATTGTCCGAAGGCTATGCCGCCCATTTGAGTGCCCTTATGGCCGTTGGAGGATCACGACCGGCTCAGGGTAATGCCAGAATGGTTATACCACGAGGTTGCTTCAATTTACCGGGACAAGTGGCGAATCCACGACGACGGAGGTACGTATGCACTATGCGAGTATATACTTTGGCTGTAAATCGAGATGTTTTCGTAGAAATTGTTTTCGGTTTGATTTTTTCTTTTTGACAATTTGGTGGCGTGGTTCTTTATAATTTCGATTTTGATATGGTGTGTCGTTGTTTTCTTTTTTTTTTGTAACCGTGAGCACCGATGTTTTCCGAACGTTTTGAAAACGTCCTTAAGGCTGGAAACACACCGGATAAAGCAAAACGTTTTTGATTCGATAGTCAAAAAAACATTTTCTGTTTCAACACACACCAAGCGAAACAAAATGTAACAAAACAAAACGTTTTGCTTTTTTGTTTCGTTTTGGTGTGCGCTGAAATGAAACAAAATGGAACTTGCGACTTGCTTTTTTAGGGTTCCGTACCCATAGGTAAAACGGAACCCTATTACTAAGACTTCGCTGTCCGTCCGTCCGTCTGTCACCAGGCTGTATCTCATGAACCGTGATAGTTAGGGAGTTGTAATTTTCACAGATGATGTATTTCTGTTGCCGCTACCACGACAAAAAAAAGGGGGGCTCCCATACAACAGACATGATTTTCATCCAAAAAATCCCCTTGGTCTCCATACTGAACTAAGGTTAGTCGACAATATCCCACAACCAGTAGCAAACTTCCCAGTTTTGATCTCTTTTGTGTCTTTGATGAATTAATCCTAGCTGCAAACCTTTTTCCCATATTTCCCATTATTGCTATTCACCTTTGCACATCGTTGCTGTCAAGTAAGATAATTGATTTGAATTCAATGGACACTTTGATGATCAACTATCTCATCATGGAGATTTTAGATTATCAAAGTAATATGCCTATAACCTGCCTGCAACCAAGATCTGTCATCATACAAAAAATGTGATTTAATGTGATGACTGATGAGGTAACATACATAGTCTCTTTCATATTTATATATACAGATGGTACGGAACCCTTCGTGGGCGAGTCCGACTCGTACTTGGCCGGTTTTTTTTTAAATCTTGTTCACCATGAGGGGTCGAACTCAGGTGATGAAGTTGTGCCAATATATTGTAACTGTCGCCGATATAACTAAATTATTTCGAAATAAAAATAAATAAAATCAAAACACGGACCACTTTTTTGCGCTTCTTTATTGTTTGACCGATTACAAGCGAAGGTTCTCTCTCTCCTCTTTTTCTTCCACCGGTAGTTCCTTTTGACAGGCGACCGAGAACGCGACCGCGACCTCATTGTGTTCAGGCAGTAACTCGGTAGTACGACATTGTGACAGCTGTGTAGAAATCGGTGGTTGACGACTCGTTGTAAGTACAAGGTGTCTCAAAAGAAAGTAGACATTCTATCGAAAACAATTTTATTTATCATTAAAGTTCACAACTTGGGAATTTAGTTCTTAAAAATAATGCCATCTAAATGTAATTATTCACGTTCACGACAACCATTTAATTGCACAGCTCTGCGCGCTTCCGAATCGAAAGGTCGGAATCACTGCGAACAGACTGATTAACATTCTTTACGTTTTCTTACGTTATCGATGACCTTGACGGTCCAGATTTTGGTTTTTCTAGTGTTGAACCAGTCTCTTCAAACTTTTTTACCCGTTTTTGAATGAGAGGAATGCTTGGCGCATCCTTTAAATGGCGTAAAATTCGAATATTGCAGAATTTTCTACGCGCCACAGTCGCCGAATCACCGTTTTTGTAAAACTCTCGCACGCATAACGCGCAGTCTGCACCGGAGAAACGCTCCATAGCGATTGAATTCCCAAGAGCTAGGCTACCGATTGACGTACCTCCCGCGCTCCTCGGAATCGTTGCGAGCGTGCAATAAGCTAAACAAATGTAAACTTTCTTTTGAGACACCTTGTATATGGACAAAGGTGAAAACAGCTGTTAAAATTTGACATAACAAAGCCACCTCATTGTGGGTGAGATTTTGCCAATCCTAGCGACAGCAATGCCGATCGTGACCGAGGCTTCGACGGAGACAGCGACTGCGACCTCATTGTGTTCAGGCAGTTAAGAGTTACCAAACTCGCTTGACACACCCTACGACCGTGACAGCGACAGCGACATCATTGTGTTTACATTATGGGATTTACGTACATTTAACTTTTGACAGGCGACCGAGAAAGCGACCGCGACCTCATGGCGCGACTGAGTGTTGCTCAGCTGAGATCTGCGCAATGTTTGCACTTGATCCCACCCTAGCCAGCTCGTCCGCCCTCTCGTTTCCAGAGATATTCCTATGACCAGGTGCCCAGCAAAGGGTCACCTCATTTACATTGCATACATATCTCTTCTAACTTCTCCTTGCAGAGTTTGACGAGTTTGGATCTTATCCATGCTGCCTGCAAAGCCTTAATGGCTGCCTGGCTGTCAACATAGATGCTGATCTCTTTTCCTGAGATATTCTCTTTGCTGATCAGGTCCGCCGCCTGCTTGATAGCTAAGACCTCAGCGTGGAAGACACTGCATCCATCATCGAGCCTATAGGAGCGATGCATATCCCGAGACTTAAAGTAGACTCCGGCACCTGTGCCAACATCCATTTTGAATCCGTCGGTGTAGAATGCCAGTTCACTTTCCGTGCGTACCAAATCACCGGTCCATTCCTCCCTGGAGGGAATTCTAATAGAGAATCTCCTCTCCCAGAAAGGAAGTCGGTGACATAGTCCGTTACGGTTCTGAATCTCGAGATGGCCCATCGATCCAAAACTGATGCATGTCCGTGAGGACTCTTTTCCAGAGACCGAATGCCTGTAGTCTTAGCGCAGTTCTGGTTGCGACGCTCTCGCAGTATATGTCCAGGGGTGGGAGGTTCAGCATCACTTCAAGAGCCGCCATTCGTGTGGACTTCATAGATCCCGTCCCCGCCAGACAGCCTGCCCTTTGAATCTTTGACACACTCTGAAGATGAAACTTTTTCTCTTTGAGGCTCCATGTTTTTCCAAAGGCTACCTTGCACGAATATAGTGCCACGTAGGCCTTTTTGATTCTCAATATTTTCTCTCCAACTAAGCTTCGAGTCCAAGATTATGCCAAGATATTTGGCAGATTTTCCATGGATCAGATCTATACCATTCATACGGGGTTAGGTGTATCTTGATACAGATCTTTTCCTTGTAAAGAGTACTACCTCTGTTTTCGCCGGATTTACTCCCAGGCCTCGTCCATTGACCCAGTTATCCACAAACATCAGTGCATAGCTTAGTCTATCGCTGAGGACCTGCGGAAATTTTCCAAAGACTAAAATGGCAATGTCATCGGCGTAGGCCGTGACATTAAAACCCTCTGTCTCTAGAATCTTGACTATTCCGTCGACTACAAGGAGCCATAGGAGGGGTGACAGAACGCCACCTTGTGGTGTACCTTTATTCACTCTCACCCTTCCCTTTGCTCTCCCCATCGCCGTATTTACTATACGAGTACCCAGCATTTGCCCAATCCAACTGCATACTTACTTACTTACTTATCAGGCCAGCGATCCATGGAGGATCTGAGCCTATAGCTGCCTTCCATCCTTGACGGTCCCGGGCACGCTGCTTCCAGTTGTCAAGACCAAGATGTCTTACATCCGCGATTACTTGGTCTTTATACCGGAGGTTCGGTCTTCCTCTTCTTCTCGAACCAGGAGGCAAGCCATTTGAGCCTGCGGCCTTGTTGTTCTGCAGCTTCTGAATAGCTGTGCCGACTTCTTCGATGCTGGGTGGGAGGACTACTTCAGCGGCTGGAGTTAAGATTTCCTCGGTCCCTACCACTCTCTCTTGGTCATGCTCGTTAAGCAGCGGCTGGAAGTGCTGCTTAAATACATCCACTATTCCCTGCGGCTCGGTGACAAGATAACCCTCGAAGAGCCAGGGTGCCCTTTTTGAAGCCTCCTGCAAGGCCTTTGGCTTTCTTGTAAAAGGCTCGTACTTTATGTTTATCCCTAGACTCCTCGATATCCTTGAGCTGGGAGGCTGCGAAGATTCTTTTCTTTTGTCGCAGTAGTTTTTTCTCCTCCCTTCTTCTGGCTCGGTACTCTTCTTGCGCTGCCCTGGTTTTCCTCTGCAGCGCCTTTTGGTACGCCTCGTCGGTTGCTGCCTTTTTCTGCTCACACTCGCAATCATACCACGGGTTTCTTGTCGGGGGTGGTAGGTATTCTAAGGTGGTTTCGGCTACTTCCTGAATGGCTGAGCGGCAATGCAGCCACATGTTATTAGCATTTGTGTTCGACGTAGGCATACCGTAGAGTCCTTCGCTCAGCTGCTCCCTATAGACTCTGGCAACCTCCGGTGTGCTCAGGCGCCCAATGTCGAACCTCCTCCTGATGGGCTGGTGCAGCTTTCTCACATCGGACAGTCGAGCTCTGAATCTTGCTGCTACGAGGAAGTGGTCAGAGTCGACATTTGCCCCTCTGAATGTTCGCACATCCAGGATGTTTGACGAGTGCCTTGCGTCAATGAGCACATGATCGATTTGGTTGGCGGTTCGACCGTCCGGAGATCGCCAGGTTGCTGTGTAGATTCGCTTGCGAGGGAATCTTGTGCTACTTATCACCGCATTACGAGCTGTCGCAAAGTCAGCGAGTCGGAAGCCGTTATATGTTGTTGTATCGTGGAGGCTGTGCTTTCCGATCACTCTGCCAAGGGTGTTTTCCTTACCGATTTTGGCGTTGAAGTCCCGAGCACGATTTTTACATCGTACTCCGGACAAGCTCCGTAGGCGTTGTCCAGGAGGTCATAGAAGTCCTCCTTGAAAGGGGCTTCAGCCTCGTCGGTAGGGGCGTGTGCACATATAAGGCTGATGTTATAAAATCTGCCTCTGATGCGGATCACAGCCAGGCGATCACTTACAGGTTTAAAGTCGATGACCTTCGACCTTAACCGCTTTCCCACGACAAATCCGCATCCCAGTAAGTGCAACCTTTTGTGACAGCTGTAATAAATGTCGCAATTTTTCTTCCTAATCATACCGTTTCCTATCCAGCGTATTTCCTGGACCGCAGTAATATCCGCCTTGCACTGCGTGAGGATTCCTTCTAGTTTATGAGCAGCTCCGGGAGTGTACAGGGTTCTGACATTCCAGGAGCATACTCGCAAATCGTGTTCCTTTTTCGTGCGTTGTCGTCGTCGAGTATCCGTCCGTGTATCCGAGGCATCTTGC
Organism: Eumerus sabulonum; assembly: GCA_951905685.1. Classification (NCBI taxonomy): domain Eukaryota; kingdom Metazoa; phylum Arthropoda; class Insecta; order Diptera; family Syrphidae; genus Eumerus; species Eumerus sabulonum. The sequence goes on along the minus strand of OX645062.1, from coordinate 49,328,826 downwards.
TCATTCATAACTTTTAGGTTTTTTACGTGGGCGGATTGTTAGCCCGCCGCACAACCGCCATTCTGTACGGGGTTTTTTTTCCGCTGCATATGTTTGTTCACTTCCCAACGGTTGTTGAAGAGGCTATCCAGAGGGCGCCGCGAGGAGGCCGTATGTCAACTTGACCCGGGCATTTAAACAGGGATCGTTGCTGGCATCTCGCCAGGTTGAGAGCAATCAACAACTTTACCCTGTATGTCCGAGCCCATGCCCTCTCCTCCAACTGCATACACCCGGGTTTATTTGAGCCATATGAAGGCTGGACACTATTGACTCGGTACTAACGTAATCTTTCATTGTTTATAACGCAGATGAGCCGGATTGAATTCAGTTTTTTGGTTTTATAAAATAAAATATGTTTTAAAAAAAAAAAAAAGGATTCATTTAAAGGTAGCTTACCTAACCAATTCATAATTTTCAGTAAACCTGTGAAGAAAAAAACACGGATGTGTGCAGATTGTTAATGTACTTATCCGTTGACGTTTCACTACCACTATGTGTCCCAGCACACTTTTTTTTTTTAAAGAGGGACAATCACCCCAGTCTGCTAATCGCTAGTCCCAGGCCACCTTAGTGATGACACGAGAGAGCCACTAACCTTAGTTCAGTATGTGACCAAGGGGATTTTTTGGATGAAAATCATGTCTGTTTTTAGTATTTGTCGTGGTAGCGGCAACAGAAATACATCATCCGTGAAAATTTCAACTGTCTAACTATCACGGTTCATGAGATACAGCCTGGTGACAGACGGACGGACGGACAGCGGAGGCTTAGTATTAGGGTTCCGTTTTACCTTTGAGTACGGAACCCTAAAAACACGTTTTGTTTTATCCGGTGTGTTTTCAGCCTAAAACCGTTATGTTTTCTTCATTTTTTTCTCGATTTTCACTGAAAAAAAAAGCCAAACAAACAACTTTAGCGTGTGTTTTCCAATTTGATGTTGTAAATTTTATTTTGTTTTTGTTTTTTTTTGTTTTTCTTTTCTTTTTCCGTTCTTTTATGCTTTGATCACCCGTTTTTAGGTTGCATGAGACGGAGGCTTAGAGCCTTACTAAAACCGAAAACTAAAAAAATAAAACACGAATGCAAAGAAACCCTTGACGTTTTCGATGAAACAAAAACGAAAATAAACCAAACAAAAAACACAAAAAAAAAAACATTTTCTTGCAGCAAAGAGAAAGCTCTATCGTCACCGAGTCGTAGTGGGTACCTTAAGCGTAAAGCGTATTTTAGTAACGCCTAAAACCATAACAAACTTATTTTCGAATAAGTGAAATATATAATTGGAAAAATAGATTTAAATAAAAAAGACAAACAAACAAAAAAGATAAATGAGTTTACAGATTCAGTGGATGGAGATAATCTCATGTGAACACGTGGACCTGAGTTGGGAAGCCAAACAAACGAGGGAAACTATTATTTATAGAGATTAAACGAACAAAAAGAAACAAAGCGTAACTAATCGTTAATTGTCACGCGGTAAGTACGAGCTTTTCTTACATTCCTTGTTCTTTTGTTTTATTCTTTTTTAAGTCGTTTGTGTGAGTATGGAGATTTGTTGGTTCCAATGAAGTGATAGAATAGACTCGAGCTTTAATGACTCGATTTTTTGTAGTATAGAATGAACTACCTGAAGCCTGAGAAGAAATCTTGATTCCTTAGTCGCTAATCTTGAATCTTTTAACAGAAACTTACTTACCTAGGTGGCGCTAGGTAAACCTGGGCCTCAACCAACAAGCGTCTCCGGCTGGCACGGTCTTTGGCCAGCTGTTTCCAGAGCCGCACGCTCAGTTTGTTAAGGTACCCTTCCACCTGCGTGCGCCACCGTTAATGCGGCCGTCCTCTGCCGCGCCTCCCTTTCGGGGTGGACTCGAACACTCTTCGGGTCGGAGCTGTATTTTCCATGCGCTCTACAATGCATCGGTGTTGACCGTCTCTTTTAGATCAAAGCAGATATTGGTTTTACGCTCATTAATCTTGAGACCCATCTTTGCCGCTTCTACCTCAATGCTTACAAAGACCTCATTGACGTCTCGCTGTGTCCGTCCAATCACGTCAATGTCGTCGCGTAGACTTGAAATAAATCGTACCACTTGTGTTGCCCAGTGACTCTTGTACGATCTTTTCAAGCACGAGGTTGAAAAAGTTGCATGGCAGCGCGTCACCTTGCCTAAATCCTTTTTTAACATCAAAGGTCTCGGTTCGCTCATTACCGACCTTAATGAGCAGCGAGAATTCTCCATTGTGATCCTGCACAGTTGGACGAGTTTGGCAGGGATGTTAAAACTAGACATGGCTTTGTATAGTTCATATCTATACACGCTGTCATATGCAGCTTTGAAATCGACGAAAATCTCCAAGATCTGCCGTAGCGTAAATACATATTTGGTCTATTGTGGATTTACCTGGCCTGAAACCACACTGATAAGAGCCGATCAGGTTATCCACAAACGGTTTCAGGCGTTCACACAATACGGCAGAGAAGATCTTATATGCGATGTTAAGGAGATTTATTCCCCTATAGTTGGCGCAGTTATAGGAGTCTCCTTTCTTATGGACCGGGCAAACGATGCTGAGATTCCATTCGTCGGGCATGCTTTCCTCCGACCATACCTTGCAAATGAGATGGTGCATGCACCTTACCAGCTCATCTCCAGCCGCCTTAAAGTAGAAACACAATGTGGCGTGCGCGCGCGCGTGCTTTTGACAGCATGAGTAGGAACAACGATATCTTATGAAGCAACACATAATGTTACCTCAACTTTTGCTCGACCTCATATCGTAAATATCGTAAAGTCGAGCAAAGCGCCGGAGTAGAGCTACTCTCTACTCAAGGCGTGCGTTTGACAGATGTATTTCATTGTGTTGTTCGATTGTCGCAGAATAGTGTAACGTGTTCTATCATGTAGTGTTCCGAGTTGTTCGCTTTCAACATGCATACATTTTCGTAGCTTATTATTAGATTTTTTGGATGCAAACTAATCATGATGGGTGTTACAGAACTAAATGCATATTTTTTTATAAACATATACCTTTATTTGAGCTGAAATTTTCTTATATTTATGTTTCAATTAAATCATATAAATAGACAAGAACACAAATCTACTCTTCTTTCTGCACTAAATTCATATGTGTACATTTTGAGGAAACAGAACATAGTATTGTCATATTCCTAAGCTCTCTACGCGCAGCTGACTTGAAGCCAGATTGTGTGTTGCGAATTGTGGTTGCGTGCGTCTGACACATTATCCCGTAAATCGGTACAAAGCCGATCAAAAGCACGCGCGCGCGCACGCCACATTGTGTTTCTACCATTAAGAAGCTCAGCAGACAGGCCGTCTGCGCCCGCGGTTTTATTAGACTTAAGTCTTGATATCGCTATTTTGACTTCGTCTAGGTCGGGTGGACTGAATTCTGTTACATCGTCGTCCATTACGAATGGCTCGTTCTGCCTCACAGCGGTATCTTGTCTATCATCGTCGATATATAGTCTGCAGAAGTGGTCTTTCCAAATCCTCAGCATCGACTGCGATTCCACTACCAGTTATCCATTTTCATCCCTGCAGGCCGCCGCTCTGGCTATGCAGCCATGGCATGCTCGTTTTACCTTATTGTAAAACTTACGGGCGTCATTCCTGCGGAAGCATCTCTCCATCTCCTCGATCTCACGCTTTCCGTGCTCTCTTCTTTCTTCTGAGAAGCATGTGCTCCTCTCTTCTCTTCTGCTCATAGATTTCGCGAGCAGCTCTCGTCCGTCGTTGCAGCATGGCTTTATATGCCTCTTGTTTTGCTGCATGGGCTTGCTCGCATTGTTCATCGAACCAGGGGTTTCTAGGTGGTGGCGGTTTGAAACCCAGGACTTCTGAGGCAGCGTCTCTGACGGCGCTCTGGCAATGCGCCCATTCCTGCTCTTTTGTTTGTACTGCTGTAGGCGGATTTTGAGAGAGATTGGAGGAAACACGATCGGCAAAGATTCTGGCAGTCTCTTGCGATTGTAGCTTTCCGACGTCAAACTTACGTAGTCCTACTCGACTCCTAAGCATTCTTGATATCCTCATTCGTACCTTGGCTACAACAAGGTAGTGGTCCGAGTCGATGTTGGCCCCTCGGAAGGTTCGTACGTCGAGAATACAGGAGGAGTGTCTGGCGTCGATGGCAATGTGATCAATCTGGTTGGTGGTCGATTGATCACAAGACCGCCAGGTACCCTTGTGGATGTTGAGATGGGGGAATCGCGTGCTTGCTACAAAGAGGTTACACCCCGCTAGGAAATCGATTAGCCTAAGTCCGTTGTCTGATGTGGTGTTATGGAGGCTATGCTTTCCTATGATCGACTCAAATATGTCCTCTTTGTCCAGTCTTGCACTGAAATCTCCTAGGTCTATTTTTGTGTCGTAGCTGGGACATTGGGCATAGGTTCTGTTTAGGAGATCGTAGAATTCTTCTTTGAGTCGATCGTCCTTCTCTTCCGTTGGGGCGTGAGCCCATATTAAGGTAATGTTTCCAAATTTAGCTTTGATGCGGATTGTTATGAGGCGTTCGCTTATATCTCGAAAGCTTAAGACTTTTTGTCGGAGTATTCCTCGAGTAACGAATCCGTACCCCGAATAGGCGCTGTTTGTTCTCCTTGTAGCAGTTCCCGTAGTAGATGTCGCAGTTTTTCATCCGTTTTTTGCCTGGTCCATCCCATCGCACTTCTTGGTGTGCGGTTATATCTGCTTTATAGCAGTTGAGGGTTTGCTCCAATTGATCGCCTGCACCCGGTCTGTTAAGGGACCTCACATTCCAGGTGCAGACTCTCAAGTCCGTTAGTCGTTTGCAGGGGTCGTCAGCTTTGTATCCGTCCGTATCCGAGGCTTGTTGTCGTTTCGGAACAAGTAGGTTTTTACGTGATAGGGAGGTTACCCCTAAGCACGACCCCCAACCTGGAGGGCCAGGTTCCTCTTTCCCCAGGAACAAGGGGCTGGGTCGCTGCACTCATTGGTTCACTACCTGGCGGGTGCCAGGGTAGCTATCCAGGGGGGGCCACGCGGAGGCTGTGTGTCAACTTGGATTGAGCATGTTAAACGCGATCAACTTCTTTGCTCTGTTTGCTCACTCCCTCCCCCCTCCTTTTAACAGAAATATGTATGTATGTATATTGGCGTTACAGTCCATGAAGGACCTGAGCCGAGCTTCTCTCAATCATCCATGTTGTGTGTGATTTCATTTTCCGAACGGCGAATTTCGAGAAGCTTTTCATGACAATTTTACTACAGTTTTGCGAATTTCAAAATTTGGCATATTTGCACGTTTCAAGGTCAGCAGAATCCAGTCCCAAGGTTTTTATAGAGATGTCGGTGGGTGTTTTATATGTGCATATGTGCGGTCGGAATTTTGTTCTCGATTATCCTGAAAACCAAAGATGGTATTGACATGGGACTGATTTCATTCTACGCGTAATTACGTAACTTAGAACTGACTAAGTTTTCAGCAAAATCGGTCCAGCCGTTTTTAGTTATAAATTAAACCAGGCGGGAATAAATTCCCCAAAACAAAGTGAACCTCAAGCTTCACGAACTAAAATGGTGTGACAACTTTTGGCGCTAAAGTATGAAAATTGTGGAAATGTTTTTTCATAGATTATTGCTGCGATTTCAGTGAAATAATATTATAATATTTGTAGAAAATCATTTTATTTGAATTGTTTTTTGACGTGATAAAGTCTTATAAATCGATGAATACCGGCTGCACTTACGAAAAAGTATGACTCATTGTCACGTTCCGCCTGAGCTGAGCGTGCAAGCGAGAGCACAGAACAAACGATAGAGAGGCATCTATTTTGCCTATGGGATAGAATTTTGTTGGCATACTTGAGGGCATGAAAAAAATTTGCGATGACGTAGGCATACTTTTAGGAGTAATCAGTAATCCAGGTGATACATTTGTACATCCACGCATACACCCTAATTCTGTTTTCACACGACAAATACGATTCTGAACAATTCGTGTGAAAAAGTCTGGAGTTTGTGTGTTGGATATACATACATATGTACATGTGTATGTATGTGCCCATTTCCAGATCGAAAAAAATGCTCACAGCCAATTACTCATGAACGCGTGCGTTTAATAATTGCTCGCTGGGTAGCGCACACTCACGAGCAGCTCATGACGGTTTGCGTTTCCTTACCAAACCACAACACTGTCCGAGCAATCTCATACGTATCGACTGTCGTCCGATCACCATAATCAACCAGCGTCGGGTGCGGTTAGTATTTAGATGGTGGACCACTTGGGAACACCGCGTGTTGTTATTGTATTTTTCTTCAACGTCGGTTTTCCATAAACCGGCTTTACGGACAACCAAAACATTGTTTTATTGCATACTATTCAGTCTTTCGAGTTCAGCCCGCTTTAGTAAGAACTCTGGTTTGGAGTTGATTCCCAACGACCTTTCGGATGGAAAACTTGGATCGAAGAGGATTCCGTCTATTTTCTTGACCCTCGAACACGCAACGTAGGCCAACCCGGCACAAAATTCACTTATTCCTAAGTCCACAACTGCTTTATCCAATGTAATTCCTTGCGACCTGTGAATACTAATGCCGTCAGACAGCGATAACGGGAATTGCTTCCTCGTGCCATTGACTGATCCTTTTTTGAATGACTTTACGACCTGCGTTATAGGAATAGCGCCTGAAGCGAAAGTCGGTCCCGTATAAGTTCAAACTTGACCATGATGCAGATAGGAGCTTCGCTTGGTATGGAGTTCTCGACTCAGTTTTCGGTCGGACCGTAAATAATGTCAATGACTGTGCCCATCGAGCCATTGCACAGTCCGCAAGAGGTCCACAGGTTCTGGCGTAACATCACTTTAGCGCCAACGCAGAGTAACAGTTCTGCGCTCAGTCCTTGAGCTTCGTCATCTTACGCTTGAGCGGCTGTTGCATTATTGTTTGAGGCATTTATTCGAGTCACTGGACATCCAAGCGATCGTAAGGCGTTCTTATTATAAGCTTTAATGTTTTTGTTGGTCGCCATCAATCGTGTCGCGCCCTTGGAATCTCGGGTCGATCCTGGATTATTGTCGACAAAGCGTTGTGACCAGAATTCATAGTGCGAGACGTTGTTCTCGCCTAGGGCTTAAGCATGAAATGCTTCTCGAAATTGTTTCTGTTCAGCGCCAGTCTGTCGCATGATCTGCTTGACAATAAACGTCTTCCGTATCTGCATATAAGCTGCTTTGCCTCGCAGGCAAAACTCATCCGACATTTTAGGTACGCCATACAGAGGCTATCTATCAATATCACCTTGATATTACTGAAATGCTCCTGAAACTCTCTTTGGGTCTTTCCAGTTCCGGAGTGCAGAGCTTGGCCACCGATATTGTTTGCAGCCACGCAGGTTGGAGCCATTAGCTGGACGTGCTCCAAGCCGAAACTTTTAACAACTTCTTTGATGACTAACGACTTGCTGGTTCCAGCAGCACCCATGACTATTGCCATTTTGTCCGTCGTTTCTCCGTTTGTCGCTCTTGTGATGAAGTCTATCACGGCTTGTTGCTCGATGTTCAATGTAGGAATCCATTGCCGCATCAATGAACTTGAGCTCGTTTTCTACTCGACAAATACCAGTCATGCTGCCGATCAACATCTCGGAATCCAAGTTCTGCGGGTGTTTGATTCGGAAGCGCTGCGGCAACAGCCATCCAATCGTGTGGCTCATGTATGGGAGTTTCTGGCTCGTCATTCTCTTCGACAACGTCCGGCATATCTATGTTTAACGCCCCAACAGCGACGCCATGAGTCTTGTATGACTCTTCCCATGTTGCGTGCTTCAGCAAAGTTGTCATATCGACTCTCCATGGAGTGTGACCTACCAATTGTTGTTTTTAGTAGATTTCGTCGGTTTCACGGGATTTACCTTTCACGACTTTAGGAATGACTTGAACAACTCTTTCTTTTCTAGCAAGATGCGCCTTGTAAACGGGAACTGTCATCACTAGGCGTGCAGCGGCCCTCGACGTGGAAGGAAGATTCACCGATTAAAAACTTGGTTTTCCACCAGCAACAGTGTATTTTCGGGCAAAGTCCATGAATGTCAAGTCGTTCAAATTTGCTGCTCTGTACGCATATGCTTGAATTATTCGCGGAGCATCAGAACTGCCGTTTTCATCATCTTTCATGCCTGGTCTCTTTATCAAAACACTTTCCTGCGTGGAGATGTACAGCTTCACAAACTGACGGGTGGCTTTCATCAAAGGTTCTACACGTAGAAGCCTGGACACATCACACCCAGATATATCTCTGCTGCCAGTAACCTTCATGAGGAACTTCGTCACAGTTCTTTGTCTTGACTCAGTACCGATACTACTCTCTAGAAGGGCCCTCAGCGTCTGTTTGAAATTTCCAGACTTTGGTTCATCTTTTGAGGCGTACTTAGTGATGTAAGATGTCACTGCATATTCAGAAGCGATAATGGAGATGTCTGTGTTTGCTCGCCACGTGAATGAAACAAAATTGTTGAATGGGTTGAGTAGTCCATCGTTTCGAGCAGGTGTATAACAGAAAACTCCTCGTTCGTCTTTCGCAAGCCTCGATTCAATGAGTAGTGGTTTTGGAAATCCAAACCGGCATTGCTCATGTCCATTGATTGTTCGCAGACAGTACGACTTCGAGCAAACCGTATGTCTTTGAAATCTGTTCACACCTTTGTGAACAGAGGTCTGTTGCTCTCATTCTACTGGGGTGCAGGTCTGATCTTGCCGAATGATTGGGGTTAATCGCTGACACCAGGTTGTCGTAATAATGTTTGGCATTTGTCAGCTCTTCAAATTCATTGACTCAAAGTTTCTAACGTCACGAGCTCCAGACAGCCAAAATACGCCATGAACATGTGGGCTTCCTCTATGTTGATACTCGAAACGGTACCAATAGTCTATGATCGGATACTTCTTCTCCAATACTTCCACAAACAGTTCCACTCTCTTGCCAAAATAACTGTCTGCAACTGACGGGTTTTTTGAGAGCAATGATTGCATGTCTCTGGCAACCTGAGCTTCAGACTTCCCAGTTGGATCGTATCCAAAATGCTTCGTTAGGCATGGCCACCAGAGATCTGCCGCGCTTAACGTCAAGAAAAATGTTGTAACACCAAGTTGGCTGACTATACTTTCAAGTTATAAACACTTCTGATACCAGTAAGACAATGTGCCTCTGATATTTGAAGCAAAGTAGAGAAAACGGTACATCAGCGCCGGATTCTCTCTGGCTTGTTGTTGTAGATATTCCGGCCATCCATTGAAACTTGTCATGTTGGCGTAGTTTAAGCCCTTGCTAATTGCGTCGTGGCGTTGCATCGTGTTGAAGCAGAAGAATGGAAACCTCGGGTCTTGCGCAAATCTCTTGTCGTGGTAACTCATCAAATACCGAACCCATTCCTGAAATGTGGGTTGATTTTCTCTAGAACGTGTATTATCATTGAAGTCAGCAGCACCAGAAGGGATCAGATGAGGAAAAGCTTTGACGATGTATCCAACAGTCGTGAATTCGTTGACCGGATTTGCTGAATCGATTACTTCACGAACAACTTCGGTTTGTCTCACACCACTTGACACGGGAAGCGCATTAATAACCACATCGTCACTTTCTTCAGCTACATCGGGCATTGAGTCGTTGGCAACACTTCCGTCGACATGTCTAAGTTGATCTTGAACGCTTCCGTCTTCTGCTAGTGCTGCCAAGGCGGACATATTGATTTGCAAGTCAGCATAGCAGCGATTCTGTTGCTTTAGAAACACCAGAATATCGTGTACCACCTGTCGTCTGACCCTGAAGGAAGTCTTTGTAACCTACAACCAACGTGTCCTCTCTTTCTATCTAGATATCTCCAAATTGGTTGTTTCTTAATAACTTGTAGAAGAAAATTTCACTATTCATCAAATATTGCATTAACTGTAGAAGCAAGTGTTCATATGTAGGCTATTGTTGTTCGGGATTGATCTTGATTATTGGAAAACAGTATTTCGAAGTTCGTCGACATAAACATTCTTCTTCTTCTTAACGGGCGCTACAGTTCGGGGTGAACCTGGGCCGTAACCAACATGCCCCTCCAACTAGCACGAATCACGATCTTTTGCTAGCCTTTTCCATTGCCGCGCACCCAATTGGCTGAATTCCCCTTCCACCTGTGTGCGCCATCATAAATGAGGCCGTCCTTGGGGTTGGATTCAAAGACCCGGGCTGGAGCTGTGGTGTCCATTCGCTCTACATGGCCTAGCCATCTTAGGCGTTGAATCCGTAGACGCCTGACTAGACTCATGTCAATGTACAGCACATAAAGTTCGCGGTTGAATCTTTTCATCCATCCCCCGTCTGCGTTTATAGGCCCGAAAATCACGTGCAAAATCTTTCTCTCGAACCGACCAAGGGCCTCCTCATCCGCTTTTGATAGTGTCCATGCTTTTGCGCCTTACAACAGGACCGGAATGATAAGGGTTTTATATAGAGTCAACTTTGTCGTCCGGGAGAGGGCTCTATTTCTCAGTTGCCTCCTGAGCCCAAAGAAGCCGCGATTGGCAAGAGTGATTCTGCATTTGATTTCGGAACTGATGTCGTTGTTCCAGGTCACTGCGGAGCCGAGGTAGACGAAGTCCTTAACTACCTCGAACTTATATCTGCCAATACAAACGTTCTGGCCAAGACTTCGGCGGCGAGCGTCCTTTTTTGATGACAGCATATATTTAATTTTGCCCTCGTTTACCGCCAGACCAACTTTCGCCGCCTAGATCTCAATACTCGCAAACGCCTCATTGACATCTCGCTGTGATCTACCTATTATGTCAATATCTGTGATTTTTGCACAATCATTTCCAATATGATGTTGAAGAAATCACACGACAGCGCATCGCCCTGCCTAAATCCTTTTTTGACATCAAAACTATCGGTAAGGTGTTCACCGATTCGGATGGAGCAGCAAGCATTCTCCAAAGTCACACTGCATAGTCTGATGAGTTTAGCAGGTATGTCGAAGGTAGACATAGCCTTGTATAGCTCGCCCCTAATTACGCTGTCGTATGCGGCTTTGAAGTCGACAAATAGGTGGTGAGTCTCGACTTGAAATTCATTGCTTTTTCCAAGATCTGCGGTAGTGTGAAGATTTGGTCGATGGTGGACCTCCCTGGCCTGAATCCGCACTGATAAGGACCTATGAGCTTATTTACAAAAGGCTTCAGGCGTTCACACAAAACGGCAGAGAAGATTTTGTAGGCGATGTTAAGAAGACTTATTCCTTGTAGTTGGCGCAGTCTCCTTTCTTGTGGATCGGGCATACGATGTTGAGAATCCATTCCTCGGGCATGCTTTCTTCTGACCATATCGTACAGATGAGCTGGTGCATGCTCCTAACCAGGTCATTCCCAGCTGCCTTGAAGAGCGCAGCAGACAGTCCGTCTGCGCCAGCAGCTTTATTCGACTTGAGTTTCGATATGGCAATCTTAACTTCGTCGAGGTCATGGGGACGGAATACTCTGCGGTCTTCGTCGTTAAGAAATGGATCATTCTGCCTGACAGCATCGTATTGACTGAAATCGCCGTTATGCAGTCTGCAGAAGTGATTTTTCCATATTCGGCATATACATAAGACTTATAAAAATGAAGGTTAGGTTAGGTTAGTTGGGTGCCCTATTGACATGATGTCACGGCTCACTTAGACTACTAAGAGTCCATTGAGACTAACCCGAGGGGAACCTGTTAGTTACCCGCTGAGCTGAACCATCCACATTCAATTAAGAACCTTAGCAGTTTGCTCAGCTTAATGTCTCTTGCCTCCTCTAAACCCGAAAAGAAATAGTTCCCGAGATACGTAAGTCTTTTTCGGGCCAGCGCAGGTCATTCACACAGTAGGTGACGAATGGATTCTATTTCCTCCTCATCCCTACAGCTTCTGCAAAAATCGTTGTAGGGCTGTCCTAGTCTAGCTGCATGATATGATATCATGCAGTGCCCAGTGAGGGCACCGACTACTAGTCGTATATTCCCTCTACCAAGATTTAGCAGACTTTCCGTCCTTTTTTTTGTCATAGACAGGCCATGTTAGCCTTGCCGTAGCGCATGTATCTAATTGACACCATCGCTTATTGGCCTTTCCTAGTAGTTCCACCAATAAAAATGAAAAAATATGAAATTAAATGGGTGTTTTCATTTTTCCCACTGGGAAGTAGTTAGCCTTGAGGGTCGCACCTAGACCACATTTTTCAAGTTTGTCTTAAATCTCATTAATGAATGAAGTAATAGTATTAAAACTTCTCCTTCTTCTTTGATGGCGCTACAGTTCGGGGTGAACCAGAGCCTCAACCAACAAGCCTCTCCAGCCGGCCCGATCTTTGTCCAGCCGCTTCCAGTGCCGCACGCACAGTTGGTTGAGGTCCCTTTCCACCTGTTCGCGCCACCTTAAATGCAGTCGTCCTCTGCTGCGTCGTGCCTCGGGGTCGGAGTCGAAGACTCTTCGGGCCGGAGCGTTTATGTCCATTCGCTCTAAATGGCCTAGCCATCTTAGACGTTGGATCCGAAGACGTCTAACTAGGCCGATGTCGCTGTAAAGCCCGTACAGTTCTTGGTGGAATCTCCTTCTCCACTCTCCGTTTACACAAACGGGACCAAAGATTGCACGCAGAATTTTCCTCTCGAAACGCCCAAGAACCTCTTCATTCGCTTTTGATAACGTCCAAGCCTCAGCGCCGTAGAGGAGGACCGGGATGATTAAGGTTTTGTAGAGGGATACCTTAGTTTTTCGAGAGAGTGGGCTCTACTGCTTAATTGCCTCTTGAGCCTGAAGAAGCGGCGGTTGGCAAGATTTATTCTGCGTTTTATCTCAGCGCTGGTGTCGTTGCTGCTTGTCACTATCGAGGTAGACGAAGTCCTTGACTTCTTCAAAAATATAGCTGTCGAAGGTGACGTTCTGACCAAGACGTCGGTGTTGCGCGTCTTTCTTGGATAACAGCATATATTTGGTCTTGTCCGCATTTACCCTTAGACTCACTTTAGCCGCTTCTGCTTCAATGCTTGCGAACGCCTCATTGACGTCTCGCTTTGTCCGTCCAATAACGTCAATGTCATCTGCGAAGGCAAGCAATTGTGTGGACTTGAAGTAGACCGTAACTCTTGTATTGGTCGCAGAGTCCCGCACGCTATTTTCAAGCATAATGACCAAGAAATCACATGACAGTGCCCCTGTCTTAAACCTTTTTTAACGTCGAAGGGGTCGATTAGTTCACCTCCGACCTTAATGGAACAGCGAGAGTTCTCCATAATCATCCTGCACAGTCTGACGAGTTTGGCAGGAATGATAAAACATGACATGGTTCTGTATAGCTCGTCTCTATAAAGACAGTCATACGCGGCTTTAAAGTCGACAAAAGGATTGTGCGTGTCGACCTGGTATTCATCGGACCTCTCCAAGGTCTGCCATAGTGTAAATATTTGGTCTATCGTGGAATTTCCTGGCCTGAAACACTGGTAGGGACCTATCAGATTATCCACGAACGATTTCAGGCACTTACACAGTACGACAGAGAGGATCTTGTACGCGATGATCAGGAGGCTCATCCCTCTGTAATTGGCGCAGCCATAGGGGTCTCATTTATTATGGACCGGGCATGCATTCTTCCGACCATATCTTGCAGATGAGTTGGTGCATGTTCCTGACTAGCTCATCGCCAGCTGCTTTAAACAGTTCGGCGGGGAGTCCGTCTGTTTCAGCAGCTTTATAAGACTTAAGTTTCGACATCGCTATCTTAACATCGTCTAGGTCGGGTGGACGGGATTCTCCTTCGTCTTCGTCCATTGTGAATGGTTCGCTCTGCCTGATGGTGGCATTTTGACTGTCATCGCCGTTATACAGTCTGCAGAAGTGGTCCTTCCACAATTTCAGCATCGACTGCGACTCCACTACTAGTTGTCCGTGCTCATCCCTGCAGGCTTCTGCTCTGGCTTTATAGCCTTGGCATGTTGGTTCTACTTTCTAGTAAAATTTTCGAACGTCGTTCCTGCAGTAACATCTCTCCATCTCCTCGATCTCGCGCTTCTCGTGCTCCTTCTTTTTCTTTCTCAGAAGCGCATGCTCCTCCCTCCTTTTCTGTTCATAGAGCTCGCGGGCAGCTCTCGTCCGTCGATGCAATGTGGCCATGTATGCATTCTGTTTCTCTACATGGGCCTGTCTGCACTCATCATCAAACCAGGGGTTTCTCGACGGTGGTGGCTTGAAACCGAGTACATCTGAGGCGGCCTCTCTAATGGCGTACTGACAACGACTCCATTGCTGTTCTATGGTTTCTGCAGATTACATCGGGACTTGAGAGAGCTTGAGGGGGACTTGATCGGCGAAGGTCCTGGCGGTCTCCTACGATTGCAGCTTTTCGACGTTAAATTTTGGTGTTCTTACTCGAATCCGTTCATTCCGAGAAATTCGCATCCGTTCCTTGGCTGCAACAAGGTAATGATCCGAATCGATGCTGGAGGAGTATCTGCCGTCGGTCGCAATATGATCAATTTGATTGGTTGTCGATTGGTCGAAAGACCGCCAGGTCCCCTTATGGAGGTTGAGGTGTGGGAATCGTGTATGCCCCGCCATAAAGTCCACTAGCCTAAGTCCGTTTTCTGACGTGGTGTTGTGTAGGCTGTGCTTTCCAATGACCCGTTCTAAGATAGCTTTCTTACCCAGCTTCGCACTGAAATCTCCTAGAACGATTTTGGTGTCATAGCTGGGACATTGCGCATAAGTTCTGCCTAGGAGATCACAGAAGTCATCTTTATGTCGGTCACGCCTCTGTGGAGGCGTGGACACATAATAAGCTTATATTGCCGAAATTGGTCTTGATGCGGATAGTTATGAGGCGTTCGCTAACATACTGGCAGTTTAAGACTTTTTTCCTGAGTCTGCCTCGAATAACAAATCCGCATCCGAATAAGCGTTGTTTATTTTCTCTGTAGCAGTTTCCGTAGTATATATCAGAGTTTTTCATACGCTTTTTGGCTGGCGCATCCAATCGCACTTCTTGGAGCGCGGTAATGTCTGCCTTATAGCAGTCCAAAGAGTTGACCAGTTGTTTGGCTGCACCTGGTCTGTTGAGGGACCTAACGTTCCAGGTGCAGATCCGAAATTCGTTTCCTTTTTGACGTTTGCGGTGGTCGTCAACATGTAATCCGTCCGTATCCGAGGCTATTGGTTGTTTCTGAACAAGTTTTTATTTTACGCGAAATGGATGTTAATCCTAAGCGCAACCCTCAACCTGGAGGGCCAGGTTCCTCTTTCCCCAGGAACAAGGGTCGGGTCGCTGCACACATTGGTTCACTACCTAGCGGGTGCCAGTATAACTATCCAGGGGAGGCCACGCGGAGGTTGTGTGTCAACTTGGATTGAGCAGGGACAGAGATCGAAGCCGGCGTTTGCCAAGTTAAACGCGATCAACTTCTTTGCTCTGTTTGCTCCCTCCCTTCTCCCCTAGTATTAAAACGTTAAACTTATTTTTCCATTTCGGCCGAATCCTTTTCGATTTTCTTTTTTAGTATCTATGTTTTAAAATTAATTTACATACAAGTTTCTTGGAAAGTCATTCTGCTCCGTCACTCTTTACTCAGTCGGTCATTAAAGTAAGAACAACAAAATGTTTTGTTTATTTTATTTTGTGTGACCTTAAAAAGATTACCGGCATTCACTGGTAAGATTAGTATCTGTGTGAATGAGTAGATAAATAGACTAGTTCGGTCTAACGCATTTTTTATATGTAAATCATTTTTTTCATCGCTTCCCAATTAATTCCAACAACAGGTACCTGGCTAAGAAGACTGTTTCCTCCTGTTGCTTGTTGGTGTTTCAAACTGCATAACTATTTGAACAAAACATTGAACAATTAATTACAAAACAAAGAAAGCGCTAAAATTTATATTAGACCTATCCAAACGGTTAAAGAAATACATGTATATTGTAAAACATAACTGCATACATGTCATTTGTGCTATAAGCATTTAAAAAAAATCAATTTAAAAATTAAAAAAAAAAAATGTAAACGTTTCTATCACTACAGAAAAACTATATTACAATATTGCGAATAGAAAAACGATATTTTTGAAAAAAAAAAAAAAAAAAACGTACGTACGAACTATAGCAAAAAAAGATAGATTTTAAGATTGGTGTCTATTTGAAAATAATTAATTTATTGTGATTAGAGAACTAAAATTAAAAGTTAATGTTGTTGGTGACAATTTGATTTTAATTTAATTATTCTTTTTTTAGATTTCGATGTCGTACTATTGTCTGCCTATTTAATATAAATGATTAGTGTTATGTTTTCATAGCACTGTGATATAGTAATGAATTTAGTTTCGTACGATTTTAGATTTCAACTGATATTAAACAAATATTATGTCGAATTGCCTTCGTTCTTTTATGTTAGTTAAATTATCAAACATTCCGTTAAAAGTATTAAACATCACAATTTAAAAAATGTAAAGTAGAACAATAAAGTAAACCAAACGTATCTCAGAAAACAATAAACAAATTCGTAAAATCGCATTAAATGTGTATTAAACTAATGGAAGACTAACTCTTAATTCTGTTAAATTTGATAATATACATACACTGGTGGACAAAAGTGTTCGTAATGTGGTGCTACTAACAATAAAAAGCGGAAAAAACGCTTTTAAAAAGTTATTATTTGGAAAACTTTTTTCTTATCTTATAGAGAACGATATGTATATACAACAAATTATATAAAACTTAGAATAAATTCCATAACGAAAACAAACAGTACCAATAAAAGTAATTAAACAAAATTTGGTTGGACAAAAGTATTCGTAATTTCTAAATAGCATACAATATATCCAAACACAATAACGAAATACAATGCTTGAACGAGTATATTTCAAACTTTAAGGTATTTACTGTTATAATTTGATATCAGCTATGATACAGCAAAGTACAATTTACTGATATGAACAGGAATGTACCTACGTAAAAAGAAAAGAAACTACTTCTGAAGGGCAAAAGATAATTTTAAATCTTTTTAAAGTGGTGAATCAAGAAAAAAAAAATTAGTGACATAGTGAAAAAGAGTAACGCAACTGCATATGATATTACAAAACGTTTGAAAAATTCATCGGACTTAAATAAAAGCCTAGGAGTGGTCGTCCGAGTAAACTGACCTTGAGAGATAAGAGGAAAATTCTTTTAATGATAAAGAAGGGACCTAAGACACCGTCCTCCAAAATTGCCTTAGAAATAAAAGAGACCTCCCGAACAGAAGTTGACCCTCGAACAGTCCGAAGAGTACTCAGAAATAAGGGGTGTAGGGCTAGAACTTGCAGAGGGAAGCCTTTTATTACTAAGGTGAACAAAAGGAGGAGACTGGATTTTGCAAAAGAATTCTCGGGCATACCAAAATCATTTTGGGAGAAAGTTTTGTTCTCCGATGAGAGTAAATTTTGTGTTTACCGATCGGATGGGCGAGTTTTGAATTGGAGGAAATCAGGCACCGAATTAGATCAAAAAAATGTTTAATCAACTGTCAAACATGGTGGTGGTGGGGTCATGGTATGGGGATGTAGGGCAGCTTCTGGTGTAGGGACGCTTGTATTCATCGACGAAATCATGAAAAAAGAAGTACCTATACCTTAAGATCTTGATGGAAAATTTAAAGATCAGTGATAATGATTTACATCTGAGCAACGATTTTTACTTTCAGTAAGATAACGACCCAAGGCACACTGCTGAAATGGTTCGATCGTGGATATTATATAACACTCCTCATACCTTGAAAATACCACCCCAATCACCAGATCTCAATCCTATAGAGCATCTATGGGATATGTTGGATAAACGGGTGCAACAACACAACGTAACGTCTAAACAGCAACTTATAGACTTGCTACAAGAAGAATGGACAAAAATAGGTACTGACTTCACCAAAAAGTTGGTACATTCCTTGTCAAATAGACTGCAAACAAATATACTGTTATTAAGCCAAAAGGCAATTCAACCAACTACTAAATTTTAAGTAATTAAAAGTGTGTTTTGAATTAACATAAAATTACGAATACTTTTGTCCAACCAAATTCTCAATTGTTTAGTTACTTTTATTGCTACTGTTTGTTTTTGTAAAGAATTTTATTTTGAGTTTTATTTAATTTGTTGTATATATCTTTCTCTATAAGATAAAAAAACGTTTTCCAAAAAATAACTTTTTTAACTTGTCTTTTCCTCTTTTTATTGTTAGTAACATCACATTACGAATACTTTTGTCCATCAGAGTACATACATACAGTGGCGTAAACGTAATTAGAATCGGTTGTCACATGACGTTACTGCCTTACGAGTCTTTTGCGTGTGTACCTTAAACTAATCCTAATAATTTTTTTTTTTATAGTTGCGTTGTCAACTTAACGAAGAACACAATTTAAGTGACATGGGGTACCGTTATTATGTTATAAAAAATAACGTTGTGAAAAGTGATCAAAATCGATCGTGCACATACAGTATTGGCAGAAACATATGCAACCAGACTGCATTTCTAAGTCAATAGTTTAGCAAAAATATTTTTTTATTTTGAATCATATGATTTTTGTATGCTAAAAGTTTGTTCTGGATGTGTCCTTTCAAAATATGTAAATAACTAGCTTTTGTCCGCGGCTTCGCTCGCATTAAATTCGGGGTAACACGGTTCCCCTTTCCTGATTTAGAACACAGACAAGAACTCGGAACAGAATGTTATTTTAATACGCTACCGTAGACGATATTATATGTCTTTCCATTTGGGGATAGAATGTAAAGATTTAGGGCATTGGACACACACGAACATGCTACATACAATTGTCCATGGGAAAAGCACGGCTTTTCTAAGTTCACCCCAGCCACCTTTAATGTTTAACCTTACGCTTTGTTAATGGTCATAGCGAACCTAAGCTTTAGAGGAATTTGCAGCCTTTTAAACTGGAACGGGAGATCTGTGGGAATTATTGGGATTCGTGGGATCATTACATTTTCACCCTTTCCTACGCCGGTTAAGATAGTGGCGCTAATGATATTCCGGCCAAGTTGTGTGACACGAAGTCTCGTCCCATTACATAATCTCGGGGCATCTAAATTTCGTATAAGCACGTCTGGGACGCTTAGAGTAGTCAAATAACAGAGTTTAGGTACCTTATGCACTATAGTGTGAAGCGCGGCCCGATGCCCGCACTTAAGTACAGATAGAGAGCACACAACGTTAGCGCGTTTCAGAAACATATCAGCGCCATCTATCGTAATTCAAGAGTAACACTTATTTATGTTTCGAATGTTGATTGTTTTCTCAAAAGCTGATTGATTTCTGGTTGTTTTAATTAAATTATTTTATTATTCGTTTGTGTCATAGAACCTATACTAATTTTGCGGAGAGTCTCACACAAATTTCCATCCCCTACTTAACGGGGGCTAGAAAGAAACAAAATGTAGCCTACGTCACTCTCCATCCCTTCAACTATCTTCACTTAAAAAATCACGTCAATTCGTTGCTCCGTTTTTCCGTGAAAGACGGACAAACAGACACACACACTTTCACATTTATAATATTAGTATAGATGTATGCATCCTTTAAAAAAAAATTTTCGCTTGCCACACTTAAATACAGACTCACCGAAGAATCCCTGGCCGAAACATACCTATGCAATTTCATATAAAAAGAAACAACTTTCTTAAAATTAAAGCTTTTTAATAGATATTTATTAAAACCCAGATAGGCCTGACGTACTTCTGGAAGGACGAAACGTTTTGCACAATGTTTTGATATTTCGTAACAGTCCCGATATGTTCGCGGAATCCAGAACCACTCGCAACTGTTGCTTACATTCCAGGGAAAGGCTGGGCACTGATTTTCTCTTTAGTTTCCGTTCAACAACTGCACAGTGAACTTCGTTTTTTAAAGTGTATCGGTCATGAGTGAGTATCCAGATTTCATCGTTCATGGGTAAGTGCCATTTTTTTTTTTTTTTTTTTTTCAAACACCATCAATGTTATTTTATTGTTTCAACTCTTTGCTATGGGTTCAGAATGATTTAGATAAAACTTTGCCATGATCATATGTAGGTAGGTAGGTAAGACCGTAGCCTTCCCAGAGATGGGAAGAACACACATAGGCCAGGGAGGCCCGTTGTGTAGCTACGAGGGGCTTAGCCCCCTATTCGTGGAACCATTTTGTGCTTCTTAAGAAATTAAGAAGATCAGATATCAGAACTTCGGTCAGATCGTTAAGGCGCGTGACTGCCAATAAGGCAGTGTCCAGTGATGACACCAATGACTTTGTGGATGTCAGTTCTTTTTAGGGAGATAATACTCCTAGTCCGTTTACTGTTGAGCCGAGGCCAGATTTGCTTGGTGATGACGCAGGTATGTCCCTGTGTCCATCTCAGGTTCGTCTCGGCCCTGGCGAGATTGGTCAGATTATGTTTAATGGTTGTAGGGGTACTCCCTCACAAGCCACGATTGACTGTAGCGTCGTTCCTAGTTTGGCAAGTGTGTCGGCTTTTTCATTACCTGTAATGTCGCTATGTCCCGGTACCCAGATAAGCTGTATGTTGAACTGTTCTGCCATCTCGTTAAGAGATCTGCGACAGCCGAGACTAGATTTTGATGTGTACACATAGGACTCCAACGACTTTAAGGCTGCTTGACTGTCTGTGAGAATGCGAATATCGGTGGTGGATATTACGTTCCACTTCAGCCAAGACAAAGCCTCTTTTATTGCCAACAGTTCCGCCTGGAAAACGCTGCAGTGATTAGATAGTTTTAGAGCTTTGTTTAGCTTAAGTTGTTTGCAGAATACTCCACTACCCACCCCGTCTTTGGTTTTAGACCCGTCAGTATAAAAGTCTACGCAGTTTCTGCGAGGTTGAGTCAGGCGAGTCCAGTTTTGTCTGTCCGGGTAGAACGTTGTAAAGTTTTTTTTCCAAGACTGTAGTGGGTTCTGTGAGGTCTAGGTTTTCTGCTGCCATGATCATAAGCATTACGTTACTTTTTTACGACGATCCTCCTAGAAGGACGTCAGTGAAATCCGCAATCAAAATCATTCTGCCCATATACTCTCCTACGTAAACGCGGTTCTCTTGTAGTTCTTGCTTATTTCGCTGGAAGCTACTGCCTTTAAACCAAATTTTAGATATTTTGGAGGCAAACGATGATGCAATAGGACAAGGAGGAGTTGATATAACTCTATTACCTCCAACTAATTCTACTCAAGATCTTACTGATGAAGATTCCGGTGATGAATAGAACCCCACCATGGATAATTTGCCCAGAAGTCAGCTTCTTGTGCCTGCTATTGTCAATAGTATCCCTTCCATAGATGATAATGGGAGTGAAAATGAAACATTAATCGATGTTCCTCAGCCATCAACCTCTAAACAAAATGTTAAAAAAGGTGGAAACGGGAGACAGTTAAAAACAGTCATACAAGTGGGTGAACAATAAATCACTTCGTGCTGAATTGAACGAATGGCCAACAATGGTTGGTCCCAAACAAAATCTGTCACCAATTGAGTATTTTGAATCGTTTTTGACCAAGAGGCAGTAAATTTGTTTGTTACCCGTACGAATGAGTATGCTCGGCAAAAAAACAGAATAGGTGACATATGTATCTGTTTCTGAGATTGTTTTGTGGGTGTACTACTTGTTAGTGGGTACAACATAGTTCCCCGTAAGAGTATGTATTGGGAACAATCCGAAGATACCCGTAACCCTCTCATAGCTAATGCTATCTCAAGAGATCGATTTCAGTACATTATGAGCAACTTGCACGTGTGCCAAAACGACAACTTAGATACCAACGACCGTTTCGCAAAAGTCAGACCGCTTTTGAATTTGATAAACGAGAGATGTCTGGGTTTCACGCCTCACACTCAAGATCACTCAGTGGACGAGAGTATGGTCCCATATTTTTGACACCATGGAGCCAAACAATTTATAAGGGGAAAGCCAATTAGATACGGCTACAAGTTTTGGTGTGGTGGACCATCGTCAGGCTATTTATCGTGGTTGGAACCTTACCAAGGCGCTGCCATATTACCGGAAAAATACAACTCATCTGGATTAGGGTATGGTGTAGTCATGACATATGCAGATACCTTGAAGGGCGGTTTTCCGTACGGGCTTTACTTCGACAACTTTTTTAATCTGCGATTTACTTCATGAGGAGCGCAAAATTGAGGGTACAGGCACCATTCGGGTCAATCGACTTGATAAAGCTTGTCCTCTTCGCGACACCGATAAAGTGAAGAAGGCAGAAAGAGGAAACAACATAATAATTTTATCTTGGAACGACAATAATGTTGTGACGTTTGGTACAAACTTTGAGAACGTACATCCTATTCATACTGTATCCAGATATTCACAGAAGAAAAAGAAAAAAAATTATATTGATCAACCAGACATTGTATTCAACTACAACAGACGGATGCGAGGCATTGATAGAGCCTATGAAAACATTTCACTCTACAGAGTATCAATCCGAGGAAAAAAATGGTACTTCCCTATCATTGCACACATGATTGACGTGCACGAGCAAAATGCTTGGCAATTGCATAAAAACGACGGAAGGACACTTGATCCCTTAGCTTTCCGTAGAAGAATCGTTACGGCTATTTTGGAGAGTAACAAGAAACTCGTTACTGCGAAAGGTCGTCCATCGAAAATAGAAAAAATTGATAGCCGGTGAGTGAAAATAAAAATGAAGTTTTCGAATTCAAATGATATTTTGTAGACAATTAGTCTTGCTCTAACATTTGCTATTCTGTTTTAGATTTGACAAAATTGAACACTACGTTGGAAACACTGACGTAGATGAAAGAACGGGGAAAAAGAAACAGCTGCACTGCAGATTATGCAAGAAGATAGCTACAACCGTTTGC
The DNA here is from genome assembly GCA_951905685.1 of Eumerus sabulonum. Taxonomy (NCBI): domain Eukaryota; kingdom Metazoa; phylum Arthropoda; class Insecta; order Diptera; family Syrphidae; genus Eumerus; species Eumerus sabulonum. Next base: position 49,305,877 of record OX645062.1, on the reverse strand, counting down.
TTGAAATGTAGCATTCCCCTACATACTTCGTGTTTCCTGCCATCTCACTCCAAATAAATATTCAATAGTTCTACTTACTTACTTACTTACTTATCAGGCCAACGATCCATGGAGGATCTGAGCCTGAGCTATAGCTGCCTTCCATCCTTGACGGTCTCGGGCACGGTGCTTCCAGTTGTCAAGACCAAGATGTCTTACATCCGCGATTACTTGGTATTTATACCGGTCGGTCTACCTCTTCTTCTCGAACCAAGAGGCTCGGAGTCGAAGACCCTCTTAGCTGGAGCGTTGATGTCCATGCGCTCGATGTGGCCGAGCCAGTGTAGTCGACGGATCCTTGCCTTCCGGACTACATCCACATCTTGGTACAGCTCGTAGAGTTCGCGGTTGTGTCTTCTCCACTCACCTTCCTCGCAGACAGGACTAAATATCCGGCGCAGAATTTTTCTTTCTTTCTTTCTGCTTATCGTCCAGCTTTCGGCTCCGTACAGAAAGACTGGCAGATTGAGCGTTTTGTAGCGCATGACTTTGGTCTTTCGAGTGAGGAGTTTTGACCCCCAGTTGTTTGGACAAGCCGAAGTAGCAGCGGTTGCCAAGGGCGATTCTATGCCGGATCTCCACTGTGGCGTCATTTGTGGAATTTACATTTGCCCCGAGGTAGACAAACTCCTTAACTACCTCGAAATTGTAGCTGTCAATTGTTATATGTTGTCCCAGGTGGTGAGCGACGGATTGGTTTTTGCTTGACAGTATGTATTTCGTTTTGTCCTCATTGATCTTATGACCAACTCGTTTCGCCTGTGCTTCGATCGCCGTGAATGCTTCCACAATGCCACGGCGAGAACACGCGATGATGTCGATATCATCCGCGTATCCTTGCAGCTGGATGGACTTGTAAAAGATAGTGCCTTCCCTGTTGACGCCTGCCCGTCGCACTATCTGCTCCAGCACCAGGTGGAAAAGTCACATGACAGCGCATCTCCTTGCCGAAATCCGGTGCATGTTTCGAATGGTTCCGAGGTCCTAGAACCGAGTTGCACGGTGCATCGCTTGTTTTTTTAGCGTCAGAATGTAGATTACATTTTATAAATTATGAAATTCAAGGTATAATTATTATACAGAATTATTACTAGATTTAAGTTTAAAATGTTGGTTGTCTGTAAAGTCAGTTTACGGACGATTATTTTGCGTGATAACGTCATTAGAAAACATTGATGAAAAATGAACAACACGCGGTGTGCCCAAGCGGTCCACCATCTAAGTACTAACCGCAGCCGACGCTGGTTGATTACGGTATTCGGACGACAGCCGATACATATGAGATTGTTCGGACAGTGTTGTGGTTTGTTAAGGAAACGCAAACACTCATGAGCTGCTCGTGAGTGTGCGCTACCCAACGAGCAATTGTTAAGCGCACGCGTTCATAAGTAATAGGCTGTGAGCAGTTTTTTCGATTTGGGCTCATACATACATATGTACATATGTATGTATATATGTATGTATATCCAACATACAGGCTCCAGACTTTTTCACACGATTTCTTCAGAATCGTATTTTTCGTCTAAAAACTGAATTAGGGCCTGTGCATGTATGTATGTATCACCTGGATTACATCGCAAAATTTTTTCGTGCCCCCAAGTATGCAAACAAAATTCTATCCCATAGGCAAAATAGATGCCTCTCTATCGCTTGTTTCGCGCTCTCGCTTGCACGCTCAGCTCAGGCGGAACGTGACAATGAGTCATACTTTTTCGTACGTGCGACCGGTGTTCATCGATTTATAAAGCGCGGTTCACGTTGAAGGATTTGTCGTTGCGATTTGCTTGACGACCAAATAATGCGTAGCGTTCACACCAAACAACTTGTTGACCGACTTCACTTGCGATAGAAATTTCGAAGTATTAACATGGCGGCGCATGCTCTGGTTACAGGGATGATTATTGATGTAATACTCGAAAATGAGGAAAAAAAAAAGCGAATGTGGATTAAACACCATGGGTCGGAAAAGGTAATAATTTCTCATCGGTAACTGTTAAGAGAATTTCATGAAAATTTGCCAGGGGATTTTCGTAATTATTTGCGAATTGATAGTAATGTATGATGAGTTACTGAGAAAAACAATTCCTCATATGAAAAAATCAAACCAAAATTATTTTTCTTTGTTTGAAGTCATATCGTTCATAACGCTCAAAGTTGTTGATTCTCTGAACGCACAAGCAAAAGTGAAAAAATGCTCTGAAGTTGTACGACAACTGTTCACACTTAACGATAAATCGTTCAACCACGGCTGTCAAGCAAAAAGTTGGAAATTTTCAATTTTGTCGTCCAACCACGGTTGTCAAGTAAATCGCTTGATAAATCGTTCAATGTGAACCGCGCTTAAGACGTTATCACTTCAAAAAAACTCGGATTAGTGAAAGGTGCAGACGCAAGAGACTCGTAAGGCAGTAACGTCATGTGATAACCGTTTTTAATTACGTGCACGCCACTGTACATATAATACCATCCAATGAGTAAATGAATGTAATAACAAAAACTTAGAAATTATTTATTGTAAGGATTGTATATTTTTCTACGTTTCTCAACAGAAAAAAATATTTACAAATAAAATAGTGATATTCAACAGAAACATAAAATGAAGTTAATATCACGAAAGCATAAAACAGATATCCCAATATGTATTTACAAAATATAATTTAATTTTCGATTTAGTGAAAAGTACGCGACCGCATACCATACTCATTGTAGTTAGCTTTACAAAACAAGAAGAAAGTTTCCATGTTTGCTAGTAGTGCCTCGAAATTCTTCTAGCACCATCACATCGCCAAATAGTAGTGAGAAATAAAATTCCCAGTCTTTCGTATATCATTTCATTTTCAAGCACCACTCTAATAAGGAAAATATAAAGAAAGCAAACGATTTTAATCCAAAATAACCAACAATATATCCCACCAGTTGCACATCAATTTAAAACGAAAAGCAAAAACACAAAATGGGTTTTAGTACAAACAAAAAATGAGAACAAATAAAATATTTTTTTTACAAAATATTAGAGAAAGAAAATATTTTTTGTAAAAGTTTTTCATAATACTCACACCTTCCCCTCATTCCCTTCAACACACAAAAGGTTTCTTCTAAACGATTTTTTTCTCTCTCTTCGATTCCATGCCATAAAGGGAAGTTGAAATTGGCTTTGCTATCCGGAACAAAAACCCAAACACACCTTAATATATTTTCATTTAGCTTACAATTTAAACAATCTATGTAAACATTTAATATACATTTAGTATACAAACCAATAAATAAATGTGTTGCAAAACGACAATCTACAATGATTGAGCGCTTCAAAAATATTTAACGAATACTTGAATACATTGCGATGGCGAACAAGGATTTTAATTTGAATTGAAATACATTGCAGAAATTGAAATACATTGCAGAAATAAAATGACGTACCTACATAGAGAAAAGATTTGTTAATATGTATACTTGGGGAAGGTAATAAGCAGTTGAACATTTCTACTTTAGATGATAGATATATAAACTTAAACTAGAATCTCAGCATATAGTTACTATATTAACAAAGTTGCATGCATTCAATATACATTTATAACTAAACAAAAAAAAAATGATTCTTAAACATTCATAGGTTCTAGTATGTATCTATTTATCTCTGTAAAGAAGAGAAAAAAAACCAAAACACTCACGCATTTTATTCAAACGACAATAAAGTCGTTTATTGTTACTGAGTGTTATGTAAATTAAATATATAAAAAAAAAAGAACTATTGGATGTACCTATACTGTATTCCTAATAGCGATATCAGTGGATACAAAAAACAGTATATTTATATAAACGTATATTTATGGATACAAATATTTATGTGTAAGTTGTTGTTGTGACTTATGCATATTTAAATATAAAATAAAATGATAGGCAAGAGAAATGCATATTTTAAATGGTAAATAAATGTGAATAAAGCAAATTAGTGTTGAGTTTGGTTTACTTTCCATACTTCACAGTTGAGGGTGCCGTCGAGCAGTGGTAAGTGTGTTGGACTCTGACGCACGATGAGCGAGTTCGGATCCTGGTAACACCAACGTGTGTTACGTTCTCCTCTGGAAAGTGGTGGTCAACGAACTACTGCTGTTGCTGGAGCAGGAAGGATACGCTGTGATCGCCTATGCGGATGACATTGCTATTGCCGTCACAGGAAATTTTCCCAGCACTCTATGCGACCTTATGCAGAGTGCACTACATACAGTAGAAAGCTGGACACGGTACTGTGGACTTGGGGTGAACCCAAAGAAGATCGATCTAGTACTGTTCACTAACAAATATAAAATTCCGCCCCTCAACCCACCGAGGCTGGGTGGAACTCAACTAACAATCAAAGAACAGGCTAAATATCTAGGCCTAGTCCTTGACAGGAGGCTGAATTGGAAACCCAACATTCTTGATCGGGTCAAGAAAGCAACTGTTGCCCTCTACAGCTGTAAGAAAGTAGTGGGCAGGAGGTGGGGTCTCCAACCAAGCATTATGTACTGGCTTTACACAGCAGTCATAAGGCCTATCCTCCTGTATGGCGTCGTAGTCTGGTGGACTGCTCTGGACAAAGCAGTCAATCGAAACCTTCTGGGGAAGGTACAAAGATCGGCCAGCTTATATATAAGCGGAGCGATCAGATCAACCCCCACGGAGGCCTTAAATGTTCTACTACATCTTCCACCATTAAACCTTTTCAGCAAGCAAGTTGCTGCATGCGCGGCCCTAAGGATGAGGAGCATTAGAAAATGGCCCACATCTCGAAAAGGCCACACCTCTATTCTAAAACACTTCAAAGTACCCATGGACACTGACTACATCAACCCGCCGAATGTGTTCACCAGGAACTTCGAAGTTGTCTTTCCATCCAGGGAGGAATGGGCTGAAGGGAAAGTCATACCAAAGGACTCGATCTCCCTCTATACCGATGGCTCTAAGATGGAGTCTGATGTAGGCAGTGGGGTCTACTCCAAGGAACTTAACCTCAACCTATCATTTAGAGTCCCAAATTACTGTAGTGTGTTTCAGGCAGAAATAACTGCGATAACGGAGGCCCTGGCATGGCTCAGGATCAATGTAATATCCACAAAGGATATTATCATTTGCACGGATAGCCAATCTGCGATAAAATCCCTGGCAGCGGTAACTCACAAATCAAAAACATCCATTAACTGTCGCCTATCTCTAGATGAGATGGATGAACAGTTCAACATTAAAATACTGTGGGTTCCCGGGCATAGGGATATTCCAGGAAACTGCGCGGCCGACGAACTCGCAAGGCTAGGGTCAAGCACACTCAGCCTACCTACCCTCGGGTACCTAGAAACCACATGATAAAGCTTCGAACCATAGAGGAGACCAATCTCCAATAGAATGAGAGCAATATCGGCTTTATCACCAAACAATTGTGACCTAAGTTAAACTTAGGACGAACCAGGGACCTGGTGGCAACCAAAAGGGCAACCTTAAGCACTCTAGTGGGTGTCATTACAGGTCACTGCACCATTGGAAAACACGCCGCCAGACTGGGGTTACCCTACAATGACTTCTGTCGCGGCTGCATGGACGAGGAGGAGGAGGAATCAATACACCATCTCCTCTGCTCATGTCCCTCTTTTGCGAATCGCAGGAGGATCTACCTCGGCGCGCCCTTCTTCGACAATCTGAGTGAGCTAGCAAACCAAAAAATAGCTCAACTCCACCGCTTTATTAGAAGCTCCGGTTGGTTCCCGGGTAGCGGATCAGGGTAACCTGATCCAGGTGGTATCACAATGGGCCCGTTTCGGCCTACGTGTGGTTTACGCCTACCACGTCAACCTAACCTAACCTAACACCAACGTCGGCGAATGTATATTTCGCGACGTCCCTCGGCGGGGTACTGGCAACCATTCTGCAAACAACTAAACCTGAGCCAAGCTGTACTACTACCAGATTATTGCAGCGTTTTTCAGGTGGAGTTGTTGGCAATAAAGGAGGCTCTGTCTTGGCTTAAGTGGAACGTAATATCTACTACGGATATCCGAATTCTCACGAACAATGTCGCTGGAGTCTTATGTGTACACCTCAAAAACAAGCCCCGACTGTCGCCTATCGCTTAACGAGATGGCTGAACAGTTTAACATACAACTCCTATGGGCACCAGGACACAGCGATATTTAAGGCATCGAAAAGCCGACACGTTCGCCAGATAAGGAACGACGCAACAATCTATCATGGCATGCGAGGGAATACCTCTTCCAACCATTAAACTCAAACTCTTAAATCTCGCCAGTGTTGAGATGAACCCAGGGGTATACCTGCCTCATCACCAGGCAAATCTGGCCTCGGATCGATAGTCAACGGACTAGGAGAATAATCTCCCTAGAAAAGAACTGAGATCTACAAAATCATTGGTGTCATTACCGGTCACTGTCTCATTGGCAGTAATGCGCAAAAACTAGGGCAAGTTCCGAATGATTTCTGCAGAAGTTACCTAGACGCGCCTGCCCGGCCATCTGCGTAAACAGGAAACGCTACCTAGGATCCTACTACCTAAACGACCAGACAGATGTTCACCAAGTAAGGATAACTACTTACTTACTTAGGTGGCGCTACAGTTCGTGGTGAACCTGGGCCTCAACCAACAAGCGTCTCCAGCTGGCACGGTCTTTAGCCAGCTGTTTCCAGCGCCGCATGCCTAGTTGGCGCCACCGTTGATGCGGCCGTCCTCTGCCGATTCGAAGACTTCGAGTCGGAGCTGTATTTTCCATGCGCTCTACATGGCCCATCCACCTTAGACGCTGTTGTTGTTTTTGTAGACGTCGTACCAGGCCGATGTCGCTGTACAACCCGTACAGTTCTTCATTAAATCTTCTCCTCCATACAAACGGGACCGTAGATAGTGCGCAGAATTTCCCTCTCGAAATGATCAAGGGCATCTTCATCCAAGCCTCCGCGCCGTACAGGAAGACTGGGATGATCAATGTCTTATATAGTGTCACTTTGGTTTTCCGAGAGTGGGTTCTACTTCTCAATTGCCTCTTGAGCCCAGAGAAACAGCGGTTGGCAAGAATGATTCTGGGTTTTATCTCAGCGCTGGTGTTGTTGTCGCGAATTCCTTGACCACTTCAAAGTTATATCCGCCCATCGTGACGTTCTGGCCAATACGTCGGTGTTGCCCGTCTCTTTTAGATGAAATATAATATTTGATATTTGGTTTTACCCTTAATAACGTTGAGACTGATCTTAGCCGCTTCTACCTCAATGCCTACAAACGCCTCATTGACGTCTCGCTGTGTCCGTCCAATCACGTCAATGTCGTCGAGATAAATCGTACCTCTTGTGTTGGCCAGTGACTCTTGCACGATCTTTTCAAGCACGATGTTGAAAAAGTTGCATGACAGCGCGTCACCTTGCCTAAATCCTTTTTTAACATCAAAGGTCTCGGTTTGCTCATTACCGACCTTAATGGAGCAGCGAAAATTCTCCCTTGTCATCCTGCACAGTCGGACGAGTTTGGCAGGGATGTTAAAACTAGACATGGCTTTGTATAGCTGTTCATACTGTCATATGCAGCCTTGAAATCGACGAAGAGGTGGTGAGTGTCGATTTGGTATTCCTGGGTCTTCTCCAAAATCTGCCGTAAATATTTGGTCTATTGTGGATTTACCTGGCCTGAAACCACACTGATAAGAGCCGATCAGGTTATCTACAAACGGTTTCAGGCGTTCACACAATACGGCAGAGAAAGTCTTATATGCGATGTTAAGGAGACGTATTCCCCTATAGTTGGCGCAATTATAGGGGTTTCCTTTCTTATGGACCGGGCAAACGATGCTGAGATTCCATTCGTCGGGCATGCTTTCCTCCGACCATACCTTGCAAATGAGATGGTGCATGCACCTTACCAGCTCATCTCCAGCCGTCTTAAGAAGCTCAGCAGACAGGCCGTCTGCGCCTGCGGTATTATTACGCGATAGGGATGTTAACCCAAAACACAACCCCCAACCTGGAGGGCCAGGTTCCTCTTTCCCCAGGAACAAGGGGTTGGGTCGCTGCACACATTGGTTCACTACCTGGCGGGTGCCAGGGTAGCTATCCAGGGGGGCCACGCGGAGGCTGTGTGTCAACTTGGATTGAACGGGGACAGGGATCGAAGCTAGCGTTTGCCATGTTAATAGCGATCAATTTCTTTGCTCTGTTTGCTCGCTCCTTCCCCCCCTGTCATATGCGGCTTTCAAATCGACGAGAAGCCGCCCTAAAATTCATAGGTCTTCTCCAAAATGCTGGCCTGGAGCCACATTGATAGGAACCTTTCAAATAGTCCACGAATGGTATTCAGGCATTCATATGCATTCACACAACACGGCAGAAAAGATCTTATACGCGAAACTAAGGAAACTTATTCCGCTATAGCTGGCGCAGTTAAAGGGGTCTCTTTTTTTATGGACCGGACAGATGATGCTGAGATTCCATTTATCGGGCATGCTTTCTTCCGCCCATATCTTACAGATGAGCTGGTGCATGTTCCCAACCAACCAACCAACTCAGCAGGCAGGTCGTCTGCACCAGCAGCTTTATTAGACTTCAGTTTTGATGTCGCTATCTTAGCCTCGTCTAAGTCGGGTAGACGGAATTCTCTCTCATCTTCGTATAATGTCGTGTTGCCGGCTCTGCTGTTAAAGTCCCCACAGATAATAACCTTTTCGTTTCTGGGGTTGTCGGTAGAATTCATGTTTGGACTCATCCGGTTTGGTGATATCCGGAGCGTAGACACTGATGAAGTTAATCGGTTTCGACCTTTCTAGCTGGAGTTTTTTGACGTTCACATAGTCAATGTGCTCGATATGATTAAGATTTTTTACTTATTTCTACTCCCAACGCAACTTGCTAGTGTCCTTTTTTGTACCGCTATAAAACAACACGTCAGCCCCATTTGCTCAGAACTATAAGTTCAAGTCCAAGAGCAGTTTATCAAATTTTCCTTTGAATTTTTTCAAGAGTTAATACGCTCAGTTATTACGGGGAGAAGGGAGCGAGCAAACAAAGCAAAGAAGTTGATCGCGTTTAACTTGGCAAATGCCAGCATCGATCTCTGTCCCTGCTCAATCCAAGTTGACTAACAGCCTCCGCGTGGCCTCCCCTGGATAGCTATACTGGCACTCGCCAGGTAGTGAACCAACGTGTGCAGCGACCCAACCCCTTGTTCCTGGGGAAAGAGGAACCTGGCCCTTCAGGTTGGGGGTTGCGCTTAGGGTTAACATCCCTATCGCGTAAAACAAAAACTTGTTCAGAAACAACCAATAGCCTCGGATACGGATGGATTACATGTTGACGACCCCTGCAAACATCCCTCACCAGGTGGAGCCGTAAAACTGGTCAACTCTTTGGACTGCTACAAGGCAGACATTACCGCGCTCCAAAAAGTGCGATGGAATGGGCCAGGCAAAAAGCGGATGAAAAACTGTGATATATACTACGGAAACTGCTACAAAGAAAATAAACAACGCTTATTCGGATGCGAATTTGTTGTTAGAGGCAGACTCAGGAAAAAAGTCTTAAGCTTCCAGTACGTAAGCGAACGCCTCATAACTATCCGCGTCAAGACCAATCTCGGCAATATAAGTTTATTATGTGTCCACGCCCCCACAGAAGAGAAAGATGACCGACATAAAGACGACTTCTATGATCTCCTAGGCAGAACGTATGCGCAATATGCCAGCTATGACACCAAAATCGTTCTAGGAGATTTCAATGCGAAGCTGGGTAAGGAAGCTATCTTTCAACGGGTCATTGGAAAACACAGCCTACACAACACCACGTCAGAAAACGCACTAAGGCTAATGGGGCTAGTGGACTTTATGGCGGGACGTAATCTCGTAGTAACATGTACACGATTCCCACACCTCAACATCCATAAGGGGACCTGGCGATCTCTCGAGCAATCGACAATAATTAAATTGATCACATTGCGATCGACGGCAGACACATCGACTCGGATCATTACCTTGTTGCAGCCAAGGTACGGATCTGGGGGCACGGCAGTGCCCCTGCCAAGTCGAGCAAAAAAGCGGCACGGCCGTACCATCCTTTTCTCGTAACATAATAGGCCATTTTCGACCCCCTATAACTTCGTTGTGGATAGAACTAGAAGCCTGAATTTTCAGTAACCAAGCAAGCATTGCATAGACACGGTATATTTCAAATTTCATTCATCTTGAACCAGTAGTTTAAGAATTATAACTAGTCAAAGTTTCTTAATTTTGTCACTCACTGACTGACTCACTGACTGACTGACCGATCATCAAAAGTCTAAGGCACTTCTAGCAGACGTAGAAGCTTCAAATTTGGAACACAACTAGTGTTAAGTGTATAAACCAAGGAAAAACTTAAATATTTTGCAATTTCGGTTCAGTTTTCTAGATACACCAATTTTAAGTTTTCTAGATACACCAACTGCATAAATAATCCCATAAACGTATATACATACATCAGTGAATGAATCTGTTTGCCTGGATACATATACATAAACAATGGAATAATATGGGTAGGTAGGCTTACTGTGTTCGGTATCGGCGAGTATATACATACATATGTATGTATTTACGCATCAGAAAGATTTGGTCTTACTTCAAGCATATAACCCATCTATACGTGGTGTGATTTGTTCACTAATACACTTGCACGTGCATTGCATGAATTTGAACAGTGTATATCTGGCATAGGCATTGGTATCAGCGAAATTGTGCCTACGCTGAAGAAATACATATGTATGTACATACATAACTGTATGAGGGATACATAGGACGGGTGAGAAATGGGAGATTAGACAAATTTAAAGCAGAAGGTTAACTTTATCACCCAAAATAAATAAATATAAATATAATAAAAAGTAAAAAAAGTAATAAAAAGTTTCTTTGGTTTCTTTATGTGTATGTAGTTTCTACCTTCTAGTAAAAAGAAAGTAACTCAGTTTTAAAGAAGAGATAAAAATAACGATCCTCGATATATTATACATATGTACATATGTAAGTAAAGAAAGAAGTGAGAGCACCGTGGCGCAGTGGGTAGTGTGTTGGCCTCTGACACCGATATGACACGGGATGGAATCCCGACAAAGCCATGTCATCGAACGTGTTTTCACGGTGTTTCTCCTCAGCGGGGTTCTAACAAAATCCTCTGTAGTAAAATTGTCATGAAAAGCTTCTCGAAATTCGCCGTTCGGAACCGGCAATAAACTGTAGGTCCCTTTCACCTATGGGAAAATGAAATCACACACAACATGGGTGATTGAGAGAAGCTCGGCTTAGGTCATTCATGGACTGTAACGCCAACATACATACATACAAACATACATACATCTACAAAAAGGAATGAGATGCCATAAAAAACATAACTTGTAAAAAAACCAAGTCTCGCAACTCAGATCTTCTACCGTAAAAAGTTGTAAGATCAATGTATTACCAAGTCAGTTAATTTATTCAGTCCCTACTTAAGGGACCTTCTGCCTTGATTGATTACGTAATTAGCTAACCTAACAACATCTTATAGTGACCATACCAATATCAAAATCTTTTATGTTTTAAGTAAATAGATTGACTTGGAAATCGCACTAAATAATCTAATTTAATATAATATGTATTACTTGTGAGATATATTGTGTTTTCATGCGATGGCCAGGTCAATCTATTTACTTAAAACATAAAAGATTTTGATATTGGTATGGTCACTATAAGATGTTGTTAGGTTAGCTAATTACGTAATCAATCAAGGCAGAAGGTCCCTTAAGTAGGGACTGAATAAATTAACTGACTTGGTAATACATTGATCTTACAACTTTTTACGGTAGAAGATCTGAGTTGCGAGACTTGGTTTTTTTACAAGTTATGTTTTTCATGGCATGTGAATTTCTCGGAATCAAAGAAGTCGAGTAAGAACACCAAAATTTAACGTCGAAAAGTTGCATTCGCATTCTGCAGAAACCATAGAACAGCAGTGGAGCCGTTGTCAGAACGCCATTAGAGAGGCCGCCTCAGATGTACTCGGTTTCGAGCCACCATCGTCGAGAAACCCCTGGTTTGTTGATAGTGCAGACAGGCCCATGTATCGACGGACGAGAGCTGCCCGCGAGCTCTATGAACAGAAAAGGAGGAAGGAAAAAGAAGGAGCACGAGAAGCGCGAGATCGAGGAGATGGAGAGATGTTGCTGCAGGAACAACGTTCGAAAATTTTACCAGAAAGTAAAACGAACATGCCAAGGCTATGAAGCCAGAGTAGAAGCCTGCAGGGATGAGCACGGACAACTAGTAGTGGAGTCACAGTCGATGCTGAAATTGTGGAAGGACCACTTCTGCAGACTGTATAACGGCGATAATAATCAAAATGCCGCCGTCAGGCAGAGCGAACCATTCACTATGGTTGATGTTATGATAGCGGTATCGAAACATAAGTCTTATAAAGCTGCTGGACCAGACGGACTCCCCGCGGAACTGTTTAAAGCAACTGGCGATGAGCTGGTCAGGAACATGCACCAACTCTTCTGCAAGATATGGTCGGAAGAACGCATGCCCGATGAATGGACTCTCAGTATCGTTTGCCCGGTCCATAAGAAAGAAGACCCATATGACTGCGCCAATTACAGAGGGATAAGCCTCCTGAACATCGCGTACAGGATCCTCTCTGCCGTACTGTGTAAGTGCCAAAAACCGTTCGTGGACAATCTGGTAGGTTCCTACCAGTGTGGTTTCAGGCCAGGAAAATCCGCTATAGACCAAATATTTACACTACGGCAGATCTTGAAGGTCGACACGCACCATCTTTTTGTCGACTTTAAGGCCGCGTATGACAGTGTTTATAAAGACGAGCTATACAGAGCCATGTCATGTTTAACATTCCTGCCAAACTCGTCAGACTGTGCAGGATGACTATGGAGAACTCTCGCTGCTCCACTAAGGTCGGAGGTAAACTAACCGACCCCTTTGATGTTAAAAAAGGTTTTAGACAGGGTGACGCACTGTCATGTGATTTCTTTAACATTATTCTTGAAAAGATCTTGCGGGACTGTGCGGCCAATGCATGAGGTACGGTCTACTTTGCTTGCCTACGCTTGCCTACGCAGACGAAATTGGCGTTATTGGACGGACAATGCGAGACGTCAATGAGGCGTTGGCAAGCATTGAAGCAGAAGCAGCGAAAGTGGGTCTAAGGGTAAATGGGGACAAGACCAAATATATGCTGTCATCTACGAAAGACGCGCAACACCGACGTCTTGGTCAGAATGTCACCTTCGGCAGCTATATTTTGGAAATAGTCAAGGACTTCGTCTACCAGCGCTGAGATAAAACGCAGAATAAATCTACCGCTGCTTCTTCGGGCACAAGAGGCAATTGAGTAGTAGGGCCCTCTCTCGATAAACTAAGGTATCCCTCTACAAAACCTTAATCATCCCGGTCCTCCCCTAAGGCGCTGAGGCTTGGACGTTATCAAAAGCGGATGAAGAGGGTCTTGGGCCTTTCGAGCGGAAAATTCTGTGTGCAATCTTTGGTGCCTTTTGTGTAAACGGAGAGTGGAGAAGGAGATTCAACCAGGAACTGTACGGGCGACATCGGCCTAGTTAGCGACATCGGCCTAGTTAGCGACATCGGCCTAGTTAGCGACATCGGCCTAGTTAGCGACATCGGCCTAGTTAGCGACATCGGCCTAGTTAGCGACATCGGCCTAGTTAGCGACATCGGCCTAGTTAGCGACATCGGCCTAGTTAGCGATATCTGCCTAGTTAGCGACATCGGCCTAGTTAGCGACATCGGCCTAGTTAGCGACATCGGCCTAGTTAGCGACATCGGCCTAGTTAGCGACATCGGCCTAGTTAGCGACATCGGCCTAGTTAGCGACATCGGCCTAGTTAGCGACATCGGCCTAGTTAGCGACATCGGCCTAGTTAGCGACATCGGCCTAGTTAGACGTCTTCGGATCCAACGTCTAAGATGGCTAGGCCATGTAGAGCGAATGGACATCAACGCTCCGGCCCGAAGAGTCTTCGACTCCAACCCCGAGGGGCGACGCAGCAGAGGACGACCGCATTTAAGGTGGCGCGCACAGGTGGAAATGGACCTCAACCAACTGGGCGTGCGGCACTGGAGGCGGCTGGCCAAAGATCGGGCCGGCTAGAGAGGTTTGTTGGTTGAGGCCCTGGTTCACCCCGAACTGTAGCGCCATCAAAGTAAGTAAGTATTACGTTCATTGGAAATGGTTTTTTAATCTCTAAGGACAGTTTACCACAAAAGAGACTCGAGAGCATCCACTTGAAAGAAATGCAAGTGAAAAATTTTCTTGAATGTCATTATCCGATTTTCCTATTGAAATTCAAATCTAGTCTAATAACTAAGAGGCCTTGTCTTGGCTGAAGTGGAACGTAATATCCACCACGGATATTCGCGTTCTCACGGACAGTCAAGCAGCCTTAAAGTCGTTGGAGTCCTATGTGTACACATCCAAATCTAGTCTCGACTGTCGCCTATCTCTTAAAGAGATGGCCGAACAGTTCAACATACAGCTTATCTGGGTACCGGGACACGGCGACATTACAGGAAATGAAAAAGCTGACACACTCGCCAAACAAGGAACGACGCTACAATCAATCGTGGCTTGTGAGGGAGTACCTCTTACAACCATTAAACATAATCTGACCAATCTCGCCAGGGCCGAGACGAACGTGAGATGGACCCAAGGACATACCTGCGTCATCACCAGGCAAATCTGGCCTCGGCTTGACGGTCAACGAACAAGGAGTATAATCTCCCTAAAAAGAACTGACATCTACAAAGTCATCGGTGTCATCACAGGACACTGCCTCATTGGCAGTCACGCACAAAAACTAGGAATAGTTCCGAACGATTTCTGCAGAAGCTGTCAGGACGAGGAGGAGGTCGAATCCATTCACCACCTTCTCTGTGCCTGTCCAGCATTTTGTAATATCAGGAAACGTTACCTAGGCTCTTACTTCCTTAACGGCCTGACAGATGATGCAAAACCCCCTCGTAGCTGCACAACGGGCCTCCCTGGCCTATGTCTCCCTCCGGTGTCCCCCAAGGTAGCCACTTAGGTCCACTTCTTTTCGTTCTTACCATTAACGATATTAAAATGGTGATCAAACATTCCCATGTCTCACTATATGCCGATGATACCAAGTTCTTCAGGAGTATTTCCTCCAGTCAGGACCCTTCCCTAATCCAATTAGATCTCAATATTTTTTCCACCTGGTGTTCCAAAAACTGCTTGGAACTCAACATTCCCAAATGCCAATCTATTACTTTTTCACGTAAACGAATCAAACCCCCTCCCCGTCTCTACTTTCTAAATAATCAGCCCATAGCCACCGTTCAGGCTATCCGGGATCTTGGCATATTATGTGACCAGGAGTTAAGTTTTCGGACACATATCGACGAGATAATCCTTAAAGCTAATTCAGCACTCGGCTTCGTAAAGCGATGGTCTAAAGAATTCTCCAACCCCTACGTTACCCGATCTCTCTACACAACCTTTGTCCGGCCCCTTCTTGAATACGCCTCTCAAGTATGGTCACCTTACCAACAAACCCACATTTCTAGAATCGAGAGCATCCAACGCCGATTCCTACGTTTTGCACTTCGAGGTCCCCCCTGGAATAATCCTTTGCTCTTACCACCCTATCAAGACCGTCTTAAATTAATCAACATGAACACGTTGGAGGAAAGAAGAACTGTATCTGACATTCTCTTCATCCATCGACTCCTTTCAGGTACCATTGATTGCGCGACCCTCTATGACTCTGTCTCTATCAACACTAACCCCCGCAATGTACGTAATCCCCGTCTCTTCTATCTACCCACCCCCCGCACCGCCTATGGCTCCAATGAACCCATTTCTCGTATGCTGGGAAGTGTCAACTCAAATCCTTACTTCGACTTCAACCTCAGCACTCAATGCTTAAAAACTCGTCTTCTTAATCATGCCCCCCTCCCCCACCATCATTAGCTTCTAAGTTAGATTAAGTTAGAATAAGTTAGATTAAGTTGGCTTGAATTAAGCCCAATAAATGGGGGTGTTCGCCCCCACGAAAACTATGTGTATTCTTCTCAATTCTGGGAAGGCTACGATCCTACCTACCTACCTAACTATAGTGGTATAACAACGCATCACTTCGCCGCTCACGAATTCAACGGATTGCCCTGAACAACGCCATTAAAAGTATAATTCAGATAATTAACATCAACTGCAGCATTGTGCACCGATTGCATAAGATTCACAACATCCAACAGAAAGCTTGAACAACCTCTCTACCTGATAAGAGTACAGCATCAGCTTGTATCTCACCGGCACGTGGCTGAGAGTCGTTTTCGTTTATCATGAATTGACCGATGTAGGCAGTTTTCTTAGATTTTTGTTTACATTTTGCTTCTCTCTTTTATAAGAGTGTCAGATGTTAGGCAGAGAAAGAAAACGCGAAGAGACTGGCGATTATAAGGGAAAAAGTGATATAAAGAGCTAGTAGGGTTGCCAAGGTGTCAACTCTATTCCACTTGAAAGCAAAACAGACAATAAAGTTACACAAAAGCAACATTTAACAAAACCGTTGACACCTGCTACTTATATCCACCGACAGATATTTTTGATTTTAGTTAGTTTCTGAGAAACTTTCGAAAAACAATTTTTCAAAAACTCAATTTGTATGGGCTGGCATCTCTACGTGATTTGTATCTACATACATATGTATACCGCTACGAAATTCTCAAAAAGAGTGAGCAGTTTATTACACCCTTCTTGGCCTACTAATACTAAGACTAGCAGTCCACTCGCAGTTTCCCAATCGATTGGAGGTCGTATTTACGCACGAGAGCGTGTATCTTATTTTTCCGCCTTGCAGTTACTATTTTGTGTGCTTTCGAAGGACATCGGAGGAATCATCAAAAGTGAAAGTGTCAATGTCAAGGAAACCCTATGACTTTTGTGGATTTTCCTTGAAAAACATTTGAAAAGGAAATCGCTATATGTACATACGCAACACCGGCATCATCGAGATTTTGAATAGGTAAGGTGTAAAGTGTGCGAATTACAAAACTCTTATTTGTGGATTCGTCATTTAGGTGAAAGAGTGTTTTCCCGTGCGTATGTATTTGTTCTCATGATTAGAAATAGATTCCGTACGTTTTAGGCACGGTACATTGAAGTATGTATTTCGCAAAATAAGAAAATGTTAGATACGCCGTACACCGTGACGTTCACGTGGAAATGTTCCGATTCTCTTTGCTGAGCGACCTATTTCTATTTAGTTGGTGTGTTCCCTTCTGCGCTTGGGTGTGGAATTTGCTTTCGGAATTTATTTTTATTTCTTACCGCTCACGAGTGATAACGTTTTGAAAAATAAATGCCCTTTTCCCTGCATAATGTATTCGAAGTGTATACGAATCCAGTGAATGGGAAAAGTACAAGCTACGTGAGCTCCTTATCTCTCAGTTATGCATTGAAATTATCAGGTGTTTTTGAATCCTTCCTTGTGGAATGTGAACAAGTGTTTCTGGATTTTGTTTTTTTTGGAAATGAATTGTAGAATTCCAGGTCGACACGCACCATCTTTGCGTCGACTTTAAAGCCGCGT
Organism: Eumerus sabulonum; assembly: GCA_951905685.1. Classification (NCBI taxonomy): domain Eukaryota; kingdom Metazoa; phylum Arthropoda; class Insecta; order Diptera; family Syrphidae; genus Eumerus; species Eumerus sabulonum. Next base: position 49,288,221 of record OX645062.1, on the reverse strand, counting down.
ATGACAGAGTTTATAGAGACGAGCTATACAGAGCCAAGTCATGTTTTAACAAACTCGTCAGACTTTGCAGGATGACTATGGAGAACTCTCGCTGCTCCGTTAAGGTCGGTAATGAGCAAACTGAGACCTTTGATGTTAAGAAAGGATTGAGGCAAGATGACGCGCTGTCATGCAATTTTTTCAACATCGTGCTTGAAAAGATCGTACAAGAGTCACTGGCCAACACAAGAGGCACGATTTATTTCAAGTCTACGCAATTGCTTGCGTACGCCGACGATATTGACGTGATTGGACAGACACAGCGAGACGTCAATGAGGCCTTTGTAAGCATTGAGGTAGAAGCGGCTAAGATGGGTCCCAAGGTTAATGAGGGTAAAACCAATTATCTGCTTTCATCTAAAAGAGACGGACAACACCGACGTATTGGCCAGAACGTCACCATGGGCGGATAAAACTTTGAAGTGGTCAAGGAATTCGTCTACCTTGGCTCACTGATGACCAGCGACAACAACACCAGCGCTGAGATAAAACGCAGAATCACTCTTGCCAACCGCTGTTTCTTTGGGCTCAAGAGGCAATTGAGAAGTAGAGCCCTCTCGGAAAACTATTAAGGAGACACTATATAAGACCTTAATCATCCCAGTCCTCCTTTACGGCGCAGAGGCTTGGACCTTAACAAAAGCGGATGAAGATGCCCTTGGTCGTTTCGAGAAGAAAATTCTGCGGAATATCTACGGTCTCGGTGTATGGAGGAGAAGATATAACGAAGAACTGTATGGTTTGTGCAGCGACATCGGTCTGGTACGACTTCTACGGATACAGCGTAGACGAAGTCAAAATAGCAATATCAAGACTTAAGTCTAATAAAGCTGCGGGCGCAGACGGCCTATCTGCTGAGCTTCTTAAGGCGGCTGAAGATGAGCTGGTAAGGTGCATGCACCATCTCATTTGCAAGGTATGGTCGGAGGAAAGCATGCCCGGCGAATGGAATCTCAGCATCGTTTGCCCGGTCCATAAGAAAGGAGACCCCTATAACTGCGCCAACTATAGGGGAATAAGTCTCCTTAGCAACGCATATAAGATCTTCTCTGCCGTATTGTGTGAACGCCTGAAACCGTTTGTGGATAACCTGATGGCTCTTATCAGTGTGGTCTCAGGCCAGGTAAATCCACAATAGACCAAATATTTACGCTACGGCAGATCTTGGAGATGACACTCACCACCTCTTCGTCGATTTTAAGGCTGCATATGACAGCGTGTATAGAGATGAGCTATACAAAGCCATGTCTAGTTTTAACATCCCTGCCAAACTCGTCCGACTGTGCAGGATGACAATGGAGAATTTTCGCTGCTCCATGGAGGTCGGTAATGAGCAAACCGAGACCTTTGATGTTAAAAAAGGATTTAGGCAAGGTGACGCGCTGTCATGCAACTTTTTCAACATCGTGTTTGAAAAGATCGTGCAAGAGTCACTGGCCAACACAAGAGGCACGATTTATTTCAAGTCTACGCAATTGCTTGCGTATGCCGACGACATTGACGTGATTGGACAGACACAGCAAGACGTCAATGAGGCCTTTGTAAGGGTCTCAAGGCTAATGAGGGTAAAACCAAATATCTGCTTTCATCTAAAAGAGACGGACAACACCGACGTATTGGTCAGAACGTCACCATGGGCGGATATAACTTTAAAGTGGTCAAGGAATTCGTCTACCTTGGCTCACTGATGACCAGCGACAACAACACCAGCGCTGAGATAAAACGTAGAATCACTCTTGCCAACCGCTGTTTCTTTGGGCTCAAGAGGCAATTGAGAAGTAGAGCCCTCTCTCGGAAAACCAAGGTGACACTATATAAGACCTTAATCATCCCAGTCCTCCTTTACGGCGCAGAGGCCTGGACCTTAACAAAAGCGGATGAAGATACCCTTAGTCGTTTCGAGAGGAAAATTCTGAGTACTATCTACGGTCCCGTTTGTTCAAACGGTGTATGAAGAAGAAGATATAACGAAGAACTGTACGGGTTGTACAGCGACATCGGCTTGGTACGACGTCTACGGATACAGCGTCTAAGGTGGCTAGGCCATGTAGAGCGCATGGATAATACAGCTCCGACCCGAAGAGTCTTCGAATCCACTCCGGAAGGAAGGCGCGGCAGAGGACGGCCGCATCATCGGTGGCGCACGCAGGTGGAAGGGGACCTTAACCATTTGGGCGTGCGGCGCTGGAAACAGCTGGCCAAAGACCGTGCCAGCTGGAGACGCTTGTTGGTTGAGGCCCAGGTTCACCACGGACTGTAGCGCCACCTAAGTAAGTAGGTAAGTAAGTAAGTAAATAAGTGTAAGAGAAAAGCCAACAATTTTTTTTGCAAATTCAGATATGTGCTGTGTCTGGGAATGCCATATATGTACCTGGCGCAGCTATTGAAAGCTACCTTAAGTTTTCTTGTGGATTCGGAATCCATGCATGCAAAAAGCTTACAAGCATATAGAATCATTGGTAGAATAAATGATCTTACAAGTTTCAACTTGACAATGGTTGGCAAGTAGTTTGAAGTTGGACTCAAACCTCTAAGAGCAGCGTAAGTTTTAGAAATTACGCTATTTATGTGTCCGTTCCAGCACAGATTGTGTTCGAAATACATACCCAAGTTTTGGGGATCAGTCGATAGGGGAATCGTTAATAGTGATATTTTGTAAACCAAATACAGTCCTGCTTCTATTTAGGATTAACGCCTTCGTTTTTGATGGGTTGAGTTTCAAACTATTTTCGGCTGGCCAATGAAATACTCGATTCAATTCTTGTGTGAATGATGTCATTGCAGTCGAGGAACACGATTTGGGAAACATAGAGTAAACTTGAACATCATCGATGTGATCAGTGATCATCGATCACTGATGCTGGTATTCCTAAAGGCTCCGTTTTGTCTCTGACGCTCTTCTCAATTTTATAAATTACCTCTTGTCTGTCACTTCTAATCCTTTCACTGATCACTGACAATCTTAGTTAGGAAAGCCACATATTGGCGTTGCCAAGAACGCTGTCTAAGTTTCTTATACAGATGTTAGAAATATTTCTTACCCTTGGATCTTCTTTCGCCCTAAATTAGGGTTAAATGCTCACGTCTCATCCAATCAATTTAAGATCTCGTTGCACCGGCTAGACAGAACTAAAATCGCGCGATAAAACTGGCAGGAGATTCCAGCACCCCTAAATCTTTAGATTCGCTGGAATATCGCAGAAATGTTTTTTGCCTTTCCCGATTGAAATGTTCCGCCCCTTCAACAATTTTCCCGCTATACGCGTCTCTCGAGTGCTCACCAATATACCCTGAAGCCCACTTTCGAACTTATCGTCAAATACAAAGAATTCGTCTTTAACCAAACTAAGCGAATCTGGAATTACTTGCCGGATTCGGTCTTGCCCCCTCAGTTCAACATTCTATTCTTCTTCCTATTTATCATCAGCCCGCACTGTGTCGTCCATATATGTAATTAGATGGTAAATCTTGAAAATACAACACTAACACTAATGGCAAACACGTAAACTACGGATCGTTCTGTTTTCACGGTGGAAATCGCCAGAGATCTATGCATAGTGTGGCCAGTTGCTACTCAGAAACTAATATCTAGACCTTTTCCGAGCAATGCTGTTGTTCCAAAAAATGTTTTCCTATTGAAGAGCTATGTAAGTACCTTGGTGTTATTCTAGATTGAATGAAGAATAGGTTTACCCACGCCCTTGCTCTTAAAAAGTATCTTATGCCAACTATTTGGCGATTCTGCTTTTTAAAATCGTATGGCTCACAAATTAAACAAATGAATTCAACGAACCATCGACTTAAACAAATCAAATAAAAAAACTTCCTCCACTACCTGAAACCAAGTTCAAAACTTTATTTCCGCCCAAACCGTACAAAAACACATTCCACCAGAAGAGCACAAATCGCAACTGCCCATCCTAACCCTAGACAGGTCCAGGCAAACCGTAAATGGCCCATTTGCAAAGGATTCACCAAGTTCTTCACTTTCGATTTCGATCTTAGCAATCCAAGTTCGCGTATTCGAATAATTGTATCCTCCATCCACTTTCCCAAAAGACCTGCGGCCCTCACATTCATTATAAACGCGTTCACTATCTCATGAAATGGCGAATGTTCGACCATCAAAAGACCCAAATAGAAATCACTCAAGTAGTCATCAATAATACGAAACTTCGGCTCATTATACATGGTCTGAAGTTTCAACAGAAACTGAAGACGATCCGAGCCGCCAGGGTAAGCGAAGCTTGTATTCCTCATCGACTCCAGTTCTCTAAGGTAAACAGTTGTATTTACAATGACAGCAATACTTTCGCATCGGGCTAAATGACGACGGGATTCGTTGACAGTCCAAATATAGTCAGGCATCATGATGGAAATGTTGTTCTGCACCAGATCCTTAATGGTGTCGTACTGTCTCACTTTGATGAAGACGGTCAGAAAGGATGTCAGATGAACGGTATAAAGGTTAACAAGAATGAATGCCAAGAGGAGTACTTGAGCTCGTAACCGATATGCACTGAAAATTGGCCGCCCCGGCGACATCGAGAGAAAGGCAAGGAAACTCTGACTGAAGTGTAACCACAATCTGATGGGCAAGTCGGCGTAAACATTTTGCAAAGCTTCCATGACGGTCAATGTGAATCCGATTAAGGTCCATACGGTTGTAGTGAATGGTCGCAGGAAATATTGATAAGGATCTACGTCGGCATTGAGCGGCACGAGTACAGACCAATGTAGTATCTCGAAAAGATAACTGAGTTTAATGCCTTTCGTGTCGGAGAAAAAAAAGTTCATGCTGATATCGATGTCGCCCTTTATGGTGGCTTCCAGAACCTTTATGATCTGTAGTCTCCTCGAGTTGTTAATAAGGACTTCTTTGAAGGTAGCATTGTGCTTGCGAACAAACTGGACAAAGAATTGTCCCACGTATCCACTGACTGTGTAGTTTCCTTGTTTATTTTTCGACCAAAAAACTCTAGGTATATCGGTCTGAACTGTAGTGCGAAAGGCGAATCCGTTGAGGTCCTTCATGGCATGTGGAAGTCGACCATTCTCGGGTACTTCTTGAATATTGTTATCGGCGTAGATCATGTAAGCAAACATCTTATGTCCGGTAATACCGAATATCCTTGAAAAACTTTGATACGTAAAGTATTGAAAATACTCAATGAGTAAGTCAGAGCTGTTGGCAACGACAATCACAAAGCGTCGTGTTATCAGCTGCTGAATAAGTCCTTTTAATTCTCTTTTATAATTCCGGTCACTCAATGTCCTCCAAGCCTGCACCACCAAAAGAACTTATTCCTCGATTCCTTTTAACTCCCTTAAGTCATACGGATGTGCCTTGAAAACTAGTGCAAGTATACGAAAATCCAAAAGCTCCTCATCAGCGCCAAGGAATAAGGTTGTGTCGATGTTAGACTCCTTGTGGATACGCCCGAGTAGTTGATGTAACTCACATCTGCAACCAATGACACTCACGAAGGCAATGCAAAACGACAGAAAGTACATTTTGAAATGGATGTACTGTATGTACCGGATGTCTGGATAACGGTATTGCTAATGGTGGCATTATAGTAATCGCAGGGCATTTAAGGTTTATAGTAATGAATTGCGACCAATGAGTTGCATTTTGCCGATTTAAAGAGTTCCTTGATACGCTGTAATGGACGTCATTGTGCAACATTTGTCATTAAAATAATATTAGGATCAATAAAGCTTACATTTGTTTCGGTTTGACTTGTCAAAAGAAATTATTAGCCTCTGGATGTAAAACTCGACACATCGGTCCTAACACGGTAATTGGACACACTCATGGTCTTGCTATAACACCCTTGCTATCTTGTTTGAATTTTCTCCTCCACTCGTCGGGACAAACGGGATCGAAGATTGTACGCAGAATTTTCGGGAACATCAGCGTGATATGTGTTCGCGCCCCCACAGAAGAAAAAGACGACAGAGTCAAAGATAACCTATCCTATCTATGACCTGCTAAAAAGAACATACGCATAATATCCCAGCTATGTCATAGCCAAGATTGTTCTAGGAAGCTGGGTAAGTAAGATAGCTTTGAGCGAGTCGTAGCAAAGTACAGCCGTAGACTTTGTGACGGGGCATAATCTTCTAGTAGCTAGCACACGATTCCCACATCTCCATATCCGTAAGGGGACCTGGCGGTCTCCTGATCAATTATCTGTTAATCAAATCGATCACATTGCGATCGACGCCAGACACTCCTCCAGCATCTTCGATGTCCGAACCTTCCGAGGAGCCAATGTTGACTCGGATCATTACCCTGTTGCAGCCAAGGGACGTATGTGGTTATCGGGAACACTGCGGGGTCGAGTAGAACTAGCAAAATTTGATCTCTGGAAGCTGCAATCGCAAGAAACTACCAGAATCTTTGCCGATAGTGTCTCTCTCAACTGACGTTGTCAAAAACCGTCAGGGATGCTGCCTTTAATGTATAAGGTTTCCAGTCACCGCCTAAGAGAAGCTCTTGGTTTGATGACGAGTGCAGACATGGCCACGTTGCATCGCCGAACGAGAACTGCTCGTGAGCACTATGAGCAGAAAGGAAGGGAGGAGCACGAGAAGCGCGCGATCGAGGAGATGGAGAGATGTTATCGCAGGAACGACGTTCGAATCTTTTATCAAAGTGTAAAACGAACATGCTAAGCTTACAAAGCCAGAGCGGAAACCTGCAGGGATGAACACGAGCACCTCGCAGTAGAATCACAGTCGATGCTGAGAATATGGAAATACTATTTCTGCGGACTGTGCAACGGCGAAGATGGTCAAGATACCGCTGTCAGGCAGAACGCATCATTCACACTGGAAGAAGATAAGAGAGGATTCCGTCCACCTGACTTATACTAGGTTAAGATAGCGATATCAAAACTGAAGTCTAATGAAGCTGATGGCGCAGACGGCCTGCCCGCTGAGCCATTAAAAGTTGCTCGAGATGAGTTGGTTGGGAACATGCACCAGCTCATCTGTAAGATATGGCTGGTGTTCACCTGAAACCATTCGTGAACACGAAACAGACCAATTACAAAATCGTTCTAGAAATGTAGTCTAAAATGCCACCTTTTAAACGAGCTTTCGTTTGACAGATTAGTGCTACATAATACATGGGCATCAACACCATCTTACTTACTTTAATGGCGCTACAGTTCGGGGTGAACCAGGGCCTCAACCAACAAGCCTCTCCAGCCGGCCCGATCTTTGGCCAGCCGCTTCCAGTGCCGCACGCCCAGTTGGTTGAGGTCCCTTTCCACGTGTGCGCGCCACCCTAAATGCGGTCGTCCTCTGCTGCGTCGTCCCTCGGGGTTGGAGTCGAAGACTCTTCGGACCGGAGCGTTGATGTCCATTCGCTCTACATGGCCTAGCCATCTTAGACGTTGGATCCGCGGAGGCTGTATGTCAGCTTAGATTGAGCAGGGAGAGAGATTGAAGCTGGCAATTGCCATGTTAAACGCGATCAACTACTTTGCTCTGTTTGCTCGCTCCCTCCCCCCAAAATTGCCTTCTAAGGACGAGGAAATGATGATCCACAAGGAGCTTCTAGACAAACCATCTGCTCCAAAAGCACTAGGAGCCCTTCCAATCAATATGAGTGATAATTCTCTATTTTGAAAAACATAATAATTACGAAACAAATAGCGCGGGATATGAAACTAAAAACAATTTGCTCAGTGCTAAAAGCTTGTTTATCGTTTCGTGTCATTTTGCCATAATCTTGTCGGTGCTTATCGCAACAATTAGCGCCAATAAGCCATCAGTGGGTGACTAGAAAAGCAAGCAATGAATGCATCCATCACAACAAATGAATTACAAGCTTACCACTTGATGACATCATTTGGTGCCGCTTGCAATGGAATCGATTGTCCAATTGCGCGATTGTCGAACTCTTGATGAGTGGGTCATGCCATTTTGTGTTTAGATGTAAGCAGTTTAGGTTCACTTTTCCATTTTATTAGTGCAATGTATCTGTTAGCACATTTAACACTTTTGACTATAACGTCTGGTTCCGCTGGAAATAATCTCGAGACGAATGGTCTTATTAAAAAAATTTATGACGAAAGTGCATCATCGGTAGTGTGTTTCTTCGATGTACATCGGAACCTTATAAACGCGTTCTTGGAACTCGAATTAAATGTTCCTGTGATGATTTGGACGAATTTCGAATACCCTCCCCGTGGAAGTTTCTTTAACAATGTCGTTTTCGTCATGACAGAAGACGCATGCATAAACATCAACAACTCAAAACAGTTTATAGACCAGCTTAGGGTTCGAAGATATATCGTAGTCGCCGCTGGAAACTTATTAAACCTGGATAAGTGCTTTTCTTACTTGATGAATGAAAAATTCACGAGAATCTTTGGAACAGCCGGAGGGACCTCTTATGTATATCTCCCGTACGCAGATGAATCAATTCAACGTCTGTCAAAACATGATCCCTTACCGGATGCGCTTAAAGACATGAATGGTTTTATTATGCGTACAACATTCAGACCCGATCCACCCAGAGTGTTTCGATACACTGACGACCATGGCAAATCTTTGATTGGCGGATACTCCAGTCGACTACTTCTGGCCTTCCTCCGGAGGCATAATGCACAATACGCTGAGATAGAAATCGAGAACTTGGATGATCTTTTTATGATAGCAGTTCGTAATGCCACAACAAGCGGAAAAATCGACATCAGCATGAACGCTTACATGCGGATCGACGGAGTTGAGTTGAGTTATCCCATCAACTTTGTGAAACTGGTAGTCATAGTTCCGATCCTTGGCATCGTGAATCCCAATCAGTACTTTCTTCGACCGTTCTCTACAACTGTTTGGATTTGCATCGTAGCCATTTTAGTATACGTCACTGTCATGGATATTCTAAAGAATCGGCTGTTGGGAATGCCCGTAGATATTTGGCATTCATTTAGTCGAACCCTTTTAATCATGCTTAACATGTCGGTGGAGCGACGAATTACCAGCGCATATCGATTTTATTGTCAAATCGCAATGCTGGCATTCATCCTCGCGAGCATGTATTCTATCTTTCTGACATCCTTCTTGACCGTGTTCATTCAGTTCAAGCAATATGAGACCATTCGAGACTTGGCGGACAACAACGTTCCAGTGCTGATGATTGACTATGAGTGGAACAAGTGGGTAGCTGCAAATAAAACCTATCCGCAGGGTTTTGAAAAAATCGTTCGGCCAGTCAGTACTGTTGAGTACTTGGAGGCGTGGAACTCCATGAGGAACACTGTATTCGGCTATGTTATGGGAAAGGATAAAGCTGAGTTCCTGATTGGAAGTCAATCAATATCTGGCTTGCCGCGGTTTCATATAATTGCCGAGACTTTGGATGACTATTTCTTGGGATTCCTATTGGTCGAGCGGTCACTTTTTCAAGAGATACTGGACAGGTTTATAATAGATGTCAAGGACACTGGACTGGTTTCCAAATGGCTTCGTGATTCTAATTTTCAAGCTCGCGACAGTGAATTTGTTGATAAAATCCGTGTACCGGAGGCTGTAAGTGCATCGTTGACACTTAATTGCCTGCGTTTTGCGTGGATCTGTTTAGCAGTTGGACTAACTATAGCTGCTCTGGTGCTATTGGGAGAAATCTCGTTCCAGAAGAAATTGTTTTGTAACAAGAAAAAACATTAATTACAAATAAACTACATTTTTGAATTTAAATAAAAAATGTTGAGTCTGAAGTTGACAGAAGAAGTCAGAAAGCCTGGCTACAAAAAGGATTTTGCGAGTTTTGAGATTTTTGTTTGAGTCGAAAGGTCGGGCTATGTGGATTGGTCAATTAATTGAATTGTTCGGAAATAAATTTCATTTTGTTTTATGAAAATTAATAACGGTTTTCTTCCTCTTCTTAATGGGCGCTACAGTTCGGGGTGAACCTGAGTCTCAACCAACATGCCCCTCTAACTAGCACGATCTTTCGTTAGCCTTTTCCATTGCCGCTCACCCAGTAGGCTGAGGTCCCATTCCACCTGTGTGCGCCACAGGTCCTCTGCTTCTTCGTCCCTCGGGGTTGGATTCAAAGATTCTCCGGGCTGGAGCTGTGGTGTCCCTTCGCTCTACATGGCCCAGCCATCCTAGGCAGAACAAACGTTCTGGCCAAGACGTCGGTGGTGAGCGTCCTTTTTTGATGACAGCATATATTTAGTTTTGCCCTCGTTTACCGCCAGACCAACTTTCGCCGCCTTTAACTCAATACTCGCAAACGCCTCATTAACATCTCGCTGTGATCTACCTACTATGTCAATATCGTCGGCGTATGCAAGGAATTGCGAGGGTTTGAACTAGATTGTGCCTCTTGTATTGGCCTGTGATTTTTGCACAATCATTTCTAATATGATGTTGAAGAAATCACACGACAGCGCATCGCCCTGCCTAAATCCTTTTTTGACATCAAACTATCGCTACCGATTCGGATGGAGCAGCAAGCATTCTCCAAAGTCATCCTGCATAGTCTGACGAGCTTAGCAGGTATGTCAAAGGTAGACATAGTATAGCTCGTCTCTAATTACGCTGTCGTATGCGGCTTTGAAGTCGACAAATAGGTGGTGGGTGTCGACTTGGAATTCATTGGTTTTTTCCAGGATCTGCCGTAGTGTGAAGATTTGGCCGATGGTGGACTTCCCTGGCCTGAATCCGCACTGATAAGCACCTATCAGCTTATTTACAAAAGGCTTAAGGCGTTCACATAAAACGGCAGAGAAGATTTTGTAGGCGATTTTAGGGAGACTTATTTCTCTGTAGTTGGCGCAATCAGAGGGGTCTCCTTTCTTGTGGATCGGGCATACGATGCTGAGACTCCATTCCTCGGGCATGCTTTCCTCTGACCATATCTTACAGTCCGTCTGCGCTAGCAGCTTTATTCGACTTGAGCTTCGATATGGCAATCTTAACTTCGTCGAGGTCAGGGGGACAGAACGTTTGTACATATTGGCATATATAAATATGAGGTAGTTACCGACTTCGTCTACCCTGGCTCCGCAGTAACCTGAAACAACGACATCAGTTCCGAAATCAAACGCAGAATTACTCTTGCCAATCGCTGTTTCTTTGGGCTCAGGAGGCAATTGGATAAAAGAGCCCACTCCCGAACGACAAAGTTGACTCTATACAAGACCCTTATTATCCTGGTTCTGCTGTACGGCGCAGAAGCATGGACGCTATAAAAAGCGGATCAGGAGGTTCTTGGTCGGTTCGAGAGAAAGATTTTGTATGTGCTTTTCGGTCCTATGAACGCAGACGAGAGATGGAGGAAAAGATTCAACCACGAGCTTTACGGGCTGTACAGCGACATGAATCTAGTCAAGCGTCTACAGATTCAACGGCTAAGATGGCTAGGCCATGTAGAGCGAATGGACATCACTGCTCCAGCCCGGAGAATCTTTGAATCCAACCCCGAGGTACGAAGAAGCAGAGGACATGTGGCGCACACAGGTAGAATGGGACCTCAGCCTACTGGGTGTGCGGCAATGGAAAAGGCTAACAAAAGATCGTACTAGTTCGAGGTAGAGGCATGTTGGTTGAGGCCTAGGCTCACGCCGAACTGTAGCACCCGTTAAGAAGAAGAAGTACACTTTTAAATATTAAGTAGTCGAAAGACGTAGGTTAGGTATACGAATATTGTTTGTTTTAGAATGCCCGCTTAGGGTCAGTAAGACATTTCCAATGTTATTATGATGCAAGTTGGCTTAAGTCGTTTTGTCCAGCGCGTAAGATGGTTATAAGTTTGATATAAAAAAAAACCAATTTAACAAGTAAAAATGTAAAAATAAGATCGGGTAACCGTGTGCAGTTCTTACCCCTTATGTGCCTTGCTTTGTTGCCATCCATATGAGTAGAGCATGGTCACTTTCCTCTGTTTGATCTCTTCTTCTTCCGATTGTATTTTTTTATATAATACGTGAGATCAGATATTTTCTTTCTCGTATACAACAGCTAACTGATATGGTGGTTTGAAGTCATCTGTTAATTTACATCTAAGTTCGTAATTTTTATTATTATTTCTCTACTATCTGTTCTTATCTCCCTTCCTTGACTTTGTTGGCATCATTAAGATATTCTTTTCCAAATGATCTACACGATAATCACTACTGTGACATTCACAATACGCACTTAGTGGTCATTAAGCTGCTAGTGTTAGATTTCGAAAAAAAATTACCTAGTGACTAGTGCTTAGTTTGGCACCCACCGTATACTTCCAAAACACAGATGGGCAGTAGAAAAAGGATTCTAAAAATACAATAAAGAAAATAATTATCTAAAAGTACATGGGAACCGATCTCCTATCAAATGCTCCAGCAAAATCTGGCGTTAGCTTGGCGCTAAGTGGTAAAACCGCGCATTCGCTCGCGAATCTATTAACAGTAGTCGTTTTAGAGCTTTTACATGTGTCCACATTCGCTTCACTTAACATTTAACAATTTACCGGAAAGCAGGCTGATTAACAATTACCTCGAACAAGCGCCGCTTCTCTCCATTCAATCCATTAATGTAAATAAATCATTATCGACACCGCACATGTGACTTACGAAAAATCGCAATTAACAAACGCGCGCAGCAAAGACGTCAAACTATATTCTATCGCGTGCACAGATACATACATCGAAATTTACAAATACTCGTATTCGCCCAGATATATCTGCTAACACCTTGAAATGTTTCAGTTAAAACATCGGTTACTCGTAAACATGTCAAGCGACTACAGCCCAACACCATCTGAACATCAGGGACTGAATGGGAAGTACCAGGGAACCATAATGCCGGGCGCAGTCAAAGAGTCCAAGGTGAGAGTCATCTACACGGGCGGTACGATTGGAATGGTTCGGAATGAAAAAAATGGTAAGTACTTGACTAGTGGTCATCCGATTTTAAAAACAAGCCCATGATCTATAGTATTGGCACCGATACCAAATGCACTGGTGAAGACGCTTCGCACATACCCCAATATGCATGACACAGTCTATGCACAGGCGCGATTTGGATCTTCAGCAGAGATGGCCCCTTTAGTGCTTCCTTTCGTGCAACGAGTGACCAATCGAGTTTTGTACACAATAACGGAGTACGACCCACTCTTGGACTCAAGCAACATGACCGTGGACGATTGGATTCGCATTGGCAAAGACATCCATGTAAGTTATACGTCATATCATTACACAGTCAATAATTCTCTTATCACTCCAGCAATCCTATGAGTTCTTCGACGCATTCGTCGTGCTCCACGGTACAGACACACTCGCCTACACTGCTTCGGCTCTCTCGTTCATGCTGGAAAATCTCGGCAAGACTGTCATCATTACCGGTGCACAGATTCCGATTTTTGAAACCCGCACAGATGGCAAGGATAACTTTACCACAGCCCTCATCATCGCAGGCAACTTTGTGATTCCCGAGGTCTGTGTGTTATTCGGCAATAAACTGATGCGCGGCAATCGAACGATAAAAGTCAGTTGCGACAACTTTGATGCCTTTGATTCGCCAAATTTTCCACCACTAGGACAGATTGGCATCAATTACGAAATTGACTATCGCCTAATATACCGTCCGTGTAAAATCAGCAGATTCGAGGTTCACTCCCAAATGGACGTGAATGTCGGTCTTTTGCGACTCTTCCCAAGCATAACGAGTTCCACGTTTCGAGCGTTCCTTGCGCCACCCATGAACGGTGTCGTTCTGCAATCATTCGGTTCTGGAAACATTCCCTCGAATCGACAAGACATCCTGGCTGAACTCAAAGCGGCTTCGGATCGCGGGGTCATCATCGTGAACTGCACACAATGCCCGAATGGATCAGTTGCGGAGATCTATGACACAGGGAAGGTTCTGGGCGATTTGGGTGTTATTCCGGGTTACGATATGACACCAGAGGCAGCTGTCACCAAATTGTCATACATCCTGGGAAAGAGCGACTGGACGATTGAGTTCAAAAAACAGGTAGATGGTGTCTTTGATTTGCTCAAGATATCAGATATACTCAGTAGAGTTGTATTGCAGATGCTCCAATCGAATACTCGCGGCGAATTGACCCTGGAAAGTCCATCGTTGCAAGAATACGACTTAATCGAGGCTGTTGCTCGGTCACTACACATGTCATCACCGCAGGAGCTATCTCAACTCGGAGCAACTCTATTCCCGGCTATGGTAAACACTGCCGTCATGAGCGGAGACCTAAAGAAAGTGAGACATGAAATCCTACTCCATTTCAATTAACCATGATTTTGTTCTTCATTTCTAGATCAACAATCTCAAGACATACGGTGCCGATCTCTCTGGCATCAATGAAGACTATCGCACCGCCCTGCACATTGCTTGTCACGAAGGTAATCTGCCTGTCATTAATCTACTCCTGAAGAATGGCGTCTCCGTTCATATTCGCGATCGACACGATCGCACGCCACTCATGGAAGCTGTGTCCAGGGATCACCATGAGGTCATACAATTGCTCATGACCTGTGGCGCCCATTTGACCGGCTCGACACGAGGAATTGGCGAAAAACTATGCTCGGCAGCTGCTCGTGGATCACTTGTGCGACTGAAATCATTCGAACTTGCCGGAGCTAAACTCGGACAGAAAGATCCATCGGGACGAACAGCTCTGCATGTTGCAGCTGCACACGGACACGTGGATATTGTTAAATACCTCTTGCCGGCGATTGAGGACATTAACACGAAGGATATCTTGGGCTTGACGGCATTGCAATATGCCGAGATGACAGAGAATAAAGAGATCGCAGAGTTACTGGAACAGAGTGCGAGCAACGAGATTCGTTAGTCTTTTCCGTGTTGAAGGCGTTTATGAGGCCACATCTTAGTTGAAGCCATTAAAGGGAGACCAGTCAAGTGCTCGGGTGGTCACACCAGGAATTTGCCTATTTTTATTTTCTTTGTATAGAATTGAAAGTAAATGCAAGTTAAGGCTCGAATATTCACTTTTGAGTTGGGTGTTTTATTTTAAAGATTCATCGGCGCCATTTATGTATGTATGTATAACCACGGCGTCGATCGGATGGTCAATCGGTTATCTCGATAGTGGCCTTGTTCTTTTGGGTCTTGAATGGTCGATGACCAATTGACCTAAACTCTGCTTTTCAAAAACCCCATAAAAAAGAGGTCAAGCGGTGGCTTGATCTTACATACCAGTTCACATTTCATATTTCCGCGACGCAAAATTAAGCAATTTTCGAAGAATCGTTGCAATTCGTTGATATTTTCACGCGTAATGTGGCCAGTTGTACCTACAATGTTGTTGAAAATAGACGTCTTATGTTAATTGAATTTAGTATGAGTGTAAACTCAGGTTATTATAAGTTATCACATCCATCCGCTAATGAAGCTGTGCAGCGAACACACGCTTCTCAGCTAACACACTGTCCCGCAATATAAGTAACGTGTGATCAGACGCTAACTCAGCGTTTGACGACACCGCCGACCAGCAAACGTGGGACCAGACGTCGCCCAGGCCGCCACCCAATGGGCACCGAGCGGTTAGTGTAAGCTAGCGTAGTTTTAGTTTTTAAGTGAACATCTGACCATATCGGTCTGATGCATACCTACTTAGTTAGATGGCGCTACAGTCCGGTGTGAACCTGGGCTTCAACCAATAAGCTTCTCCAACCTGCACAGTCTTTTGCCAGCTGTTCGGAGCGACGCACTCCCAGTCGAAAGGTTCCATTCCACCTTTGTACGCCAGCTTGGATTCGGTCGTCCTCTACTACGTCGTCCCTCGGGGTTAGAATCGAAGACTTTCTGGCCGGAGTTGTGTTATCCATTCGCTCTACAAGGTCTAGCCATGGATCCATAGACGTCGTACATAGACGACTGTACAGCCCGTATAGTTCGTCGTTGTATCTTCTCTTCCACACTCCTTTTATACAAACGGGACCATAGATTGAACGTAGAATTTTCCTCTTGAAACGACCAAGGGCCTCCTCATCCGCTTTCGTTAATGTCCAGCCCTCTGCGCCATAGAGGAAGACCGGGGTGAGACCAAAGAAGCAGCAGTTGGCAAGGGTAATTCTGCGTTTGATCTCAGCGCTGGTGTTGTTGTCGCTGGTCACTAGTGAGTCATGGTAGACGAAGTCCTTGACCACTTCGAATTTGTAGCTGCCAATTGTGACTGTCTGCTAAACTCTTTAAGGCAGCTGGGGATGACCTGGCTAGGAGCATGCAACAGCTCATCTGTAAGAAATTGTCAGAGGAAAGCATGCCCAAGAAAGGAGACCACTCTGATTGCGCCAACTATAGAGGAATAAGTCTCCTTAAAATCACCTACAAAATCTTCTCTGCCGTTTTGTGTGAACCCCTGAAGCCTTTTTTTTATAAGCTGATAGGTGCTTATCAGTGCGGATTCAGGCCAGGAAAGTCCACCATCGACCAAATCTTCACACTACGGCGGATCCTGGAAAAAACCAATGAATTCCAAATCGACACTCACCACCTATTTGTCGACTTCAAAGCCGCATACGACAGCGTAATTAGAGACGAGCTATACTATGTCTACCTTTGACATACCTGCTAAACTCGTCAGACTATGCAGGATGACTTTGGAGAATGCTTGCTGCTTCATCCGAATCGGTGAACACCTTAGCGATAGTTTAATGTCAAAAAAGGACTTAGGCAGGGCGATGCGCTGTAGTGTGATTTCTTCAACATCATATTAAAAATGATTGTGCAAAGATCACAGGCCAATACAAGAGGCACAATCTAGTTCAAACCCTTGCAACTCCTTGCATTTGCCGACGATATTGACATAATAGATAGATCACAGCGAGATGCCAATGAAGCGTTTGCGAGTATAGAGATGGAGGCGGCGAAAATTGGTTTGGCGGTAAACGAGGGCAAAACTAAATATATGCTTTCATCAAAAAAGGACGCTCACTACCGACATCTTGGCCAGAACGTTTGTATTGGCAGATATAAGTTCAAGGTAGTTAAGGACTTCGTCTACCTTGGCTCCGCAGTGACCTGGAACAACGACATCAGCTCCGAAATCAAACGCAGAATCACTCTTGCCAATCGCTGTTTCTCTGGGCTCAGGAGGCAATTGAGTAATAGAGCCCTCTCCAGAACGACAAAGTTAACTCTATATAAGACCCTTATCATCCCGGTCCCGTTGTACGGCGCAGAAGCATGGACACTATCAAAAGCGGATGAGGAGGCCCTTGGTCGGGTCGAGAGAAAGATTTTGCGCATGATATTCGGGCCTATAAACGCAGACGGGGGATGAAGGAAAAGATTCAACCACGAACTTTACGGGCTGTACAGCGACATGAGCCTAGTCAGGCGTCTACGGATTCAACGCCTAAGATGGCTGGGCCATGTTGAGCGAATGGACACCACAGCTCCAGCCCGGAGAGTCTTTAAATCAAACACCGAGGGACGAAGAAGCAGAGGACGACCGCACTTAAGATGGCGCACACAGGTGAAAGGGGACTTCAGCCAACTGGGTGTGCGGCAATGGAAAAGGCTAGCAATAGATCGTGCTAGATGGAGGGGCATGTTGGTTGAGGCCCAGGTTCACCCCGAACTGTAGCGCCCGCTATGAAGAAGAAGAATTGTGACGTTCTGGCCGAGACGTCGGTGTTGTGAGTCTTTTTTGGTTGGCAGCATATATTCCATACATCGTACCTCTTGTGTTGGCCAGTGAATCTCGTGTGATCTTAAATTCTTTTTTAACACCAAAGGTCTCGGCTAATTCGCTACCGACATTAATGGAGCAGCGAAAATTCTCCGTTATTACCTGCATAATCTGACGAGTTTGGCAGGGATGTTACAAATAGGAATGGCTCGTCCCTATGCACACTGTCATACGCCGATTTGAAATCGACGAAAGGGACCTCTGAGATTATCCACAAAGGGCTTCAAGCGTTCACACAGTACGGCAGAAAAGATCTTATATGCAATTTCAAGGAGACTTATTCCCCTGTAGTTGACGCAATTATAGGAGTCTTCTTTCTCATGGACCGGGTAAATGATGCTGAGATTCTATTCGTCGAGCATGCTTTCCTCCAACAATATTTTATAGATGAGATGGTGCATGCGCCCTGCCAGCTAATTTCCAGCTGCTTTAAATAACTCGGGAGACAGGCCGTCTGCGACCGCGACTTTATTAGCTTTAAGCTTCGAAATGACCAGCTTAATTACATCTAGGTCAGTGGACGAAATTCTCTTACATCTTCGTCTGCTGTGAACGGATGATTCCGCCTGACAGCGATATTAGATCTTTAATTGCCAGTCAACAGTCTACAGAAGTGTTCCTTCCATATTCTCAGCACTACTACTAGTTGTCCATCTTCATTGCAACAGGCTTCCGCTCTGGCTTTATATGCCTGGCATGTTCATTTTACCTTTTCTTACAACTTGCGAACGTTATTTTTGTGGTAGCATATCTCCATCTCCTCGATCTCACGCTTTTCATGCTCTCTTTTTTCTTCCTTAAAAGCGTGTGTTCCTCCCATCTTTTCTCCTCGTAATGTTCACGAGCGGCTCTCGTGCGTCTATGTAAAAATGCTCCGCCCCTTCAAGAATTTTTTTGCTATAACCCTCTCTCGAGGAATGCTCACCAATATAACGTGAAGCCTACTTTCGAACGTACCGCCAAATATAAGGAATCCTTCTTTAACCATGCCAAACGAATCTGCAATCGCTTGCTCGATTCGGTTTCCCCCCTCAGTTCATTTAATAGCGACCACTCTTCTATTCTTCTTCCTCTTTACCATTGGCCCGCAATTTGCAACTAGGATTAATTCATCAAACGAGATCAAAACTGGGATGTTTGCTACTGGTTGTGGGATATTGTCGACTAACCTTAGTTCAGTATGTGACCAAGGGGAGTTTTTGGATGAAAATCATGTCTGTTGTATGGGAGCCCCCTTTCATTTTGTTCTATTTTTAGTATTTGTCGTGGTAGCGGCAACAGAAATACATCATCTGTGAAAATTTCAACTGTCTAACTATCACGGTTCATGAGATACAGCCTGGTGACAGGCGGACGGACGGACAGCGAAGACTTAGTAATAGGGTTTCGTTTTACCTTTGGGTACGGAACCCTAAAAACGAGTCCGAATTCAAGAAGATTTATTCCAGAGGTAAATAAAGAGATGGAAAACCTTCGTACTACTGCCCTGTGATTGTTTTTTTTAGGGTTCCGGGTAAAACGGGACCCTATTACTAAGACTTCGCTGTCCGTCCGTCTGTCACCAGGCTGTATCTCAGGAACCGTGATAGTTAGACAGTTGAACTGTTCACAGATGATGTATTTCGGTTGCCGCTATAACGACAAATACAAACAGAATAAAATGAATATTTAGTGAATATTTCAAAAATCCCCTTGATCACATACTGACCTAAGGTTAGTCCCAGCTTTGATCCCTTTAGTGTCTTTGATGTATTAATCCTAGCTGCAACCCTTTTTTCTATAATTACGAACAACCAATTATAAATACCTGTTCAAGAATAGCAACTGAATTTAAATGCACCATGTTATTTTGTTTTTCATCTTATTTTATTCTGCTTTTCCTTTGATTGTACATAACTTATTTTCATACTGTTATATAATTCTTTGCTCATTAATGTATGTATATTTTGTATATTTATCTTATTTCGCTTATTTCATTTCAATTATCCCCTCATAGTATTCTCCTAGCAGCTACCATTGGACCACTCCCGCACTTCACTCAGTTCTCGAAAATTCATCACTTCACTCAGTTCTCTCTGATACTGTACTATTCATGCACTTGCTATCTAGTTTCCTGAGCAGGCGTGGGTGGTTTGATGATTGCGAATTGACCAGGTCACTTGGATCTCGATTGTTTTGCGAATAACACTTTGTACTATATATACCTCGTAACAAACATTGACCAAGTCAGTTGGATCTCAATCGCTTCGCGGATAACATTGTCCTTATTCTCCCTCGTACAAATACTCTATTTTATCGAACAATAAAGAAAACCTCGGAAACCATTTGTTTCATTTCTCCTCGCATATTTCTAAACAATACCCTTTAAGCTTTGATGATCCCTATTGTGTCGCTGCTAAGTTAATCCTTGCTGAAAACCCTTTCGTACAATTGCTATTCCCCTCCTTTTCCATCCTGATAGGTCAAGATGGGTTAATTGTTGTGAAATTAACTTTCGATCGTATCCCAAAACCAATAAAACACTTCCAGGCATTGATCCCTATTGTGTCCTTGATATATTAATCCTAGCTGTAAACCTTTTTCCCATAGTTATCGTTATTCACCTTTTCACCTCCTTGCTGTCAAGTAAGATAATTGATTTGAACTCAATGGACACTTTGGTTATCAACTATCTCATCATGGAGATTTTTGAGGGCGCTCACTGTTGAGGTAACATAAAACGTCTCTTTCATATTTTTATATACAGATGGTACGGAACCCTTCGTGCGCGAGTCCGCCTCGCACTTGGCCGGTTTTTTTGTTTTTAATACACCGATACTATACGTGTTATTCTCGTTAAAAAACCAGATTAAAAACGACACTTTTGACTAACACAGTGATAGTCTCAAGACGTCGATGTGTAGAGTCAAGCCGTCGGAACAAGGCAGAATGACATAGCCAAGGGTTTGTATGTGCAATCTGTCAAAATGCCTGTCAAAACCATCATATTGACCTCTCTATATATTTATCTCTGGTTTATTCTAACACTAAGTAAGTAAACAGTTTTAGTATGAATAGCATATGAAAGGAATGTTGTACAGATTATGGAATGAGGAACTGCCAGCATACAATTTTACTTTTAACGCAACCCTTTAATTCTGAATCACAATAAATTGAGCCTTTTTACAAAATGGATATGCTTAGGCTCCTTTAAATTTTGTGTTAAAGTGTCAGCAATCATTTCATCTATTTATTTATTTATTTATTTATTTATTTCATCTACTAGCTAGGCTATACAGATTACAACGTATGGAAAAAAAAAATATATATATATATAAATATATACTTATTAACTAAGAGAAAGCCAAGAGATTAAGTAAGATCCTTTTGAAGCGCTCTCGAGAAAAATGTAAATCAATATAGTTATAAACATCGTTGAAAGAAACTATAGCTCTCGACATAGGCTCATTTTGGCCGTAGTTAGTTCTATGAACAGGTCGAAGAAGAAGGTATCTCTCCCTCAGAGGTCTAGACGGAGCATAGATCGGTACTAGGGCTAAAAGAGATGGACATTTAATGTTGTAATTTAACACATCCCTTACAAACATGATGTCATGGGCTTTTCTTCTTGAGCTTAGAGATGCGACCCCTAGCAGTAGACATCGAGTCCGGTAAGGAATTTCGAAATCCCACCTCATTTTCCGGAAAACATATTTTGTGAAGCGCCTATGGATTTTCTCAAGGCGATCAGAATGAGTTTTGTAAGACGGGTTCCATATTACATCAGCATATTCAAGCAAAGATCGTACAAACGCAATAAAAAGTGAGATAAGGGTGTAAGGGTCCGAAAATTGTGTGCTGTTTCGTTTTAAAAAACCAGAGACTTTATTTGCTTTAGCAATAATATGATCTACGTGAGATGTAAAGGTGAATTTCGAATCAATAACAATGCCGAGATCTTTGACTTCTTTAACGCTGTTAAGAACAGTACTATCTATTTCATATTGAAACACAAGACGAGAAGAGCTTCGATAAAAATATATTATGAAACATTTTCTAGTGTTCAAGCGTAGGCAATTTTTGACGCACCAACCAGATAGATTTCTTAGATCTGACTGTAAAAGTTCGCAATCCAGTGAGGAGTTGATTTTAAGAAACAGCTTCAAGTCATCAGCGTACATCAGAACGAGGCTGTGTTTTAGTGCAAGCGGTAAGTCGTTGATGAAAATGATAAAGAGTAGCGTACCCAAATGACTACCCCAGGGCACTACGCCGGAGCTGCACCCAAAAGATCTTGAAAGGTTTTCCTCAATTTTGACCATTTGAATCCTACCAGATGCTATCCACTTAAGGATCGCTGAATGAAACCCAAAGCTTTCAAGTTTTTTAAGTAAAATATGATGGTTGACGGAATCAAAAGCCTTACTGAAGTCGGTGTAGGCACAGTCAACTTGATGACCATCCTCAATAGCATTAATGGTATAATTCGAGATGCAAGTTAGATTAGAGGTAGTGGACCTCCCAGAGACGAATCCATGCTGTGAATCACAAATATATTCCTTTATGGAGAATTCAACTTTGGATTTAACAATGCTTTCGAAAAGCTTAGGCAAAGCAGATAATTTACAAATTCCTCTATAATTTTCAATGTCTTTCTTTGATCCAGACTTAAAAATTGGAATAAAAAAAGATGATTTCCATTCCTCAAGAAAGATACCGGAAAGCGACAGGTTGAAAATTTGCAGAAGAGGTTTACAAATAGCTTGAGAACACATTTTAAGAATAATCGCGGGAATGCCATCGGAGCCAGGCTTTGAATTGGGCTTGAGTCCATTAAGAGCCAATGTTATGTCGAGAAGGCTTATTTGGATGAGGCCAATATCAATTCTACATTCAGCAGCTGATACGAAATTAGGGGCAGATGGCTCAGAGTATACAGATTCGAAAAATGTCGCAAAAAGCTCAAGAGTCAAATTGACATCATTAGATACAGATTTAGGTAGACTAGTAGTTTTTCTTTTGCTGTTAATGAAGGACCAGAAACTATTCGAGTCTGTTTTTATTTTGTTTTCAATTTGAATTATGTAGTTATTCTGTAAGAATTTACTTAACGCAAGAAAGTCCTTACGCAGTTTGTCAAAATATACATACTCCAAAGGGCAACCGGAATCTTTGAATTTTTTATGTGCTTTGTTTTTAAGGTTCTTAAGGTGTGAGAGCCTTTTATTGTACCAAGGAGGCTTAGATAAATTCTTCTTCGACCTAAGAGGGACAAAAGAGTTAAATCCATTAAACAACATGGACTTGAAACAATTGTATGAGTCCTGAAGGGACATATTTCTCAGAATACTATTCCAATCAATGTTTTGGATGTAGCAATTCAAAGCATTGAAATCAGTTTTTTGGAAATCTAGTTCTAGTCCGAATACGGTCAGTTTTTAAAAAATCATATACCTCAATTTCAATTAAAGTCTCATTGTGAAAAATAGATTTGTTCAACAGAGAATACGGGGCTTCAAAAGAATTTGCCTCAATATCATAGCTGCAAATGAAAAAGAGATCTAGTATTCTATTTTGTGAGTTCACAATTGAATTGTTTTGACATAAATTATGAGAAAATAAGAAATCAATTAAATTAAATTTAATATCTTTCTTTAAGTTACATGGCATTAGCATTTTTTCGTCATCGGACCAAGACCAAACAATGTCTCCGACATTAAAATCACCCAAGATACATATACTATTGGAAATATTATCATGATTATCAAAAATAAAATCAATGTTAGCTGTGTGTTTTTCGTAGATATTTAATCCACCCCCAGGTGTGACATAACTTACAATAAAAATAAGTGAACTCACTACACCTGAGACGTCCAAAGAAAAACAGAGTTGTTCCACTTCACAGTCTGGTAAAGGAATCTCTCTGCAGGTAATACCTCGACGCACAGCAACGATAATTCCTCCCCCGCGATCGTCTACCTTTTTACATCGATCACGACGGAGAACCTGATAAAGGGACCCATCAAAAATTTCAGAGTCAGAAATACCACCATATAACCATGATTCAATAATAATAATAACGTCATAGTCAAGAAGATTAGACAAATTAAATAGTTTATAGGTCTTGGTACGAATACCGCTGGCATTATGATAGTAAACTTTGAGGTTTGACTTATCTACAATACGCAAAAGTGAAGTGGAACGTTCATTGAGAATTAGTTTTTTGGAACGTTAATAAAAGGACGAATTTGAACATCATTAGGCCAAAAGTTTGAATTGTAAATAATGTTGGCATATCTGAGGGGAGCATCAATTTTAAAGCTAACATATTTCAAATTTGAAACATCACCTTATTTTTTTATAAGTTTAGAACACTTAAAGCTAGCATTTTTAACAATTATAGTTGAACAAATGAAGTCAATTATATTCTCAGTAGTGGTGCTAGGATGAAAACGAGACAGATGATACCATTTTAACTTGCGAACCACCTGCAAATCATTTGCTAAGTCGTTTGTTCCGACGATAAGTGAAGGACGAGTTTTAGCAGCAGTAGCAGCAGCGGTGGAGGCGGCATTAGGTAAACCGCCAGTGCAAATATCGACAGCAGCATTAAAATTGACATCAGCGATGCGTTCAGCAGCCACATCGGCATCAGCTACAATAGCACTATCAGCAGAGTGCACCTTGTATTCCTTATCGGCAGCAACCGCAGCAACGGCAACATCAAGACGAGTGACGTTTTCTTCGTTTATTAAGACGTAGACAAAGGAATTCCTTTGTATACAGATGTTTTTGGTAGCAGCAGTAGTTGTAGGAGCCGGAGAGCACTGAGAGAGGTTGACAGTTGGTTTGTCTACCGAAGACCAGGTTGCGGTAAGCAATGATGGGTCATGACCGACGGCAGTGAGATTCGGTGATGATGAGGATTTCACTTTCTCTTTCCTGTTGGCAGTTAGAGCTCCAGTGCACAATGGAGAGCTAGTTGGTGTGCACTTATTGGACTTGTTGGATAAACGAACAAGAGGAGAAGAGGAAGTAGCGACGCGACGATCAACGGACTGTTGTTTAGTTGGATCAACGACCGTTGGTTTTCTTTGAGCGTGGGTAGTAACGCGAATGTCCCGACTAGAGTTCAAAGAGGGAGTTTTAACCAACGATGGCAAACTTTTATTAGCCGAATTTAAAGATGAACCGATCATTTTAATTTCATTGATGTTGTTTTGCAAGAAAAGGGATAGATCACTCATTTTTTTTATGCATGTTAGCAATGGACTGTTTAAGCAATTATCACATTTAAAACAATTATGGAATGAGGAACTGCCAGCATACAATTTTACTTTTAACGCAACCCTTTAATTCTGAATCACAATAAATTGAGCCTTTTTACAAAATGGATATGCTTAGGCTCCTTTAAATTTTGTGTAGGAATGTACGCCAGCGAGAGTTCCTTCCATTCATATAAGTACGTCTCGAACAAAATGCAGTTGTTGGTTTTTTGACTTAGCTGGAAAACCCCAATTCACTGACCAATTTACGGATGAACGAAATCTCCTTTCCTGCTCAACAAAGCGCCTTATACTCTGCTTCAGTACTACTTAGCACTACTGTTGGTTGCTTCTTCAACTCCCAGGACACCGGGCTACCAGCCAGAGAGAAAACGTGGCCGGTGAATGATTTTCGGTAATCGATGTTATTGCCCCAATCAGCATCAGTATATCCGTAAAGATCAAAGGGGAGGGAGCGAGCAAACAGAAGAAGTTGATCGCGCTTAACATGGCAAACCCCCACCTGATTATCTACCTTGCCGTGGTGTGGAGGCTTCTCACCAAAGGATAATCGCCCCCGTCACTCCTTTCACACACCCCAATTCCCATCCCAATCCATTTATCCCATCACACTCCCAACCTACCTGTCCACTCCTTATCCCTGGGCTGAACATAAGGTGTTAACCGTACCGTGCCGAGATGTTGACCAGGCTGAGAGCCCAGACCAAAAATAGCTCAGTCGCTAACGGTGTATCCGGATACTTGGCGCCCTCCGGATCAGCCAGCCTTACCTGGGTATTGCGGATCTCTGCCCAGGTGGAAATACATTTCTCCGCGACTCGTGGGACATGAATACAACAAAGAGTCCATTTATCATAAAAAACCGGAAGGGGATGATATTCCCTCTACATCAAAGGCGGTAAAGACTCCGATCGGAGAATCGTCAAACCGCTCTGATAGGATAACCAACCCATCGACCAAGGCCTATAAAGACCGCAAGGCGGCCTTGAGAATAATAAATCGATGGGGCCATAAAACCGACTTGTCAGAAAAAGACAAAGAGTCGGTAGCCTGGGCGACAGGTATCCTAGCCCAGGAGAAAGAACAGGCCAAGAGGCCCAGATCGTCCCCCGAGGAACCAAAGCGGGAGGCTAAGAAAGCTAGGCTGGGAACACTGGCCAAGCTATCAAAGCCCTTCGGTGAGGTTGCGAGGGAGTGCCTGACGGTCGCAATCATAGATGACAGCGACCCGGACGGCAAACTGACGACCGAAAAATGGAAGGACGTCGATCAAGCGCTATCGACAAACTTCCTAAAAATCGCTAGAAAGAACCCTGGACGACCGCCCATCTGCGACGACGCTGGATGGTTCCAAGGCAGTTTCAAACTGATAAGCTGTGCCGACGAAAGATCCATTGATCTTCTGAAAGCCACAGTTGCCGAAATAGGGGAAATTTGGGAGGTAGCTAGGCTCAAGGTCATCACTAAGGACAAAGCACTGGGTTCGTACAGCATGAACTCGAAAACCGTCAAGGAATGCCATGACGCCCTGCAAGAGCTCGCCAAAAGAAATAATGTCGGGTCTAAGATAAATCACCTCTTAGACAAGTGGAAAAAGTCGCAACACCTGTCCTTCTGGAACAGTGTTCGGAGACTCCGTCAATCTAAACGACTTATACGACCCCTGAACAAACACCCTGTTGACATACTTAAGCTCAATAGAGGGGATATCAGAAGACTGGTCAGCTACCTAACGGGACACTGCGGTCTGAGATATCATTTAAATAAAATTAGTCTCTCGTCTGAAACTGAGTGTCGGCTCTGTCTAGAGGACGATGAGACGGCAGAACACATACTGTGTGAGTGTGCTGCACTCTGCCATCTTAGGAAGCGCATCCTTCTCAGTGAAGTTGTGACTCCTGAGGGGATCACCCTGGCTCCTACGAGAAGCATTCTCAACTTCATTACAGAGGTTGAGAGGCTAATCGGCTAGCAGGCACAATAGATCTGCAAAGGTCGCAGTGCCATATTGCTAAGAGTAGCACTAGCCCCATGTGAAAAAAAAAAAAAAAAAAAGGACAAGATCCCTAGA
Organism: Eumerus sabulonum; assembly: GCA_951905685.1. NCBI lineage: Eukaryota > Metazoa > Arthropoda > Insecta > Diptera > Syrphidae > Eumerus > Eumerus sabulonum. Next base: position 49,261,163 of record OX645062.1, on the reverse strand, counting down.
CGACCGCGAGCTAGATGCTGGCTCCCGCTTGCGCCAGACAACCCCCTTGGAATAGTTGAGACAATCAACTATTGCAATCCCAAATCTCCCAACAAGGGATTGGAAAGTCGCGAAGCTGGAGGAACCGAAAGGTCGATCAAGACAGGCAATTATTGTACTGAATTGAGAAGCCTTGGAACCCCCAACCCCCTCGGAGAACAAGGGCCCTGCGCCGGCAGAAATTGAAACCCCAGCAACATCCCTGGTCACTAAAGATCAGGAGTCATTGCTCGACTCCGGAAGCGAGGACTATTTCACTAGCTCGCCGATGGAAGACGATCTTCTGGACTCAGATCTGGAAGACCTTAACGCCACCGTGGTGGAGGCAGATCGAATTAAAGACCACTCCAAACCTTCTTCTCAGGCTGGCCAAAGGAGAAGAAGACATAGTCTTAATCCAGGAACCGTGGGTGCATGAACACAAGGTTCGTGGATTAAGAAACCCAGCCTACAACCTATTTACATCACAGAAAGAAGGTAAGCCCCGCACTTGCATACTTGCAAAGGAATCTTTAAACGCTTACCTTCTTCCAAATTACAGCTGCCCCGACACCACAGTGATTGCAATCCAATCCCCCGGGATCAAGCTATGGATAGCGTCTACATACATGGCGCAGGAAGAGTCCATTCCATCGGACGAAATCAACAGACTGGTCAAGGACTCGTCGAATCATCAAGCTGGGCTCCTTATCGGTGCAGATGCGAATGCGCATGGGGCAGCAGCGATACAAACGAAAGAGGTGAGTGGCTTATTGAATTCATCCTAACCGCTAACGAAAAACCGCAGGGAGGTACTAGACCTAACTCTAGCATCCCCCTCTCTCATTGACAAAATAAGAGAATGGAAGGTTTCTGAAGAACACTCCTTCTCAGATCATCGTTACCTGGTTTTCAACCTAGACTACACGGTCCCAACCCCAATTGACTCATCCTGTAACCCAAGAAGAATCGATTGGGAGCGTTATGGAGCCTTCATTGGCAACTCTATAATAAGTAGGACCCCTGACACCCCGCGGACCATGTTACATATAGACATCATGGTCGATACTCTAACAATCACATTGGGCAACGCAAGGGCCAACAGCTGCGCAATCCACAAATCAGGAAACAAATCTTACCCTTTTTGGTGGAACGCAGATCTAAGCAAGCTCCGCAAAGCCTGTCGTAAGCTCTTTAATAAAGCAAAGAACACAAGTAACGACAGAGACTGGAGCCTATACAAAAATTCACTCAGGGTGTACAAACAAAACCTGAGGAAAGAACAAAGGCTGTCTTGGAAAATCTTCTGCAATAACATGGAGAAAATATCAGACGCCTATAGACTGAGGAAAATACTCTCGAAAGATCCACAATCTCCCAACTGCCTCATAGCAAATGGAGTTTGGACAACATCTGAGGAAGAAACTCAAAATCTTCTCCTCAACACGCACTTCCCTGGCTGCTCTGAATCGCAAGACCCAGTGCACTCGCGAGGGACTCATATCTCCTCTGCGATAGAAGGGCAGTACGAACACATTATCTCCAGAGAGAAAATTATATGAGCATTAAAAAGCTTCAAGCCCTATAAATCGCCGGGTCTAGATGAAATTTACCCCATCGAACTAACACAAACTATGGAATGGACTATACCATGGCTAGAGATAATCTTTAAAGGATGCCTAGCTGGGAGTCACATTCCAAAAAAGTAGAAGTGCGCAAAGGTAATTTTCATCCCCAAAGCCGGCAGGAATTCTCACACTTCCTCCAAGGATCTAAGGCCTATCTGGCTATCATTCTTCGCTCTAAAAACTTTAGAAAGGCTGATAGACCTACACATACGGCACAGCCTGGATCTCTCCCTAATTTCTAAGGCACAGCACGCCTACTGTAAAGGTAGATCGGTCGAAACAGCTCTTCACACATTAGTGAGGAAAATCGAAAGATCAGTCCATCTCAAAGAATATACTCTAACAGCCTTCCTAGACATAGAGGGCGCTTTTAACAACATCGCTCCGAAAGCAATTATAGAAGGGCTAGAAAAGCTAAAGGTGAAGAGGGCTCTGATAGAGCTGATCAACGAGTTGTTATTAACACGCAAGATTCACTCTAAGTGGGGAAGCCTAGTAACTACCAGAGTAGTTACCGAGGGAACCCCGCAAGGTGGGGTCCTCTCACCTCTTCTCTGGAATGTAGTTGTAAACGAACTACTAATCAAACTGGAGAATGAAGGCCTGGACGTTGTTGCCTACGTGAATGACGTTGCCATCACAATCTCAGGTAAATACCTATCTACACTGAATGACCGCATGCAAATGGCATTCTCACTTCTGTGCAAATGGGCGCATAGTAACTCAGGATTAACCCACAGAAAACGGAGCTCGGGCTTTTTACCAAAAAGCACAAAATCCCGGAAAACTGCCCTATCTCTCTGCTCGATACCAGGTTAGCCTACTCCCCTAGTGCCAAATTCCTTGGCATTATACTCGATAGGAAATTAACTTGGAAGAGCAACACAATTGAAAGAGCACACACACGGCCATAAGACTAAAAGCCAACTCGAAATGGGTGAGCTATGTCACTGGCCACTCCTCCATCCTGCAAAACAGGATAACTATGACAGAAAACCTAGACCACACAGAACCCAGCATAGTCTTGGACAAAAACTTTATGATTATCTATCCGGACAGGAAGAACTGGACGCGCCAAACTCAACCGCGCAGAAACTATGTGGATTTCTACACAGACGGGTCTAAAACCAAAGTAGGGGTGGGCATAGGAGTTTTCTGCAAACAACTCAAGCTACATAAAGCTCTAAAATTAATAGATCCCTGCAGCGTTTTCCAGGCGGAACTGTTGGCAATAAAAGAGGCTTTGTCTTGGCTGAAGTGGAACGTAATATCCATCACGGATATTCGCATTCTCACAGACAGTCAAGCAGCCTTAAAGTCGCTGGAGTCCTATGTGTACACATCAAAATCTAGTCTCGACTGTCGCAGATCTCTTAACGAGATGGCAGAACAGTTCAACATACAGCTTATCTGGGTACCAGGACACAGCGACATTACAGGTAATGAAAAAGCCGACACACTTGCCAAACTAGGATCGACGCTACAATCAATCGTGGCTTGTGAGGGAGTACCCCTTACAACCATTAAACATAATCTGACCAATCTCGCCAGGGCCGAGACGAACCTGAGATGGACACAGGGACATACCTGCGTCATCACCAGGCAAATCTGGCCTCGGCTTGACAGTCAATGCACAAGGAGTATAATCTCCCTAAAAAGAACTGACATCTACAAAGTCATCGGTGTCATCACAGGACACTGCCTCATTGGCAGTCACGCACAAAAACTAGGAATAGTTCCGAATGATTTCTGCAGAAGCTGTCAGGACGAGGAGGAGGTCGAATCCATTCACCACCTTCTCTGTGCCTGTCCAGCTCTCTGCAATTTCAGGAAACGATACCTAGGCTCTTACTTCCTTAACGGTCTGACAGATGTTCAGAAAGTAGGGATACTTGATCTTCTTAACTTCTTAAGAAGCACAAAATGGTTCCACGAATAGGGGGTAAAACCCCCTCGTAGCTGCACAACGGGCCTCCCTGGCCTATGTGCATTTTTCTCAACTCTGGGAAGGCTACGACCCTACCTACCTACCTACCTAACATGGCAAACGCCAGCTTCGATATCTGTCCCTGCTCAATCCAAGTTGACACACAGCCTCCGCGTGGCCCCCCCTGGATTGCTACACTGGCACCCGCCAGGTAGTGAACCAATGTGTGCAGCGACCCAACCCCTTGTTCCTGGGAAAAGAAGAACCTGGCCCTCCAGGCTGGGAGTTGTGCTTAGGGGTAACATCCCTATCACGGAAAAGCCTACTTGTTTCGAAACGACAACAAGCCTCGGATACGGACGGATACAAAGCTGACGACCCCTGCAAACGACTAACGGGCTTGAGAGTCTGCACCTGGAATGTGAGGTCCCTTAATAGACCGGGTGCAGGCGATCAATTGGAGCAAACCCTCAACTGCTAGAAAGCAGATATAACCGCACTCCAAGAAGTGCGATGGGATGGACCAGGCAGAAGACGGATGAAAAACTGCGACATTTACTAAGGGAACTGCTACAAGGAGAACAAACAACGCCTATTCGGGTGCGGATTCGTTATTCGAGGAAGACTCCGACAAAAAGTCTTAAGCTTCCGAGATATAAGCGAACGCCTCATAACAATCCGCATCAAAGCTAAATTTGGAAACATTAGCTTAATATGCGCTCACACCCCAACGGAAGAAAAGGACGTTCGCCTCAAAGAAGAATTCTACGATCTCCTAGACAGAACATATGCCCAATGCCCCTGCTACGACACAAAAATAGTCCTAGGAGATTTAAATGCAAAACTGGGCAAAGAGGACATATTTGAGTCGATCATAGGAAAGCGTAGCCTCCATAACACCACATCCGACAAGGGACTTAGGCTAATCGATTTCCTAGCGGGGCGTAACCTCCTTGTAGCAAGCACGCGTTTCCCCCATCTCAACATCAACAAGGGTACCTGGCGGTCTTTTGTTCAATCGACCACCAACCAGATTGATCACATTGCGATCGAAGCCAGACACTCCTCCTGTATTCTCGACGTACGAACCTTCCGAGGGGTCAAAATCGACTCGGACCACTACCTTGTTGTAGCCAAGGTACGAATGAGGATATTAAGAATGCTTAGGAGTCGAGTAGGACTACGGTAGTTTGACGTCGGAAAGCAACAATCGCAAGGGACTGCCAGAATCTTTGCCGATCGTGTCTCCTCCAAGCTCACTCAAATCCGCCCACAGCAGCACAAACAATAGAGCAGGAATGGATGCATTGCCAGAGCGCCGTCAGAGACGCTGCCTCAGAGGGGCTGGGTTTCAAACCGCCACTACCTAGAAACCCCTGGTTCGATGAACAATGCGAACAAGCCCATGCAGCAAAACAAGAGGCATATAAAGCCATGCTACAACGACGGACGAGCAGAAGTGAAGAGAGGAACACACGCTTTTCAGAAGAAAGAAGAGAGAGCACGGAAAGCGTGAGATCGAGGAGATGGAGAGATGCTTGCGCAGGAATGACGCCCGTGAGTTTTACAATAAGGTAAAACGAACATGCCATGGCTACAAAGCCAGAGCGGCGGCCTGCAGGGATGAAAATGGAGAGCTGGTAGTAGAGTCGCAGTCGATGCTGAGAATTCGGAAGACCACTTCTGCAGACTGTATAACGGCGATGATAGACAAGATACCGCTGTCACAGAATTCAGAATTCAGTCCACCCGACCTAGACGAAGTCAAAATAGCGATATCAAGACTTAAGTCTAATAAAGCCGCGGCGCAGACGGCCTGTCTGCTGAGCTTCGTAAGGCGGCTGAAGATGAGCTGGTAAGGTGCATGCACCATCTCATTTGCAAGCTATGGTCGGAGGAAAGCATATCCGACGAATGGAATCTCAGCATCGTTTGCCCGGTCCATAAGAAGTGAGATCCCTATAACTGCGCCAACTATAGGAGATCTTCTCTGCCTTATTGTGTGAACGCCAGAAACCGTTTGTGGATAACCTAATGGGCTCTTATCAGTGTGGTTTCAGGCGAGGTAAATCCACAATAGACCAAATATTTACGCTACGGCAGATCTTGGAGTAGACCCAGGAATAACAAATCGACACTCACCACCTCTTCGTCGATTTCAAGGCCGCATATGACAGCGTGTATAGAGATGGGCTATACAAAGCCATGTCTAGTTTTAATATCCCTGCCAAACTCGTCCGACTGTGCAGGATGACAATGGAGAATTTTCGCTGCTCCATTGAGGTCGGTAATGAGCAAACCGAGACCTTTGATGTTAAAAAAGGATTTAGGCAAGGTGACGCGCTGTCATGCAACTTTTTCAACATCGTGTTTGAAAAGATCGTGCAAGAGTCACTGGCCAACACAAGAGGCACGATTTATTTCAAGTCTACGCAATTGCTTGCGTATGCCGACGACATTGACGTGATTGGACAGACACAGCAAGACGTCAATGAGGCCTTTGTAAGCATTGAGGTAGAAGTGGCTGAGATGGGTCTCAAGGCTAATGAGGGTAAAACCAAATATCTGCTTTCATCTAAAAGAGACGGACAACACCGACGTATTGGTCAGAACGTCACCATGGGCGGATATAACTTTAAAGTGGTCAAGGAATTCGTCTACCTTGGCTCACTGATGACCAGCGACAACAACACCAGCGCTGAGATAAAACGTAGAACACTCTTGCCAACCGCTGTTTCTTTGGGCTCAAGAGGCAATTGAGAAGTAGAGCCCTCTCTCGGAAAACCAAGGAGACACTATATAAGACCTTAGTCATCCCAGTCCTCCTTTACGGCGCAGAGGCTTGGACCTTAACAAAAGCGGATGAAGATGCCCTTGGTCGTTTCGAGAGGAAAATTCTGCGCACTATCTACGCACGGTCCCGTTTGTTCAAGCGGTGTATGGAGGAGAAGATATAACGAAGAACTGTACGGGTTGTACTGTGACATCGGCCTGGTACGACGTCTACGGATACAGCGTCTAAGGTGGCTAGGCCATGTAGAGCGCATGGAAAATACAGCTCCGACCCGAAGAGTCTTCGAATTCACCTCGGAAGGAAGGCGCCGCAGAGGACGGCCGCATCAACGGTGGCGCACGCAGGTGGAAGGAGACCTTAACCAACGGGGCGTGCGGCGCTGAAAACAGCTGGCCAAAGACCGTGCCAGCTGGAGACGCTTGTTGGTTGAGGCTCAGGTTCACCACGGACTGTAGCGCCACCTAAGTAAGTAAGTAAGTAAAATCGCCACCATTACAATAACTTCCCACTGGGAAGTTACCAAGTGCGAGTAATCGAAAACTGAGAAAAGTACTCCTGAAGTGGGCAGCAAATAGGTTAACTTTGTCTAAGGGAGTGACAGCTGGAAGATCATTTTGGTTGAGCATTGGTATAGACAACGTAGTTGAGTTTTTTATTGCCTTACAAAAACGACGAAATTATGATTGCCAATCAGCATGAGTAGTTTTTGTCCTTCAGGCTGCTCATTGTGATAATTCTGTATTTTGAAAAACATAATAATTACGAAACAAATAATAGCGCGGCACATGGAAATAAAAACAATTAGCTCAGAGCTAAACGCTTGTTTATCGTTTCATGTCCTCTTGCCATAATGACATCTTGTCAGTGTTTATCGAAACACTTAACACCCATAAGCTATTAATAGCTGACTAGAAAAATGCGCAATCAATACATCCATTACAACAGAATTACAAGCTAACCACTTGATGACATGATTTAGTGCCGCTTGCAATGGAATCGGTTGTCTAATTGCGCGATTGTCGAACTCTTGATGAGGGGGTCATGACATTTTGCGTTTAGATGTAAGCGGTGTAGGTTTTAGTTTTTATTTTACTAGTGCAATGTATCTGTTAGGACATTTATTTCTTTTGGCTATAACGTCCGCTTCCGCTAAAAACAATCTCGAGACGAATGGTCTTATTAAAAAGGTTTATGACGAAAGTGCCTCATCGGCAGTATATTTCCTCGATGCACAACGGAACCTTATAAACGCGTTCTTACAACTCGAATTAAATATTCCTGTGGTGACTTGGACGAATTTCGAAGACCCTCCCCGTGGAAGTTTCTTTAACAATGTCGTTCTCGTCATGACAGAAGACACTTGCTTAAACATCAACAATTCAAGAGTGTTTATAGACCAGCTTAAGGTTCGAAGGTATGTCATAGTCGCCGCTGGCAACATATCTAACCTGAATAAGTGCTTTTCTTACTTGATGAATAAAAAATTTACGAGAATCTTTGGAACAGCCAAAGGGGTCTCTTATGCGTATCTCCCATATGCAGATGAATCAATTCAACGTCTGTCAAAGCATGATCGCTTGCCCGATGCGCTTAGAAACCTGAATGGATTTATTATGCGTACGGCATTCAGACCAGATCCACCCAGAGTGTTTCGATACACTGATGACCACGGCAACTCTTTGATTGGTGGATACTCCAGTCGACTACTTCTGGCCTTCCTCCAGAGGCATAATGCACAATGCGCTGAGATACAAATCGAGAACTTGGATAATCTTTTTATGATAGCAGTTCGTAATGCCACAATAAGCGGAAAAATCGACATCAGCATGAATGCTTACGCGACGATCGACGGAGTTGAGCTGAGTTATCCCATCAACTTTGGGAAACTGGTAGTCATAGTTCCGATCCTTGGCATCGTGAATCCCAATCAGTACTTTCTTCGACCATTCTCTACAACTGTTTGGATTTGCATCGTAGCCACTTTAATATACGTCACTGTCATGGATATTCTAAAGAATCGGCTGCTGGGAATGCCCGTGGATATTTGGCAGTCATTTAGTCGAACCCTTTTAATCATGCTTAACATGTCGGTGGAGCGACGAATTACCAGCGCATATCGGTTTTATTGTCAAATTGTACTGCTGGCATTCATCCTCGCGAGCATGTATTCTATCTTTCTGACATCCTTCTTGACCGTGTTCATTAAGATCAAGCAATATGAGACCATTCGAGACTTGGTGGACAACAACGTTCCAGTGCTGATTATTGACTACGAGTTGGTATTTACAAATAAAAATTATCCGCGAGGTTTTGAAAAAATCGTTCGGCCTGTGGGTACTGTTGAATTCATGGGGGCGTGGAACTCCATAAAGAACACTGGATTCGGCTATATTATGGGAAAGGATAAAGCTGAGTTCCTGATTGGAAGTCAATCGATATCTGGCTTACCGAGATTTCATATAATTGACGAGACTTTGGATGACTATTTCTTGGGATTCCTATTGGTTGAGCAGTCACCTTTTCAAGAGATACTGGACAAGTTTATAATAGATGTCAAGGACACTGGCTTGGCTTCCAAGTGGCTTCGTGATTCTAATTTTCAAGCTCGCGACAGTGAATTTGTTGATAAAATCCGTGTACCAGAGGCTTTAAGTGCACCGTTGACACTTAATTGCCTGCGTTTTGCGTGGATCTGTTTAGCAGTTGGACTAACTATAGCTGCTCTGGTGCTATCGGGAGAAATCTTGTTCCAGAAGAAATTGTTTTGTAACAAGAAAGAACATTAATTACAAATTAACTACATTTTTTAATTTAAATAAAAAACTTGAATATTCAGTGTGCGCCCTGTTTTTTCTTTTATGTCATGTGCGCACTAAATTTTCGTGGGGGCCAATACCCCCATTTATTAAGCTTAGTTCAAGCTAACATTCTTAATTCTAACTTAACTAATTAACATTCTTAGTTAGTCTAACTTAACTGACTAACAAGCACGGTAGAGGGGGGCACGATTAGGGAACTATGGTATGGAGAAAGGGAGGCTGCCGAGAAGACGAAGTTTTAGGCATGGAGTGCTGAGGTTGAATTCGAAATTAGTGTTCGAATTAACACTTTGCAGCATACGGAAATGGGTTCATTGGAGCCGTATGAGGTGCGGGGGGCGGATAGAATGAAGAGACGAGGATTGCGAGTATTACGAGGGTTAGTGTTAAGGGATATAGAGTTGTAGAGCTTTGCGCAGTCAATGGTACCTGTTAGGAGTTTATGAATGAAGAGGATATCAGCTACCCTTCTTCTTTCCTCCAACGTACTCAGATTTATTAGTTTGAGTCGGCCTTGATAGGGCGGTAAGAACGGAGGATTTTGCCGGTGCAGACCTCGAAGAGCGAAGCGTTGGAATCGACGCTGGATGCTCTCGATTCTAGAAATGTGGGCTTGTTGATAAGGGGACCACGCTTGGGATGCGTATTCAGAAGGGGGCGAACGAAGGTAATATAGGGGAATCGAGTCACGTAGGGATTGGAGAATTCTTAGGCCAACGCTTCACGAAACCGAGTGCAGAATTTGCTTTAAGAATTATATCGTCGATGTGTGCGCGGAACTTGAGCTCTTGGTCACATAGTATGCCAAGATCGCGGATAACCTGAACGGTAGAAATGGGTTGGTTGTGGAGAAAGTAGAGACGAGGAGAGGATTGGACACGTTTAAGTGAGAAGGTAATAGATTGGCATTTGGAAATGTTAAGCTCCAAGCAATTTTTGGAGCACCAGGTAGAAAAGCTATTGAGATCGGATTGAATAAGGGAAGAGCCTTGTAGCGAGGAAATGGTCTTAAAGAACTTGGTGTCGTCGGCGTACAGTGAGAGATGGGTATGTTTGGGGATTATCTCAATGTCGTTCATGATAAGAATGAAAAGAAGTGGACCTAGGTGGCTACCTTGGGGAACGCTGGACGAGGCTAAGAAAGGGTTAGAAAAGGCAGATCTAAAGCGAACACTGTTGTAACGGTTTTTTAAATATGAAGATATCCACTTCAGCGCAGTGGGTTCAAAGCCTAGGGAAGAAAGTTTGAAGGGTATTAGATTGTGAGATATTTTGTCGAAGGCTTTACTGAAGTCAGTTGTAATGACGCCGACTTCGTTCCCAATATCTAATGCTGAGAAGGTGAAGGAGACGAATTCGACAAGGTTTGTAATTGTAGACCTGGATTTGAGGAATCCATGTTGATTTAAGGGGATTAGAGATTTGCTATGGAAACTTGGAGTGTCATACAAGATGCTTTCGAAAGGTTTGGGTATATGTGAGAGTTTTGCGATGGGGCGGTAGTTGTTAATATCACCCTTTGGACCGTTTTTGTGAATAGGAGTTATGAAAGCGGTTCTCCATATCTGGGAAAATTCTCCAAGGGACAGGGATAAGTTGAATAATTTTGAGAGCGGGACGGAGAGAATGAAGGAACATTTTTTTAATAATATGGAGGGGACACTATCGGGTCCAGGAGTGAACTCATCATTAAATTGATTCAATTTAATTTCAATGATATGCGGTTCAACAGAACGTGGAAGAAATGGACTAAGGGAGAAATTTGGTAGGTAGTCGAAATAGGAAGTGTCCAGCACAAGGGAGTCATCGGCGAAATATTGTTTGAAAAGGTTGGCAAAAAAGTTGGCGACAGTGTTGGGGCAGTGTAAAATGATTGATCTTCTGATGGTTCCCATTGGAGAAAAGAAAGATTAAAATCGCCGACGAGAAAGATTTTATCGCGGGGATCCCGTAAATCATTTGTGTGATCAATCGCATTGATAGCGAGTTCATAGGATTTAAAAGGTTGAGATGGTAAGATATAAAGACAGATGACGTAGAGCGATTTACGGGGCAGTATGATCTTGATTGAAACAAGGTCGAGATAGGGGGAAGAGGATATTGCAATAAGGGACGAGTCGATCGTATTTAGGGCGGCTATTAAAACGCCACGACACGGGGGGCTATCGATAGGTTGATTGAGAAGGTCGTCGCGGTAGACGTTAAAATTTTATGGGAATAATTCTTCGTTATTAAAAGCGGGGATTAGGTTGGTTTCAGTCAGAGCGAATATTTCGAATGGTAAAACGTGAGATTGTTGGAAGACTGCTTGAGTTTTTGAGCGGAAACCTCTGACGTTCTGGTAATAAAATGCGAAAGGAAGGTTTGCGTGGTGGGCAGGAAGAGGATGGAAATTAGGGGCGAAAATATCTGTCGTGGTCAGCTCTGCTACGCTGGAGGTGGGATATTCGCTTTGAGTAGATATGTTGACGAAAAATATCAAGATCATTTGATACATATTGGGACATATTAAGGAACTCATGGTATTTGATAAAGAGGTTTTTGGGCCTGGCATAGTCAAAAGGGAGGCCTTCCTGTTGAATGGATGCCAGTACGCTAGTTTTAGTATTACCCTCATAGCAAACTGAGTCTGGTTTGTCATGGAGAGCTTTAATAACCTTGATACATATGTCGCCGACACAGTGCGGTCGGAAGGTAGAAAGGAAGAGTGATAGAGGAGATGCCCAGGACACTGACCTTAAATGCTTGCATGTTGTACTGAGGGGGGAAGACCGAGACCGACAGAGAATTTCAGATTCGTGTGGTTCGGTTAAAGAAAGATTCTCTATATTTGACGGTACGTTCGTCAAACCGCCAACATACCGCTGGTCATACCGCCAACACACTGGACTTGTTTCTTACCTCTCAGCCTGACAAATACACGATCGATGTATTGGAACCCCTAGGCTTGTCTGACCACTGCATAATATCAGCAAAATACTCGAACTCCCACCATCCAGTTAAAGAAAAAGCTCCTAAGAGAACACTATGGCTATACGAGAAAGCCAACTGGTGCGGCCTTAACAACTTCTTTCGGATCTTTAACTGGTCGTTGTGCTTCCTCGACAACGACGTGGACGCCGCAACTGATATTATCGTAAACATTATCCGAATTGGCATGGCAAATTTTATTCCCAGCAAGATTAAAAGCACCAGGCCTAAGGATAATACGTGGTTTGACTCGAGCTGCAAAGAGGTTATTAGGCTCAGGGAGCTAAGTTTTCGGGCCTACAAGGCGAACAGTTCTGAGGTAAACCGAAAAAAGTTCATACGAGCCAGAAATGACTGCAACACCCACATTCGACGGATTAAATTCCAATCCGACCAACAATTATGGCGTAAAATCCTTCAATGTCCTAAAGGTAGCAAAAGTTTCTGGTCGTTTGTAAAAAAACGTAAAAAACTCAACTAAGTCGTCTATACCGACGCTCATCCACAATGACGTTCCAGCTGTCACCCCCTTAGACAAAGCTAACCTACTTGCTGCCCATTTCGCAACCAGTTCTCAGCTGCCAGCCTGTACTTTGTCTCCGCCTGTACTAGAGTGCGTAAATTCCACCATGGGACCAATCCACTTCCGCACTCGTACAGTCGCAAGGCTTCTTAAAGACCTCGACATACACAAATCCGCTGGTCCAGATGGTATTGCCCCAATAGTTCTGAAGAGGTGTTCTTCTACGCTGGCAAAACCACTGCGTAAGCTTTTTCACCTTTCCTACACCTCTGGGCTCTTTCCGAGTAGGTGGAAAACAGCATTTGTCCAGCCTATACCCAAAAAAGGCGAATCATCTTCTCCCTCCAACTACCGACCCATTGCACTAACGTCCCTTCTTTCCAAGGTCATGGAAACGCTGATTAACCGTCAGCTTATGAAATATCTTGAATCACGGAAACTCCTCAATGACCGCCAATACGGTTTCCGCAGCAACAGATCCACTGGTGATATGATGGCTTATCTCGCTGAAAAGCGGAATCACTCGCTTCACCAAGCAGGTGAAAGCAAAATTGTTGCACTGGATATTTCGAAAGCATTTGACAGGGTTTGGCATGAAGCCCTTTTGTCGAAAATGCGTGCTTTTGGGATCGATGAGTCTCTCTTTCAATGGATTAGAAGCTACCTTTCGAATCGTTCAATTCAAGTTGTTTTGGACGGATTCAAGTCTGATACTCACTTTGTAAATGCCGGTGTTCCCCAGGGCTCCGTTTGTCTCCGACACTCTTTCTTATTTTTATAAATGATCTCTTGTCTGTTACTTCTAATCCAATTCACTCCTTCGCTGACGACAGTATCCTCAGCTTCTCATATTCGTTCACCAGTTTACGACCCTGCACTTCGGTTGTAGATAATGAGCGGCAGCGTATGTTAAGCTCATTAAATTTCGATATCGACAGCATCATCCAATGGGGTAAAAACAATAGAGTGGAATTTAGTGCTTCCAAAACACAATGCTGTCTCTTGTCGTTAAAGCGTATAAATAACCCGCAGCCATTATCCATGAATGGCACTTGCATCTCAGAAACTGAAAAGCTTTCCATCCTGGGTATGAGTGTTGCTCACAATCTTAATTGGAGCGACCATATATTCAGTGTCGCCAAGAATGCTGCGAAATGCCTAGGATTATTATACAGATGCAAGAAATATTTCTCACCCTTAGATCTGGCTACCAGCTATAAGGCGTTCATTCGCCCCAAATTAGAGTTTAACGCTCATGTCTGGTCCGGTGCTTCCAAGACCTCACTGCACCTACTAGACAGAATTCAAAAACGAGCCATAAAACTGATAGGTGACTCCAGCATTACCGAAACATTAGACTCGCTGGAACACAGCAGGAATGTTACCTGCCTCTCTCCCTGTTTTATCGTTACTACCACCAAAAATGCTCTGATGAAATAGCCAGTTGCATTCCGTCCCTTCAACATTTCTCCCGCAATACACGTCTCTCTAGGAATGCTCACCAATATACTCTGAAGCCCGCTTTCGAACGTACTGTCAAATATAGAGAATCTTTCATTAACCGAACCACACGAATCTGGAACTCCCTGCCGGATTCGGTTTTTCCCCCTCAATGCAACATGCAAGCATTTAAGATTAATGTCCATCGGCATCTCCTCTATTCCTCTTCCTCTCTACCTTCTGCCCGCACTGTGTCACCGACATGATAAGGTTATTAGACCTTGAGTGCGCGCAAATTAAAAAAAAAAACAAAAATGCGTTGACGTATCTTGGCTACTACAAGATAGTGGTCTGAATCCATGTTCGCTCCTCGGAAAGTGCGAACATCAAGAATAGTGGAGGAGTGTCTGACGTCAATCGCGATGTGGTCAATTTGGTTGGTGACTGATTGATCTGGCGACCGCCTTTGTGTATATCGAGGCGGGAAAATCGTGTGCTGGCTACAAGAAGGTTTCGCCCCGTGACAAAGTCGATCAACCTGTGTTATCGGATGTGGTGTCATGTAGGCTGTGTTTGCCGATGACCCGCTCAAAGATGCTTTCTTTATCCAGCTTAGCGTTAAAATCTCCTAGTATGATTTTGGTATCATAGCTGGGGTATTTGGTATATGTTCTGTCTAGGAGATCAAAGAAATCATCTTTGATTGAGTCATCCTTGTCTTCCGTGGGGGCATGGACGCATATGAGGCCGATGTTACAGAAATTTGCCTTGATGCGGATTGTTATGAGGCGTTCACTCACATACTGGAAACTTAGGACTTTATGCCTTAGTCCACCTCTAACAACAAATCCGCATCCAAATAGTCTCTGTCCTCTCTCCCTATAGCAGTCACCGTAGTAAATGTCGCAGTTTTTCATCCGCTTTTTACCCGGTCCATTCCATCGCATTTCCTGGATGGCGGTTATGTCCGCTTTATAGCGGTCTAGGGCATCCGCAAGTTGTTCGGCCGCACGTGGTCTGTTTAGGGACCTAACATACCACGTACAAAACCGAAGGTCCTTGTTTGTTTTTTGTTTTCTTATAGGGTCGTCAACATAGATCCGTTCCGTTTTATTATCCGAGGCTGTTTTTTGTTTCTGAGCAATTAGTGGTTTTACGGTTATGGTTCGCTAGACCATAGCCCAACCGACACTAATCCTGCTTGGTGGCGCAGGATACTCGCCATTCGGCCTCTTCCGTCAGTAATTTCCCTTTTAAGGAAATTTCCAGATGGCACCACGAGGAGGTGGAAGTAGGACCTGACTAGCAGAGCTGCAAGATGTTCGGCTGCAGAGGCTCTTACCCGCTTTTTGTCGGGCCAGCATCCGTCGGCAGATGCTACCCCTATGAGGCCTTTGCTAGTCCTTCACCATCCATATTCCAGTATAGAGACTTTAAAAATGTTGACCCGGCAAACCTATTATTTGATCTGCAAAACACTAACTGGGACAGAATACTGCACGCGTCTTCCGTAAATGATCAGGTTGCTTTTCTTAATCAAGTCTTTGAGAAACATATAAAACTAAAAACTAAAATCATAAATGATACCTCTCCTTCTTGGATGAATGGTAAAATATTAGGGCTTATGAAGAACAGAGACGCCATGTACAAACATTGGAAACGTTTTAAAATTCCACAACTCCACAATGAATACTGTCACCTTCGAAACAAAGTTGTGTTCGAAACTCGCAAAGCAAAAGCTCGATTCTATGCCAGCAAACTTGATCCATCGAGTTCGGGCAAGAATCTTTGGAAAAATCTGCGGCAGATTGCCATCGGTAAGCAAAACATAAAACCGCAGGATAATCTTGACTGTAACGCACTCAACAAAACCTTCACTACGTGTCACTTATTTAGTTCTCCTCTTATGAGCGTTAACTTTGATGACTCCAGACCAAGTAACGAAACTGGAAAATATTTTTCTTTTCAAAGGCTCTCGGATGCAGATGTCGTCGAAGCATTATTGTCAATAAGATCTAATGCAATCGGAATGGATGAAATTAACCCTTTATTTATCAAAATTGTACTGCCAATAACACTACCTTATATAACACATATTTTTAACACCATCTTAACAACATCTACTTTTCCTTCTGAACGGAAAAAAGCCAAGGTCGTGCCTATGCCTAAGAAGTCCAATAGTAACCCGGTAGAATATAGACCTATATCAATATTACCTTTCCTATCCAAAGATTTTGAGAAAGCTATTCTTAAGCAGATTCAAATACACCTCTCTTCGAAGCAGTTGAATCCTTGCCAATCCGGTTGCCGAAGTAACCGCAGTTGTAAAACTGCTCTATTACACATCGCGGACGAAATAAGAAACAGATTGGACAAAAAAGAACTCACCTTTTTAACCTTTAACCTTTTCTCGACTTTTCCAAAGCGTTCAGTACGGTGAACCACGCAGTTTTATGTTCAAAACTCAGGAAACGTTCTAACTTTTGTAGTCAATCTACAAAGTTGATATTCTTATATTTGACTGGAAGACAGCAATCGGTAGTCGTTAGCGATCGAAGATCTGAATGTCTACCCTAACTGAATGGTGTGCTCCAAGGATCAATACTTGGACCGATCCTCTTCTCGATCTACGTTAACAAGCTTCCTAGCATAGTAAAATACTGTTCTTTACCTATGTACGCCGATGATTTGCAGCTTTTTGTCCAATGTCCCACTAACTCGATCGATCTAGCAGCCGATAAAGTCAACGAAGATCTAAGACTAATTTTAAGTTGGGCGCTAGCAAACTACCTTAGTTTAAACCCGATAAAATCAAAGGCTCTCATTATTTACTTACTTACTTTGATGGCGCTACAGTTCGGGGTGAACCAGGGCCTCAACCAACAAGCCTCTCCAGCCGGCCCGATCTGACCTGTTGGTTGAGGTCCCCTTCCACCTGTGCGCGCCACCTTAAATGCGGTCGTCCTCTGCTGCGTCGTCCTTCGGGGTTGGAGTCGAAGACTCTTCGGGCCGGAGCGTTGATGTCCATTCGCTCTACATGGCCCCCCCACCTGATTATCTACCTTGGCGTGGTGTGGGGGCTTTTCACCAAAGGATAATCGCCCCCGTCATCCCCTTTTCACCAACCCAAATCCCATCCCATTCCACTTATCCTATCACACTCCTATCCTGTCCAATCCTCATCCCCTGGGCTGGACATAAGGTGTTAATCGAACCGTGCCGAGATGTCGACCAGGCTGAGAGCCCAGACCAAAAATAGCTCAGTCGCAAACGGTGTATCAGGATACCTGGCGCCCACCGGATCAGCTAGCCTAACCTGGGTATTGCGGATCTCTGCCCAGGTGGACATATATTTCTCCGCAACTCGTGGGTACCAAATGTACAATAACAACAATTAAACAATAATGAGTCCGGATCTCATAAAAAACCGGAAGGGGAGGAAATCCCCTCTACATCAAATGCGGTAAAGACTCCGATCGGAGAATCGACAAACCGCTCCGTTAAGTTGTCGGCAAGTAAAGCTGACAACAGAAAAATAAACCCATCGTCCAAGGCCTATAAAGACCAAAAGGCGGCCTTGAGAATCTTAAAACGATGGGGCCATAACACCGACCTAACAGAAAAAGAAAAAGAGTCGGTAGCCTGGGCGACAGGAATCCTGGCCCAGGGAAAAGCAAAGGCCAAGAGGCCCAGATCGTCCCCCGAGGAACCAAAGCGGGAGGCTAAGAAGGTCAGGCTGGGAACACTGGCCAAGCCATCAAAGCCTTTCGGTGAGGTTGCGAGGGAGTGCCTGACGGTAGCTATCATTGATGACAGCGATCCGGACGGAAAAATGACGACCGAAAAATGGAAGGATGTCGACCATGCACTATCGGCAAACTTCCTCAAAATCATGAGAAAGAACCCTGGACCACCGCCCATCTGTGATGACGCCGGATGGTATCAAGGCAGGGTTAAACTGATAAGCTGTGCCGATGAAAGATCGGTTGATCTTTTAAAGGCCACAGTTATCGAAATGGGGGAAATATGGGAGGGAGCCAGGCTCAAGGTCGTCACCAAGGACCAGATCCCGAAACGACCGAGAGCTAGATGCTGGATCCCGCTGGCACCAGACAAACCCTCGAAATTCTTGAGACCATAAACCTCTGTAATCCCAATCTCCCAACAAGAGATTGGAGGGTCGCGAAGCTGGAGGAACCAAAGGACCGATCTAGACAGGCAGTTCTTGTGCTGAATAGTGAAGCCCTGGAACCTCTGGCCCAATGTGACCATTACATCAGGTTTGGTTTCAAGAAGATCAAACTTAACATTTACAAAAAGGATGAGGAAATGCCACCATCCGGCAACGAAACCACGGCCAACACCGAGGTCAATGTAGACAGCTCAATGGAGCAGGAATCCCCCATCCCCTCGGGGAGCAAGGGCCCCGCGCCGATTGAAGCTGAAATTACAGCAACATTCCTGGTCAACAAGGACCAAGAATCGCTGCTCGACTCCGGAAGCGAAGACTATTCTACCAGCTCGCCGATGGAAGACGATCTTCTAGACCTAAATCTAGAAGATCTCGACACCACCGTGGTGGAGGTCAATCGAATTGATAACAGCCATGATGCTGAGATTAATTCAGATTAACCTCCATCACTCGAAAGCGGCTACCGCTAACCTTCTCCTCAGGCTGGCCAAAGGGGAAGAGGACATAGCCTTAATCCAGGAACCTTGGGTTCAGGAACACAAGGTTCGTGGATTGAGAAATCCAGCCTACAACATATTTACATCACAAAAAGAACGTAAGCCCCGGACTTGCATACTTGCAAAGAAATCCATAAACGCTTACCTTCTTCCTAATTACAGCTCCCCAGACACCACGGTGATTGCCGTAGAATCACCCGGGAACAAGCTATGGATAGCCTCTGCATACATGGCGCAAGACGAATCCATCCCATCGGACGAGATAAAAAGACTGGTGAGAGACTCGCCAAACCACCAAGCTGGGCTCCTCATTGGGGCTGACGCGAATGCGCATCACACCCTGTGGGGTAGCAGCGACATAAATGAAAGAGGTGAGTGGCTTATTGAATTCATCTTTACCTCTGATCTTAATATATGCAATAAGGGTCATGTACCCACTTTTGTTACAAAAAATCGAAGGGAGGTACTAGACATAACTCTAGCATCTCCCTCTCTCATTGACAAAATAAGAGAATGGAAAGTTTCTGAGGAACACTCCTTCTCAGACCACCGCTACTTGGTTTTCAACCTAGCCTTCATGGTCCCAACCCCAATCGACTCTTCATGTAACCCAAGAAGAATCGATTGGGAGCGCTATAGAGCCCTTGTTGGCAACCTATATAAAGCTTCACTCAGAACTTACAAACAAACTCTGAGGAAAGAGCAAAGGCTATCCTGGAAACTTTTCTGTAACAATATGGAAAAAATTTCAGACGCCTACAGATTGAGGAAAATACTCTCGAAAGATCCACAATTCCCAAGCTACCTTACAGCTAACGGAGTCTGGACAGCATCTGAAGAAGAAACTCTAAACCTTCTTCTCAATACGCACTTCCCAGGATGCCATGAATCGCAGGTTTCACCGCAGCCGCGAGGAACCCACTTTTCATCCGCATTAATGGGAAATTTCGAACACATCATCTCCAGAGAGAAAATAATATGGGCGCTAAAAAGCTTCAAGCCCTATAAATCGCCAGGTCCGGATGGAATTTACCCGGTCGAACTTACACAAACCATGGAATGGACTATACCATGGCTAGAGATAATCTTCAAAGGATGCCTAGCTTGGAGTCACATTCCAGACAAGTGGAAGTGCGCAAAGGTGCTTTTCATTCCCAAGGCCGGCAGAAACTCTCACACTACCCCCAAGGATCTAAGGCCTATATGTCTATCATCCTTTGCACTAAAAACCTTGGAAAGGATGGTAGACCTATATATTTTTTTTTTGTTTTTTTTTTTTAGAGACTCGCGCAGGTTCAAGAGTTTTTATATTCTCTTATGATGTGTTGACACACACAACCTGAACGGATGCAGTGATTGGGGTCGTTGATGTTCGTTCACTACTCTCAGGGGTGGCTGTCCTAGGCCTAGATAGGACGAGAGCCGACCAAATTCCGCGTTGGTTATAGTCCGTAGTAATTCGTTCAAGCACTTTAGTATATACGCCATAACTTGGATCCGCCCCTAATTTCTAGGGCACAGCATGCCTACGTTAAGGGTAGATCTATCGAAACAGCCTCGCACACCCTAGTGAGGAAAATCGAAAGATCAATCCATCTTAAAGAATACACTTTAACAGCCTTCCTAGATATAGAGGGCGCCTTTAACAACGTCACTCCGGAAGCAATAACGGAAGGGTTGGAAAAGCTAAAGGTGGAGAAGACTCTCGTAGAGTGGATCAGCGAACTACTATCAACACGCAAGATTCACTCGAAATGGGGAAGCCAGGCAATCACCAGAGTGGTTACCAGGAGAACCCCGCAAGGAGGGGTTCTCTCACCTCTCCTCTGGAATGTAGTTATAAATGAGCTACTAATTAAACTGGAGGAAGAAGGCCTGGACGTTACTGCCTACGCTGATGACGTTGCCATTTCAATCTCAGGTAAATACCTATCGACACTGAATGACCGTATGCAAACGGCATTCTCAATTCTTTGCAAATGGGCGCATAGCAAAGGGCTCAGGGTTAATCCCCAGAAAACGGAGCTCGTGCTATTCACCAAAAAGCATAAAATTCCGGAACACTGCCCTATCACTTTGCTTGATACCAGATTAAACTACTCCTCCAGTGCCAAATTCCTTGGCATCATACTGGACAGGAAATTAACCTGGAAAATCAACACAATCGAAAGAGCCAAAAAAGCAACAATAGCTCTGTACGAACTTGTAAATACTTTCCTAATTTTTAAGTTTACATTGTACATATTTTATTTCAATCTTTGTAACGGGAGCTACTGTGTGACAGAGATTATTCGAATCCCCTTTATCGTGGGAATTGTTTTGTAAGCAACGACGATTGCTCGGATTACGTCTAGTGAACCGCAAACATCAATTGTTCTCACAGTAGCTCATCGAGTGATAATTATGCGTTGTACCTACGCAAGGTGGAAAATAAAGTCATTATTAATTTTGACACTGAAGGCAACGGTTGAACATCTCTTTTACTATACATTTTTTGGCGACCGTGACAGGACACTACTAAAAGAATTTAGTGTGCCTGAATATTATCAGAAAAGCAGTGTGTTTAAAATTATAATCAATCATACATTAACTTGAGTGTCTGGTCTTTAACAAACATTTATCTTCTCAACCAAAGATATACCAAATCATTTGTTGTGTCGTGTATTCAATTTTCAGTGCTCATTAACTAACTGAATTCTAGTGCACAGTGTTAAGCCCTAACAAAAATAGACTTAAATATACACAGACGCTTCATACAAATTATCAATCATCATGGTTCGAACACTAGAGGAATTAACTGACCTGCAAGAGCAAGTAGGAAAGGAGATCTGCATCCTCGCTCGAAACTATGGGAAGGATAGTGACAGTCGCAAAACCATGAAAAAATTACATGAAAGGAGGGAAAAATTAGAAAACTTGTGGGACTGTTTCGACACCAACGACAGTGAAATTCGAGATAAGTATGCGGACTCGATACAACATGAATATTTCGCTAAGGGGTACTACGACGAGATTCAGAAGGTGTACGAAAACATGAAGTCAGACATTATCACTCGATTAATGAATTTGCAAGGACGGGACGCAGACCAGATCCAGGAGGAGTCACCAGCAACACCGCCATCAGGATCATCGGTCACACCATCATCAACAGCAACAAAGATGAATCCACCTGAAGCGAAACAAAGGCATCAGGACATTAAATCTTCAAAGACAAACACACTTTCCACTAGAGAAAGATTTAAGGTGCTTTCAAAATATTTCCAAACATCATTGGATAAGTGTGCACCAAATTTGAAAGACACCAACCCCCAGATGTTCAACGTTAAGGTAAACAATATCAAGGAGAATTTTGAAGAATTAAAAATTATGTATCGGCGAATGGATGGTGAATTAAAAGAAGAAGATATCGAAACATATTTCCATCTTCAAGAGCAGTTGGAGTTGCGATTAAGTGAGGCTCTAGTAAGAGTTACACAGGATCAACCATCAAGTACTACGTTAAAGCTACCGAAAATTGAGTTGCCCAAGTTCGACGGAAATTACCTTAAGTGGCGCCAATTTCACGATCTGTTTAAACCAATGATCCTTGAACAACCTATACCACTTGCTCAAAAACTTTATTTTCTCCGTGCTAATCTAACAGGAGAAGCGCTAAGCTTAATACAAGGATTTCCGGCTACAGACAACAACTTTGAAACAGCTTGGAAGACTCTGATTGATAGATACGACAATAAACGGCTTCTATTGTCAGCACAGTTGGATAAGCTACTACAGCAACCATCAGCATCAGGAACTGCATCAAGCTTACGGAAACTTCACGACAATACAAAGGAAGGTATCCAGGCACTTACTAATCTGGGATATCAAGCTCATGACTGGGACCCCATAGTAGTTCATCTAATACTGAAGAAACTGGATAAGGAAAGCAGAACGCTGTTTGAGCAATCGTTGATTGATCCGAGATGCAGTCCTTCGCTAACAGAATTGCTGAAGTTCATTGAATCCCGGTTTCAGACACTTGAAACAATTAATAGTGCAGACGATAGAAGGAAGCCCACAACAGTTATAGCAGCTAAAGTTGATGGCTGCCTAATGTGCAGCTCAGGTAACCATAAAATATTTAACTGTAAGACATTCTTATCTCTTTCAGGTGGCGATCGTGAGAGAGCTGTTCAACGTCTTGGAATTTGCCGAAACTGTCTTAGGTCGGGACATGCCTCCAACACATGTCACTCGAGAGGATGCCAAAGTTGTAATGGCAAACATAATACTCTCCTACACTATCAAAAAGATTCAAGGCAATCTTTGAAAACAAAACCAATTAATAACCATAATCATTCCATAGGTGGTCAACAGCAGCAACTAGCTCAACCATTGGTGCAATCAGCTCAAAGGGGGGAAGGTCAATCAACCAACCATTATACGAATTCCATAAGTAATCAGCAGCATCAGCTAGTTCAAAGAAGAGAAGCTCAAGCAGCCAATGCAGCTAGCTATTCGAGAAATAAATCACGCCAAGTTTATCTAGCAACAGCCTTAATTAATGTCAAGTCCGCATGCGGAACATGGCTTACTTGTCGTGCTTTGTTAGACTCAGGATCGCAAATCCATTTTGTGACTGCAGCTTTTGCACAAGCACTGGGTCTTCCAAAGTATCAATCAGAAAATTCAATAAGCGGCATAGGAGGACATGGCACAAAAACACAATTTGCAATAGGACTCACTTTTCAAGCACACAATTCAAGTTTCAAGGCAAGTATTGAAGCAAACATAATGGCTAGGATTACAGATTACCAGCTACGTGAGGTTCAATCAGGAAATTGGAATATCCCTATCCACATTCAATTGGCTGATCCAGGATTCATGTCTAATCAAAAAATAGATATGCTTATTGGTGCTGAGTTGTTTTTCGATCTTCTTCTCCCAGGGGAAATAACTATTGGACCTCAGCTTCCTAAACTCCGTAACACAAAACTAGGATGGATTGTCGCGGGTGGCATACAGGCTACAAACTCAAATGTTGTTTGCACCATTGCCACGAAGCCATCTCTATCTTCATTAGAGAAACTGGTGAGTAGATTCTGGGAGTACGAAACCCATGAGACGGAAGTGAAACGTATGAGTAATGAAGAACATAACTGTGAGGAACATTTTAAATCGAACACAAAAACTTTGTCAAATGGAAGATTTATGGTAAGTCTTCCTTTCAAAAGGAATCCGACTTGTTTAGGTGCATCTCTCGAAAAGGCACGGAAAAGATTTCTTTCATTAGAACGCCGATTTGAAGGAGATAATGAATTGCGTGAACTTTATTCTCAGTTCCTGCTAGAATACGAGGAATTAGGCCACATGAGTCCGATCGAGAACGATGAGATTCCTCAAAATCATTATTTCATTCCGCATCATTGTGTGCTGAAGCCAGAAAGCTCCTCAACAGCATTGCGTGTGGTCTTTGATTGTTCAGCAAAAACGACATCTGGAGTTTCTCTCAATGATGTTCTTGGCGTAGGGCCAACAGTCCAGAATGACTTGTTTGCAATAATTATTAATTTCAGGTTAGAAAGGTATGCATTTACAGCAGACGTAAGCAAAATGTACCGACAGGTATTAGTAAGGCCAGAAGATAGAGCCTTTCAACTAATTCTTTGGAGATTTCACAGCAATCAACCTCTGAAGGCATATAAGCTTAACACATTGACTTACGGTTCAGCATGTGCTCCATTAGCAAATTCTGCACTTTTGCCGGATGCAAAAAACCAAATACTACTGCCGAAGAACAACATCGTTACAAGGCTGCTTTTGGAAAACATACATAGAACAAACTTACATGTATCCCACAGGGCTCTTGTAGCAATTTCACGACAACGGTATTGGATACTAAGCATTGGAAGAGAAGCAAGATCAGTGATCAGAAAGTGTATCATATGTGCGAAATCAAGACCAACATCCATAGCACAGTTGATGGGCGATTTACCTATGCAAAGAGTAACACCATCTCGCCCATTTTACTACACAGGAGTGGACTTTGCTGGCCCTATAAAATCACACTACAAAATCAGGGGTAAGACTCCTTCAAAATCTTATTTAGCAATTTTTGTGTGCTTTTCAACGAAGGCAATCCATATAGAAGTTGTTGGAGATCTCTCCACTGAATCGTTCATAAACTGCCTTAAGAGGTTTGTAGGCAGACGAGGATTGTGCCACACTATCTTCTGCGATAATGCAACTAATTTTGTTGGTGCAAACAATAAACTTAAGGAGCTTAAAGAAGTTATGCAGTCAAAGAGAATGGAGTCAGCCATTCAATCATCATGTATTCAGGCGGGAATTAATTGGCAATTTATTCCTCCCCGTTCTCCGCACTTCGGGGGACTCTGGGAGTCAGCTGTAAAATCTGCTAAGGGATTGTTGGTTAAACACCTGGGTGAGGCTTCGTTAACATATGAAGAGCTCACCACGATCACAATTCAAATAGAAGCTATACTCAATTCAAGACCCTTGACGCCAATTTCATCGGATCCAAATGATTTAGAAGCTCTTACCCCTGGACATTTTCTGATAGGAGCGCCACTCCTTTCAATAGCTGAGCCCGATATCACTGATAAAAGGGTAAGTTCTCTAAATAAATATCGACAAATCCAGCATGTTCAACAGTCTTTTTGGAAGAGATGGTCGACCAAACACTCTTGTTTTATTAAAGGAATCTAATATGCCACCAACAAGATGGAAGTTGGGACGTGTACTAGAAG
The DNA here is from genome assembly GCA_951905685.1 of Eumerus sabulonum. Lineage (NCBI taxonomy): Eukaryota > Metazoa > Arthropoda > Insecta > Diptera > Syrphidae > Eumerus > Eumerus sabulonum. The sequence goes on along the minus strand of OX645062.1, from coordinate 49,235,606 downwards.
TTATCAAAGGAAACGATGGATTGGTTCGTGTTGCTAACATTAAGACCCAAGGAGGAGTTCTCCAGCGAGCTATTCATAACTTGTGTCCTCTGCCGTTAGAAGAAACAGCTGAGGCGGAGTCTCCAGCAGATGAGCATGAGAAAGAGCCATATCTAAGAAATGAACGAGAACCAACATCACGGAAACTCAGAAACGGCAAGGTTAGAACGGGAACTTTATTAGTGTCATTTTTGATTGCAATGTTGGTTGGACCAGTTAACACAACATACACAGACAACCACGTCCTTACAAATCAGCTCGATAATGCAGTCGGAATCTACTTTGAAGACATTGGAACTCTTCGAATCGTCAACAATTTTTGGAGCCTTTATGTTTTTTACAATCTTACCAATTATTGGTTTGAATTAAATGAAATTAAAACGTATATAAATGAACTGGAAAAAGCTTGCACGACAGATAAAACGGACAAGATTTACTACTGTCATTCGACGGTTGACATTTTTCGACAAAGAGTAGCTATCATTGATCAAAATAACGAATTCATTCACGGGTTTAATACTTCAAGTCGGGCAGCGATTCGACATCGCAGGTCTCCATTCGATTTTGTTGGTAGTGTAGCACATAGTTTGTTTGGCATCCTTGATCAAGAAGAGGCTCAACACATTCAAAATCAGATCAACTTGGCGAATAAACATGAAACTCACTTAGCTGCTCTCATTGTAAAACAAAGTTCCATTTCAGATTCCACTGTTAATATTTTGAGGCAAAATTCATTGGAAGTCAAAAGGCAATTCCAGACACTGAACACATATTTGGCCAGGACGTTTAATGTAATCGAAAAACAGCAAGATAACATTGGCACAAACCAACACTTTGTATCGCTTACGTCTTATTTAATTATGATTTTATCCAACTTTCAGCGCACTCAAGATATTCTACTTGATGTTATACTTGACTTGAATCATGCAAAAATTAACCCTCAGCTTATCACACCAAGGCAACTCAATGACCAGCTGCAGCTTATTCAAGGAAACCTCCCATCAACTTTGAGATTACCTAATGTTTCAGTTTTGGACATGTTTAAAATAATAACAGTCAGGGGACGGACACTTCATGATTCAATCGTTTTTGAAATGCTCATACCATTAGCTGACGACCAAGAATTCCAGATGTTCAATCTAATTCCATTACCCATCATTCACTACAACATCAGCCTCCTAGTGGATATACCTAAACCATACCTTGCAGTTACATTAGCAAGAGACAAATTTTTTAGATTAACAGAGTTTGAATTCTCATCTTGCAAGCTTATAGCTGCGAGAACCCATCTCTGTATTCAGATTGTTCCAACTAATATCCATCAACACAATTTGCAAGTATGTGAAATGGCCTTGATGAATCATGAAAATAATGCATTGGCCGATTGCATCTTAAACGAAATACCATCTCAAAATCGTTGGATCGCACTCAAAGAAACTAACAGCTGGCTATTTTCATTGATTACTAATTCCACAGGTCTACTCATTTGCAATGGAGTTACAAGCAGCATCGCCTTAGCAGGCAATGGAGTGATAGAATTCAAAGAGATGTGCACTCTTAAAGTTGGAAACACGATTATAACCGGACGCTCAAACTTAAAAACAGTTATATCTAACTCGTTCGTTCCGAGTGCAAAAATCAACAACTGGATCGAAAACCATAACTTCACAAAAGACCTTGTCCCCCCATTGAAGGTAAGCACCATTGAACATGATCAATTTAAAAATATTACACAGGAAATAGAAGACCTTAAGAAAGACATGAGAGCACCCGAAGAACCGCAATTGAACATACACGATTACCATCACTACAGTTTGAGCTACCTGCTGCTGTCGATTACCATTGGAATAATAGTATATTATTGCCGACGCCGACATCAGAAAGGGCCGATTCCAGCTCAACGAAGAACAGTTCCTCGCTTTGAAGCCAATATTTGAATTGAAGGTTAAGAACCTCCAAGGAGGGGTGTATGTACGAACTTGTAAATACTTTCCTAATTTTTAAGTTTACATTGTACATATTTTATTTCAATCTTTGTAACGGGAGCTACTGTGTGACAGAGATTATTCGAATCCTCTTTATCGTGGGAATTGTTTTGTAAGCAACGACGATTGCTCGGATTACGTCTAGTGAACCGCAAACATCAATTGTTCTCACAGTAGCTCATCGAGTGATAATTATGCGTTGTACCTACGCAAGGTGGAAAATAAAGTCATTATTAATTTTGACACTGAAGGCAACGGTTGAACATCTCTTTTACTATACAAGCTCTCTATTCATGCAAGAAAGCCATAGGGAAAAAATGGGGGTTCAATCCCAAGATTACTCTATGGCTCTATACCACGGTCGTTAGACCCACATTAATGTATGGAGCGACTGTCTGGTGGACAGCACTGGACAAGACAACATACCTCAAACAATTCGAGAAGGTACAAAGGCTGGCGTGTTTATGCATTACCGGGGCCCTCAGGTCCACCCCGACGGCTGCACTTAACATGATACTCGACCTTACACCACTCGATATTTTCGGCAAGCAAATTGCCACACAAACGGCCATTAGACTTAAAGCCAACTCGAACTGGAAGAGCTACGTCTTTGGCCACTCCTCGATCCTGATTAACAGGTCAACCATCGCAGAAAACCTAGACCTCACAAAGCCCACCACAGTCTTGGATAAAAACTTCATAACGTTATACCCGGACAGACAGAACTGGACTCGTCAGACTCAACCTCGCAAAGGCTGCATAGATTTCTATACTGACGGGTCTAAAACCAAAGACGGGGTGGGCAGTGGGGTATTCTGCAAACAACTTAAGCTAAACAAAGCGATAAAACTACCTAATCACTGCAGCGTTTTCCAGGCGGAACTGTTGGCAATAAAAGAGGCTCTGTCCTGGCTGAAGTGGAACGTGATATCCACCACGGATATCCGCATTCTCACGGATAGCCAAGCGGCCTTAAAGTCGCTGGAGTCCTATGTGTACACATCAAAAACTAGCCTCGACTGTCGCCTATCTCTTAATGAGATGGCTGAACAGTTCAACATACAACTTATATGGGTACCGGGACACAGCGACATCACCGGAAATGAGAGAGCCGACAGACTCGCCAAAAAAGGAACGATGCTACAAACAACTGTGGTCTGCGAGGGTATACCCTTCGCAACCATCAAATACAATCTCAATACCCTCGCCAGGGCCGAGACGAACCGGAGATGGACTCAGGGACACACCTGCCTCATCACCAGGCAAATCTGGCCCCGGCTCGATAGTCAACGGACTAGGAGTATTATCTCCCTAAATAGAACTGACATCTATAAAGTCATAGGTGTCATCACAGGACACTGCCTTATTGGCAGTCACGCGCAAAAACTAGGTATCACTCCGAATGATTTTTGTAGGAGCTGTTTAGACGAGGAGGAGGTCGAATCCATTCATCACCTTCTCTGCGCCTGCCCAGCATTCTGCACAGTCAGGAAACGATACCTAGGATCATACCTCCTCAACGATCTGACCGAAGTTCAGCAAGTGGGGATATCTGATCTTCTTAAATTCTTAAGAAGCACAAAATGGTTCCACGAATAGGGGGCTAAACCCCCTCGTAGCTGCACAACGGACCTCCTTGGCCTATGTGTGTTCTTCCCATCTCTGGGAAGGCTACGGTCTTACCTACCTACCTACATGGCCTAGCCATCTTAGACGTTGGATCCGAAGACGTCTAACCAGGCCGATGTCGCTGTACAGCCCGTACAGTTCTTGGTTGAATCTCCTCCTCCATTCTCCGTTTACACAACCGGGACAAAAGATTGCACGCAGAATTTTCCTCTCGAAACGTCCAAGAGCCTCTTCATCCGCTTTTGACAACGTCCAAGCCTCAACACCGTAGAGGAGGACCGGGATGATTAAGGTTTTGTAGAGGGAAACCTTAGTTTTTCGAGAGAGGGCTCTACTACTCAATTGCCTCTTGAGCATTTTATCTGCGTATTCTGCGTTTTATCTCAGCGCTGGTGTTGTTGCTGCTTGTCACTACCGAGCCAAGGTAGACGAAGTCCTTGACTACTTCAAAAATATAGCTGCCGAAGGTGGCGTTCTGACCAAGACGTCGGTGTTGTGCGTCTTTCTTGGATGACAGCATATATTTGGTCTTGTCCCCATTTACCCTTAGACCCACTTTCGCCGCTTCTGCTTCAATGCTTGTGAACGCCTCATTGACGTCTCGCTTTGTTCGTCCAATAACGTTAATATCATCTGCGTAGGCAAGCAATTGTGTGGACTTGAAGTAGATCGTACCTCTTGTATTGGCCGCAGAGTCCCGCACGATCTTTTCAAGAAAAATGTTAAGAAATCATATGACAGTGCGTCACCCTATCTCAAAATTTTTTAACATCAAAGGGGTCGGTTAGTTCACCTCCGACCTTAATGGAGCAGCGAGAGTTCATCATAGTCATCCTGGATAGTCTGACGAGTTTGGTAGGGATGTTAAAACTAGACATGGCTTTGTATAGCTCATCTCTACACACGCTGTCATATGCAGCCTTGAAATCGACGAATTGGTGGTGAATGTCGATTTGGTATTCCTGGGTCTTCTTCAAGATCTGCAGTAGTGATATTTGGTCTATTGTGGATTTACTTGGCCTGAAACCCCACTGATAAGAGCCAATCAGGTTATCCACAAACGGTTTCAGGCGTTCACACAATACGGCAGAGAAGATCTTGTATGCGATGTTCAGGAGGCTGATCCCTCTGTAATTGGCGCAGTCATAGGGGTCTCCTTTCTTATGGACCGGGCAAACGATACTGAGATTCCATTCATCGGGCATGCGTTCTTCCGACCATATCTTGCAGATGAGTTGGTGCATGTTCCTAACCAGCTCATCGCCAGCTGCTTTAAACAGCTCCGCGGGGAGTCAGTCTGCTCCAGCAGCTTTATAAGACTTATGTTTCGATATCGCTATCTTAACATCGTCTAGGTCGGGTGGACGGGATTCTCCTTCATCTTCGTCCATTGTGAATGGTTCGCTCTGCCTGACGGCTGTTTATTACTCTAACAAATTAGATCTGACTGATTTTTCCTCGTTGAAACTTGGACATTCGGTAATAGAATATTTGGACTCAATAAGAAACCTTGGAATCATTTTCAATCGCACTCTAACCTGCGACGACCATACATATCAATGCAACCGTTGGCAAAATCTATGGTGGTCTTCGCCTTCTTTGGATCTCGCATTCCTTTATACCAAAAAAGACCAAAATACTGTTTGCCAAAACCTTGTTGTTGCCTATTATGTTCAATTGCTTTCAAGTTCTTGGCAAACTCGATTTTAGTTGCAAAAGAAAACTGTGCGCTGTGACCTTAAACATTCGAAAACGTACTAAAATTTTTCCCACTGACTATCTATACAATAAGCTAGGATTTCCAATCTCACAAAGGAGTTCACTCACAGCTCCTCTGGAATGCAGTCGCAAATGAACTACTAATCAAACTGGAGAAAGAAGGCCTGGACGTTATTGCTGATGACGTGGCCATTTCGATCTCAAGCAAATACCTATCCACACATCGCCCCAGATTTACAAAAATGCACTTTAAGGATGCAATCGCTTATAGCAATGCTGTATTCTGTAAATCAAAGAGCTTCTTCTTCTGCTTAGTGGGTGCTACAGTTCGGGGTGAACCTGGGCCTCAACCAACATGGGCCTCAACCATCTAGCACGATCTTTCGCTAGCCTTTTCCATTGCCGCGCACCCAGTTGGCTAAGGTCCCCTTCCACCTGTGTGCGCCATCTTACGTGCAGCCGTCCTCTGCTTCTTCGTCCCTCGGGGTTGGATTCAAAGAGTGATTCTGCGTTTGATTTCGGAACTGATGTCGTTGTTAAAGGTCACTGCGGAGCCAAGGTAGACGAAGTCCTTAACTACCACGAACTTATATCTGCCTATACAAACGTTCTGGCCGAGACGTCGGTGCTGAGCGTCCTTTTTTGATGACAGAATATATTTAGTTTTGCCCTCGTTTACCGATAAACCAATTTTCGCCGCCTCCATCTGAATACTCGCAAACGCCTCATTGACATCTCGCTGTGATCTACCTATTATGTCAATATCGTCGGCGTATGCAAGGAGTTGCGAGGATTTGAAATAGATTGTGCCTCTTGTATTGGCCAGTGATGCACAATCATTTCCAATAGAATGTTAAAGAAATCACACGACAGCGCATCGTCCTGCCGTGTTCACCGATTCGGATGGAGCAGCAAGCATTCTCCAAAGTCATCCTGCATAGTCTGACGAGTTTAGCAGGTATGTCAAAGGTAGACGTAGTATAGCTCGTCTCTAATTACGCTGTCGTATGCGGTTTTGAAGTCGGCAAATAGGTGGTGAGTGTCGACTTGAAATTCATTGGTTTTTTCCAGGATCTGCCGTAGTGTGAAGATTTGGTTGATGGTGGACTTCCCTGGCCTGAATCCGCACTGATAAGGACCTATCAGCTTATTTACAAAAGGCTTCAGGCGTTCAGACAAAACGGCAGAGAAGATTTTGTAGGCGATGTTGTGGAGACTTATTCCTCTATAGTTGGCTCAATCAGAGGGGTCTCCTTTCTTGTGGATCGGGCATACGATGCGGAGACTCCATTCCTCGAGCATGCTTTCCTCTAACCATATCTTACGGATGAGCTGGTGCATGCTCCCAACCAGGTCATCCCTAGCTGCCTTGAAGAGCTCAGCAGACAGTCCGTCTGCGCCAGCAGCTTTATTCGACTTGAGCTTCGATATGGCAATCTTAACTTCGTCGAAGTTAGGGGGACAGAACTCTCTGCGGTCCCGTCGATTAGAAATGGATCATTCTACCTAACAGCGGTATATTGACTAACATCGTCGTTATACAGTCTACAGAAGTGGTTTTTCCATATTCTTAGCATCGACTGCTATTCTACTACTAGGTGTCCGTTCTTATCCCTGCAGGCTTCCGTTCTGGTTTTATAACCAAAGAGCTAATGAAGATTAATTTACGGCAAAATTATAATATGAATGAATATTATTACTTAACGATGGTGGGAACATTGGTTCCATCTGAAAGCGGGGCAGGTGATAACTCAACAAAGAAACCGATTGAAGGGCAAAAGATTAGGCAAACTTTTCTTCTTACAAAGTATTGATAAAAGATAATGGAATATTTAAAGAATTTTAATCAACTATTTAACCTTACTTACTTACTTATCAGGCCAGCTATCCACGGAGGATCTGAGCCTGAGCTATAGCTGCCTTCCATCCTTGACGGTCCCGGGCACGCTGCTTTCAGTTATCAAGACCAAGATGTCTTATATCCGCGATTACTTGGTCTTTATATCGGAGGTTCGGTCTTCCTCTTCTTCTCGAACCAGAAGGCTCGGAGTCGAAGACCCTCTTAGCTGGAGCATTGGTGTCGGTTGCCAAGGGCGATTCTATACCGCATCTCCACTGTGGTGTCATTTGTGGAATTTACGTTTGCCCCGGGGTAGACAAACTCCTCAACTACCTCGAAATTGTAGCTGTCAATTGTTATATATTGTCCCAGGTGGTGAGCGACGGATTGGTTTTTGCTTGACAGCATGTACTTCGTCTTGTCCTCATTGACCTTAAGACCAACTCGTTTCGCCTGTTCTTCAATCGCGGTGAATGCTTCCACAATGCCACAGCAAGAACAAGCGATGATCCTGGACGGACTTGTAGAAGATAGTGCCTTCCCTGATGACGCCTGCCCGTCGTACTATCTATTCCAGCACCAGGTTGAAGAAGTCACATGACAGCGCATCTCCTTGCCGAAATCCGGTACATGTTTCAAACGGTTCCGAGTTGCACAGTGCATCGCGTTTCTTTTTTTAGCGTGGCGCGACACAACTGGATCAGTTTTCCCGGGATCCCGACTTCGGCCATCGCACTAAACAGTCCTTCACGATGAATGCTGTCGTATGCGGCTTTGAAATCGATGAAAAGATGGTGTGTATCGAATCGAAACTCGTTGGTCTTTTCCAGGATTTGTCGAAGTGTAAAAATTTGGTCTATAGTCGATTTGCCGGTCCGGAAGCCGCACTGGTAGCTGCCGATTAGTGCGGTGCAAAATGGCTTTAGACGTTCACACAATACGCTGGACAGGATCTTGTATGCGACATTGAGCAGGAATATACCTATATAGTTCTTGCAAGAGGTAGGATCGCCTTTTTTGTGGATGGGGCAAATAGAGCTGTTATTCCAGTCGTCGGGCATGCTTTCATCTTCACAAATTCTGCAGATGATCTGGTGCATGCTCCCTACCAGGACGCCGCCAGCCTTGAAGGCCTTGTTATTCTTCAGCTTCTAAATAGCTGTGCCGACTTGATCGACGCTGGGTGGGAGGACTACTTCAGTGGCTGGAGTTGGGATTTCCTCGGTCAACTATTAGCTTGTAAAAATCAGTTACAACTAGGTACACTATTTCAACACCAAGTGAGCCCAAAAATATCAATCTAAGCAAACATTAATTTTCTTATTTAATATTAAAATGTCACCTAGTTAGAATAGTGTCTTATTTAGAACATAAAAACATTGTAACAAAAATTAAAATTGACATTAAATTCATGTATCAAAAGTAAGTAAAAACAATTCTTCATCATCAAAAGTCGCTTATTCTATCTAGGTGTCAGTTAAATTCAACGAGGCAACAGGGTGATGGACCTGCATTTATCAATTTGTCTTCCTTAGCCACCTGCTTCCCGTGCCGCAGGTCCAGTTGAATGGAACGTTGTCCGTCATGGGTTTCTTCATTGTGTGTCAAAACAAAGAATACCAAAGCTAGTATAGATACTTTTGCCCGATCAATATGTGTCAACCTAATGAATCTTGTTTTTTACATTGAAGCCTCCGGTTATCTTCTTATCGACCAGACCAGACTTTATGTTTGCCATAAAGTCGTCATTGAAACTGGCGAAACAAAGGCTCTTGGATCGTAAATGTTCGACATCATTTCGAATATAGAAGTGGTGGAGCAGAGCTCTGTTCTCCAGGTCGTGCTTTGGGTGAATAATATCATTCACTGTGTGCACCACCTGGAATACAGCTCCCACCGGTGTCATTTTCTCCTGACGATCTTCGACCATAAAAAAAGACGTCGTCTAGAACGGCTCTGGATCAATCCTGTCTGTACATAATAGACGTTCTCGCAGATCTTGAATATTATGCTAATTGTTTCTCCGATTCCGTGATTTGTTTTTGTCCTGACCCCTGAGTTTGAGTCTCGGCAAGAGCCTGCTTGTTGGACTGCGAAATACGTCTATTGTCACGTTTCGGTACAATTTGGTGGTGTCGTGATACCATTGACGTGGTATCGTTCTGGCTATCGTTTGCTTGATTAATTCATCCATTTGTATAATGTTTCTATTAATTTCGTGACTTGATAGGTTGCTGTTGGTCAGTGGGAAGAAGTCGCTAGAAGTGACCGCTCTCGTCAGGCAGTTGGTAAAACATGGCCAACGTACCATACAAAAATCGTCCAGTATTTGGATTACGGCACCAAGTCCGCCATGGTCACTGTCGTATTTGACGGTCCGTGGACATCCGATCTCATGTAGCATATGTATGTTCGAGATAGTAGCCACTTCTAGGAAACGACGCTTCTTCTTCTTTGGCGACGTTACAGCCCATGAAGGGCCAGAGCCAGGCTTCTCTCAATCACCCATGCTGTGTGTGCTTTATTTTTTTCACAGGTGAAAGGGACCTACAGTTTAATGCCGATTCCGAACGGCGTGAATCGAGAAGCTTTTTCATGGCAAGTTTACTACGAGGGGTTTCGCCAGTACCCCGCCGAGGAGGAACGTCGCGAAATAAACATTCGATGGCGTTGATGTTATCGGGATCCGAACTCGTTCATCGTGCGCCAGAGTCCAACACACTAACCACTGCGCCACGGCGTAGAACTTTTTTACAAGCTCAAACAGTTGGGCATAAGTAAACTCTATTGCTATATATGATCAACAATGGTTAACTCGCCAATCCTTTTCAACATTTACATCAATGATCTGATAGCTTCAGTCGCGTTCAGATCGGGTTCAATGATCGATTTCTTTATTACTCAACTGCTGCGGGACTCCAACAAGGTTCAGCAGTATTGCAATGACTGGAAGTTGATTTTTCAAAAATCAGAGAATATTTTATTCAGAATATTTTCGTCTAAGTCCGAAGCGCCGTGGCGCAATGGGCAGTGTGTTGGCCTCTAACGCCGATGAGACGGGATCGAATCCCGACAACAGCCATGGCATCGAACATATTTTTTACGGTGTTTCTCCTAAGCGGGGTACTGACAAAACCCCCTGTAGTATAATTGTCAAGAAAAGCTTGTCGAATTTCGCCGTTCGGAACCGCCAATAAACTGTAGGTCCCTTTCACTTATCTTCTTCTTCTTCTTCTTAGTGGGCGCTACAGTTCGGGGTGAACCTGGGCCTCAACCAACATGCCCCTCCATCTAGCACGATCTTTCGCTAGCCTTTTCCATTGCCGCACACCCAGTTGGCTGAGGTCCCCTTCCACCTGTGTGCGCCATCTTAAGGGCGGCCGTCCTCTGTTTCTTCGTCCCTCGGGGTTGGATTCAAAGACTCTCCGGGCTGGAGCTGTGGTGTCCATTCGCTCTACATGACCCAACCATCTTAGGCGTTGAATCCGTAGACACCTGACTAGGCTCATGTCGCTGTACAGCCCGTAAAGTTCGTGGTTGAATCTTCTCCTCCATCCCCCGTCTGCGTTTATAGGCCCAAAAATCACGCGCAAAATCTTTCTCTCGAACCGACCAAGGGCCTCCTCATCCGCTTTTGATAGTGTCCATGCTTCTGCGCCGTACAACAGGACCGGGATGATAAAGGTCTTATATAGAGTCAGCTTTGTCGTTCGGGAGAGGGCTCTATTACTCAGTTGCCTCCTGAGCCCAAAGAAACAGCGATTGGCAAGAGTTATTCTGCGTTTGATTTCGGAACTGATGTCGTTGTTCCAGGTCACTGCGGAGCCAAGGTAGACGAAGTCCTTAACTACCTCGAACTTATATCTGCCTATACAGACGTTCTGGCCAAGACGTCGGTGTTGAGCGTCCTTTTTTGATGACAGCATATGTTTAGTTTTGTCCTCGTTTACCGCCAAACCAATTTTCGCCGCCTCCATCTCAATACTCGCAGACGCCTCATTGACATCTCGCTGTGATCTACCTATTATGTCAATATCGTCTGCGTATGCAAGGAGTTGCGAGGATTTGAAATAGATTGTGCCTCTTCTATTGGCCAGTGATTTTTGCACAATCATTTCCAATATGATGTTGAAGAAATCACACGACAGCGCATCGCCCTGCCTAAATCCTTTTTTGACATCAAAACTATCGGTAAGGTGTTCACCGATTCGGATGGAGCAGCGAGCGTTCTCCAAAGTCATCCTGCATAGTCTGACGAGTTTAGCAGGTATGTCAAAGGTAGACATAGCGTTGTATAGCTCGTCTCTAATTACGCTGTCGTATGCGGCTTTGAAGTCGACAAATAGGTGGTGAGTGTCGACTTGAAATTCATTGGTTTTCTCCAGTATCTGCCGTAGTGTGAAGATTTGGTCGATGGTGGACTTCCCTGGCCTGAATCCGCACTGATAAGGACCTATCAGCTTATTTACAAAAGGCTTCAGGCGTTCACACAAAACGGCAGAGAAGATTTTGTAGGTGATGTTAAGGAGACTTATTCCTCTATAGTTGGCGCAATCAGAGGGGTCTCCTTTCTTGTGGATCGGGCATACGATGCTGAGACTCCATTCCTCGGGCATGCTTTTCTCTAACCATATCTTACGGAGGAGCTGGTGCATGCTCCCAACCAGCTCATCCCCAGCTGCCTTGAAGAGCTCAGCAGACAGTCCGTCTGCGCCAGCAGCTTTATTCGACTTGAGCTTCGATATGGCAATCATAACTTCGTCGAGGTCAGGGGGACAGAGTTCTCTGCGGTCTCCGTCGATTAGAAATGGATCATTCTGCCTGACAGCGGTATATTGACTAACATCGCCGTTATACAGTCTACAGAAGTGGTTTTTCCATTCTCATCCCTGCAGGCTTCCATTCTGGCCTTATAACCTTGGCATGTTCGCTTTATCTGTTGATAAAACTTTCGAACGTCACGCCTGCAGTAACACTTCTCCAAATCCTCAATCGCGCGCTTCTCGTGCTCTTTCTTCTTTCTTCTAAGAAGCTTATGCTCCTCCCTTCTTTTTAACTCGTAGAGCTCCCGAGCTGCTCTTGTTCTTTTATGCAGCGAAGCCTTATATGCATCCTGCTTCGCTGTATGTATCCTCCTGCACTCGTCATCGAACCAGGTGTTTCTTCGTGGTGGAGCCTTGAAACCCAAAACTTCGGATGCAGAGCTTTTCAGGGCTTGTTTGCAAAGGCTCCACTGCTGTTCTATTGATAGCGTGGAGGATTGAGGTGTATTTGAGAGCTTAAGGGAGACGCGATCGGTAAAAGCACGAGCGGTTTCTGGCGATAGTAGCTTTCCGACGTCGTAACTTTGTATTCTTACTCCACTCCGTTGCGTTCGTGATATCCGTAAGCGCATCTTGGCTACTACAAGATAGTGGTCCGAGTCGATGTTAGCCCCTCGGAAAGATCGAACATCAAGAATGGTGGAGGAGTGTCGGACGTCGATCGCGATGTGATCAATCTGGTTGGTAGTCGATTCATCAAAAGACCGCCAGGTGCCTTTGTGTATATCGAGGTGCGGGAAGGGCGTACTGGCTAGAAGGAGATTTCGCCCCGTAGCAAGATATCGGAGGTGGTGTCGTGTAGGCTATGTTTCCCGATGACTCGTTCAAATATGCTTTCCTTACCCAGCTTAGCATTGAAGTCTCCTAGTACAATTTTGATGTCATAGCTGGGACATTGGGCATACGTTCTGTCTAGAAGAACTCATCTTTGGCTGAGTCATCCTTGTCTTCCTTGGGGGCGTGGACGCAGATCAGGCTGATGTTAAGAAATTTTGCCTTGATACGGATTGTTATGAGGCGTTCGCTCACATGCCGAAAGCTTAGGACTTTTTGCCTTAGTCCACCTCGAACAACAAATCCGCATCCAAACAATCGTTGCCCTCTCTCCCTATAGCAGTCGCCGTAGTAAATATCGCAGTTTTTCATCCGCTTTATGCCCGGTCCATTCCATCGCATTTCCTGGATGGCGGTGATGTCCGCTTTATAGCGGTCTAGGGCGTCCGCAAGTTGTTCGGCTGCACGTGGCCTGTTTAGGGACCTAACCTTCCACGTACGAAGCCGAAGATCATTGTCCTTTTTTCGTTTTTTGCAAGGGTCGTCAACATAAATCCGGTCCGTTATATCCCTTTCACTTATGGGAAAATAAAATCACACACTACATGGGTGATTGAGAGAAGCTCGGCTTTGTTCCTTCATGGACTGTAACGCCAACACACATATGTACATGTCTAACTGATTCCAGAATGAAGGTAATTCGCTGTATGGCCTTAACAGGTCCATGACTGTTCATGTTCCGCTTGGTTTAATGTGAGTGCTAGCTTAATGGAAAAGACTCGGGGGATAAAATGTCTAAAGACTTATCTCGGGCTAGACAAAACGCCATAGTCCGAGTACAAATTTCTATACAATAAGATTGATTCGAGGGCACGGTGCATGGGCATTGACTTCAGTCAATACACACATTTCTGAGGCTTACTGTTCCAACAGCATATACAACGAAAAGGATCATATACCAGCATATACCATTTAGATCACTATTCCAGGATAGAATAGCCGTGCCACTAATCTTTCACGTGGCCCGCAACTCCATGAAACGGCGATTCCTCTACAATCTGACGTCGTGCTCTCTGAGCCCAAGCGCCTCAGCTTCAGCAGCGCTGCTTGACACCAAGTTCGGGTAGAGGTTGTCCGATAACATCGTCGCTTTTGGTGTCAGAGAGGACACTGTTAGTGGCCTTTGAGCACATGTAAATCTCATAAATGCAAACTGAAATGAAAAAATTATCTTTAAACAACTCACCTAGCTGCCTGCCTCTGGCTACTGAGGCTTCAATATAGAGAATTTAGGTGTACTGAAGTGAACGAAATACTCATTATATTTTGGCTAATGCCGGAGTTATACAATCAGCAGAAGTGGTTCTTCTATATTCCCAGCGACTCTATCCCTACTCTGGCCTTATAGCCTTGGTCAGTTCCCTTTACTTTTTGTCAAAGCTTCCAACTGTCTTTTCGACGATGTCATCTCTCCAACTTTTATAATGCTCCATTCTTCTTTTCTATTCATAAAGCTTGTAAGCAACTTTCATCTATCCATGCTGCTTGAGTCGGATTTCTACTTGAATCTGTCTTCTATCATCACCAAACTTGCGGTTTCTCAGAGGCTGTCATAAGCTCGGTATCTAGTACATCGGAGGCGGCATCTCCGTGGACCTATTCGACTTTTCAGTGCTCGAGGATATCATGAAGATATGATGGCTTGTGGGAAGGTTCTGTCCCCGAAATTGCTGGGATATTTGGGGTCAATCAACAAAATTGATTATTTAAGGGACCACCAGATTACCCTATGCTGGTTACTAAGCGATTGTGACCGGCCGCTAGCGCTACAAGCCTGAATGATAATGATGATATTTACCTTACCCACTCTCGAATTAATGTCTCTTAAATCAATGTTGGCAATACAGGAACAAGGAACCTACATTATTTTATTTACTTGAGTTGTCAATTCATGATATAAGTTCCTATGCAGCGTCTACCTATGCACAGAGCAATTAGTTCTTCAGGGTTATTTGTTACCTTGCAAATGTCTTCCAATAGACGCTTTGTGTGCCATACTATCGGAGTAGCCCTGGGATGAAGTAATTGGATCTAGACTGACAACCATTCTAGTTCCTCTTAGGAATTGCACCTGATGATGGAGTGTTGGATGGCCACTTTTCTCTTATTGAACTTTTCTCGTTGCGGTAGCATTTAGTATTTTAGTATCTTTTAAATATGTGAGACCGGACTTTGTTGGTATCATTAAGATATTCTTTTCCAAATGATCTATATGATAATCACCACTATGACATTCACAATACGCACTTAGTGGTCATTAAGCTGCTAGTATTAGCTTTTAAAAAAAGACTAATTTGGCACCCGCCATAGATTTACAAAATACAGGATTTTTTTTTGCGCTACAGTTCATGGCGAACCTGGGTCTCCTTTAAAAAACGTCTCCAACTGGCACGGTCTTTCGCCAGCAGTCTCCATTGCCGCACGCCTAGTTGGTTAAGGTCCCATTCCACTTGGTTGCGCCACCTTAAATGTGGCCGTCCTCGACCGCGTCGCCCCTCGGGGTTGGATTCAAAGACCTTCCGGGCCTAAGCTGTGTTTTCCATACGCTCAACATGACCTAGCCATCGTAGGCGTTGGATCCGAAGACGCCGTCCTACGTTCATGTCGCTGTACAGCCGTACAGCACTACACTATTAAATCTTCTCCTCCACTCCCCATTTATGCAGGTCGGGCTGAAAATCGTACGCAGACTTTTTCCCTCAAAACGATCAAGGGCCTCCTTATCCGCTTTCGATAAGGTGCATGTCTCTGCGCCATAAGGCAGGACCGGGGTGATAAGGGTCTTCTATATGGTCACCTTGGTTTTCCGAGAGAGGGCTCTGCTTCTCAATTGCCTCCCGAGCCCAAAGAAACAGCGGTTGGCAAGAGTTATTCTGCGTTTGATTTCGGCACTGATGTAATTTCTGCATGTCTCTTCGGAGCCTAGGTAGACGAAGTCCTTGACTACCTCGAAACTATACCTGCCAATATGTGCGCCCTGGCCAAGGCGCCGGTGGTTCGTGTCCTTTTTCGACGACAGGATATATCTCGTTTTGCCCTCATTTTCCGCCAGTCCCATTTTAGCCGCTTCCGTCTCAATGCTCGTAAAGGTCTCAATGACATCTCGCTGACTTCGTCCAATTATATCAGTCATCGGCATATGCGAGCAGTTGTATGTATGTATGTATGTATGTATGTATGTATGTATGTATGTATGTTGGCGTTACAGTCCACGAAGGACCAGAGTTGTGTGTGACTTAATTTTCCCATAGGTGAAAGGGACCTACAGTTTATTGCCGGTTCCGAACGGCGAATTTCGAGAAGCTTTTCATGACAATTTTACTACAGGGGTTTTGTCAGAACCCCGCTGAGGAGAAACACCGTGAAAACACGGCCAACACACTACCCACTGCGCCAGGGTGCGAGCAGTTGTACGGACTTGAAAAATATGGTGCCCCTCGTATTGGCCAGTGTGTTTTGCACGATCCTTTCAAGGACGATGCTGAAAAAGTCACACGATAGCGTGTCGCCCTGTCTAAAATGTTTTTTGACATAAAAGGTATCGGCTAGGTCACTTTCGACCCTGATGGAGCAGCGAGAGTTCTCCAGTATCATCCTGCACAATCTGGCGAGTTTGGCAGGTATGTCAATACTAGACATGGCGTTGTATAGCTCGTCTCTATTTATACTATCGTATGCAGCCTTAAAGTCGACAAACAGGTGGTGGGTGTCGATCTGGAACTCGTTTGTTTTTTCCAGGATCTGCTGCAGTGTGCATAATTGATCTAGAGTGGACTTCCCGGGCCTGAAACCACACTGATATGGACCAATCAATTTTTTAACGAACAATTTTAGGCGTTCACACAGAACAGCAGAGAAGGTTTTATAACCGAAGTTCAGAAGACTTATACTCTGTAGTTGGCGCAAGCAAAGGAGTCTCCTTTCTTGTGGATTGGGCAAATGATACTAAGATTCCATTCATCGGGCATGCATTCCTCTGACCATATCTTACAGATGAGCTAGTGCATACTCCCAACTAGGTCATCTCCAGCTGCCTTAAAGAGCTCGGCTCGGTTAGTCCGTCTACTCCGGCAGCTTTGTTGGGCCTAATCTTAGAAAAAGCATTCCTAACTTCGTCCAGGTCAGGGGGGGCGGAATTCTCTGCCTGACAGCGGGATCTGTCTTGTCATCGCCGTTATACAGTCTGCAAAAGTAGTCTTTCCAGA
The DNA here is from genome assembly GCA_951905685.1 of Eumerus sabulonum. NCBI lineage: Eukaryota > Metazoa > Arthropoda > Insecta > Diptera > Syrphidae > Eumerus > Eumerus sabulonum. Next base: position 49,218,532 of record OX645062.1, on the reverse strand, counting down.
TTATAAGTACCGACTGTGAATCTACTACTAGGTTTCCATTTTCGTCCCTGCAGGCTTCCGTTGTGGCCTTATATCCCTGGCATGTTTGTGTTATTCGTGGATAAAACCTCCGAACGTCATTCCTACAATAGCATCACTCCATCTCTACGATCGCGAGCTTCTCATGCTCCTTTTTTTTTTTGTTTTGAGAAGCTTATGCTCCTCCCTCCTCTTCTGCTCATAATGCTCACGAGCAACGCCTCTTGATAGGCTTGCTGCTTGGCTGCGTCTGTCCTCCTACACTCGTCCTCAAACCATGGGTGTCTTGTTGGTGGCGGTTTAAGACCCAGTACTTCAGAAGCAGCACTCTCGAAGTTGACAACGAGTCCATTGGTGTTTTACGGTCTGAACAGGTGGTGGAGGGTTTTCCGAGAGCTTGAGGGAGACGCGATTGGCATAGGCTCTGGCGGTCTCTTGTGATTGTAGCATTGCGACGTTGTATGCCGCTGGCCTTACTCGATTTTTCTGGGACAGGCATATTCGCAGTCGCAACCTGGCTGCCACAAGATAGTGGTCCGAGTTGATGTTGGCCCCTCTAAAAGTTCGTACATCCAGAATGTCGGATGCGTGCCTGCCATCAATCGCAATGTGGTCAATCTGGTTTGACGGTTGATTGATCCGAAGATCGCCAAGTCCCTTTGTGGATGTTAAGATGTGGGAACGTGTGCTAGCAACTGGAAGATTTCGCCCCGTTATGAAGTCTATCAGCCTAAATCCATTTTCGGATGTGGTGTTGTGTAGGCTGTGCTTGCCAATGACCTTATCAAAAGCGACTTTCTTGTCCAGTTTCGCGTTAAAGTCTCCCAGTACGGTTTTCACATCGTAACTGGGACATTGGGCATATGTCCTATCTAGGAGGTCGTAGAAGTCGTCTTTTGTAGCGTCATCCTTGTCCTCGGTAGGGGCGTGAGTGCAAATTAAGCTGATATTTGCGAATTTAGCCTTGATGCGGATTGTCATGAGGCGTTCGCTTACATGCCTGAACCTCAAGACTTTTTGCCTAAGTCTACCTCTAATAACAAATCCGCATCCGAATAAGCGTTGTCTCTTCTCTTTGTAGCAATCGCCGTAGTTGATATCACAGTTTCTCATCCTTTTTTTGCCCAGTCCATCCCATCGCACTATCTGTCTTATAACAGTCTAGGGCCTCCGCAAATTGTTTGGTTGCACGTGGTCTATTGAAGGCGCTTACATTCCACGTACAAAGCCGAATATCATTCTTTTTTATCCTTTTGTTGTTTCCTGGGTCTTCATCGGTTAATCCGTCCGTTTTATATCCCAGGTTTTTTCGGGTTTTTTGGTTTGTTGGGTTTTTTCCAGGTATGGTTTGCCGGGTCATAGCCTAACCGACACTTATCCGGTTTTGTGGCGCAGGAAACTCGCCATTCGCCCTTTTCCGTTCGCGATTTCAAATAGAAATCCCCAGGTGGCACCACGAGGAGGTGCAAACAGGACTTACTAACAGAGCTGCTAGATGTTCGGCTGCAGTTGCTTCTGCTCGCGTTTTTACAGGCCAGCGCATTTCGAATACGCTACCCCTACGAGGCCTCTGTTAGTGTGCTGCGCAGTGGTTAGTGTGTTGGACTCTGACGCACGATGAGCGAGTTCGGATCCCGATAACACCAACGCCGTCGAATGTTTATTTCGCGGCGTCCCTCCTCGGCGGAGTACTGGCAAGACCCCACGTAGTATACTTGCCATGAAAAAGCTTCTCGACTCAAGCCATTCGGGATCGGCATTAAACTGTAGGTCCCTTTCACCTGTGAAAGCATGGGTGATTGAGAGAAGCCTGGCTCTGGCCCTTCACGGGCTGTAACGCCACCAAAGCAAGCAAAGCAAATATAAGAACCAATCTCCTATCAAATGATCGAGCAAAGTCTGGCGTTAGCTTGGCGCTAAGTGGGAAAACCACGCGTTTGCTTGTCAATCCATCAACAGTAGCCGTTTTAGAGCTCTTACATATGTCCACATTCGCTTCACTTAACGTTAAACAATTAACCGGAAGGCAAACTGATTAACAACTATCTCGAACAATCAACAAACCTGACCTCGTCTCAACAAAGACTCCTATATTCTGTCGCGTGCACAGATACACCGAAATTCACAAATATATCTGCTTACTGCTTGAAATGTTTCAGTTAAAACATCGGTTACTCGTAAACATGTCAAGCGACTACAGCCCAACACCATCTGAGCATCAGGGAACCATAATGCCGGGCGCAGTCAAAGAGTCCAAGGTGAGAGTCATCTACACGGGCGGTACGATTGGAATGGTTCGCAACGAAAGAAATGGTAAGTACTTGACTAATAATCATCCGATTTCAAAAACTAACCCATGGTCTATGTACTCGTATAGTGTTGGCACCGATTCCAGATGCATTGGTCAAGACGATTCGTACATACCCTAACATGCACGACACAGTCTATGCACAAGCGCGATTTGGATCTTCAGCAGAGACGGCCCCTTTAGTGCTTCCTTTCGTGCAAGGAGTGACCAATCGAGTTTTGTACACAATAACCGAGTACGACCCACTTTTGGACTCAAGCAACATGACCGTGGAAGATTGGGTTCGCATCGGCAAAGACATCCATGTAAGTTAAACGTCATGTCATTACACATCAAATAGTTCTCTTATCGCTCCAGCAATCCTATGAGTTCTTCGACGCATTCGTCGTGCTCCACGGTACAGACACACTCGCCTACACTGCTTCGGCTCTCTCGTTCATGCTGGAAAATCTCGGGAAGACTGTCATCATTACCGGTGCACAGATTCCAATTTTTGAAACCCGCACAGATGGCAAGGATAACTTTACCACAGCCCTCATCATCGCAGGCAACTTTATGATTCCCGAGGTCTGCGTGTTATTCGGCAATAAGCTAATGCGCGGCAATCGAACGATGAAAGTCAGTTGCGACAATTTGGATGCATTTGATTCCCCAAATTTTCCACCACTAGGACGAATTGGCATCAACTACGAAATTGACTATCGCCTCATATACCGTCCGTGTAAAATCAGCCGATTCGAGGTTTACTCCGAGATGGACGTGAATGTCGGTCTTTTACGACTCTTCCCGAGCATAACGAGTTCCACGTTTCGAGCATTCCTTGCGCCACCTATGAACGGTGTTGTCTTGCAATCGTTCGGTTCTGGAAACATTCCCTCGAATCGTCAAGACATCCTGGATGAGCTAAAAGCGGCTTCGGATCGCGGGGTCATCATCGTGAACTGCACACAATGCCCCAATGGATCAGTTGCGGAGATCTATGACACAGGGAAGATTCTGGGCGATTTGGGTGTTATTCCGGGTTACGATATGACGCCAGAGGCAGCTGTCACAAAATTGTCATACATCCTGGGAAAGAGCGACTGGACGATTGGGTTCAAGAAACAGGTAGATGGCATTTTGCATTTTGCTCGAAAGATCACATATACTGATTAGAGTTGTGTTGTAGATGCTTCAGTCGAACACTCGCGGAGAATTGACCCTGGAAAGTCCATCGTTGCAGGAATACGACTTAATCGAGGCTGTTGCTCGGTCACTGCACATGTCATCACCTCAGGAGTTATGTCAACTCGGAACAATACTATTTCCTGCTATGGTGAACACTGCCGCCATGAACGGTGACCTAAAGAAAGTGAGACACGGAACCGTGCTCCATTTCAGCTAACCATCATTTTATTCTTAATTTCCAGCTCAACAATCTAAAGACATACGGTGCCGATCTCTCTGGCGTCAATGAAGACTATCGTACCGCCCTGCACATTGCTTGTCACGAAGGTAATCTGCCTGTCATTAATCTACTCCTGAAGAATGGTGTCTCCGTTCACATTCGCGATCGACACGATCGCACGCCACTCATAGAAGCTGTGTCCAGAGATCACCATGAAGTCATACAATTGCTCATGACCTGTGGCGCCCATTTGACCGGTTCGACACGAGGAATTGGCGAAAAACTATGCTCTGCGGCTGCTCGTGGATCGCTTGTGCGACTGAAATCATTCAAACTTGCCGGAGCTATACTCGGACAGAAAGATCCATCGGGACGAACAGCTCTTCATGTTGCTGCTGCACATGGACACTTGGATATTGTTAAATATCTTTTGCCGGCGATTGAGGACATTAACGCGAAGGACATCTTGGGCTTGACGGCATTGCAATATGCCGAGATGACGGGGAATACAGAGATCGCGGAGTTGCTGGGACAGAGTGCGAGCAACGGGATTCGTTAGTCTTTTCCGCGTTTATGTGGTCACATCTTATTTGATATTAAATTCAGATACATGCGATGGATTATTTATATTGCAAGACATTAAAGGGAGACCAGTCAAGTGCTCGGGTGGTCACATCTGGGATTTGTCTATTTTTGTTTTGTTTTGTTGCAAGGTTAAAGCATTCCCGTAAGGGAAATCCAAAAAAAAACCGCGAACGCCAGCCTTGAGGCCGACCCAACTGTTCGACTTACAAATGAAACGCGTAATTCAATATTTATACAGCTTAATTCCTTTCGACTTGATCTACTCACGCTCGCTGTAAGACTGCCACCTCGATGTTGCTCGCCTATGTTTGTTGCGTCGCATATACCTCGTTCCCACGCTGACGCAGGTGTTTCCGTTGCATCCCAGTAGTTCCCATGCTCGTGTTCGGTGCATATGCCGCGGCTCATATTCGGACATATTCAGTGAGCGCTGTTTTCTGGTCGGAAGCGCGTACATGTTGTGTTAGCATATCTACCGACACATAGACTGATGCGATTCACAGTTAAGGTCGGATATCTGCAGGTTTTTGTCGTTGGCGATGTGTTAACTGCAAATTAAAACTACAAATATTTACTTCTGAGTTAAGTTGGGTGTGATTCATCGAGGCCATTTATGCAAGTTAAACACGACGCCGTACATATGGTCACAACTAAATTCTAAAGCCCACAGAGTCATCCGATCATCTCATATGCACTTGCATTAAAATTCCCCGCGCGCATCTGATCATTCTGTGCCTGCATGCATTCACAACACAGCATACAAGAATACGATCAACCTACACCTTTCCGTCACCTTCAATCAACATGCACCAGATATGCTAGACGACACCTTTCCATGAACCGCATTCCATCACGTACACGATGATGCACATTAGAAATAAGTTAGGTGATAAGTAAAACTTCTGTAAGCTATTAAGTCAATTCTAGTTTTGATCTGGTAAGAGGAGGTCCAGCTCCCAGTCAACCTGGACGTTGGATCCGTAGACGCCGTACTAGGTCGATGTCGCCGTAGAGCCCGTGTAGTTCGTCGTTATATCTTCTCCTCCACATTCCGTTTATACAAATGGGACCACAGATTGAACGCATCATTTTCCTCTCGATACGACCAAGGACCTCCTCATCCGCTTTCGTTAAAATCCAGGTCTCTGCGCCATAGAGGAGGACCGAGATGATTAAGGTTTTGTGTAGCGCAACCTTGGTTTTTCGAGAGAGAGAGAGAGAACTCTACTTCTCAATTGCCTCTTGAGCCCAAAGAAGCAGTGGTTAATAGGAGTAGTTCTGTGTTTGATCTTAGCGCTTGTGTTGTTGTCGCTGGTCACCAGTGAGGTGGACGAAATCCTTGACCACTTTGAATTTCAATTGGGACTTTCAGGCCGAGACGTCGGTGTTGTGCGCTTTTTTTTTTGGCGTTTTACCCTCGTTAAGCGAAGGTCCCATTTTAGCCGCTTCTGCCTCAATGCTTTCGAACGCTTCATTGACGTCCCGCTTCGTTTGTCCAATTAAGTCAATGTCATACGCGTACACAAGCCCATGCGCAGAGTCTCGTATGATCTTTTCAAGCACGACGTTGAAAAAGTTACATGACAGCGCGTCACCTTGTCTAAATCCTTGTTTAATGTCAAAGGTCTCGGATAATTCGCTACCGACCCTAATTCAGCAGCGGAAATTCTCCATTATCATCCTGCATAATATGACTGGTTTGGCAGGAATGTTAGAACCAGATATGGCTCCGTATAGCTCGGCTTTGAAATCGACGAAAAGGTGCTGGTTGTCGATTTGGTATTCTTGGGTCTTCTCCAAGATCTGCCGCAGTGTGAATATTTGGTCTCGTTGCGTTACAATACAACAAAAAAACGGCCAAGTGCGAGTCGGACTCGTGCACGAAGGGCTCCGTACCACCTGTATATAAAAATATGAAAGAGACGTTGTATGTTACCTCATCAGGGATCATATTAAAACGGCTAATCCGTTTAAAATTATTTTTTGCATCATGACAGATCTTGGTTGCAGGCAGGTTAAATGCATATTACTTTGATGATCAAAAATCTCCATGATGAGATGTATGTATGTATGTTGGCGTTACAGTCCATGAAGAACCTGAGCCGAGCTTCTCTCAATCACCCATGTTGTGTGTGATTTCATTTTCACATAGGTGAAAGGGACCTACAGTTTTATTGCCGGTTCCGAACGGCGAATTTCGAGAGGCTTTTCATGACAATTTTACTACAGGGGGTTTTGTCAGAACCCCGCTGAGGAGAAACACCGTGAAAAACACGTTCGATGACATGGCATGATGAGATAGTCCATTGAATTCAAATCAGTTATCTTACTTGACAGCAAGTAGGTGAAAAAGTGAATAACAATAATTATGGGAAAAAGGTTTTCAGCTAGGATTAATATATCAAGGACACAATAGGGATCAAAGCTTGGAAGTGTGTTATGGGAAAAAGGTTTGCAGCTAGGATTAATATATTGTTACGAATTTATTCAATCCCCACACCAAATAGGGTTCGCACCACTGGATTGCGATAAACTACAATTGTCCTTTTTATTTAAATTGAAACACACACACATTTTTATTTCTTTCACCACAGATCAATTATCTGTGTAGCTTCACCACTTTTATTTGTTATCCAATACAATCCACTTAAAACTTTATTACACAGTACAATCCACTTTAAACTTTATTACACAATACACAAACCTTTATTGAAAGCTTTTCTTTTCACCTTGGTTGATCACACCGACTTGTCACACGCTGTTTTATACCACAAACTGAATGAATGTCGAGGGCGAGTGTTCGCACTTATATAGCTCTCGGTCCACCATCTCGAACGTTCGCCGTTGGAAGTTCCCCATCGGAAATCTCTAGAACACTCTGACAATTCCATTGGAAGTTGACATCATTCCCATCCCCGCTTCCAGAGAGTTTTCGAACTTAACGGTCCGCTTGCATCTCCGCAACAATATCAAGGACACAATAGGGATCAGGGCTTGGGAGTGTTTTATTGGCTGTGAGATATGATCGAAAGTTAATTTCAGAACGATTGGATTTGTTGCAACCTATCAGGATGGAAAAGGAGGGGAATAGCAATAGCAGTGACACAATAGGGATCATTAAAGCTGAAAGGGTATTTATTATTGGTTGTTCGTAATTATAGAAAAAAGGGTTGCCAGCTAGGATTAATACATCAAAGACGCAAAAGGGATCAAAGCTGGGAAGTTTGCTACTGGCTGTGGGACATTGTCGACTAACCTTAGGTCAGTATGTGACCAAGGGAATTTTCGGGATGGATGTCTGTTGTATGAGACCACCCCTTAAATATTAATTTTATTCTGTTTTTACTATTTGTTGCTATAGCGGAAACAGAAATACATCATCTGTCAACTGTCTAACTATCGCGGTTCAAGAGATACAGCCTGGTGACAGACGGACGGACAGCGAAGTCTTAGTAATAAGGTCCCGTTTTACCCTTTGGGTACGGAACCCTAAAAACTAATCTATGTACATATATAAAAGCCATAAAATAATAGATGGATACTCTTGATCCAGAAACATAATAGAAAAGACGTGTTTTTTTACTCTCAGCGAATCGACAATCTTAGCTCGCGCAATCGATACATATTTATCACCATAACCACTTAAATAAAACAACCATCGGCCCTTTGGCACGTATCACCTGAAGTGTGCATTTCATGTACCAGTTTGGTGCGAATTATGTACATACAAGTACACAAAGTATTTTAGTTTTTGTGATTTTTTCTCTATGAGGAATTGAGGAATTCTTTATTTACCCTCAACTTCTATAAAGCAGACCGGTCATTCGACAGTTTACCAGCCCACTATAGGTGCCACTATAGGGGACCGGAAGCTCGACTGCTTGCCAGGCCACCATAGCTGGCCGTCAGCTCGATAGCCTACCAGCCCACTACTTACTTACTTACTTATCAGGCCAGCGATCCATGGAGGATCTGAGCCTGAGCTATAGCTGCCTTCCATCCTTGACGGTCCCGGGCACGCTGCTTCCAGTTGTCAAGACCAAGATGTCTTATGTTGATGTCCATGCGCTCGATGTGGCCGAGCCAGTGTAGTCGACGGATCCTAGCCTTCCGGACTACATCCACTACTTGGTACGGCTCGTAGAGTTCGCGGTTGTGTCTTCTTCTCCATTCACCTTCCTCACAGACAGGACCAAATATCCGGCGCAGAATTTTTCTTTCGAAAGAACCCAAAATCAGCTCCGCTGTCCTGCTTATCGTCCAGCTTTCGGCTCCGTACAGCAAGACTGGCAGAATGAGCGTTTTGTAAAGCATGACTTTGGTCTTTCGAGTGAGGAGTTTTGACCCCAGATGTTTGGACAAGCCGAAGTAGCAGCGGTTGCCAAGGGCGATTCTATGCCGGATCTCCACTGTGGTGTCATTTGTGGAATTTACGTTTGCCCCGAGGTAGACAAACTCCTTAACTACCTCGAAATTGTAGCTGTCAATTGTTATATTTTGTCCCAGGTGGTGAGCGACGAATTGGTTTTGCTTGAAAGCATGTATTTCGTTTTGTCCTCATTGATCTTAAGACCAACTCGTTTCGCCTGTTCTTCAATAGCCGTGAACGTTCCAAAATGCCACGACGAGAACACGCGATGATGTCGATATCATCCGCGTATCCTAGCAGCTGGATGGACTTGTAAAAGATAGTGCCTTCCTTGTTGATGCCTGCCCGTCGCACAATCTGCTCCAGCACCAGGTTGAAGAAGTCACATGACAGCACATCTCCTTGCCGAAATCCGGTGCATGTTTCGAATGGTTCCGAGGCCCTAGAACCGAATTGCACGGTGCATCGCGTGTTTTTTAGCGTAGCGCGACACAACTGGATCAATTTTACCGGGATCCCGAATTCGGGCATCGCACCAAACAGTTCTTCACAATGAATGCTGTCGTATGCGGCTTTGAAATCGGTGAAAAGATGGTGTGTATCGATTCGAAACTCGTTGGTCTTTTCCAGGATTTGTCGAAGTGTGAAAATTTGGTCTATAGTTGATTTGCCGGGCCGGAAGCCGCACTGGTAGTTGCCGATTAGTGCGGTGCAAAATGGTTTTAGACGTTCACACAATACGCTGGACAGGATCTTGTATGCGACATTGAGCAGGGATATATCTCTATAGTTCTTGCAAGGATGGGGCAAGTTCTTGTGGAGGGGGCATATAGAGCTAGTATTCCAGTCGTCGGGCATGCTTTCAACTTCCCAAATTCTGCAGATGATCTGGTGCATGCTCCCTACCAGAACATCGCCGCCAGCCTTGAAGAGCTCTGATGGCAAGCCACCTGAGCCCGCGGCCTTGTTGTTCTTCAGCTTCTGAATTGCTGTGCCGACTTCTTCGATGCTGGGTGGGAGGACTACTTCAGCGGCTGGAGTTGGGATTTCCTCGGTCCCTACCGAGGTCATGCTCGTTAAGCAGCTGCTAGAAATGCTGCTTAAATACATCCACTATTCCCTGCGGGTCGGTGACAAGATTACCCTCGCATTTTCGAAGAGCCTGGGTGCCCTTTTTGAAGCCTCCTGCAAGGCCTTTGGCTTTCTTGTAAAAGGCTCGTGTTTTATGTTTATCCCTAGAGTCCTCGATATCCTTGAGCTGGGAGGCTGCGAAGATTATTTTCTTTTGCCGCAGTAGTTTTTTCTCCTCCCTTCTTCTGGCTCGGTACTCTTCTTGCGCTGCCCTGGTTTTCCTCTACAGCGCCTTTTGGTACGCCTCGTCGGTTTCTGCCTTTTTCTGCTCACACTCCGCGAGGAGGCCGTATGTCAACTTGACCCGGGCATTTAAACAGGGATCGTTGCTGGCATCTCACCAGGTTGAGAGCGATCAACAACTTTACCCTGTATGTCCGAGCCCATGCCCTCCACCAGCCCACTACACCTGGCTGTAATTTCGACAGCATAGCAGGCCACTGCAGCAAGCCGGCAGGTTGATATAATGTGAGGCCACCCTAGGTGGCCGGCAGCCCGAGAGCTTATCAGGCTTTTATAGGTGACCGGCAGTTCGATAGCTTACCAGACAACTATAGGCGGCCGGCAGCTCGACAGCTTAACAGCTCACTATAGGTGACGGCAGCTCGACAGCTTACCAGTGCACCATGGATGACCGGAAGCTCAACAGCTTACCAGGCAACTATACATGGCCGGCAGCTCGACAATTTGCTAGGCGACTATATGTGGCTGGCAGCTTGACAGATTACCAGTCCACTATAGGTGACGGCAGCTCGACAGCATAACAGGCCACTAAAGGGGACCGAAAGCTCGACTGTTTGCCAGGCAACTATAAGCGGCCGGCAAATCAACAGCCTACTAGTCCAGAACAGGCGGTGACGGCTCGAAGCACAGCAGGCCAACACAGCCGGCCCTCAGCTAGATAGCCTACCAGCTCACTACGGCTGGCTGTAACCTCAAGAGCATAGCAGGCCACTGCAGCCAGCCGGCAGGTCGATATCATTCAGGCCACCCGAGGTAGCCGGAAGCTTGAGAGCTTATCAGACCCCTATAGGTGGCAGGCAGATCGACAGCTTAACAGGCCACTATAGGTGACGGCACTTCGACAGCTTACCAGTGCACTATGGATGGCCGGAAGCTCGACAGCTTACCAGGCGACTATAGGTGGCCGGCAGGTCGACATCTTGCTAGGCGACTATATGTGGCCGGCAGCTCGAGAGGTTACCAACCACTATAGTCGGCTGGCAGCCCAACAGCATAGCCGGCATATTCACAACTTACAAGGCCACTTAGGAGGTCCGCTGCTCGACAGCTTACCAGCCTACAGTAGGCGCTAGCAGATCAACAGGTTACCAGGCCACTATAGATGGCCGGCCGCTTGACAGCTTACCCGCCCACTATAGGCGGCGGCATCTCGACAGCACAGCAGACCACTATAGGGGACCGGGAGCTCGACTGCTTGCCAAACCACTATAGGCGACGGCAGCCCTACATCTTACCAGCCCATTATAGATGACGGCAACTCTACAGCATACCAGGCCAGTAAACGTGGCCGACAGCTCGACAGCTTACCAGCCCAGAATAGGCGGTGGCAGCTCGACAGCACAGCAGACCACCATAGCCGACCGTCAAATCGATAGCCTACCAGCACACTACAGCTGGCTATAAGCTCAACAGCATAGCAGGCCACTACAGCCAGCCGGCAGGTCGATATCATGTCAGGCCACCCTAAGTGGCCGGCAGCTCTAGAGCTTATCAGGCCCCTATATGTGTCCGGCAGACCGATAGCTTACTAGGCAACTAAAGGAAGCATAAGCATGTCTGTGTTTTCGGCATGTGTCTCCAACTCTCTTCCTCTTACTGGGAAGGTTCAACTAACCAGTAAGAGCGTGATCAGTTCCCGTAATGACGGAGCAGGAAGCTTTAAGGTTTCTTTCACGGCCGGAGCTACCGCCGAAACAGGTGGCGGGACTGACAGACTCTGAGCGCAGAGGGCGAAGTCGTACTGGTCCTAGCAGTCCTCGAACTGGCAAGGCTGTCTCAAACCGGCGTCCGAAGGGAGCAAGAGCTCTAACCGAAAAAGGTAAAAGCTCCCGCAAACGGAAGACCGCCGCCAAGGATAACCTCGCTAGGGAGAGAGTGTGCGATGCCTCCCTCTCCGGTGGGGCGGTGGGAAATCGGAGTCCAATGGCAGATGTGGCGACCCAGAATGATCAAAGTATAGGCTAGAAGGCGAAGATAGCCAAAAGCCGCTCCTCGGAGGCGGGCACATCACACAACAAAGCCCCTTCCTCCGAGAAGGAGATCCAAATGACCGTAAGGAGCGATAGAAGCAGTCCTCTTATAATGAGGCGGCCATCTCCTCTGAAAAGGTCAGGATAGTGTTTATCCAGATCAATCTACAGCATTGCAAGGCCGCTACTGCTCTTTTAAGTAGTAGAATTGCATGCGGTAGTACAATTCATCACGTTGTATCCATTCAAGAACCGTGGGTGTGGAATAAACGTCTATGTGGCCATGGTGGTATACGTGATGCTACGATCCTTTATGATTTTATTTTTTTTTTTTTTTACGGTTGCGCCAAAGTATGTGTAATCTTCTAAAGATACCCGTAACCCGGGTTACCAGTATGCACGATTCGCAAACCCAAATGTTCGTTGTTTTAGGAATGTGCCTACGTACCACACCACACCCTGCACACTTCAACCACTCGCGGGACTATCGTAAGGTATTACTACACGGGGCTGGTTTGCATTTTAGGCTCTTCTTTCTCTGCTCGCTGGTTCGACATTGGATTCTGCATTTGCTGCCCTTTGTTGTAAGAGATGTACCGTATGAGTTTGGTTTTCACTCTCCCTGACTCTCTCCAACCGTCGTAGTTGCTTCATCATTGTTGCTGCTGCCTGTTTCACCACATCCCATGCTGCTCATGTTAACATGTGGTTTACTTTATTCTCGGGGGTCGGTGCTTCTCCAATTTTTTCCTCTATTTCTCTGCGCTCAGAACTAAAGTGTGGGCACGTGCTCCGCGTCTTCTCTTTCTTCCCCGCAGTGTAAACAGACCTGTTTAGGTACCCTTGGAAACAGCCATATCCTGATAGAAGCTGGCATAAATAGAAATCTACTTCCCCGTAGTCACGTTCCATCCATTTGCGAATATCGGGTATAAGCCGATAGGTCCATCTTCCCTTTGTGGACTCGTTTCATCTTTCCTGCCATGTTCTCATGCTTCGCTGCTTTTCCTCTAATTTTATATATTTGGCTGAGGCTCTGGGATCCCGAATTTTGGCGTCGTAGGCCAATATATCAATGCACATATAGCGTCATCGGATACTGTCCAGTGCACAAGGTCGGTTGGTGCAGTTAATCTTTTTAGCATTTGACTTAATTTTCACAGCTTTGGCCCATATTGGTGCGGCATACGTTAATACTGATTGCACTACCCTTGACAGAACTAGTCTTGTTTGTTGTCTGGGCCCTTCAATTTTCATCATTATCCTGGATAGGGCAGCACGCACATTTGCTGCTTTGTCACACGTTCCTTCAAGGTGTTCCCTGTAAGTGAGCCTTGCATCGATCATCACACCTAGATATCTGATGAACCGCTTCGATAATACGTTATGGTCACCTACCCTTATTGTGAATGTCTCTCTTTCTTTGCGACTACTTATTAGCTCTAGTCCAACGAGCTCTAGTCCAGCTGCTGCCATCCACCACCTCACTTTTTGGATACATTTATTACAGATGTCCTCGATTTCTTCTATATGCTTCGCTGCCACAACAATTGCCAGATCATCAGCAAAGCCTATGTATTTTGCCTCATTTGGGATTTGAAGCCTTAGAAGGCCATCGAAATTATGTTCCATAGGAGGGGTCCTAATACCAATCCTTGTGGGACTCCGCCAGTTATATGGTACTGCTTTACTCCATCATCGGTGTCGTAGAGCAGCAACCGATTCTCGAAGTAGCTTATCGTTATTTTTATAAGAGGCCACGGCACCATCCTTGCTCTAAGAGAGTGCACTATCAGCCCCCAGTTTGCGGAGTTGAACGCATTCTTAAATTCCAATGCTACTATGGCACCATATTTTTTTGCACCTCCTCTCCATCTTCTGCCCGGAATAGCTTCTTCTAGGATCGCAATTGCCCTCCGAATAGCATCTATTGTATAGCGAGCCTTTGTAAATCCATACTGCTGTTTTCGCGGTCCTCCGGCTTCATGAATTGCCACCTCCAGCCGGTTGCATAAAATCCGCTCCAATATTTTACCCATTGTGTCGAGCAAGCATATCGGACGGTATGACGAGGGTTCATCCAGTGGTTTATTCCCTTTTGGCAGCAGCACCAGACGCTTTTTTTTTCCATTGGTCTGGAAAGACCTCTTCTGTTAGGCACTTATTATATAATCCCAGAAAAAGTTCCGTGTTTATTTTAACGGCTAATTTAGAGCCTTATTTGGTATGCCATCCAATCCAGGTTATTGTTAGTCATTTTTTTACATATATCCAGGAGCTCCGATTGCGTGACAGTTAATCCCTTAATCCCTGCAGTTGTCCTACACACTCTATTGGTGGTTTATGATGAGCGATCCGAAAGGCCTAGGGTCGGCTTCATCATATCGAACTCATTATCGGCAACCAAACTTGGACACTTGGATGGACAAGATCTTGTGGCTGCTAGAGTAAGCTACAAAAAATATGGAGCAATAGAACAATTCGTCGTTGCGTCTGCCTACTTTCCCGATACTACCTCCACTACCGAAGGAAGTTTCTGAACTCGTAGGGTACTGTGAAACCAGAAAGATTGGTCTCATCATGTATTGCGATGCTAATGCCCAAAACACTGCTTGGGGCAGCAGCATATGCAATACAAAAGAGGACCGTCTTTTAGACTTCACTCTTTCGTCGGACCTTACCATTAACAATGTTGGCTCTCAACCAACGTTTGTTACGACAAGACGAAAGGAGGTGATTGAGCTGACCCAATCCAACAGATATGTGAAGGACATTAGTAACTGGCGAGTCTTGCCTGATGCTACGCTATCGGACCATAAATATATCGAATTGTTGTGGGATCTCTTGAGCTTGAGAAATCCACTGAGGCTCTACCTAAACTTAAAAGGAAACAATTGGTAGAAAACGCCGTTCATAACCTGAATAGCGCCACCAGTTGTTTTGAACTCGCATGTCCTGTCAGCAAATCTCCCTGCAGGAATATGGTTCCCTGGTGGAATGCCGAGCTCCAAAGTCTTCGCAGGGAAACCAGAAGTCTTCTGAATAGATCGCTCGAATCGAATTCGGCAGATGACTGGAAGAAGTACCGAACAAAGCAGAAAGAATATAGGAAGCTTTTTCGTAAATCGAAACACGATTCTTAAAGGACCTTCTGAGAAGAGATCAAGTCTCTGAGTGCGATTAGCAAGTTGGTTAAAGTCCTCAAACGGGGGAAACTGACAAAGCTGGATGCACTCAGAAAATCTGATGATACCTTTACTAAGCCTAAAGCGGAAATTCTCAGCTTAGTGCTTCAGACTCATTTCCCGAGAAATCAGATCGCCATCGGCTCATTGCACACTCCCTCAAGGGAAACTGCAACTGAAACGATGAAAACAACTCGACGTAGCTGGTATACGCGCGTATACCACTGAAGCCATTGAATCTGTTTTGGCATCCTTCGATGGCTTCAAACCTGTTATGCTACAAAAAGGTATAAGGCAGCTGCTTCCTACTTTGAAAAGAATTTTCACTGCTAGCCTAGCACTTGCTCACATACCCATGCAATGGCGCACGGTGAAAGTAGTCTTTATTCCCAAAATAGGAAAAGAGGACTACTCACTTGCCAAGAGTTTTAGACCATTTAGTCTAACATCCTTCATGCTGAAAAGTATGGAGAGACTGGTAGAGTTGCACGTGCGCAAAATTGCACCCTCTTTCGGAGATACAACATGCTTATCAGTGCGGAAAATCCTGCTAGACTGCGCTTAAAAACCTAGTCGGGAGAATTAAATGCACGCTCGAAAGGAAGGAGTACGCGCTGGGCATTTTAATCGATATTGAGGGAGCTTTTGATAACGCAACATTCGACAGCATGTGCAACGCTGCCAGACATCGTGGCGTAGATGAAGCACTGGTCTTATGGATCAAAGCAATGCTTGTGTACAGGACATTGACTGCTGATGCAGGCCTCGACCAATGTGTCAAATCCGGCGTAAACAGGGGCTGCACGCAAGGTGGCGTCCTGTCTCCGCTGTTATGGTGCATGGTGGTCGACTCTCTGCTTGATGCTCTCAATGCCTCTAGAATCTATGCCCAGGCCTATGCGGATGATGTTGCCGTTCCTTCTGTTGGCTCTTGCTTAGCGACTGTCCGTCTCAAAGCACAGGCGGCGCTAAATGTGATCGATGATTTGTGTACCAGGAATGGGCTGTCGGTCAATCCTCTAAAGACCGATGTCGTTCTCTTCACGAGAAGCAGGAAAAATACTGATATGACTCAACTGGTACTAAAAAGCACTTCCATCCCCATATCCAAGGAGGCTACGTATATAGAAGTCATCTTAAATAGCAAGCTTCTCTGGTCAAAGCATGTTGAGTCAAAAACCACCAAAGCGCTGTCAGCTTTCTGGCAATGCAAAGGAGCTTTTGGGAAAACATGGGGCTTATCGCCGGTAAAGGTCCTCTGGATCTACACGGCAATGATAAGACCTATAATCAATATGCATCGGTTGTCTGGTGGAACAGACTAAAGCGCAAGCACGTCGTGGCCTCCTTCACCAAACTCCAAAGAACGGTTTGTCTCAGCTGCACGGGGGCTTTCCCCAGCACGCCGGGCGCTGCTCTAGATGCTATGATGAACCTTCCACCCCTTGATATATTTATCACAGGGTGAAATGGCTTTAGGTACACCTCGCATAGGAATAACAGTGTGCTTGCGCAAGAATGTACATGCCTTCTGACGCACTGATGCCCGTAATTTCACAATCGAGTTTCCATGGCGTCAGGATTGGCTCCGGCTGGATACTGAACCTGGAAAGGATAGTCTTCGCATTTTCACGGATGGCTCCAGGTCTGGGCGGGGGTCCGGTGCTGGGGTGTTCTTTGAGTGCGAAAACATCCGACCGCACTTTTGGCTAGGAAAATATGCGTTTGTCTTCCAATCAGAGATATACGCAATCCTAATGGCCATGCACTATGTTGTGAAGGACAGGTGGAAGGGGGAAAGCATATGCGTATGCAGTGACAGCCAAGCTGCACTCAAAGCTGTGTGTAACCACTTAACTAACTCCAGATTAGTGCTTGAACTCAAGTTCTTTTTGAACAGAGTCGGTAGACAAAATTGAATGGGTTCCAGGTCACTGATGAGATCTCTGATGAACTCCCCAGAATGGGTTCAGAGGAGAGTTTCTCAGGACCTGAACCCGCTCTAGGTCTTCCTGCGTCCACAGTTAATTCCCACACTTACTACTGGGTGTTTAATACACACAACCGTAGATGGAGGAATTGTCCAGGATGCAGGATGACAAAGCGCGTATACCCTGATGTCTGCAAGAAATCGGCAGCATTCCTCCTGCCTTTAAGGAGAATCGAATGCAGAAGACTTGTGGGAGTCATTACGGACCATTACACTTTTGCTAACCATCTCTGCGTGCTTGACATAAGCGAGACGCCTATCTGTGCTTCATGTTGCGAGGAGGATGACACTGCAGAGCATTTTCTCTGTGACTGTCCCGCCTTTGCTCGCGCACGATGGCGCACCCTGGGGGTCGACGTGGTGTTGCCGAATCTCTTAGCTCTACATCACTGAAGCTTCTTCTCATTTTTCTCCGAAAAACGAGGGAAAATACAGTAATGTAAGCTGTCTGTCTGGAGTGCAATGGACCAGTATTTGCGTCTGAGTGCTCCAACAGATAGCAAAAGCCTTCAGCAAAAAAAAAAAAAAAGAAAGAAAATAGGTGGCTGGCGGGTCGATAGCTTACCAAACAACTATAGTTGGTTGGCAGCTCGACAGATTACCAGGCCACACTATGTTTCCAGCAGCCTGAAAGTATACCAGGTCATTAAAGGCGGCCGGCTGCTCGACAGCTTATCGGGCCACTATTGGTGCCCGACAGCTCCACAGCATACCAGGCCACCACACGTGGCCGGCAAATCGACAG
The DNA here is from genome assembly GCA_951905685.1 of Eumerus sabulonum. NCBI lineage: Eukaryota > Metazoa > Arthropoda > Insecta > Diptera > Syrphidae > Eumerus > Eumerus sabulonum. The sequence goes on along the minus strand of OX645062.1, from coordinate 49,200,601 downwards.
CTTACCAGGTCATCATATGTGGCCGGCAGATCGCCAGGCTCCCAAGTCAGGATATGTGGCCGGCAGCTTTGGAACTTCTCAGACCGGCTGCCAGCTCGAGAGCATAGCAGGCGCCACAGCTTACCAGCCCACTATAGGCGACCACAGCTCGACAGCATACCAAGCCGCTATAGGTGGGCGGCGGGTCGAAAGCATATAAAGCCACTATAGTTGGCTGGTAGCTCGACAGATTACCAGGCCACTCTAAGTGGCCTGCAGCTCGAAAGTATACCAAGCGATTTCAGGCGGTCGGCAGCTCGACAGCTTGCCGGGCCACTATAGGTGGCCGATTGATCGACAACTAACCAGATCACTATCGGTGGCTGGCAGCTCGGCAGATTACCAGGCCACTCTATGTGGCCGGCATGTTATAGGAAACTATAAGCAGGAAACTGAGCCACAGGCCTCAACCAACAAGCCTCCCCAGCCGGCCCGATCTTTGGCCAGCCGCTTCCAGTGCCGCACGCCCAGTTGGTTGAGGTTCCTTTCCACCTGTGCGCGCCACCTTAAATGCGGTCGTCCTCTGCTGCGTCGTCCTCGGAGTTGGAGTCGAAGACTCTTCGGGCCGGAGCGTTGATGTTCATTCGCTCTACATGGCCTAGCCATCTTAGACGTTGGATCCGACGACGTCTAACCAGGCCGATGTCGCTGTACAGCCCGTAGAGTTCTTGGTTGAATCTCCTCCTCCACTCTCCGTTTACACAAACGGGACCAAAGATTGCACGCAGAATTTTCCTCTTGAAAGGCCCAAGAGCCTCTTTATCTGCTTTTGATAACGTCCAAGCCTCAGCGCCGTAGAGGAGGATGTTTAAGGTTTTGGAGAGGGATACCTTAGTTTTTCGAGAGATGGCTCTACTACTCAATTGCCTCTTGAGCCCGAAGAAGCAGCGGTTGGCAAGAGTTATTCTGCGTTTTATCTCAGCGCTGGTGTCGTTGCTGCTTCTTTTGTTTTTTTTTTTTTTTAATAATTTTCGCGCACTCAAGGTCTAATAACCTTATTATGTCGGCGACACAGTGGGGACAGAAGGTAGAGAGGAAGAGGGATAGAAGAGATGCCGATGGACATTGATCTTAAATGCTCGCATGTTGTATTGAGGGGGGAAAACCGAATCTGGCAGGGAGTTCCAGATTCGTGTGGTTCGGTTAATGAATGATTCTCTATATTTGACGGTACGTCCGAAAGCGGGCTTCAGGGTATATTGGTAAGCATTCCTAGAGAGACGTGTATTGCGGGAGAAATGTTGATGGGGTGGAATGCAACTGGCTATTTCATCAGAGCATTTTTGGTGGTAGTAACGATAAAACAGGGAGAGGCAGGTAACATTCCTGCGGTGTTCCAGCGAGTCTAATGTTTTGGCAATGCTGGAGTCGCCTATCAATTTTATGGCTCGTTTTTGTATTCTGTCTAATAGGTGCAATGAGATCTTGGAAGCCCCGGACCAGACATGAGCGTTCAACTCTAATTTGAGGCGAATGAACGCCTTATAGATTGTAGCCAGATCTAAGGGTAAGAAATATTTCTTGCTTCTGTATAAGAAGCCTTGGCATTTCGCAGCATTCTTGGCGAAACTGAATATATGGTCGCTCCAATTAAGATTGTGAGCAACACTCATACCCAGGATGGAAAGCTATTCAGTTTCTGAGATGCAAGTCCCATTCATGGATAATGGCTGCGGGTTAGTTGTACGCTTTAAAGACAAGAGACAGCATTGTGTTTTGGATGCATTAAATTCCACTCTATTGTTTTTACCCCATTGGATGATGCTGTCGATATCGGAATTTAATGAGCTTAACATACGCTGCCGCTCATTATCTACAACCGAAGTGCAGGATAGTAAACTAGTGAACGAATATGAGAAGCTGAGGGTACTGTCGTCAGCGAAGGAGTGAATTGGATTAGAAGTACTAGACAAGAGACACCCTAGACCGCTATAAAGCGGACATCACCGCCATCCAGGAAATGCGATGGAATGGACCGGGCATAAAGCGGATGAAAAACTGCGATATTTACTACGGCGACTGCTATAGGGAGAGAGGGCAACGATTGTTTGGATGCGGATTTGTTGTTCGAGGTGGACTAAGGCAAAAAGTCCTAAGCTTTCGGCATGTGAGCAAACGCCTCATAACAATCAGTATCAAGGCTACATTTTTTAACATCAGCCTGATCTGCGTCCACGCCCCCACGGAAGCCAAAGTAAGTTCTACGATCTCCTAGACAGAACGTATGCCCAATGTCCCAGCTATGACATCAAAATTGTACTAGGAGACTTCAATGCTAAGCTGGGTAAGGAAAGCATATTTGAACGAGTCATCGGCAAACATAGCCTACACGACACCACCTCCGATAACGGACACAGGCTGATTGATCTTGCTACGGGGCGAAATCTCCTTCTAGCCAGTAGGCGCTTCCCGCACCTCGATATACACAAAGGCACCTGGCGGTCTTTTGATCAATCGACTACCAACCAGATTTATCACATCGCGATCGACGTCAGACACTCCTCCACTTTTCATGATGTTCGAACTTTCCGAGGGGCTAACATCGACCCGGACCCCTATCTTGTTGTAGCCAAGATGCGCTTACGGATATCACGAACGCAACGGAGTAGAGTAAGAATACAAAGTTATGACGTCGGAAAGCTACTATCGCCAGAAACCGCTCGTGCTTTTACCGATCGCGTCTCCCTTAAGCTCTCCAATACACCTCAATCCTCCACGCTATCAATAGAACAGCAGTGGAGCCTTTGCAAACAAGCCCCGAAAAGCTATGCATCCGAAGTTTTGGGTTTCAAGGCTCCACCACGAAGAAACACCTGGTTCGATGACGAGTGCAGGAGGATTCATACAGCGAAGAAGGATGCATATAAGGCCTCGCTGCATAAAAGAACAAGAGCAGCTCGTGAGCTCTACGAGTTAAAAAGAAGGGAGGAGCATAAGCTTCTTAGAAGAAAGAGCACGAGAAGCGCGCGATTGAGGATTTGGAGAGGTGTTACTGCAGGCGTGACGTTCGAAAGTTTTATCAACAGATAAAGCGAACATGCCAAGGTTATAAAGCCAGAACGGAAGCCTGCAGGGTGAGAACGGACACCTAGTAGTAGAACCGCAGTCGATGCTGAGAATATGGAAAAACCACTTCTGCAGACTGTATAACGGCGATGTTAGTCAATATACCGCTGTCAGGCAGAATGATCCATTTCTAATCGACGGAGACCGCAGAGAATTCTGTCCCCCTAACCTCGACGAAGTCATGATTGCCATATCGAAACTCAAGTCGAATAAAGCTGCTGGCGCAGACGGACTGTCTGCTGAGCTCTTCAAGGCAGCTGGGGATGACCTGGTTGGGAGCATGCAGCAGCTCATCCGTATGATATGGTTAGAGGAGAACATGCCCGAGGAATGGAGTCTCAGCATCGTATGCCCGATCCACAAGAAAGGAGACCCCTCTGATTGCACCAACTATAGAGGGATAAGTCTCCTTAACATCGCCTACAAAATCTTCACCTGCTTGGTGAAGCGAATGATTCCACTTTTCAGCGAGACATGCCATCAAATCACCAGGGGATCTCTTGCTGCGGAAACCGTATTGACGGTCATTGAGGAGTTTCCGTGATTCAAGATATTTCATAAGCTGACGGTTGATCAGCGTTTCCATGACCTTGGAAAGAAGGGACGTTAGTGCAATGCTTCTTTTAGGAGCGATCGGGTTTAATATAAACTAGCCCGAGATTGGGTAACTGTGGGTTACGCGTAGTGTCCACGGTTTGTACTGATATCATGTTCAAGTATAACTTTCACAGTGCTAGCCGTTTTTATAACATTTTCTAACGACTCGACACACGCGGTATTACATTTTCGAATCAAAATTGAAAGAAATCAAGAAATTCGAAATCCCCATTCCGTACACGCACCTATTCGAACACAAAATCACATATCACAACCCGCATCCAACTTGGCACTTGTCATTCTCCACATTAGCGTGGCCATATTGCCTGTACTGTCAATTTGACAAACGAACAACTGCTGACATGGAACTATTTTATGTGTTTTGTGTGAATTTTTGTACATATTTTTTCGGTAAATTACGCTAATTATTCCATGTCTACCGATAGGAATTCACTATAAAATTAATTACTAAGTGCTTCCCATCAAAATCTGATAAAAATCATTTGGCAATTTTGCATCTAAAGTGTTTAAATTTGGCGTCAAAGCTTTTGTGCAAACGTGAAAGAAAGAACTTTTTTTTCTCATTCCAGTTTTGTATAATTAAGTTCTTTTATTAAACAAAGAAAAGAAAAGTAAAATTAGTCCATTTGTCCAGCGCTAAACGAAGAGAAGATAATCGAAAACGGAATTACACGATGTCTCAGAAGGATGAAGAGGAGCACCCGCAACAGCAGTCGGATATCACAAGTTTACAAGAGAATTTCAGTAAACAGCAGGTGAGTTATGTGTTAATTTGGGTGTACATGCGTAGGTGTACGAGAGTTGTATGTTCCGTGTCTGCATTCTGTCTCTGTGAGCCTTCGTTGAGCGAAAGGACAACATAGAGCAAAGGTTCTTGAGCGTAAACAAGTTTAGCAATAGACAAACAAGTGACTATGGCTTGGACACGTCACCGTTGAATTTTGAAGGACAATCTCGATTGGGACGTTACTTATCATCCCCAGACGCTCACTGATGATATGTTGCAATATCAGTCACTTTGTCTTGTTTTGATTCAAACAGACTCGATTACATAAGCTTTTTGGGACGTAACTTACCGACCCAAGACGCTCACTGTTGCAATATCAGTCATTTTGTCTTGGTTTGATTCTCGTGACATTATTTGTACACACTTTTAACTCGATGACCCATTCCTTTTCTTTTAGAAAAAAATATCCGACCTCAAGGAGCTCGTCCGCAAGTCCGAAGCAGCACATGGCAAGTCAACTTACTCGGCGCAAGAGAAAGTCAAGAATATTGCCTTACGATTAACGAATTTAAAATCGAAAGCCCGATCCCGACAGAACCTCAACTCATCCACCACATCGCTAAACGATGGCCAATATCCTTCGCAAGATAACCTTCACCTCCATTTGTCACATGGTAGTACATCGATCGATGCTGGCGACGGGGAAAAAATCGATACACCGCATCGGCCCGCATCCACTCGAATCGAGACACCCGGCAGCGAAAAGATCCTTCTGTTACGACGACAAATGGAAGAAAATAAGGCAAAGATGGCTGAGCGGGAGCATAGCAAACGCGAAATCGAACACATGGTTACGCAGCTGAAGGCAAAATTCGATTCGACACAGCAGTCATTGGAGCATTCTTCAGAACTTGGTCGATCAATGGGCGACCTAAGTGCGTTATCGTACACCGCCATTAAGGATAAAGTACGATCAGCGACAGATTTGACCTCGACACCATTCAATCTGGAGAAGGAACGTATTAAATTCCTCGAGAATCGTGTACGTCTGCTCGAGAAACAATTGGAAAAGGAAAAGAACGCATCGGACGCATCGAAACGGGTAAAGGAACTCGAGAATAAAGTCGTCGAGCTCGAAGAAAGCCTAAAGGAAAAGGGGGCCATCGATTTAGGAGATTTCAATGCGGAAGGCATTGTACAAATCGAAAATGAACGGCTGCGAGCCGAACTAGAGGTGAAATCGAAGAAAATCCTTCAACTTGAGCAGCTGAACGAAACCTTAAAGGCAGACCAAATCGATTTGACCACACAATCCCAAGAACTCGAGAGCAAATTACAGGAATCCCATGAGAAAAACCTACAACTTGAAGAAGAACTGGAAAAACTAAAGGGCTCCCTTGACCTGCAAAAATTCGAGCTTCTAAACAACATGAATGCCGATCGCAGCATCGAGCAAGAGCTTCACATACAGCACCTCGAGTCGAGAGTCATCAAGTTGCAGCAAGACAATGACGAATTGCGTCAAAGGGTCGAAGAAACCGAGATGCAATCAGATCAAACCAAACCCGAAGACGAACGGGAAGATAACACAGCAGATAATGATAAGGAAAAGCGAGCAAACTTAGAAGCCACCATCGAATCCCAGAGAGAAGACATTCGGAAACACATTGAACGTCTCAAAGCGGCCGAAGACGAACTGATGGAGAAGACTATCGAGTTGAATGTCCTTAATGCCAATTTCGCCGTTCTCGAGGAGAAATTGAAAGTTGGATCTGCACGAAAACCACTCTTTACTACCGCAAGTGACGGTGATGTCACCGCTCTCAAGGATAAACTCGAAGAAGAGAAGAAAAAATACAAACGTCTTGAAAAGCAGCTAAATGAATTCAAACGACTATCGGATCTGCATGCAACGGTCGCCGAATTGACCGAGGAGAACGAGGAGCTTCAGCAAAAGATCACCGAACTGGAAGATGAGAAAGGACAACTGCAACTGAAGCTCGTCAGTGATGAGGGTACGACAATCGTGACTGAAATCGAGATCGAAAAGAAAATCGAATACCTTGAAGCGACTTGTCAAAACCAAACGTCTGCGATTCAACTGCTGGAAGAGCAAAAACTCGACATGACCGAGAACCTGCAATCCACGAAATCCGAGTTAGAATCTGCTCGAGTCGTTTCTGAAATGGAATCAATACAGCTGGAGGAACAAGTAAACACGAATCTACAGAAGATCGAAGAGCTTCAGAAGGAGAACACCAACCTCACGAAGACAGTCGAATCGCTCACTCAAGAGAAGGAATCACTAAACAAAAAAGTGGAGCACTATGTCGCCGAGAACATGGAGTTGCTCGACAAAATCGAAAAACTTAGTAAGTCCAGTTCGTCGGCAGAATCCATTGAGATTGTCGAGCGTCTTACCCAACAGGATCAGCTTGAGATCGATGCCTTCAACAAGCAAGTAGAGCAACAATCGCGCCTAACAACCGAAGGCAGTGCGGAAATCGATCAAGAACTCAGCGATAGTCTGGTGAAGCTCAAGGAAGAAAGCTCTGAGCTGATGCACAAAATCGAGTTATTCACCACCGAGCGAAAGGAGGTCCTCGAAAAGATGGAAACACTCACAGCGGAAAATCAAGAGCATGTGAGAAGGATCAAAGAGCTTACTAACGAAAAAGAGGAACTGGAACGATCCGTCGACGAAGCAAACACGGAGCGAATGACACTTCAGGTCAAATTTGATGAAACGATGAAGGAACAAGGCGCCATCAAGCAGGAGATCAAAGACATATCAGCGGAAAAAAGCAGGATCGCTACTGAGTTAAACAGTCTGGTGAAGGCTGCATCAATTACTGCACCCACCGACGCAAAAAACCTTCTGGACAAGTGCGAAAAGAGCCTCAACAAGCTGAACACGGAACTAGAAAGTTACCGGAAAGCAAACGATAAGAACGCCAAGTTCAATGCTTCGAAAAAACTCTCAAAGGAAGCTAAAAACGTTTACCAACAAATGACGGAACTCCTCGAGAAGGTTAAATCAGCATCAGCGGCACCAAGCATACCTGTACAAGACGACGCCAAGCTCGAAGAGCTACAATCTCTAGTCGAAGATCTTCGTCAAGAGCTCACCAGCGCCCGGATAGCGTCCGAAGAAAAAGACGAGCAAATAAATCGTCTCAATGAAGAGGTGATCTCCCTGCGAACAATGTCCGAAGAGTTCGATCGTTTGATCAACGACAAAGAAATGGCGTACGAGAAACAAGTCGAGAACCTGACGCGTCTTCGTCACGAGCTCGAAAGTAAGCTAGAAACCTCTGCAGCTGATATGAAAATCTTCCAAGAACTCATCGCCGAACAAAAGGAACAACTGATCGAGTCGTACACGGACAGCGAACGGGAGATCGGCAAAAAGATCGAAGAACTGAATGCACGCGACGAGGAGATATACCAGTTAAAAGCCGAGTTGAAAAATCTCCAAGAAAACACCCAACAAGTAGGTCAGCAATTCTCTTCCGATCTTCAGCTAGAGGTCGATAAATTGCGAGAAGCCCTGTCGATCAACAAATCCCTTCTAGCCGAGCAGATTGACGAGTTGACAAACAAGCAAGAGACTATTGACACTCTAAACGCTCAAATCATGGAGCTATACAAAACCATGGAAGAGAACACCAACAAAGTGATCGAAAAGGAAGATGAGATCGTCTTACTTCAAGAACAGCTCCAACTTAACAAGATTGAGCTGGAAAAACTTACCAAAGAGAATAACGAAAACAAGCAGGTCGTCGATAAGTTACTCCGCGAATTGCATGCGCAGAAAGCCAATCTCGAAAAGTTAGTTCAACTCGAATCGGTCGAAGAAGAAAATTTGAAACTCCGCGAGGAAAACCAGACCCTGGAAGAGAACCTACAAATCGCTGAATTGAAATCCAGTCAACTGGAGCAGAGGGTTAAGGATCTGGAGCATCGTAACAAGGACCAGCTGGAAAAGCTAAAGAAGTACGCTGCAAACCTGAAAAAGAAGGTCGCCCAATGCTTGGAATTCGAGTCGAAGATTAAGGACCTTGAGAAGGGAGTAATCGATGCTGAGACGAAAGAGAAGAACCCGTTGATTGAGGTCTTGCAAGAACAGATCCGTAACAAAACCGCTGAATTGGAAAAGACTGCTCTTGAGCTCGAATCTGTGCAGACAGCAGCAAATCAACAGCGAAATCACCTCGAAAAATCAATTGCGAAGGTCAAGCAAGCTCTGGATGGTGTTCAGTTGGAGATGACCGTGCTCCGGGAGCAGTTACATGAGAAAACAACTCAAGTGGAGGACCTAACTCAGGCACTGAATGGGCGAGATCAAGCTCTAAGTGATTTATCTAATCAATTGCTAATACTCCGCGAGCAATTGCACGAGAACGAGACCAAAGCACATGAGCTCAATGCCATCATTGAGACTCATCCTTCACCCCAGGAAGAGCTGAGAGCTTTGCAAGACCTCGTCAACAAGAAAAACACTAGTATAGAAGCGCTAAATCAGCAATTACATTTTGCTGAATCAAGCCAAAGTGATGTACTCCTCCTCCGTGAAGAACTAAATGCAAAATCGTTGACAATTGTTAAGCTGAATGAGCACATCCAGTCACTAAATGAGCAGATCAATCTAAGCAACGAGCAATTAGGCGAGCTTACAACGCTTCGCGAGGAGTTAAACGCGAAAAACAGGGAAATTGAGAAGCAAAACAAAATCTTAGATAGCGCCGAAGAACAACTTAATGCGCTAGAGAAAGAAGTCAATCAGAAAACCCAACAAATCCAGACCCTCGTTGGGCAATTAAAATCATCCGCGTCCCCGTCGCTCCAAGAAGAACTTCAAGCACGCGATCTCAAAATTGAAGAACTCACCATGGACATCAAGGCGCGAAGCATTAAATTCGAAAAGTCGAAAGCAGTTATCAAGGAAAAGAACCGCGAGATCCAACGCCTCAATCAACTCCTCAGCAAACAAGTCGAAGAGGAGCAAATTGTGGCCACAATTGCACCAGCGCCTGTCGCTGCTCAACCGCCTGACTTGAACCTGCTGGCCCAACTGGACGAGTTAAGAAAGGAAAACACAAAACTCCGTGAAGACGCCGATGCCGAACGAGCTACGTTCCAAGAGACTATATCGAAACTAGAAACACTGCACGATGGAATCCAAGCGAAGCTCCAAGAAGACATGAGTTACATTGAAACCCTCGAGTATGAAAACAATAATTTCCGCGACAAAATCTGCAGATTAGAAGAGTGCGTAGCCACGTTCGAAGATCGCCGAGCTTCCATGGAACGACGAGCTAATCTTCTCGATGCACAACTACAGACTCGAGTCGATGAACATACCAAGACCGAGGACGAGCTAGTCTATCGGCTAAACATGCTCTCCGAACACGATGACATCATAGGACAGCGCTTGGTCGAAGCCCAGGAAGAACTCGAAGTTTTATCCAACAAGATGGAAACCCTCAAGCGAGAGAACGCGACGCTCACGGCAAACTACACAAAACTAGAAAAAGAGTATGCTGCCTTCAAAGACGACATGGCCAACAACATAGACGCCGAGAATCAATCGCTCAAGACCCGACTTAACGCTCTCGACGGCGAAATGAAGCGTATACGAACGTCATACGAAGCCAAACTATCTGCCAAGCACGCAGAGATCGATGAATTGGAAAATGATCTCAGCGAACAACTGCGAGTCATCGGTGAGGAGAAACGAACTCTCACCGAAGACCTGGAAAAGGCCAACGACGAAATCAACGAACTGCGTGATGAACACGTACGTCTAAACGAGACCATCAACTCACTCGAGCAGGCCAAGGCAGATCTCGAGCGTGAATCCACATGGATTAAAATGCAAAACGATAGCCTTACGCAGGACCAATTCGAATTGCAAGAACATCGCATGCAATCGATGCAGGACAAGACCGAAATCGAGAATCTCAAACATCAAATTGATACCCTTGCTCACAACCACGAAATCGAGTTGAACGCTCTGCGAACGCAAATCGCTGAACTCGATTCCATGCGCATGCAAGTCGGCCAGAACCAGACCGACGATCAAGTCTTCATCGAGACCGAAAACAAGCGTCTCACCGATCTGCTCGCCGAGAAAGAGGCGCTCATCGAAAACTATCAGCGCCAAAACCTTCAGCTTCAAATGAATGCCTTAAACGCTAGACAACAGCCAGCTGATCCGTTTGCGTCCCTAACGCAGTCGGACGACAATGCTCAGGTGGCAAATCTCCGAGAAAAATGTGACCGACTCGAACGGGAATTGAGCGAGAAACAGCGTGAGGTCGATAATCTGCAAAATCAACAACAACAACAGATAGTGGTTCCTCCTCCAGTGGCTTTCTTCGGCACTGAGCAAAGCGTGCCATCGGTGTTTGATGAGATCGCTAGCGTGCGGCACGTAGACAATCTTCACGGCTCTACTCACAGTCGCAGTATAAGTCAGCAATTACCACCTCCACTGCTGAATGAACCCGCTGGAAATCAGCAAACAATCGAAGACCTGCAACGGAACGTTTCCGATCTGGAGAAACACGCCCAAGATCTTGAGAACAAACTCGCTCATCGCATAGTTGCGCACGAGGATTGCCTACGACAACTGGAGGACATCCAACGTACTGCAGAGGCACGTTTCAAGGAATATGAAGATCGCATTCGTGAATTAGAGCTTAAGCAGTCCACCACCACGATAGACAGTCAAATTATTCCAGCTGAACCGGTGCCTTCGCTTGACATGTTCTTCCGAGGACCCGTCGAACCGTCTCCCTTCGAAAACATCGTCATTCCTCCTGTGTCCAATGAGCCGGTGGTCGAAGAAATTATTGTTCCCAAAAAAACTTATGTCTGCCAGCCGAACGAGCAACAAATAGAGCTCGACGAAGGCTGGGCATGGGGCTCTGAAGAAGCGGCACTCGAAGCCAAACACTTTGCCAACACTAGCACTTCGGCGTCTTTAATTCCACCGCAGCAGCAATTAGAATTGAAACTACAAGAGAGCCAGGACAGGATACAGGAACTCCAACTCGAGCGCGATCGTCTCGAGCAGCAGAAGCAAGAAATGCAAGTAAAGTCCGGCAAACTTATGAAGAAACTGAAGGAATACAAGTCAAAGATTGATGGCATGCAATCGGAAGCATCATTCCGTAAGTCTTCGTCTGTCGAGTCGAACGAACTCGATCTGGCTATCCAAGAAGAAATGAGATCCCAACTCAAGCAGCTGGAAGAAAAGCTTGCTGAAGCGAAGAAAACTACAGACAACGCCCTGTCGGAGAAGGAGAACCTCCTGAAACGAATAGACACCTTAATAGCTGGGAACGAACGAATGGTCGAGATGAAGGAGCGCCAAGACAACGATGTTCTCATGTACCAATCGAGAATCCGTGAGCTTACGCAGGTAATCCAAAGACTCGAGGAATGGGGGTCTACCAATGAACCACCTGCAACTACATCGCAAGTGATGTCGACTACACAAGCAGCTCCCGAAGATCGCGCTGCCATAGATGATCTCCAATCGTCCAAGCATCAACAACTGGAGAAAAAGATTCAAGAACTAACCACGGAAATAGAGGATATTGTCGGCGACAAGAACGAGCTTCAAGCGCTCCTCGATGAGGAACGAGTCAATGTTCAACGAGCCGAAGGTACAATCAAGAACTTAAACGGAAAGATCACACGACTTGAAAACGCGGCCAGCTCTGACACTACTGATCTGAAATTCCAGCTAAACGAACTTCGACTTGAGAATCAAAACTTAAAAATCCAATTGGAAGATGCGCGGCAAGATGTGGCGCGAGAAAAGAACGAACGATTACAGGAGATCAATCGGTTAGCTACGCAAAGCGAAGAACTTTGCGCCGAGATTGCGAAACTTCAAATCGATTCTGTCAAAGCCAAGGAATTGGAAGCAAAACTCCAAGAAGTGTCTACTGAAAAACTTGAATTAATCGGGGAACTCGAGACGCTTCGAATGGAACTCACCCTGCCGAAGACCGGAACGAATGAACTTGAACAGAGAATTGTGCAGCTAACAACTGATATGGACTCCATTTTGATGCTAAACCAAGATCTCGGGAAGGAAATCGAAAAACTCAAAGCCGAAGCTAAACCAACCGAAGACGTGGAGAACCTTAAAGGCGAACTAGGACGTCTGACGTCTGAGCTTCAGTCTGTGAACGAAATAAGACAGCAGCAATCGCAAGAAATCAACAAACTTCGATTGGAACAGTCTTGCGCCACTCAGTCACAAGATTTGAGTCAACCACAATCAGAACTCGAAGAGGTCAAGCGGCAAAACGAGGAACTCACCGCTGAAATCAACAGAATCCGTTTAGAATCAGCCTTCAGTCCCCCGAAAGGGGAACCCAATTTCGCCGAAATCGAACGCTTGACATCCGAAATCAACCGGCTAACTAGAGAACTTCAATCGGTGCACAACGAAAAGGAACGTCTCTCCACAGAAATGGAAAAGCTGCGACCATTAGAGAACGAAATCGCTCGCTTAGTATCCGAAAACAAGTCGCTTTCGACACAGATCGCCCTTCTGCAACTAGAGTTTTCTAACACATCATCGTCGTCCGTTCAACTCACCGAGCTTGAGGAACAAATCCAGGAAAAGGACTCGGAAATCATGCACCTCAAGCAGCGGATTGAAGATCTTATGCGAGAGGATCAAACCGAGAAGCTTGTCTTGGAAATTCTGACCAAAAATCAAGAGATTCATTTGCTTAAGATGCAGATTAAGAACCTCGAGGATGACAAGCAGGAGATGCAACACAATCTTACACTTCAAATTGCCCAAGAAATGAATACCAAACGTACCGATACGGTCGACTCGTCCGAGAAACTAAAGGAGCTCCAAACCGAATTGCAAAATCTACGTTCCGAAAAGGCGCACATGGAGGAAGAGCTTAAGGTTCTCAATAACCATGTCCTGTCGAGCCTTGATAACGAAGAAAAACTGAAAAACGCAGCTCTGGAGCTTGACACTAAAAACATCGAAATCGCCGAGTTGAGGAAATCACTCGAAGCTCTAAAGTCAGCTCAAACATCCAACCGGACGACGTCCGACTTCGATCTGACGGCTATTAACACCCAGTGGGAGGCGGTAGTCGAGGAGCGTTGCGCCGAAATCGCTACTATGTGGCGACAACACTTGGACACTCGTGAAGCTGAGTTCAATGAGAACATAAAGCGACTCCAGCAAGAAATCGACTCTTTGACGGCATCTGATCGTAACATACCATCCCGACAGAGTAATCCCGATGAAAACCGCAGCACAACTCCATCGTCCAAAGGCGCCTCGCCCGACAGTGAAGATATCCAAAGAATGCAACAAGCGCTCGAGAGTCAGGAAATCGAAATCGTTACGCTTAAAGAGCAACTAGCAATCCGGAGTGCAGAATATGCCAAACTAGCTGCGCAATACGATCCGTACAAGCTCCAAGCCACCATGTCGCATAGTAGTGGATTCAGTTCGGACACACAAAAGAGACCAGCAGACAGCTCAGGGTCGTCCGTTGTGCCAAAGTCTGAACTTGACTTGGCTCTCTACATGTTACATCAGCGCGACATGCGTTGCGAGGAGCTTACCCTCGAACTGGTGCATCTCCTGCAAGAGCGCGATGAATTGCAATTGAAACTATCCAACACACTGCGTCAGGTCGAGACTATCAGAACACAGAGCGGGCCACTGACCATAGAACGTAAGTAAAATGCCAACTGTTGAGAAACTATTTTCAATTGTTTTCTGCTTTAAAGCTACCATAGGAGATACGTCACTGCCGCCAGAGAGTTCAGAGCAACCCAACGTGATAACCGTAGCAGTAACTACTGAAACGGATGACCTAAATCAGAAGTAAGAGATTATCATCCAAACACACACATGTCCTTGTCCAATAGTCTCCTCTCCTCTTCCAGGCTTTCGCAACTGCATTCAGTGAGTCATGCCAAGGATAAACGGTTGCAGGAGGAGCGAGATCAACGCATTCGTCAAATGGAGAAAATCCAACAAGATGTTGCCAAGATGCCCTCGCAAGCCCTCTCCGAACTTGTCGGCAGTGATTTGTGTAAGTAATCTTAAACTCTAGCCGACCAGATCAACTGTTAATACCAATTCCATTCTGTAGCACAATCAAATCAATCGCCATCGTCGGTTCTACTAAACTGGCTGTGGGGCAAACCAAGTGGTGGACAAAGTTAATATTTGCATACGATCTCCTTGTTCGAGGAGAATATCCAACACACCGAAGTCCAACGCCAGCACTCGGTGCTACTAATCAACTACTCGTAAACTAGAAACTCTACACTCCGTTAATATGCATATGGTGCTTCCGTCGCCTTGCGGGAAGCGTCCACGTTTAAATATGTACCTTAACTGAACGAAACCCAAAATTTTGTAAATATGTAAGTGGATTAAATCTGAAACACAACTGGATTGTAAACAGGAGAAAACAACCGGAAAATATTAAAGGCAAACCATTCTACGCTGTGGCACTAACGCTACAGTTGCATATACATCATACGTTATAAACAAATTGTTTCTTCAAATAAATCTAGTTGGATAAGCAAACGTGTTAGATACGAGTGTTTTGGTTCTTCTCATTTATTATTCTTAGGGAAGTCGTGGCTTAGTGCTGGTTTCTGACGCCTTCGTTTGTGAGTAGATCGTACCATGGTCTTTGCTTCTGCCTGTGGTCCTATGAGGAAGAAAATAATTAAATTCGTTTTTGTCTTTGGCCGTCAATTCGAACTGACTTTGATGCGCTGTCTGACTCCATCTTAAAGAAAAACTTCAAGCTTTCATCGACAAATTATCGGGAATACAGCTAACGGACGAAAGGGAGAAACAAGGAAGTTTGCAACAACGGCAGCAACTAAAGCACCAGGAAGCTGATGCAACAGACTCAGTCGCCTCAATAGCAAAAGCAGTAAGAAAAGCAACAACAATAGCAGCAATAACAACAACAGCAGAAATAACAACGGCAGCGAGCGAGCAAACAGAGCAAAGGAGTTGATCGCGTTAAACATGGCAAACGCCAGCTTCGATCTCTGTCCCTGCTCAATCCAAGTTGACACACAGCCTCCGCGTGGCCCCCCCTGGATAGCTACCCTGGTACCCGTCAGGTAGTGAACCAATGTGTGCAGGAACAACCCCTTGTTCCTGGGGAAAGACGAACCTGGCCCTCCAGGTTGGGGGTTGTGCTTAGGCGTAACATCCCTATCACGTAAAAACCTACTTGTTCCGAAACGACAAGAAGCCTCGGATACGGATGGATACAAAGCAAACGACAAACGGACTTGAGAGTCTGCACCTGGAATGTGAGGTCCCTTAACAGACCGGGCGCAGGCGATCAATGGGAGCAAACCCTCAACTGCTATAAAGCAGATATAACCGCACTCCAAGAAGTGCGATGGGATGGACCAGGCAAAAGACGGATGAAAAACTGCGACATCTACTACGGGAACTGCTACAAGGAGAACAAACAGCGCCTATTCGGGTGCGGATTCGTTATTCGAGGAAGATTCCGACAAAAAGTCTTAAGCTTCTGGGATACATATAAGCGAACGCCTCATAACAATCCGCATCAAAGCTGAATTTGGAAACATTAGCTTAATATGCGTTCATGCTCCAACGGAAGAAAAGGACGATCGACTCAAAGAACAATTCTACGATCTCCTAGACAGAACATATGCCCAATGTCCCAGCTACGACACAAAAATAGTCCTAGGAGATTTTAATGCAAAGCTGGGCAAAGAGGACATATGCCATAACACCACATCCGACAGCGGACTAAGGCTAACCGATTTGCTAGCGGGGCGTAACCTCCTTGTAGCAAGCACGCGCTTCCCCTGTATTCTCGACGTACGAACCTTCCGAGGGGCCAACATCGACTCGGACCACTACCTTGTTGTAGCCAAGACACGAATGAGGATATCAAGAATGCTTAGGAGTCGAGTAGGACTACGTAAGTTTGACGTCGGAAAGCTACAATCGCAAAAGACTGCCAGAATCTTTGCCGATCGTGTCTCCTCCAAGCTCTCTCAAAATCCGCCCACAGCAGCACAAACAATAGAGCAGGAAAGGGCGCATTGCCAGAGTGCCGTCAGAGACGCTGCCTCAAAGGTGCTGGGTTTCAAACCGCCACCACCTAGAAACCCCTGGTTCGATGAAGAATGCGAAGAAGCCCATGCAGCAAAACAAGACGCATATAAATCCATGCTGCAACGACGGACGAGAGCTGCTCGCGAAATCTATGAGCAGAAGAGAAGAGAGGAACTCACGCTTTTCAGAAGAGAGAGCACAGAAAGTGTGAGATCGAGGAGAAGGAGAGATGCTTCCTCAGGAATGACGCCCGTAAGTTTTACAATAAGGTAAAACGAACATGCCATGGCTACAAAGCCAGAGCGGCGGCCTGCAGGGGTAAAATGGAGAACTGGTAGTAGTGTCGCAGTCTAAGTTGAGGATTTGGAAAGACCACTTCTGCAGACTGTATAACGGCAATGATAGACAAGATACCGCTGTCAGGCAGAAAGAGCCATACGTAATGGACGATGAAGTAACAGAATTCAGTCCACCCGACCTAGGCTAAGTCGTAATAGCGACATCAAGACTTAAGTCTAATAAAGCCGCGGGCGCAGACGTCCTGTCTGCTGAGCTTGGCGGCTGGAGATGAACTGGTAAGGTGCATGCACCATCTCACTTGCAAGGTATGGTCGGAGGACCATGGCATGCCCGACGAATGGCATCTCAGCATCGTTTGCCCGTTCCATAAGAAATGCGACCCCTATAACTGCGCCAACTATAGGGGAATAAGTCTCCTTAACATCGCATATAAGATCTTCTCTGCCGTATTGTGTGAACGCCTGAAACCGTTTGTGGATAACCTGATCGGCTCTTATCAGTGTGGTTTCAGGCCAGGTAAATCCACAATAGACCAAATATTTACGCTACGGCAGATCTTGGAGAAGACCAAGGAATACCAAAGCAACACTCACCACCTCTTCGTCGATCTTAAGGCCGCGTATGACAGCGTATATAGAGACGAGCTATACGAAGCCATTTCTAGTTTTAACATCCCTGCCAAACTCGTCCGATTGTGCAGGATGACAATGGAGAATTCTCACTGCTCCATTAAGGTCGGTAATGAGCAAACCGAGACCTTTGATGGTAAAAAAAGATGTAGGCAAGGTGACGCGCTGTCATGCAACTTTTTCAACATCGCAATTGCTTGCGTACGCTGACGACATTGACGTGATTGGACGGACACAGCGAGACGTCAATGAGGCCTTTGTAAGCATTGAGGTAGAAGCGGCTAAGATGGGTTTCAAGGTTAATAATGGATAAAACCAAATATCTGCTTTCATCTAAAAGAGACGGACAACACCGACGTATTGGCCAGAATGTCACCATGGGTGGATATAACTTTGAATTGATCAAGGAATTCGTCTACCTTGGCTCACAGATGACCAGCGACAACCGCTGTTTCTTTGGGCTCAAGAGGCCATTGAGAAGTAGAGCCCTCTCTCGGAAAACCAAGGTGACACTATATAAGACCTTAATCATCCCAGTCCTCCTTTACGGCGCAGAGGCTTGGACCTTAACAAGAGCGGATCAAGATACCATTGGCCATTTCGAGAGGAAAATTCTGCGCACTATCAACGGTCCCGTTTGTTCAAACGGTATATGGAGGAGAAGATATAACGAAGAACTGTGAGGGTTGTACAGCGACATCGGCCTGGTACGACGTCTACGGATACAGCGTCTAAGGTGGCTAGGCCATGTAGAGCGCATGGAAAATACAGCTCCAACCCGAAGAGTCTTCGAATCCACCCCGGAAGGAAGGCGCGGCAGAGGACGGCCGCATCAACGGTAAGTGGAAGGGGACCTTAACCAACTGGGCGTGCGGCCCTGGAAACAGCTGGCCAAAGACCGTGCCAACTGGAGACGCTTGTTGGTTGAGGCCCAGGTTCACCACGGACTGTACCTAAGTAAGTAAGTAAGCATCAATAACAACAGCAGCATCAATAACAACAACTGCATCAATAACAACAACAGCACCAACATTAACAACAGCTCTAATAACAGCAACAGCACCAATTCAACAACACCACCGATAACAACAACAACACCAATAACAACAACAACACCAATAACAACAACGGCAGTAGCAGGAACAACAACGCCCTTCCCAAGAGGATGTTACACCCATAGGGCATGTATACACGAGAATATATTATCCCAAAAAAACCGGTTGCGTTACGAAACGGAATACCATTTTCTTCCGCAAATTTAGTGGGTGAACAGAAGTGGAAAACTAATACATATACAACTCTTCAGTTTTCGAGTCCGCACTTTTTTTGCCTGTAGGAGGGAGCTTTTAGCCGTGGTTGACTGTGTCAAGCATTTCCACAATTACCTCTATGGCCAAGCTTTTCATCTTAGGACGGACCACGCAGCGTTGAGGTGGTTGCTGCAGTTCAAAAACCCGGAAGGCGAGCTTGCTAGATGGATAGAGAGAATCCAGAGTTATGACTTCGTTATCGAACACCGGAAGGGAAACTGTCATGGAAATGCGGATGCATTATCGAGGCGACCTTGCGATGTTGAATGCAAACATTGTTCACGCGCCGAGACCAAGGAACAGGTCACCCACATCCGTTGTTTCCAGGTGCTGCCAGAAGATTCCTGGACTGTCGAGAAGGTCGGAAGGAAGCAGCGAGAAGATGCCGATCTGGCAGTCATCATCGACTAGGTGAGAACGAGGTTTTCGACCAACTTGGCAGCAAATATCCAGTGAAAGCCCAATCGTGAAAGCTTACTGGGCTCAATGGCAGAGTCCGAAGCTGAAGAACGGTTGCCTCTACCGCAGTTGGGAAAGTGAGGACGGGAACATTGTAAACGATTTGTTGATAATTCCAAAGGGACAAATCGACGAGGTCATCCGAGAATACCACGAAGGACCGAGTGGGGGTCATCTTGGTGTCAACAAGACAATAGAAAAGATAGAGAGACGTTTCTACTGGGTAGGATGCCATGAGTCGGTCACACATTTCATTCGCAAGTGTGAACAGTGTGCGAAGGCAAAGGGTCCAGTTAGGAAAACTCGAGGAAATATGCAGCAGTACAATGTTGGAGCACCGTTCGAACGTATAGCCATGGACATCGCAGGCCCATTCCCAACGAGCAACGCTGGAAACAAGTACGCGCTAGTGGTGATCGATTACTTCAGCAAGTGGCCTGAGGTGTTTTGCATCCCGAACCAGGAAGCCAAAAACATTTCGGGTGCATTCGTGAACAACTGGGTTGCGCGTTATGGAGTACCAATGGAACTGCACTCAGACCAAGGAAGGAACTTCGAGTCGTCGGTGTTCAAAGAACTCTGTGACATGCTAGGTATCAGAAAGACGCGGACATCACCATTACACCCACAATCTGATGGCATGGTCGAAAGGTTCAACCGGACGATGGAGGAATACTTGAGAAAAGTCGTCGTTGGAGATTAAAAGGACTGGGATGAACATCTTCCCCTTTTCTTAATGGCGTACCGTTCGGCACAGCACAATTCAACGGCAACAACACCAGCGGAAGCCATTTTTGGATCTGATCTCCGGCGGCAGGGAGGACTTCGTAACCGAAAAGAAGGAACAGCTGAACTCCACCCATCAGTTCATCCGGGAGCGACTGAACTTGGTCAGCGATAAAATGAAGGCGAGATACGACTTGAGGGCGAATACTTCTGGATTTGAGACAGGACAATTGGTATTGCTGTACAACCCACAACGAAAAAAAAGGCTTGTGCCCCAAATTGCAATCAGCCTGGGACGGACCATATGAGGTCAACAAGAAACTCAATGACGTGGTATACCGGATACAGCAGATGGGAGACAGACGGGCGAAGTATAAGATTGTCCACGTAGAGAGGTTAGCGCCATATTACGGAGAAGGATCCAATCGCTTGTTCGAGGACGAACAAGTTTAGGAGGAGGGCAGTGTTGCGGAGATACAAACCGACGGTTGAGTTCGAATTTCGCTGTCGAAGTTCGAAATCTCTCTGGAAGCGGGGATTGGAATGATGTCAACTTCCAATGGCGTAATGCTAATTGTCAGAGCATTCTAGAGATTTTCGAAGGGGAACTTCCAACGGCGAACGTTCGAGAAGGTGGACCGAGAGCTATATAAGCGCGAACACTCGCCCTCGACAGACATTCAGTTTGTGGTATTGAACAGCGTGTGACAAGTCAGTGTGATCAAACAGTGTGAAAATAAAAGCTCTCAATAAAGGTTTGTTTGTGTAATAAAGTTTAAAGTGGATAGTATTGGATAATAAAGAAAAGTGGTGAAGCTGGACAATTGTAGTTTATCGCAATCCAGTGGTGCCAACCCTATTCGGTGTGGGATCGAATAATTCGTAACAATACATATGTGATTGATGAATAAGGGTTGAATGGAACTATGGACATGGACATGTTTTCGTTCAATTTACGGAACGAGAGGACATGTGTCCGAGAGAGGACATAGTTCCGTGAACTATACATGTCCGGAACTACCCAACTCTACTTTGCTCGCTGATGCTGGCTAAAAGAACACAATGGGATTTAACTTGCTAGAGGCAGGCTACAGATGCATTGGTGCTGATATCAAATACAGGATAACTATTGTCAATCGCTTGTTCCTTGAGCTTAAAAATCTGCTGAAGACTTTTGGATTTGGATCCGAGTCCAGACTTTTGTATTTGAATGGTTGGGCTAAAGAAGAAACTCAAGCAATTGTATAGTTACCAAACCACAAGATCCGCTCCAAAGTCGATAAATGCGAATTTCAAAATGAGAACGTAGACATATTAATTTGACAAAGCTTTTTTATTTTATCTACTCTTTGAGAGTCTATAGAGCGATTCAGATGGTCGATGTCGAACAATAGTTTCAGAAATGGCCATGAGAACGTTGGCGCCAGCCTTTTGAATGGTCTCCATATCGGCATAATGCCTTCTTCCACTATTAAATGTATTTTCCCTTATACCTAGATAGAGATCACCTTGAGTGAGACCAGAAGAATACGGCGAGAGGTCAAAGGTTCTTCTTCTTAACGGGCGCTACAGTTCGGAGTGAACCTGGGTCTCAACCAACATGCCCCTCCAACTAACACGACCTTTTGCTAGACTTTTCCATTGCCGCACACGTAGCTGGCTGAGGTCCCAGTGGTCCCAGTGTTGGCCAGTAATTTTTGCACAATCATTTCTAATACGATGTTGGAGAAATCACACGACAGCACATCGCCCTGCCTAAATCTTTTTTGACATCAAAACTATCGGTAAGGTGTTCACCGATTCGAATGGAGCAGCGATCATTCTCCAAAGACATCCTGCATAGTCTGGCGAGTTTAGCAGCGATGTCAAAGCCAGACATAGCGTTGTACAGCTCGTCTCTAATTACGCTGTCGTATGCAGCTTTGAAGTCGACACATAGGTGGTGAGTATCGACTTGAAATTCATTCGTTTTTTTCAGGATCCATGGCCTGAACCCGCACTGGTAAGGACCAATCAGCTTATTTACAAAAGGCTTCAGGCGTTCACACAAAACGGCATAGAAGATTCTGTAGGCGATGTTAAGAAGACTTATTTCTCTGTAGTTGGCGCAGTCAGTGGGGTCTCCTTTCTTGTGAATCGGGCATACGATGCTGAGACTCCATTCCCCGGGCATGCTTTCCTCTCACCATATATTACAGGTGAGCTGGTGCATGCTCCTAACCAGGCCATCTCCAGCTGCCTTGAAGAGCTCAGCAGACAGTCTGTCTGCGCCAGCAGCTTTATTCAATTTGAGTTTCGATATGGCGATCTTAACTTCGTCGAGGTCAGGGGGACGAAATTCTCTGCGATCTTCGTCGTTAAGAAATGGATCATTATACCTGACAGCGGTATATTGACTAACATCGCCGTTATACAGTCTGCAGGAGTGCTTTTCCATATTCTTAGCATAGACGGCGACTCTACTGCTAGGTGTCGGTTCTCATCCCTGCAGGCTTCCGTTCTGGCTTCAAAACCTTAGCATGTTCGCTTTATCTGTTGGTAGAACCTTCGAACGTCACGCCTTTCCAGATCCTCAATCGCGCGCTTCTAGTGCTTCTTCTTCTTTCTTCTGAGAAGCCTATGTTCCTCCTTCATTTTAACTCGTAGAGCTTACGAGTGTTCTTGTTCTTCTATGGAGCGAGGCTTTATATGCCTCCTGCACCGCTATGTGAATCCTCCTACACTTGTCACCGAACAAAGTGTTTCTTCATGGTGGAGCCTGGAAGCCGAAAACTTCAGATGGAGTGCTTTTCAGGGCTTGTTAGCAAAGGTTCCACTGTTGTTGTTTGATGTCATAGCTGGGACATTAGGCATTTGTTCTGTCTAGGAGATCGTAGAACGCATCTTTGGTGGAGTCATCCTTGTCTTCCGTGGGGGCGTGGACGCAGGTCAGACTGATGTAAAAAAATGTAGCCTTAATACGGATAGTTATGAGGCGTTCGCTCACATGCCGAAAGCTTAGGACTTTTTGCCTTAGTCCAACTGGAACAACGAATTCGCATCCGAACAATCGTTGTCCTCTCCATCCATCGTATTTGCTGAATGGCGGTTAAGTCAGCTTTATAGCTTCTAGAGCCTCCGCAAGTTATTCGGCTGCACGTGGTCTGTTCAGGGACCTTACATTCCATGTACAGAGTCGAAGATCATTGTCCTTTTTACGTTTTTTGCAAAGGTCGTCAACATTAATCCGGTCCGATTCATCCGAGGCTTGTGATAGTTTCGGAGTTTGTGTTTTTTTTACGATTACAGCTACGGCCTAGTAGTAGCACAACCGACTAATCCTGTTTTTTTTTGGCGCAGGAGGCTCGCCATTCGCCTTTCCCCGTCTGTAATTTCCATAGGAAATCTCCAGATGACACCACGAGGGGGTGGGTCCATCACTAACAGTGCCGCAAGATGTTCGTCTGCGTGTTTAATTCACGCGTCGAATGAAACTAGTCCCATGTCAATATCATCTTTGCTTCTCGAGATAATCGAGACCAAAATTCGGACCCTATACACACATACGCACATACACACATACGTACACATACATCTCTATAAAAACGTTAGATTTCAATTCTGGTGACTTTGAAACGTAGAGATATGTCAAAATTTTAAATTCGCAAAATCCACCCCATTACAATAACTTCCCATTGGGAAGTTTAAAATTTGCCCCGGATAACCTGCAAAGGCCTGCAAATGCAGCTATTAACCCAAAATACATCCTTAAAAGGATTCCTCCGCACAGCGGACTTCGACTTGCTTTTCTTTTTATGGTCCTGGTCCAATTTATTGGATAAAAGGCAAGCTAGATAGACAGGTTTATATTCGCATACTAGACTCGGTAATGATATCCTACGCTGACTAGGATATGCCCCTGTAATATGTTTTTATGCAGGATAATTACCCGAAGCATACTAGCAAGGACGTTAAGAATTGGTTAGCGTTATAGACTGGCCAGCTGAAAGTCCCGATCTCAATCGTATTGAGACTTTGTAGGGAGATCTTAAGGAAGCTGTTTAAAAAAAAAAAAACAGCCAAACATTGAAGACGTGTTTGGCGTGTTGTGAAGGCGGCCTGGTACGCAATCCCAATCGAGAGATAGGTTGACTCTAGGCCGTGTCGATGGGACGCATTTAATCGATTGTCCTTTGAAGCCGGCGTCATACATTTTGTTGGTATTTACGTGGTCCTCAAGTCGACATTTATGTTTCCCTGCAATTTTTTTTGTTTCATTTTCCACAGTTGGATCCACTTAGATCTCGAGAGATATTCTCGTTTCTAGTATACCACGGTGCATTGACGACTGTTCGTAGTATCTTATTTTGAAACGTCTGTATGACTTTAGAATTACTTTTCTTAGTGCAACCCCAAAGTTGTATACCATAAGTCCAAATTGGTTTTAGCACTTGCATGTATAGAAGCAGCTTGTTTTCAATACTGAGTTTAGAATACTTTCCTAGTAACCAGTACACTACTATATATTTACATTCAAGCTCCGTAAGTTTTTTCTTAACGTGAGCCTTCCATTTTAATTTCGTATCTAGAGTCATCCCGAAATTTTTAGACTCATTCGCGAACGCGTGTCAAAAACGCGAAGCCTATCCGCTTTTCTGTATGTAAAAATTAACATGGACAGATTTAGTGACATTGAGTGCTATTCGCCAAGTTTTTGTCTAGTCATTTTCACGGTCAAGGGCACGATGCAGTTTCATAGTTGATTCCTCGACAGATTTTCCCATTGCAAGAATAGCTGTATCGTCGGTGAACGTAGCTAGAACTGAATGTTGCGTTTGCGGCATATCACGAGTGTAAAGTACATATGTATAGGAGTGGGCTGAGTACACTTCCCTGAGTAACGCCAGCCGAAATCACTTTAAAGTCGGAGTATGCACTTCCGTATTTAAGGCGAAATAATCTATTCGCAGGATATGTATCTAAAATATTAGATAGCTTAGTTTAGATCCTTTAAGAAGTTTAGACATCAATTCCTTGTACCACACTTTGTCAAAGGCTTGAGACACGTCACTCAACATTTCTAGGATCGGGTTCCTTTTGGAAACTAAAAGGAATTAGGGGGTGGCTGTGGTGCAGTGGTTAACATCATCGGCCGTCGAACGAATGGTCTATAGTTCAAATTTATTTATTTATTTATTTCATCAATAAGAGATCTTAAATTTACAATTAGACTACCGAAAGTTAATTATGAGGCCGAGTGACTAATTTATAAAGTGCAATAGCAAATTATTTTTTAAGGTCGATTTGCTCATATGAAATTTGAAATCAATATAATTAGAGATAAGGTTAGTTACTCTAAGACAACGAGACATTAGATGCATAATTTGGCATAACATGGCAAACGCCAGCTTCGATCTCTGTCCCTGCTCAATCCAAGTTGACACACAGCCTCCGCGTGGCCCCCCCTGGATAGCTACACTGGCACCCGCCAGATAGTGAACCAATGTGTGCAGCGACCCAACCCCTTGTTCCTGGGGAAAGAGGAACCTGGCCCTCCAGGTTGGGGGTTGTGCTTAGGGGTAACATCCCTATCACGTAAAAACTTACTTGTTCCGAAACGACAACAAGCCTCGGATATGGACGGATACAATGCTGACGGCCCCTGCAAACGACTAACGGACCTGAAAGTCTGCACCTGGAATGTGAGGTCCCTTAACAGACCAGGTGCAGGCGATCAATTGGAGCAAACCCTCAACTGCTATAAGGCAGATATAACCGCACTCCCAGAAGTGCGATGAGATGGACCAGGCAAAAGACGGATGAAAAACTGCGACATCTACTACGGGAACTGCTACAAGGAGAACAAACAGCGCCTATTCGGGTGCGGATTCGTTATTCGAGGAAGATTCCGACAAAATGTCTTAAGCTTCTGGGATACATATAAGCGAACGCCTCATAACAATCCGCATCAAAGCTGAATTTGGAAACATTAGCTTAATATGCGCTCATGCCCCAACGGAAGAAAAGGACGATCGACTCAAAGAAGAATTCTACGATCTCCTAGACAGAACATATGCCCAATGTCCCAGCTACGACACAAAAATAGCCCTAGGAGATTTTAATGCAAAACTGGGCAAAGAGGACATATACCATAACACCACATCCGACAGCGGTCTTAGGCTAACCGATTTGCTAGCGGGGCGTAACCTCCTTGTAGCAAGCACGCGATTCCCCCATCTCAACATCCACAAGCGTACCTGGCGGTCCTTTGATCAATCGACCACCAACCAGATTGATCACATTGCGATCGACGCCAGACACTCCTCCTGTATTCTCGACGTAAGAACCTTCCGAGGGGCCAACATCGACTCGGACCACTACCTTGTTGTAGCCAAGGTACGAATGAGGATATCAAGAATGCTTAAGAGTCGAGTAGGACTACGTAAGTTTGACGTCGGAAAGCTACAATCGCAAGAGACTGCCAGAATCTTTGCGGATCGTGTCTCCTTCAAGCTCTCTCAAAATCCACCCACAGCAGAACAAACAATAGAGCAGGAACGGGCGCATTGCCAGAGCGCCGTCAGAGATGCTGAGGTGCTGGGTTTCAAACCGCCACCACTTGGAAACCCCTCGTTCGATGAACAACGCGAACAAGCCCATACAGCAAAACAAGAGGCATATAAAGCCATGCTGCAACGACGGACGAGAGCTGCTCGCGAAATCTATGAGCAGAAGAGAAGAGAGGAACACACGCTTTTCAGAAGAAAGAAGGGAGAGCACGGAAAGCGTGAGATCGAGGAGATGCTTCCGCAGGAATAACGCCCGTAAATTTTACAATATAGTAAAACAAACATGCCATGGCTACAAAGCCAGAGCGGCGGCCTGCAGGGATGAAAATGGAGAATTGGTAGTGGAGTCGCAGTCGATGCTGAGGATTTGGAAAGGCCACTTCTGCAGATGATAGACAAGATACCACTGTCAGGCAGAACGAGCCATTTGTAATGGACGACGAAGTAACAGAATTCAGTCCACCCGACCTAGACGAAGTCAAAATAGCGATATCAAGACTTAAATCTAATAAGGCTGCTGAGCTTCTTAAGGCGGCTGGAGGTGAGCTGGTAAGGTGCTCATGCTGGTAAGGTGCATGCACCATCTCATTTGCAAGGCATGGTCGGACGAAAGCATGCCCGACTAATGGAATCTCAGCATCGTTTGCCCGGTCCATAAGGAGACCCCTATAACTGCGCCAACTATAGGGGAATTACTTACTTACTTACTTATCAGGCCAGCGATCCATGGAGGATCTGAGCCTGAGCTATAGCTGCCTTCCATCCTTGACGGGCACGCTGCTTCCAGTTGTCAAGACCAAGCTGTCTTACATCCGCGATTACTTGGTCTTTATACCGGAGGTTCGGTCTTCCTCTTCTTCTCGAACCAGGAGGCTCGGAGACCCTCTTAGCTGGAGCGTTGATGTCCATGCGCTCGATGTGGCCGAGCCAGTGTAGTCGAAGGATCCTTGCCTTTCGGACGACATCCACATCTTGGTACAGCTCGTAGAGTTCGCGGTTGTGTCTTCTTCTCCATTCACCTTCGTCACAGACAGGACCAAATATCCGGCGCAGAATTTTTCTTTAGAAAGAACCCAAAATCAGCTCCGCTGTCCTGCTTATCGTCCAGCTTTCAGCTCCGTACAGCAAGACTGGCAGAATGAGCGTTTTGTAAAGCATGACTTTGGTTTTTCGAGTGAGGAGTTTTGACCCCAGTTGTTTGGACAAGCCGAAGTAGCAGCGGTTGCCGAGAGCGATTCTATGCCGGATCTCCACCGTGGTGCCGTTTGTGGAGTTTACGTTTACCCCGAGGTAGACAAACTCCTTAACCACCTCGAAATTATAGCTGTCAATCGTTATATTTTGTCCAAGCTGGTGAGTGACGGATCGGTTTTTGCTTGACAACATGTACTTTGGCTTATCCTCGTTGACTTCTAAGACCAACTCGTTTCGCCTGTTCCTTAATCGCCGTGAAAGCTTCTACTTCACGCCGAGACCGCGTATCCTAGTAGGTGAACAGACTTCTAGAAGATAGTGCCAGCCCTGTTGACGCCTGCCCGTCGCACTATCTGACCCAGCACCAGGTTGAAGAAGTCACATGACAGCGCATCTCCTTGCCGAAATCCGGTGCATGTTTCGAATGGTTCCAAGGTCCTAGAACCGAGTTGCATCGAGTGTTTTTTAGCGTGGCGCGACACAATTGGATCAGTTTTCCCGGGATCCCAAATTCGGCCATCGCACCAAACAGTTCTTCACGATGAATGCTGTCGTATGCGGCTTTGAAATCGATGAAAAGATGGTGTGTATCGATTCGAAACTCGTTGGTCTCTTCCAGGATTTGTCGAAGTGTGAAAATTTGGTCTATAGTCGATTTGCCGGGCCGGAGGGCGCACTGGTAGCTGCTGATTAGCGCGCTGCAAAGACGTTCACACAGTACGCTGGACAGGATCTTGTATGCGACATTGAGCTGGGATATACCTCTATAGTTCATGCAAGAGGTAGGATCGCCTTTTTTGTGGATGGGGCATATAGAGCTGGTATTCCAGTCGTCGGGCATGCTTTCATCTTTCCCAATTCTGCAGATGATCTGGTGCATGCTCCCTACCAGAACATCGCCCCCAGCCCTGAAGAGCCCTGATGGCAAGCCATCTGAGCCTGCGGCCTTGTTGTTCTTCAGCTTCTGAATAGCTGTGCCGACTTCTTCGATGCTGGGTGGGAGTTGGGATTTCCTGGAGTTGGGATTTCCTCGGTCCCTACCACTCTCTCTTGGTCATGCTCGTTAAGCAGCTG
Source organism: Eumerus sabulonum (assembly GCA_951905685.1). NCBI lineage: Eukaryota > Metazoa > Arthropoda > Insecta > Diptera > Syrphidae > Eumerus > Eumerus sabulonum. The sequence goes on along the minus strand of OX645062.1, from coordinate 49,171,775 downwards.
CTAGAAATGCTGCTTAAATACATCCATTATTCCCTGCGGGTCGGTGACAAGATTATCCTCGCAGTTTCGAAGAGCCTGGGTGCCCTTTTTGAAGCCTCCTGCAAGGCCTTTGGCTTTCTTGTAAAAGGCTCGTGTTTTATGTTTATTCCTAGACTCCCGATATCCTTGACCTGGGAGGCTGCGAAGATTCGTTTCTTTTGTCGCAGTAGTTTTTTCTCCTCCCTTCTTCTGGCTCGGTACTCTTCTTGCGCTGCCCTGGTTTTCCTCTGCAGCGCCTTTTGGTACACCTCGTCGGTTGCTGCCTTTTTTTACTCACACTCGCCATCATACCACGGGTTTCTTGTTGGGGGTGGTAGGTATCCTTAGGTGGTTTCGGCTACTTTCTGAATGGCTGAGCGGCAATGCAGCCACATATTATTGGCATTTGTGTTCGACGTAGGCATACCGCATATCGCTCAGCTGCTCCCTGTAGACTCTGGCAACCTCTGATGCGGATCACAGCCAGGCGATCACTTATAGGGTTCGACCTTAACCGCTTTCCTACGACAAATCCGCATCCCAGTAAGTGCAACCTTTTGTGACAGCTGTAATAAATGTCGCAATTTTTCTTCCTAATCATACCGTTTCCTATCCAGCGTATTTCCTGGACCGCAGTAATATCCGCCTTGTACTGCGCGAGGATTCCTTCTACTTTATGAGTAGCTCCGGCAGTGTACAGGGTTCTGACATTCCAGGAGCATACTCGCAAATCGTGTTCCTTTTTCGTGCGTTGTCGTCGTCGAGTATCCGCCCGTGTATCCGAGGCATCTTGCTCATTCATAACTTTTTTTTTTTTTACGTGGGCGGATTGTTACCCCCCGCACAACCGCCATTCTGCTCGGGGTTTTGTTGCCGCATACGTTTGTTCACCTCCCAACGGTTGTTGAAGAGGCTATCCAGAGGGTGCCGAGAGGAGGCCGTATGTCAACTTGGCCCGGGCATTTAAACAGGGATCGTTGCTGGCATCTCGCCAGGTTGAGAGCGATCAACAACTTTACCCTGTATGTCCGAGCCCATGCCCTTAACATCGTATATAAGGTCTTCTCTGCCGTATTGTGTGAACGCCTGGAACCGTTTGTGGATAACCTGATCGGCTCTTATCAGTGTGGTTTCAGGCCAGGTAAATCCATAATAGACCAAATATTTACGCTACGGCAGATCTTGGAGAAGACCCAGGAATACCAAATCAACACTCACCACCTCTTCGTCGATTTCAAGGCCGCGTATGACAGCGTATATAGAGACGAGCTATACAAAGCCATGTCTAGTTTAAACATCCCTGCCAAACTCGTCCACATGTAGAGTCGGAGAATTCTCGCTGCTCCATTAAGGTCGGTAATGAACAAACCGAGACCTTTGATGTTAATAAAGAATCTAGGCAAGGTGACGCGCTGTCATGCAACTTATTCAACATCGCAATTGCTTGCGTACGCCGACGACATTGACGTGATTGGACGGACACAGCGAGACGTCAATGAGGCCTTTGTAAGCATTGAGTTAGAAGCGGCTAAGGTGGGTCTCAAGGTTAATGAGGGTAAAACCAAATATCTGCTTTCATCTAAAAGAGACGTCACCATGTGCGGATATAAATTTGAAGTAGTCAAGGAATTCGTCTACCTTGGCTCACTGATGACCAGCGACAACACCAGCGCTGAGATAAAACGCAGAATCACTCTTGCTAACCGCTATTTCTTTGGGCACAAGAGGCAATTGAGAAGTAGAGCCCTCTCTCGGAAAACCAAGGTGACACTATACTATAAGACCTTAATCATCCGAGTCCTTCTTTACGGCGCAGAGGCTTGGACCTTAACAAAAGCGGATGAAGATGCCCTTGGTCGTTTCGAGAGGAAAATTCTGCGCACTATCTACGGTCCGTTTGTTCAAACGGTGTATGGAGGAGAAGATATGTATAACGAAGAACTGTACGGGTTGTACAGCGACATCGGCCTGGTACGACGTCTACGGATACAGCGTCTAAGGTGGCTAGGACAGGTAGAGGGCTTGGAAAATACAGCTCCGACCCGAAGAGTCTTCGAATCCACCCTGGAAGGAAGGCGCGGCAGAGGACGGCCGCATCAACGGTGGCGCACGCAGGTGGAGGGGGACCTTAACCAACTGGGCGTGCGGCGCTGGAAACAGCTGGCTAAAGACCATACCAGCTGGAGACGCTTGTTGGTTGAGGCGCCACCTAAGTAAGTAAGTATTTTATCTTACGCCATTGAAAATGCCACTTATCTACTTACCACAGTTTTTAATTTTTTTTTTACAACTAAATGCGGCAAAATAACAGCTGTCCCTAATTATGTGACCAACTCAAACAATCAATCGTCTGCAACTTTTAAACTAAAAAGTTTTTTTTTGCTACCTAATGAAATAAATAACAAACCAAACACGTGTTTCCCGCTTGGCTATGGTTGTAGTTTACCGTTACAGCTTGCTGTGAGCACGTAAACAAATAATATGGATAAGACCGAAAAAAAAATTGTTCTTCTGCGATTAAATAATGTTGTCCTTAATTACGTGGCCACCACTGTAACTATCACCTGTGTTGGCACCGCGCGACTTCCGGTTATTCAACAAAATCAAAAGAACGCTCCGAGGACACCGTTTTGAGTCGATAGAAGAGATTGACACACATGCATATGTATGTACATATGTATGTATATACCTACAAGAAAGAGTTGAAGGCTATCGGGGAAATCGACTTTAACAACAGGCAGGAAGAATTACTTTGAAGGCGATTATGTTTATTTGAAAGAATAAACAACGATATTTCAAAATTATATAAATGCTATGTCACCTTAGTTTTTGGACACAGTACATAGTAAACTTTACATCGGCAGTTCTAGTGTTCTAATTTTCGGAAAGTTCCAATGATTCGAACGTTTTTGTTTTCGATACATTTTGTCAAATTCTTGATGCTTCCAGAACTGTTCGTCCTTTTTTTATCTCTTCCTTGGATAATGCAGATGATTTCTGCAATTCCTCAGGACATTGAGAGAGAAAACGATACTCACACACAACTACGGCAGATATGTAAACTCTAGAGAATTGTGGAACGTAAGTCGAGTGTTGCCGGTGAGTGTATAGTAGTACTCAGTACTAACGATCTCCATGGGTTAAAGCGAACAACTGAAAATCTTCGAATAAATTATTAAATAAATTCACAATGAACTATTGGAAAAAAGGAATAATGCCGATAATTAATGTCCCTTTTTCATTTTCAGTTGTTGCCTGTCAACTTAATGGAAATTCCTCGACGTACATACATAAGTCCATTACCCGCTGTCCATGGCAACACTTACAAAACATATACCGCAGAGATCGTTGAAATAAACACAACAGAATTGTGGCTTCACTCGACTTCAGTGGTTGTCTGTTGATCACCTGTCGACGGTCGCGCATTAGTAAAATAGAGAAAGAGAGCAAGTCCTTTACAGAATAAATCGTCAATATTTACTCCTAATTCCTACTCCCTGACAGTTTATAAATAAATCGCAGGATCAACAAATTAGTAATACCAGAGGACAAAATAAATAAAAGAAAAATTAAAATCCATGTCCTAGTGCGTGTGTGTGTGTTGAGAAATCAGAATCATTTCGATCGTTTGATCGTAAGCAACGATCCTTGAAGTTAAATAGAAAAAAGGCAAAGAAGAAATAAAATGTGTTAGGTGAAACTCAATTCAGTGTACGTTGTATTAAAGTGTCGATTGAGAAAAAAAAAAAAAAAACAACAAAAAGAAAATTAACGAGAAACAACAAGGATAACTGTTAGTAGTGAGTTTAAACAAACAGCAAGATAAGAGCAAATATAGATTTTATCCAAAAGCACACCGCAATCGCAAACGTGTTTTGGTAAAATAAAGTCATTTGCCTAACAAGCATGGACCTTTTGTGTACGGAAAAAGTCCTTCTCAACGATATCGATGTCCTTAAGAATAGCAATTTTCAGATAATACAAACATGCAATAATGCCGGTAGTGCGCAGATCGCCGATGGTGCTGATAATGTGCACGTTCGCGGGGACGATCGGTCAGCCTCGCAACAGCAGCAACAACAACAACACATTGCCGTGCAACCAGGATACATAAATAGTGTGTTGATTAGTAAAAATTTCGAACACGTTAATACAGCCATTGATGATCCGGCATTTTTGAGTGATCGTTGCCTGCAGAACGCACTTAAGGCGGAGGATAAGCATGTGCCGAAGTGTTCGTATTTCAAAACGGTACAGAAGGATATTACGCCGCCAATGCGCAAAATTGTCGCCGAATGGATGATGGAGGTGAGTTGTGTGGTTTTTTTTTTTTTTTCTTGTTTGTGCAGTTCGGTGATAGGGAAACTAACGGTATTGAGATGTCAAACGCGCGTGTTGACGACGAAAGGGGGAATCAATAAAAGCTCTGTGGGCTCTGTGCTCTTGTCAACTTTTTTGTGTATTTGAGTGCATGTATGTGTGTTTTTTTTTTGGTACGATTTGAGCGTGTATTCGAGGGTTGTTGGTTGTTGTGATGTCAATTTTAGTTAACTTAGAAAAGAGCTGCTCGCAACCGGCTGATCGGTATAGAAAATCGTCAGCTGAGCGAACATGATGGCTCAAAACTTGATTTGGCTGCAGGCCCAGTCTGATAAGTGAGTTGAGAGAACAAATGATCAAGTTAATCTAACTTGTACGGTAGGTAGTTGGTGGCTGGTGGACTGGAGCCGTACCTCTTAGTTCTGTTATTTTCTTGACAGATCCCAATACTTTTTTTTTTTTTTGTTTTTATAATCGAATAGCCCTAAATCACGGCTCTTTACACTGAAATTTGCTTGCAGTCATTGAGTTAACTACAATACAGTTCCTGGGCATGCAAATAGAAGACGATAATTTGTACCTCGTGACGGTGTTAAAACCACAACGTAACTACATACATATACATATGTATGTACATATGTACACTGATTCCCATCAGTTCGTTGTAATTTCTATGTACATACAACAATAAGTCGCTTGAGTCGGCGCCAAGCGTCTTTCAACAGCGTCACGGTGCATTCCAAAGTTCAAGGTCATAGTGATCTTTAATCACGACAAAAATCCCATCTGCCTCCTACCTACATCGGCTCATTTCAGGTGATAGCTGCCTGAGCTCTCGTGCATTCATTAATTATTGTTACCGCCTCTAATTGGTGATGCATTCGGTGTTAACCACAAAACAGCCAATCTACTAACCACTTTTCTCCCCACTAACACTTGTATGATTTTTTTTTTAAACATCTGACTGGTTTTTGATAAGATACAAAGCACTTATTCTAAATATTTACTCTTTATATACCTTGACTAATCAAACTGATCTTACCAGTTAAGATCAAATATCGCAACTAGTAGGTACCAAAATACATACAGTACACTCTCGGTAGAGTGAACATCGGTTGAGTGAACAATCCAATAGAGTGAACACACAATTTTATACAGACTACTCTACAGAGCCAACCAGTAAACATCTTTAGAGTAAACCTATATTTTTAACTCAGTTAAACACCAATAAGCCAGTGCACAATCTATCGAGCAAATTGACCGTAATATGTCATCGTTCTACGTTTTGCATTAATTTTCTTCTTACATATGTGGCGCTACAGTATGGGGTGGACTGGGGCCTCAACCAACAAACCTCCCCAGCCAACACGATCTTTTGCCAGCTGCCTCCAAATGCGCACGCTAAGTTGGTTGAGGTCCCTCTTTACTTGCGCGCCTTCTTAATCGAGGGCGTCCTCTGTTTCATTGTCCCAATGGCACAGATTCAAGGAATCTTCGGGCCAGAGCTGTGTTGTCCATACGCTCTACATGATCTAGCCATCTTAAGCGTTGTATTTGTAGACGATTGAGTAGGCACATGGCGCTCTACAACCCGTACAGTTGGTTGTTATGTATATCTTATTTTCTATATGCCTTCAATGAAAAACAGAACGAAAAATCGCACGCAGAACTTTTTTCTCGAAAAGACCAAGAGCTTCATCATCCGATTTCAATAGCGTCCATGCTTCTGCGCCATAGAGCAGGACAGAGAGTGTTATATAAAGCTTACTTGGTCCCTCGACACAGGGATCTATTACTCAATCGCCTCTTGAGCACAAAAGAACAGCGATTGGCTATTTATTGCGAAGCCGAGGTACTATCTCAATACGTCGATGTTGAATGTCCTTCCTTGATGACAGCAAACACTTTGTTTCATCCTCGTTTACCGCCATACCTAGTTTGGCCGCCTCCGCTTCAATGTCATCAAACGCTTCATTGACGGCTCGCTGTGTTCAACCAATCCAGTCAATGTCATCAGCGAAAGCTAGCAGTTGAACGGAATATGGTGTCTCTAGTGTTAACCTGTGTTTCGCATGATCTTCTCAAAAAAAAAAAATGTTTAGCTTGTCGTCTTGCCTAAAACCATTTTTGACATTAAAGGGGTCAGTGAGCTCGTTACCGATCTTGATGGAGCAACAAGAGTTCTTTGATGAGATTGGTGGGAATGTCAAAACATATGCGGCCTTTAAGTCGACAAATACGTGGTGAGTTTCGATTTGCATTTCTTGGGTCCTTTCCACGATCTGCCACAGTCTGCAAATCTGGTTTATCGTGAACTTCCCTTGCCTGAAACCACACTGATATGGACCACATTCACACCAAAAAGCAAAGAGGATCCTGTACGCAATGTCAAAGAGACCGCAAGGTGTTTCGGGTACAGTATTGGCAAAAAACAAAAATGGAATAGTCAAATCGACTATATGTGCTATCTTTTGACAAAAAATTCCTTAAAATTTGAACGCTCGGTAATGTGAACAATCTCGCTCGTATAAACAGGTCTGGCTTTTTATTAGTTCACTCTACCGAGATTGTACTGTATGTTATTAACGAAAAAAATTCTTAGTATCTTTGAATGTACATATATCTCATTTTGAGGCAATCAATTGAACGCGTTGATTGATTGGTGGGGGGTAAGGGCAAATTTGAATCGATTATTGCTAACCAGAAACTAATGAGATGAGAAAAGTTTGTCGCTAGCCTTGAGTTGTCTATTATTATTTTTTCTATTCGCCCCATCACCTATTAACGTCGAGCTTTTTGATTAAATTCGTCTAAACTCATGCGTGCTATCATCAGAGTAACTTTTTTTTTTTTTTAAGAGGACGTCATAAAGACAGACGTTCGATTAGAGAACACTAGTTTCCGTGACACAAATTTAACGGCCAAGCACTACCAAGAAGCCGGATAGGTAGACTAGAGTGTGTTGTTGAGTGGTTTAGCCTTAATTGAATCTATCTGCGGTTACTACAAAGGTAAGCGTACATTGTTGCAATATCAGAAACGACGAATACGTTATCAGCTGATGGAGTTCATAACTTAACGTGTCTGTTTCTAGTAAGAAGCGATTGTGTTTGCATTGTTTTGTCGTTATTTATTAATAAAACGTAATTAATAAACCAAATATTATCAAAGACTCAAAACTCTGCGCTTCTTAAGTCGTAGAACATCCTTTTTAAGGACCTCATCTTGGTGACTACCGATGTTTAAGTTGTATGTGTATGTATGTTGGCGTTACAGTCCATGAAGAACCTGAGCCGAGCTTCTCTCAATCACCCATGTTGTGTGTGAGTTCATTTTCCCATAGGTGAAAGGGACCTGCAGTTTATTGCCGGTTCCGAACGGCGAATTTCGAGAAGCTTTTCATGACAATTTTACTACAGGGGGTTTTGTCAGAACCCCGCTGAGGAGAAACACCGTGAAAAACACGTTCGATGACATGGCTGTGTCGGGATTCGATCCCGTGTCATCGGCGTCAGAGGCCAACACACTACCCACTGCGCCACGGTGCTCGATGTTTAAGTTAAGGTTTGTTAATTCTTTCGAATCATTTGGACAATCAAGGACATATCAGGACTTTCGTCCTGATCGGATCGACGTTCCTTACTTTTCTTTCATTGATTGGTTTAATGTGCCAATCTTACTTACTTATCAGGCCAGCGATCCATGGAGGATCTGAGCCTGAGCTATAGCTGCCTTCCATCCTTGACGGTCCCCGGCACGCTGCTTCCACTTATCAAGACCAAGATGTCTTACATCCGCGATTACTTGGTCTTTATACCGGAGGCTCGGTCTTCCTCTTCTTCTCGAACCAGGAAGCTCGGAGTCGAATACCCTCTTAGCTGGCCGAGCCAGTGTAGTCGACGGATCTTTGCTTTCCGGACTACATCCACATCTTTGTACAGCTCATAGAGTTCGCGGTTCTGTCTTCTCCTCCGTTCATCTTTTTCACAGACAGGACCAAATATCCGGCGCAGAATTTTTCTTTCGAAAGAACCCAAAATCAGCTCCGCTGTCCAGCTTTCGGCTCCGTAAGCAAGACTGGCAGTATGAGCGTTTTGTAAATCATGACTTTGGTCCTTCGAGTGAGGAGTTTTGACCCCAGTTGTTTGGACAAGCCGAAGCAGCAGCGGTTGCCAAGGGCGATTCTATGCCGGATCTCCACCGTGGTGTCGTTTGTGGAGTTTACGTTTGCCCCGAGGTAGACAAACTCCTTAACCACCTCTAAATTATAGCTGTCAATCGTTATATTTTGTCCAAGGTGGTGAGCGACGGATCGGTTTTTGCTTGACAACATGTACTTTGGCTTATCCTCGTTGACTTCTTAGACCAACTCGTTTCGCCTGTTCCATAATCGCCGTGAAAGCTTCCACGTCACGCCGAGACCACGTATCCTAGTAGGTGAACAGACTTTTAGAAGATAGTGCCAGCCCTTTTGACGCCTGCCCGTCGCACTATTTGCTGCAACACTAAATTGAAGAAGTCGCATGACAGCGCATCTCCTTGCCGAAATCCGGTGCGTGTTTCAAACGATTCAGATTTTTTTTGCGTGGCGCTACACAACTGGATCAGTTTTTCCCGGGATCCCGAATTCGGTCATCACACCAAACAGTCCTTCACGATGAATGCTGTTGTATGCGGCTTTGAAATCGATAAAGAGATGGTGTGTATCGATTTGAAACTCGTTGGTCTTTTTCAAGATTGGGCGAAGTGTGAATATTTGCTGATTAGCGCGCTGCAAAGACGTTCACACATTGAGCAGGGATATACCTCTATAGTTCTTCCAAGAGGTAGGATCGCCTTTTTTGTGGATGAGGCAAATAGAGCTGGTATTCCAGTCGTCGGGCATGCTTTCGTCTTCCCAAATTCTGCAGATGATCTGGTGCATGCTCCCTACCAGAACATCGCCGCCAGCCTTGAGCCTGCGGCCTTGTTGTTCTGCAGCTTCTGAATAGCTGTGCCGACTTCTTCGATGCAACTGTTGTCTCTCAGTTAGTATTAATTGCAAATTGCGTATATGTGTGTATGCCTTTGTTGACCTGGTCCATACATACATATCTACATGCGAAGAGATTATCTCACGTATCACCCAAATCTGTTCTATTAAAATTGCGAAATGTATTTCCTGACAAAAAACAAAAAGCAAAAAACAGCAGCGAAGACAATTTGACCAAAATGTATCTCGTCTATAAAAACCTGTCACCATGCGGAGGGGGGAATTTTAGAATGTGATATTTAAAAGCAACGGGCGACAGAATACATAAAAAGCAAAGAAAAGATATATTTTTGGAGTCTGTCCAATCTGTTGCTTGAGCGAGAAAACGCACACGAACTAGTAGTCGAATACGGACATTTTTGGAACAATTGCATTTGAATCGACCTAGTCTAGACGGAAGTAGGCGCAAGTAAATGGTATTAAATGCGGCCATTCTCTTTACGACATTGTAGCTGTCATTAATCTTGGCAGATGTGTTTCGGATGACGTGTGTTCTGCATAAATCAGAAAGTACAATTTCATTCGTTTTTTTAGAATACAGCACGACCGATTAAGTGGTCAAGATTGCTACACCGATGAGTCGACTGATCTTGGAATGCCCCGACAATTATGATCAATACCGTCAAGTCATGGGCGGACAATTCCATCTTAAGTCAGAACAATATGTATCACGACCAACGTACCACCCCTTCTTACTACTTAATTAGGTGGCGCTACAGTCCGTGTTGAAACTGGGCCTCAACTAACAAGCGTCTCCAGCTGGCACGGTCTTTGGCCAGCTGTTTCCAGCCCCGCACGCCCCGTTGGTTAAGCTTCCCTTCCTCATGCGTGCGCCACCGTTGATGCGGCCGCCCTTTGTCGCGCCTTCCTTGAATCTCCTCCTCCACTCTCCGTTTACACAAACGGGACCAAAAATTGCACGCAGAATTTTCCTCTCGAAACGCCCAAGAGCCTCTTCATCCGCTTTTGATAACGTTAGTTCACCTCCGACCTTAATGGAGCAGCGAGAGTTCTCCATAGTCATCCTGCACAGTCTGACGAGTTTGGCAGGAATGTTAAAACATGACATGGCTCTGTATCGCTCATCTCTATAAACACTGTCATACGCGGCTTTAAAGTCGACAAAAAGATGGTGCGTGTCTACCTGGAATTCATGGGTCTTCTCCAAGATCTGCCGTAGTGTAAATATTTGGTCTATCGTGGATTTTCCTGGCCTGAACCTATCAGATTGTCCACGAACGGTTTCAGGAACTTACACAATACGGCAGAGAGGATCTAGTACGCGATGTTCAGGAGGCTTATCCCTCTGTAATTGGTGCAGTCATAGGGGTCTCCTTTTTATGGACCGCGCAAACGATACTGAGATTCCATTCATCGGGCATGCGTTCTTCCGACCATATCTTGCGAATGAGTTGGTGCATGTTTCTAACCAGCTCATCGCCAGCTGCTTCAAACCGTTCCACGGGGAGTCCGTCTGCTCTAGCAGCTTAAGTTTCGGTATCGCTATCTTAACATCTAGGTCGGGTGGACGGGATTCTCCTTGGTCTTCGTCCATTGTGAATGGTTCGCTCTGCCTGACAGCGGCATTTTGACTATCATCGCCGTTATACAGTCTGCAGAAGTGGTCCATCCACAATCTCATCATCGACTGTGACTCAACTACTAGTTGTCCGTGCTCATCCCTGCAGGCTTCTGCTCTGGCTTTATAGCCTTGGCATATTCGTTTTACTTTCTGGTAAAATTTTCGAACGTCGTTCCTGCAGTAACATCTCTCCATCTCCTCGATCTCGCGCTTCTCGTGCTCCTTCTTTTTCCTTCTCAGAAGCGCATACTCCTCCCTCCTTTTCTGTTCATAGAGCTCGCGGGCAGCTCTCGTCCGTCGATGCAATGTGGCCATGTATGCATTCTGTTTCTCTACATGGGCCTGTCTGCACTCATCATCAAACCAGGGGTTTCTCGACGGTTGTGGCTCGAAACCGAGTACATCTGAGGCGGCCTATCTAGTGACGTTCTGACAACGACTCCATTGCTGTTCTATGGTTTCTGCAGATTGCATCGGGACTTGAGAGAGCTTGAGGGAGGCTTGATCGGCGAAGGTCCTGGTGGTCTCCTGCGATTGCAAGTTTTCGACGTTAAATGTTGGTGTTCTTACTCGACTCCATTGATTCCGAGAAATTCGCATCCGTACCTTGGCTGCAACAAGGTAATGATCCGAGTCGATGTTGGCTCCTCGAAAGGTTCGGACATCTACATTGGCTCGGCCACATTGAGCGCAGGAACACCAACGATCCCGCTAAGAGGAGAAGTAGAGGAACACCGAAATTCTGGTATAAAGACCAAGTATTCGCGGATGCAAGATAACTTGGACCGTCAAGGATGGAAGGCAGCAATAGCTCAGACTCAGATCCTCCATGGATTGCCTGATAAGTAAGTAAGTAAGAGAGACAACTGAATTGTAGCAATTTACATCCTACGCAGGGTAATTGTGTGTGAAGTTAATTGTTGTATGACAACCCCTCGATTGATCTTGGCTTCGAAGGCAATTAATCAGTCGGACCGATCTTCGTCTTCCTAATGTGTCAGCAGTCCTCATAACCGCAAATTGAGAGAAAACTGCAAACATATGCGGCTGAATTGTGTAAAACAAAACCACAAAAAAAAACTACAAAGAAGCAACCTGAAGTTGTCAACTCTCTATGTGGCAGAAGAACAAAGTATCTCCATGCTCCAGTGGCTTTTTAAAGCACCTGGTGGTCACTTCTATCCCTCTTCGCTTTGTTTTTTTTTTTTTGGTCAAATTATATGTGTCACTGGTCTGTGGCATAGTACTTTAGAACTTCTGTGTCATTTGAACAGGGCACCATTCACATGGGCGTCAAACGCTTACTTTAACTACCACGCGACCACGACAACAGTGACTACTATATGATCATCTTAAGAGCTGCTCTCTATCGTGTTGTTGAAATCACTGCAGTTTGACCCTGTTTCTCGTGAATTATGCTTTCGTTCTTCATATTCGGCGCTTCGCTCTTTTGTGTGTTTTATGGTCATTTTCACTTTTATTTCATTGTAGTTCGCGGTAGGAAAAGTGTCCCGTAAAACAAAGGCCAAGTTCAATGTCTTGACTCTGCACTGTTCGACTAGTCACTTGGTCAGATCAGCAGTTCGTCAGTTCGCCGCTCGTAGTAATGTGGCTGAAGTCGTTTGTTGTTTTATTTGCCTTTGTTGAGTGTGTAACATAATGCTCGGCGCGTTTCAATCAAAGTTTGTACGTCAGGATAAGAAGAAAATCAAATTCGATGAAGTCGACAGTTTTTGTGTTTTCCTTTTTTTTGTTTATTTATTTTTCTTTGGAATTTATTTTGATTTGCTGTTGACATTTTTATTACGTCGTTGTCGTCGGTCGCAGAGTTCGATTTTCGCTTGCTTTGCACTGCTGCTGTTGCATGCTTGCGCTTGACTATTGTGTGGAAACAGGGTTCAAGGTAAGTGGAATGGAGTTAGTGACGAATCAGGCGGGAATGAGGATTGCAAGAATTAGTAGAACACAAGAATGAGAGCCAAAACGTTCTGTCCCAGTTGTTTGTTGTGTTTATAAACAATTCCTTGAGGATGGGTTTATAAACAGAATGTTCTGTACTTGAATGGTTTTGATCAGTAGCTTGAGAATGTGATGTATTGGATGTTCTCATGACGCTTCTGTTTATCGGCGACTGTGATTATTTGCGACTATCGCCCAGTCGTCCAAGTATTCTATATAACAGAGCCAGAAGTGTCAAGACTAACCCTTTCCAATTGGCATTCACGCCAAGCGAGCATGTCTCCTCTCCATCTTAAGTTAAGCTAATGGGCAACCCCTATTCCTGTTTGCTTGATTTCTGTTTTTTTTTTTATTCTTTTCTTTCTGTAGGTACCTTTACCTTTACCTGGGGTAGGTTGCCATCATACCGACCCTTGAGCAACAGGATTTCTTTTCCTTTCATTCTATGTAGGTATGCCTTAAGGAGAAACATTGGTCGCTTGTACCTCTACTACTCTACTCCCCAGGTACGCAATTGTAATGTACTCTTAAAGCGGCCTACACACGCGCTACGGATCGAATGGATCGGTTTGAAGTCATTTCGCCACACACTTGTGGATCGGTATACGTTCTTCATTTCACGCTGTTCGCCGTCGAGTAAGGATGGATCGCGGAGAAAAAATAATTTTGTTGTGTGGCGTATATATTGTGTGAAAAAAGGAAAGAAAGGATAATGAAAGAGAAACGTTCACTGTGGATGCAGGAGTGGTTTCTGATCCTAATAACTTATTCATATATAGATACATGCATTCACAAATATGTGAATGAGGGTCTCATAATTCTATTGCCTATTGCCTGCGAGTGTTTATTGCTTGTTTCATTTTATGGCCTGTTTTCATTTTATGATTCGATGTTCACAGTTTTATAACATACATTTGTGCACATACGAATCATAAATACAATCATAAACAGACTGCATAGATGCACTCTAACAACTTCGGGTGGACGTTTCCTAGACATCGTCAACCGCGCCACACACACGCTACCGATCGCAGGAATATCAAACTCATTTGAAAACTTGCGATCTGTAGCAAACTAGCCAACACACAGGACGATCTGTTTGAATCGCAACATTTTCAACCGCGCCACACACACACTACCGAATGTAAGAATATCAAACTCATTTGAAAACTTGCGATCTGTAGCAAACTAGCCCACACACAGGACGATCTGTTTGAATCGCAACCGATCCATTCGATCCGTAGCGCGTGTGTAGGCCGCTTAAGGTAAAGGTGTTTGTCGTTTGTTGCGTTTGTTTAGATAGGTAGAACCTACCCCTGATTGCACCTTTACCTGCTCCTTTCTTATGCTTGTCGTTGGGTTTGTGTTTGTGAATTTCTCGTCTTCGGTGAAGTATAAATTCTGTAATTTCGGCAAAAAAAAAAAAAAAAAAAAGCGGCAGCTGCAACATCAGTGTTGCGGTGTAAAATAAGCAACACGTAGGAGCGAGAGGTGGTAGATACTCTTTAACGTTGATCGGACGCACAACGTACAAGAAAACAGACGACATGTGGTTCGTATACAAAACTCAACTGAAAAAGTCTTATTGACTAAGTGGAGTCGTCGTCTTGATTATCGTGACTTGTCGTCCGTTAAAGGCTGTATTTAGTTTGTCTTACATCTGTCGTTTTTGGGGTTATTGGTTGGTTGGCTAGTATTGGTGTTGATTGTGTCCCAAGCAGCTTTTTATAGTTTTTTGTTTTCGAAGCGATCATTGTTATGGTTATATGGGTTTCCTAGGTACATACCTATATGTATGTACATACATATGTATTTTGTTTCTCTTTCGTGTTTCTCGTCTTCGTTGTGTTGCAGATGTTGGGACAATGCTATTGTTTTGGATGGTAAGAGCAAAACAAAAGGCGAAATGGAAGGAGACACGGCGGAGTAATGGGGCATTTAATAGGTTTGACACAGAATTTTTGGTAGTATTGGCATCATGGGGATTCAATTATCCGCTGTCGTAATATGGTGCATTGTCTTAAACTTAAGTACATATGTACATACATACATACATATGTATGTTGCGTTGCTCCGATGCCTACATGCATATGTATGTACCTACCTATGTGCAACATTTCTATTGTTGCAGGCATCTGAGCACATGGAGGGCTAAACGTTATGCTTCTCACTTACATATGTACATATGTACACATTCTGCATCACGTTTCAATTAACACGTATTTGGTGGGGAGCTACTATTTATACCATTAGATATGAGTTTCCAAAAACTTCAATCAACAAGTGTCCTTGTGATATGGCGACATACTGTCCAGATCCTTGTACAATACCTACATAGTTACTTACTTAGGTGGCGCTACAGTCCGTGGTGAACCTGGCCCTCAACTGACAATCGTCTCCAGCTGTTTCCATTGCCGCACGCCTAGTGGGTTAAGGTCCCCTTCCACCTGCGTGCGCCACCGTTGATGCGGCCGGCCTCTGCTGCGTCTTCCTTCCGAGGTGGATTCGAAGACCCTTCGGGTCGGAGCTGTATTTTCCATGAGCTCTACATGGTCTAGCCACCTTAGACGCTGTATCCGTAGACGTCGTTCCAGGCCGATGTCGCTGTACAACCCGTACAGTTCTTCGTTATATCTTCTCCTCCATACACCGTTTGAACAAACGAGACCGTAGATAGAATTTTCCTCTCGAAACGACCAAGGGCATCTTCATCCGCTTTTGTTAAGGTCTAAGCCTCTGCGCCGTAAAGGAGGACTCGGATGATTAAGGTCTTATAGTATAGTGTCACCTTGGTTTTCCGAGAGAGGGCTTTACTTCTCAATTGCCTCTTGTGCCCAAAGAAACAGCGATTGACAAGAGTAATTCTGCGTTTTATCTCAGCGCTGGTGTTGTCGCTGGTCATCAGTGAGCCAAGGTAGTCGAATTCCTTGACTACTTCAAAGTTATGTATATCCGCACATGGTGATGTCTCTTTTAGATGAAAGCAGATATTTCGTTTTACCCTCATTAACCTTGAGACCCATCTTAGCCGCTTTTACCTCAATGCTTAAAAGGCCCCCTTGACGTCTCGCTGTGTCCGTCCAATCACGTCAATGTCGTCGGCGTACGCAAGCAATTGCGTAGACTTGAAATAAATCGTACCTCTTGTGTTGGCCAGTGACTCTTGCGCGATCTTTTCAAGCGCGATGTTGAAAAAGTTGCATGACAGCGCGTCGCCTTGCCTAAATCCTTTTTTACCATCAAAGGTCTCGGTTTGCTCATTACCGACCTTAATGGAGCAGCGAGAATTCTCCATTGTCATCCTGCACAGTCGGACGAGTTTGGCAGGGATGTTAAAACTAGACATGGCTTCGTATAGCTCGAATAGCTTCGTATAGGCTTGAAATCGACGAAGAGGTGGTGAGTGTCGATTTGTGGTATTCCTGGGCCTTCTCCAAGATCTGCCGTAGCGTTAATATTTGGTCTATCGTGGATTTACCTGGCCTGAAACCACACTGATAAGAGCCGATCAGGTTATCCACAAACGGTTCCAGGCGTTCACACAATACGGCAGAGAAGATCTTATATGCGATGTTAAGGAAACTTATTCCCCTATAGTTGGCGCAGTTATGGGGGTCGCATTTCTTATGGACCGGGCAAACGATGCTGAGATGCCATTCGTCGGACATGCTTTCCTCCGACCATACCTAGCAAATGAGATGGTGCATGCGCCTTACCAGCTCATCTCAAGTCGCCTTAGGAAGCTCAGCAGACAGGCCGTCTGCGCCCGCGGCTTTATTAGACTTAAGTCTTGATATCGCTGTTTTGATTTTGTCTAGGTCGGGTGGATGGAATTCCCTACATCGTCGTCCATTACGAATAGCTCATTCTGCCTGACAGCGGTATCTTGTCTATCATCGCCGTCATACAGTCTGCAGAAGTGGTATTTCCAAATCCTCAGCATCGACTGCGATTCTACTACCAGTTCTCCATTTTCATCCCTGCAGGCCACCGCTCTGGCTTTGTAGCCATGGCATGTTCGTTTTAACTTATTGTAAAACTTACGGGCATCATTCCTGCGAAAGCATCTCTCCAACTCCTCGATCTCACGCTTTCCGTGTTCTCTCTTCTTTCTTCTGAAAAGCGTGTGTTCCTCTCTTCTCTTTTGCTCATAGATTTCGCGAGCGGCTCTCGTCCGTCGTTGCAGCATGGCTCCATATGCCTCTTGTTTTGCTGCATGGGCTTGTTCGCATTGTTCATCGAACCAGGGGTTTCTAAGTGGTGGCGGGTTTGAAACCCAGCACCTCTGAGGCAGCGTCTCTGACGGCGCTCTGGCAATGCGCCCATTCCTGCTCTATTGTTTGTGCTGCTGTGGGCAGATTTTGAGAGAACTTGGAGGAGACACGATCGGCAAAGATTCTGGCAGTCTCTTGCGATTGTAGCTTTCCGACGTCAAACTTACGAAGTCCTACTCGACTCCTAAGCGTTCTTGATATCCTCATTTGTACCTTGGCTACAACGTGGTAGTGGTCCGAGTCGATATTGGTCCCTCGGAAGGTTCGTACGCCGAGAATACAGGAGGAGTGTCTGGCGTCGATCGCAATGTGATCAATCTGGTTGGTGGTCGATTGATCAAAATACCGCCAGGTACCTTGTGGATGTTGAGATGGGGGAATCGAGTGCTTGCTACAAGGAGGTTACGCCCCGCTAGGAAATCGATTAGCCTAAGTCCGTTGTCGGATGTGGTGTGATGGAGGCTATGCTTTCCTATGATCGACTCAAATATGTCCTCATTGCCCAGTTTTGCATTAAAATCTCCTAGGACTATTTTTGTGTCGTAGCTGGGGCATTGGGCATAGGTTCTGTCTAGGAGATCGTAGAATTCTTCTTTGAGTCGATCGTCCATAAGCTTAAGCGCATATTAAGCTAATGTTTCCAAATTTAGCTTTGATGCGGATTGTATCCGGGGCTTGTTGTCGTTTCGGAACAAGTAGGTTTTTACGTGATAGGGATTTTACCCCTAAGCACAACCCCTAACCTGGAGGGCCAGGTCCTCTTTTCCCAGGACCAAGGGGCTGGGTCGCTGCACACATTGGTTCAGTACCTGGCGGGTACCAGGGTAGCTGTCCATGCACTGAAATATGATAGATAAATAGATTGCAACAGAAAAGTCAAGCAATCGCAGAATTGGACTTTGAGTTCGACATGCAGAGATTTCTCTTCTCTTAACAGGAAATTAACGAAATTTCGCAGAAAATGAAAACCACAATCTCAGCTGTTTCCTTTCTCAACTTATAATCTCCAGAGTTCAATGTTACATAAAAAAAAAGACCAAACTTACTTGTGACTCCGATAGTCAGTTTAGACCGCCAGCGATAAGCAAGCAATACTGGAAATTCGCAAAGTTTTTTTTATACTTTCGCGTGGTTTTTTTGGGAAGTAATTGCAACATCCGTATTAGGGGTTTAGGTCAATTGAAAAATTACTGCGGTACATATACAAGGATACCTATAGGTAGGTTGTGATGGGTGATGTTTTTGCTGTTTAGTTTCTCAGTATTCTATTTTTAACAGCTTATGAGTAGTTTGTGACGTGTGTTAGGGTCAGGCATGACCTCCTCTTAGAAGCCATGAGTTCACTTCCCAAGATGGTAAAGGGCAGCAAACTCACTTAGTATGTGCTCTGCAGTTTCTTCGTTCACAAGACAGAGTCGAGATGATATCTCAGTCCTGTAAGGTAGCTGACCAGTCTTCTGAAGTCGACTCTATTAAGTTTAAGGATATTAATACATCAGAGTGTTTGCTCAGGGGTCGTATACATCTTGTCGATTGGCGGAGTCCTTGAACGCTGTTCCAAAAGGACAGATGCGATTTTCCCACTTATCTAGGAAAATATTAATCTTAGATTTAGGAATGCCGCAGAAGGTTTCGGCAACTACTATGTACCTTTCGCTGGAACCTTTCTTAGCGAGTCGATCGGCGATTTCATTGCCCTTAATGCCTTGTACACATGCACTCACCAGAGTTCGACTTTATTATTTTTTTGGCTAGATCCTGTAAGGCATCATGTCATTTCTAAACGGACTTTGAGTTCGTGATATATGCGAGCTCAACGCCTTGAGCGCGGCTTGATTGTCTGAGAGTATATTGATGGTTATACCTCTTATGCCAGTTTCTAAATTTAGGTTGACGCACGACAGGGTAGCGTATAATTCTGCCTGGAAAATACTAGGACTCATTTCCAGAGCCTTCGGGATTTTCTTTTCCAATTTGATCCAAAGATGTCAGTCCTAACGCCGGGAACCACCTTGGAGCCTTGACATTGAATAAGACCTCGTCGCTTGGGCGGCTTGGGATCAGTATCTTAAATCTCTTGTCAAAAGTGAAGTTTTTTTTTAAAGTTCGCTCAGGTTCAAGAGTTACTCTTATAAACATTATAAGAAACACACAACTTGAAAGAAGTGCAATGGTTTGGGTCTTAGATGTCCGTTCACTACTCTCCACGGGTGGTTGTCCTCAGCAACTTTTTCATGCACTTATGGTGTTATATTAGAATTGCTCACACATTGTATGAATTTTAAGTGACCAAATACTGTGAGTGTTATGCCTTCATCAGCATGTTTGATAATTTCTCATTCACATCAGCTGCGTTGTATAATTTTTTTTCCGTATAGGATTTGTTTTTTCTTTGCTGTGGAACGGCTTTGAACTACAGACCTTCCGCTCGACGGTCGGTTATGTTTACCACTGCACCACGGCCGCCCCTTGATAATTTGTCCGAAACCGTGGTAACCATATCCAACTCAGGAAGTTGTTGCAAAATGGGCATGTGACCCAATGGTCTGCGTGGTAGCCCTGTTTCCGAACGTAGAATTCTGATTGCACTGGGTATTGCAAACTTTTTAATAAATAGATGAAATAGAGTAAGTCTTATCAAGTTACACGCTAGTCTCTGAAGTGGATGAAGTTTAACGATTATCGTTTTTTGTTCAACTTTTGTCCACCATACTACAGACGCATACGTGATGATAGGTCCTACTATCTACTATCCTATAGGTTTTAATCCCCAGGTCTTACCGTAATTGCGTCGAAAGGCCCACAATGCCTTAGTCGCCTTTGTGAGTTTGTTTTTGATGTTGGAGTTCCAATTAAGCGTACGATAAAGGTCAGTACCTGGATACTTAACTTCTTCTGAAAATCCTATGTCTTTACATTTAGAGAGACGGAGCAAGGTTGTATCTTTTCCTATTTGTAAACGGGACTAAGATTGTCTTATTTGTGCTTATCGATAAACTGAAGCTCAAGTTACATGCGTTCACGGGCAGAAATTTCGCATCTGCCTGTAACAGTAACTACTAGTTCATCAACGTATCCGATGACTTCGTAGCCGAGATTGGTTATCTTGTAGAGAAGGTCGGCGATGACTATCGACCAGAGAAGGGATGAAAGCTGCCGATACTCACCGAGACCTCTCCAGATGTGGCCGATGTAATATGGCTTTTTAGCATCGCCCTAATCCAATGGTTAGTGGGATGGCCTACACCTCCGCGGGATAGTGCAGTGATGATTGAGTTGTAGCCAGTATGTATTATCAAAAGCCTCCTCAATATCGAGGAAGGTGCAAATTACGTCTCCTTGCGTGTGAAGCTATTAAGTCATGCAACGTATTCGCCGTGAATAGTTCTTTGCAATATACATAATGGTGTGGATACAGTGGTATTTGTCCAATATTTAACCACAAATATCCTGTTTTTAAGTTGGTTTTCTATAGTAGCAAACAACGTAGATCGGTTTCAGGGGCATCGAGACACGTCCATCCACTATCACCGTCTCCAATCGATTGATATTCACGTGCCTACATCCCTGAAGCAAATTCTATTCTTCTCTCGCCTCTTTCTCAAACGACGCCCTCGTTAAAACACTTTTTCCAAAATAAACAACCAACACGATTAGTCTAGTATATATTGATACGTAGAAATGTAGATATGTACCAGTGATCTGTTGTAGATATTTTTAATTTTGCGATAAAATATTCGCACGATTCTCGTTTTCATTTAGTTTTCAGATTAGTTTTCCAATTCCTAGTTCAATAAACGTGGAAGAGATCACTCCAAATGCGATAGATTGTTGCTAAGCGATAAAGTGCGTATACGTCATGTAGCCCACACATGTACCTTCTGGCTTTCATTCAACTATGATGACAGAAGCTATGGATGACATATTATTTGTAGTATCACTTCAACTTTTAGTTCTACATCGACGCCCTGGATTTGTGCACATTCATACCTGTTTCAATCGAATGCTAAATTCTCAATAAGTCGCTTTAGGCAATCTTTCTTTTGCAGTTTACGTTAAATAGCTGACTCATTGGAAAATCTAAAAAAAAACTGACTATTCATGCGGTTTCTTGCATGGTGGCGCATGTATTACTTATAGTTGTCTTACCTGGCGATCTGGGCGATTTTGATTTTAGCGAGGAATATTGCTGAAATAATATAAAATTCTGATCAAATCTGTGCTATTTAAACCTCCTCCAAGAGGTCAGGCATGTTAAAATATATCATTAAGACTAACCTCAGATGGATCATGGGTGTCCAGAAATTGTACCAGGTGGATCTAGCCTCATTTTTGAGCCATCCAAAGAGGCTTTTCTTGTCCTTATTAAGTTATAGAACCACCAAGGCCGGGGATGTTAAATTCGTACTCTTCTTCTTCTTTTTAGCGGGCGCTACAGTTCGGGGTGAACCTGGGCCTCAACCAACATGCCCCTCCATCTAGCACGCTCTTTTGCTAGCCTTTTCCATTGCCGCACACCCACTTAGCTGAGGTCCCCTTCCACCTGTGTGCGCCATCTTAAGTGAGGCCAGCCTCCGTTTCTTCGTCCCTCGGGGTTGGATTCAAAGACTCCGGGCTGGAGCTGTGGTGTCCATTCGCTCTACATGGCCCAGTTGAATCCGTAGACGCCTGACTAGGCTCATGTTGCTTTACAGCCCGTAAAGTTCGTGGTCGAATCTTTTCCTCCATCCCACGTCTGCGTTTATAGGCCCGAAAATCACGCGCAAAATCTTACACTCGAACCGACTAAGGGCCTCCTCATCCGCTTTCGATATTGTTATGCTTCTGCGCCGTGCAACAGGACCAGGACGATAAGAGTCTTATATAGGGTCAACTTTGTCATTCGGAACTGATGTCATTGTTCCAAGTCACTGCGGAGCCAAGGTAGACGAAGTCCTTAACTACCTCGAACTTATAACTGCCAATACGAACTTTCTGGCCAAGATGTTGGTGGTGAGCGTCCTTTTTGATGACAGCATATATTTAGTTTTGCCCTCGTCTACCGCCAGACCAACTTTCGCCGCCTTGAACTCAATACTCGCAAACGCCTCATTGACATCTCGCTGTGATCTACCTATTATGTGAATATCGTCGGCGTATGCAAGGAGTTGCGAGGATTTGAAATAGCTTGTGCCTCTTGTATTGGCCAGTGATTTTTGCACAGTCATTTCCAATATGATGTTGAAGAAATCACACGACAGTGCATCGCCCTGCCTAAATCCTTTTTTGACATCAAAACTATCGGTAAGGTGTTCACCGATTCGGATGGAGCAGCGAGCATTCTCCAAAGTCATCCTGCATAGTCTGTCGAGTTTTGCAGGTATGTTAAAGGTAGCGTTGTATAGCTCGCCGTCGTATGCGGCTTTGAAGTCGACAAATAGGTGGTGGGTGTCGACTTGAAATTCATTGGTTTTTTCCAGGATCTGCCGTAGTGTGAAGATTTTATCGATGGTGGACTTCCCTGGTCTGAGTCCGCACTGGACCTATCAGCTTATTTACAAAAGGCTTCAGGCGTTCACACAAAACGGCAGAGCTTGTAGACGATGTTAAGGAGACTTATTCCTCTGTAGTTGGCGCAATCAGAGGGTCTCTTTTCTTGTGGATCGGGCATACGATGCTGAGACTCCATTCCTCGGGCATGCTTTCCTCTGACCATATCTTACAGATGAGCTGGTGCATGCTCCTAACCAGGTCATCCCCAGCTGCCTTCAAGAGCTCAGCAGATAGTCCGTCTGCGCCAGCAGCTTTATTCGACTTGAGTTTCGATATGGCAATCTTAACTTCGTCGAGGTCAGGGGGACGTAGTTCTCTGCGGTCTTCGTTGATTAGAAATGGATCATTCTGCCTGACAGCAGTATATTGACTAACATCGCCGTTATACAGTCTGCAGAAGTGGTTTTCCCATATTCTCAGCATCGACTGCGATTCTACTACTAGGTGTCCGTTCTGGCCTTAACCTTGGCATGTTCGCTTTATCTGTTGATAAAACTTTCGAACGTCACGCCTCCAGTAACACCTCTCCAAATCCTCAATCGCGCGCCTCTCGTACTCTTTCTTCTTTCTTCTGAGAAGCTTATGCTCCTCCCTTCTTTTTAACAAGTAGAGCTCACGAGCTGCTCTTGTTCTGCTCGCTGTATGAATCCTCCTGCACTCGTCATCGAACCAGGTGTTTCTTCGTGGTGGAGCCTTGAAACCCAAAACCTCGGAAGCAGAGCTTTTCAGGGCTTGTTTGCAAAGGCTCCACTGCTGTTCTATTGATAGTGTGGAGGATTCAGGTGTATTGCAGAGCTTAAGGGAGACGCGATCGGTAAAAGAACGAGCGGTTTCTGGCGATAGGAGCTTTCCGACGTCATAGCTTAGTATTCTTACTCTACTCCGCTGCGTTCGTGATATCCGTAGGCGCATCTTGGCTACTACAAGATAGTGGCCCGAATCGCTGTTAGACCCTCGGAAAGTTCGAACATCAAGAATAGTGGAGGAGTGTCTGACGTCGATCGCGATGTGATCAATCTGGTTGGTAGTCGATTGATCAAAAGACCGCTAGGTGCCTTTGTGTATATCGATGTGCGGGAAGCGCGTACTGGCTAGAAGGAGATTTCGCTCCGTAGCAAGATCAATCAGCCTGTGTCCGTTATCGGAGGTGGTGTCGTGTAGGCTATGTTTGCCGATGACTCGTTCAAAGATGCTTTCCTTACCCAGCTTAGCACTGAAGTCTCCTAGTACAATTTTGATGTCATAACTGGGACATTGGGCATACGTTCTGTCTAGGAGGACGTAAAACTCATCTTTGGCGGAGTCATCCTTGTCTTCCGTGGGGGCGTGGACACAGATCAGGCTAATGTTAAAAAATTAGCCTTGATACGGATTGTTATGAGGCGCTCGCTCACATGCTAAAAGCTTAGGACTTTTTGCCTTAGTCCACCCCGAACAACAAATCCGCATCCAAACAATCGTTGCCCTCTCTCCCTATAGCAGTCGCCGTAGTAAATATCGCAGTTTTTCATCCGCTTTATACCCGGTCCATTCCATCGCATTTCCTGGATGGCGGTTACGTCCGCTTTAAAGAGGTCTAGGGCGTCCGCTGCACGTGGCCTGTTTAGGGACCTAACATTCCACGTACAAAGCCGAAGATCATTGTCCTTTTTTCGTTTTTTGCAACGGTCGTCAACATTAATCCGGTCCGTTATATCCGAGGCTTGTGGTTGTTTCGAAGTTTGTGGTTTTTTACGTATACGGCTTACTAGGCCGTAGCCCAACCGACTAATCCTCAGTGCCGTTCGACTGCGGTGGCTCTTCTCGCTTTTTAGCAGGCCAGCATCCGCCGAATAGATGGTACCCCTACGAGGCCTTTGGTATTCCTTTGCCATCGTTAAACTCGTACTAAGTCACGTAAAAACGCAACTCCTACGGCGTTTTGGGCCAAGAATCATGTCTTATTATAAGGTCATTCCAGCAGGCTTTCCCATGCTTATTAAACGGTCGGAGAATTTC
Organism: Eumerus sabulonum; assembly: GCA_951905685.1. NCBI lineage: Eukaryota > Metazoa > Arthropoda > Insecta > Diptera > Syrphidae > Eumerus > Eumerus sabulonum. Next base: position 49,147,060 of record OX645062.1, on the reverse strand, counting down.
ATCTAAAATCGTCTCGTCTTACCCTCTTACTCTGTCATTCTCTTTTCATGCTATAAAATGATTCTTTTTATCAAGACAAGTGTCTGCGTTTTATGTTATTGTATATTCTGCATCCTCGCGTGTGGCAATTCAATCCGAATTCATTCACAAAATTCCATTTCAGTCATGCGTTCATGTACGTGGACTGTGGCCGTGTCATCGTTGTCTCTCATCACGAATTTGATGAAGCAATTAAGCATATTCAATTTGTATCTAACATAACAGCTGTCTTTTTTTCGACTCATGCAATTTAGAATTCTTAGAATTCAGTCATCAATTACATACAAGCTCTGTGTAAGGCATCCTTCATTTCATCTCCTTATTTCACACAGTTTTTCCTGTTGTATTTCGATTTCAGAAATAAGATGCTAAAACTTGCTATTTGACAATCAAACCGAACGAGTATTTCATCTTGTACCTGATGCTGAATGACATTCCATTAATGGAATTTCATTCATTCGTTATAAACACCTGATCTCATCGTCATATCGCTAACCACAAGCTAAATACAAAACCGCAAATATCAGCCATCCAGCGGTTTAATGATGTTATTCGCTTCAAATGCACTTGTTACAAATTCCTCCTGTATCTTGTTACGAAAATAAAACAGCGAGAAACCAACTGTATCTCTACTTTGATTCTACTGATATCTGCAGACTAATTCCATTCAGGGAGGTCCTCTGGATAAAATAAAATAAAAAAAATTAAAAAAAAACGAAATTCCAAGTGGCCGCTGGTGATGGGATTTGATTATATCGATGGCAAATTTGTATCTGAAAATTCCGTACATACGAGCACATACGTACTAGTATATAATGTACAATAAAAAGAACGATAAGAGAATGAAAGAGCTCGCAGACTGCGAATAACATAAAACGCGATAGAACCGGAATTTGCCAAGCCAAATTTCGTACTCCATATAGTCGTGAGATACAGGCAAAAGATAAAAATTCTCTTTTTACTATATGTTTTCGCCACAATTTCACAGTATAACACAAAAATATACGCTCACGAGAAAGAAAATAAGGGGGACTTGTGGCTATAGACGAGAAGGTTATATAGAGTGACGACACTTGAAACGATTGGAAAAAAGATCGACGAAAATGAGGTACTCGAGGATGACACTCGAAGTCATACTCGATATTCACTAAGCGATCATGCCTGGCGGGGGCACTTTGCCAAACACTCTGTCAGGTCGGGCTCTAATTGTAAGTAGCTTTCGAGACTGTTGTTCTTCGTTTATTCTCTTTCGTACGAAACGAATCATAGAGTCAAGAAAGCACCTCAAAGTGAACGGGGTAGAAGGGGAGCTTAAAAACGAACCGGGTTCGATGAATTTTTAATTGAATTTCAATGTCAATCCGTGAATCTTGAGAACGGATTCGATTTTACAAAAGTTCTTTCGTCGAGCCGGCAAAACCACAAACAAGAGAAAGATACACGTTCTCAGATACATGTGCACTTCATGTTATATACTAATGCATCATCGGTTTTTGGTATTTTATCAGGTTTGTATACGCCAAAATATCTATATACAATCACAGGTTATAACGTCATACTTTATTCTCAGTATGTTGTTGTTGGTAGTTATCTCATAGATAGCTTTTTGGAAGCTCTTAGACCGCCTTCTTTCTCCGATGCTCTGAAGAGACAATCAAGTAATTACCATATGTGTTTATTAATACTTTTCCTTATAAATTTGTTTAAGTAGGGGGAGGTCGTACGGTATGTAAAGCTACGAAGAAGCATCAGTCACAGTTAATATCATTAAACGAACACGAATTTGGACGTGATGTGCATGGACATTGGGCAAATTTGTTAAATTGTTTGACAAAAAATCCCCTACCTTATGGCTGGGTGATAAGCGGTAATAGTTTAAAACTTAGCAGGATAACCTAGCTAATAGATAATTTCTATTTTTTCCTTTTGTGACTTGTTCATTACTTACGAATATCCAGTCTTAATTAGGTGGCGCTACAGTCCGTGGTGAACCTGGGCCTCAACCAACAAGCATCTCCAGCTGGCACCGTCTTTTGCCAGCTGTTTCCAGCGCCGCACGCCTAGTTGGTTAAGATCCCCTTCCACCTGTGTGCGCCACCGTTGATGCGACCGTACTCTACCGCGCCTTCCTTTCGGGGTGGATTCGAAGACTCTTCGGATCGGAGCTGTATTTTCCATGCGCTCTACATGGCCTAGCCACCTTAGACGCTGTATCCGTAGACGTCCGATGTCGCTGTACAACTCGTACAGTTCTTCGTTATATCTTCTCCTCCATACACCGTTTGAACAAACGGGACCGGAGATTGTGCGCAGAATTTTCCTCTCGAAACGACCAAGGGCGTCTTCATCCGCTTTTGTTAAGGTCAAAGCCTCTTTATATAGTGTCACCTTGGTTTTCCGAGAGAGGGTTCTACTTCTCAATTGCCTCTTGAGCCCAAAGAAACAGCGGTTGGCAAGTGTGATTCTGCGTTTTATCTCAGCGCTGGTGTTGTTGTCGCTGGTCATCAGTGAGAAAAAAGTAGACGAATTCCTTGACCACTTCAAAGTCATATCCGCGCATGGTGACGTTCTGGCCAATACGTCGGTGTTGTCCGTCTCTTTTAGATGAAAGCAGATATTTGGTTTTACCCTCATTAACCTTGAGACCCATCTTAGCCGCTTCTACCTCAATGCTTACAAACGCCTCATTGACACCTCACTGTATCCGTCCAATCAAGTCAATGTCGTCGGCGTACGCAAGCAATTGCGTAGACTTGAAATAAATCGTACCTCTTGTGTTGGCTAGTGACTCTTGCAGGGTGTTGAAAAAGTTGCATGACAGCGCGTCACCTTGCCTTAATCATTTTTTACCATCAAAGGTCTCGGTTTGCTCATTACCGACCTTAACGGAGCAACGTGAATTCTCCATTGTCATCCTGCACAGTCGGACGAATTTGGCAGGGATGTTAAAACTAAACATGGCTTTGTATAGCCCATCTCTATACACGCTGTTATATGCAGCCTTGAAATCGACGAAGAGTTGGTGAGTGTCGATTTGGTATTCCTGGGTCTTCTCCAAGATCTGCCGTAGCGTAAATATTTGGTCTATTGTGGAATTACCTGGCCTGAAACCACACTGATAAGAGCCGATCAGGTTATCCACAAACGGTTTCAGGCGTTCACACAATACGGCAGAGAAGATCTTATATGCGATTCCTTATTCCTCTTCTTCTCTACCTTCTGCCCGCACTGTGTCACCGACATAATAAGGTTATTAGACCTTGAGTGCGCGCAAATTATTAAAAAAAAAGGAGACTTATTCCCCTGTATGTAGCTAGCGCAGTTATAGGGGTCTCCTTTCTTATGGACTGGGCAAACGATGCTGAAATTCAATTCGTCGGGCATGCTTTTCTCCGACCATACCTTGCAATTGAGATGGTGCATGAACCTTACCAGCTCATCTCCAGCCGCCTTAAGAAGCTCAGCAGACAGGCCGTGCGCCCGTAGCTTTATTAGACTTGAGTCGCTGTTTTGATTTCGTCTAGGTCGGGTGAATGAAATTCTCCTACATCGTCGTCCATTACGAATGGTTCATTCTACCTCACAGCGGTATCTTGTCTATCATCGCCGTTATACAGTCTGCAGAAGTGGTCTTTCCAAATCCTCAGCATCGACTCTACTACCAGTTCTCCATTTTCATCCCTGCAGGCCGCCTGGCCTGCCATTTTCTGCCTTTGTAGCCATGGCATGTTCGTTTTAACTTATTGTAAAACTTACGGGCGTTATTCCTGCGGAAGCATCTCTCCATCTCCTCGATCTCACGCTGTCCGTGCTCTCTCTCTTCTTTCCTCTGAAAAGCGTGTGTTCCCCTCTTCTCTTCTGCTCATGGATTTCGCGAGCAGCTCTCGTCCGTCGTTGCAGCATGGCTTTATATGCCTCTTGTTTTGCTGCATGGGCTTGTTCGCATTGTTCATCGAACCAGGGGTTTCTAGGTGGTGGCGGTTTGAAACCCAGCATCTCTGAGGCAGCGTCTCTGACGGCGCTCTGGCAAGACGCCCATTCCTGCTCTATTGTTTGTGCTGCTGTGGGCGGATTTTGAGAGAGCTTGTAGGAGACACGATCGGCAAAGATTCTGGCAGTCTCTTGCGATTGTAGCTTTCCTACGTCAAACTTACGTAGTCCTACTCGACTCCTAAGCATTTTTGATATCCTCATTCGTATCTTGGCTACAACAAGGTAGTGGTCCGAGTCGATGTTGGCCCCTCGGAAGGTTCGTACGTCGAGAATACAGAAGGAGTGTCTGGCGTCGATCGCAATGTGATCAATCTGGTTGATGGTCGATTGATCAAAAGACCGCCAGGAGACTGTGTGTCAACTTGGATTGAGCAGCGACAGAGATCGAAGCTGGCGTTTGCCATGTTAAACGCGATAAACTTCTTTGCTCTGTTTGCTCGCTCCCTCCGCCTTGAATATCCAGTCTACTCAGTAGTATTTCGTGAAAATTTGTCCACATTACTCTGGCAAAGTGACCATTGCGGACTTGGCAGAGCCTGTCTTTCCAAACACACCCCTACGACTATAGTAGGACACGTTGGCTACGCCATGAGTTCTCTCTGTCCACCGATCAACAGATACCTTTTAAACGAACAGATTGACAGAAACCTTAAACAGACGATGGACTGATCGATACCACCCCAAAAAGCATCATGATACATAATACTAACGTGTACCGAAACGCGACAATAGATGCGCTTCACAGACAGAAAAGTCGACTCCTGTCAGGATTCAAACTCTTGTACAGGCTGACCGACATACCAAACTCGAAGGTCAGGGCACTGAAGTCACTGATTAGGAATCGCCAATAATTCTTCTTTCGTTGGTAGCGTTACAGCCCATGAAGGACCAGAGCCAAGCTTCTCTCAATCACCCATGTTGTGTGTGATTTATTTTTCACATAGGTGCAAGAGACCTACAGTTGAATGCCGATTCCAAATGGTATGAGTCGCGAAGCTTTTTCGTGGTAAGTATACTACGGTACGGACGCCTCGAAATAAACATTCGATGGCGTTTGTGTAATCGGGATGCGAGCTCGTTCCTCGTGCGTAAGAGTCCAACACACTAACCACTGATTAATTAAATAAAATGACTGAACATCTATGAGTTTGGAACGACAAATTTCGTGCTGTAAAATCCAGCATTTCGAAGAAACCGCCAGTATGAGATACAGAGAATCCTGGTATCACCAGATTTTGTGACAGACAATTAGTGTTTATTTTTTGATAAAAATTTAGATGCTGCTGTGGAAAGAGTCCGGGGGGCTTTGGCTGTTTTACTGAAGCCAACTGACCCCAGAATGAATGTAATCTTCTACATGGCTTTAATTAGGCCCATGATTGCTTATGGATGCCACGTTTGGTTTAATGTGGGTTCCAGCTTGGTGGAAGGATTCGGGTGTTTCAGAGAAGATTGAAGGACTTGTCTCAGATTACAGAAAACGCCGAGTTCGATCCCAACGCGGTCCTATACAATCGGGAAAGGATTTCATGCTGTGGTGGTTTTAATAATAAGAACAGAAAAATAAGTATCACTCGTGTGAAACACACTGTGATGACTTCAAGTATCGATTCGCACCATCCAGATCACTTCGTGTTCCCTTTTTGTTTTTGCACTAAGTACCTGTATAAAAGAGCTCGCACAAATGGAACGAGTTGAGTTCAAGTCAGCCCTCAATAAAGTATACATAGTTGAAAGTAACTCGTCGTAGTATTCATTCTTTAAGTACGCCTTCAATGCATAGACAACTTTCTGATAAATCTTGTTTGGGGTCACGTTGCAAGGATAATGACTTCGGTCAATAACTTAATCTCTAGGACCTACAACTCTAACAATATATACCACGAGAGAGTGCACCTGAATGGCTTTGTGTCTCCAGAGGCAATCTCTGATCCGTGTGGGCTGGTCTAGGATAAATTAGCGATGTCGTGTAAGCCCGAGCACTTCAAGATCAGAAGAACGGTTTCACGTCGAGATTGGGAAGATCTTGTCCGACAGTATCGACGTTTTTGGTAACTGGAACGGATTCCCAGTCGGAACGGAATCTTTATCAGGTAGATATGTTAAGGTGGATAGGTGAAGGAAGACATTATTGTGTTAAGACGGCTTTCAAACATTGCCTTACCGACTCGTACCTCGTACCTCGATATAGAGGTACGACGCAAATAACGACCCCCTTGTTGTAGAAGCTTAGCCTTTACGATGTCAATGAACTGGTTTAGAGAATTAACATGTCAGTCGTTCTTTGCGATAGGCATATTGGTTAGATTGCAGAGAGCTGCCTTTTCCCTCGAGTTTACAAGAATCTAATACGCTTCACTGGACATACCAAGTTTTGGCATTAAAATCAAATTGCTTTCTCTGGTTGAACTCGGGCCTTAATAGAGCTGTAACGAAATCTAGACTCTCCTGAGGTAAAGTTTTAGAAAATTCAAGCAAAATCTACGGGTTTTCTCTACAATCCTTAAATATGGGCTCTGTAAAGGTAGATATTTTTGGAGACACTCTCCTGGAGTGTGAGCTAGCAACTTAACTGGTTCACCGAGGAGTAAATGTAAAGAATCTCTTTTATAATGGAACTTAGTCTCCTCCTCATGCCAAGGTGAATAACCAACCGAAGGTGCTTCTAATGATTTTTTTTTTCTTTTTTTAAGTGACATTGTAACGCGTCAATAAAGAGGAGCTTTTTGTATGAGGGTATTTGTCAGCTTTACCGGTAGTTCTACGTTAAGAGGCGGTTATCCAAATAAAACGCCTTTTTTAATATTTCGCTTGCCATCATATCTTTCTTTCTATTCACCATTCCTTTTGCAGCTGTTTTTCAAATTTATCGAGTGCTTGTCAATGTGATTCACGATAAATTTAGGTCAAAGTATAGGGTACATTTGATAATAGAGCTTAAATGACCACCAAGCTTATCTTATCAGAAGGAATTACCTTATCAACACGAGTTCCTTCCTTGATTTGTTGTGTTGCCAAAAAAAAAGTTTGAACATTTTGACTCCCTGTCGTCGTATGTACATATGTGTAATCTCTTCTCAATATTTTAACGGAACCCCATTACTCAACGGTAATGGTACGAGTATGGACCTCGAAAAACAAAAAAAAAAGGAAGGAGTCGGATGAGTGGCTCCCACGTGGCTTGGCAGGGAGGCAGGGATTCTCTTCTACCACTTTTGACACTCGAGCAAACTTTGACTCTACGAATACCGATTGTAATACTCTAATTATGTGACCATGCTTTGTCGTTGGATCACTGCGATCACGCGGCTCTGTGTGTTTAAATTGCTTGTAGTAACACACTTGAATGTAGGTATAAGCTCTATGTACGGATACATGAATTTATCTGTTGTTTTGGTGGGAGGTTGTTTTTTTTTTCTCTGGTGTTCTATTCATTTTCGGAGGTTAATGAACTGATAGAATACCTGATAGCTGGATACGAGCGACACGGTAAGAGTTATGGGTCTATTCAAATGTAATGGGAATAGATGTGTGTTTCATAATTGACTCATAGCCGAAGAAAAAACGCGTATCTGACGAATGCTTGAGAGTACCTTGGAGAGTAAGATACAGGCTCCGTATGTTTGTGACAGAGGGGTAAGCGGATTCACATGCCTTGTTTGGTGGAACTTTTTTTCCTAAAAAGTAGTCATACTGTGTGTTGAACTGTTTTGCATGTGGTAATTGTTGCTATTAGCGATCTGTTTCTTATGTAAACAGAACAAGTTTCCATGAGCAGAGATAAACGATGGGCGAAAAAAACTCTTGTCTGATTGGGTTTTTTTAGAATTTTTATTTTTTATTTTTTTTTTTCTAACTTTAGCTTGTGCTACTTATCGTTTCTGTTTTTAGTTAGCCTTAAGAACATCTCTGTTATTCATATTAGCTATGGTGACAATTGCGGGTTTTTGGACTTCGGCTCCGATGGCTCCGATCGAGTAGTAGTTACGGCTGCCTTTGAGTGCATTCAATATGCATACGTACAGAGAGCTTTTGAAGCCTAACTAAATTGCTTTTTATTTTTTTAATTTATAAAAGTAACAGCGCGAGCGAAAAATAAATATTTTTTCTACTTGGATTGTTAGAATAATGACAAGAGGAGTGACAGGGATCAGAAATTGAATCAATCCAAGACGAAATCGGCTAGTTTTACTAACACTTTTGGTTCAGTTTTAAAATGGCCAACTCATCCCCATTTCAAAACTTAACGGAAACCCGGCGAAATTTTGTCCAAATGGAGAGTATTCATAATTGCGCTTACCTTGACAACTAAGTGGTTATTACATTTGCACTGCAACTCTGGCAAAAAGCCCCCCTCACTTTCGATATCAGGCCCTTCCGCCAATTTTTTTTTTTTTTTTTTTACTGATGACTGCTGGAATTATCTGAAACAATAACCAACTCCTTGGAGCTAATAAAGATTCGATGATCTTTCGGTTGGTTTTGCTATTAGTTAGGTTTCGTTCGAGATTGCATGCACATACTTACTTACTTACTTTGATGGCGCTACAGTTCGGAGTGAACCAGGGCCTCCACCAACAAGCCTCTTCAGCCGGCCCGATCTTTACCCAGCCGCTTCCAGTGCCGTACGCCCAGTTGGCTGAGGTCCCTATCCACCTGTGCGCGCCACCTTAAATGCGGTCGTCCTCTGCTGCGTCGACCCTCGGGGTTGGAGTCGAAGACTCTTCGGGCCGGAGCGTTGATGTCCATTCGCTCTACATGGCCTAGCCATCTTAGACGTTGGACCCGAAGACGTCTAACTAGGCCGATGTCGCTGTACAGCCCGTACAGTTCTTGGTTGAATCTCCTCCTCCACTCTCCGTTTACACAATCGGGACCAAAGATTGCACGCAGAATTTTCCTCTCGAAACGCCCAAGAGCCTCTTCATCCGCTTTTGATAACGTCCAAGTCTCAGCGCCGTAGAGGAGGACCGGGATGATCAAGGTTTTGTAGAGGGATACCTTAGTTTTTCGAGAGAGGGCTCTACTACTCAATTGCCTCTTGAGCCCGAAGAAGCAGCGGTTGGCAAGAGTTATTCTGCGTTTTATCTCAGCGCTGGTGTCGTTGCTGCTTGTCACTATCCAACCAAGGTAGACGAAGTCCTTGACAACTTCCAACCAAGACGTCGGTGTTGCGCGTCTTTCTTGGATGACAGCATATATTTGGTCTTGTCCCCCATTTACCATTGGACCCACTTTAGCCGCTTCTGCTTCAATGCTTGCGAACGCCTCATGACGTCTCGTTTTTCCCGTCCGATAACGTCAATGTCATCTGCGTAGGCAAGCAATTGTATGGAATTGGAGTAGATCGTACCTCTTGTATTGGCCGCAGAGTCCCGTACGATCTTGCGTCACCCTGTCTAAAACTTTTTTAACATCAAAGGGGTCGGTTAGTTCACCTCCGACCTTAATGGAGCAGCGAGAGTTCTCCATAGTCATCCTGCACAGTCTGACGAGTTTGGCAGGAATGTTAAAACATGACATGGCTCTGTATAGCTCATCTCTATAAATACTGTCATACGCGGCTTTAAAATCAACAAAAGATGGTCTTCTCCAAGATCTGCCGTAGTGTAAATATTTGGTCTTCTTCTTCTTTGGTGGCGTTACAATCCATGTATGTAGGACCAGAGCCAAGCTTCTCTCAATCACCCATGTTGTGTGTGATTTATTTTTTGAACAAGTGAAAGGGGGGACCTACAGTTTATTCCCGTAGAATAGCGGGCGTCAGTGCGTCAGAAGGCATGTCCATAAGACAGGGGTCGCAGGACAATTCTTTGGCAAGCACGCCGTTATTCCTATGCGAGTTATACAAAAAGTCATTTCTCAAAAGCGTGACGTATTGCTGGGTGGAGAAGAATATACCGGTCAAGACACATGACACGCCCAACAAAACCAATTTTCTGAGTGGCCATCGGCTAGTCCAGACCTGGTTTCTATTGTGCGTTTAGGGGATGATGCTAAAAATGTTGTTCCAAAAAGTAAGGGAGGCATGGTATGCAAGACTTGTTGAAAGGAGCCGAGTTGCCAACCAGTGTGGATACCTTCACACGAATCGATGGGCTAAGAACCATTCTCCTGAGAGTAGTCAACAAAATATTCTCACGCATTGAAACAGCACTGACAAATGTGAGGTTAAAGCGATAATTGTACGAGCAATTAGCTAGACCTTACGCAAAGTCAAATATACAAATTAACGATGGAAATAAGTTAATTAAAACAACTGCGAACGGGTGGGACAAAAGGAAAGAACAATAAAACGAGAAAAACCCACGATCCGAGTGAAAATTTTGCGCATAATTTGCGCAAAATATTCGTTTCACCTTAAGCGGGCGGGCAATTCGGTAAACTAGTCTACACACGAGTTTATCGCGTATATAGTGTACTTAAGCTTGTAGTAAGCACTTTTTATTAGGTAGCTGGTCGAAATGCTCTCATGCATATTCATGTGCGTAAATAGACCTTGAAAATTGTTTCGGGTAAGTCAAAGCGTTCAACTCTTCAAAGGAAAGAAATAGATAAACGTGCTGCCCAATGTCAGGGTGTTTGAAACACAACACTCATGTGGGTGCTGATGGGTAGCTAGAAATATTCACGCTTGACCCTAACCGATTTGGGAGGTGTGTAAAAGCGCGGAATAAGTGCCCCTTAAACCACGTGCCATAAACCAGGTAATCAAGACTTGTTCAGTTTTTTTCGTCGAACCATTTTTAATCGAGTTCCTTATGCACTTGTTAATATTGTACATAGCTAGCTACTCACTGCACTGAATCCGTCACTAGGGATCTGATAATTGCCTGAAATCATTTACACTCCAACTCTCATCGTCGTTCGAGGGGGTGATCTGTGTAAAAACTTATCTAAGCGTGAACTTAATGTTGATATCAATTCCACCACAGTATGTTGTTCCTATGGCTAACGTAGAGCTGTGGCTGCAAGGCGAATAATAGGAACTTGTTGGCTGACTGACAAGCTTCTGTAGAGGTTGTTCGCCTCCTGCCGCCCGCGCCCTCACTTGTCCCCGTTAATGACCATGATAGTTGTTTTAATCGCGAAATTAAAGTCAGGCGCGAGGCACTCAATGCGCTTTTATTATATTGCTCTAGGTCATTGACGTTCACACTAAATTGGTAAATATGAAATGACCAAGCACCGTGAATATGCTTGCTCGTTCGTTGAGTTTAAATCAGAGCATACTACTTCGGGCCTCGGGGCTAATAAAACAACACCGAAGGGAGCGAGTGTTTTAGTTTCGTGTTGTTCTAATTGCAAGCTGCTTAACCGTCTCGAATGAATGTGGAAAACCATTAGGAACCATGAATACTCCATGTACTAAGGAGGAGAGTATATATGCTTTACTCGTAACTGCAACTTGGCTACTTGTGATGACACATTGCACTCTTGCCGTTGTACTATTGTTTACACTTTTTTATTCTTCCCTTGCTCTATCGTGTTTGCGTGCCAAGCCGTTGTAGAATCGTAGGATTTTTTCTTCTTCTTTGGCCGTCTTATGTTGCCGGAAGAAAATCGTCGTCTGATGACTGGAATAAAGGAAAAGGGAAAAGTCAAATCATGCAATGACTGAGTGGGCGGGGAACATAAGCACAAGCAGTCCGGTAAGGTAATTGAGTATTGTTTGTGGTCAGTAGAGTTTCATTTGTTTTAAGAGAGTCTTCGTAACACTTGTTGCCGGCAATCGCCGGTTGCCACTGATGCTCTGCACTGTTGATGTTGGCGGTCCACTCGGATCGTGTAATTGGTCTTAATTTTTTTGATTCCCCCTCCTCGGTTGTTGTGTTTGTCTGCTCTTATAAGTGATGCGTCAAAATGGATTATCGCCTTGACCTTTCCCCGTGGGGGTTGTAGTCGACTTTGTATCCATCATCCCATTCAGTGGATTTGTCGGCTTATCATTGTACTATGGATGTGCGAATGGCCGGGACTGTAGACTCTTTAATCGCCCACTTGTTCTTCATTTAGTTGCGAGATAATTTTTTCTGCTTAATGTTGTGTACATATTTGCCTTTGAGCCATCGGTTTTTGAGATGGGGGATTCAAGTCTGTGTGCTGTCACTTGCTGGTCATATGCTACACGTGTTCACACGCGACTGATGGATAAAGTTCATTGGATGTTTGTTTTTTTTTTTTTTTTTTTTTTTTCAAACATTAACGTTTGGGCTTAAGATCGTCATCTCTCTTTTTTTGGGGGGAAATTTCAAGGGGTTAGGTTGAATATGGAGTAATGAGGTCGTGCAGAAAAGAGGATTTTCAAGTTCGTTTTTATGAAATCGGGAAATAGAACAACATTTTGAAGAAAGTGTACTAAAATTAGTTATTATATGATAGACCTTTATTCTTTCCCTTGGTGCTTCATGGAATCCACCAAAGCCTGACATCTCCAAGACTCTCTATTGGTTTGAGGCCTGGTGTTTAGGCAGACGACTACATAACGGGTCGTTGTCTTGTTAAAGGATCCACTTGAGTAGCATTTTCCCTTTGCGTAAGGCAGCATACTTGCAGTCCAAATCAACTTATTGCCTTCAAAGTAATCGCTTACATACATATGTACATATGTATGTATGTATGCCAACGGATTTTTCAATCATCGAAACAGTTGCTAAATTCGATTTCCGGGATGGCCTTCAGCTCTCTTTGATGCGGCTTCTATCTCCTCTATCCACTTAAAACGGTGTCCCCGAAGAGGTGTTTTAAGCTTTTTGAAAAATTAGAAGTCGTACGGTGCCAAATCAGGTGAATACGGTGATTGCGGAACGATATGGGTCGAGTTTTCGGCGATATGGTCACAAAGAGTCAATGCAGAGTCAGACGGTGCATTATCGTGATGCAAATCCCTATTCTGGACTAGTTAGAGCAATTTTGGTCTTCCTTCACCTTTAGCACGATATTAACTTGATTGATCGGTTGTTTCCAAGTCGTCAGCATGAGTCCAAGTTTCGTCTTCCGTAATAATGTGTTTCATCTTGTCCTGATACCCAAAAAGCATTGTTTCATTGTCTGAGACCCAAAACGGCCTTTAAAATGGTAAAGGCCTCCGTTCTGGTTGTGTGTGTGTGCGTAACAACACACCATAAGAGAATATAAAAACTCTGGGACCTGCGCGAGTCTCTGATGCTGAGATTCCATTCGTCGGGCGTGCTTTCCTCCGTCCATACCCTGCAAATGAGATGGTGCATACACCTTACCAGCTCATCTCCAGCCGCCTTAAGAGCTCAGCAGACAGGCTGTCTGCGCTCGCGGGTGCATACACCTTACCAGCTCATCTCCAGCCGCCTTAAGAAGCTCAGCAGACAGGCTGTCTGCGCTCGCGGCTTTATTAGACTTAGGTCTTGATATCGCTATTTTGACTTCGTCTAGGTCGGGTGGACTGAATTCTGTTACTTCATCGTCCATTACGTATGGCTCGTTCTGCCTGACAGCGGTATCTTGTCTATCATTGCCGTTATACAGTCTGCAGAAGGGGTCTTTCCAAATCCTCAACTTAGACTGCGACACTACTACCAGTTCTCCATTTTACCCCTGCAGGCCGCCGCCCTGGCTTTGTAGCCATGGCATGTTCGTTTTACCTTATTGTAAAACTTACGGGCGTCATTCCTGCGGAAGCATCTCTCCTTCTCCTCGATCTCACGCTTTCCGTGCTCTCTTTTCTTTCTTCTGAAAAGCGTGTGTTCCTCTCTTCTCTTCTGCTCATAGATTTCGCGAGCAGCTCTCGTCCGTCGTTGCAGCATGGCTTTATATGCCTCTTGTTTTGCTGCATGGGTTTGTTCGCATTGTTCATCGAACCAGGGGGCGTTTGCCATGTTAAACGCGATCAACTTCTTTGCTCTGTTTGCTCGCTCCCTCCCCCCCTCCCCTATGCTAAATACGTACTATTTAACCGACAAACCTCTTCCACTGACTCTTTCACCTGCGAAAATCACAAAACGGACCTCCAACTAAACTACAAATCCAATTCCAAACGAAATCGATTTGCCGAATTATGTAAAATAATCCACGGCGTCTCCTGTCATTTCGTGTCCAATTCTTAGACACGATTTGTTGCCATTCCTTCGACGTGATAATTGAAACGAATTCGTCATAAAGCTCATTCGTCATATGTACATACATGTGTCGTCTTACATCAGATTACAAAATGTCATATCTATTCGTAGGCATGTGCATACATATGTATGTATAGCTTACATTTTTGAACGAAAGGAAAAGCACAAACAGAAGAACGAAGAAAAGGTAATCGTTTTCCGTTTTAACCTTGAGACAGAAGTCTGAAAAAAAAAAAGTCGCAAGTTAACAGCCATTTTAATTCGATCTTAGTATTTTCTGGCGAATTCTCCGCATACAACAACGCAAATTGGGAGAGTGCGTCAGCTGCTTCTTTTAAACCTCTATATATACCTAAGTGCTCATGTGTAGTTGTTTGACACACACACATGTAAACATTTTATCGTGGTTCTCACACTGGGAATGAAAAGAATGAGGACAATTTTGCCGAAATTTGTAAAAAAAAAAAAAAAAAAAAAAAAACAATTTCTGATGGTGTGTGCCTTTGGATGATCTCCTCCGTGCTGGGGTTGATGACCTACATAGTTGGTATTTATGGAGTGTGTAGTCCGGCTATTCCTGTCCAGTGGTACCTATTTATTTTTCGTATGTTAGTCGGTCCGGTTGTCATGCCAAAAGGCTTGGTAATAGCATATAGTACATCTTGTCTCTTTCGGAGGTTCTTATCACCGTACGATTAACGCTTCGTGATATATGTATGTAGAAGAGTTTTGGCAATCGGGAATTGTTTTTTTTTTTTTTTTTTTTCATTTTTTCCATTTTTTAGGAATCCTGCACTTGTGTCTATCTTCCTTACCCAACTGTCCCGTCAGGTAGTATGTATGCGAGTGTTAACCAAAAAAGTTGTTGAAAAGCGAAAAAGCAAAAAAAGAATTGTACATTCATGCTTGAGCCATACACACACATACATGTGCAGCCATACAAATTCGAGATGTTAGGTCACACCACGAAAGAATTTCGTATTTGCTCGATCAAAAGAATTATCTCAAACATTTCACGTTGGTTTCTCTCTCTCTCGATTTTTTCTAAAACAGCGTTGCCAATGTTGTATTTAAAAAAAAAAAAAAAAATGCCCGTATGTAGAATTCTACAAGATGTGTTTGGCCCACTATTCATGAAACCACTTAGTGCATCTTAAATAGGTAAGAAGGTCAGTTATCCTTACCACCTGATAGTCCTTTGATCTTATCTTTGACCGTGTACGGTTCCTGGATGAAATATCAAGGTGCTCCATGTTAAATCGATGGCCCAGTACCGCAGACGCGGCCTTTGTATGCTGTAGATTTACTTGGATGCATCTTAATCCCGGCATTGTTGATTCAGCGAGGTACTGGCAGGGCTGCCAGTTTTAGTGTTCGATACAACCATAGAGTTGACCCCTGAAGTCTTGGTTGTCCGAGTTGTTTCTTCACTCAACCTTGACGTTTGGGGAACTTTAGTTGCCTCTGTGGTTGATTTACTATCTCTAGATGCGTTGGTTGTTTCTCTCTGATTTGGCTTGTTCGCGCTAAGTTCCTCACTCTTTTTTTCCTGGGCAATGCGGATGTAATTTAGGCAGCGCACTTCGGATGGCCTTATTCCGTGTGCTTGGTTTTGTTGTCCACAATTGCATTTGCCTGCTTAGGAATTCCCTTGATCCTAATTATGATCTGGGAAAAGTTGAGGAAAAGTTTATACCTTTGCTTCACGATGACGTCTTTAGATGCCTCATCTATGGCAAAGGTTATTTGGTACCCACTACTTTTTTCCTTAGCGATCCTGACATCCTCCATCCTTTGGTGCTAATGTTCGCATTTTGCTTCATTATTCGCAAAACTGTATAACATCATTACTCTGAGTTGCACGCACATCTGCGGTTTTCCATTGCTTAATCTTCTCTACCGATGACATGAGCCAATTCTTGGTTTCCTGTATCGTGATAGATAATAGATAGCCTTCCATTTCTGGCTGAGGTGGTCTCGAATCTGAGGGCAGTACAGTTCTTATCTGCCTTGCCCATTTCCTCAAGCAAGCTCTTCCTAACTAGCTTTATCTCTTGATTGGTTAGGGTCTGTTGCGGGTGCTGAGAGTGCATGATAGCGACTTTGCCTCGAGCAATGGCACCCCGGTAGGATGGCTCCATTAGTTCTTTTAATGGATTTTATTTTTGCTTCGCCAGCACACCCGGGGCAATCATTTCGTTCACCAGCATCAGCTATTTGGTGCCTCTGTGTGTGGTCGGTGCTTTTAAAGTGTATTCTCCACAAAGGAGTTGTCGTTAGATCAACTGTGTTTGGTATTTAGCATAGCCGCATTTTTTTAGCTTCCCTTTCCGCAAACACGAGAGCATATCTTGCTCTTTCTCTTTGTCTCGCTTTTTTGGGCTCTATCCCGTCCCGGATAGAGCGGCGATTCGTCGCTTTTGGGCCCCAGTGAAATATTCGTATTTCTGCCGAGGCTTTTTGCCGTCACTGACCACTGCAACCGCAATGCTAGGACCTTTAGGTGCCTGAGCATCTCGGTTGTCCATCTTATTGGACAGGGCGCTCAACTCAGACTCAGAATAAACATCACCAAAACGAAGCTGATGAGAATCGGCACGAGATGTCCGACAAACCTCTTCCTCGACGGGGTACCGATCAAAAATGTTGACAAGTTCTGCTACCTCGGCAGCATGCTCTGCAAAGACGGAGGATCAGAACTGAGGAATGTATAGAGATCCAACCATCTTTCTACCTCTTTAAAACTCCGGATCTTCAACTCCAATGTCAATTCCGCCCTCCTCCATGGCTGTGAGGCGTGGAAGGCCACTGACAACACAAATCGGAAGCTACATGTATGTATTTGCCAACAAATGGCCGAAGATCTTTTGGCCACTTTTGAACCACTTAGTGCATCTTAAATAGTTAAGAAAGTCATCTATTCTTAATCGCTGAACATCAGTCAGGTCGTTTAGGAAGTAGGATCCTAGGTAGCGTTTCCTGATTGAGCAGAAAGTCGAACGGGCGCAGAGTAGGTGATGGATGGATTCGTCCTCCTCTTCGTCTAAGCAGCTTCTGCAGAAGTCATTCGGAACTTGCCCTAGTTTTTGTGCATGACTGCCAATGAGACAGTGACCGGCGATGGCACCAATGATCTTGTAGATGTCAGTTCGTTTTAGGGAGATTAGTTGTTTCAGTTGCAAATAACTCTCCCACGGTAAAACATATTATCTAAACAAAATTTGATGTAATGCACCTACGATCGTCGAACTCACACCAAATATGACGACTATGCGTTTACCCAATATCCGGCCACACCGACGAAATACTCGGAATCGGGACAACGATCGCATGTGCAAAAGTGCAAACTCAACAAATGTACACATAAAGTAAGGTTTCAAGCATAAGAATAGTAACTCAATAAAGATCGGACATTAAGTCCGAAATTAATTTTTTTATTGAACATTATTACTTAAATCGAAATTATTAGTTTCCTGTTCCGTTGACTGTAGCCGAGGACAAAGTGTGCCCATCTCAGGTTTATCTCAGCCATGGCGAGGTTTGTGAGTTTAAATGTAATGGCTGCAAGAGGTATACCCTCGCATGTCATTTTTGATTGTTGCGTCATTCCTGGTCTGGCGAGTGTTTTGGCCTTTTCATTACCTGAAATGTCGATGTCTCCTGGTACTCATTGGAGTTGTATATTATACTGTTCGGCCATCTCATTAAGAGTCGACAGTCAAGGCTTGTTTTTGAAGTGTACATATAGGACTCAAGTGATTTCAAGGCTGCTTGATTGTCTGAGAATTCGAATATCTGTAGTACATATGTAGATAATACGTTCCACTTAAGCCAAGACAGAGCCTCCCTTATTGCCAACAGCTCCGCCTGACAGACGCTGCAATAATCCGGTAGGTTTAATTGTTTGCAGAATACTCCACTACCCACCCCTTGGTTTTTGACCCGTCGTCGGTATAGAAGTCCACGCAGCTCTCGCGAGGCTGCGTCTGGCGGGTAGATTATTTTTAACTTTAAAAAAATTTAAAAAAGAGAACAATTTTCAATTACATTAAGGTCGGTGTATTGTGGAGGTTGTTCAAGCTTAGACCCAACGTTGTAAAGCAACTACTCTATGACAAGAAGCCAGGTATGCTTTGGATTGTCTTGCCTGAAAACGAAATTTGGCTAAAGGTTTATTTATTGAGCGCTCTTGAGAAGATTTGTTTTTAAAATGTCTAAATATTTATGCCGATCCATTATTCCGTCAGTGAAGTGTAGCTGCCCAACTCCATTCGCCACTATGCATCCCCACACCAAAAACATTAAATTTACGCTCATCGGTTTCTATCACCGGTTCTCAGAATGTAGGGTCGTCAATATGCACTTTCTCTTACCTTTTGGCATAGGCCAGCCTTTTCCTCTTGTTGGCTGCTTTTTCCTAGCTACATATACATATGTGAGCTTAAACCAGACTGCCTTAGGCATGATGAAAATCTAATTTATCAGCAGCAAATAAATCAGCGCTCTTCCTTTGGATCCTATTTGTCAAGCTTCTTCGGTCGTCCCCTTCTTGGCTTACTATCATAATTTCCCGTGTCATTATAGTTAACCAATTTTGGCCATTGACTCCTCCTCATTTCTAAGTTCCATTACGATTTTTCCAACATTTTGTCTAAAAAACTTCTTCTTCTTAAAGGGCGCTACAGTTCGGGGTGAACCTGGGCCTCAACCAACATGCCCCTCAAACTAGCACGATCTTTTGCTTGATCTTGAAGGAGGCTTGATCGGCGAAGGTCCTGGTGGTCTCCTGCGATTGCAGCTTTCCGACGTTAAATGTTGGTGTTCTTACTCGACTCCGTTGATTCCGAGAAATTCGCATCCGTACCTTGGCTGCAACAAGGTAATGATCCGAGTCGATGTTGGCTCTTCGAAAGGTTCGGACATCTAGGATGCTAGAGGAGTGTCTGCCCTCGATCGCAATATGATCAATTTGATTGGTTGTCGATTGACCGAAAGACCGCCAGTTCCCCTTATGGATGTTGAGGTGTGGGAATCGTGTACTTGCTACTACCAAATTATGTCCCGCAATAAAGTCCACTAGCCTCAGTCCGTTTTCTGACGTGGTGTTGTGTAGGCTGTGCTTTCCAATTACCCGTTCAAAAATAGAACGATGTTGGTGTCATAGCTGGGATATTGCGCATACGTTCTTCTAGGAGATCATAGAAGTCGTCTTTATGTCGGTCATCTTTATCCTCTGTGGGGCGTGGACACATAATAAACTTATATTGCCGAGATTGATCTTGATGCGGATAGTTATGTGGCGTTCGCTTAGGGGGCGTTCAAGTATTACGTAACGCAATTTTTTAAAATATTTGACCCTCCCTCCCCCCCTCGTAACGCGCCGTAACGTTTTTCTGTACCCCCCCTCCCCCTCCCTAAACGTTACGTAACACCCAAGTGACCATTTTCACCTAAAAGTCACAATTATTTTGCGCACAGTACCAGAAAGTCGCTAAAATATCGTTGTTACTGTTTTAATCGCGTTTGCGGTAATAATAAATAAAACAAGAGATTTATAACTCGCAATTTTTTAACCATGGGGACTAGTGCTACCAAATAGCAAGAGGCACTGCGACCTTTATATATCTATTGTGCCTACTAGCCAGGAACTTCTCCATTTTTTTAATGAACTTGAGAATGTCTCTCGTAGGAGCTGAGATGATCCCCTTAGGAGGCAGCGCACTCATATGTTATGTGCCCTGCATTTCCTTCGTCCTCAAGACAGAGTCGTAACTCAGTTTCAGACGACCGTAAGGTAGCTGACCAGTCTTCTGATATCGACTCTATTAAGCTTAAGAATATAAATAGAGTGTTTTTTCATGGGTCGTATAAATCTTTTCGATTGGCAAAGTGAAAAGGGCAGGTGTAGCGATTTTTCTCACTGCCGCAGAAAGATTCAGGACTTATGTACCTTTCGCTGGAACTTTTCCTTTCGAGATGATCAGCGATTTTATTGCTTTTAGTGCCTTTATGCCCTGGCACCCACCAGAGTTTGATTTTGTTTTTTTGGCTAGGTCTTTTAGGGCATCATGGCATTCCCTAACGGATTTGGAGTTCGTGCTATACGAAGTCAGCTCTGCTTGGCTATCATAGAGTATACTGATGGTCATTCCTCTTATGCCAGTCTCTAAGTTTAGATTGGCGGATGTTAGGATGGCGACAACGCCAGAAATAATTTTGGAGCCATCAGTATACCACCTAAGGCCTTTGACGTTGAGCAAGAGATCACTGGTTTTCCAAGCTGTGCGGTTTGGGATCAATATCTTAAATCTCTTGTCAAAAGGGAAGGTTTGTGGTAATGCGTCTGAGACCGTGCTATTCATATCCAGCTCAGGAAGCTGTTGCAAGATTGACATGTGACCCATAGGTCTGTTCCCGAGCGAAGAATTCTGTTGCACTACGTAATGCAACCTTTTTAATAAAAAGGTGCAGTGGAGTAAGTCCAATTAGTGCTTCTTGAGCTGCCGAAGGGCAGGTTGGCATTTTTTTTTGGCACAATTGCGCTGGCAAGTCAGTATGAGAGCCTTTATAGGCTAAGAACGGCTGATAATGCAAATCTCCCTCTTTTGAGGACATTACAGTATGAACTCACCTTAACAACAACGATTACGGCAATGTGCTTGTGCGTATTTCGTGTTTAAGACACTAACGAATACTGACAACGAAAACAAAATAAAAATGATGTGCAAAAAAGTCGAGGGATTAGCAGTAAAACAAAAACGAAAAGAGTTGCCAACTTCGGAGACTAATTCCCTAGTTTTTTATTTAAATAAAAAAAATGTTACATAACGCGTTGTTCGAACCCCCCCCCCCCCCCCCCCCTCCCACCCTTGTAACGCATCGTAACGTTTTACAAGACCCCCCCCCCCTAATTGCGTTACGTAATACTTGAATGCCCCCTTACATACTGGAAGCTTAAGACTTTTTTCCTGAGTCTGCCTCGAACAACAAATCCGCATCCGAATAAGCGTTGTTTATTTTCTCTGTAGTTTTTCATCCGCTTTTTGCCTGGTCGCTTTAGCAGTCCAAAGAGTTGACCAGTTGTGCGGCTGCACCTGGTCTATTGAGGGACCTAACGCTCCAAGTGTAGATCCGAAATTCCTTTCCTTTTAGACGTTTGTGGGGGTCGTCAACATGTAATCCGTCCGTGTCCGAGGCTGATAGTTGTCTCTGAACAAGCTTTGGTTTTATGCGATAGGGATGTTAACCCTAAGCGCAACCCCCAACCTGGAGGGCCAGGTCCCTCTTTCCCCAGGAACAAGGGGTCGGGTCGCTGCACACATTGGTTCACTACCTGTCGGGCACCAGTATAGCGATCCAGGTGAGGCCACGCGGAGGCTGTGTGTCAACTTGGATTGAGTAGGGACATAGATCGAAGCTGGCGTTTGCCATGTTAAACGCGATCAACTTCTTTGCTCTGTTTGCGCGCTCCCTTCTCCCCTTTAACTATTACTTAATAACGTGAAAAGTGATGATTGAATCAAGTACTTAAGGAAAGTAAAAATAGAATAGGTATTTATGAACGTAATCGCGTCTTTCTTACATAACATTACACATTACAAGATTTATGGGTATAGTGCAACTTTTTTTCCGCCACTATAGGCGACATTGAGTTATGCCATGTAAGCTATACATACTTCTTGACCGTTTAACATTTGTACTAAATTTCTGACTTATGAAATCAAGAAAGATTGTGGAACGTATCGAATGTAGTTCATTGGCAACTCTGCTCGAGAAACAGGACTGCGTCGCCACAGATTTCTCGTTTGTAGAACTTAATTTTGGTTTCTCTCCCAGAGAACAGATCTGTGACATTTCGAAAGTTATTTTCTTGTGTTCGTTATCACTATACCTACCTTTACTCAGCGCATATACGTGTACATACATATACATATGGATCTGGCTTTGTTTGACCAAAATTTAACCGGCTGGTGTGTGCGAAAGCTCACGCATGTGTTTATAAATGTACACACATTCCAAACCGATTACCTATTCGACTGCGCATATGCATGTATTTGTTCCAAAAAAAGAAACATATGATCAGACCTACTGAAAAGCTCTGCGATGCGGTATGTATTTATCAGCTGTATAGTTTCAAGGCTGCGGGGAAAATGGTGGCAACTGATTCTAGTCATTGACACTTGTGTATGAAAAAAGTGTTCGGTCATCTTTGTGATGGCACACATAAAACAGAAACGAATCTATTAAATTTGACTTCAAGCATCGCCGACCATCTATTGGTTGCTGTTGACATGAGCCAGCTTGTAATTGGTAAGACAGACACATACAGGCATAGGAAAGGCAAGCCAAAAATGTTCATAGATCTTTTCAAGGCCATAAGGCCAATGGCCCTAGACCTAGACCATCAAGCCGTGCGGCCAACAGGGAAGACAAAATTACGCGTTCGTTTTTTCCCCCTCTTCCCATATTGAGTTAAAAAATTCTTAAACGTATCTATGTTTGGCGTGCGAATAAGGCACACACGCACGAAAAACTTCACTGGTCATAAGAACAAAAGGAAACGAAATTCGTGTGCTTTCCAAGGTTAACGCCAGAGAGGTCTGTGGGCTTGTGTGTGCCCACTTATGAAGATACATATATTTGTCTGAGACTGAGAAGATTTTCAATTTGTTTTTGCGATGCCCGAATTAGGTACAAAGTGTCAAGGAGGGGGTGTGGCCCAAGCATAATATGTACGTTGGTCTTATTCAATGGAGCATCTAAGCTAATACATACTACGATCATACGCCTCGTGTGGAGACTTGTGCAGTTTATGACAGACTAATGGTAGGTACAAGATCGATGAAATAGATCTACATATGTATTTATTGTTATTAGACAATTCCGGTTTGGGATGTGAGAAGATTTATAAAGTTGCCGCGTTTCCTTTCATGTTTGTGTCTCTAAACAGGATGGCGGATGGATTGGGAATAGTTTGAATAAGATAGATTGCTGATGATGTGATCTACATACATACCCACATAATTATAAATTCACCAAAGAATGTCGAAAGACTATTAGAAGGTTTTGAAAGTTGTTTGCAAAACAAGGCAAGCGCCTAGAAGAGAGATAGGTAGGTAGGGAAGAAGTTAAGCAAACATCTGGCAGGAGCTATAAATCTTGTGCTGGGCCAATAACCCTTAACATTTTTTCTTTTACTGTTTGTGGTTTTGAGTCATGCCATAAGGCCTAAGGGGACGATGTTCATTGTTTCAGTGATCTGATACATAATGATGGACGACCGAACAACCAGCTGGCAACAGAAGTAGGTCGAATTTAAGGCGTGACATTTAAACGGTCTCTTTGACAAACGTGGAGAAAGCTTTTCCTTTATAGAGTATGGATTACTTACTTATCAGGCCAGTGAGGATCTGAGCCTGAGCTATAGCTGCTTTCCTTGACGGTCCCGGGCACGCTGCTTGCAGTTATCAAGACCAAGATATCTTACATCCGCGATTTTTTCTTTTGGTGGCGTTACAGCCCATGAAGGACTAGAGCCAAGCTTCTCTTCAATCACCCATGTTGTGTGTGATTTATTTTTCATACAGGTGAAAAGTCGAGAAGCTTTTTTTCAAGGCACGTTATACTATACTATAGGGGGTAGTAGTGAAAATAAATATTCGATGGCGTTGGTTTTATCGGGATCCGAACTCGCTCTTCGTGCATCAGAGTCCAACACACTAACTTCTGCGCCACGTCGCCCATCCGCGATTACTTGGCCTTTATACCGGAGGTTCGGTCTTCCTCTTCTTCTCGAACCAGGAGGCTCGGAGTCGAAGACCCCATGCGCTCGATGTTGCTGAGCCAGTGTAGTCGACAGAGCTTGCCTTCCGGACTACATCCACATCTTTGTACAGCTCGTAGAGTTCGCGATTGTGTCTTCTTCTCCATTCACCTTCCTCACAGACAGGACCAAATATCCGGCGCAGAATTTTTCTTTCGAAAGAACCCAAAATCAGCTCCGCTGTCCTGCTTGTCGTCCAGCTTTCGGTTCCGTACAGCAAGACTGGCAGTATGAGCG
Source organism: Eumerus sabulonum (assembly GCA_951905685.1). Classification (NCBI taxonomy): domain Eukaryota; kingdom Metazoa; phylum Arthropoda; class Insecta; order Diptera; family Syrphidae; genus Eumerus; species Eumerus sabulonum. The sequence continues at coordinate 49,122,874 of OX645062.1, read as the reverse complement.
TTTTGTAAAGCATGACTTTGGTCTTTGGAGTGAAGAGTTTTGACCCAAGTTGTTTGGACTAGCCGAAGTAGCAGCGGTTGCCAAGGGCGATTCTATGCTGAATCTCCACTGTGGTGTCATTTGTGGAATTTACGTTTGCCCCGAGGTAGACAAACTCCTTAACTACCTCGAAATTAGAGCTGTCAATTGTTAAATTTTGTTGTGTTGCCCAGGTTGTGAGCGACGGATTGGTTTTTGCTTAACAGCATGTACTTCGTTTTGTCCTCATTGACCTTAAGACCAACTCGTTTCGCCTGTTCTTCAATCGCCGTGAATGCTTCCACAATGCTACGGCGAAAACACGCGATGATATCGATATCATCCGCGTATCCTAGAAGCTGTATGAACTTGTAGAAGATAGTGCCTTCCCTGTTGACGCCTGCCCGTCACACTATCTGCTCCAGCACCAGGTTGAAGAAGTTACATTACAGCGCGTCTCCTTGCCGAAATCCGGTGCATGGTTCAAACGGTTAGGAAGTCCTAGAACCTAGTTGCACGGTGCATCGCGTATTTTTTAGCGTGACGCGACACAACTGGACCAGTTATCCCGGGATCCCGAATTCGGCTATCGCACCAAACAGTCCTTCACGTTGAATGCTGTCGTATGCGGCTTTGAAATCGATGAAAAGATGGTGTGTATCGATTCGAAACTCGTTGGTCTTTTCCAGGATTTGTCGAAGTATGAAAATGTGGTCTTTAGTCTAATTGCCGGGTCGCAAGCCGCACTGGAAGCTGCCGATTAGTGCGATGCAAAATGGCTTTAGACATTCACACAATACGCTGGACAGGATCTTGTATGCGACATTGAACAGGAATATACCTCTATAGTTTTTGCAAGAGGTAGGATCGCCTTTTTTGTGGATGGGGCAAATAGAGCTGGTATTCTAGTCGTCGGGCATGCTTTCATCTTCCCAAATTCTGCAGATGATCTGGTGCATGTTCCCAACCAGAGCATCGCCGCCAGCCTTGAAGAGCTTTGATGGCAAGCCATCGAACCTTGTCCTTGTGGGCTGGTGCAGCTTCCTGACATTAGACAGTCGAGCTCTGAATCTTGCTGCTACGTGGAAGTGGTCAGAGTCGACATTTGCCCCTCTGAATGTTCGCACATCCAGGATGTTTGACGAGTGCCTTGCGTCAATGAGCACATGGTCGATTTGGTTGGCGGTTCGACCGTCCGGAGATCGCCAGGTTGCTGTGTGGATTCGCTTACGAGGGAATCTTGTGCTACTTATCACCGCATTATGAGCTGTCGCAAAGTCCGTGAGCCGGAAGCCGTTATCTGTTGTTGTATCGTGGAGGCTGTGCTTTCCGATAACTCCGCCAAGGGTGATCGATTTACCGATTTTGGCGTTGAAGTCCCCGAGCACGATTTTGACATCGTACTCCGGACAAGCTCCGTAGGCGTTGTCCAGGAGGTCATAGAAGTCCTCCTTGATAGGGTCTTCAGCCTCGTCGACCGGGCGATCACTTATAGGTTTAAAGTCGGTGAACTTCGACCTTAGTCGCTTTCCGACGACAAATCCGCATCCCAGTAAGTGCAATCTTTTGTGACAGCTGTAATAAATGTCGCAATTTTTCTTCCTCATCATATCGTTTCCTATCTAGCGTATTTCCTGGACCGCAGTAATATCCGCCTTGTACTGCGTGAGGATTCTTTCTAGTTTATGAGCAGCTCCGGCAGTGTAGAGGGTTCTGACATGCCAGGAGCATACTCGCAAATCGTGTTCCTTTATCGTGCGTTGTCGTCGACACGGACGGATAGTGTATCCGAGGCATCTTGCTCATTCATAACTTTTATTTATTTACGTGGGCGGATTTGTTAGCCCGCCGTACAACCGCCATTCTGTTCGGGGTTTTGTCGCTGCATACGTTTGTTCACCTCTCAACGGTTGTTGAAGAGGCTATCCAGAGGGCGCCGCGAGGAGGCCGTGTGTCAACTTGACCCGGGTATTTTAACAGGGATCGTTGCTGGCATCTCGCCAGGTTGAGAGTGATCAACAACTTTACCCTGTATGTCCGAGCCCATGCCCTCTGAGTATGGATTACTGCGAGTTTTAATTCAATACAAAATATGTATGTACTGCATATGTATACATACAAGTGCAATTTTTCACCCGATCATAGGAGTTTCAAACCCTCAGGTCCATTCCTTATCTCTCAATAAACCATCCTCTCGTCCAAGTAGGCGGAACTGATCGAGGATCCATGCTTGCACAAAACAGGATATGAATGAATACCTCGCGTAGTTCTTCCGCCCACTTCGCGCCACCTTCTTTTGCCCTTAACTACGTCAGCGTACGACATAAATGTCTAAGTAAATTATTATATGTACACTACCCCATGAAGCATAGTAATAATTACAAATTGCCCGTGTGCTTCCAAATAAGGCAGATTTACCAGCACGCTAGACTCTGGCTTGCGGTAGCTGGCGACACTTGCCTAACCTAACCATGTGGACATACCCCCCGACATTCGCATGCTTCCATGCCTCTCGTCATCGTTCGTATCCGGGTAGAATTGTTAGCCGGGCAGCCAGAGTCAGCACATGTGTAAAGCAAAAGCGTTAAGCGTCGAAATAAAATAAATAACGTCCTCTGCGCCATGGGAATATTAACTTCTAATAAGTGAAGGTATTTCCTCTTCTCCTCGTTGTTCTTTCGTTTTTCGTTTCTTTTCGCTTCTTTCTCTACATCGTTCTCTTCGTCATTCGATGTAGTGTTCTGGCCATGGATGATCATCATGATGATGATGACTTGTTCTTATGGTACGGTATGTTGTGGTGCTATGTTTGGAGTTATAATGCTAATCTGTTTGCTAATATTGTATGCGTACATTTTACACATGTACTTTTTGTTTTAAATAAAACAACGAAAAGGAAAATGAAAGGAATAAAATGAAGAAACCAAACCGACGTTTTTAACATTCTTCGGACAATGGTGAATACCTCCAGTGATCGTGGTCGTGTTCATGGTCGATCACGCGGCAGAATGAGGGGGAGACGAGGCGAGTATTTATTTCGTCCACTAACTGCTGGTACTGCTCATTGTCTGCTAGTTGACTAAGCAAATACGAACAATTCTAGGAATGAATTCCTTGCTGAAAATAAAACACTTATAGGTACATATGTGGCTGGACAGACGACAAAACTACTATACCGTGCTACTACAATATAAACAAAACGATCAAGACAATGTATGTATGTATGTATGTATGTAAATGAATGTATCTTCCAAGGAATTATGATGGATATGGATGGATAGATGAAGGGGGTTGCATAAAGAGGATGCAACAGTGTGATGGCAATTAATATTTTAGGATCACTTCAGTGGCGAATGACGACCATCTTCTGGGGTAGATCAAAGGAGGATCGAGTCGGATCGGAGAGGCTCGAGTTAGTGTTTCAATTTGTTGCAGATATTGGAGAGTCAACAAACTATTCAAGTAGTCTCAGCGCGCGTTCTCACGTTTCTGGTTCATACTCCACTGCTGGCTGTTGGTACATTGAAGGAGGTAGGACGTCGGGTGACTGAAAGCCTGAAAGGCGCTTCTCTTCGTTGAGTTGTGTATACTTAGGTACTGTAGTTCTTTGAACTTGAAACCGCTCAACAAGATGATTGTATGATAAATGATTGGCGGAAAGTTTTTTTTTTGTTTTTGCTTTTACTTTTTATTCTATTTGGTTTTACATATATAAATTGCTGGATATCTGTTGAAGGTTATTTCCCAAAAAAAAAAAAAACAAAACAAAAAGGAAGAGAATTTTCAGAGATCATTGAATGGAACTCCAGTGTTACAAAAAATTCGTCTCATGTTCTAATTAGTTTGCTGGTCATAGACTTTGTTATTGTAGACTAGATGGAACGAATTGAAAATGACTGATCGATTATGAAGTGATCGTTAAGCATCGCCATGTGACAGGGATTAATTAGCAAATCTGCTTGTGGGCACCAGTTGAAAAAAAAAAAAAAAATAAAAAATCTACGGACAAAAGATGGTCATTTCATTTTGGATAATATTTAAAGGGGGTTTGATCGGCAGGCAATTTGAAAACGATCAATTGATCGTGTCGGTCAATTGATGTACCGCCAGGTGTCGGAGTCAATCTTAATGAACACTTAACACCTTACTATATCGGGTGATTCAGCGACAGGAAAAATGAGATTATTATTTTTTCTTATTACCTATAATTAATTTTTGTTTTTGCTTGCTTTAGCGTTGGAAGATCACTGTCGATCAAAGCATTATTTCGTTTACATCTATTTCTAATAGACTACATATTTATACATTTTATAAGAAATCAAAGATCTTCAAATAAAAATGACGATATTGATCTTGCTAAAACTCAGGCGACATAAATAGGTACATACGATCACTTTGGTGGACTTTTAATACATTTTTGATTATTGATCCTAATTCACGTAAGATTTAATTTTGTTTAATTTAATCTGACCTTTTGCTGTTATCAAAAATCGTTTTTCACATGATTTTGTCGTAAAGAAGAAGGTTTTGATAGTAGATGATCAGAAAAGTGATCTGTCGATCATGTTTCAGACTTATGCTGAATTTTTTGATCTGTCTAAAACGACGATCGCTTTAGGAAGTTAGGTGCATTCTATATCGAGATGATCGTTAAAGATTTTTTATTTTTTTTATAAAATAATAGTAAGCCTGTAGTCACAAAACATACATATAGTATGTAGAAACAAATTTAATGGAAAAAATGTAACGATCAACGACTTATCGATTTAATAATCTAGCAGGAATATTTAATCGATCACTTCTTCAATTGACGCGTTGTTTTAAGATCTCCCTGTCCCGATCAGTAAGTGATCCTCAGATGAGAAATCGCACAATCTCCTTTTTTAATCGACAGGTTTCTAATCTGAATCACGTGTACATATGTATGTATGTACATAGATACGTACATACATGCATCCGAGTACATAGGTATGTACATACATATGTACATACATACATATGTACATAAATATGTATGTGTATTCCTTCTTCCCGTACTAACATCACAACAATGGAACGCCAAGATAACCTGAAATGTTATCGTGGAAATTTGATTTGTATTTACCGCATATTCGAAACTTCCGCAAGAACGCTTTACATATGTATGTACATATCTCTTTGCAAACATTCACCAACTCTTGTCTTCACATATCAATCACTTGTCCCGCCCTCTCCACCTCACCAAAACCTCATTCATCTCTACCCCCAAAAACTTTCGCATGATCACCGATCACCATTCCATTCAATTTCTCTCCGGGCGCAACTACCACTCCATCTCGCATCATGAGAGCATAACACGATAGCACGATTGCCCTTTGATGACGACCCTGTTTGCTGCTTCGAAAAAAAAGGAAACGCCGATAAATGCGATCGTTAAGCAACAACACGATCATCCATCCACGATCAGAAGTTGAAAGAAAGGAGTGAAATGAAAATTGCAGAAAAGAGATGACAATGTGAAAAGTCAAAGTCCCTGCTGCAGACGCAATTCTTACCATCCTCTTCGTTTCCCTTCACCCCTTGGCAGGATACACGTGAGTCTTGATGATTGTCCAAAGCCGTGCCATGACGCATAGTGTACATCTTCGCGACGGAGAGACGGACTAATGAAACGAATTATCCGCCGGATGTGGGGGGTCGTGGACACCACATTTGCAAACATATTTTCTTCTCTCATTTATTATTTATAATTTCTGGGCAATTCACACAGTCTTGCCAAAGTAGAACGTACGAATGGTGATGGTGTGTACGCGGTGATGTGTACGATCGGCTGGTGGTTGTTTCCAGCTCTTTTATTCATCATTCTCCTCTGCTCGTTTAGCCTTTGCGCACGTTGTCCCCGCTCTTGCTCCTTTTTGGCACATCTCCATCCGGCCCAATCGTCGTTCCCTCTGTTACTATTACTGTGCTGCTGCCGCTGTCGTTGCTTTTATGAATGTAAATTCCATTGATCCGTCGTTTGCTTCTGTTTTTTTGTTATTTTGCTTTTGGATTTTCGTTGTCCCTTTGTTGAGTCTTTTTCTGAATCCATAATAGGCACTCGTATTCAGGGTTACTTGAAGGTCTCTCTTTTTATTTTGTCCCCCTATACCCCATCGCCGTCACTTGCACTCGGTGGTTCTGCGCTGTGCGTTATGGCAGCAGCGGCGCTGATTGGGTCTAATTCTTTCTACCCTTTCCCTCCTCTCATTGATGAAACCACACAGAGTAGCGGTGAAGGATTTCATCGAGATTCAGTGAATTCAGTTGAATGAGTGTAATCAAATATGATTTTTCATATCCTTTACGCATTCATTGATTCCGGAGCGGTCGAAGAAGGAAGGAAGAAAGAAGGAAACAAAAACCACCAAGGGATCTTGGTGGTGGTTGCGGTTGTCGGTCGGGTGGCAGCTACCATCATCATAAGGGCTTATCGTGTTGGGCCAAAACTATTTATAAATTTCCAAGTACACCACCAGCGGAGTGGCGAAGATTAAGTTCCTTTCACTTTGGCATTGCTGTCGAGGCTATAAGAATTCTTTCGCGATCAATTTAGCTAATTAGTACGCGAGTGAGTACTAATTTTTCTTCTTTCGCTACGGCATGTGACATGACGGGGTGATTAAACGCGACAGTGTGGATTATGTATTCATGAGCAGCTTATTAGAGTGTGATGTAACGTGATAACATATTTTGAATTCAGTTTTATCGATTGAGTTAAACTATTTTTTTTTTATGTGTGTGTGTGGCAAATTGGGAGAGATGTTAATTACCGTTGACTAGTTGTAATCAATTGATTTACGTTAGTAGTATAGCTCCTTAAAAACTTAAATTGCTTTTCCTCTGGAAGTCTATTGAATAACCTCATCGGATTGACCTTGAATGGTTTAGAAGTCGTTCTTGGCTCTGTCTGAAAAGACAAAAGAGCCACAGTTTTGGCTTGCTGAAGTATAGTCCGGAAACAAAGTTTTACTCATAACATGGGCCATCATTTGATCCTGAATTACGTATGTAATTCTGAAAGCTAAGTCTGTAATTCTTTCCCTTTTCATAGGAAGAAAAGAACATTTAAAAAAAACCGTCAATCTGACTCCGATAATATGGGCACTGGTTGATTAACTGATTGAAGAATTGATTGATTGATTGATCGATCGATTGATGAATGACTAATATCTAGAATTACCTGAACCCGCAATTTTTCACAGTTGTTCGAAAATTGTGTTCAATTCATTAATGGACTTGCCAAGTTGACGCACCCAGCTCGCCTGAATTGTGGAAGAATAATGCCTCCTTTCAAGTAACAAGAGATGAACGGGAAGTGGGGCACCACTTCTCCTCATCAGGTAAACTGATCCTTGCAATGGTTTCAAATGTGCCTACTACGGAGCTAATCCCGACTATAATTTTCGCAATGATTCCCAATTTCAGCTTCATAATTTATTGAATGACTGATCGATTGATGAATGATAGATATGCAGATCCTCATCTTACGAAAATTTTATTAATTTCGTTAATGGACTTTATAAGCTAATGGCGTCTAGCTCGCCAAGAAAGTCGCCGAAGAATACCCCCTTCTTTCGAGTGCAAACAGAGTTTCATGAGCACGGAATGTGATATGTCGATCTTCTCATCACGTAAACTGATACTAGCAATCGCTTGAAGTTACATCCATACATAGATATAGTATGTACATATGTACGTACATACATACATATGTATGCCTATTACGGAGCTAATGCATACAAAAACTGTAGCAAGAATACCTAGTTTCAGCTTTACCATTGATTGACTGATTGATCGATTGACCGATGAATGGTTGATATTCTGAAGTAGCCAAAGCCACAATCTTTCAGATTTCCATCGGAAATCTTGTAAATTTCATTAATGAACTTGAACTTCGTGATTGACTAAATTATTGATTGATTGATGGATGATTGATGTTCAGAATTAGTCGAATCCAAAATCTTTCAGAGTTAAACGAAAATTTTATAAATTTCGTCAATAGAATTGACGAGTTGATGGCGTTTAACTTACCAGTATTGTCGCTGAAGCAAGCATTCTCAACTTCAACTTCATGTCCTTTAGTACTATTCAAGAGTAACTGCTGATGGTGGTTGCTATGAGTCAGAAACAAATCCCATGAGTGAATGTAGCCTAATGTCATTCTTCCATACATTTCCGGCCACAGTAACATTACGCCAAATAGAAATGTCGATTAGCTTATGAGAGAGCGCTCATCCTAGATGAGGCGTAAGTTTCCCTAAGATTCGCTATAGTTATTCGAACCAAATACGGATGCGAAACAATGCACCCTTCTAAATTCAATTCCTACCGATCCAAAACACAAATTCCCAGTCAGCAATGCCCTGGAGTAATATTGACTTATTCTTTTCCCATATCTATTCACTTTATCGTGGAAACCAAATAGCTTGCGCGCTTCTTCAATCTTTTGAATTCCCTTGTACCACCCACTGTATGTTGATTGCTTAGAAAACCGAAACGTGTGCAACAACAAACTCCACGAGCAGAAAATTGTACAATTGTGGCGCCTAAATGTAAACCTAACACTTCATGCCTCAATGCCACGCTGCACATTCGCCACGCCAGCACAACCGTCAGACAACAACACAACCCCAGACAAATGAAGCAACCACATGCAAAATTAACATCGGTGGATGCACCCGTCTTCCTTCTAAACCCTTTATCGGCATTTCGCTTTCAAACACCGGCAATCGAGTCATAGAAGCCATACAACGAACGTCTTTCGCGATACGCGAGCGAGCATACGGATGAGAACCAAATCAAATCTGCAGTGCAGTGAGTTGGGCATCTTTGGATGAGCAACTGTCACCGAGGCGGGAACGAAGCTCTTTCCGTTTTAGGATTCTTCGAAGGAAATTACTTCCGACGATGATGGTTGCTTGTAGTTGTATGGTTTGGCCACTTCCCTTTCTGTGGTCGGCGATCTGAAATAATGTGTGAATCCGTAAATCTAATTGAACTCAGTAAATAATTGCAGTTTTATTTGCATGCCCTTCCGTTAGTTATGTATGTTCAGTTTCAGTGGTGGCAGTGATGGTAGCGCGGCTTCCTATCTAGTTATATCGTCTGGCTCGTCTGGCTGTTCCTTTTATAGAAGTCCGCGAGCATACAATAAACGATACGACACGCTGATGGAGAAAAACAAAAAACACGAAAACGAAGAAGGGCAAGCTGTGTGTGGTGGTTGTGCAAAAGCAACAGATTGTCGTGCGGATTGCGTAGCGGAAGTAGGCTGACAGTTCACAGGGTTAACGCGGAGACGGCAGTGGAGACACACATGTGGCGCATAAGAAATAATATTATACAATGACGACCAGGGCGGAGAGGGGAGAAAACAAGAATGACATCCTGAGAACTAAGGGCGCCCTGGAGACACTGCTCTCGAACCACTTGTTGTGGGTTGTTATTTGGATTTTCTTGAAAATTTTTCTCATCGACTTGACCGGCTAACTCGATTTCAGTCTTTAGAGGTCAAGGTGACTTCTTACTCGTAAAAGCAGAGGATCTGTGGTTCATCTTAGGGCCTAACAGACTACCATACATATGTATCAGATAGAATGGGGAGACATAATGTTTGCAAGTCACTGGAAATACTAGTCCACTATCGTTCGTCTTGCTGGAAATTCTACTATTTAAATTTGAAGTTTTATTACCTGATAATCCCAGCAAACTTTACAAATATTTGAGCTCTACGCCTAAGACCGATAAGAAAAGAAAAAAAAAAAAAAAAAGAGAAAGACGCCGTCTTTCTATCTGTTTAATCTTTCCAATCAGCAAAAACGAAAAAATATCAATCGTCCTGATTAAGTAGGTCAATCAATTAATTGCCCACCAAAAGACACATTCCATATTTCCTCTACTCGCAGTTACTGCGTAAACTGAACTCTTCATTCAAACAGGTATCTGAAAATGAGGCTTCCTCTGCCCTATCCAAATAATTTATGATTCTGTTCAAACAAATTATCTTCGTATTTACACGAGAATCCATTTCAGCATACCTTTGCCACTGTCACCGACCTATCTCATCGCACATTCCCATTCGATATCCTCTCCATCTCCACGGCCCGGATTTGGATGTTTAATGATAAAGACTGTACTTAATCTACCTGGTGTGTTTAGTCAGTCCCGTACCTGTACAGGTAAGGAACGTCATATGTCGACCGCTGTTGCTCTTGCTCGCTTTGGTCCGAAAATTGAAGTGATCGAGATCCCGGCAAGTCGATAAGGGCATGGTCATCAGGGCTATGTTTCTGAATACCTTGGATTTGCATATGTACATATGTACATATAATATGTGCCCTATGATAGGAATCACTTTATCACTAGCTCATTGCGCGATGATGGTACATACAGGCTACGGGAGTGAGCTCCAAGAGCCGAGGAGGAAATACGAATACAATACAGCGAACTAACTTTTTGTCATTTTTGTATTTAATTTTGCACTAAACGTTCTCTCTCGGAATCACGTAAATAATTAAGAGTCTCTTTCATGAATTAATTTAATCCATAAAGTCGCAGATACTCGTCCAAACTCCCCCGGTTGCTATGTATACATACGAGTACATACTATGCTAAAGCAAAAGCGGCAAGGAACGACATTGAGAAATCGTAGTTTCTCGTACGTACATACATATGTATGTATATATCATCGAGATACTTTTGTGCTTATTAAGTATTTCCTTGTAGTTGGTTATTGTGCGGGCGGCGCTTTTGATAGTGATCATCTGTGCGATTTCGCCGGATAGTAGGGATTCTGCGAATTTTGTTTGCCTTTAATCTCATTCAAAATTTAGTGACATAAGGCGGGAATCTTAATAGCGGTGGTAAGATTCCTTGGCAAACCTGTTCAGCGTGTCAATGTGTTTTAGATAAATGCCTCGATAGGCATATGAACTCGTGGAGGCTTTGCAACTTTTAGTAATGTATATGCTGTTTAACTCAATTTTGGGGGGGAGGAATCAAAACTGAAACCAACTGAACCGAATGAAGGGGTATTTGAACTTTGATTGGAAGTCACTCGCTCCTTTAGAGTCTGGTTCCTTCGTTGGCTGCTGTTTTTTTTTTTTCTTCCATTTCGTTACCAGCGAGCCAATTACCTGACTGACGTCTTTGCATAGAAGTAAAAAAAAAAAAAGAATAAAATAAAATAAATGATAAAAGCAGGAAATGAGTTTGGTTCTGTGGTATCTTCAAGGTGCTTGTACCATGGTACTTGGAGTGTGAATTTCCCTAGAAGTCGTTGTGGGAAATGGTTTTTCAATTCGAGAAATTTAAATTGCAAAGTCAGGCTCGTATAGTCCGATTGGGATTCTTACGACGACTTGACACATTCAAATCGGACGGATGATGAGTCAGGTACATGGAATCAACTTTACGTGCTTCTGGTGTGAAATTCCTGTGGCGAAAAGGAATGAATGACGATAGACGTTAGGGCGCCAAGTAGTCTTGGATATGGTTTTGATAGTCGACTGATGGGTATTTATCCTCTCATCCGTTAATAGATAATTTTCATTCTTTTCTCTATGAGTGGTTAGGTTTCCTACAAGAATCTCGTGAATACGGGAATTTTTATAGGAATTCGTGTATCTCTCTTCTTCACGCGGAAATTATGGGGCCATTTTGGTCTTAAAGAATCCTAGCCAAAACGATCAAAGGACCAACCACAACGTTCGTGTAATTTACATTCTGACCGTGGAAACTTACTCGTCAGATCGAATGTCCATTTAGGTTTTTTGCACCTCAACATTTTTTCTTATCATGACGCTGATGGACCAAGGATCTATTCCAACGTACAGCCTTACTTACTTAGGTGGCGCTACAGTCCGTGGTGAACCTGGGCCTCAACCAACAAGCGTCTCCAGCTGGCACGGTCTTTGGCCAGCTGTTTCCAGCGCCGCACGCCCAGTTGGTTAAGGTACCCTTCTACCTGCGTGCGCCACCTTTGATGCGGTCGTCCTCTGTCGCGCCTTCCTACCGGGGTGGATTCGAAGACTCTTCGGGTGGGAGCTGTATTTTCCATGAGCTCTACACGGCCTAGCCACCTTAGACGGCTAATCCGAGTAGATATTGGTCTCATTTGCAAGGTATGGTCGGAGGAAAGCATGCCCGACGGACGGAATCTCAGCATCGTTTGCCCGGTCCATAAGAAAGGAGACCCCTATGACTGCGCCACCTATAGGGGAATAAGTCTCCTTAACATCTCATATAAGATCTTCTCTGCCGTATTGTGTGTATAGAGATGAGCTATACAAAGCCATGTCTAGTTTTAACTTCCCTGCCAAACTCGTCCGACTGTGCAGGATGACAATGGAGAATTCTCGCTGCTCCATTAAGGTCGGTAATGAGCAAACCGAGACCTTTGATGTTAAAAAAGGACTTAGGCAAGGTGACGCACTGTCACGCAACTTTTTCAACATCGTGCTTGAAAAGATCATGCAAGAGTCACTGGCCAACACTAGGGGTACGATTTATTTCAAGTCTACGCAATTGCTTGCGTACGCCGACGACATTGGCGTGATTGGACGGACACAGCAAGACGTCAATGAGGCCTTTGTAAGCTTTAAGGTAGAAGCGACTAAGATGGGTCTCGAGGTTAATGAGGGTAAAACCAAATATCTGCTTTCATCCAAAAGAGACCGGCAACACTGACGTATTGGCCAGAACGTCACCATGGGCGGATATAACTTTGAAGTGGTCAAGGAATTCGTCTACCTTGGCTCACTGATGAACGGCGACAACATCACCAGCGCTGAGAATCATTCTTGCCAACCGCTGTTTCTTTGGGCTCAAGAGGCAATTGAAAAGTAGAGCTCTCTCTCGGAAAACCAAGGTGACACTATATAAGACCTTAATCATCCCAGTCCTCTTTTACGGCGCAGAGGCTTGGACGTTAACAAAAGCGGATGAAGATGCCGTAGGTCAATTCGAGAGGCCAAAGACCGTGCCAGCTTGAGACGCTTGTTGGTTGAAGCCCAGGTTCACCACGGACTGTAGCGCCACCTAAGTAAGTAAGTAAGTCGGTGTTCTCACTGGGCATTGCAAGATCATATGGCCAGGCTAGGCCAGCCGCACAATGACTTGCATCGTGTGATTTTTAACGTTTGGTTTTTAGTTCACATAACTCATTTCTCATTTGGTCCATGGATTCCTCATGATACGAGTAAGTGCCATATAGCGCCGTCTCTCTAGAACTCGTGCATTTTGGACAAAAAAAAAAGTCCGAAATGATTGAACGATATAGGGCGCCATTGACGGTAATGTTGTCCTCAAGGTCTTCTTCTTTTTTGGTGGCGTTACAGCCCATGAAGGACCAAGCCAGGGGTGTCCGCCCGACCATAAACCGCAGCAACCAACGTTTGCAGCTCTTGTATAGCTTGAGGCCTCTCATCAGTTCAAGTTGTAAGGCTTTAGACCAACTTTCTTGCGTAAAGTCTTCCACGTAATTGAGTAAATAAATTCTAATTGCTGCAAATGCTGACGAATGAACAAATCAGGGTCTTCATCAATATTGGAGGATATGTAACACGAATTTTTATGTGTTGGCCTCTGACACCGATGACACGGGATCGAATCCCTACAACAGCCATGTCATTGAACGTATTTTTCACAATGCTTCTCCTCAGCGGGGTACTGACAAAATCCCTGTAGTATACTTTTCAATAAAAGTTCTCGAATTTCGCCGTTCGGAACCGGCAATAAACTGTAGGTCCCTTTAACCTATGTATGTATGTTGGCGGTACAGTACATGAAGGACCTGAGCCGAGCTTTCTCTCAATCACCCATGTTGTGTGTGATTTCATTTTCCCATAGGTGAAATGGACCTACAATTTATTTCCGGTTCCGAACGGCGAATTTCGAGAAGCTTTTCGTGACAATTTTACTACAGGGGGTTTTGTCAGAACCCCGCTGAGGAGAAACACCGTGAAAAACACGTTCGATGACATGGCTGTGTCAGGATTCGATCCCGTGTCATCTGCGTCAGAGGCCAACACACTACCCACTGCGCCACGGTGCTCTCCCCTTTAACCTATGGGAAAACAAAATCACACACAACATGGGTGATCGAGAGAAGCTCGGCTTTGGTCCTTCATGGACTAATGCTAGCATATGTACATGCATACATACATACAAGCATTGTTCGGATGTAAGTCCTTTTACCTTGAAATGGCAATACCAATTGAACATGACTGTTGTTGACATACATATGTCTCGAATCGAAGTCCAAAAATAAAAATTGGTTAATGAACAGAAATGGGTTTTAATTGTATTTATACCGCAAGGTTTCTGTAGGAAAATCAGAGGTAAGGCTGAAAAGCAGTCGTTTTGAGCCAAGTATTCGCTAAGAGTTTGTTAAAGTTGACTCTTGTCGGTCAAAGTACTTTTGTATTCAATGTCACAGAAATAAAATTATGTTGAGTAGGTTGTAGCCTCGAAGCACGTCCACCTTTAACGTGCTTTTTTTTAGCCGATACCAAAGCTGCTTTGGCGGAGTGGTTAGTGTGTTGGACTCTGCCGCACGATGAGCGAGTTCGGATCCCGATAACACCAACGCTATCGAATGTTTATTTCGCGACGTTCCTTCTCGGCGGGGTACTGGCAAAACCCCCCGTAGTAAACTTGCCATGAAAAAGCTTCTCAACTCACGCCGTTCGGAATCGGTATTAAACTGTAGGTGAAAAATAAATCACACGCAACATGGGTGATTGAGAGAAGCTTGGCTCTGGTCCTTCATGGGCTGTAACGCCACCAAAGAAGAAGAAAGCTGCTCTGGCAGACTAAGCTTAGTACTTGGCTCTCATTCTTATCAGGAAGCTATCCTGGACACCCAGCATTCCTAAAGGTGTCAAGAAAGCCTCAATCACCCTACGTCTTGGTGTGAGAGACTGCAGCCATAAATTACATATTGGTTGTTATAAGACATTTTTTTGGGGACTGCTCTCGTCAAAGGCTTTTACCACATGTTCTTAGATTGTGTCCAATAGATGGGGCCTCCCACGACGATGGCCCTGAACATTTTCTACCGCCTCTTGTCATCTTTGCTGATCGATAATGCTCTTCGGACTACAACTGTCCGCAACTTATTTTTCGTTATTGGCTTTGAAGCCTGTATCTTCTTTTAAGATATGTACATATCTGGGCGAATGATAGAGGATTGCCTTCACAAGTGCAAAAAGGATTTAGGATAGATAGAATGATAGTCTTTCAAGTTGAATCCGACATGGCCAATAGGATGTTGCCTATTTGATATGTCCTTATGCAATTGCCACCGACTGATATGAATATTTGATTAAATTTTATTTCCCTCGATTTACTTCGATTCACGATCGTTGTCCAAAGCTTTCTTCTTAAATAGCTTCCCAATAATTTTTTTTTTCATTATTTTTGTTTTTATTCATCTCGTTTCAGGTTTGCGCCGAACAAAAATGCCAGGAAGAAGTCGTCCTGATAGCTCTTATATTCATGGATCGATTTCTCTCGACCAAATCAGTGTTGAAAACTCATCTGCAGATCTTAGCTGCTGCCTGCCTCCTATTAGCATCAAAATTGCGCGAACCCAGTTGTCGGGCGCTATCCGCTGAACTTTTAGTCTACTATACAGACAATAGTATTATTAAGCAAGATTTAATCGTAAGTACTAATTAACCGTTTACCTGTGAATTTTGATACCTTGCCGTTGATCTTGTATTGTGTAGTATCCTGGCGGCGGCGCCTTTGTTGATCGTTTACCATATACATACCCCAGTCGGATGGGGTTTCATTTCGGGTCAACTAATTGCCGACGTGAGTTTTGTCGTCTCGGATGGCGACTTACCTGGTTTCACAGGAAATCGGGTATGTTACCACTCTGAATCTGGTGTATCTAATTAGTCTCGATCTAAATGGATTTCATCGTAGCGCAGACTGATCTCATAGCCAATTGTTATAATTTTTGCATTTATTATCACAATGGCGATAGTAAGGAGAGCATCACGAACGGGCTGAATTCTTCTTAGAATATCTCAATCAATTATGAGGTACTTCGCCGCCTTGTCTAGAGTTGGTCAGTCGGCGCAAGTTCTGGTACTCGTATCATCTACTCCATAGACGACTTGTCGCATATTTCACTTGTTTGTTTTTTATTGCATTTTATATGGCGCGCACGTAGTCAGACGCAGCGACGTTCGTTCTGTACAGATTCCCATAACCAAACGCTCCTATCCACTGTTGGTAGTCTGAATGACTAGAGTGTGGAGTAGCGTACCCCGTACTTCTCTTATATAGTGTGGAGTAGTGGAGAAGAAAAACTAGAGGAATTTCTTGTCCAAGCAGTTTATTCGTTGGATGTTGCACTGGGCCGCACATCAGTAGACGTGTATCTATTTATCCATTCATGTGCAGTATAGTTTTACGTTTCCTCTGTTACTTCTTCTACTCGTCGGAGTCTGGTACTGCGAGATAAAGTCAAAAGCTGTGCATTATAACGAGGGAGTCTTGGAGCGAGTGGCGGTGGTGGGGATGCGGTGGCGAGTCTGGAGACGACCGGCGTTGGCGAATAGTTTTGCAAGGTCGTTTGTTTATTTTCCAGGTAATCTAGACAAACGATCGTCGTACATGATCGTTGTTCGTTGGCTTTTTATTCATATATTTTTTTTTTTGTTTTTTTATGTGGCGGTTTGCTTGTGTCTAGACCGGGTTGCATTGAAGTGTGTGCACTGGGATCAGCAGGCAACCATCATCGCTGTAATCGACATTGTATAGCTAGAAATAGAACGCCTTACTAGAAGGTGGGGGATCTACAAGTTTGCCTCATTCTCGGCAAGGATGAGATACAATAAAAAGAGGGAGAGAGAGAGGGTTTCTGATCATTTCTTGATGATGGAATCTCGTGATGACAAAAATGGTTAATGGAATGTTAATGGAGGTGGAGATCGCTTGGTGCGGCTTGATGATATTCGACATGGGTCGAACGGGGAGTGGATTCGTCGACGGAAGTCGATAATCAATCTGGATGGGAAGAAAGGAAAATCGAAATTTAAATTGCTACGTTGACAAGGACTACGTGACAATTGTGTTTTTGAAGCTTCATTGTTCCAACATATTTACTTTTCTTCATATTGAGATTTCTTACACAATACCAAGCTGTATACTTGTGGTGTTATAGAATTCTTATGTAAACAGCAGATAGATGCTAACATTCGTTTACCTTCGTGTCCAATTCAATTTGTTGCCCGGCCTTATGGTGTTAGTTTTGTTACCATTTCTTTTTCTGATCCTTTTTGAACTAACAATATTTGCTCTTCTCTAATGGTCGTAAGAGGAAATATAAAATGTACTATGTACAGGAACAAAAAGCAAGAGCAAACAAATTGATTAATTTCACTCATTTACAGTCGCAAGGATGAAAGTCGTTTAGGGAATTGAAAAAGAAAAAGAAAAAAACGAATTGGAAAAGAAAACACTAAACTGATAAGTTTAGATCCTTCCACGAATTCCATCCGTCCACCGCGTGATCCGTGATGTTGTTTTGTGTCCTTTTCGTTGTTATTTGTTGTCTTTTCATTTTCGGTTTTGTTGGTTTGAATCCCCGGCCAGGTATCCTTTCTAAATTATTTTCCTTTGGTTTTTTTTTTTTTTTTTTTCTCTTTTCTTCTATAGTCATCTTTGGAATTTATTGTATTAAGTGGAAATTATGTTACCGTTAGTTATGGGGGTCTCTTTTTATCTGTCACCACTTAAGATGAAATGAGACCTCTTGTGACCAAAAGATTCTATGGAATTGAGAAAAAAAGAACATCCTGTCGCTCGATCTAATGATCCTTAATGGCATTCTTCATATCAGAAATAGTATTTTATCTCGACTAACGCGTGTGACTTCTCGATACAAGTGTTCTCACCGACGATAAGAGTAATGATAAGGGAAAAGCCTTTAACGCGTTGTATATATTTTTTAAGTAAAGATTTAAATCCTTTATAGCATGCGCCATGCCCCCCTCTGGTATTAAGAAACAAGCAACATTGTATGGGGTTTTTGAATAAGTCTCGTAAAAAAAATATTCTCCAAGAACACCTTTTATCCCTCTGCTACACTTTACTATAGTTAAATAGATACGTATCACAACTTCCAAACAAGTGCCACAAATTCCATTCGACTCCATAGGCAACCATTCAAGCAGTGACGTTCAAGTCGATTAAAGAATTCCTAAGAAAAAACAAAACCAAGACAAGAATCCTTCTCATCTGCCTTCCCTCCACCACTCAGCCGAAGGATAATTTTCTCACGAAATTCCATTCCAACATAGATACACAATCACATTCAATCCCAAGGAATCGCAACAACACTTACCATCATTATCATCGCACAGTACATAGGCATAACGTCAAGTCATAAACAACGATTGTTCCTTCACTTCACATGCCTCTTATAGAGCCGGTCTGGCACTTTGGTCTACGGTCTACCAACCATGTCACATAATTCATTTCCTTTTGATCGTAACGGCCGTGTAAGCAAAGCTAACAGATCTCATGCTCCACCACTAGACTAGACCAGTCAACCCAACCACCACTACTAGTAACTGAAATGAATTATTCATCTTGATCAATAAGTAATTAATTAAACAAAAAAATAAATAAATTTGTTGCTTGATTTTCGGTTACCAAGCGATTTTTTATTTTGTCTTGTTTTTATCCTCTCTTGTGCTTTCAAGAAAGAAGACTATTGTACTGCCCATCATAAGTACGTTGGCTAATGTGGTCAAGAAGTTAGATTTCAAGGTTTTGTTTTTGCATCAACCGACAAGCTTTGGATTGGAATTCATTTCGCGTGGAATTTTGGAAGTCGGCGAGTAATTCGTTTTGTTTTAATAGGTTCTTGCGATGAACCTGCGCGAAGTGGTTTATTTATGAGCTCGTGCTTGACTTTGAGCTTGAGACAAGGGAAGCGGTTATATGTTTGATCTGCGGTTGACGACTGGGAGAGACGTACGTGCTTAAGACGGGTCTTTTTTTTTATATTGTGTTTTTTTTTTGGAATTTTGCAGTGGACCCTATTGGATGGGGTTTGGTTACAGGTGCGGCTAGTTGACTTGGTCAATGAATTTTGAACTTGATTAGTGAAAGAATTTGTCTAACTAGTGGATATCGTATCGGGGAGAAGGGAGCGAGCAAACAGTGAACCGATGTGTGCAGCGACCCGACCCCTTGTTCCTGGGGAAAGAGGAACCGGGCCCTCCAGGTTGGGTTAACATCCCTATTGCATAAAACCAAAGCTTGTTCTAGGAGATTTCAATGCGAAGCTGGGTATGGAAGCTATGTTTGAACGGGTCACTCGAAAGCACAGCCTACACAATACCACGTCAGAAAACGGACTAAGGATAGTGGACTTTATGGCGGGACATAACCTGGTAGTAGCAAGTACACGATTCCCACACCTCAACATCCATAAGGCGACCTGGCGGTCTTTCGATCAATCGACAACCAACCAAATTGATCATATTGCGATCGACGGCAGACACTCTTCCAACATCTTCCTAGATGTCCGAACCTTTCGAGGAGCCAACATCGATTCGGATCATTACCTTGTTGTAGCCAAGGTACGGATGCTAATTTCTCGGAATCAACGGAGTCGAGTAAGAACACCAAAATTAAACGTCGGAAAGCTGCAATCGCAGGAGACCGCCCGGATCTTCGCCGATCAAGTCTCCCTCAAGCTCTCTCAAGTCCCGATGTCATCTGCAGAAACCATAGAACAGCAATGGAGTCGTGGTCAGAACGGAATTAGAGAGGCCACCTCAGATGTACTCGGTTTCGAGCCACCACCATCGAGAAACTCCTGGTTTGATGAGTGCAAACAGGTCCATGTAGAGAAACAGAATGCATACATGGCTCTATGAACAGAAAAGGAAGGAGGAGCATGCGCTTCTGAGAAGGAAAAAGAATGAGCACGAGAAGTGCGAGATCGAGGAGATGGAGAGATGCTTTTGCAGGAACGTTGTTCGAAAGTTCTACCAAAAAGTAAAATGAACATGCCAAGGCTATAAAGCCAGAGCAGAAGCCTGCAGGGATGAGCACGGACTCCTAGTAGTGGAGTCACAGTCAATGCTGAGAGAGAGGAAGGACCAATTGATTTCGCCAATTACAGAGGGATTTGCCTCCTGAACATCGGGTACAAGATCCTCTCTGCCGTACTGTGTAAATGCCTGAAACCGTTCGTGAACAATCTGATAGGTTCCTACCCGTTTGGTTTCAGGCCAAAATCCACGATAGACCAAATATTTACACTACGGCAGATCTTGGCGAAGACCCATGAATTCCAGGTCGGCACACCATCTTTTTGTCGATTTTAAAGCCGCGTATGACAGTGTTTATAGAGACGAGCTATGCAGAGCCATGTCATGTTTTAACATTCCTGCCAAACTCGTCAGACTATGCAGGATGAGTATGGAGAACTCACGCTGCTCCATTAAGGTCGGAGGTGAACTAACCGGACCATTTGATGTTAAAAAAGATTTTAGACAGGGTGACGCACTGTCATGTGATTTCTTTAACATTATTCTTGAAAATATCGTGCGGTACTCTGCGGCCAATACAGAGAGGTACGATCTACTTCAAGTCCACACAATTCCTTGCCTACGCAGATGGCATTGACGTTATTGGACGGACAAAGCGAGACGTCAATGAGGCGTTCCCAAGCATTGAAGCAAGAGCGGCTAAAGTAGGTCTAAGGGCAAATGGGGACAAAACCAAATATATGCTGTCATCCAAGAAATACGCGCAACACCGACGTCTTGGTCAGAACGTCACCTTCGGCAGCTATATTTTTGAAGTAGTCAAGGACTCCGTCTACCTTGGCTCGATAGTGACAAGCAGCAACGACACCAGTGCTGAGATAAAACGCAGAATAACTCTTGCCAACCGCTACTTCTTCGGGCTCAAGAGGCAATTGAGTAGTAGAACCCGCCTAGTTTTATAACCGAGGTATTTTTAGTACAGCAATGGTTGCGGTATGACATTATCTTTCTGTATATAGGGCACACAGCATTCTTCAAAACTTTGTCATTTCAATAATATTTTTCATAGCTCTTATCTCGACTGGTGCTTTCCTAATCTCGCTAACTTAGATTTCAATTTAACAAAAAGTTGCGATTAGATGGCGCCGGTAGAAGTGCTTCAACAAAGAGGGGATATGGACAATTAATAAAAGTAAGTCTTAGAGTCGTCATATGACGTCACTCAGATTACAATTGAATTTCCTTTAATTGACATGCTTTTCATGCTTCGTGTCGGAGATCACACAAACGTGTCGATCTGTGTCCACATGTGATGACTGACATTGACATTAAGATTCAATTTTGATTATCCCTAATGTAGATTTACTGTGGGATTTCCCTTTCATCGTGGCCACATCAAAAGTTTTATCTCTGCCGGAAGCAAAACAAACTTATCGCCACTTGCAGGAATGCTTTTATGTAAATTCCCGAGAAGTCGCAAATGTCAAGAAATGGACTTCAAATTTCTCACAATCGCAAGCGTAGGAAACATGCTAATCCAACAGGCTATCAACTTTATAGGGGCATCAAATGTGCACATACATACATACATATGTATGTATCTGGGTAAGGATACATTTAGCAAAGGAAGCAACGAGACAGATTAATAAACTTACACCAATCCATCATACAGCATGTCATGTTGGAACCCAAACAAACAGGCCAAGCGTCACATTAACATCATCATATTCTTCATCGTAGTCTGGTTCGTCACCCATCGATGAAATCAAAAGTGTTTTCATTCCGACCACCGGATTGGTGTTGTGTACTCGTAACTCGTACTTCTCGCGTATGGACCAGTATTATGACATCTATTCGACCGAGCTGCTGGTGCCTGCCCTGTCTGATCCTTGGCTTGTTTTTTTTTTTTTGTCTGTTCTTTTATTCCTTCTTGCCATTCATTAAATTGTTTGGTTTAGGATTACAGATGCGCCATAAGATCTACATGTGTACGCTTTGCCAACAGTTCTATAAACTGTATCTCGATGGATGGGATGGATGCTGATGATGACAGAACGATTTTTGTCGTTTTTTTGCTGCTATCACCAGTCAATAATACACTGCCCAAGTGGATGCGATCAGTGTGATGAGTGTTGGATTTGAAAAACCGGCCAAGTGCGAGTCGGACTCGCGCACGAAGGGTTCCGTACTATTATGTATAAAAACTCCAAAAAAAGCATGTCTGTTGTATGGGAGCCCCATTTATACATATATTTATTATATTCTGTCTAAGTATATACAGAAATACATAATCAGTGACATTTTATTCTCACTTTTCGGATAGTTAAAATCTAGAATGTTGTAATTTTTAGAAAATACTCATTTTTTGAGTGATTGCCAATTTGGGTTTAGACGTGGAAAATCGACTGAAACTGCTTTATTGAAATTAACTGGTGAAATATATAATAGTCTAAACACTTCTCAAACACCATCAACATTATTTGTTGATATCAGTAAGGTCTTTGATATGGTTAATCATACTTTGCTACTCGATAAACTTTACAAAGCGGGTTTCAGAGGCTCCATTTATAAATGGTTTTCTTCTTATTTATTCAACCGTTATCAAGTTGTGAAAATTAGGAATGTTTACAGTTCTATAGACTTCTTAAATATGGGTGTTCCCCAAGGAGCAGTATTGGGCCCAATCCTTTTTCTAATTTATGTTAATTCGTTTTTCTTACAACCTTTTAAAGGCAAAATAACTGCCTTTGCTGATGAAACATCTCTTTTCCACTCAAACACTAACTTAATTGATAGTTTTGCAGATGTTAACTGTGACCTAGATATGTTAAGGAGATGGTTTAATTATCATAAACTAATAATTAGCAACAAAACGAAGTACATGATATTTAATATCAATGGTAGAGTTTTCAGAGACCTTCCCTTATATTATCATGCACCATTGTGTAATCGATTTGTTCTTGATGATATAGTATTCAACAATCAAGAATGTTTGAAAATTGCTTCTTGATTGAACACGTGGACAGTTTTAAATATTTAGGTGTTACATTGGACCAACAACTTTGTTGGAAAGACCATTCAATATATTTGAAACATTATCTAAATGGGGTTATAAGATAATTATTCCATCTCAGTATGCACTGCAATCTCTACCCGTTTTAAAATACTAAATGTATACTCGCACCGATATGGAACTAGCAAAAACATGTCCATTTCCGGAACTAAATGTATTATCGCACCGATATGGAACTAGCAAACCATGTCCATGTCCGGACCTGAATGCATACATACACATGTATGACATTCGTTCACGAAATGCGGTGCGGGCATTATATTCTTTCATTGCTTTTCTTCATTTCAGTTCAAGTGTGCTGTACAGTGTACACCAACTGTTCGAGCTTTATCGCCACATCTCCATACTATATAAGTCATACCGTATGAGAAGCATGTTCGTTGCATTTATGTTTTTTTTTTTTTCGTTTTGTACATATGTGATTGATGAATAAGGGTTGAATGGAACTATGGAACTCTTTTCGTTCAATTTGCGGAGCGAGAGGACATGTGTCCGAGAGAGGACATAGTTCCGTGAACTATACATGTCCGGAACTACCCAACTCTACTTCGTAATGTACATATGTATGTACATATGTATGTATGTATGTATACTTATACATAGCGTAGAGATGTGTGAGTGTATGCACGTATGTGATGCGTATGCACGTATGTACGTATCGGTTCGTATGTGTGCAAGATCGCTTGCTCCTCTTGCTCACTTGCTCCTCTCCACCTGCCGCGACGTCGTGCGAAAGGGATGCTAGGCCAGCTGCGAGGACTGGTCGTGAGCAATGGCGCCACGCGATTGCCCTCACGCCGACCTACCCGCAGCAAGAATCGCGAATTTGCTACGGGACTCGCGAAATATCCCACGCAAAAGAAAAAAAAAACACCGTCATCGTTTCCAATTCAATATGTCACAAATTTAATTTCCTTAACCTAACTTAATCTAGGTTTACAATTAATCCTTAAAACTACCCTACACCGTATGTCAATAAAAAAAGTCGAAATAAATAAAAAAAATATATGTAAAATAAAAAAAAAGGAATTCACTGTTCAAAAAAGTAAACAAACCGCAGCTTGAGTATTCGAACAGTCGTACCGAAACTCCTCTGACCGACGACTTAGCCCGCATCACCAATTGCGCCACGCAAATTTGTGATTTTAATACCTTATACAACGAACGTGATATCCGCGACCAACGTAGGCAATAGGACACACGGTACGGCCGCGTACCGGGAACTGCTTAAAACCGTACCGGAGTTCTTCCCCGAAGATCACTCTCCGAGTACTTCGCCGAAGATTTCTCCCCGAGTTCTTCGCCCACTCACCCTCATGTGCTACTAGGAACAAAAAAAAAAAAACAAAATTGCTGACCTTCTGCGGGTTGAACTCCACTCGTTCGCGTGTCAAGCGCTGATCGTACCCTCGGGCTAACCGCTTTCTTAGAGTTTGGTTTCCCAAAATGGATGACTACGAGCCGCTCACAAATGGGAACTGACCGAAAGATGACAACGAAAACCTTTCGAAACAATTTATTATTGGTTGTTTGTAATTATGTACATATATGTATAATTAATTTTGTTCTGTTTTTAGTATTTGTCGTGGTAGCGGCAACAGAAATACATCATTCTGTGAAAATTTCAACTGTCTAACTATCACGGTTCATGAGATACAGCCTGGTGACAGACGGACGGACGGACGGACAGCGAAGTCTTAGTAATAGGGTTCCGTTTTACCTTTGGGTACGGAACCCTAAAAATGGACACAATTAAACATAATCGCACCAATCCTCTTAGTTTGTTTGTATGACGTGTTCATTCGTTCGATGACCTTCATTCATAGTGTGGAAGCAAAACATAGGGCGCACGTCACGTCCGAGACGGGGCAACCTAGTTGGTGTTCATTAACAGAGAAATTAAAACATTTCACATGCAAACATCGAATATAGCAATAAAGAAGAGATCATCACCATCACAATTGCCATTGCGCCACGGCCATGATCATGGCCAGACCCACCACCAACCGCCACGTCCATCTCATTTCATCGTCGTTGTTGTGGCCGTGTCGTCCCGTAGGTGATCATCGAACTGGCTAACATTGCATGACCGTCATCATGTGCCTGCTCATTGCTTCGTGCGCCACAGACTAACCATTAATAAGCAGTCAAGGAAAAAACACAACAAAATGAATAACTAATGCTACACCAGCATAATTCGCCTCCTTTGCCCACAGAAGTTGAAGTTATAAATCCCTTCTCGGCCGTGTTGGTATTCCAGATACCAATTCCTCGGTCTTCTGATCATAATGTTAAACATTTTAAAGAGCTAAATCCATTCAAGTGGAGACGTTACCACCACTACCAGTGATGCCATTACTACATTTCTCATCATTCAGCGAATACGGAGGTAGAGGACGGTGGCGGCAGTTGGGCTGGGCAGGCGGCACAGACAAAAAACCACAGAACCACTTTACTTTGGCAAAACGATAAAAAGCGGATCACCGATAAACGAACATATAAAGACGACATATCTACAATACACGAGTACTACTCGTACATGCGATCCCTTGAAGAAGGAAGACGAAAATCAGTGAAGGGAAATAAGTGAATATTAATCTTACACCATCGTGGAACCGAAACAAGATCAAAAGCGGACACGAACGGCTTAAAAAGACAGGAAGGAAGAGAGTAACAAGGGATGGATAGAGGGATATGGGGGCAGGCATCTTATCCGGCTTGTTGTATTGGATAAAATAAACAACGTCAGGACATTAGGGAATGCATTCTGTCTGGTCCAGAGCACTTGTGATGGGAAGTTGGAGCACGAGAAAGACATGCTGATGGCGGATGCGATAAAGGGAAAATACATATGCATTTTAGAGGATTTTCGATTTTCTTTATTTTTGGTAGAATGGTTGGTGATTTAATTGGTTGAGATGTAGGAATAAGGCACGTAAAATGCTGCACATCTTGGTCATATGAAGAGTGAACTATCTTGCACTAATCATTATCAGAATATACCCATGAAAACGGGTATTTTTTCCTGTAATACGACAGTAAAAGCCACAACAAATTCTTCTAAATAAATGGCGCCCGACACCAGGACACAGTCCACAGAAAATCTCTAATTTCAAATCCATCTTACTTCTTCTTCTTCTTAGTGGGCGCTACAGTTCGGGGTGAACCTGGGCCTCAACCAACATGCTCCTCCATCTAGCACGATCTTTCGCTAGCCTTTTCCTTTGCCGCACACCCAGTTGGCTGAGGTCCCCATCCACCTGTGTGCGCCATCTTATGTGCGGCCGTCCTCTGCTTCTTCTTCCCTCGGGGTTAGATTCAAAGACTCTCCGGGCTGGAGCTGTGGTGTCCATTCGCTCTACATGGCCAAGTCATCTTATGCGTTGAATCCGTAGACGCCTGACTAGGCTCATGTCGCTGTACAGCCCGTAAAGTTCGTGGTTGAATCTTCTCCTCCATCCCCCGTCTGCGTTTATAGGCCTACAAATCACGAGCAAAATCTTTCTCTCGAACCGACCAAGGGCCTCCTCATCCGCTTTTGATAGTGTCCATGACTCTGCGCCGTACAACAGGACCGGGATGATAAGAGTCTTATATAGAGTCAACTTTGTCGTTCGGGAGAGGGCTCTATTACTCAATTGCCTCCTGAGCCCAAAGAAACAGCGATTGGCAAGAGTGATTCTGCGTTTGATTTCGCAACTGATGTCGTTGTTCCAGGTCACTGCGGAGCCAAGGTAGACGAAGTCCTTAGCTACCTCGAACTTATATCTGCCTATACAAACGTTCTGGCCAAGACATCGGTGGTGAGCCTCCTTTTTTGAAGACAGCATATATTTATTTTTGCCCTCGTTTACCGCCAAACCAATTTTCGCCGCCTCCATCTCAATACTCGCAAACGCCTCATTGACATCTCGCTGTGATTTTTGCACAATCATTTCCAATATGATGTTGAAGAAATCACACGACAGCGCATCGCCCTGCCTAAATCCTTTTTTGACATCAAAACTATCGGTAAGGTGTTCACCGATTGGGATCGAGCAGCGAGCATTCTCCAAAGTCATCCTGCATAGTCTGATGAGTTTAGCAGCTAAGGCAAAGGTAGACATAGCGTTGTATAGCTCGTCTCTAATTACGCTGTCGTATGCGGCTTTGAAGTCGACAAATAGGTGGTGAGTGTCGACTAGAAATTCATTGGTTTTTTCCAGGATCTGCCGTAGTGTGAAGATTTGGTCGATGGTGGACTTTCCTGGCCTGAATCCGCACTGATAAGGACCTATCAGCTCATTTAAAAACGGCTTCCTTTCTCCTCCTTTCTTGTGGATCGGGCATACGATGCTGAGACTCCATTCCATATCTTACGGATGAGCTGGTGCATGCTCCCAACCAGGTCATCCCCAGCTGCCTTGAAGAGCTCAGCAGACAGTCCGTCTGCGCCAGCAGCTTTATTCGACTTGAGCTTCGATATGGCATTCTTATCTTCGCCGAGATTAGGCGGACAGAATTCTCTGCGGTCTCCGTCTATTAGAAATGGATCATTCTGCCCAACAGCGGTATATTGACTAACATCGCCGTTATACAGTCTGCAGAAGTGGGTTTTGCATATTCTCAGCATCGACTGCGGTTCTACTACAAGGTGTCCGTTCTCATCCCTGCAGGTTTCCGTTCTGGCTTTATAACCTTGGCATGTTCGCTTTATCTGTTTATAAAACTCACGTCTGCAGTAACACCTCTCCAAATCCTCAATCGCGCACTTCTCGTGCTCTTTCTTCTTATTTCTAAGAAGCTTATGCTCCTCCCTTCTTTTTAACTCGTAGAGCTCACAAGCTGCTCTTGTTCTTTTATGTAGCGAGGCCTTTTATGCATCCTGCTTCGCTGTATGAATCCTGCACTCGTCATCGAACCAGGTGTTTCTTCGTGGTGGAGCCTTGAAACCCAAAACTTCGGATGCAGAGCTTTTCAGGGCTTGTTTGCAAAGGCTCCACTGCTGTTCGTTTGATAGTGTGGAGGATTCAGGTGTATTGGAGAGCTTAAGGGAGACGCGATCGGTAAAAGCACGAGCGGTTTCTGGCGATAGTAGCTTTCCGACGTCATAACTTTGTATTCTTACTCTACTCCGTTGCGTTCGTGATATCCGTAAGCGCATCTTGGCTACTACAAGATAGTGGTCCGAGTCGATGTTAGCCCCTCGGAAAGTTCGAACATCAAGAATAGCGGAGGAGTGTCTGATGTCGATCGCGATGTGATCAATCTGGTTGGTAGTCGATTGATCAAAAGACCGCCAGGTGGCTTTGGGTATATCGAGGTGCGGGAAGCGCGTACTGGCTAGAAGAAGATTTCGCCCCGTTATCGGAGGTGGTGTCGTGTAGGCTATGTTTGCCGATGACTCGTTCAAAGATGCTTTCCTTACCCAACTTAGCATTGAAGTCTCCTAGTACAATTTTGATGTCATAGCTGAGTCATTGGGCATACGTTCTGTCGAGGAGATCGTAGAACTCATCTTCGGCGGAGACATCTTTGTCTTCCGTAGGGGCGTGGACGCAGATCAGGCTGATGTTAAAAAATGTAGCCTTGATACGGATTGTTATGAGGCGTTCGCTCACATGCCGAAAGCTTAGGACTTTTTGCCGTAGTCCACCTCGAACAACAAATCCGCATCCAAACAATCGTTGCCCTCTCTCCCTATAGCAGTCGCCGTAGTAAATATCGCAGTTTTTCCACCTTACTACGTCGTGTAATACCACATTCAACTCGCAATGATTCTTAAAAAGGTTCTAAATGGATGTTTTTTGTTCTTGGTCATCACTTTTTACAATCTGCACTTGATTGTTATAAATACAAGTGATTTCTTAAGCTTTTGGTTTTTAGTTCGCAACAAAGGTTTTTTATTGTAAAACCTTTTCGTTACTCTTAGGGGATTGACCCAGAATTGAGAATATGTTCGTACCTTTCCCGTTTGAAAATGGAACAATTTACCAATAAAAAATCAACAAACTGTCGCAAGGCGGTTTACCCTACGTATCCGTTGTTGGGCGCCATTTTTTGACTCTTTCTTTTGTATCATAGTTTTTTGTTTTTTACCCCGCCTTCAGGAGAAATCCCTTCAAAGGATAAAGATTTCACACGAGTTTCCAAATCGACCGTTTCCTTCGTAATTTGTGGCCGGCCAGAAGAACACTGGCTATCACTGTCACGCTGTGTTTCCAAAATGTGTTAACCTATAGCCCATTCATTTCTTTTTCAGTTTTTTTTTTTTCTTTTTATGATCATGTGAAGAGTGATTAATTCAAAGTCGTTCTGCGTCTCCATACTATAGCGATAGGAAAAACAAATGTTCCCATGCATACGTTGTCTGTTTCATGCCCTCAACCTCTTCGGCGTCGTTATTTTGCTTGCTTTTCGTCCATCTCTCGGAACACATTAACGACACTACAGAAACAGAACTTCACACCCAAAGTGAATAGACGATTTCTCAAAATGGTCTTCCATCTCGACTAGGACTTGAAATCATTGACTTCCACTTGTTCATCCTGCTGTTAATCCTCCCGCAATACCACTCTGTTACTATACATGTTACCAGTTGGCATGTATAAATTATTTCTAATTGGCACATTCCTACGTAGGCCAATTGCCCTTGTACTCAAGGAACCTACAGCAAACGAGTCACAACCGAAAGGAACAATTCAAAGATCGATCGATTTTGCATTCGGTTAAGAACATCCGACCAGTGGACGGATGCGGTGATGTATAAGGCAGAGTTACCAACAGAAAAAAAAAAAAAAAAAAAAACAAAAACAGTTAAAAAAGCGCGACAGTAAAAGAAAATCCTTGTTCCTTTCTGCATTCAATTCGTTGCAAGAACGCGGCGGGCACAGCAAGTAAATATGCGTGCTCTGCAGTTGGGCAAAAGGAATTTCTTGTTGCATTGGCAGATACAAATGCATCTTTGGCTCCGTACCACACACCATCAAAAACACAGCCAGGAGGATGGGAAAACGAAGATGAGAACGACCACGGCCATGGTTATAGCAATGATCACGACGTACATCGTCGTCGTAGAGATGAATTCTAAAGTTTGGATGGTTTTTCGGAGTAATATGCTCTTCGTCATATCCACATTTAATACGCGTATGTGTGTGATTTTGATTTTGGATGCTGTATGGATGGTGGGAATGTTAAGATGAGCGTACCAGCTCATCACAAGGATGGAGAAGGTAGGAGGCATGGAAAAAGGTATTCAAGATGATGATCGAATTCCTGGAACTTACTTGCCTCTAAGAGATATGAGATGTGCGGCATTCGTTTTAATGTTGCTTTTCGGTTTTCGCTTGTTTCTTTTTTTTTTCTGGTTTTCTTCTTGTTTCTCCATTTCCTTTGGTGTTATACATATATACATATGTACATACGTAGTTATATATGCCTGAATCTTTCTGCAATCATATGACTGTGCCTTCCTCTCGTTTGAGATCGAAGACAAAAAACGTTGAGTGAGTGAGTCAAGTTTACCCATATGATTATGGGTTCCTCGGAGGGACATTGGGGCATTAAACTTGTGATATTGTTGGTAGTGGCAACAAAAGGGAAGTTGCTTGGTATGCAGTTCATGTTGTTACGGCAATGAACGTCATCTAGTAAGGACGATGAGTTCAAAGCGGGGTCTTTATCATCATGAACCGAAGAATTGAGAGGAAAACAGGGCGACGGCGACGGTTTCTTTCACACAAGTCGATTAAAATCTCTGAGGAGGCTTGTGGTTCGTGTCTGAAATAAATCATGACATGGTCGGCAGACTTTGCTGAACATGAAAACCTAGATTTGAAGATGAGATCTCGATTGTGAATTCTTTCGGCCTTGGAAGATGAACCAGATATGTAGTGATGATTACTGTGGTGGCCACTCAAATACGACTTGACGAAGTTTTATAATCGAAATATGGTGTGAAAACTGTATTGTAAGGCTTTGCTGACAATTTCTGTCTTCAAAAAATGTCATACCTAATGGTTCTAGAAACATTTTGTAACGTGCTGGTAACTAGGAATAGTGTGCTGAATAACTTTGTGAAAGTAATTCGTCTCTCCAATGATATTAACCATTTTCGGTATATGCTGACTTACTTATAGTAAGCGCTGACAACCCAGGGACAGCGCTGAATGAATGGTTTCCCAAATTTCTTTGGTTTGACCTTAAAAAAAGGCTTACATTTAATTATTAATGCGGACAAATTTTAAAAATGCGCTGAATGCTTTGGACGTTTGTGACAATTTCCTATCAGGACTTACTGCAGTACTTATTTACCTATTATAATCAAAACAAAAATTGCTGAATTATGTTTACAATATTTTCTCGTTGGTTGTTTTGGAGTGCTGATTTCATTGTGCTTTATTTTGCTTAAACTTTTTTCCAGTGTCCTTATAACGGGAGCTGAAGACTTCGACGAGCGTGCTTACAAGTTAGTAGACTTCACTGAATGAGTGAAAAGTGCTGAATCATGTTTGGATAAGATCCTGGCAATCTTTTGAGCTCACTGCTTATGTTTTATAGAACACTTACATATTGCTAGCAAAATTGTAAGCATTTGCTGAACAACTGTCATATTAATTATTTTGCATACGGCATTGATTGTGGTCGTGTAAATAATGTTGATTATTTGGGCTGTCAATAGACACGTCTATAAATTGACTTAATCGCAATTTAGCATAATAAAAAACTGGAATAAACCATACATACATATGTACATATGTATGTATGTGTGTACATACGTTTTTATATGTACATATATAACTCACCTTATAAATTATATATATTATTCCGCTTACAAAATATATTCAATTCCCCAACATGTCAGCAATTCAGCACGTTTAAATTATACACCTTTCCATGACCTACGACAAATAAACAAGTTGCCCATTCAATTCCAATCACCAATTCAAATGAATGAAATCAAACGGGCCGATTTTCATTCAGCAGATTTTGTTTGCTTTCAATTAATTACCAAATGGCCCTTGACATGTCTTATCAGCAATAACAAAACGTCAGCTGCTTTCTTATCTGCTATTAAAATATTGTTTATGAACACATTACTAATTGTTAGTACTTGCAAAAGATATTTTCATATTTTCGATTGTAAACGGCGCCGTCTATCCCTGCTGAATATCGGCTATAATCGTCGAATTGCACAAGAGTTCAATATTTATTCAGTCCGAATGCGAGAGAGGGAGGCAAATACAAGGTCCGATTTGATTAGCAGCTTGGTGTTTTGAGATCAGCATTGGGTTTTTTTTTTTTTTTTTTCTTTCACTTAGCTTTGAATTGCTATTTCAGTTTAATATTCAATCTTGTTTTGAAATGCGAATCAAGATTAACCATTTCCGGTAAGGGGCCATGCATATGAGTAGATTTACTAAACTTGCATTTCCATTGGCAGATGTGTTTTGTGGTGTCAGTTGAACATATTGCTCGCTGGTGTTTCTTGCCAACCCCTCAGTGTAAAGATACTTCATTGAGATAAAAACGAGCTTATCGCTTTAAGGTTGAGTCAAGAGTAAATTTTACGAAAGTCTTACACCTGGTCGACTGTAATTCATAAAAAAGTTGAATATCTGTGACGTGTGATTGGGGGCTGTTGACAGTTCGATGAAAATCGTTTATCGATAAAAAAAGAAAAAAAAAAAAAAAAAAAACTTAACGATAAGAAGACCCCTCGTCTTAACCTTGTAGCACATTGCTATTGTTTTTCCCACACAGACGTTTATCCGTTGCTCGATTCCCACAAATAGCCACTAATGGTTCGAACAACAAACCCAGCATCTAAGAGACGAAAGAAAAGAACAGATAGAGGCAAGTAAAAAGTGATGATGTTGCTTCGGAAGACCTCTAGTTAGTGTGATAATTGCAAGTCAGCCTATCTCTATGCGTCCGTGTGTTTTGTTATAACATATTTCCGCAATTTAAAATGAACGCACACCAATTCCGTGTCAATATTGATGAATACTCGGACTGGCCCTCAGACGACGTCGTGGTTGTCGATGTGTCCATTCGAATACTTTGCGATGAAGCGACAGCAATTAATGGAGCGAAACATCCTCCGAAGTGTTTGCCTGTGTTTGTCTTCATCCGAGACCACGAGTCGTCCATCCGTCCGTCGATGTCTGTCATGACGTGCTTCCTGTTCGTACTGATGTTGGCACTTAGTAATCTCTGTGAATTTGCGAAATGTGGCAAATATTGATTAGGCACGCACCGCATCGTCGTAGTTCAAAGGTAAGTCAATAACAAAATGAAAATACAATTTTGCAGCAGCATTTTTCCCCATCACATTCTCCTCTCTCTCTCTCTCTCGTTTGTTTCAAAAGTGTGCCTAAGGCTACGTCGTTACTGTCGATGGAAGACACGACACTCGTATCTGTATCTCTCAGTTGGTCGGTCTGCCTGATGATGTGGTTTTATGAATGAAAATTAATCTCTTGAATGGATGTAAGGGAATGGATGGGAGGGAGAGATGGTTAATTTGCCCTTCGGGTAAGCAGAACGTTTGTTATGACTAAAGGCATCCAAAAGGCGCCAATCGACGCGACCATATCTACGAATACAAGAGTGTTTCCAGTTTGCCAAAAAAGGAAACACGCCGAGCGGAATGTGCAGAGAAATCAAGTAAAAGAACAGAACAGAGAGGGAACGGATGAAACATGTGATTTGGATAAGGGAGCAGCAGGACCCCACAGTCCTTATTTCGGCATACATCATACGTCCTAGCGTGCTGGTTGGCATATGTATGGTGCGGTACGTTACGCGTAAAGGGAGAAACAGGCGGGCCATGTGAGATGATTTCCACAGTATCTGTGGCAAAGAATGTGAAATTGCAATTTTCATTCTCTAAAGCTGTATAGGATACAGACAGTGACAGCGACAACGAGAACGGTATGGATGAAGATGATCATAGCGATGTCGGTATAAGAATAGAAGAAAAACAGACCGACGAAGACCACAAGCACGACTTAAAACATGTGCACCACGTAAGGCAAAGTGGATGGCAATAAGTCCTCTACCTAGAGCCTCTCTCGAGTGAAGGGACAACAACGAAGAAAACGTGGCAATTAAAGCGCAGAGAATGAATATGCCACGTTCTAGTGATTGAATGATTAGCACCACGTTCGACCATGCAAGGCGGTTGTTTTATTTGTTCTTCTTTTCATTTTCCGCGATATTGCTCCTTATTGTTCTAGTCACATTGATGGAATAAGGGGGTAAGTGTGCTGAATGGATTTATGTGTTCGAAACGTTACAAATGCGATATCGGATACCTATTATGCGGGGGGAAATCTATAATATTATGTTAGCAGCACTTACTGTCTTGATTAGACCCAGAATAAGAATAAACGCCATTAGGCGTGATTTGTTTTCTTCTTTCGCCATCTGATGCTCTTCATTAATGTATTTATCAGCGAAAGAAGGGATTCATACTACCGTGGTAGAAACTGGATATCTCTAGTATGGACAGACAGTCTCAAGCAATTTGGGTCTAGGTAGTGGAGCATAATTAGTCAGTCTTTCTAATGACCTACAATTTAATCAGATAACTAAATATTTTGTTCGGTTTTTGGTGCTAGCTGATGATTACAGTGTGATGATTCAGATTTATTAGTGTCTATCCCCCAAAGTCCTGTTTCTACCTTAATTTTGAACAACCAGGCTAAAGTCTGCTTCCTTAAAGCTGCACTTCCGGTTGCTTTCCATCGATTGACAATTATTTTCGACATTTCAAGCAATCTTCGATAGTGTCAATTTCTCGTTTCACTCGTCTGCATGTTAGATTCGAATTTGTTATGGCACATCATTTGCATCTGGTTGTTTTTGTGTTATTTTGTTATTTAATATGGGGTAGCCGGTTTTAAATAAACTGTTGTTAACGTTAACGCTTAAAGGAATGTAATAAAGTCAGACGAATTATTAAGGGGCAAGGTGGTTTGAGAGACAAAAGAAATTAATATTTTCGATTGTCATCAGCTGAGATGGAATCGTTTAAAAAATGTGATGGTAATGAGTATACGGATATCGAACTCTTACATACATATATTGGATATGATTGACCTTTGGATTTCTCTATACACCATGGAGCGTTTATGGGGACCACGAGAAGTGCTTATAAAAAACAGGATGCTCACTGTTGTTTGGTAGGAATTTATTCCGCTCGATCTAGTGCTGTATTACTAGTCAGTTCTGGATATTGGTAGCTTCGTATTGATATTTATCCAATAAGGAAGCTCCAAAACTACATACATATTTCTTACGATTCTTATTCATATCCATTGAGCTTTCCTGGAATAAATTTGATGAAAAAAAAGTTGAATCTAATGGTTACCACATTCTAAACCAATAATTGATTAGGTTAAAAAAATGAATACCCTTCTAAGGCGTGTCTTATAATCCACACTTTTCTTTCCTTAGGTGGCGCTACAGCTAGCTGTTTTCAGCGACGCACTCCCAGTTGGTTACGGTCCACTTCTACTTTTGTCCACCACCTTAGATTCTATCGTCTTCTGCTGCGTCGTCCCTCGGGGTTTAACTCGAAGACTCTTCGGTCCGGAGCTGCGTTATCCACTTAGACGTTGGATCCGTAGACGCCGTACTAGGCCGAGGTCGCTGTATAGCCCGTATTGTGTGTCGTTGTATCTTCTCCTCCACAGTCCGTTTATACGAACGGGACCACAGATTGAACGCAGAATTTTCCTCTCGAAACGACCAAGGGCCGCTTTAGTTAAAGTCCACGCCTCTGCGCCATAGAGGAGGACCGGGTTGATTAAGGTTTTCTATAGTGCAACCTTGGTCTTTTGAGAGAGAGGTCTGCATCTCAATTGCCTCCTAAGCCCAAAGAAACAGTGGTTGGCAAGAGTAATTCTGCGTTTGATGTATTTTTTGGTAGACAGCATATGTATATGTCCATTCTTGTTTCGTTTTACCCTCGTTAACCGAAAGACCCATTTGAGCCGCTTCTGCTTCAATGCTTTCGAACGCATCATTGACGTCCCACTGTGTTAGTTCAATTACGTCAATGTCATCCGCGTACGCAAGCAGTTGTGCAGACTTTAAATAGATCGTACCTCTTGTGTTGGTCTTATCAAGCACGATGTTGAGGAAATTACATGGCAGTGCGTCACTTTGCCTAAATCCCCTTTTAACATCGAAGGTCTTGGTTAATTCGCTACCGACCCTAATGGAGCAGCGAGAGTTCTTCATTGTCATCCTGCTCAGTGTGACGAGTTTGGCAGGGATGTCAAAACGAGACATGGCGCTGTAAAGCTCGTCTCTATGCACACTGTCATACGCGGCCTTGAAATCGACGAAAAGGTGATGGGTGTCAATTTGGTATTCTTGTGAATATTTGGTGGATTTATCTGGCCACACTGATAAGAACCTATCAGATTATCCACAAAGGGTTTCAGGCGTTCACACAGTACGGCAAAGAAGACCTTGTATGCGATGTTATAGTTGGCTCAGTTATAGGGGTCACCTTTCTTGTAAACTGGGCAAACGATGCTGAGATTCCATTCGCCGGGCATGCTCCGACCATATTGTACTGATTTGCTGGTGCATGCGCCCTACCAGATCATTTCCAGCCGCTTTAAATAGCTCGGCAGACAGCCTGTCTGCGCCCCCGGCCTTATTATTCTTGAGCTTTGAAATCCATACATCTTCTTCTTTGGTGGTGTTACAGCCCATGAAGGACCAGAGCCAAGCTTCTCTCAATCACCCATGTTGTGTGTGATTTATTTTTCGCACAGGTGAAAGGGATCTACAGTTTAATGCCGATTCCGAACGGCGTGAGTCGAGAAGCGTTTTTATGGCAAGTTTACTACGGGGGGTTTTGCCAGTACCCCGCCGTCGCGAAATAAACATTCGATGGCGTTGGTGTTATCGGGATCCGAACTCGCTCATCGTGCGCCAGAGTCCGACACACTAACCACGGCGCCATACATAATCCACACAAAAAAAGAATTTCAATAAGAAATGTGTGGTAATGGCCTTTACAGTCTCGCTAGCACATGTACATTCAATTGTCCTGGCGTTTTGCAAATACATACATACACACATATGTATGTGTTTGAATTTTGCTAATACATAGACCAATTTACTCGTCCAAGTGTCCAATGACGTTTAACCCCAAGATCAGGTTGACCGATGATACATACATATGTATTTGGACGCTAAGTTTGAGCGTCAAAGACATTGGTTTCTCTCAAATGTTATGTTGCGATGTTGTTGGGATACATTGAGAATATTGGAGGAAGCCTATAGAGATTCTGTAATATCGGAACATTTTGGAGTGAGACAAAGCGTAACCCTGATGTTCTTTAAAATTGACCGCAGCGAATGACTAGTTTCAAAAGAGTTTGCCTACATATGTATATTGATTTATTGAATTTATTGAATGCTGTCGTAGTGATGCTGCTCAAATTATAAAAAAACAGAAAAAATCTACGTCAAAGTCACTCAAAAAAAGTAATTTCGGCGTTCTCAACGATCTCATGAGTTATCGGTTTGCATCACTTAATGCCTTCATCGTGCCATCGTCAGCTTCAATTGGCTTCCAGGATGTG
The DNA here is from genome assembly GCA_951905685.1 of Eumerus sabulonum. Taxonomy (NCBI): domain Eukaryota; kingdom Metazoa; phylum Arthropoda; class Insecta; order Diptera; family Syrphidae; genus Eumerus; species Eumerus sabulonum. Next base: position 49,085,147 of record OX645062.1, on the reverse strand, counting down.
GTGTACTTACCACTGCACCACGGCGCCCTGAATCTCGGTTATACCACGAAAATGGACATCATTAACTGCTTTTCCTTGAAAAGATCCATTTTAGATTGATCCTATGAGGGCTTCCATCAAAATGTTGTCTTGTTGTAGATACATCCTTTCGTTTTTGTTTTTTGATCATTCGTAGGTCTTCTGAGTCCCTCATGTAACAATTTTAAAGCTGCAGGTTGAATATGTATGTATATTGGCGTTACATTCCATGAAGGACCTGAGCCGAGCTTCTCTCAATCACCCATGTTGTGTGTGATTTCATTTTCTCATAGGTGAAAGGGACCTACAGTTTATTGCCGGTTCCGAACGGCGAATTTCGAGAAGCTTTTCATGACAATTTTATTACAGGGGGTTTTGTCAGAACCCCGCTGCAGGTTGAATATAGTGAAAGGAAATTTCGTTTGAAAATTCACTGTGATTTTCTATAATTTATTTAACGATTCTCTTTACTCTGCATGCTAAATTCTTGAGAATATTGAGAATATGCTGAAATGTCCAGAGTTTCATACCATTTTTCTCAATTTTCTGAACTTCTTCGACCAAATTTTGTACAAGAATTGTCACAATGCTACTGCGGTCCAGTTTTTTTTTTTTTACCATCAAGAGAGTTTTGCAGACACCGAAACTAATTGTAGTCCGATGGTGCAAAGTTCGGACTGTACGGTGGAGGCATCCAAACTTCCCAATCAAATTCCATCTATTTGTTCTAAGATGTCATAGATGTGTGTGGCCTTTCCTGTTCCCAACCCTGTTCGCTTTTTCTTGATTGCTTCATTCACACGGTCGAGTTGTGCATAGTGATGGACCGACATGTAGCAGCTCATAATGGACAATTTTCCTCTCATCCTACCAAACACTCAGCATCACCTTGTTTGCCGTCAATCCAGGTTTTGGAGTCGCTTGTTGAAGGTAACCGACCTTTTACCATGTTCACTTGGATATTTTTGTATTTAATCCATTTTTCATGGCCCGTTTTAATTCACTCTAAAAATAGTTCAATTTCGTTGCGTGTCACTGATGACAATTCGGCCAATTAATTTTTTTTTTGCGTTAATTCTTGTGACACCTAGGCATCGAGTTTCTTTGAGTAGACTGCTCTTTTCAGATGTTTCTAAACGGTCACATTGTTGATATTTAGTGCATTGGCTATCTCCAGGCAACTTGCCTGGAAATCCTGCTCCACCAGCTGCAAAGTTTCATGATTTTTTTCCCAGTGAATAGTCGACCAGAGCGAGGTGCATCTTTGACACCGGAATGTCCGGAAAGAAACTGAACAAATCACTTCTGGTTCTGGCGTTCCCTCACAGTATTTTCGGTGTACACTTCACACAATTTTCGGTCGGTTTTTGCAGCATTTCCTAGCGGGGCGTAACCTTCCATCCACAAGGGTACCTGGCGGTCTTTTTATCAATCGACCACCAACCAGATTGATCACATTACGAGCGACGCCAGACACTCCTGTATTCTCGACGTACGAACCTTCCGAGGGGCCAACATCAACTCGGACCACTACCTTGTTGTAGCCAAGGTACGAATGAGGATATCAAGAATGCTTAGGAGTCGAGTAGGACAACGTAAGTTTGACGTCGGAAAGCTACAATCGCAAGAGACTGCCAGAATCTTTGCCGATCGTGTCTCCTCCAAGCTCTCTTAAAATCCGCCCACAGCAGCACAAACAATATAACAGGAATGGGCGCATTGCCAGAGCGCCGTCAGAGACGCTGCCTCGGAGGTGCTGGGTTTTAAACCGCCACCACCTAGACACCCCTGGTTCGATGAACAATGCGAACAAGCCCATGCAGCAAAACAAGAGGCATATAAAGTCATGCTGCAACGACGGACGAGAACTGCTCGCGAAATATATGAGCAGAAGAGAAGAGAGGAACACACGCTTTTCAGAAGAAAGAAAAGAGAGCACGGAAAGCGTGTGATCGAGGAGATGGAGATATGCTTCCGCAGGAATGACGCCTGTAAGTTTTACAATAAGGTAAAACGAACATGCCATGGCTACAAAGCCAGAGCGGCGGCGTGCAGGGATGAAAATGGAGAACTGGTAATAGAGTCGCAGTCGATGCTGAGGATTTGGAAAGACAACTTCTGCAGACTGTATAACGGCGATGATATGTAGACAGGATAACGCTGTCAGGCAGAACGAGCCATTCGTAATGGACGACAACGTAACAGAATTCAGTCCACCCGACCTAGACGAAGTCAAAATAGCTATGTATATTAAGACTTAAGTCTAATAAAGCTGCGGGCGCAGACAGCCTGTCTGCTGAACTTCTTAAGGCGGCTGCAGATGAGCTGGTAAGGTGCATGCACCATCTCATTTGCAAGGTATGGTCGGAGGAAAGCATGCCCGACGAATGGAATCTCAGCATCGTTTGCCCGGTCCATAAGAAGGGAGACCCCTATAACTGCGCCAACTATAGGGGAATAAGTCTCCTTAACATCGCATATAAGATCTTCTCTGCCATATTGTGTGTATAGAGATGAGCTATACAAAGCCATGTCTAGTTTTAACATCCCTGCCAAACTCGTCCGACTGCAGGATGACAATGGAGAATTCTCGCTGCTCCATTAAGGTCGGTAATGAGAAAACCGAGACCTTTGATGTTAAAAAAGGATTTAGGCAAGGTGACGCGCTGTTATGCAACTTTTTCAACATCGTGCTTGAAAACGCCGTGCAAGAGTCACTGGCCAACACAAGAGGTACGATTTATTTCAAGTCTACACAGCAAGACATCAATGAGGCCTTTGTAAGCATTGAGGTAGAAGCGGCTAAGATGGGTCCCAAGTTTAATGAGGGTGAAACCAAATATCTGCTTTCATCTAAAACAGACGGACAACGCCGACGTATTGGCCAGAACGTCACCATGGGCGGATATAACTTTGAAGTGGTCAAGGAATTTGTCTACCTTGGCTCACTGATGACCAGCGACAACAACACCAGCGCTGAGATAAAACGCAGAATCGCTCTTGCCAACCGCTGTTTATATAGGTTACACTATATAAGACCTTAATCATCCCAGTCCTCTTTTACGGCGCAGAGGCTTGGACCTTAACAAAAGCGAATGAAGATGCCCTTGGTCGTTTCGAGAGGAAAATTCTGCGCACTATCCACGGTCCTGTTTGTTCAAACGGTGTATGGAGGAGAAGATATAACGAAGAACTGTACGGGTTGTACAGCGACATCGGCCTGGTACGACTTCTACGGATACAGCGTCTAAGGTGGCTAGGCCATGTAGACCGCAGGGAAAATACAGCTCCGACCCCAAGAGTCTTCGAATCCACCCCGGAAGGAGGGCGCGGCAGAGGAGGGCCGCATCAACGGTGGCGCACACAGGTGGATGGGGACGTAAACCAACTGGGCGTGCGGCGCTGGAACAGCTGGCCAAAGGCCGTGCCAGCTGGAGACGCTTGTTGGTTGAAGCCCAGGTTCACCACGGACTGTAGCGCCACCTAAGTAAGTGAGTTTTGCAGCATTTTTATGGTAAAAAGTCATCACATCATTTTAAAATCAATACAACTTTCTGCTGAAATGACGAATTACAATACTGTTCACACAAAAAATATCTAATGGGCTATTACAACCAACTAGTGACAAAAAATTGTAAAGACTTGGCCGCGATTTAAAGTGAATTCTTGGACACCTATTCTTCTTCTTTGGTGGCGTTACAGCCCATAAAGGACCAGAGCCAAGCTTCTCCCAATCACCCATGTTGTGTGTGATTTATTTTTCACACAGGTGAAAGGGACCTACAGTTTAATGCCGATTCCGAACGGCGTGGGTCGAGAAGCTTTTTCCAGGCAAGTTATACTACGGGGGGTTTTGCCAGTACCCCGCCGAGGAGGGACGCCGCGAAATAAACATTCGATGGCGTTGATGTTATCGGGATCCGAACTGGCTCATCGTGCGCCACGGCGCCCTCCTTGGACACCTATTAATTTATAAAAATAAACTATTAGTAACATTGTCTCCATAATTAAGGTATGTAAAACCAAGATGACGGGTATAGCCACCCATCAGTATGTACATATGTATACTGCCGAAGGTTGTAAGACCCCAGCAGAGACGTTTCAAAATCAACTATGTCACATTATATCCATTGATTCTTATCCCAACGCCCTAAAGATTTGTAGATACCCAAGCACAATTCGATTACCTCACTCTTTGTGCTACTCCCTGATACGAATACCCATTAAACCTATGTTGTAATAAAACTTCGCATATACCATATTCCATGACATTTTGATATTTACTACAACATTCCCACGTATTGTTCGATAACGTACTTGCATTTTCTCCTTAACAACCATTTTGACCTTAAACGACACTAATGTCCGCAACAATTCGCTATCTATTCGCTAATAAAAAAGTGGAATATAAGAAAAGAAAAACGTAAAAAATTGCATTAACTTGGTAAATTGTTTAACAAATACAATAAAGACATAGGGAAACTCCTCCTCCAAGGAAAAATTGTGGCTGCAAAACAAAATGCATTGTGCATCTATCTAGCTTAACACAAAGAATCGGAGGAGAGACAAATCGAAAATAATATGAAACGCGAATCTGTTGACTAATGCAAACGAGATAAGAGCGACTTGCGTGATGGCCCCGTCGAATTTGACATGGTAATCAAGTGTAGATGCTCTGGGGAGCAAGGACAATGCTGCTAAATGTGTAGTCTCCATGAACGTGAAATGCGGTCGTTTTTGTTATTTATCTGTGATTCGGGAAGAATTCATTTTATTTCGGCATTTTGTGGATTCAATTATTTCCTTTTTCTTTTTATCTTTTTTGAGTGACAATATTTCGTGGATGTTCTCTTAAATTATAAATATTATTTAGAAAAATTAAATCAGACAATGTACATCCATACAAACATTTTTAGTGGCCCGCATGTTCCATTATCGCATAATCGCAGGGGTAATGCGCGCACGCGGGATCTCTAGGCCACTCGATCGACTCTAACTCATCAGGAGCTATGCCCAAGCACAACCAGGCGAGTTTTTGGACTTGATCCAATCACCTCGTCCTGGGTCTCCCAAGTGGTCGCCTGCCTGATGGTATTGCATCCAAGGCACGCTTCGCAATTCGTGATGACGGCGACATTCGTCTCACGTGACCAAACCATCAAAGCATAGCCCTTTCCGTTGGGAGAAGCAACTGCTCAACATTGAGCTCCCCGCGCACTGCTGCGTTTCTCACCCTATCCCGGCGAGTAACTCCCACAACAGCACAAAGAAATCTTATTTCGGGCTTGTATTCGCGATCTTATTCTTTCGGTCAATACCCAAATTTCATGACCATACTTGGAACAAATACTGAGTTAAAAAACGCTAACTTGGCTTTGACACCAAGCTCGGTCTTCCTGATTACAGATCTTCCTGCAGGAAAGCTCAGTATTACTCCTCCCATCAGGTGTTCTGGAAATAACCATAACCTCGAATTTGTCCACGTTAACCCTCATTCCAGCATCAGCACATACGGCCACAAACCTATCTAGCGCGCGCTGAAGTTCCATCTGAGAGGATGTTAGGACAACTACGTCATCTGCAAAAAGAAGATGACTTATCCTCAACTCTCCCAATGTAAAACACTCCTCCATATATATAATGAAAAGGTGAGGTGATAAGACGCACCCTTGGCGAAGTCCAACGCCCACGGTGAAAGGTGTTGATTTACTACCGTTAACCCGAACGCAGCTGCTACAGTTTGTGTATAGAGACTGAATGGCCCTCAACAGAGAACCATCAATCCCATACTCCTGCAGAACACTCCAGAGTTTACGTCGAGGATCTTGGTCATACGCCTTTTCCAAATCTACAAAGCAGCTGTAGATCGGATTGGCGTACTTCCAAGCCTTCTCGAGTACCATTCTTAGAGTTAGTTGTACTTCTGCCGTGACGAAACTCGCACTGTTCATCCCCTATCCTGGATTCGACCATATCTTTAGAACGCGCCTCTAACGCCTTAGCGTAGACTTTACCGGGGACACTTAAAAGAGATATGCCCCTATAGTTGGAGCACTCTTTTTTATCCCCCTTTTTGAAAAGAGGAACAATTACTTCAGTTTGCCAATCGCTAGGTGTCTCGCCGCATTCCCAGGCCACCTTAATGACACGAGAGAGCCATAATACTCCCTCTTTACCCATTGCCTTAAGCCTTTTTGGCCGAACTTCAACCACACCGGCGGATTAGCCAACTGTTAGCGATTCAATCGTTGGACTATTCTCCGCCACACGCAAGACTATAGGTCTGTCCCCCTCAGTGCCCTGTTCGGGATTGAGCAGCTCCGAAAAGTGCTCACTCCATCTGCATAAGATGTCCATCTCATTGGAAAGCAGCACACTGTCTTTGGATTTAACTCCTTCGATGATGTTGAATTTCCTTCCCCTGAGCCGGCGAATGGTTTGCCAGAACACCTTTTTCGCAGATCTATGGTCGCCTTCCAACTTCTCGCCGAACTCCTTCCAGGACTGCTCTTTAGTGCTCGCACAGCAAATTTGCAAGTTCTTCTCGCCACAGTGTATCGGTGTTTTAAACCACGCAGTCCTTTTCTTACCACAAGCCGCCACACCAAGCCGTTTCTCTCTACAAACATCACATGCAAAGGCAATGAAAGCTGTTGAAAATGTCGCCATTCTTCCTCTACATGCGATGGAATGGTTGGAATTTGCTCAAACCTTTCGGATATGTGTCGTGCAAGTGTTGCCGCACCTTACTGCTCTGTAGTTTCTCCCACCGTATGCGTGTAACCACTCTTGGTTTCCGTCTTGGCAGACGAGGTACTCTTTCAGTAAGATACAGCTTACACAACACCAGGTGATGATCAGTTGACAGTTCAGCCCCTCTCAACACACGAACGTCACAAACCATCCGTTTCACACACGATGGTACCACAAAGAAATCTATCAACGATTTCTGTTGAAGACTCCGACGATACCACGTATATTTATGAATGTCTTTGAGCGCAAAGAACGTGTTCATAATGGACAAGCCATTTGCACAGCAAAAATTCAACAACCTCTCTCCGTTCGCGTTTTGATGAGGATCACCGGTCCTTCAAAATCACATTCCCCGTGTCGTTACGTCCACACCCACGTGGGCGTTGAAGTCACCCATCAGGATATAGGAATCCATCTCAACCACCCTATCAAGGGCCGCATCAATTTCATCCAGGAAAGTCGCATACTCAGACTCTAGATTCGGTGCATGACACCTGCACCAGAGCCAAAATTGGCTACATAGGCTCAGACTATGTATTTAAAAAAAAAACAGCGATCCATGGAGGATCTGAGCCTGAGCTACAGCTGCCTTCCATCCTTGACGGTCCCGGGCACGTTGCTTCCAGTTATCAAGACCAAGATGTCTTACATCCGCGATTACTTGGTCTTTATAGCGGAGGTTAGGTCTTCCTCTTCTTCTCGAACCAGGAGGCTCGGAGTCGAAGATCCTCTTAGCTGGAGCGTTGGTGTCCATGAGATCGATGTGGCCGAGCCAGTGTAGTCGACGGATCTTTACCTTCCGGACTACATCCACATCTTTGTACAGCTCGTAGAGTTGGCGGTGGTGTCTTCTTCTCCATTCACCTTCCTCACAGACAGGACCAAATATCCGGCGCAGAGTTTTTCTTTCGAAAGAACCCAAAATCAGCTCCGCCGTCCTGCTTATCGTCCAGCTTTCGGCTCCGTACAGCAAGGCTGGCAGTATGAGCGTTTTGTAAAGCATGACTTTGGTCTTTGGAGTGAAGAGTTTTGACCCAAGTTGTTTGGACAAGCCGAAGTAGCAGCGGTTGCCAAGGGTGATTCTATGCCGGATCTCCACTGTGGTGTAATTTGTGGAATTTACGTTTGCCCCGAGGTAGACAAACTCCTTAACTACCTCGAAATTGCAGCTGTCAATTGTTAAATTTTATCCCAGGTTGTGAGCGACGGATTGGTTTTTGCTTGACAGCATGTCCTTCGTTTTGTCCTCATTGACCTTAAGACCAACTCGTTTCGCCTGTTCTTCAATCGCCGTGAATGCTTCCACAATGCTACGGCGAGAACACGCGGTGATATCGATATCATCCGCGTATCCTAGAAGCTGTATGGACTTGTAGAAGATAGTGCCTTCCCTGTTGATGCCTGCCCGTCACACTATCTGCTCCAGCACCAGGTTGAAGAAATTAAATGACAGCGCATCTCCTTGCCGAAATCCGGTGCATGGTTCAAACGGTTAGGAAGTTCTAGAACCTAGTTGCACGGTGCATCGCGTATTTTTTAGCGTGACGCGACATAACTGGATCAGTTTTCCCGGGATCCCAAACAGTCCTTCTTGTTGAATGCTGTCGTATGCGGCTTTGAAATCGATGAAAAGATGGTGTGTATCGATTCGAAACTCGTTGGTCTTTTCCAGGATTTGTCGAAGTGTGAAAATTTGGTCTATAGTCGGATTGCCGGGTCGCAAGCCGCACTGGTAGCTGCCGTTCAGTGCGGTGCAAAATGGCTTTAGACATTCACACAAAACGCTGGGCAGGATCTTGTATGCGACATTGAGCAGGAATATATGTACCTCCATAGTTCTTGCAAGAGGTAGGATCGCCTTTTTTGTGGATGGGGCAAATAGAGCTGGTATTCCAGTCGTCGGGCATGTTTTCATCTTCCCAAATTCTGCAGATGATCTGGTGTATGCTCCCTAAGAGGTCATCGCCGCCAGCCTTGAAGAGCTCTGATGGCAAGCCATCTGAGCCTGTGGCCTTGTTATTCTTCAGCTTCTGAATATCTGTGCCGACTTCTTCGATACTGGGTGGGAGGACTACTTCAGCGGCTGGAGTTGGGATTTCCTCGGTCCCTACCACTCTCTTGGTCATGCTCGTTCAGCAGCTGCTGGAAATGCTGCTTAAATACATCCACTAATCCCTGCGGTTCGGTGACAAGATTACCCTCGCGGTTTCGAAGAGCCTGGGTGCCCTTTTTGAAGCCTCCTGCAAGGTTTTTGGCTTTCTTTTAAAAGGCTCGTGTTTTATGCTTATCCATAGACTCCCCGATATCCTTGAGCTGGGAGGCTGCGAAGATTATTTTCTTTTGTCGCAGTAGTTTTTTCTCCTCCCTTCTTCTGGCTCGGTACTCTTCTTGCGCTTCCCTGGTTTACCTTTGCAGGTTCTTTTGGCACGCCTCGTCGGTTGCCGCCTTTTTCTGCTCACACTCGCCATCATACCACGGGTTTCTTGTCGGGGGTGATAGATACCCTAAGGTGGTTTCCTGAATGGCTGAGCGGCAATGCAGCCACATATTATTGGCATTTGTGTTCGACGTAGGCATACCGTAGAGTCTTTCGCTTAGCTGCTCCCTGTAGACTCTGGTAACCTCCGGTGTGCTCAGGCGCCCAATGTCGAACCTCCTCCTGATGGGCCGGTGCAGCTTTCTGACATTGGACAGTCGAGCTCTGAATCTTGCTGCTACGAGGAAGTGGTCAGAGTCGACATTTGCCCCTCTGAATGTTCGCACATCCAGGATGTTTGACGAGTGCCTTCCGTCAATGATCACATGGTCGATTTGGTTGGTGGTTCGACCGTCCGGAGATCGCTTGCGAGGGAATCTTGTGCTACTTATCAGCCACATTACTACATCGACTGGGGCGCCAAAAATAACTTCATTTGAACAGCACTCGACGCTTAACATTAACTTCATATCTATCATAAACGTATGGTAACCACCGCCAATGGGGAAAAAAAATTGAGAAAAATTGCAAAAACGGAATAAAGGAAGAAAAAAATGAAAGAAAACTGCTTAAACAATTACAAATAATTACCCTCGCGGCATACCTAGTCCGTACCTAAGGGGGAGACTACTACCCAAGAGCTGTACACACAGCACCAGTATCTTGCTTATCAATGTGACCTAAAACTATACAATTGAACACACATTTTCGCCATGATACTGCACTACAAACATATTGCATTACCCAGATAGATACGCGAACCGGCAAACGACACTCTAACATGAAACATTTATGAATACTATACCACATCACTGCATAGTAGTACTACGTACATTGTTAATGTGCTCTATACTGTCTGCCGGTAATTACTGCACGCATTAAAAACTAAACTAATTACAATTTTCACATCACTCCTCGCCGGGTCCTTTGCCCCCCCACCCCACCAGCCATGCGGGAATAGAGATACACATTTCTAAGCTTTGCACTCGTATGCATTCATGTACCCGAGTATCTATACCGATACAAGGTGCTATGTTAGCGCCATTAGTCGCCTATAAGCGCCGTCGCCAGTGCTTTGGCCCGGTGAAAAATGAGCACTTAAACTACCGGCGCAACACAACACTCGTATCGATGGGAGCATGATCGGAATATGTGTATTCTATCCAAACATTGAAATATTGTATTTATGCCACCTGAAAGGCAGACTAACGTTTTTTGCTCTTCATAGACTAGATACAGATAAATACCTTCGACTTATGAAGGACAATTATTGTGGCGACAATATACTCGTATTCCTATGTTAGCAGTTATCATATTATTGCGGGTAGGTTTTTTCTATAATGGTTCGTTGTCGAACTTCCGATAATTAAATGGAATCAATGGAGCCATTGATAGGGACCCAGTGTATATGTTTTAGTCACGTAATGAAAATTGGACTGCGGCTGATAGCAACATAACATGAGATACATCGCATTCGGTATCAAATGTTCAACGGCGACGATGAAATTGCATTGCGCTGCAGGTGATTGTGAGGAAAACAAAAAAAATAGGTGCAGACCATTGGTGGTGCCCAACAGGTTCACGGATTAGAGATAACAAAATACTATTGACAAATAGATATGATAAACACAAATTTGCTTGGCAAATACGCGTGAATATTGCAATTTTCGCGAAATTTGCGCCTGAAAAATCGCCATTGGAATTGATTAAACACTAATTGATAGATATTTCTTCCTTCCAAAGGGTTGTCCAAATGAGGCGTAGGAAAATAAATGTCAATTGGACAAAGACATTATATGTGTTTTCTTATATGAATCTATATGGCATTTCGATAGTTGATTGTTTGCCATGTATCGCCATGGAGTCGGATTCGATTGAAGATCGCGATAAAGTTATGCAACACAGCGGTTGTGAATGAGAAGTGATCAAACATACTGATGAAGGTATAAACTCATGGCGTATGGTCACTTCAAATTCATACAATGTGTGAGCAATTCTAACAAGACACCACAACTGCGTGGAAAAAGTTGCTGAGAACTACTTCTTCTTAACGGGCGCTACAGTTCTGGTAGAACCTGGGCCTCAACCAACATGCCCCTCCAGCTAAGCACGATCTGTTGCTAGGTTTTTCCATTGCCGCACACCCAGTTGGCTGAGATGCCCTTCCACCTGTGTGCGCCAGCTTAAGTGCCGCCGTCCTCTGTTTCTTCGTCCCTCGGTGTTGCATTCAAAGACTCTCCTGGCTGAAGCTATGGTGTCCATTCGCTCTGCATGGCCTAGCCATCTTAGGCGTTAAATCCGTAAAAGCCTGACTAGACTCATGTCGCTGTACAGCCCCGTAAAGTTCGTGGTTGAATCTTTTCCTCTGACTGCGTTTATTAACCGGAAATCACGCGCAAAATCTTTCTCTCGAACCGACCAAGGGCCTCCTCATCCGCTTTTGATAGTGTCCATGTTTCTGCGCCGTACAGCAGGACCGGGATGATGAGGGTCTTCTATAGAGTCAACTTTGTCGTTCGGGAGAGGGCTCTATTACTCAATTGCCTCCTGAGCCCAAAGAAACAGCGATTGGCAAGAGTGATTCTGCGTTTGATTTCGGAACTGATGCCATGGTAGACGAAGTCCGTAACTACCTCGAACTTATATCTGCCAATACAAACGTTCTGGCCAAGACGTCGGTGGTGAGCGTCCTTTTTTGATGACAGCATATATTTAATTTTGCCCTCGTTTACCGCCAGACCAACTTTCGCCGCCTCGATCTCAATACTCGCAAACGCCTCACTGACATCTCGCTGTGATCTACCTATTATGTTAATATATTGGCGTATGCAAGGAGTTGCGAGGATTTGAAATAGAATGTGCCTCTTGTACTGGCCAGTGATTTTTGCACAATCATTTCCAATATGATGTTGCAGAAATCACACGACAGCGCATCGCCCGAACTATCGGTAAGGTGTTCACCGATTCGGATGGAGTAGCGAGCATTCTCCAAAGTCATCCTGCATAGTCTGATGAGTTTAGCAGGTATGTATGTAGCGTTGTACAGCTCGTCTCTAATTACGCTGTCGTATCCGGCTTTGAAGTCGACAAATAGGTGGTGAGTGTCGACTTGAAATTCCTTGGTTTTTTCCAGGATCTGCCGTAGTGTGAAGATTTGGTCGATGGTGGACTTCCCTGGTCTGAATCCGCACTGATAAGGACCTATCAGCTTATTTACAAAGGCTTCAGGTGTTCACGCAAAACGGCAGAGAAGACTTTATAGTGGATATTAAGAAAACTTATTCTTCAATAGTTGGCGCAGTCAGAGGGGTCTCCTTTCTTGTGAATCGGGCATTCGATGCTGAGACTCCATTCCTCGGGTGTGCTTTCCTCTGACTATATCTTACAGATGAGCTGGTGCATGCTTCTAACCAGATCATCCCCTGCTGCATTGAAGAGCTCAGCAGACAGTCCGTCTGCGCCAGTAGCTTTATTCGACTTGAGTTTCGATATGGCAATCTTAACTTCGTCGAGGTCAGGGGGACGGAATTCTCTGCGGTCTTCGTCGATTAGAAATGGATCATTCTGCCTGACAGCAGAAGTGGTTTTACCAAATTCTCAGCATCGGCTGCGATTCTATGTCCGTTCTCCTCCCTGGAGGCTTTCGTTCTGGCTTTATAACACTGGCATGTTCGGTTTAACTGTTGATAATACTTTCGAACGTCACGCCTGCAGTAACACCTCTCCAAATCCTCAATCGCAGGCTTTTCGTGCTCTTTCTTTTTTCTTCTGAGAAGCTTATGCTCGTCCCTTCTTTTTAACTCGTAGAGCTGACGAGCTGCTCTTGTTCTTTTATGCAGCGAGACCTTATATGCATCCTGCTTCGCAGTGTGAATCCTCCTGCACTCGTTTTGGAACCAGGTGTTTCTTCGCGATGCAGTGCTCTTCAGAGCTTCTTTGCAAAGGTTCCACTTCTGTTTTATTGACAACGTGGAGCGTTGGGGTGTATTGGAGAGCTGAAGGGAAAAAGCACGAGCGGTTTCTGGCGACAGCAGCTTTCCGACGTTATAACTTTGTATTCTTACTCTACTGCGCTGCATTCTTTTTATCCGCAGGCGCATCTGGGCTACTACAAAAGATAGTGGTCCGAGTCGATGTTAGCTCCTCGGAAAGTTCGAACATCAAGAATAGTGGAGAAGTGTCTGACCTCGATCGCGATGTGATCAATGTGGTTAGTGATTGATTGGTCTGGCGACCGCCAGGTGCCTTTGTGTATATTGAGGTGCTGAGAACTACAACCAACGTGAAAATTCGGTCGGTTCCTCTCCCCCTATCTAGGACATCCACCCATGGAGAGTAGTGAACGATCCAAACCACTGCAATCCGTTCAGGTTGTATGATAAACATTATATGAGTTTAAAACTCTGAACCTGGGCGAACTTAAAAAACAAAAAAAAAAAAAAAATGCAAGTTATTCAAGAGCTTTATACTTCAAGTCTACGCAATTGCTTGCGTACGCCGACGACATTGACGTGATTGGACGGACACAGCGAAACGTCAACGAGGCCTTTGTAAGCATTGAATTGAATTTCGCCTTCTTTAGATAAAAATCGCACAGCATTTTTACAGCTTTGGAAAGAAAATACACATTTCCCCCAAAGCGATATTCCTATCAAAACTTAAGGAAAATCACTCATGTAAACGTTGTTTGTTCTGATATAACCCAATAGAATGTTAACTGCAATAACAATAGATGAGTCAGTGATTACTAAGAACTCGCTGAGTTTATTCGCCGTAACGACAAGCTAAATGACATTAATAACTTCGAACTTTCAACTACCCTTTCAGTACATCTCACTAATTGATGTCTCCAAATAACACATTTCCGTCAAGGCTTTGTATGCCCTTTTAGTCAAAGTGTCATGAGTACACATGTGCGTTATAGAAACGCCCCTGGTTACACGCTCGTTAAACGTGGATGTGCGACATTTTTGATGGAGTACTTCCTCTCCTTTGTTCACTATCACCACCAGATATCACCTCATTTTATTAAATTATTTTTTATTTTGTTTGTAATTTGTTTCATTTCAGAAATGGGAACTGTACGTGTTGAGCCGATTAAAATGGGATCTGTCATCGGTGACACCATTAGACTTTTTAGAATTACTATTAACACGCGTGCCTGGTATTTCAACGAAATATCCTGATTTGAGTGTGGAAAAAGTCAGGCAGCATGCCCAAGCATTCATTTCACTAGCAGCCAAAGGTGAGTAAATCTCCTAAAAGAGTTTGCAAACAATTAAGACAGAAAAAACTTCCGGCCGTTACATCTCTGATCCATGTCCGTTCCCTTGCATGTCTTGAGACAGAATTTTTTAATCCGCCCGACTGGATCTGTTCCATAACAACCATCACAAATGGATTCTAAGTATTCTGTTAAAATTACAATCGACGTTCGAGACCGATAAAAAGTTTTAGATTTCTCTGCTCCTGCTGCCCCAAATGCCTAACCAATTGAACGATATCACCATGATGATGATGGCGGCGGCATAGTGCTGAGGATGGTGGTGGTGGGCATCCAGTTCACGATCTCATTAGCATAGTTGGGTTTCCTTTTCAACAAAGCGGTTTACAGACTGTTTTATTCCTTCTTTCCTCTGCAGACAAAACTATGTTGATGATGATTATGTTGATAAAGAAAAATAAAAAAAACAGAAAAAGAAACTCGCCTGCTGATTGCACAGTGCGTTCTCCTTGCAGTGCCCTTCCGTTCCTTGCTACCATGTATGGGCAACATGAAACCGATCTGATATATTGTACATCATGCTTCGCCACCACCCATAGGACAAGTACCGAGAACTGAATAAAAATTAAATTCCAATCGTCGTTCCTTAAAATAAACAAAACGAGAAAATAAGTCCAAGAAATGGATTCGAAAGGAAAACAACGGAATGTGCGCGTTGCACTTTATGTGAATGAGTCTGAACCAGACGTGTTTTAAGTTGTTCTTTCGTTCCTTGAATTCATACTAAGGTCGATGAGGAGCGATGAGGGGCGCTTTCAATAAACATTCTTTTAAGAGCAAAGACCTTCATAGTATGAATTACTTGACTTCGTTATAGGATCCTTTTCTTAAGTTTTTATTTAAGCCAACAGATTTAGTCGTCAATAAGTTAACCAAAAAGTTATGAAAACTTAGGAGAAGGTTTATAAATCGAACAGAGGTCTGCGTAGATTCTTGAGAAAGCCAAAAGGCATTCGTATATTTGTGTATCGTTAGATAAGGCCTGAAGACTTTCTGAACTTTTTGATCTATAAGTCCTAATTTTACAATTTCAGGTAGGTAGTTTTATTAAATTCTGTTTTAGACCATAATGTAGATATACACAACATAGGTCAGATCGAGGAGATGGAGAGATGCATTCGCAGGAATGACGCCCGGAAGTTTTACAACAGTATAAAACGAACATTCCATGGCTACAAAGCCAGAGCGGAGGCATGCAGGGGTAAAAATGGAGAACTGGTAGTGGAATCACAGTCGATAGTTAGGGTTTGGCAAGCCCACTTCTGCAGACTACAGACAACATACCGCTGTCAGGCAGAATGGTCCATTTGTAATAGACGACGATGTAAAAGAATTCCGTCCACCCGACCAAGGAGAAGTTAGAATAAAGCCGCGGGCACAGACGGCCTGTCTGCTGAGCTTTTTAAGGCGACTGGAGATGAGCTGGTAAGGCGCATGCACCATCTCACTTGCAAGATATGGTCGGAGGAAAGCATGCCCTACCGATGGAATCACAGTCTGGTTTGCCCGGTCCAAAAGAAAGAAGACCACAATAACTGCGCCAACTACAGGGGAATAAGTCTCCTTAACATCGCATACAAGATCTTCTCTGCCGTATTGTGTGAATGCCTGAAACCGTTTGTGGATAACCTGATCACTGCGGTTTTAGGCCACGTAAATCCACAATAGACCAAATATTTACGCTACGACAGACCCAGGAATACCAAATCAACACTCACCACCGTCGATTTCAAGTTCGCGTATGACAGCGTATATAGAGGCGAGCTATACAAAGCCATGTATGCCAAACTCGTCCGACTGTGCAGGATGACAATGGAGAATTCTCTCTGCTCCATTAAGGTCGGTAATGAATAAATCGAGACCTTTGATGTTAAAAAAGGATTTAGACAAAGTGGCGCGCTGACATGCAACTTTTTCAACATCGTACTTGAAAAGATCGTGCAGGAGTCGCTGCGATACGATATATTTCAAGTCTACGCAATTGCTTACGTACGCCGACGACATTGACGTGATTGGACGGACACAGCGAGACGTGAATGAGGTAGAAGCGGCTAAGATAGGTCTTAAGGTTAATGAGGGTAAAACCAAATATCTGCTTTCATCAAAAAGAGACTGGGAACACCGACGTATGTATTAGCCAGAACGTCACCATTGGCAGATATATGTATGTAACTTTGAAGCGGTCAAGGAATTCGTCTACCTTGTCTCACTGATGACCGGCGACAAATACAACAGCGCTGAGATAAAACGCTGTCACTAGTGTCAACCGTTGTTTCTTTCCTCTCTTGAAAAACCAAGGTGACACTATACAGGGTGCCCCCCCCCCCCTGTCTTGTCATGACCAGACCTACACCCTCTAGCTTTTTGGCACACTGCTCATGGGGCACCCTGTATAAGACCTTGATCATCCCAGTCCTCCTTTACGGCGCAGAGGCTTGGACCTTAACAAAAGTGAAATTCTGCGCTCTATATACGGTTCCGTTTGTTCAAACGGCGTATGGATGAGAAGATTTAATGAAGAACTGTACGGGTTGTACAGCGACATTGGCCTGCTACGACGTCTACGGATACAGCGTCTAACAGTCTTCGAATCCACACCGGAAGGAAGGCGCGACAGAGTACGACCGTATCTACGGTTGCTCACATAGGTGGAAGAGTACCTTAACCAGCGTGCGGCGCTGGAAACAGTTGGCCAAAGACCGTGCCAGCTGGAGACGCCTGCTGGTTGAGGCTCAGGTTCACCGCGGACTGTAGCACCACCTAAGTAAGTAAGAAGGACAGACTTCTTTGGTTTAAAGTCTTTTTGAGAAGCAGTATATAGGGTGCGTACTACAGCCTCCAAAAAGTAAGGTGACATAGCAATTATTTCGAAAAATCTTTATCGCCTTCAAAGTATGATACTTACTTACTTGTCAGGCTAGCGATCCTTGCCTGCTTCCACTCATATCGGTCCCGGATCACGCTGCTTTCGATTGGAGTGTCCAAGTTTCCTAATGTCCGCGATCACTTGGCCTCTGAACCGAAGGTTCGGTTCTCCCTTGCCTTTTCGTGGTGGCTGGGATTCGAAGACCCTCTTTGCTGGAGCGTGGTCGTCCAATGGCCGAGCCAATATAGTCGACTGATTTGTTCCTTACGGACTACATTCACATCATTATACAGTTCGTAGAGTTCGCGGTTGTGTCTTCTCCTCCATTCACCTTCCTCGCAGATAGTACCATATGTATGTATATCCGACTCAACATTTTTCTTCCAAAAGAGCCCAAAATCATCTCCGCTTTCTTACGGAGCAGAACTAACAAGATCAGTGTTCTGTAGAGACTAATTTTCCTTGTTAGGAGTTTTGACCCTAGATGTTTTGACAAACCGAAGTAACACCGCTTGCTGCCGGCCACCTTTCGAATTGGATTATTTGAGCGATCTATTCAGAAGAGCGCCGTGGCGCAGTAATTAGTGTGTTGGCCTTTGACGCCGATGGGAAAATAAAATTTCACACAACATGGGTGATTGAGAGAAGCTCGGCTTTGGTCATTCATGGACTGTAACGCCAACACATATACATACATGCATTCAGGAGACTCCAGGCTTCCCTGCGAAGATTTGGAGCTCGGCATTTCAACAGGGAACCAATTTCCTGTGGGGAGGTTTGTAACATTTGGTTACGACGCTACTCAGGTTGTGAACAGCATCCTTTACCAATTCTTTCGTCCTGGATTACTCAAGCTCCTCTCTAAACCGTGCCCAATCCGTCTTCTACGGATTCCGTTTGGGTTACGAGGAGGAAATCCCACAACTCAATAGGAATTGACTCTCAAGTTAGTGACGGCAGAAGGCTTGTGGGAGTCATTACGGGCAATTTCACTTTTGCTAAACATCTCTGCGTGCTTGGCATCAGTGAGACGCCTACCTGTTGCGAGGAGGATGACACCTCTTTGACAGTCCCGTCTTTGTTCGCGTACGGTGGGGCACCCTTGGAGCACCCTTGGACGTGGTGTGTGCCGAATCTCTTAACTTTACATCACTTAACGAGGCTGCCCTTTTTTCTGTCTTTTCTTAGAAAGAGTACAATGTGGAATACAGAGTGATAATGAATCGCTGCAAATAACGAATTCCACGTGCTAGATATAACTTTGATTGTAAGAATATCACTGTACCAAGGCTACAATTATTGTCCTTTTCACCTAGTATAATGGGGGTGCCCTTAACTCTGATCGATGAAAAGTTTCGATTACCCACTATCGTTATCTGTCCACAATTATCGCTGAATACTTTATGGCTACATTTTTCGTCCCCCTTTATCTCCCGCGCTCAAGAAGCCACAACATAACCCGAAAAGCCTTTTCTGGACCTGAAGGTCGACGCTTGGCTGCCAGTGGTAGTGGTGATCATGCGAAGTTGGCGAGCGACTTCAATTTGACCATAAAGCGAAACAATCCAATCTAGTGAGCACGAAGGATCGCAGAAGAAAACGAATTCAATGGTGGTAATAGTGCTTAGTGGTGACAGTGGCAACGGCATCGATTTCGTTGCGGTGGCGTCGTGTCCAGACAAAACAATGATTCGGACGCGTCCGCACTTTGTTAAGGTCGTTGTGTCTACTGCTGTGAGCGGTTTGGTAAAGAGAATAAAATGACAAAGAAAAGCGAGAAAAGGCCCTGGCATACCGAACAATTTACAACCAACAAAGGAGCTTCTCGCTCCATGGCAAGGCACATGAACATCTTGCCAGTGACAGTGGAAATGGAGGCAGCAATTCGTTATTAGTGGATATCAGCTGCTTCTGTTGTTGTTGCGCTTCATGCTGCTGATGGGGATGGTGAAGCCACGTTGTAGGTGCACTTCGCTTACATCGCAAACGCCCCTTGGTGCTCGCGTCTAGTGTCAGTGGTTGTACGCGCATTCAATTGCATTTGTACGTGAGTTTAGTTGATTTTGTTTCGTTTTGATTATTATTACTTGCTGGCCGTTTAATGAATAACTACTCGGAAATGGACAAGCAGTGACCACGCACTATAAGGATTATTTTTAGATTTCATATGTATACTCTAAGAGTGGTGCCACAAAGGAAAGATTGGGAACGGGGGAAGATATAAATACGGGAAGGCATATTCCATAGCGACTGGGAATCTTTTCAGTGTGGGTACACAGTGACTGGGAAATTGTGCACTAATTATGCATGCACTAACTGACTGACTGACTGACCGATCGACCATAACCGTGTTCTTGCTGCAGTTGTATTTGATTTTTTTCGTGATTGTAAATTGTTTAAACGTCCACAATGTACAAGTAGACGTTCTCATATGCCACGGATAGTCTGACAGTAGTTGGAGGTCATTCGTTAAAGTTGAAGGCTTTTTGAGTGCGTTTATCCTATTCGTCTCGATTGCGATCTTCTCATTTGTCTTTTAAGCTACTTGTAACATGGTGCCTTAAACTATGTGCATTATGTATTGTTATTTTACTAAGAACCATGATTCGTATCGAATATTCATATATACCTACGTATTTATGTACATGGAAACTTTTAGTGAAAATGTGTATTAAATGTGCTTTTATTTTTCTATCGTTTTTTTTTTAATTAAATTATCCATTACTGATCTGGTCAGCGCTTTTAGAATCCCTGTTCTCGGTACTTATCGAATACTAGGTAGAAAATCATTTAGTCTTTTGGGAACAATGGAACGATCAGTCATCAAGCCCATGAAACTTATTTTCAAGGCCATACTGACCAGCAAATGATCAATCCTATTACGAACCGCCTCAAAACTCTCATTCTAAAGCTCCAATATTCTGTATCACCTAATGAAACGTGAAGAAAATCCCACGAAAGAAGGAAACTAAACAGCGTTAAGAGCGATTCAATTGGCTTACTACTTACACGTATCTAACGCACTGAAACCCATCAATTAATCACTGACAAGTAATCATCTCACTCAAGATGATGATTCATGTTGATTCCTAACCAGTACAAATAGTACTACTCGTACTACAATGTAAATGTATCCGAACAATTACTGACAGTAGCCCAAAGGTACGCTTTAACTAATCCCCCCTATTAGCCGGCCCTAAGTAAATTTTTTAAGCACCACAAGTGTGACCCTCTCTACTGGTACATATGTACATATGCCCCGGGGTATTGTTACTGGGACCAAACTCCTATCTTCTATGTATTGGCTAATGACTTGTTATTGTTCCCACCACGTGTCACCGGACACTGTCGGGCGCTGATGGCCATGGAACGTGTTAAATCTCTTTCCGACTTCTGGACAAAACGTCAGCCGCAAGTCAACAGCGAATTGTTATGCTTATACGTACATAGTTGTCTTTTGAACGATCGTTTCATTCATTGTGATCATGACCATCTCATTCACGGTAACGTGATTAATTCGTTGAGAGGATCTCTAAGATTGTGTTCTAAGGTCAGTAAACCCTGTCGTGTGTGTATATCTGTGTATCTCTGTTAGCGATTACGTAAGTTTTCACTATGATTGTGGTTCGTTTAACTTTTTTCTGGAACTTGGACGATTGATCGCATTCATTTCACTTTTTTTTTTAGCTAAAGGGGAAAAAGTCAGGTAGGCAACTCGTTGGTTGGTAGACAAGGTAGACCCGGTTGACTTGGTATGTACACTTCTAACCTGTAATTACCGACTGACTGAATGTGAATGCGACTAAACGTTGACAGTTTTAGATGAGAAGTTGTTTATAAGTCTGGGGTCTAAGTGGCTGCGTTTATTTTGCAACGAGTGAGGTTAGAGATGAAAAGACATTTATTTGAAAGCGAGTGCTTATCCCATCTGAGGTGGCGAACCGGTGTTAAGTGATTCTTTTTAAAGTAGACGTGGATAAAAATACCGGCTTATACGAGTTTACATTCTTTATATTTAGGCGTTTTAGGTAATTAGTGGAATTTATGGGGTGTTTGTGCAGGTAAAGGATTCAGAATACGTTGCAAACCGCTGATAATGACTGATCTTCAGATTTAGAAGTCGAACCAGCGATGTCATCAATTAGCCACGTGACTATGATGAAACAATTGGCGATGTTTTGAAAGAGAAGAAATGATCATATACAGAGCTGTTCAAAATAATAGGGAATATCGCTGATAACCAATTTGTTTGTTTATTTTGAACCCTTTTTATCTCTTTTTCGAAAAGTAATTATAGCAGCTATTTGTACAGCTGCATTGCTTTTCTTATGATGCATCTCTGGTCAATTCTTCATTCGTGTTATTCGTGCTGTGGTATAAAGTGGGAAAAAGGATTATTTTAAGGTGTTCAAAATAATAGGGAATTTTGCTGATTCGTTGTTTTATCGTTCGTATTTCTGTCAAAAATAATTGAAAAGGTAATGTTGTTTTTCGTAGACGTAAGAATTATACAAATTTTACATTTTTAAAATCTACGCAATGTTAAAAATGGGACGTTATAGACATTGCACTGCTGAAGAAAGTCGCATTATTAAACATTTAAGAGACCAAGGAAAGACCATTAAATTTATAGCCAATACATTGGGAAGGTCAATTAATTTTGTTTTTAATGCGCTTTCAAGAACCCCAGCACGAGAAACTAGAGGTAGACCAAGAAAAATTACTCCCATCGATGACTCTCGTATTGTGCTGTTAGCGAAAAAGGATCCCTTTATGTCATCAAGGGCGATTGCCGCGGAATTGAATAATGCAGTAAGTGCACCAACTATCCGGAGAAGGTTGCTCGATAATAAACTGCCCGGTAGAATTGCTCGCAAAGTACCACTACTAAGTAGAAAAAACATAAAAGCGAGAATGGAGTTTGCCTTGCATTTTAGAAATCACTCCAAAGAGATGTTTCGCAACATTCTTTGGAGTGATGAAACTAAAATAAATTTATTTGGTTCCGATAGCGGTAGAAATGTTCGTCGTCCTCAGGGGAAGGAGTTTCATGTCCGGTTTACTAAAAAAACCGTGAAACATGGGGGTGGTAGCATCATGGTATGGGGCTGCTTTTCTTGGTTTGGTGTTGGACCCATTTACCAAATAAATGACATCATGAACAAGGAGAGCTATCGTGGTATTTTAAAGGATGTTATGCTACCGTATGCCGAAGACAATATGCCGTTGCGATGGCACTTTCAACACGATAACGATCCCAAGCATTCATCGAAATTGGTTCGTGCTTGGTTGGAAGACCATCAAGTGTCAGTGCTACAATGGCCCTCTCAGTCCCCCGATCTCAACCCCATCGAGAATTTGTGGGCGGAACTGAAAAAAATCTTTGGCCAGACAGACCTTTCAAAATAAAAATCAGTTGTGGGCGGCCATTGAAAACCATTGGAGAAATATTCCCATCTGTAAATGCCAAAAACTGATAGATTCAATGCCTGCTCGTATAACTGCTGTCATAAAAAACAAGGGTGGTCATTCGGGACACTGATCTACCATATTTTGTTTTTCACTATTATCTTAACGAATAAATATAAGTTTTAATGTATTATTTTAAGAAAATCGGATGTAAACTATAAATTTCCCTATTATTTTGAACAACCAAATTCGAAGGCATTTTAGTTGATTAAAAAAAAAAAAAAAAAAAAACTACAATGAATAAAAGAAATATATATAGTAATACAGATCAGATATTACGTGTTTTACTTATTAAAATACTAATATGAAACTATTCGGTTACAACATTTCGGAAAACCCTTAGAAATTCTTCGGCTAATTCCTTTCCCTATTATTTTGAACAGCTCTGTAGCTAGGGGTGACAGACAATTTCCCATTATCAGGGTAATGTACATTTTTCGTATTATCAGGTTGGTTACTAATCTTCGCAAATTTGCTGCAAGAGAACAACTAATGACTGGAACCAAACGTTAAACGTTTTTATTATTTTTTTTAGATGAGAACTACAAACAACATGAAAATTCGGTCGGTTACTCTCGTCCTGTCTAGGACAACCGCCCCTGGAGAGTAATAAGCGAACATCTACGACCCAAACCACTGCACTCCCTTCAGGTTGTGTGATAAACATAATAAGAGTATAAAACTCGTAAACCTGCGCGAAGTTTCTTCAAAGAATCAAACGAGAACTAAACTCATACTCTGGGGACGTATGGGACACTGGTATTTTTTTTTTTTTTTTTTTTTTTTTGATACCTAAATTGCTCAAATTGGATTAGCAGAAAGACTCTGAACTTTGTGTATCTTATTTAGGCATATTTAATTTTACGACGAACTTCTTCTTAACGGGCGCTAGAGTTCGGGGTGAACCTGGGCCTCAGCCAACATGCCCCTCCAACTAGCACGATCTTTTGCTAGCCTTTTCTGTTGCCGCACACCCAGTTGACTAAGGTTCCCTTCCACCTGTGTGCGCAATCTTAAGTGCGGCCGTCCTCTGCTTCTTCGTCCCTCGGGGTTGGATTCAAAACTCTCCGAGCTGGGGCTGTGGTGTCCATTCGCTCTACATGGCCCAGC
Source organism: Eumerus sabulonum (assembly GCA_951905685.1). NCBI lineage: Eukaryota > Metazoa > Arthropoda > Insecta > Diptera > Syrphidae > Eumerus > Eumerus sabulonum. The sequence goes on along the minus strand of OX645062.1, from coordinate 49,061,171 downwards.
CATCTTAGACGCTGAATCCGTAGACGCCTGACTAGACCCATGTCACTCTACAGCCCGTAAAGTTCGTGGTTGAATCTTTTCCTCCATCCCCCGTCTGCGTTTATAGGGCCTCCTCATCCGCTTTTGATAGCGTCCATGCTTCTGCGCCGTACAGCAGGACTGGGATAATGAGGGTCTTATATAGAGTCAACTTTGTCGTTCGGGAGAGGGCTCTATTACTCAATTGCCTCCTGAGCCCAAAGAAACAGCGATTGGCAAGAGTGATTCTGCGTTTGATTTCGGAACTGATTCCGTTGTTCCAGGTCATTGCGGAGCCAAGGTAGACGAAGTCCCTAACTACCTCGAAGTTATATCTGGCAATACAAACGTTCTGGCCAAGACGTCGGTGGTGAGCGTCCTTTTTTGATGACAGCATATATTTAGTTTTGCCCTCGTTTACCGCCAAACTATTTTTTGTAGCCTCCATCTCAATACTCGCAAACGCCTCATTGAACATCTCGCTGTGATCTGCCTATTATGTCAATATCGTCGGCGTATGCTAGGAGTTGCGAGGATTCGAAATAGATTCTCTTGTATTGGCCAGTGATTTTTGCACAATCATTTCCAATATGATGTTGAAGAAATCACACGAAGCGCATCGCCCTGCCTAAATCTTTTTCGACATCAAAACTATCGGTAAGGTGTTCACCGATTCGGATGGAGCAGCGAGCATTCTCCAAAGTCATCCTGCATAGTCTGACCAGTCTAGCAGGTATGTCAAAGGTAGACATAGCGTTGTATAGCTCATCTCTAATTACAATTTCGTATACGGCTTTGGAGTCGACAAATAGGTGGTGAGTGTCGACTTGTCTGCCGTAGTGTGAAGATTTGGTCGATGGTGGACTTCCCTGGCCTGAATCCGCACTGATAAGGACCTATCAGCTTATTTACAAAAGGCTTGAGGCGTTCACACAAAACGGCAGAGAAGATTTTGTATGCGATGTTAAGGAGACTTATTCCTTTGTAGTTGGCGCAATCAGAGGGGTCTCCTTTCTTGTGAATCAGGCATACAATGCTCAGACTCCATTCCTCGGGCATGCATTCTTCCGACCATATTTTGCAGATGAGTTGGTGCATGTTCCTGACCATCTCATTGCCAGCTGCTTAAGTTTCGATATCGCTATCTTAACATCGTCTAGGTCGGGTGGACGGGATTCTCCTTCGTCTTCGTCCATTGTGAATGGTTCGCTCTGCCTGACGGCGGCATTTTGACTATCACGCTGTTATACAGTCTGTAGAAGTGGTCCTTCCACAATCTCAGCATCGACTATGACTCCACGACTAGTTGTCCGTGCTCATCCTCTGCTCTGGCTTTATAGCCTTGGCATGTTCGTTTTACTTTCTGGTAACATTTTCGAATGTCGTTCCTGCAGTAACATCTCTCCATCTCCTCGATCTCGCGTTTCTCGTGCCCCTTCTCTTTCCTTCTCAGAAGCGCATACTCCTCCCTCCTTTTCTGTTCATAAAGCTCGCGAGCAGCTCTCGTCCGTCGATGCAATGTGGCCATGTATGCATTCTGTTTCTCTACATGGGCCTCTCTGCACTCATCATCAAACCAGGGGTTTCTCGACGGTGGTGGCTCGAGGCCGAGTACATCTGAGGCGGCCGTTCTGACAACGACTCCATTGCTGTTCTTTGGTTGCTGCAGATTGCATCGGGACTTGAGAGAGCAGCTTTCCGACGTTAAATTTTGGTGTTTTACTCGACTCCGTTGATTCCGAGAAATTCGCATCCGTACCTTGGCTGCAACAAGGTAATGATCCGAGTCGATGTTGGCTCCTCGAAAGGTTCGGACATCTAGGATGCTGGAGGAGTGTCTGCCGTCGATCAATATGATCAATTTGGTTGGTTGTCGATTGATCGAAAGACCGCCAGGTTCCCTTATGGATGTTGAGGTTTGGAAATCGTGTACTTGCTACTCACAGATTATGTCCCGCCATAAAGTCCACTAGCCTTAGCCCGTTTTCTGACGTGGCGTTGTGTAGGCTATGCTTTCCTATTACTCGATTTTGGTGTCATAGCTGGGACAATGCGCATACGTTCTGCTAGGACATCATAGAAGTCGTCTTTATGTCGGTCATCTTTCTCTTCTGTGGGGGCGTGGACACATTATAAGCTTATATTGCCGAGATTGGCCTTGATGCGGATAGTTATGATGCGTTCGCTTACATACTGGAAGCTTAAGACTTTTTTCCTGAATCTGCCTCTCTGTACGTCGGCGTTCCTCAACAGTGCTGCCATGAACAACACAACAACAACAACGAAAACAAAATAAAAATGATGCACAAAACAGTCGGGGGATTCCCCGTAACACAAACATGAAAAGGGTTGCCAACTTGAGAGAATTTGCATAATTCCCTACTTTTTTATTTAAATAAAGAAAACGATGTTACATAACGCATTGTTCGAGCCCCCCCTCCCGTCCTTGTAATGCATCGTAACGTTTCCAAGACCAACACTCCCCCCAAATTGCGTTACGTAATACTTGAACGCCCCCCTTACATGTCATGTCTTGTGTCTAAACTTAATACTTACCTGTCCATCTCTACAGAAATCCAGGCAGACAAGTTCAACCCCAATGACTTCTCTACATCATGTCTCCAACTACAATGAAGACCAAAAATTCGTTCATCCACTCTTTCTCTCTCTCTCTCTCTACGCCTAACCTTCACCTTGAAGGAACGCAAATATTTTTAATCTATTAGCTATAAAAAGGAAGTTGTCTCTTAAGCTTAATTTAACACTGTACCGCTAAATCGAATTCCAAATTTCATCGCTCTACACAATAACTGTTTTGTGTTTTTTTTATTCCTCATATTTTCTTTATGAATACTGCCGCCGTCATAAAAATCACCAAACAGTCCATTATGTAGAATGTATTTGCATCCACTCGATTTCCCAAGTAGAAACCTTCACTAAATCTCAGATTTCTACGAAACCTCTCGGAATATCGTCAAAATATCTTTTTTGTTTCATAACAAAACAATGAAAAAAAAAAGTGATTAAACGGGGGCAAAAAGTTCGTCTGAGAAGATAGAATAACACATAGGGATCTTGATACCGATACCGCACCTCTCCACCTTCACATGGGCTTGTGCGCGATCATACGGTGAGTGTGTATGATGAGCGGCGCTTGTGCCATCTAAAAGGGAAGCAGTTTTTGCGGTGCATAATTAAATCAAATTGACACCTGAGCCCCGTGTGTGTGATGTCCCAAATTCCACAGACGAAGAAAGCAAAAAACAAAAAACCCGAATTAGTCCCTGTTCCGCTACCTGTCACACACATAGCCAAGACAGAATAAAGCCCAAGAGATAACACGATCAACCGACAGTCCGCTCCCTTCGAGTGTGGGAACAATTCCTGCGAGAATTCCAGCTCATTCGCTCTTACTGATTTTTATTTTTTTTTTTTTGCACCATGAACGTGTCAAAACGTAGGGAGAACCCCACGAAGGATGGGTGGGATGAAGGGAATTGAAAACTTGTCCCGTTGAAATAAAACGCATAAATTTGTCGATTTAATTTCTTAATTAACTCAACTCGATGGACGGGCTGAAGATACATTTCATATACTTTACGGTCGAATCCAAAAAATGCACCCAAAGGGACAAGAGATGGTGATCGTTCGAAGGACCATCGCATAATTTCCATGAGACAAAATGCCGTCAATTTGCATGCGGAGATTTTTGTTTCGTCTTGTGGGTCGGTATCTGTCTTCTGTGCTTTGGTTATTTACGATTCTTAGTGTTTCGTTAAGGATATAAGTAAACGAAAGGACATGCAAAGGTTGGCTTACTGGATCTGTGTAAAGGGCAGACAGCGAGACCACCTTCGGGCATAAGAAATTTGATAATTGACATTTGTTTTTTTTTTTTTTTTTTTTTTTTTTTTTCGTTTTTGGTCGAGAGAGGTACTGAAACCGGATTTCGGAATACATTTTTTCGTATCTACTTATCGAGGATGTTTGGAATATTGTTTTAACGGCTATTGCTCGAGGTGGACAGCTTTGAGTGTTTTTTTTTCTTTTGGTTTTTCTGTCATAACTCATTCTCAATTGAGGACTGCATCATCGTAGAAGTATCTGCGTAACGGAAGCCATAGGTCTTGACCTTTTCTTCTGCATGTGAGTGCCACATGGCTTCCACCATAAGAAAATAAATACATTTTCCAACATGTGCAGTTGTACGGCTCCTAGACGATTCATCTCATGCCCAGTTTATGGTATTTTAAACACTCACCATCATTCTTGCACTCTTCCATCAACCCCTACAAATTGCATAGTCCATAAATAACCCATTTTCAATTATTTTGTGTAGTGTGTGAAAATCGGGGCGCTACTCACCGCCTGAATAACGATCCGCAATGCGATACTTTACGTTTCTCTCATTGATACAACACTAATTAAGACCTCCTCTCATCACATCCCCTATAAGTCCTCGTATATCCGCGTGTGATTAATACTTTTCCACAGATATCAGCACCACACGCCTTCTTCCGTTCTGCTCGATTCAACTCATACAAGATACAGACACACAGATGGCAACCAACCGGAAAATATGAGGACCGACATTCTACACAATTGCCGTTTGGTATCTATTTAAGTGGAAAAAAGGATAACTCTGTTCCGCGATTCAATCAATTGTTACTCTAGTTACGATCCAGTTTTATCTTGCTTTCAGGCGGGCAAATCTAGTGAGAGAAAGTCATGGCTATAGAGGGATGGTTATGACTACTTTCACCCACATACTCGTAAATCTAAATCTGGCGAAACGTAAAATGCGCAATGGGCGCAATGGATAACTATTCTATTTTCAGTGATTATTGTTTTCCACTTTTCTTTACATACATATGTATGCACATTCATCTCGGTCCTGAAGGAGATGATGCGGGTTCGCATCTGCTTCCTGCGCTGGGTGCCAAATAGACAATGGCTTTCCTCTTAGTTTTGTTTGGTGATTTTTTTTCGTTTTTGAGATTTCTGCAAGATACCAACTACCTGGTGTGACCTTTTTGCCAAGGCCTTTTTGTTCCTATTGGAATTGCTTTTTCTTTTTCTATTTCCCTGTAAGATGTCAATTGATTTTTTTTTTTAACTAACATTTCTTTTCATCTTTTTTGTCCTTTTTTAGAGCATAATTTATCAGTTTATTCTGCCAGTACCATTGCTGCAGCAAGTATCGCAGCTGCGTTGAATGGCCTCAATTGGCATTCAAGAACTGGACACACGCTGAATTTCCTACTTGAACGGTTACACGAACTAACCGAAGTTCCTAAGGTGAGTACAGTCTGAAATTCATAAATTTATGTAAATTTAATAGAATGTCCTTGGTAGGTAAAAGCGGAGGTATAATTACTAGCAAGCCTTATAAGTGAGCAGCTTTTTACCTGTTGATAACTTAGTGTTTGGCAGCTCACTTATTTTCATCAACTGCTTTTGTCTTTCCAATTCTTTGATTTTAATTTTGGTGTACATTTGTTTTCTCAAATCTTTACTCATAAATGTGTGCTTGTCCACATCTATTTCGCCCAAGCTTTTCGCCAACATTTCCAAAGCACTCAGACGAAAACTCTGGCCCATTGTACTCCAGACAGACACCTTACATTACTGTATTTTCCCCGTTTTCCGGAGAAAAATTTGAAGGAGCTTCAGTGATGTAGAGCTAAGGGATTCGGCACACACCACCTCGCGTCGGCTCCAAGCAAGCAAAGGCGGAACAATCACAGAGGAAATGCTTTGTAGTGTCATCCTCCTCCTCGCAGCACAGGTAGGCGTGTCACTGTTGCCAAGCACGTGGAAATGCTTGGCAAAAGTGGAATGGCCCGTGATAACTCCCACAAGCCTTCTGCAGTCGATTCTCCTTAATCAGACATCAGGGCATAAGCGCTTAGTCATCCGGCAACCTGGACAATCCCTCCATCTACGGTTGTGTGTATTAAATATACAATCGTTAATGTAGGAATTTACCGTGGACGCAGGCAGACCTAGAGCGGGTTCAGGTCCTGAGAAGCTCTCCTCTGAATCCATTCTAGCGAGTTCATCAGAGATCTCATTTCCTGGGATCCCAGAGTGGCCTGGAACCCATACAAGCCTTAATGAATTTAGTCTGCCGACTCTGTTCAAGAAGGACTTGAGTTCGAGCACTAATTTGGAGCTAGTTTAGGGGTTACACACAGCTTTTAGTGCAGCTTGGCTGTCACTGCAGACGCATATGCTTTCCCCCCTTCCACCTGTGCTTCACAACATGGTGCATGGCCATTAGGATTGCGTATATCTCTGATCGGAAGACAGACGCACACTTTCCTAACGAGAAGCGCAGTCGGATGTTTTCGCGCTCAAAGAAGACTCCAGCACCGGACCCCCGCCGCCCAGACTTGGAGCCATTCGTGAAAATGCGAAGATTATCCTTTCCAGGTTCAGTATCCAGCCATAGCCAATCCTGACCCCATGCAAACTCGACTGTGAAATTACGACGCAATAGAATAACGGACGTCAGTGCGTCAGAAGGCACGTCCATGAGACAGGGGTCGCAGGACAATTCTTGCGCAACCACACCGTTATTCCTATGCGAGTTGTACAAAAAGCCATTTCTCTTCAGACGAGACATGGCTTTCAGAACACACCCTCTGATTAATATATCAAGAGGTGGAAGGTTCTCTGATGCATTCGAGGGGCAACTTTGCGCACGTGCAACTCTACCAGTCTCTCCATGCTTTTTAGCAGGAAGGATGTTAGACTAATTGGTCTGAAGCTCTTGGCAAGTGGGTAGTCCTCCTTTCCTATTTTGGTAATGAAGACCACTTTCACTGTGCGCCAAGGGATGGCTAAGCAAGTGCTAGACTAGCAGTGAAAATTCTTAATTCACTTACAGAGCCTAAACTTCTCACATTGTTGAGTCAAATTGATCATTCAAATTTCTGATCTGATTTGATGGTCCGCATTTTTTATCGAAGTTTTCCTAACCAAATTCCTTAACTTCTCTTAAACTATTTTACATATTCAGTCTTATTTTTTGCTGCTCTAATTCCCTCATTTTTTTATCAAAAGTGTTGTTCAAAATTTTATCTAAAAGTTGGCTGCCCGAATTTTCGTGGTACGAATTTTTCATCTGCATTCTTTGTCCAAACCTATAAATCTGATTTTCTGATTTAAATCGAAGGTTTGGACTGACTTAAAAAGCTCGTCCATATTTTCCACTTAAATCCTCCTCTCCAAATTGCTTTATCACATTTTCTGGATAATTTGCGGATGCAAACCTTTGCCCTAAATATTTAATCCAAATTTGTATTATAGTTTGGGTCCAACATTTTGCACGCATTTCGTATCAAGATTTTGTTGCCCAAATTTGTTGTACGAATTTCTCATTTATGTTCGTTGTTCAAACCTACATGCATATGTATGCATGTATCCAGATTTCTGATTTGTATTTCAAACCTACTTAAATACCGTGTTCCTGTTTTCCGCTCAACCCTCCTGACCATATTCCTTTAACAAATTTCTAATGAAAATTGTTGACCCAAATTTCTAATCCTAGTTTGTAGTCCAAATCTTTGATCTTGTAGTAGCCAAGATGCGCTTACAGATATCACGAACGCAGCGGAGTAGAGTAAAAATACAAAGTATGACGTCAGAAAGCTACTATCGCCAGAAACCGCTCGTGCTTTTACCGATCGCGTCTCCCTTAAGCTCTCCAATACAGCTAAATCCTCCACGCTATCAATAGAACAGCAGTGGAGCCTTTGCAAACAAGCCCTGAAAAACTCTGCATCCGAAGTTTTGGGTTTCAAGGCTCCACCACGAAGAAACACCTGGTTCGATGACGAGTGCAGGAGGATTCACACAGCGAAGCAGGATGCATATAAGGCCTAGCTGCATAAAAGAACAAGAGCAGCTCGTGAGCTCTAAAACTTAAAAAGAAGGATGCTCCTCCCTTCTTAAGCTTCTTAAAAGAAAGAGGAAAGAGCACAAGAAGCGCGCGATTGCGGATTTTGAGAGGTGTTACTGCAGGCGTGACGTTCGAAAGTTTTATCAACAGGAAGCCTGCAGGGATGAGAACGGACACCTGGTAGTAGAATTGCAGTCGATGCCGAGAAAAAGGAAAAACCACTTCTGCAGACTGTATAACGGCGATGTTAGTCAATATACCGCTGTCAGGCGGTATGATCCATTTCTAATCGACGAAGACCGCAGAGAATTCTGTCACCCTGACCTCGACGATGTTAAGATTGCCATATCGAAACTCAAGTCGAATAAAGCTGCTGGCGCAGACGGGCTGTCTGCTGAGCTCTTCAAGGCCGCTAGGGATGACCTGGTTGGGAGCATGCACCAGCTCATCTGTAATATGTATATGGTCAGAGGAAAGCATGCCCGAGGAATGGAGACTCAGCATCGTATGCCCGATCCACCAGAGAGGAGACCCCTCTGATTGCGCCAACTACAGAGGAATAAGTTTCCTTAACATCGCATACAAAATCTTTTCTGCCGTTTTGTGTGAACGCCTGAAGCCTTTTGTAAATAAGCTGATAGGTCCTTATCAGTGCGGACTCAGGCCAGGGAAGTTCACCATCGACACTCACCATCTATTTTTCGACTTCAAAGCCGCATACGAGAGCGTATTTAGAGACGAGCTATACAACGCTATATCTACCTTTGACATACCTGCTCAACTCGTCAGACTATGCAGGATGACTTTGGAGAATGCTCGCTGCTCCATACGAATCGGTGAACAACTTACCGATAGTTTTGATGTCAAAAAGGGATTTAGGCAGGGTTTTGCGCTGTCGTGTGATTTCTTCAACATCATATTGGAAATGATTGTGCAAAAATCACTGTCGAATACAAGAGGCACAATCTATTTCAAATCCTCGCAACTCCTTGCATACGCCGACGATATTGACATAATAGGTAGATCACAGCGGGATGTCAATGAGGCGATTGTGAGTATTGAGTATTGGTTTGGCGGTGAACGAGGGCAAATCTAAATATATGTTGTCATCATAAAAGGACACTCACCACTGACGTCTTGGCCAGAACGATTGTATTGACAGATATAAGTTCGAGGTAGTTAAGGATTTCGTCTACCTTGGGTCCGCAGTGACCTGGAACAACGACATCAGTTCCGAAATCAAACGCGGAATCACTCTTGCCAATCGCTGTTTCTTTGGGCTCAGGAGCCAACTGAGTAATAGAGCCCTCTCCCGAACGACAAAGTTGACTCTATATAAGACCCTTATCATCCCGGTCCTGGTGTACGGCGCAGAAGCACGGACACTATCAAAAGAGGATGAGGAGGCCCTTGGTCGGTTTGAGAGAAAGATTTTGCGCGTGATTTTATGGCCTATAAAGGCCGACGGGGGATAGACTAAAATATTCAACCACGAACCTTACGGGCTGTACAGCGACATGAGTCTAGTCAGGCGTCTACGGATTCAACGCCTAAGATGGCTGGGCCATGTGGAGCGAATGGACACCACAGCTCGAGCCCGGAGAGTTTTGAATCCAACCCCGAGGGACGAAGAAGCAGAGGACGGCCGCAATTAAGATGGCGCACACAGGTGGAAGGGGACCTTTGTCAACTGGGTGTGCGGCAACAGAAAAAGTTAGCAAAAGATCGTCCTAGTTGGAGGAGCATGTTGGTTGAGGCCCAGGTTCATCTCGAACTGTAGCGCCCATTAAGAAGAAGAATTTCTCAAAAACTGTGTTCCAAATTTTATTATAACATTTTGGTAAAAATATTTCTTCTAAAATTGGTAGCTTAATAATCATAACGAAACTTGAGCCCACATTTCTGTTTTAAAATTTGCATTTTCTCACTTAAGTTTCTGTCGTAAAAAAGTACCGACTCGGGCGAGGTTGTATGTAGAATTTCCACGTATCAAATCCTTGCTGTTTCTCATTCACTGGTTTTTCGAATAAATCAAAGCGTCCAAATTTTACGTATGTATCTAAACTTCTTGTTAAAATTTCTTATTCAATTATTTTTTCCAAATTTGGGCAGGCAGATTAAATGTATCCAAATTTAAGGCGTACCAAAAAGGCGCTGCAGAGGAAAACCAGGGCGGCGCGAGAAGAGTACCGAGCCAGAAGAAGGGAGAAGAAGAAACTACTGCGACAAAAGAAAAGAATCTTCGCAGCCTCCCAGCTCAAGGATATCGAGGAGTCTAGGGATAAACATAAAATACGAGCCTTTTACAAGAAAGCCAAAGGCCTTGCAGGAGGCTTCAAAAAGGGCACCCTGGCTCTTCGAAACTGCGAGGGTAATCTTGTCACCGACCCGCAGGGAATAGTGGATGTATTTAAGCAGCACTTCCAGCAGCTGCTTAACGAGCATGACCAAGAGAGAGTGGTAGGGACCGAGGAAATCCCAACTCCAGCCGCTGAAGTAGTCCTCCCACCCAGCATAGGCACAGCTATTCAGAAGCTGAAGAACAACAAGGCCGCAGGCTCAGATGGCTTGCCATCAGAGCTCTTCAAGGCTGGCGGCGATGTTCTGGTATGGAGCATGCACCAGATCATCTGCAGAATTTGGGAAGATGAGAGCATGCCCGACGACTGGAATACCAGCTCTATATGCCCCATCCACAAAAAAGACGATCCTACCTCTTGCAAGAACTATAGAGGTATATCCCTGCTCAATGTCGCATACAAGATCCTGTCCAGCGTATTGTGTGAACGTCTAAAACCATTTTGCACCGCACTAATCGGCAGCTACCAGTGCGGCTTCCGGCCCGGCAAATCAACTATAGACCAAATTTTCACACTTCGTCAAATCCTGGAAAAGACCAACGAGTTTCGAATCGATACGCACCATCTTTTCATCGATTTCAAAGCCGCATACGACAGCATTCATCGTGAAGCACTGTTTGGGGCGGTGGCCGAATTCGGGATCCCGGTAAAACTGATCCAGTTGTGTCGCGCCACGCTAAAAAACACGCGATGCACCGTGCAACTCGGTTCTAGGACCTCGGAACCATTCGAAACATGCACCGGATTTCGGCAAGGAGATGCGCTGTCATGTGACTTCTTCAACCTGGTTCTGGAGCAGATAGTGCGACGGGCAGGCGTCAACAGGGAAGGCACTTTCTTTTACAAGTCCATCCAGCTGCTAGGATACGCGGATGATATCGATATCATCGCGTGTTCTCGCCGTGGCATCGTGAAAACATTCACGGCGATTGAAGAACAGGCGAAACGAATTGGTCTTAAGATCAATGAGGACAAAACGAAATACATGCTGTCTAGCAAAAACCAATCCGTCGCTCACCACCTGGGACAAAACATAACAATTGACAGCTACAATTTCGAGGTAGTTAAGGAGTTTGTCTACCTCGGGGCAAACGTAAGTTCCACAAATGACACCACAGTGGAGATCCGGCGTAGAATCGCCCTTGGCAACCGCTGCTATTTCGGCTTGTGCAAACAACTGGGGTCAAAACTCCTCACTCGAAAGACCAAAGTCATGCTTTACAAAACGCTCATTCTGCCAGTCTTGCTGTACGGAGCCGAAAGCTGGACGATAAGCAGGACAGCGGAGCTGATTTTGGGTTCTTTCGAAAGAAAAATTCTGCGCCGGATATTTGGTCCTGTCTGTGAGGAAGGTGAATGGAGAAGAAGACACAACCGCGAACTCTACGAGCTGTACCAAGATGTGGATGTCGTCCGGAAGGCAAGGATCCGTCGACTACACTGGCTCGGCCACATCGAGCGCATGGACATCAACGCTCCAGCTAAGAGGGTCTTCGACTCCGAGCCTCCTGGTTCGAGAAGAAGAGGAAGACCGAACCTCCGGTATAAAGACCAAGTAATCGCGGATGTAGGACATCTTGGTCTTGACAACTGGAAGCAGCGTGCCCGGGACCGTCAAGGATGGAAGGCAGCTATAGCTCAGGCTCAGATCCTCCATGGATCGCAGGCCTGATAAGTAAGTAAGTAAGTAAGTAAATTTTTCGTTTAAATCTCGCGTAATAACTACTGTCCCATTTCGTGTATGTAACAAATAAAAGGGTGCTCTAATTTTTATTGTAAATTATTGGTCAAAATATTTCGTCCAAATTTGTGGCCTAAAACTCATATCCCAGCCTAGCGCCCACGTTTCTAGCTTAAAATTCGTATAGCATTTTCTCGTTCGACTATGTGAAAATGTTTGCGTATCTAATTCTTGGTTTACAGCAGGGGTTCCCAAAGTGGGCGCCCTGGTGCGCCGTAGAAAGTAAAGAAGGGCGCCGCGCCGTGAGTTAGGTAGATTAAAAGATAATGATTACATTAAAGATAAAATAAGCTTCGCGCTGCTTGTAAACTGAGTTTTTAAACATACCTCACTTAGCCTCTCTTTTGACACATCAGTCCAGCGAAAACGAGGTAAATAAAAAAATGTCCAACTTGCGACCTGCACAATGCGTTTTTTTTAAATCTCAATTTCTGTGCTTAAGATAGCGTTTGTTGAACAAAGAGGTATAAACCGCAGAGGCATGTTGGTTGAGGCTGAGGTCCACCCCGAACTGTGGCGCCCGTTAAGTAAGTAAGTATCTTTTTCAAATAGCTAAGGTAGGGCGCCGTAACAAAATACTAAACTTGTAAGTGCGCCGCGGGCTGAAAAAGATTGGGAGCCACTGGTTTACAGTATAGTTTTTCTCTTTAAAGGTCTATGAGTTTGATCAGTGAGGTGTTACACTCCCTTTATAAACTAAACTGAACAAGTCCAATACAAAATAATGATATCAGTAATTCATCCCCACATATCGTTTGCGTGTCTCCACTTTCAATTTAAACATCACTTCCTCTCAGCCAATGTTCCACCAGCATTTGTTCAGCAAATGCTTGTATCTGCATTTGCCTGCCTTTTATTCGCTGCAATCAGTTGAACAATTAAAAACAAATAAAAAAATGAAAACATCCATACAAAGCGGAGAAGACGAATTTTGAAAAATTGGTTCCTTGGGACTAATTGCTGATTGCAGATACAATACATTAAGCAGAGCTTTCGTCTTTATGTTCGCAGTGATCGTGTGTGGCACTTGATATTTCGTTCATTTGCGATAGTGATTCCTCCTCTCCTATGCTTCTCAGCGGTCGTTTGTATCAAGGCGCTGATCGTTTGGGGCGTATTGTTTTATATTTTCAGATTTTGTCGGTCAAGAGACGGGAAGCAACTCGTCATCTGATGGACAGAGGTCTTCCGTTCAGTACGTCAATGACGAAAAAGACATAAACATCAGTTTCGATGGAGGGATAGAACGATCATCAAAACGTGCTCATTGAAAGGGGTTATCGTTTTTCCCCTCGCATTGGCTCTCCTCATATCATGTGCTTTCTTTGCCAAAAAGTATTTATATTCCGATGCAGAACATTACAATTTGCAATGAGCATTTTATAGATACTATTGTACAAACGCACGAAGAGTATCGAAACGAAAATGGGGGGCGGCAAACAGTCAAAGTGGCGGCAGACAAGAGATACTCTGTTAATGGCTGTAAATACAATCAAAATACATTCAGGTCGATGTATCTGTTTTCAGCTTTTTCTATAATGTTTTATGAAAGGAACGAGTAAAAAAAACCAAAAAAAAAAAAAAAAACTACTGGTCTGTTATGGATTCATCCTTGAAATGCGTAGCTTGAAGTTAATTGAGTGCTTGCGTTCGAATATGTAATTCAATTTGAATGTCTGTCGTGGTTGTTGGATCATTGCCACCTACGATGAGAAACGAGTCAATTTTTACTGCTGTTGTGGTGCAATTGGAGCGGAATGAAGCCGCAAAACACGTGCATCAAGTGGTGAGCTAATGTAGGGTGTAATCGGGATAACGTGGCGGTAGATCAGCTGATCATTCCAATTTATTCTTATCACGTTGTTCGCGTTTTCATGGTTATTTTTGCCTGAACGAGTAAGATGATCATAACGATCACCTTGGGTGGTAGATATTTTCCTGGAATTCATGCTTTTGTGACATGACAAAATAACCAACAACCAGCATCGTATTTCTAGTAATCTGCAGTCAATGTTGATGGCGCTTCTGTATCCTAATGGATCAGATCAGATTACGAGATCATCTCGAATTCATAAATAGAAATTTTCATGTAGAATGATTCGCCTCTTGGCTGTTCAGTTTGTGAGCTTTCAAGTATCTGATGGCCAAAGTTTAGTCTAGATGATTAGCCTTCCATGAATTTTTTTTTTTTTATTGTAGCACTCGAGAACAATGACCCGTTTCCTGGCGCCTATTGAAAGAAATAGAACAAGTAAATAACTAAGAGCCATGCTCGATGTCTTTCAAGGTCATGCTAGAGTGCCCCTACTCTCTCAAACAATTTAAATTTAAATTAATTACAAAAAGGGTAAACAAACCGACCCGACCCGCAAGAGCCAGCAATTCACTAAAAGGCAATAAAAATTAAAAGCACACCCTCACTGTTTAAGCTGGCGATCACCATCGTCTCCCGACCACTGTGGTGACTCATTCGATTTCCGTCTGTTTAGTTCTTTCACTAAATGAAGAAGTCTTTCAACTCGCCAGTCTGCCGGCGACATAGTGATCCTCCTCCCCCTCTTTGGTGAATGTCGCTCTAATCTCTCAATTAAGTTGATTTCGTACGCTTAATAAGAAGAAATGCGGTGGTTGATCATTAAATAGCAACTGCCTTGATGGAAACGCTACATAAATAAATTCTTGTCAAAATATTAAAATGTTTGTTTCCCCATTTCTTCTTCTTCCTCACGCACTTAACAACCACCCCTTCCCGAACAAAGAAGAAGAATAAAAAACCAAATGATCAACACCACGATCATGATCAAGTAGTCGGGGACGACGAAGACGTCAATGGATATGCTGGAACTGATGATGATATCATTCCATTGAAGATGGGATACAATAAATTCCAAAATAAAAACTCATTGTCGGCGGACATCATTGCGAAAAATGTCTTCGTAAAAAAAAAAAGAAGAAAACAACGAAGCAGCCAAGACGCCGGTCTGTTTTTTTTTTTTTATTAAAAATTTCTTTTTTAATTTTAAAGTTAACAAAGATCAACGACTGTGTTATGTAGTTACGCGCATTTAAGCATTTTCGTATCCGTCATCGGGTCCGACTGTATGAGAATTGCGTCTGGTGGTGGCTATGTGGCATTGGAGAATTTCTCTGTTCTTGAGCGAGTTCTCCTGCCCTCTTGGGGTCTTGGGGGAATCATTTGCTGAAAGAAAGCAGAATGACTGGGTCAGTTGGTAATAAATAAAAAAAAAAAAAAGAGAAGAGAAATGAATGGAGTCAGGGAAAAGTTGATCCCTGGACGATATGTTACGTACGTATACGATAGAATTGGACTGGACAACAGGAAATCATGTGTAAAATGACGGGCGGTTAGGGTTAAATTTGTGGTCTCGATTCGATTCGATTGATGCTTCGGGATGCTGGCTTTAAATGAAGAAACGATGCTTGTTCGTATGCATATTCTTTTCAGCAAACGTCTTTGTGGTGTTTCAACCCGCATTCGGTATTTAGTATATCTGGCTTTATGCTTATGTCGTGTGGTTTAAATGTTTGCATTTAAACTGTGTGCGCAAATGTATTTAGGGAAATGCTATTATTTTATGGTTGTAAGGACTGTCTTTGAGGACACCGTTGCAATGGTTAGTGTGTTGCAATCTGACGCACGATGAGCGAGTTCGAATTTCGCTAACACCAACGCCATCCCCTCGTAGTATACCTATACTTGCCATTAGAAAACTCGGCTCACACCGTTCGGAATCGAACACACACGACATGTGTGATTGAGAGAAGCTTGGCTCACTTGGCTTGGCCAAGTTGCAATTAAGCTCCGGGAATTTCTGTCTAGACAGGGAGGACCCTTCCAGTTTTCATCCAAAGCTTAAATCGATAGCTTTGTGCATATTTTTGAAAAAAAGCTTTATTTAGTCGCGTCGTAAAAATGATTGACTCACATTACAAGCAACGAGTTATGATTCAACTTCTGATAATACTTACTTATCAGGCCAGCGATCCATGGAGGATCTGAGCCTGAGCTATAGATGCCTTCCATCCTTGACGGTCCCGGGCGCGCTACTTCCAGTTATGAAGACCAAGATATCTTACATCCGCCATTACTTGGTCTTTATACCGGAGGTTCGGTCTCCCTCTTCTTCTCGAACCAGGAGGCTCGGAGTCGAAGACCCTCTTAGCTGGAGCGTTGATGTCCATGCGCTCGATGTGGCCGAGCCAGTGTAGTCGAAGGATCTTTGCCTTCCGGACTACATCCACATCTTGGTACAGCTCGTAGAGTTCGCGGTTGTGTCTTCTTCTCCATTCACCTTCCTCACAGACAGGACCAAATATCCGGCGCAGAATTTTTCTCTCGAAAGAACCCAAAATCAGCTCCGCTGTCCTGCTTATCGTCCAGCTTTCGGCTCCGTACAGCAAGACTGGTAGTATAAGCGTAAAGCATGACTTTTGTCTTTCGAATGAGGAGTTTTGACCCAAGTTGCTTGGACAAGCCGAAATTTTCCCGGGATCCCGGATTCGGCCATCGCACCAAACAGTCCTTCACGATGAATGCTGTCGTATGCGGCTTTGAAATCGATGAAAAGATGGTGTCTATCGATTCGAAGCTCGTTGGTCTTTCCCAGGATTTGTCAAAGTGTGAACATTTGGTCTATAGTCGATTTGCCGATTAGTGCGGTGCAAAATGGCTTTAGACGTTCACACAATACGCTGGATAGGATCTTGTATGCGACATTGAGCAGGAATATACCTCTATAGTTCCTGCAAGAGGTAGGATCGCCATTTTTGTAGATGGGGTAAATAGAGCTGGTATTCCAGTCGTCGGGCATGCTTTCATCTTCCCAAATTCTGAAGATGATCTGGTGCATGCTCCCTGCCAGAACATCGCCGCCAGCCTTGTTATTCTTCAGTTTCTGAATAGCTGTGCCGACTTCTTCGATGCTGGGTGGGAGGACTGCTTCAGCGGCTGGAGTTGGGATTTCCTCGGTCCCTACCACACTCTCTTGGTCATGCTCGTTAAGCAGCTGCTGGAAAAGCTGCTTAAATACACATTCACTATTCCCTGCGGGTCGGTGACAAGATTACCCTCGCAGTTTCGAAGAGCCTGGGTGCCCTTTTCTCCTTACCGATTTTGGCGTTGAAGTCCTCGAGCACGATTCTCACATCGTATTCCAGACAAGCTCCGTAGGCGTTGTCCAGGAGGTCATAGGAGTCCTCCTTGATAGGGTCTTCAGCCTGTCGGTAGGGGCGTGTGCACGTAAAAGGCTGATGTTATAAATTCTGTCTCTGATACGGATCACAGCCCGGCGACCACTTATTTGTAGGTTTAAAGTCGATGACCTTCGACCTTAACCGCTTTCCCACGACAAATCCGCATCTCAGTAAGTGCAATCTTTTGTGACAGCTGTAATAAATGTCGCAATTTATCTTCCCCAACATACCGTTTCCTATCCAGCGTATTTCCTGGACCGCAGTAATATCCGCCTTGTACTGCGTGAGGATTCTTTCTAGTTTATGAGCAGCTTTTGGATTGTACAGGGTTCTGACATTCTAGGGGCATACTCACAAATCGTGTTCCTTTTTCGTGCGTTGTCGTCGTCGAGTATCCGCTATCTTGCTCATTCTTAACTTTATGTTTTGTTTTTACGTGGGTGGATTCTTTGCCCGCCGCACAACCGCCATTCTGGTGGGGGAAATCCTCCAAAAATTGTAGGTGGTGTATGGAGACGGGTGTAAGTTGAAAACATGTGTGTGTGAATGGACAGAGCGGTTCAAGAAGGGCCGTCAATCAATGGAAGACGATCCACGTGAAAGACCTCCCGCCATCACTCGTACCGCCGCATCGTTCATCGTGAATATGTTCCTACCAGCCATACAGTGACCGGACAATTCTATATTTGCATCCTGAAGAGGCTTCGAGCACGTGTATGTATTTCGTGTACAACCTCGGCAAGAAAGGCTGGATCTTGCGCAACGACAGTGCGCCGACCCATTCCTCTTTGATTGTGCAAAAGTTTTTGGAGGAAACAGTATTCCAATAGCCCTGATATTACCTATGCAACTTGTTTTTTTTTTTTTTTTTTCCTCGAGATGAAGTCACATCTTAAGGGAGTTCCTTTGAGCCACTTTGAGGATTTTATCGGTAGGTCGATAGTAACATTTTGCGACAAACTTAATTTGCTTCTGTTTACAAATTCCGGAACCTTAGTTGGGCACACCTCGTATTTATTAGTACTTGGAGACACGCTTCGTTTTGTTAGCTGGCAAAAGTGATTTTTTAATATTTATGCCTAAATTTGTTGAGGTGGCTAGGTCATGTAGAGCGCATGGAAAATACAGCTCCGACCCGAAGAGTCTTCGAATCCACTCCGGAAGGAAGGCGCGGCGACATTAACTAACTGGGCGTGCGGCGCTGGAAACAGCTGGCCAAAGACCGTGCCAGCTGGAGACGCTTGTTGGTTGAGGCCCAGGTTCACCACGGACTGTAGCCCAGGTTCAGACGGCCTGTCTGCTGAACTTCTTAAGGCGGCTGGAGATGAACTGGTAAGGTGCATGCACCATCTCATTTGCAAGGTATGGTCGGAGGATAGCATGCCCGACGAATGGAATTTCAGCATCGTTTGCCCGGTCCAACCGGCGCCAACTATAGGGGAATAAGTCTCCTTAACATCGCATATAAGATCTTCTCTGCCGTATTGTGTGAACGCCTGAAACCGTTTGTGGATAACCTGATCGGCTCTTATCAGTGTGGTTTCAGGCCAGCTAAATCCACAATAGACCAAATATTTACGCTACGGCAGAACTTGGAGAAGACCCAAGATTCAAAGGCTGCATATGACAGCGTGTATAGAGATGAGCTATGATGTTGAAAAAGGATTTAGGCAAGGTGACGCGCTGTCATGCAACTTTTTCAATATCGTGCTCGAAAATATCGTGCACGAGCCACTGGCCAACACAAGAGGTACGATTTATTTCAAGTCTACGCAATTTCTTGCGTACGCCGACGACAATGACGTGATTGGACACAGCGAGACGTCACCGAGGCCTTTGTAAGCATTGAGGTAGAAGCGGCTAAGATGGGTCTTAAGGTTAATGAGGGTAAAACCAAATATCTGCTTTCATCAAAAAGAGACTGACAACACCGACGCATTAGCCAGAACGTCACCATGGGCGGATATAACTTTGAAATGGTCAAGGAATTCGTCTACCTTGGCTCACTGATAACCAGCGACAACAACACCAGCGCTAGATAAAACGCAGAATCATTCTCGCCAACCGCTGTTCCTTTGGGCTCAAGAGGCAATTGAGAAGTAGAGCCCTCTCTCGGAAAACCAAGGTGACACTATATAAGACCTTAAACATCCCAGTCCTCCTTTACGGCGCAGAAGCTTGGACCTTAACAAAAGCGGATGAAGATGCCCTTGGTCGTTTCGAGATTAAAATTCTGCGCGCTATCTACGGTCCCGTTTGTTCAAACGGTGTATGGAGGAGAAGATATAACGAATAACTGTACGGGTTGTACAGCGACATCGGCCTGGTACGACGTCTACAGATACAGCGTCTAAGGTGGCGAGGCCATGTAGAGCGCATGGAAAATACAGCTTCGACCCGAAGAGTCTTCGAATCTACCCCGGAAGAAAGGCCCGGCAGAGGACGGCCGCATCAACGGTGGCGCACGCTGGTGGAAGGGGACCTTAACCAACTGGGCATGCGGCGCTGGAAACAGCTGGCCAAAGACCGTCCCAGCTGGAGACGCTTGTTTGTTGAGGCCCAGGTTCACCACGGACTGTAGCGCCACCTAAGTAAGTAAATAAGCTAATAACAGGGAGAGCGGTGGTCCAAGGTGGCTTCCTTGTGGCAGGCCAGATGGTACCGAGATGCTGTGAGAAAAAGCAATTGTTAATTTGGACTTTTTGAGTTCGACTTGTAAGATACGATTCTAGCCATTTGAGTAAACTGGAATGAAATCCAAAACACGATAGCTTATACATATAGAAGTGCTTTGTGATTGTCGCTGTCAATGGCCTTGGCAAAGTTAGTAAATATTATATCAGTTTGAAGGTTATCTGCAAAACCGTTGATGATATAATTTGTTGCTAAACACAAATTGGTTGTAGTCGATTTTCCTGATACAAAACCATGTTGGAAGTCCGAAATATGTTCCTTAATAGCACAGAAGATCTTTGTCATAAACGATTTTTTCAAAAAGTTTGGGAATTGCTGATATTTTACAAATCGGCCTGTAGTTGGTAATATTTCCAACTGTCAAGAAATTGACCGCGTTCGAGGGAAAGATTATAGATATGTATGTATGTATATGCTAGAAGCTTAGCAAGGTCCAATAGTCCTAGCTATTGCGCAGGACTTTAAAAGAATTGGGGGAAAGCCAGCAGGTCCTCGTCTTTTAGTCACATACGAGTGTTTTAGACCACTCGTAAAAATGTTCTTAAGAATATCGGTGCACGCTTTTCGTAATTTCCTCTTATTGATGATTTTTGTTTATTGTTTCGTTTTACAGGAAATACGTCTGCAATTTTTCCTTTGATTCTGTGAAAGATCCATTGCCGGGCGGCAGTTTTTGTATTTTAGTTTTTTGTATTTAATACAAGGGAGCAATTTACTATTTTACAAAGTCTGCTCCTTTGCTTTACTACAATTGCTTCTTTCTGTTTTATATATTTTTAGATATACCTCAAAGAATGCATGATCAGCATGGAGCGAATATTTGAAGAACACAGTCGCAATTTACAACCTTATTTAGTTGTAATGGATGCCCAGCAACAGTGTCACGGCAACAATAACAATGCTAATATCTTACCCTTACCTGATCTTTTACAGACCTGTAAAATGCAAGCGAATGCCCAAAAGGATATCCACGACATTAAATACTAAGTCGTTAAGTAACAACATTACAAAAAGAAAAAAAAAAACAAAAATCACCATATACTTGCTGAAATAAACACTAAAAACACTCAACTTAAACCACTACCACGAAACCGATCGCGAAGAAAGAATGCACGATTAATCGAAACAAAATGTATAATTGAATGAGAGAAAGAAAGAATTAAAATGAAATGAAATTTAATTGTTTGGTTGCCGCGATTACTTATGAATGAAAAATGAAGCATTTATTTTATTACATTTTTTTTTAAGTGGACGTATAAATATCGTTAAGTTTTCGTATTTTTTTTATTGAACTTTAATTTAGACCTAAAAGATGGATTTTTTTTTGTTGGTGCTCAAAACAGTTTTTTTTACATATATTTTTTGATACATTTTTTTTCTGAACACAGAAGAAACACAACAACAATTGAAATAATGTAAGGAGGTTTGCATTTATTTATATAATATTACATAAATATTATATATTTTATACAACTACGGTCGCTGGGATAATTCAAATTGCCTAATCGGCTGCCCGGTTGGTTCGACAATGTGCCTTGAGCTGAGTTGTAATTAATCCTGGTGTATCTCCCACTTCGAACTTTGTATTTTTCATTAATGTGAATTGTGAGAATGATGAGGATTTATTATTATTTTTTTTTTTTTCAAGTTTTTGTTAAAAATATTTATATAATTACTATATATTACATTTTTAAATATACTAAAAAAATTAGTAGAACGAAATGAAAGAAGTAATATATGTTTACATACCTATTAAAAAATATGTATATTATCTGCCTATGTAGAAAAATATTGTACATTACAACCACGTGAAAAAAAGGATAGTATATAGCTTAGAATTGTAAGAATTATTTTTAATTAAAGAGAAGAATTGGATATTACATTTTTTTTTCTTTCACTATGAAATAAGATACTATTTTAAATTTGTTTATAAAAAAAAAGCAAAAGAAAATGAATTGACATGAACGATGTTTAGGAAATGTGATGCAAGCCTCGTATTTTTAGGAAAACAATTACACTAAATTTAAATTAAATAGGAAACCTAATCATAGGCACATACAAAAATATACTACAACAAGGGACTGATGATTTCGAACGCTTAGTACTGAGTAAAAGCGAGAAAAAAAAACTAATAGAAATGGAAACGAGTTTTTTTTTTTTTTTTTATATATATACAAAATACATGAAATAGTGCTAAAATAACTTACAATTTAGGAGTTAGATAAATAATATTTTTTCTCAGCTCATAGCTGATAGAGTGAATGTTTAAAAATAAGAGCCACGCCGCACGAAACTCTTACGACCATGATAGGCCATTCAAAACGCCCATAGAACACAAATGATTTTGGCTTTGATAAAAAAAAAAAAAAAAACAAAATGTGCATAGAAATAACTAAAACTAAAAAAATGGGGACAAAAAAACGAAATAGACTGCAAAATTAATTTATTCACTAATAGTTCATGTATATATATAAAAAAGAACAGCATACATACGTTTAACTATCCAACTATAATAGATTTTACAACTATCCGTTAAACACAATCATACTTTAGGGACCATCATACACATTCAACAAGTGACGTTAGCGCTGGATGGACAAGTTAATCCATCTTGGTCCTCTCAGTTTATACCTACTTAAACACTTAAAAAAAAAGATATTTGCATGAATAATATTTTTAATTTAGTAATAAACTATTTCTAATGGCATGCGTTTATATTTTAAGTTCATATTATACATAAACAGGAAAAAAAAATTGATTATACTTGCGTTTGTATATTTTGTTGCTTTTATTTTTACACGCATGCAATTTAAAAAAAAAATAATCATAAAATTAAAAAAAATCCCTGCCTGATCCGAATTCGTGTTATCGTTCGAAGAAGTGATTAATTTAAATTATTTATATAAAATATCAATCATAAAAAAACCGGAACTTTAATTCCTCGCCAGTTAAGAATTAATTAAAAAGAAAGAAAACCAAACAGACTGTACGAATATCCGAAATATATATTTAAATAAAGAGAAAAATCTTCGCGTATAGAATCCAAAATAGCTATAATTTAATGAAATAATAACATGAGATGAATGCAATCCTGTATATCAAGGGGAAGGCATCTCCTTACGCTTTACAACAAAATAATAAATTATTTGCAGCCAAGAATTATAATTTACCGAAAGGAAATTCTCGTTCTCAATAATTTAGTCACAAGTCAATGTCACACTGCTACACTCGACTGGGGATTAACTCAAAGGATCTGTGAAAAACCTCGCTTTAATTATTAAAATAGTTTTCAATATATATATTGTTTTTTTTTTTTTTTTTTTTTTTATATGAACTCATACACAAACCATACACATACATATAGTCATTCCTATAATAAATCCCAGCCAGAGGTATTATACATATGTATCTCTTGCCTCGAAATAAACAAGACGAAAAATACACAAAAAAAAAACCAAAGAAGATACTTTCGTGTTTCATCCACAGATCGAGTGTAGTGTGCTTAAGTCAATTTTACCAGCCAGCTTGTCAGGAAATTAAGATCATCCAAACCAAAAAAAAAATTAAACAAAGTGACGATGAATTAACACACCAAGCGCAAAAAAAGAAAACACTCACTGACACAATTGTACATTAAATAAAAAGATGAATGCAAGTTTGAGCTCAAACAATAAATAAATGAAAATAAATAAACTATACGTCATATATGTATACACGCATTTTTTCTTTAATGTATAGTTTTACTTATACGCTTATTAAAAATCTTAATTATATATTAACTTAAAAATAAAATGTAAATAAATTACTACAAATAAAATATGAATTAAATAATTTACGGTAAGTCCTTGAGCTCTTTGGAACATATGGACATTTATGAATTCATTTTCTACTTGTCTTTGGTTTTTATTTGTTATAACTATTAATATTACTATTATATCAGTTATTATAAAATAATTATTTAGTGTACATCTAATTAAAAAAATTGATAAGAAAGAAAATGTAAATTGAAATAAATAAATAAAAAACAAAAACAATTAGATTGACATTTATTATTTTTATTATAAATATCAATGTCGTTTTTATGGACGAATATACATACATGTTACATATAAACATACAAATAAATACATGTGTAAAAATTGTAAACCAAAATGTTGTTTTTTTTGTTGGATGCAGTTCTTGGTTGGAAATTGAAATTTGGGTTGGCTATGTTGAGGTAACTTACTTGCTTACTTATCAGGCCAGCGATCCATGGAGGATCTGAGCCTGAGCTATAGCTGTCTTCCATCCTTGACGGTTCCGGGCACGCTGCTTCCAGTTGTCAAGACCAAGATGTCTTACATTCGCGATTATTTGGTCTTTATACCGGAGGTTCGGTCTTCCTCTTCTCGAACCAGGAGGCTCGGAGTCGAAGACCCTCTTAGCTGGAGCGTTGATGTCCATGCGCTCGATGTGGCCGAGCCAGTGTAGTCGACGGATCCTTGCCTCGTAGACTTCGCGGTTATGTCTTCTTCTCCATTCACCTTTCTCACAGACAAGACCAAACATCCGGCGCAGAATTTTTCTTTCGAAAGAACCCAAAATCAGGTCCGCTGTCCTGCTTTCGGCTCCGTACAGCAAGACTGACAGTATGAGCGTTTTGTAAAGCATGACTTTGGTCTTTCGAGTGAGGAGTTTTGACCCCAGTTGTTTGGACAAGCCGAAGTAGCAGCGGTTGCCAAGGGCGATTCTATGCCGGATCTCCACTGTGGTGTTATTTGTGGAATTTACGTTTGGCCCGAGGTAGACAAACTCCTAAACTACCTCAAATTGTAGCTGTCAATTGTTATATTTTGTCCCAGGTAGTGGGCGACGGATTGGTTTTTGCTTGACAGCATGCATTTCGTTTTGTCCTCATTGATCTTAAGACAAACTCGTTTCGCCTGTTCTTCAATCGCCGTGAATGCTCCCACAATGCCACGGCGAGAACACGCGATGACGTTGATATCATCCGCGTATCCTAGCAGCTGGATGGACTTGTAAAAGATAGTGCCTTCCCTGTTGACGCCTGCCAGTCGCACTATCTGCTCCAGCACCAGGTTGAAGAAGTCACATGACAGCGCAACTCCTTGCCGAAATTCGGTGCATGTTTCGAATGGTTCCGAGGTCCTAGAACCGAGTTGCACTGTGGATCGCGTGTTTTTTAGCGTGGCGCGACACAACTGGATCATTTTTCGCCGGATCCCGAATTCGGCCATCGCACCAAACAGTTCTTCACGACGAATGCTGTCGTATGCGGCTTTGAAATCGTTGAAAAGATGGTGTCTATCGATTCGAAACTCGTTGGTCTTTTCCAGGATTTGTCGAAGTGTGAAAATTTGGTCTATAGTCGGATTGCCGGGCCGGAATCCGCACTGGTGCCTGCCGATTAGTGCGGTGCAAAATGGTTTTAGACGTTCACACAATACTCTGGACAGGATCTTGAATGCGACACTGAGCAGGGATATACATACCTCTATAGTTTTTGCAAGAGGTAGGATCGCCTTTTTTGTGGATGGGGCAAATAGAGCTGGTATTCCATTCGTCGGGCATGCTTTCTTCTTCCCAAATTCTGCAGATGATCTGGTGCATGCTCCCAACCAGAACATCGCCGCCACCATTGAAGAGCTCTGGTGGCAAGCCATCTGAGCCTCCGGCCTTGTTATTCTTCAGCTTCTGAATAGATGTGCCGACTTCTTCGATGCTGGGTGGGAGGACTGCTTCAGCGGCTGGAGTTGGGGACTCCTCGATCCCTACCACTATCTCTTGGTCATGCTCGTTAAGCAGCTGCTGGAAATGCGGCTTAAATACATCCACTATTCCCTGCGGGTCGGTGACAAGATTACCCTCGCAGTTTGAAGCCTCCTGCAAGGCCTTTGGCATTCTTGTAAAAGGCTTGTGTTTTATGTTTATCGCTAGACTCCTCGATATCCTTGAGCTGGGAGGCTGCGAAGATTCTTTTCTTTTGTCGCAGTAGTTTTTTCTCCTCCGTTCTTCTGGCTTCGTACTCTTCTTGCGCTGCCCTGGTTTTCCTCTGCAGCGCCTTTTGGTACGCCTCGTCGGTTGCTGCCTTTTTCTGCTCACACTCGCCATCATACCACGGGTTTCTTGTCGGGGGTGGTAGGTATCCTAATGTGGTTTCGGCTACTTCCTGAATGGCTGAGCGGCAATGCAGCCACCTAGTATTGGCATTTGTGTTCGACGTAGGCATACCGTAGAGTCTTTCGCTCAGCTGCTCCCTGTAGACTCTGGCAACCTCCGGTGTGCTCAGGCGCCCAATGTCGAACCTCCTCCTGATGGGCTGGTGCAGCTTTCTGACAGTGGACAGTCGAGCTCTGAATCTTGCTGCTATATTTGCCCCTCTGAATTTTCGAACATGCAGGATGTTTGACGACTGGCTGCCGTCAATGAGCACAAGGTCGATTTGGTTGGCGGTCCGACCGTCCGGAGATCGCCAGTTTGCTGAGTGGATTCGCTTACGAGGGAATCTTATGCTACTTATCACCGCATTACGAGCTGTCGCAAAGTCCGTGAGTCGGAAGCCGTTATCTGCTGTTGTATCGTGGAGGCTGTGCTCTCCGATCACTCCGCCAAGGGTGTTCTCCTTACCGATTTTGGCGTTGAAGTCCCAAGCACGGTTTTTACATCGTACTCCGGACAAGCTCCGTAGGCGGTGTCCAGGAGGTCAATGAAGTCCTCCTTGATAGGGTCTTCAGCTTCGTCGGTAGGGGCGTGTGAACATATAAGGCTGATGTTATAACACCAGGCGATCAGAGGTTTAAAGTCGATGACCCTCGACCTTAACCGCTTTCCCACGACAAATCCGCATCCCAGTAAGTGCAATCTTTTTTAACAGCTGTAATAAATGTCGCAATTTTTCTTCCTCATCATACCGTTTCCTATCCAGCGTATTTCCTGGACCGCAGTAATATGCGCCTTGTACTAGTTTATGAGCAGCTCCGGGAGTGTACAGGGTTCTGACATTCCAGAAGCATACTCGCAAATCGTGCTCCTTTTTCGTGCGTTGTCGTCGTCGAGTATCCGAGGCATCTTTCTCATTTATAACTTTTCTTTTTTTTACGTGGGCGGATTGTTAGTCCGCCGCACAACCGACATTCTGGTCGGGGTCTTGTCGCTGCACACGTTTGTTCACCTCGCAACGGTTGTTGAAGAGGCTATCCAGAGGGCGCCGCGAGGAGGCCGTGTGTCAACTGGACCCGGGCATTTCAACAGGGATCGTTGCTGGCATTTCGCCAGGTTGAGAGCGATCAACAACTTTACCCTGTATGTCCGAGCCCATGCCCTCCTATGTTGAGATAAGCTCCACTTAAATCTAGGATATGATAGTAATCCTGGATGGTGCCATCATCAAATCGGATCCTGTGTGCACCGGCAGATAGCAAAGTTCGCTTAATTAAAAAAAGCGTAAGTTCACTACCTAATTGTTATGCACCTCAATTTCGAAATAAGCATGCACATTTTAACATTGTGTTTTCTGCCATAAACGACCTCACCAGGTTCTTAAGAAGAACGTAACCGCGCCGTGGCGCAGTGGTTAGTGTATTGGACTCTGAAGCACGATGAGCGAGTTCGGATCCCGATAACACCAACGCCATCTAATGTTTATTTCGCGGCGTCCCTCCTCGGCGGAGTACTGGCGAAACCCTCCGTAGTATACTTGCCATGAAAAAGTTTCGGAATCAGCAATAAACTGTAGGTCCTTGTGAATAATAGAATACACACAACATGGGTGATTGAAAGAAGCTTGGCTCTTCATTAGCCCTTCATGAGCTGTAGCTGGGGTGGCCGTGGTGCAGTGGTTAACATCATCGACCGCCAAGCAGAAGGTCTATAGTTCAAATTCGCTTCGTAGCCAAGAAAAAGTAATTCCTATACGGACAAAAAGTATGCAACGCAGTTGTGAATGGAAAGTGACCAAACATACTGCTGCAGGCATAACACTCACAGTATATGGTCAGCTACGGACTATAACCAACGCGGAATTTGGTCGGCTCTCGTCCTATCTAGGACAACCACCCCGAGAGTAGTGAACGAACATCAACGACCCAAACCACTGCACTCCGTTCAGGTTGTGTGCCAAAACATCATAAGAGTATAACTCTTGAACCTGCGCGAACTATAAAAAACAAAAAGCTGTAACGCCGTCAAAGAAAAAGTAACCGATAACTCTCATTTTAAAGCGCTAATCTGGAAACCAAAATTATACTAGGAGATTTTAACCCTAAGCTGAATAAAGAAAGCATCTTTGAACGGGTCATCGACAAACAGAGCTTACATGACGTCACATTCATTAACGGACACAGGCTGTTCGACCTTGCTACGGGGCGAAATCTCCTAGGTGGCACACGATTTCCGTACCTCGATATACACAGGCACCTGGCAGTTGCCAGATCAATCAGTCACCCACCCGATTGATCACATCGCGATTGACGTCAGACACTCCTCCACTATTCTTGATGTTTGTACTTTCCGAGGAGCAAACATGGACTTGGCTTTTGTAGTAGCCGAGATACGTCAACGAATACCGCGGAGTAAGGTTAGGATAAGTTTAGGAGACTTATCCCTCTGTAATTGGCGCAGTCATAGGGGTCTCTTTTCTTATGGACCGGGCACGAGATGCTGAGATTCCATTCATCAGGCATGCATTCTTCCGACCATATCTTGCAGATGAGTTGGTGCTAACCGGCTCATCGGCAGCTGTTTTAAGCAGTTCCGCGGGAGGTCCGTCTGCTCCAGCAGCTTTAAAGGACTTAAGTATCGATATCGCTATCTAAACATCGTCTAGGTCGGGTGGGCGGAATTCTCTTTTGTCTTCGTCCATTGTGAATGGTTCGTTCTGCCTGACCGCGGCATTTTTTGACTATCATCGCCGTTATACAGTCTGCAGAAGTGGTCCTTCCACAGTCTCAGCATCGACTGTGATTCCACTACTAGTTGTCCGTGCTCATCCCTGCAGGCTTCTGCACTAGCTTTATAGCCTTGGCATGTCGGTTTTAATTTTTGGTAGAACTTTCGAACATCGTTCCTGCAATAGCATCTCTCCATCTCCTCGATCTCGCGCTTCTCGTGCTCCTTCTTTTTCCTTCTTTTTTTCTTCTTTGAAGCGAATGCTCCTCGCATGCTAGCCATGTATGTATTCTGTTTCTCTACAAGGGCCTGTCTACATTCGTCATCAAACCAGGGTTTTCTCGAAGGTGGTGGCTTGAAACCGAGTACATCTGAGGCAACCTCTCTGATGGCGTTCTGACAACGTCTCCATTGCTGTTCTATGGTTTCTATAGATTGCATCGGGACCTGAGAGAGCTTGAGGGAGACTTGATCGGCGTTCTTACTCGACTCCATTGATTCCGGGAGATTCGCATCTGTACCTTGGCTGCAACAAGGTAATGATCCGAGTCGATGTTAGCTTCTCGAAAGGTTCGGACATCTAGGATGCTGGAGGAGTGTCTGCCGTCGATCGCAATGTGATCAATGTGATTGACTGTCGATTGATCGAAGGACCGCCAGATTCCCTTATGGATGTTGAGGTGTGGGAATCGTGTATTTGCTACCACGAGATTACCCGCCATAAAGTCCACTAGCCTTAGTCTGTTTTCTGACGTGGTGTTGTGTAGGCTATGCTTTCCTATGACTCGTTCAAAGATTGCTTCCTTACCCAGCTTCGCATTGAAATGTCCTAGAACGATTTTGGTGTCATAGCTGAGACATTGCGCATGCGTTCTGCCTAAGAGATCATAGAAGTCGTCTTTATGTCGGTCACCTTTCTTCTTTGTGGGGGCGTGGACACATAATAAACTTATATTTCCGAGATTGGTCTTGATGCGGATAGTTATGTGGCGTTCGCTTCCATACTGGAAGCAAATCCGCATCCGAATAAGCGTTGTTTATTTTCCCTGTAGCAGTTTCCGTAGTAGGTATCACAGTTTTTCATCCACTTTTTGCCTGGCCCATCCCTTCGCACTTCTTGGAGCGCGGTAATGTCTGCCTTATAGCAGTCCAAAGAGTTGACCAGTTGTCCGGCTGCACCTAGTCTGTTGAGGGACCTAACGTTCCAGCTGCAGATCCGGAATCCGTTTCCTTTTAGACGTTTGCAGGGGTCGTCAACATGTAATCCGTCCGTATCCGAGGTTTCATATTTCATAATTCATTTCAGGGGTCGGGTCACTGCACACATTGGTTCACTACCTAGCGGGTGCCAGGATAGCTATCCAGGGTTCAGGAGGGCCACGCGGAGGCTGTGTGTCAACTTGGATTGAGCAGGGACAGAGATCGAAGCTGGCGTTTGCCATGTTAAACGCGGCGATCAACTTCTTTGCTCTGTTGGCTCGCTCCCTCGCCCATGAAAAAAAAAAGTGTAAATGACTGGCAATGCCCGCCTTCGAAAATTAAGGCAAAAAATACTACAACGTACCTTCTTAGCAAGAATTGTTGGTCCTTCTTCCTTATGTCCCGTCATCTATTCCCACGCTCATTTACAATGACATTCCAGCTGTCAACTTAGTAGACATGTCGAATCTGTTAGCTGCACTCTTCGAAGCCAGCTCTACGCTTCAAGATTCTAACTTGTTCTCCCCTGCACTTGAGGGCGTCGAATATTTCATGCGACAAGTCCACTTCCGACAAGAGTACTTCCAGCTCTAATCATTCACAAATCCGTTGGACCAGATGGCATACCCCCTATACTTCTGAAGAGGTTTTCTTCAATGCTGGAAAAACCATTAAGCTTTTCTACCTACTCTATTCCTCAGGGCTCTTGTGCAGTCCTGAACCTTTTTTTTTTTTCTCTTTCTATCGACCCATAGCACTTACGTTCTCTTCTTCCAATTGAAATGCCTATAAATCGTCAGCTCGAATCATGGAAGCTCTTTAATGGCCGGCAGTATGGTTTTCATAGCAACAGGTCCACTGGTGAGTTATGGCATGTCTCACAGAAAAGTGGAACCAATCTCTGGATTGCTGCACCTTTTATTTTACGGAGTTTGGCATCAGACTGTCTCGTCGAAAATGGGTGCTTATGGGGTCAATGAGTCTCCTAGTCTACCTAAACTAACTTTCGAACCGTTAAATTCAAGTTGTTTTTGACAGTTTTAAGTTAGCTTCCTGTACCATAAATGCCGGTTCTGATTTGTCTCCTCTTAATATTTATCAATCAGGGAGCACGTGTTTTCCGTGGGGGACCCGAATTCGCTCAAAAGAGCTGGATCTTGTACCACGGCAATACATCGGCCATTTACTTGTTGATAGTGCAAAAGTTTTTGACAAAAAAAAATATATTCCAACGTTGCCGCATTCACCCAATCGCCTCTATATTGTCTCTGCGACTCTTTTTATTCCGCAAGATGAAGTCACACCTCAAGGGAACACATTAGTGCTGTGTAGAGAAGGTCAGGAAGGTCAAGGTCAAGACTGTAATCAAATAACGAGTTGACTTCGGAGGATTATCAGGGGTGCTTGGGACCGTGGGAGTCACATTTGAATCGTCGTGTGGAGTTGGAGAGGGACTATTAAGGTAGATAATAAAAATTTGCGACAGACTTAATTTGCTTTGGAACTTAATTGCCACACCTCGTACAAGGCATTTATTGGCCCCGGGCTCGAGTACAATTCCCATGACTGGTTTTGTGCTCCCTAAACTTGCGTGGACAGGATTCAAAATCGTGCGATAACACATCAAACGTTGATAGCAAGGTTTCGAAATCATTAGTATCAGTTGAGCAGAAGTCGGACCGTCTCCGGCCTCCCTTAACTACAGTTACATTTACATTTGGCGCCTCCTTTGCCATGATTAAAGTGCCGCAACTTACCGCAAGGAAATTTCAATTAAGTCTGCCGCGAACAAAGACAACAAGAGAGAATGTTGCTGCAGAGAAAGAAACAAAATTAAGTTGGCCCATCACCTTCCTTGCCAGCACGATCCTGCTGATGTCGACGACGCGCGAAACCGTCCGAATAAAGCTCTGTTTTTAACGACATCGGTGAGGGAAGTTTAAAGCCGTCCGCTCTGATGCTGTCAATGATCATAATGATAATAACAATGACGGAACGATCAGCACACGCAATAGCCAATCACAGACAGGACACGGAAGAGCATCAGGAGTACGAGCAGAAGCTGTACAGGACTGGTCGGCTGATGATGATGGGGATGATGTGATGCCACCGCCTGACTGGCCGGCGTCTGACATTGTTCGTAAAACATATGTATGTATGTATGTAGGCATACGTGATGCATAACTGATTTTATGTTTATTACTTGCAACCACTAAACAGATGAACGCAATGGACATGTGCAGAATGGTGATCGTGTCCGGGCATCGAGTATGTTTGGATGTGTAGCAACAGAACCTCGTAAAATGTTGTGTAAACGGGAATTGCTCTCCTCCACTTTGGTCACTTCAAACGCGTACCGATCTTGCAATTTGCATTCAAGTGATCCTTTCAATCATTTTCTTCTCTTCTACTTTGATCCCATTCTTTCGATTGTGTTCACGTGTGTATGTGTGTGTGTGGAATTTGGCAATTCTAGGAATCGGAGCAGCATTTATGAATGAATGCCACAGTACCAAACGTCTCTCATAACGATCACACTGTGCTGGTCATCGTGATCGTACAACGACCATCACGATTACGATACTGGAACCCGAGCTTATGGTCATCATTCTCGCCATCGCAATAATGACAGCACCACCGTTTGTGCTTTTTTTTGTTTTTTTAGCATGGAGAGCATGTAGGGAGGTTGCGTTGCTCCATTGCTGTGTTGGCCTCTTCCTCTGCACTCATTGTCCATCAGGATATACTCGTCGTCTTGTGCATACGATATTTTATTTTATACATGTGAATCGATCGAGGGAGAAGATTACGTTTCTCCTTTTTAGTTTTATTTTGGACAAGCTAAGCACGTCGTAGCTTTGTTGACTGGTTCGATGGTAATTTATGGCGCAGTGCCGCTGAGAACTGAGAACACCGAACGCCACCGAGCACAACAGGATATTTTAATGGCAATGCCAAAATTTACGTGATCGTAAAACGTCTGGTAATGTGATGGTTGGAATCTGATTTTAACTGGCTTCTCAATTAGAGAATGGTTATATTGATGGCTTGTTCGGATGTTGTTAGCGGCAGGTGAACTAATGTTCTTCGAATTCTAATTTAACTTGAAGGAGTCCATTCTAATGGTTGTCATTGATTGTCAGGTGTAGGGGATAACAGCAGCGCGTGGTTCCTTTCTTAGGACAACACTTGGTGTTGGCTGTTGGTCCTTTGTGCTTGGTTAATTAACACGATGCTGGTGGTGACTGTACTCCTTTGTTCAAGTGCTACAGGTGCATCTGTTGTTTGCATTGTTTGTAATGGAGTCAGGAAACGATTTCAAGGGGTGCGTTGCATGATCGGTTGGTGGTTGGTGATGTAGTGATGAAGCGACAGGTGCTATGAAGGATAGCGTCAGCAACATGTTGCATCGTAATTAGGGGAAAATGTAATGGTATTTTTGACAAGCTGACTTACAGCAGTTGAAGGCTAATACAAATCGTATGCCTTTGTAACTAGGAAAGGAATGAAGGAGATAAAAATGATAGGTACGTTGACAGCAACTGGAATTGATAAGGCGGCATGGATTTTTAAAAACAAACCAATCTCGAAAATATCTTAACAAATCCTAGGTTAAAGCATGTTTTGTTTTTTTTTTTGGTCATGTAAATTGGAATCACTGGAATCCATTTCTGACTGAATGATCTTAGTTCTGCTTACATGAAAGTTGCAGCCTATTGACTTTCTAAAATAACATTTTCCACAATAATATTGTGATATGAATGGGGATGCAATGTTCTTGAAGGCTGTTACCTTTCTAACTACGTATTCATTTCGGAAATGGAAAGAGCCCGCCGGCATGACATGTCAGGCTGAATATTTGAGGTCAAATTAAGGATTGGCTGATTGATCTTGCTACGGGGTGAAACGAAACCTCCTTCTAGCCAGTACGCACTTGGCGCACCTCGATATACACAAAGGCACCTGGCGGTCGCCAGATCAATCAATCACTAACCAGATTGATCGAAGTCAGACACTACTTCACTATTCTTGATGTTCGAATTTTCCGAGGAGCCAGCATCAACTCGGACCACTATCTTGTAGTAGCTAAGATGCGCCTACGGATATCACGAACGCAGCGGAGTAGAGTAAGAATACAAAATTATGACGTCTCAAAGCTACTATCGCCAGAAATCGCTCTCCATTAAGCTTTCCAATACACCCCAACCCTCGACGCTGTCAATAGAACAACAGTGGAACCTTTGCTAACAAGCCCTGAAAAGAACTGCATCTGAAGTTTTGGGATTCAAGGCTCCACCACGAAGAAACACTTGGTTCAATGATGAGTGCAGGATGATTCATACAGCGAAGCAGGAGGCATATAAAGCCTCGTTGCATAGAAGAACAAGAGCAGCTCGTGAGCACTAAGAGTTAAAAAGAAGGGAGGATCCACAAGAAGGGATTAAGTCTCGTTAACATCGCCTACAAACTCTTCTCGACCATTTTGCGTGAACACCTGAATCATTTTGTAAACAAGCTGACAGTCCACCTTCGACCAAACTTTACACTAAGGTAGGTCCTGGAAAAAACCAATGAATTTCAAGTCGACATTCACCACCTATTTGTCGACTTTAGAGCCGCATAGGATAGCGTAATTAGAGACGAGCCATACAACGCTATGTCTACCTTTGACATCCCTGCTAAACTCGTCAGACTATGCAGGATGACTTTGGAGAATGCTCGCTGCTTCATCCGAATCGGTGAACACCTTACCGATAGTTTTAATGTCAAAAAAGAATTTAGGCAGGGCGATGCGCTGTCGTGTGATTTCTTCAACACAGTTTGAGAAATGGTTGTGCAAAAGTCACTGGCCAACACAAGAGGCATAATATAATCCTCACAACTCCTCGCATACGCGGATGACATTCACATAATCGAAAGAGCACAGCGAGATGTTAACGAGGCGTTTACGAGTATTGAGGCGGAGGCGGCAAAAATTAATTTGGCAGTAAACAAAGGCAAAACTAAATATATGCTATCATCGAAAAAGGACGCTCACCACCGATGTCTTGGCCAGAACGTTTGTATTGGCAGTTATGAGTTTGAGGTAGTTAAGGACTTCGTCTACCTTGACTCCTCAGTGACCTGGAACAACAACATCAGTTCCGAAATCAAACTCAGAATCACTCTTGCCAATCGCTGTTTTTTTATGCTCGAGAGGTAATTGAGTAACAGATCCCTCTCCCGAACGATAAAGTTGACTCTATACAAGACTCCTATTATCTCAGTCCTGCTGTACGGCGCAGAAGCATGGACACTATCAAATGCGGATGAGGAAGTCCTTGGTCGGTTCGAGAGAATGATTTCGCGTGTGATTTTCGGTCCTGCAAACGCAGACGGATTATGGAGGAAAAGATTCAACCACGAACTTTACGGGCTGTACAGCGACATGAGACTAGTCAGGCGTCTACGGACTCAACGCTTAAAATACCTAGACCTAGGCCAGAGCGACTGGACACCATAGCTCCAGCCCGGAGAGTTTTTGAAGCTAACCCCGAGGGACGAAGAAACAGAGGAAGGCCGCACTTAAGATGGCGAACACAGGTGGAAGGGGACCTCGGCCAACCGGATGTGCGGTAATGAAAAAGGCTAACAAATGATCGTGCTAGTTAGAGGGGCATGTTGGTTGAGACTCAGGTTCGCCCCGAACTGTAGCGCCCGATAGGAAGAAGAAGATTTAAGGATTTAGAAGTTATTGAGAACAGAACGGTGACACGTTTAAAGAATAGTGTTGTCAACGGTGAACTAAATTTCCGTGATCCTATTGGCTGTTCTCAATAGCAATGAACAGTTTTGTTTGATGATGAAATGAGTAGCGGCACTAGGAAAAAATGCAAAACCACTGGTTTTTCCATTGTTTTCGGCATCAAATATAACATCCTTTAAAACTTTGTCAGATATCCTTTAGCAGAACTCCAGTGGGGTATATAATTAATTATATTGTGGCACCCTTTGAGCCTCTCATGCTTTTTGCGCCGCTTTCTACAAATCCTTAATATTGGCTCTATGAGTCTCCGCAGTTACATGTCTTAAAATGGTGTTGATGCCTATAAGTACATTGGTGGGATTTTACCCAATGAACACTCGTTTGAAAGGAGCCATTTCAGGCTATATTTTTACTCAGTTCTCAGTATTGTAATTCTTAATTTGCGTAAAACTGATTTAGTAACGAGCAGAATATCTGAAAAAACACGCCATGTGATGTTTTTTACTCAATGCTGCAAAAACGTGCCGAAAATTGTGTGAAGCGTACAGTGGGAGTGTTGTTAGTGGATCTCGGACCTAGGGGTGAATTACTCGATTCCGTTTCAGAACTTTCAGTGTCAACCATCCACCCTTCTCTGGTCGGTCAATCGCCGAAAAGCTGGTGGAGTAAGAGCGGCATACAAGCTCTCAGGAGATAGCAAAGGCATTAAACATCAATCACATGACAATTTGGAATCAGAATGAAGAAGCAAAGAAATTTGACTACCATCAGTGAAACGCTGCTTAAATGCGATTTTTAAAGAGAATTATTACGGGCGATAAAAAATGGGCCAAAATATCCAATGCAAACGACCGTGGTCAAAGGATGAGGACATCGATTTACTTTAAAGCCCGGGGAATTGTCCATTATGACCGACTACAGCCTGGTGATACGATAAATTCGATCCTTCTCTTTGCACAAATTGACCGTTTGAACCAAACAGGAGTTGTCCTCCATCATGACAATGACATTCCACATACACCTCTGATGCCTCGATATAAATTGACGAAACTTGGTTATGAATTTATGATGCACCCATTGAATAGTCCGGACGTTGTACCGTCTAACTACCAATTATTTCGATTTCTGCAAAACTCTCTTAATGGTAAAAAAATTGCCCGATGAAAATCACGTCAACCCAAAGGTTTTCAATCGGATTTAAACCTAGAAATTGAGGTGATCACGGTGACACCCCCAACTTTATTCCCGTCAAACCATTTAATCGGTGCCTTCGATGTAGCTTCGGATTATTGTTTTTACTTAATAAGGAACATTTCCTATACAGCCAACGAAAACATAACTTTTAGAAAAAGCCTGTCATTGGTATAGTTATTTAAAATAATCGAGCAACTCCATTAAAAGGACACTTCGACACGTCGACTGGTTCGGTATTCTGTGGTAGCCAATTTTCTAAGATATTGTTATGAAATTAATCCCACTGCGGATACCAAATGTTATGAAATGAATGTTATGAATCACTGGATTGCGATAAACTACATTATTTGTTTGTTTATTCAATACGCACACACTTTTGTTAATTCACCTCAGATCAATTATCTGAGCACTTCATTTATTATTACAACCTTTTTACACAGACTCTACACTTTATTGCTTACATCAGCCTACATCACAAGCTTTTACTGTCAAACTGGTTTCCCTAATGATCACACCATATACTGACTGATCGCACGATATCAAATTCCGTAAACTAAATGCTCCCGAGGGCGAGCGTTCGCGCTTATATAGCCTGGAACTCCATAACGCGCAAACCCAATTATTCACGAATGCATCCGAAATGGTTTTGGCTTCTTGGTTCGGTAGGCAAAACAATTCAGGCCATTTGCTGAAGTAATTGATCACCACCAGCTCTTATTTGTTTCCAGCGTTGCTCGTTGGATTGGGGGGAGGGAGCGAGCAAACAGAGCAAAGAAGTCGATGGCATTTAACATGGCAAACGCCAGCTTCGATCTCTGTCCCTGCTCAATCCAAGTTGACACACAGCCTCCGTGTGGCACCCCCTGGATAGCTACCCTGGCACCCGCCGGGTATTGAACCAAAACCAATGTGTGCAGCGACCCAACCCCTTGATCCTGGGGAAAGAGGAACCTGGCCCTCCAGTTTGGGGGTTGTGCTTAGGGGTAACATTCCTATCACGTAAAAACCCACTTGTTCAGAAGCAACCACAAGCCTCGGATACGGACGGATACAAAGCTGACGACCGCTGCAAACGACTAACGGACTTGAGAGTCTGCACCTGTATTGTGAGGTCCCTTAACAGACAGGGTGCAGGCGATCAAATAGAGCAAAAAATTAACTGCTATAAAGCAGATATAACGGCACTCAAAGAAGTGCGACGGGATGGACCAGGCAAAAGACGGATGAAAAACTGCGACATCTACTACAGGAACTGCTACGAGGAGAACAAACAGCCCCTATTCGGGTGCGGATTCGTTATTCAAGGAAGACTCCGACTTAAGCTTCCGGGATGTAGGCGAACGCCTCATAACAATCCGCATTAAAGCTAAGTTTGGAAACATTAGCTTAATATGCGTTCACGCCCAAACGGAAGAAAAGGACGATTGACTCAAAGAAGAATTCTACGATCTCCTAGACACAACACAAAAATAGTCCTAGGAGATTTTAATGCAAAACTGGGCAAAGAGGAAATATTTGAGTCGATCATAGGAAAGCATAGCCTCCATAATACCACTTCCGACATCGGACTTAGGCTAATCGATTTCCAAACGCGGCGTAACCTCCTTGTAGCAAGCACACGATTCCCCCATCTCAACATCCACAAGGGTACCTGGCAGTCTTTTGATCAATCAACCACCAACCAGACTAATCACATTGCGATCGACGCCAGACACTCCTCCAGTATTCTCGACGTACGAACCTTCCGAGGGGCCAACATCGACTCGGACTATAACCTAGTTGTAGCCGAGGTACGAATGAGAATATCAAGAATGCTTAGGAGTCGAGCAGGACAACGTAAGTTTGACGTCGGAAAGCTACAACCCCAAGAGACTGCCAGAATCTTTGCCGATCGTGTCTCCTCGAAGCTCTCTCAAAATCCGCCAACAGCAGCACAAACAATAGAGCAGGAATGGGCGCATTGCCAGAGCGCCGTCAGAGAAGCTGCCTCAGAGGTGCTGGGTTTCAAACCGCCACCATCTAGGAACCCCTGGTTCGATGAACAATGCGAACAAGCCCATGCAGCAAAACAAGAGGCATATAAAGCCATGCTGCAACGACGGACGAGAGCTGCTCGCAAAATCTATGAGCAGAAGAGAAGAGTCGAACACACGCTTTTCAGAAGAAAGAAGAGAGAGCACGGAAAGCGTGAGATCGAGATGGAGAGATGATTCCGGAGGAATGATGCCCGTAAGTTTTACGAACATGCCATGGCTACAAAGCCAGCGCGGCGGCCTGCAGGGATGAAAATGAAAAACTGGTAGTAGAGTCGCAGTCGCTGCCGAGGATTTGGAAAGACCACTTCTGCAGACTGTACATACATATGTATAACGGCGATGATAGACAAGATACCGCTGTCAGGCAGAACAAGCCATTCGTAATGGACGACGACGTAACAGAATTCAGTCCACCCGACCTAGACGAAGTCAAAATAGCGATATCAAGACTAAAGTCTAATAGAGCTGCTGAGCTTCTTAAAGCGGCTGGAGATGAGCTGGTAAGGTGCATGCACCATGTCACTTGCAAGGTATGGTCGGAGAAAAGCATGCCCGACGAATGGAATCTCAGCATCGTTTGCCCGGTCCATAAGAAAGGAGACCCCTATAACTGTGCCAACTATAGGGGAATAAGTCTCCTTAACATCGCATGTAAGATCTCCTCCGCCGTATTGTGTGAACGCCTTGAACCGTTTGTGGATAAACTGATCGGCTCTTATCAGTGTGGTTTCAGGCCAGGTAACTTCACAACAAACCAAGTATTTACGCTACGGCAGATCTTGGA
This sequence comes from Eumerus sabulonum, assembly GCA_951905685.1. Taxonomy (NCBI): domain Eukaryota; kingdom Metazoa; phylum Arthropoda; class Insecta; order Diptera; family Syrphidae; genus Eumerus; species Eumerus sabulonum. Next base: position 49,021,392 of record OX645062.1, on the reverse strand, counting down.
GAAAACCCAGAATGCCAAATCGACACGTCGTTTTCAAGGCTGCATATGACAGCAGTCTCAAGGGTCTCAAGGTTAATGAGGGTAAAACCAAATATCTGCTTTCACCTAAAAGAAACGGGCAACACTAACGTATTGGCCAGAACGTCACCATGGGCGGATATAACTTTGAGGTGGTCAAGGAATTCGTCTACCTTGGCTCATTCATGACCGGCGACAACAGCACCAGCGCTGAGATAAAACGCAGAATCACTCTTGTCCACCGCTGTTTCTTTGGGCTCAGGAGGCAATTGAGAAGTAGAGTCCTCTCTCGGAAAACTAAGGTGACACTACATAAGACCTTGATCATCCCAGTCTTCCCTTACGGCGCAGAGGCTTGGACCTTAACAAAAGCGGATAAAGATGCCCTTGGTCGTCTCGAGAGGAAAATTCTACGCGCTTTCTACGGTCCCTTTTGTTCAAGCGGTGTATGGAGGAGAAGATTTAACGAAGAACTGTACGGGTTGTACAGCGACATCGGCCTGGTACGACGTCTACGAATACAGCGTCTAAGGTGCCTATGTAGAGCGCATGGAAAATACAGCTCCGACCCGAAGAGTCTTCGAACCCACCCCGGAAGGAAGGCGCGGCAGAGGACGGCCGCATCTACGGTGGCGCAGGCAGGCGGAATGGGACCTTAACCAACTGGGCGTGCGGCGCTGGAAACAGCTGGCCAAAGACCATGCCAGCTGGAGACGCTTGTTGGCTAAGGCCCAAGTTCACAATGGACTGTAGCGCCAGCTAAGTAAGTAAGTAAGTTGCTCGTTGGGAATGAACCTGCAAAGTCCATGGCAATGCGTTCGAACGGCGTTTCAACATTGTACTGCTGCATATTTCCTTGAGTTTTCCTAATGAAATTTGTGACAGCTTCATGGCATCCTACCCAGTAGAAACGTCTCTTAATCTTTTCTACAGTCTTGTTAACACCAAGCGACCATTCCTCAGCTTTAAGCTCTGCGACTGAACCTCGTTCTTGGTGATCGATGATGATTGCCAGGTCGGCGGCGTCTTCTCGCTGCTTCCTTCCAACTTTCTCGACAGTCCATGAATCTTCTGGTAGCACATGGAAGCGACGGATGTCGGTGACGTGTTCCTTGGTTTCCGCACGTGAACAGTGTTTCCATTCAACGTCGCAAGGTCGCCTCGACAAGGCATCCGCGTTTCTATGACTTCTTCCCTCCCGGTATTCGGGTGCTCTCGCTTGGTCTGTCTTTGGCAAAGTAGACCACGAGCGCTTTCTTCGCAGACGGCAGTTTCTCCAAATGTGCCCCTGCTGGTAGCAGCAGCAAATGCTGGTAGATGTAGCATCTACGCGGGAATGAGCCACTCCTATTCGCCGTTGTTGTTTTGCAACTATCCTGCTCCTCAGAAATACGCCGCAATTTGATGGAGGGACGCTTTCCTCGCAGACGGCAGTTTCTCGCAATGTGCCCCTGCTGGTGGCAGATGTAGCATCTACGCCACAATTTGATGGAGGGTCGGTATATCAAGAGCGATGTTTCACCTGCGAGAGCGCTGACAACTGCCATCTTGTAAGATGTCCTTGGGAGGAGAATCAAGCTTCGTTGCGTATCGTCTCTTAGCCGTTGGATGAAAGAATCCGTTTTCAGCTTCTCCACCACATCAATTGGAACATCTGCGTAGGCTAGATGAGACAGCCTCTTGATGTCGGCAGCATACTGCTGGATGGCCTCGTGTCTACGCTGCTTGCGCCCTTTAAGCTTCAGCTTTTGCATTTCCTGCATGTATTCACTGCCGTATCTTCGATGATCAGCATCAGCTCAGGGAAGTGAAATTTTCCTCCAGTTTCTCTAGTTTCTGGCTTAGAGAAGTGGAACTTCCCTCCAAGTTTCTACTTACGACAGCGGAATTTTCCTCCAGTTTTTCGTGTATGGTCGCCTCTAGTTTCTGGGAAATGGAAGCACTCATAGCATTCATAGCCGCGAGAATTTGCTGCATATCGAAAACTGGCTCACTGGAAGTCGACGGCTTCTCCACCCCAAACTCGTGATTCTCCCAGTCGACACCTTCTTCCTCCAACGCTGATCGCAGTCTCTCCACCAGGTTGGCTTTACTTCCCACTGTGGATAATTCTCGAGCATCCAGCTCCCTTTGCAATTTTTCCAATTTCACCATTTTCTCACTTTTAATAGTTCACTTCACAATAGATTGAGCCTCTTGTATTGGCCAGTGATTTTTGCACAATTATTTCCAAAATGATGTTGAAGAAATCACACAAAGCGCATCGCCCTGCCTAAATCCTTTTTCGACATCAAAACTATCGGTAAGGTGTTCACCGATTCGGATGGAGCAGCAAGCATTCTCCAAAGTCATCCTGCATAGTCTGATCAGTTAAGCAGGTATGTCAAAGGTAGACATAGCGTTGTATAGCTCGTCTCTAATTACGCTGTCGTATGCGGCTTTGAAGTCGACAAATAGGTGGTGAGTGTCGACTTGGAATTCATTGGTTTTTTCCACGATCTGCCGTAGTGTGAAGATTTGATCGATGGTGGACCTCCCCGGCCTGAATCCGCACTGATAAGACCTACCGGCTTATTTACAAAAGGCTTCAGGCGTTCACACAAAACCGCAGAGAAGATTTTGTAGGCGATGTTAAGGAGATTAATTCCTCTGTAGTTGGCGCAATTAGAGAGGTCTCCTCTCTTGTGGAACGGGCATACGATGCTGAGACTCCAGGTCATCCCCAGCTGCCGTGAAGAGCTCAGCAGACAGTCCGTCTGCGCCAGCAGCTTTATTCGACTTGAGTTTCGATATGGCAATCTTAACTTCGTCGAGATCAGGGGGACGGTATTCTCTGCGGTCTTCGTCGATTAGAAATGGATCATTCTGCCTGACAGTGGTATATTGACTAACATCGCCGTTATACAGTCTGCAGAAGTGGTTTTTCCATATTCTCAGCATCGATTGCGATTCTACTACTAGGTGCCCGTTCTCATCTCTGCAAGCTTCCGTTCTGGCTTTATAACCTTGGCATGTTCGCTTTATCTGTTGAGAAAACTTTCGAACGTCACGCCTTCAGTAACACCTCTCCAAATCCTCAATCGCGCGCTTCTCGAGCTCTTTCTTCTTTCTTCTGAGAAGCGTATGCTCCTCCCTTCTTTTTAACTCGTAGAACTCACGAGGTACTCTTGTTCTTTTATGCAGCGAGACCTTATATGCATCCTGCTTCGCTGTATGAATCCTCCTGCACTCGTAATCGAAGGAGGTGTTTCTTCGTGGTGGAGCCTTGAAACCCAAAACTTCGGATGCAGAGCTTTTCAGGGCTTGGTTGCAAAGGCTCCACTATTGTTCTATTGATAGCATGGAGGATTGAGGTGTATTGGAGAGCTTGAGGGAGACGTGATCGGTAAAAGCACGGGCGGTTTCTGGCGATAGTAGCTGAACAACGAAATATAGACCCAAAATGATCAACATATCCATATCCTAACTTTTAAGGTTTTACTTCAGAATTTATTTTATGACAGGACGGTCTTATTACATCCTGTTACATAAATGATTCAATACAATCTTACACATATTAGTTTATCTAAAGAATTAAGAGGATGTCTCGTCATTTTATCACGGGATGTATAGCCGCAAAAAAGGGTTCTTTTTTTAGACCTAATTCGGCAACCCATTCATTTCCGACCACAATAAATACTGCTTTAGAGTTATCGTTGATTACAAAATGTAATAAATACCCGACTTTAGGTGGGTAAAAATCATAAATACCGACCGGAAAGGTAAAAAAAAAATGTGCTCATCACTACTTACAACACAATACATAGTTCAGCTTCTAATCGGCTTGGCCATAAAAGTTTGTTAAATCTTCCGTGACGGATGTACTCCCATTATAGGTAGTGAGTGCACAAGAATGTGCTATATGGAAAAACCTGTGTTTGCATCTTGCATAAGGCAGTTTTAGAAAGAAATGGAGAGGAGCAACGAAAGCGTAAAAGAGTGCGAGGGAGAATCGCATGAATAAATTTATTCCAAAGTTAGAAATGATTGATGCTGGTACTTAAGCACGACTCGCGTCGGTTTCTTTCTTGATGATACATCGCGTGGTATGAGTGGAAACTCACGTGTTTCTTGAAATTTTCAAATTAAAATTCAGTTGATCTTTGTTTTGATTTGTGTTTTGAAAAATAGGACTGAGACGAGTTAGGATGATTCAAAACGGGCGTATGCATTTGACCTTTTTCAAAAGTACCGTTATCTAACGACTAAGCAAATCTACCAAATAAAAAAAAAAACAACGAACCGAACTGGAGTGCGAAAACAACAGGGTAAAGTTGTTGATTCCTTTCAACCTGGCGAGATGCCAGCAACGATTCCTGTTTCAATCACCCTGGCCAAATCGACATACAGCCTCCTCGCGGCAGCTTCTAGATAGCTACTACAACAACCGTTGAGAGGTGAACAAATGTATGCATCTATCGTCGTAGGCAAGAGGGCACTACAAAACCCCGACCAGACCAGCGGTTTGCGGTGGGCCACCAACTCGCCCATGAAAAAATAACGTGTTATGAATAAGCAAAAATTCCTCGGAAGGGCCGAATTCGATTCGAAAATAATCTTCACGGCCTCCCAGCTCAAAGATATCGAGGAGTCTAGAGGCAAACATAAAATACGGGCCTTTTATAAGAAAGCTAAGAGACTTGCAGGAAGCTTCAAGAAAGGCACCCAGGCTCTTCGAAATTTCGAGGGTAATCTTGTCACCGACCCGCAGGGAATCTTCTTCTTCTTCTTAGTGGGCGCTACAGTTCGGGGTGAACCTGGGCCTCAACCAACATGCCCCTCCATCTAGCACGATCTTTCGCTAGCCTTTTCCATTGCCGCACACCCAGTTGGCTGAGGTCCCCTTTCACCTGTGTGCGCCATCTTAAGTGCGGCCATCCTCTGCTTCTTCGTCCCTCGGGGTTGGATTCAAAGACTCTCCGGGCTGGAGCTGTGGTGTCCATTCGCTCTACATGGCCCAGCCATCTTAGGCGTTGAATCCGTAGACGCCCGACTAGGCTCATGTCGCTGTACAGCCCGTAAAGTTCGTGGTTGAATCTCCTCCTCCATCCCACGTCTGCGTTTATAGGCCCAAAAATCACGCGCAAAATCTTTCTCTCGAATCGACCAAGGGCCTCCTCATCCGCTTTTGATAGTGTCCCTGCTTCTGCGCCGTACAACAGGACCGGGATGATAAGGGTCTTATATAGGGTCAACTTTGTCGTTCGGGAGAGGGCTCTATTACTCAGTTGCCTCCTGAGCCCAAAGAAACAGCGATTGGCAAGAGTGATTCTGCGTTTGATTTCAGAACTGATGTCGTTGTTCCAGGTCACTGCGGAGCCAAGGTAGACGAAGTCCTTAACTACCTCGAACTTATATCTGCCTATACAAACGTTCTGGCCGAGACGTCGGTGGTGAGCGTCCTTTTTTTGATGACGGCATATATTTAGTTTTGCCCTCGTTTAATACATCCACTAACCCGAAGGGAATAGTGGATGTATTTAAGCAGCATTTCCAGCAGCTGCATAATGAGCATCTTTCAAGCAGAATTGCATGCCATCCTAACATGCGTCAATCTAAATCTGGAGACTGACATAAGACGAGTAACCATCAACATACTCTCTGATAGCCAAGCAGCGTTTAAAGTGCTGAGTTCGTACAACACGAACTCAAAAGACGTCAAGGAATGCCATGATGCCCTACAAGACCTCGCCAAAAGAAACAATGTCGAACTCTGGTGTGCCAGGGCACAAGGGTTTTAAGGGCAATGAAATTGCCGAAGAACTTGCCAGGAGGGGTTCCAGCTAAAAATATATAGGTCCAGAACCTTTCTGCGGCACTCTCAAGTCTAAGATCAATTTCTTCTTAGACAAGTGGGAAAAATCGCAACACCTGTCCTTTTGGAACAGCGTTCGGGGACTTTGCCTATCGAAACGATTTATACGGCCCCTGAACAAACACTCTATTAACATACTCAAACTTAATAGAGTGGGTATCAGAAGACTAGTCAGGTAGCTGACGGGACACTGCGGTCTGAGATATCATCTCAACAAAATCAACCTCTCGTCAAAAACTGAGTGCTGACTCTGTCTTGAGGATGAAGAGACGGCAGAACACATACTGTGTTAATGTGGTGCTCTTTGCCATCTTAGGAAGCGTCACCTTCTCAGTGAGGTTATATGACTCCTGAGCGGATCACCTCGGCTCTTACGAAAAGCATTTTCCACTTCATTAGGGAAGATCCTCGGCTAATTGGCTAGCAGGCACAATAGATATGTAAAGGTCGCAGTACCAAATGCTATTTGATAGCACTAGCCCTACAATAAAAAAAAAAAAAAAAACACAAAAAAAAACGCCCTTTTGCACCGCACTAATTGGCAGCTACCATTGCGGCTTTCGGCCCGGCAAATCGACTATAGAGCAAATATTCACACTTCGACAAATGACGAATCCAGGGAAAGACCACCGAGTTTCAAATCGATACACAACATCTCTTAATCAATTTTTAAGGCGCATACGACAGCATTCATGGGAATGAATTGTTTGATGCGATGGTCGAATTCGGGATCCCAGGAAAACCGATCGGGCTGTGTCGTGCTATTGTAATTGCGCCGATTTTGCGAATTCCAAATTTTGATATATCTCCACGTTTCAAGGTCACCAAAATCCAATTCCAAGGTTTTTATAGAGATGTCCGTGTATGTGTACGTACGTATGTTAGTATGTGCGCATGTACGTATGTATGTGCGCATGTGCGTACCAGAATTTTCTCCCCGATTATCTCGAGAACCAAAGATGATATTGACATGAAATCGGGTTAATTTCACGCGTAATTACGCAACTTAGAACTGAGTAAGTTTTCGGTCCAGACCTTTTTTGTTAGAAATGAAATAGTTAAAAAATTAGGCAAAAGAATGAATAACACGCGGTGTTCCCAAGCGGTCCTCCATCTAAGTTATGGGCTGTGAGCATTTTTATTTTTGCTCACGAACACGAGTGTGTGTGCATTTATGGAAACTCACCCCTCTGCGCACTTCATATATTCGTTAAAGGGAACGCACACTTATGTACATACATATGTGCACTCTGTAGGTTGGGTTCTGTTTAACCCACATGGGATGAGTTTCCATAAATGCATACACTCGCATTCGTGACCTAAAATGAGTTGATTTACTGCTTGGGAATTGTTTACAGAATGATAAAATATGGAAGCATCTGTCTTAAACATTGGTTTTTTTTATTTTCCATTTGTATAATATTTTAGTGTAAGATGGCTTCATTATAAAGTCTTAATTAGAGCTGTTTAATTGCGATTATCGGGCGAAAACCGATACATTACCCATTGTTCTTCTAAGAATCCTACCGCAGCTAACAAGAAGAGCTGAAGACCTTGAAACACATGAATAGATCTTCACAAGTTGCAGCTAGCAACCACTTCGATCACGTTTTTCTACCTCGGGGCAAACGTAAGCTCCACAAACGACGCCACAGTGGAGATCCCCCATTGAATCGTCCTTGGCAACCGCTGCTACTTCGATTTGTCGATACAAATTGGGTTAAAACTCCTCACTCGAAGAACCAAAGTCATGCTTTACACAACGCTTATATTGCCAGCCTTGCTGTACGGAGCCGAAAGCTGGACGATAAGCAGGACGACGAAGCTGATTTTGAATTCTTTCGAAATAAAAATTCCGCCGTGGATAGTTGGTCTTGTCTGTGAGGAAGGTGAATGGAGGAGAAGACACAACCGCGAACTCTACGAGCTGTACAAAGATGGGGGTGGCCGTGGTGCAGTGGTTAATATCATCGACCGTCGAGCGGAAGGTCTCTAGTTCAAATTCGTTCATAGCCAAGAAAAAGTACAACAATTCCTATACGGACAAAAAGTATGCAACACAGAGGTGAATGGAAAGTGATCAGACGTAGTGCTGCAGGCATAACACTCACAGTATATGGTCAACTGAAAATTCATCGTATACAATGCTAAAGTGCTCGAACGAATTACTACTGGCTATAACCAACGCGGAATTTGGTCGGCTCTTGTCCTATCTAGGACAACCACCAAAAAAACAAAAAAAAAAAAAAAATGTTGATAAATGTAGTTCAGAAATTAATGATCCATCGACTACATTAGCTCGGCCACATCTAGCGCATGAGCACCAACACTCCAGCTAAGAAGGTCTTCGACTCTGAGATTTCTGGTTCGAGAAGAAGAGGAAGACCGAACCTCCGGTATAAAGTAATCGTATATGTAAGACATCTTGGTCTTTATAACTGAAGGCAGCGTGCGTCAACGATGGAAGGCAGCTATAGGCTCAGATCCTCCATGGATTGCTGGGCTAATAAGTAAGTAAATGCCCCAATCGGATTTTCGGTAAATATTGCTATGAGCATTTACATTTTGCATGGAGATATTCGAGGAATGTTATTTATTTTTCGGTAATGGCGTTATTTATTTTTAAAATGCTTTCCAAGAAAGTAAAATTCAAATTTACGAAACACCTCCAAATATGTGATTTAAACCGATCGTTGCTTAGATTCGGGGTTATATGCATAGATCCATGTGCCATAATGATCGATGCTAACGGATTTGAGAGTCTGCACCTGGAATGTGAGGTCCATAAACAGACCGGGTGCAGGCGATCAATTAGAGCAAACCCTCACCTGCTAAAAAGCAGATATAACCGCACACCAAGAAGTGCGACGGGATGGACCAGGCAAAAGACGGATGAAATCTGCGACATCTACTACGGGAACTGCTACAAGGAGAACAAAGAGCGCCTATTTGGGTGCGGATTCGTTATTAGAGGAAGACTCCGACAAAACGTCTTAAGCTTCCGAGATATAAGCGAATGCCTCATAACAATCCGCATCAAAGCTAAATTTGGAAACATTAGCTTAATATGCGCTCAAGCCCCAACGAAAAAAAAGGACGATTGACTCAAAGAAGAATACTACGATCTCCTAGACAAAACATATGCCCAATGCCCCAGCTACGACACAAAAATAGTTCTAGGAGATTTTAATGCAAAGAGGACATAATTGAGTCGATCATAGGAAAGCATAGCCTCCATAACACCACATCCGACAACGGGCTTAGGCTAATCGATTTCCTAGCGGGGCGTAACCTCCTTGTAGCAAGCACGCGGTTCCCCCATCTCAACATCCACAAGGGTACCTGGCGGTCTTTTGATCAATCGACCATCAACCAGATTGATCACATTGCGATCGACGCCAGACACTCCTCCTGTATTCTCGACGTACGAACCTTCCGAGGGCCAACATCGACTCGGGCCACTACAGTGTTGTAACCAAGGTACGAGTGAGGATATCAAGACTGCTTAGGAGTCGAGTAGGACTACGTCAGTTTGACGTCGGAAAGCTACAATCGCAAGAGACTGCCAGAATCTTTGCCGATCGTGTCTCCTCCAAGCACTGTTCGATGAACAATGCGAACAAGTCCATGCAGCAAAACAAGAGGCATGTAAAGCCATGCTGCCACGACGGACGAGAGCTGCTCGCGAAATCTATGAGCAGAAGAGAAGAGAGGAACACACGCTTTTCAGAAGAAAGAAGAGAGAGCACGGAAAGCGTGAGAACGAAGAGATGGAGAGATGCGTCCGCAGGAATGACGGCCGTAAGTTTTACAATAAGATAAAGCGAACATGCCATGGCTACAAAGCCAGAGCGGCGACCTGCAGGGATGAAAATGGAGAACTGGTAGTATAGTCGCAATCGATGTTGAGGATTTGGAAAGACCACTTCTGCACCACGGCGATGATAGACAAGATACCGCTGTCAGGCAGAACGAGCCATTCGTAATGGACGACGAAGTAACAGGATTCAGTCCACCCGACCTAGACGAAGTCAAAATAGTGATATCAAGACTTAAGTCTTCTTAAGGCGGGTGGAGATGAGCTGGTAAGGTGCATGCACCTCATTTGCAAGGTATGGTCGGAGGAAAGTATGCCCGACGAATGGAATCTCAGCATCGTTTGCCCGGTCCGTAAGAAAGGAGACCCCTATAACTGCGCCAACTATAGGGGAATAAGTCGCCTTAACATCGCATATAATATATGCCGTATTGTGTGAACGCTTGAAACCGTTTGTGGATAACCTGATCGGCTCTTATCAGTGTGGTTTCAGACCAGGTAAATCCAGTATAGAGCAAATATTTTCGCTACGGCAGATCTTGGAGAAGACATAGGAATATCAAATCGATACTCACCACCTGCCAAGCTCTTTCGACTGTGCAGGATGACAATGGATAATTCTCGATGCTCCATTAAGGTCGGTAATGAGCAAACCGAGACCTTTGATGTTAAAAAAGGATTTAAGCAAGGTGACGCGCTGTCATGCAACTTTTTCAACATCGTGCTTCAAAAGATCGTGCAAGAGTCACTGGCCAACACAAGAGGTACGATTTATTTCAACTCTACGCAATTGCTTGCTAACGCTGACGACATTGACGTGATTGGACGGACACAGCGAAACGTCAATGAGGCCTTTGTAAGCACTGTGGTAGAAGCGGCTAAGATGGGTCTCAAGGTTAATGAGGGTTAAACCAAATATCTGCTTCCATCTAAAAGAGACGGACAACACCGACGTATTGGCCAGAACGTCACCGTGGGCGGATATACATAACTTTGAACTGGTCAAGGAATTCGTCTCCCTTGGCTCACTGATGATCGGCGACAACAACACCAGCGCTGAGATAAAACGCAGAATCACTCTTGCCAACCGCTGTTTGGGCTCAAGAGGCAATTGAGAAGTAGAGTCCTCTCTCGGAAAACCAAGGTGACACTATATAAGACCTTGATCATCCCAGTCTTCCCTTACGGCGCAGAGGCTTGGACCTTAACAAAAGCGGATGAAGATGCCCTTGGTCGTTTCGAGAGGAAAATTCTGCGCACTATATACGGTCCCGTTTGTTCAAACGGTGTATGGAGGAGGAGATATAACGAAGAGCTGTACGGGTTTTACTGCGACATCCGCCTGGTACGACGTCTACGGATACAGCGTCTAAGGTGGCTAGGCCATGTAGGGCGCATGGAAAATAAAGCTCCGACCCGAAGAGTCTTCGAATCCGACCCGGAAGGAAGGCGCGGCAGAGGACGGCCTCATCAACGGTGGCGCACACAGGTGGAAGGGGACCTTAACCAACTAGGCGTGCGGCGCTGGAAACAGCTGGCCGAAGACCTGGAGACGCTTGTTGGTTGAGGCCCTGGTCCACCACGGACTGTAGCGCCACGTAAGAAAGTAAGAAAGCTCATGCGTTTATCTGCAATGGGCTTCAGAAAGTCTAAAGCGATTATTTGTCAATGTAAAGTGACCAGGAGGAGATGTGTGTACAATTTTCGCACCTTCATTCCAAGTCTTATGATGTCAAAAATTACAACAGAAAACGTGTTTTTGATCCTGCTCGATGACATGGTAAAAAGAAAAGGTTGAGTATGGTCCTCAATATTTTGGCGGAATAGTATATTCTGGTGAATTTCGGACACTGCAACTTTAAAGTTGACAGTGTCTGGGCATGGGCACTATTGTAAATGTACGAATATACAGAAGGCAATCTTATCATCTCTTTCTCTGCCATTAACCCAAGACGTTAATGGCACACCATGACTTTCCCATATTTCTCTCGGTTCTCTCAAAATCCAAACTAAAAGGATTTTTTATTGTCAAATTTTAAGAAGTCGTCATTAACTGGCCTAATTGATCGGTCTAAGGCCGTGGGCCTTCCCCAACTCACATATTTCATCCGCAAATCAATTGAATTATTGTCGTCTTTGGTGGAAGAAAGAAAAGCAAATGCAACAAAATTCCGTATAAATAGCAAAAGATCTTCTGGTACAGTGGATCCTCTTCCTCCTCTTCCTCCTCTTCATCCTCTTCCTCCTTATCCCCATCGACATGTATGTATGTATATATTTTTCTGCAACTTGCTGGTTGATGGGTAAACAATGGTCTGCACGTCCAAGCTTCAATTACAACCCGAAAATTCATTACTCAACTCGAGTGCATCGTCATCATCATCATCGTTGTAGTTGTTATCATCATCTCGAGTTGAGGCTGGAATGCTCCTTTGGATACCCATCCGGTGATAGGTAGGTAGGTAGATAGGACATATGTTGCGCGACAGGCGACTTGAAGAGAGACCGAAGACCTGTAAAGAATTGCCATCTAGTAACCAAGGAAAACCACATTCACGCAAACTGACAGCGGTAATGGTGGTGCTGATGGTGGTCATACTATTCTTCATCTTCCTTCTTTTGTGCGGTCCTCTTCATTGACCACCTCCATCGGTTAAGTGGTCGCACAGGACAAAAGCGCATAAAAGAGAACCGAATGGAAAGGAAAACGAAGAAACAAAATCCATTTCGTTATAGCCATTCAGAAACGGCGGATGAGATCTTTTTGTTCTCCTTCACCACACGAATTCCTGGAAGTGACTGACTGCCGTGCTCGTTCATTCTTCGTTTACCCGAAAAATCGCACAAGAGCAAAAATCAAATCGTCCACCGGAATACGAACAAAAGCCGCAGCCTCAGTCCAGCAGAAGCATTATATACAATCGCTCGCTTGGTGGAGGAGCCGTTTCCATGAAGCAGTTAAATCAGTGCGGACACCGAAAAAGGTAGACCCTACTGAGCCACTGATCCCGAACTCTGCCCCTGAATCGAATTGTATTCTCTCATTTCGTAACCCAATAATGAAGACCAGCATCACGATGATCTCGTTGATGATGATGATGATCGTGTCGCCGGTGGTCGATTGAAAATAAAAGTATTAACGTCATCGTACTTGCTGCGCCAGACGTAGCACGTTCCTCCGGCCTCCTTTGGCTTGTATGCATTCCAAGATCAAGATTCCAAGACCAAACGAAACCATTCAGGACCAGTCTCTGTGGTGGAATCGACGACGACGACAATCGACCGAAAACTTGATGACGACAGGGACGAGGAGTTTGTTTGTATGCATTCCAAATTTCTTTGCCTCCCGTTTGCCAACCATCCATCCAATGGACTTTCGATTTTTGTTCGCTTTTCAATCCCTGCATGTCCGCCCTCACCATCGTTATTCTCTTTGGTTTTTCTGCCCTGCAGCTTTCCTGCTCGCCCGCTGAGCACGGTGTAGGGTCTCGGAATAGTCGTGTGAATTATTTTGCAAACCGCTCGCTTCAATGATGAAACGCGAAATTCCAAGGATCACTGATACCAGTCCAAGTACTAGTGCCATGCCGACCACGACACTGTCTCGGGCGACAGACCTCGCCTAGGATCAGTCTAAGCGTACCTGATTTGATTTCTTGTTTTGTTTTTTTCTTGTGCACACTACATTCCCAGGACCACGAAATGGGCCTAGAAATGGAGTCAAGAGACAGCTGTTATACTGTCGACAGCGGGGATGACTAGGCAGCACGGAGTAGTAGTTTTATAGCTCGTCTGGATCGTGCTGTTGTCTAAGGTGGTCGGCCGGCAGTCATGGCATTTCAGGAATGTACACTCTCGTAGTCCTCTTATTGGTAGCTATAGGAATAAAAGGAAAAGTCTACATGTGTATACGTGGACCTTTGTGTGATTTGATTAGTTGCGCACTTTTATGGACTTGCTGTGCGCGTGTATGGTGTTATTGCAACAGACTGCCTGGTTGTTGGCAACAAAGTGTTTTTTAATTAGTCGAGGTGAGATATTTGATGTTTTGTACGTCGAGGTGGGTCGGATGCGGAGCAATAATATGTTGCACAGAGGATCCATTATGCCTTAAGGTTTTGCTTATTTTTAATAGTTCACAGAAGACTTGGGAGTAACAATGTCACTTTGTGACAAAGTGTAGCAGGATGTAGAGCATCACCATTTTGAAAAGATCAGAAGTCTAGGATTGTTGTTGGACTTTTCTTTATGATTCACAGAGGCTCAAAGGAATTGATGGCTTTTTATGCGATACACCACGAGTTAATAATCACTTCTCTTCACAGGAATTTGCAACTTGGTAACTAACATAGTGGTTCATAGATGTAAATTTGGGATCAAAATATTTTGGATGCCCGAGTCTTTAAGTACAGGTCATTTGGTATATGTATATGCCAAGTTATTAGTTCAAAGTTCGCACTGTTCTTACACCAGATAATATTGCTGTTTTAAAGCAAAAGATGATCTGAACCAGTCAACAACGCGTCGACCATTTGAATTGGCGGAACCAAGTACCATTTGGTGGGCATGGGCTCGGACATACAGGGTAAAGTTGTTGATTGCTCTCAACCTGGCGAGATGCAGCAACGATTCCTGGTCAAGTTGAAAAACAGCCTCCTGGCGGCGCGCTCTGGATAGCCTCTACAACAACCGTTGAGAGGTGAAAAAATGTATGCAGCGATCGCCCTAGGCAAGAGGGCGCTGCAATACCCCGACCAGAGTGGCGGTTGGGCGGCGGGCCAACAATCCGCCAACGTAAAACACAATAAGTTATGGAAGAGCAAAATGGCTCGGATAAACGGATGGATTCTCAAAGACGACATGGCGCGATTTGGGAGTATGCGCCTGGAATGTCAGAACCCTGTAAACTCCTCACGCAATATAAGGCGGATATTACTACGCTGGATATTAAACGGTATGATGAGGAAAAAAGTTTGCACATGTTGGGGTGCGGATTTGTCGTGGGAAATAGGTTAAGGTCGAAGATCATCGACTTTAAACCTATAAGATTTTACAACATCAGCCTCATATGTGCACACGCCCCCACCGAAGAGACTGAAGACCCCATCAAAGAGGACTTCTATGAACTCTTGGACAACGCCTACGGAGCTTGCCCGGAGTACGATGTCAAAATCGTACAGGATTTCCCCGCAAGCGAGTCCACCGCCAACCAAATCGACCATGTGCTCATTGACGCAACACACATTCAGAACATTCAGGGGGGCAAACATCGACTCTGAGCATTTCCTCGTAGCAGCAAGATTCAGAGCTCGACTGTCCAATGTCAGAAAGCTGCACGAGCTCACCATGAGGAGGTTCGACATCGGACGCCTGAGCACACCGTAGGTTACCAGAGCCTACAGGGAGCAACTAAGGAAGGCTCTCCGGTATGCCTACGTCGAGTACAAATGTCAACAGTATGTGGCTGCATTGCCGCTCAGCCATTCAGGAAATAGCCGAGAACACCTTAGGTTAGAGCGAAAAACCCAGGCAGCGCGAGAGGAGTACGAAGCCAGAAGAAGAGAGGAAAAAATACTTCTGCGACTAAAGAAAAGAATCTTCGCAGCCTCCCAGCTCAATGCAATCGAGGAGTCTAGGGACAAACATAAAATACGGGCCTTTTATAAGAAAGCTAAAGGCCTTGCAGGAGGCTTTAAGAAAGACACCCAGGCTCTTCGAAATTGCGAAGGCAATCTTATCACCGACCCGCAGGGAATAGTGAATGTATTTAAGCAGCATTCCCAGCAACTGCTTAACGAGCATGACCAAGAGAGAGTGGTAGGGACCGAGGAAATCCCAACTCCAGCCGCTGAAGTAGTCCTCCCACCCAGCATCGAAGAAGTCGGCACAGCTATTTAAAAGCTGAAGAACAACAGGGCCGTAGGATCAGATGGCTTGCCGTCAGGGCTCTTTAAGACTAGCGGTGATGTTCTGGTAGGGAGCATGCACCAGATCATCTGTAGAATTTGGGAAGATGAAAGCACGCCCGGCTACTGGAATATCAGCTCTATTTGCGCCATCCACAAAAAAAGCGATCCTAGCTCCTCCAAGAACCATAGAGGTATATCCCTGCTTAATGTAGCATTCAAGTCCCTGCCCAGCGTACTGTGTGAACGTCTAAAACCATTGCATCGCACTAATCAGCAGCTACCAGTGCGGCTTCCGGCCCGGCAAATCGACTATAGAACAAATATGCACACTTCGACAAATCCTGGAAAAGACCGACGTCCTTCAAATCGACGCACGCCATCTCCTTATCGATTTTAAAGCCGCATACGACAGCATTCATTGCAAAGAATTGTTTGATGCGATAGCCGAATTCGGGATTCTAGGGAAACTGATCCGACTATGTCCCTCCACGCTAAAAAATACACGATGCATGGTGCAGTTCGGTTCTAGGACGTCTGAACCGTTTGAAACATGCACCGGATTTCGGCAAGGAGATGTACTTTCATGCGACTTCTTCAATTTGGTGCTGGAGCAGATAGTGCGACGGGCAGGCGTCAACAAGGGAGGCACTATCTTCTACAAGTCTGTCCAGTTGCTGGGATACTCGGATGATATTATCGCGCGGTCTCGGCGTGACGTTAAAGAAGCTTTTATGGCGATTGAGGAACAGGCGAAACGAGCTGGTTTTAAAGTCAGCGAGGATAAGAAAAAGTACATGCTTTCAAGCTAAAACCGATCCGTCGCTCACCACCTTGGACAAAATATAACGATTGACAGCTATAGTTTCGAGGTGGTTAAGGAGTTTTTCTACCTCGGGGCAAACGTAAACTCCACAAACGACACCACAGTGGAGATCCGGCAAAGAATCGCCCTTGGCAACCGCCGCTACTGCGGTTTGTCCAAGCAACTTGGGTTAAAACTCCTCACTCAAAGAACCAACGTCATGCTATCAGTCTTGCTGTACGGAGCCGAAAGCTGGACGATAAGCAGGACGGCGGAGCTGATTTTGGGTTCTTTTGAAAGAAAAGTTCTGCGCCGGATATTTGGTCCTGTCTGTGAGATAGGTGAATGGAAAAGAAGACATAACCGCGAACTCTACGAGCTGTACAAAGATGTGGATATAGCCCGGAAGGCAAAGAACTTGGTCTTGATAAATGGAAGCAGAGTGTCCGGAACCGTCAACGATGAAAGGCAGCACTAGCTCAGGCTCAGATCCCCCATAGACTGCTGGCTCGATAAGTAAGTAAGTCAGGACCAGTTTATTGCGAGTCATTATCAAGGATTTGACTTTAAACGCATACAAAATCCAATCAACACAAACTAAGGCCAACTGACTATCATTTGTGCCCTGTGTTCCCCTGCATCGTCCACTTTATTACCATTTTTTATTAAAAATCATCTTCAGTGGGAACAATGTGAACAAGCAAATATCAAGAGCAGCTGATGCATTAACAAAAATTGACTTTTGAGTGTGTTTTGTATTATTCGGCGCTAGACTTACCGGATTAATGTTGACGACCCTTGCAAAAAACGAAAAAAGGACAATGATCTTCGGCTCTGTACTTGGAATGTTAGGTCCCTTAGCAGGCCACGTGCAGCCGAACAACTCGCGGACGCCCTAGACCGCTATAAGGCGGACATAACCGCCATCCATGAAATGCGATGGAATGGGCCGGGTATAAAGTGGATGGAAAACTGTGAGAGAGGACAACGATTGTTACGATGCGGATTTGTTGTTCGAGGTGGACTAAGGCAAAAAGTCCTAAGCTTTCGGCATGTGAGCGAACGCCTCATAACAATCCGTATCAAGACTAATTTTTTTAACATCAGCTTGACGCTCCCACGCAAGACAAGGATGACTCCGCCAAAAATGAGTTATACGATCTCCTAGACAGAACGTATGCTCAATGTCACAGCACTGACATCAAAATTGTACTAGGAGACTTCAATGCTAAGCTGGGTAAGGAAAGCACCTTTTAACGAGTCATCGGCAAACATAGCCTACAATTCATCCTCTGCGTATGCAATACTAAAGTGCTTGAACGAATTACTACCGACTATACCCAACGCGGAATTTGGTCGGCTCTCGTCCTATCTAGGTATAGGACAACCACCCCTGAGAGTAGTGAACGAACATTAACGACCCCGACCACTGCACTCCGTTCAGGTTGTGTGTGTCAACACATCATAAGAGAATATAAAAACTCTTGAACCTGAAAAAAAAAAATAGCCTACACGACACCACCTCCGATAACGGACACAGGCTGATTGATCTTGCTACGGGACGAAATCTCCTTCTAGCCAGTACGCGCTTCCCGCACCTCGATATACACAAAGGCACCTGGCGGTCTTTTGATCAATCGACTACCAACCAGATTGATCACATCGCGATCGACGTCAGACACTCCTCCACTATTCTTCATGTTCGAGGGGCTAACATCGACTCGGACCACTATCTTGTAGTAGCCAAGATGCGCTAACGGATACCACGAACGCAGCGGAGTAGAGTAAGAATAGAAAGTTATGACGTCGGAAAGCTACTATCACCATAAACCGCTCGTGCTTTTACCGATCGCGTCTCCCTTAAGCTCTCCAATACACCTTAATTCTCTACACTATCAATAGAATAGCAGTGGAGCCTTTGCAAACAAACCCTGAAAAGCCTTGCATCCGAAGTCTTGGGTGTCAAGGCTCCACCACGAAGAAACACCTGGTTCGATGACGAGTGCAGGAGGATTCACACAGCGAAGCAGTATGCATATAAGGCCTCGTTGCATAAAAGATCAAGAGCAGCTCGTGTGCTCTATGAGTTAAAAAGAAGGGAGGAGCATAAGCTTCTCAGAAGAAAGAAGAAAGAGCACGAGAAGCGCGCGATTGAGGATTTGGAGAGGTGTTAAAGCAGGCGTAACGTTCGAAAGTTTTATCAACAGATAAAGCGAACATGCCAAGGTTATAAAGCCACAACGGAAGCCTGCAGGGATGAAAACGGACACCTGGTAGTAGAACTGCAGTCGATGCTGAGAATATGGAAAAACCACTTCTGCAGACTGTATAACGGCGATGTTAGTCAATATACCGCTGTCAGGCGGTATGATCCATTTCTAATCGACGAAGACCTCAGAGAATTCTGTCCCCCTGACCTCGACGAAGTTAAGATTGCCATACCGAAGCTCAAGTCGAATAAAGCTGCTGGCGCAGACGGACTGTCTGCTGAGCTCTTCAATGCAGCTGGGGATGACCTGGTTAGGAGCATGCACCAGCTCATCTGTAAGATATGGTCAGACGAAAGCATGCCCGAGGAATGGAGGCTCAGTATCGTATGCCCGATCCACAAGAAAGGAGACCCCTTTGATTGCGCCAACTACAGAGGAATTAGTCTCTTTAACATCACCTACAAAATCTTCTCTGTGAACACCTGAAGCATTTTGTAAATAGGCTGATAGGTCAGTGCGGATTCAGGCCAGGGAAGTCCACCATCGACCAAATCTTCACACTACGGCAGATCCTGGAAAAAACCAATGAATTTCAAGTCAACACTCACCACCTATTTGTCGACTTCAAAGCCGCATACGACAGCGTAATTAGAGACAAGCTATACAACGCTATGTCTACCTTTGCCATAGCTGCTAAACTCATCAGACTATCCAGGATGACTTTGGAGAATGCTCGCTGCTCCACCCCAATCGGTGAACACCTTACCGATAGTTTTGATGTCAAAAGCGGATTTAGGCAGGGTTTTGCGCTGTCGTGTGATTTCTTCAACATCATATTGGAAATGATTGTGCAGAAATCGCTGGCCAATCCTCGCAACTCCTTGCATACGCCGACGATATTGACATCATGGGTAGATCACACCGAGATGTCAATGAGGCGTTTGCGAGTATTGAGATGCAGGCGGCAAAAATTGATCTGGCGGTAAACGAGGGCAAAAATAAACATATGCTGTCATCAAAAGAGGACGCGCACCACCCACGTCTTGGCCAGAACGTTTGTATTGGCATATGTAAGTTCGAGGTAGTTAGCGACTTCGGCTACCTTGGCTCCGCAGTGACCTGGAACAACAACGTCAGTTCCGAAATCAAACGCAGAATCAGTCTTGCCAATCGCTGTTTCTCTGGGCTCAGGAGGCAATTGAGTAATAGAGCCCTCTCATCCCGGTCCTGTTGTACGGAGCAGAAGCATGGACACTATCAAAAGCGGATGAGGAGGCCCTTGGTCGGTTCTAGAGAAAGATTTTGCGCGTGATTTTCGGGCCTATAAACACAGTCGGGGGATGGAGAAAAAGATTCAACCACGAACTTTACGGACTGTACAGCGACATGAGTCTAGTCAGGCGTCCACGGATTCAACGCCTAAGATGGCTGGGCCATGTAGAGCGAATGGACACCTCAGCTCCAGCCCGGTGAGTCCTTGAATCCAACCCCGAGGGACGAAGAAGCAGAGGACGGCCGCACTTAAGATGGCGCACACAGGTGGAAGGGGACCTCAGCCAACTGTGTGTGCGGCAACGGAAAAGGCTAGCAAAAGATCGTGCTAGTTGGAGGGGCATGTTGATTGAGGCCCAGGTTCACCCCGAACTGTAGCGCCCGTTAAGAAGAATAAGACTTGGCCGATGGTTTTTGGGTCAACAGGCAGTCTTGCAGAACTCAAACGCATAGTGCGTGTTATAAGTGAACACTTAGGTACATTTTCTAATTTGGTTCTTCTTAAAGACGAGTCAGAAGAAGAAGAATGTGTATATGCAACCGACTTCAAACGAAGCGTGCAAATTTGACGTTGCTCAAAAGTACTGCAAAGTAAACAAAAATTTGAGTAAAAAACTTTTTTTTTTTTTGAAAATGATTGAAGCCTTATTAAAGACCGGGAAATCAATTGCGGCCATATTTTTAGAACAAACATTTCTCATAATGCCCCAGTACAGTTTTCGAAGAAAAAAATCTTGGTATGAGGCTTGATAACTTCTGTTAAGAACTAGGCGAGTGTCCAGTTTGATTGGGATCCATCATGCCATATCTAAACACGAAGCCATTAACAAATCATTTTTCAAAAGTACCCTTATCCGTCGAGTAAGAAAACAAATGAAAGAAGCTGGGTTATGAAAAAAGGCTAAACCCATCTTAAGCCAGACTTGAAGCGAATCGGTTAACTGGCTTTTGAGTCAACTGTTTCAATACTCACTAAGCACATAGCTTTTTTGTCGTCAATCCAGGCTTTGAAGTCGCTTGTCGCGTGTTACCGGCCTTTGACAATGATTGTTTGCGTTGAATATCTTCATATTTAATCCACATTTTTTGCGTTAATTCACGTGGCCCCAAAATATCGAGCTTCTTTGTGTAGCCTGATCTTTTTAGACGATTCCAAACTGTCAAGTGTTGAGGATAAATACCTCCGCAATCTCCTCACAGTTTCGTGCCGCTTCTATTCTACCAGCTGCGAGGTACATCTTTGACACTGAAATTTTCGGAGAGGTATCGAGCAAATCATTCCTTATTGTACGCTTCATAAATAGTTCGGCATATTTTGGAAGCGTTTTTTTTTTATGATGAGTGTGCACTCAAGGTTACTTACTTACTTAGGTGGCGCTACAGTCCGTGGTGAACCTGGGCCTCAACCAACAAGCGTCTCCAGCTGGCACGGTCTCTGGCCAGCTGTTTCCAGCGCCGCACGCCCAGTTGGTTAAGGTCCCCTTCCACCAACGTGCGCCACCGTGGATTCGAAGACTCCATGTAGAAGACTGCTGTACTTTCCATGCGTTCTGCATGGCCAAGCCACCTTAGACGCTGTATCCGTAGACGTCGTACCAGGCCGATGTCACTGTACAACCCGTACAGTTCTTCGTTATATCTTCTCCTTCATACACCGTTTGAACAAACGGGACTGTAGATAGTGCGCAGAATGTTCCTTTCGAAACGACCAAGGACATCTTCATCCGCTTTTGTTAAGGTCCAAGCCTCTGCGCCGTAAAGGAGGACTGGGATGATCAAGGTCTTATATAGTGTCACCTCGGTTTTCCGAGAGAGCGCTCTACTTCGCAATTGCCTCTTGAGCCCAAAGAAACAGCGGTTGGCAAGATTGATTCTGCGTTTTATCTCAGCGCTGGTGTTGTTGTCGCCGGTCATCAGTGAGCCAAGGTAGACGAATTCCTTGACCACTTCAACATGTCGATGTTGACCGTCTGTTTCAGATGAAAGCAGATATTTGGTTTTACCCTCATTACACTTGAGACCCATGTAAGCCATTTCTACCACAATGTTTACAAAGGCCTCATTGACGTCTCGCTGTGTCCGTCCAACCACTTCAATGTCGTCGGCGTAAGCAAGCAATTGCGCAGACTTAAAATAAATCGTACCTCCTGTGTTGGCCAGCGGCTCTTGCACCATCTTTTCAAGCACGATGTTGAAAAAGTCGCATGACAGCGCGTCACCTTGCCTAAATCCTTTTTTTACA
Source organism: Eumerus sabulonum (assembly GCA_951905685.1). Lineage (NCBI taxonomy): Eukaryota > Metazoa > Arthropoda > Insecta > Diptera > Syrphidae > Eumerus > Eumerus sabulonum. The sequence goes on along the minus strand of OX645062.1, from coordinate 48,999,268 downwards.
TAAAAGGTTCGATTTGTTCATTATCAAAGCAAAGCTCAGCAGCTTTATTAGACTTAAGTCTTGATATCGCTATTTTGACTTCGTCTAGGTCGGGTGGACTGAATTCTGTTACATCGTCGTCCATTACGAATGGCTCGTTCTGCCTGACAGCGGTATCTTGTCTATCATCGCCGTGGTGCAGAAGTGGTCTTTCCAAATCCTCAACATCGATTGCGACTCTACTACCAGTTCTCCATTTTCATCCCTGCAGGTCGCCGCTCTGGCTTTGCAGCCATGGCATGTTCGCTTTACCTTATTGTAAAACTTACGGGCGTCTTTCCTGCGGACGCATCTCTCCATCTCCTCGATCTCACTCCTTCCGTGCTCTCTCTTCTTTCTTCTGAAAAGTGTGTGTTCCTCTCTTCTCTTCTGCTCATAGATTTCGCGATCAGCTCTCGTCCGTCGTTGCAGCATGGCTTTATATGCCTCTTGTTTTGCTGCATGGGCTTGTTCGTATTGTTCATCGAACCAGGGGTTTCTAGGTGGTGGCGGTTTGAAATCCAGCACCTCTGAGGCAAAGTCTCTGACGGCGCTCTGGCAATGCGCCAATTCCTGCTCTATTGTTTGTGCTGCTGTGGGATAATTTTGAGAGAGCTTGGAGGAGACACGATCGGCAAAGATTTTGGCAGTGTCCTGCGATTGTAGCTTTCCGACGTCAAACTTACGTAGTTCTACTCGACTCCTAAGCATTCTTGATATCCTCATGCGTACCTTGGCTACAACAAGGTAGTGGTCTGAGTCGATGTTGGCCCCTCGGAAGGTTCGTACGTCCAGAATACAGCAGGAGTGTCTGGCGTCGATCGCCATGTGATCAATCTGGTTGGTGGTTGATTGATCAAAAGACCGCCAGGTACCCTTGTGGGTAACTCAAGGTTAACCACCTTATTTTGTTGACGACATGGTGCGAGCCGATGGTTAAGCGGAAGAAGAATAGGGGAGGTAGCAATGGACGTTGCTGTTAAATGCCCGTATGTTGTAGTGAGGGAGGAAGACCGAATCCAGCAAGGAATTTCAGATGAGTGTGGTCCAGTTAAGGAAAAATTCCTTATATTATATTTTTGTTTGACGCTACGTGCGAAAGTGGATTAAGGGTATATGGACAAACAGTCCCAAAGAGGAGTGTGTTGGTGCAGACATGAACGTTAAAATCTCATTTGGAGGGAATGAACGCCATAAAGCCTTTAGTCAGATCCAAGGGTGAGCAACATTTCGGCACAAAATATGTGGTCGTTGTAACTAAGATTGCCAGTGACATACATACCAAGGATGCAAAGGTTTTCGCTGTCTAAGATACAAATACCATCCATTGATAATGGCTGCGACTCGGTGGTTCGCTTGGACAATAGAAGACAACACTCTATTTTAGAAGCATCAAATTCCACTTTATTATTTTTCCCTCCTACAATGATGCTGTCGATATCGCAATTTGATGAGCTTAACATACGCGGCCGCTCTCTATATATAGCCGGAGAGTAGGGTCGTTAGTTTTTGAACGAATATGTGGCGCTGAGGGTACTGTCGTCAGCAAAGGATTGGTTTGGGTTATTAGTGATAGCCAAGAGGTCATTCATAAAAATGAGAAAGAGTATCGGAGACAAAACGGTGCCCTGGGGAACACTAGTTCTTAAAAAGCGGATGTCATATTGGACATCGAAATAATTTGAATTGACCGACTCGAAAGGTAGTTTCTCTTCCATTAAAGAAGATACTCATCGATTGAGATAGCGCGCGTTTTTGACAAAATTGTTTTATGTCAAACCCTGTCAAAAGGTTTCAATTGCCTGATCAGATATACCATTAAACCACCAATGGATCTGTTGCTACGGTTGGCTGATACTGTCGGTCAATGAGGAATTTCTACGATTCAAGATATTTCAATAACTGACGGTTAATCAGTGTTTCCACGAACTTGTGAGGAGAGGCGTTAGTGTAATGGGTCGTTAGTCGGGCGAAGAAAAAGAATTGCCCTCTTTGAGGATGGGCTAGACAAATGTTGTTTTTCACTCGGAAAGAGTCCAAAAGAGTAGAAAAGGTGCAAAAGCTCACGCATTGGTTTTTCCAATGTAGAAGAATACTTCTCCTTGTATATGGAGACCATACTAAACGAGCACTTAAAGTTGAACCGTATAACACCGTTGACATAGTCGTGCGGACCGAAGATAAAGAAAGAGAGGTAGGAAGGAGACACCTACACCTATCTATCGCAGATTTTACAAAATCCCAAGCTGCCGTAGGTGTTATGTCCTTATGATGGCGTAAGACGAACGAGGGACAAGGATTTGTGACGAATGTGAAAAGCGCAGCTGCCGCGAGGTGTTTTCATTTTTGTTTTTTTTTACTTTTTTTGAAAAGCCTGAACCACCGAGGCTTACGAATGGAAGGATAAACTGGGAAGGTTTTAGGAATGAAATTCAAGAAGGCATCAGTGAGTGCTACTTAGGACGCCAAACGAGTTAGAATGAATACTCTTTTCCGGAAAAAGCGTCGAACAATTTTTTAACAAATTATCCACGAGAAATTAAGGAGCTAGTAAAAGAGAAACGAAAAGCCCGTAAACGAAGGCAACAAAGTCAATCGCCGCAGCAAAAAGCATATCTAAACCGATTATGTAAACTACTGCGGAAATCTCTCAGAGAATACAAAAATCACGGGGTTCGTTCGTACTTAGAAAGCCTAACCGCTGACAAGGAATCAAATTACTCCCTTTGGAAAGTTATTAAGGGCATTGAAAAGCATAAACTGCAAGCAATGGGCAAAAGGCTATCAATACGAATGAATAAATAAAAACCTTCAAGCCATTCAAAGAACAACCGCTACCTGACAATAGCTATAAACTGGAAATTATCGGAGATTATCAGTTTGGTTTCAGAAGCAAGTATTACACTCTAGATCAAGTGCATTGAAAAACAGATGTGGTCCAAAAAGCACTCGAACAGAAGTTAATATGTTTGAGCGTATTACTTGACGTCTCCCAAGCCTTTGACAAAGTGTGGCACGAAGGTTTGGGATACAAACTGAGACAAGCATTCCCCGATCAACTATCGAACGATTTTGGAAACTACCTATCTAATAGACCCTTTCGTGTTAAATACAGGAGAGAATACTCAAATTTTAGACCAATTACCAATGGCGTTCCGCAAGGAAGCGTACTTGGTCCGCTACTCCAATTCCTGTTAATGATTGGGAGATAGCCAAGCTGGAGGATATGAAAGGACCCTATGATCACTATGATAATCAATCAGCAAGGCTCAGAATCTACAAAAAAGACTGGGACGACTCAACTAAGATAGCCTCCGGAACTACATCAACCGGCTCCAGGGTTACGACGAATCCAAAGCAAGCCCCTCCCCTGGAGCCTGTGATCACTGAGGAAACTCTCTTGAATGAGCCCCTCCCTACAGAAGGAAATGGGATTACCGGGGAAGATAGCAATCCACTGTCCGACCTGGACCTCCCCGAAGCTGACCTTGGAGGGACCGTGTCAGATTTCGATCTCGAATCTGACGAAGAGTCTGCCAATGTCACCACGGTGGAGGTAGATGACTGCGGTCCTCATGCTGCGGATTCTAAAAATGAATCTCCACCACTCTACTGCGACCTCGGCCGCACCAATGCGAGGTAAGCCAAGAGCTTTTATCTTAACTAAACCCCATATAAAAACCTTTCTACTCTCATCCTACCTTCTACTCTCATCCTACAGTGGTGGATCTGGTCAAGGATGCAGAGCCAGCAAATTCTGGACTTGTCATAGGGTGTGATGTAAATGCACACCACACGATATGGGGCAGCAGCAACATCAGCGATCGGGGTTAGTTAGTGTTCAATTACTTATTACATACTAGCCTCCATCCAGGAAGGATTAGGCTGAAGGGAAGGTCATACCGAAGGACTCGATTTCCTTCTATATCGATGGCTCCAAGATGGAGACGGGTGTAGGTAGTGGAGTTTTCTCCAAGGAGTTTAACTTCGACCTATCATTTAGACTCCCAAATCACTGCAGTGTGTGCCAAGCAGAAATAACAGCGATAACGCATAGCATGGCTAAGGATCAATGTGATATCTGCTAAGGATAACCCACGCGTTAACTCACAAATGAAAAACATCCTTTAACTGCCGCCTATCTCTAGACGAGATGGCTGAACGGTTCAACATAAAAATACTGTGGGTTCCCGGGCATAGGGATATTCCAGGAAACTGCGCGGCCGACGAACTCGCAAAGTTAAGATCAAGCACACTAAGTTCTCTAACCCTCGGGTATACAAAAGCACAAATAAGTACGTAAAGCACATAGAGGCAATCAAACTCCAATGGGATGAAAGTAATATCGGCTTTATCACTAAAAAAATCTGCCCTAAGCTAAACTTCGGACGAACCAGGGACCTTGTGGCAACCAAAAGGGCAACCTTAAGCACATTGGTGGGTATTATCACAGGTTACTGCACCATTGGAAAACACGCTGCCAGACTAGGGCTACTTCCGCGTCTGCATAGATGAGGAGGAAGAGGAATCGATACACCACCTCCTCTGCTCATGCTTTCTTTTGCGGATCGCAGGAGGATATAGCTCGGCGCGCCCTTCTATGATAACTTTCGTGAGCTGGCAGATATAAAAATAGCTCAACTCCATCGCTTCATCAGAAGCACCGATGGGTTTTCAGGTAGCGGATCAAGGTAATATGTTCCATGTGGTATCACAATGGGCCGACTTCGGTCTACGTGTAGCGAATGCCAATCACTTTAACCTAACCTAACCTAACCCTTACCTGGTCCGCTACTCTACCTGCTGTATACTAAAGACATACCACAAACGAATGGGACTGTGCTGGCCACATTCGCGGATGATACTGGAATTTTGGCCACAGGAAAATCAGTCGAAGAATCAACGACTAAATTGCAATATGCCCTGAACCGTATAAGGGACTGGACAAAGATTTGGCGGATCGCGCTTAATGAAACCAAACCTGTCCACGTACATGTTTCTTATTGAAAAGTAAGTACACTAACTCTCTTTGTAAATGAAGTTCGGATTCCATTTGCAAACGAGGCAAAATACCTGGACATGACTCTCGACGCGGAACTCAAATGGAAAGCGCATGTAAAGAAAAAACATGAAGAGCTTGAATTGAAATATAGGGAAATGTACTGGTACTGTACTACTGTCATATCAGCTTTGATAGCTTGGCCAGTGTTCCCAGCCTAGCCTTCTTAGCCTCCCGCTTTGGTTCCTCGGGGGACGATCTGGGTCTCTTGGCTTTTTCTTTTTCCTGGGCCAGGATTCCTGTCGCCCAGGCTACCAACTCTTTGTCTTTTTCTGTCAGGTCGGTTTTATGGTCACATCGATTCATTATTCTCAAGACCGCCTTTCGGTCTTTATAGGCCTTGGTCGATGGGTTGTTTTTCTTGTTGTCAACTTTTCTTACCGACAACTTATCAGAGCGGTTTGTCGATTCTCCGATCGGAGTCCTTCCCGCCTTTGACGTAGAGGGAATATCATCACCTTCCGGTTTTTTATGAGATCCGGACTCATTATTGTCTTTATTGTTAGTGTTGTTCATTTGGCACCCACGAGCTGCGGAGAAATATATATCCACCTGGGCAGAGATCCGCAATACCCAGGTAAGGCTAGCTGGTCCGGTAGGCGCCAGGTATCCGGATACACCGTTTGCGACTGAGCTATTTTTGGTCTGGGCTCTCAGCCCGGTCGACATCTCGGCACGGTACGATTAACACCTTATGTCCAGCCCAGGGGATAGGGAGTGGATAGGTAGGGTGGGAGTGTGATGAGATAAATGGAGTGGGATGGGATTTGGGTTGGTGAAGAGAATTACGGGGACGATTATCCTTTGGATAATCACACGACAAGGTGTGGAGGGCTTCTCACCAAAGGATAATCAGGGGGGGGAACCGAAAAAGGTAAAGGCTCCCGCAAACGGAAGACCGCCGCTAAGGATAGCCTTGCTAAGGAGAGATTGTGCGATGCCTCCCTCTCCGGTGGGGCGGTGGGAAATCGGAGTCCAATGGCAGAGGTGGCGACCCAGAAGGATCAAAGCATAACCCAGAAGGCGAAGATAGCCAACTCACACAGCAAAACTCTTTCCTCCCCCTTGCCATCTCCTCTGAAAAGGTCAGGATAGTTTTTATCCAGATCAATCTACAGCATTGCAAGGCTGCTACTGCTCTTTTAAGTAGTAGAATTGCAAGCAGTAGTACAAATCATCACGTTGTATCCATTCAGGAATCGTGGGTGTGGGACAAACGCCTATGTGGCTTAGGTGGTATACGTGATGCTACGATTCTTTATGATGAACGATCCGAAAGGCCTAGGGTCGGCCTTATCATATCGAGCTCACTATCGGCAACCAAACTTGGGCACTTTTGTGGACAAGATCTGGTGGCTGCTAGAGTAAGCTACAAATCGCACGGAGCAATAGATCACAACGTCGTTGCGTCTGCCTAGTTTCCCTACTATTCGTTACTACCTCCACCACCGAGTGAAGTCTCTGAACTCGTAGAGTATTTTTTTTTTTTTGTTTGTTGAAGGCTTCTGTTATCCGCTGGAGCACTCAGACGCAATTACTGGTCCATTGTACTCCAGACAGACACCTTACATTAATGTATTTTCGCCGTTTTCCGGAGAAAAATTTGGAGGAGCTTCAATGATGTAGAGCTAAGGGATTCGGCATACACCACGTCAGCTCCAAGGGTGCGCCACCGTGCGCGAGCAAAGGCGGGACAATCACAGAGGAAATGCTCTGCAGTGTCATCCTCCTCCTCGCAACATGCAGCACAGGTAGGCGTCTCACTGATGCCAAGCACGTAGAGATGCTTGACAAAAGTGTAATGGCCCGTAATAACTCCCACAAGCCTTCTGCAGTCGATTCTCTTTAAAGACAGGAGGAATCAGGGCATACGCGCTTAGTCATCCTGCAACCCGGCCAATCCCTCTATCTACGGTTGTGTGTATTAAATATACAATCGTTAATGTAGGAATTTACCGTGGATGCAGGTAGACCTAGAGCGGGTTCAGGTTCTTACAAGCTCTCCTCTGAACCCATTCTAGCGAGTTCATCAGAGATCTCATTTCCTGGGATCCCAGAGTGTCTTGGAACCCATATGAGCCTTAATGAATTTAGCCCGCCGACTCTTTTCAGGAAGGACTTGAGTTCAAGCAGTAATTTGGAGCTAGTTAAGGGGTTACACACAGCTTTTAGTGCAGCTTGGCTGTCACTACAGACGCATATGCTTTCTCCCTTCCACCTGTGCTTCACAACGTAGTGCATGGCCATTAGGATTGCGTATATTTCTGATTGGAAGAAAGACGCATACTTTCCTAACGAGAAGTGCAGTCGGATGTTTTCGCGCTCAAAGAAGACTCCAGCACCGGACCCCCGCCCAGACCTGGAGCCATCCGTGAAAATGCGAAGACTATTCTTTCCAGGTTCAGTAATCAGCCATAGCCAATCCTGACGCCATGGAAACTTGACTGTGAAATTACGACGCAATAGGATAACGGGCGTCAGTGCGTCAGAAGGCATGCCCATGAGACAGGGGCGCAGGACAATTCCCGCGTAAGCACGTCGTTATTCCTATGCGAGTTATACCAAAAGCCATTTCCCTTCAGACGAGACATGGCTTTCAGAGCGCACCCTCTAATAAATATATCAAGTGGTGGAAGGTTCATCATAGCATCTAGAGCAGCGCCCGGCGTGCTGGGGAAGGCCCCCGTGCAGCTGAGACAAACCGTTCTTTGGAGTTTGGTGAAAGAGGCTACGACGTATTTGCGTTTTAGTCTGTTCCACCAGACAACCGATGCATATGAGATTATAGGTCTTACCATTGCCGTGTAGATCCAGAGGACCCTTGCCGGCGATAAACCCCATGCTTTGCCAAAAGCTCATTTGCATTGCCAGAAAGCTGATAACGCTTTGGTGGTTTTTGACTCAACATGCTTTGACCAAAGCAGCTTGCTATCTAAGATGACTCCTAGATACATAGTCTCCTTGGATATGGGATGGAAGTGCCTTTTAGTACCAGCTGAGTCATGTCAGTATTTTTCCTCCTTCTCGTAAAGAGAACGACATCAGTCTTAAGAGGATTGACTGACAGCCCATTTCTAGTACACCAATCATCGATCACATTTAGCGCCGCCTGTGCTTTGGGACGGACAGTCGCTAAACATGAACCGACAGAAAGAATGGCGACATCATCCGCATAGGCCTGGGCATAGATTTCAGAGGCATTGAGATCATCAAGCAGAGAATCGACCACCATGCGCCATAACAACGGAGACAGGACGCCACCTGCCGGGCAGCCCCTGTTTACGATGGATTTGACAAACTGGTCGAGGCCTGCATCAGCGGTCAATGTCCTGTGCATGAGCATTGCTTTGATCCATACGACCATGGCTTCTTCTACGCCATGATGTCTGGCAGCGTTGCACATGCTGTCAAAAGGTGCTTTATCAAAATGCTGAGCGCGTACTCTTTCCTTTCGAGCGCGCATTCAATTCTCCCAACTAGGTTCTGAAGCGCAGTCTCGCAGGATTTCCCGCGCTGGTAAGCATGTTGCATCTCCGAAAGAGGGTGCATTTGAAGGGCAATTCTGCGCACGTGCAACTCTACCAGTCTCTCCATACTTTTCAGCAGGAAGGATGTTAGACCAATTGGTCTGAAGCTCTTGGCAAGGGCACTGTGCGCCAAGGAATAGGTATGTGAGCAAGTGCTACACTAGCAGTGAAAATTCTTTTCTGAGTAGGAAGCAGCTGCCTTATACCTTTTTGCAGCATTACAGGATATATCCCGTCGGTGCCCGGCGATTTGAAGCCATCGAAGGATTCCACAGCAAATTCAATAGCTTCAGTCGTAACCACGCGCGACGCAATATACCAGCTACGCCGAGTTGTTTTCATCGTTTCAGTTGCAGTTTCCCTTGAAGGAGTGTGCAACGAGCCGATGTCGATCTGATTTCCCGGGAAATGAGTCCCAAACAGTAAACTAAGAGTTTCCGCTTTAGACTCAGATGTGTTCTTTCTTTAACAAAATTCGATTTGAAATAAGAATCATGCAGATACAGCGTGTCGAAAAGATTAAGTTAAATTGGCATCGAGAAAAGCCGATTTAACAAAATAATAAAATCAAAAACGACTAACCTTTCCCTGGCTGAATCCAGATTTGGTGTGCGTTAAGAATAATAAGAGAGTTTCGTCACAACCAGAAGTGGATTGCACATGGATTTGAAAAGTTCTTAGGTCAAGGTTACGTCGACAGACATTATTGGTTATTAACAAACAAAAAAAAAACAAGCTACTTGACAATAAATCTCTGCAACGACAGCGGCTACTTCTGGGAACTAAAATTCCCTACAAGCACGCATCAGTTTGCTACTTTGAATTTTAATTTCACATTAACTCTGGTCAATGGACTCTATGCTTTAGCTTACCGTGATTCCTACACGAGAAGTCCAGAATATCTTCTAAACCGCAGTCGTCGAAATTGTACGGCCTAGTGCTTCCATCATTTGCCGTAACAAATCTAGAGCGGGTTGTATCATACCGACAGCGATACCTTACACGATCGCATTTAAATCCACAGACATTCGACCAAAAAGCATTGCCGCTTGCGCCCTAATGACTTGACCATTTTATATCAGAGAATGCCCCGCAGCTGATTCGCACTCTCTGTGATTGGCTCTTTTTCACTTTTTCGCAGTTTTTTCGCATATTTTTTTTTTTTCTTACTAGGTCTTGGTTGGATATCTTCTCGTTACAAATCTTCAATTTACCACACACTGTTTCACGCATAATCACTCCTTTTCCAGCCCGTCATCTGGGGTGTGGTCATTTCTGCTCATTAGGACGAAACTTTGGAATGTTCGTAATCCTTGTAAATTTCTAAAACAAAAGCGAAAAAAACAAAAAAAAAAACACATTTATGTATGATACGAGCGGCATTTAAACAAATTATGACATAAAGGCCATTAGGGATCCGAAAGATCCTACCTGCCTGCCACCGGATCACCTTGAGGCGACATCCTTGGCACCACTCTTGCTCGCCGACATTCTGCATTAGTACTTGTGCGCACATTCCAGAGTCGTACTTACGAGTATATCAAAAGATACATCAGATTGTTTGCATTTATTTTATTTTTTGTTTTGCTTTTTTTCTCTTGATTTCGGCGTGTGATTAATGGTCGCGTCTATTCTTAGATCCATCGCCAGCATGAATATATAGTCCGGGGTGGTAATGGATTTGGTATGCAAGCACGGGGGATCCGAACGCGCGAATTATTCATTCCAAATGCGTAATTCCTTCTTCTGGGGCAAGTCTTAGAAAATGATTAAAATTGCAAATAGAATCGAGTGGCCGTAAGTGTTGTTAGTAAACAAGCGAAAGCGGATCATAGAGAGCGGTAATAGACAGAGTGTTGCATAAGCTACGCGTGAACATGGCGTTTGTTCTAGCTTTTGCTTTCTGGCTTACCCTTAGGGCAACCTAGAGGCACAGACATCCATGCATGAGTCAATTTTAAGGAATATACAATATATTCTTTGCGAAACTAGAATGAAACCCGACGCGTGAAACGGTTACATGTATTTGCGATGCAAATACGAATATACTGGTACCTGACGGCGTTCTAAGTGGGTTTGTTTTGATTTTACGTCCGAGTCCAAAGACCTTAATGTAATGAAATTACAAATTCAAAGCAAAAAAAAAAAAAAAACAAATATTGAAACGGTTACGCACTGGAATCGCCATGGCTTGAAGAACACGACATGTTTGACGCGGCAGTGGCGGATTTCCCATCACTGATTGCAGAGTACGATAAGATTTATTGCCTTGAGTTGCGAGTTTTTTTTTTTTTTTTTGTATTTCCTACTACGAGCATACTGCGTGTGAACTTAATTTGATTTTGGTTTTTCTCAAATTATTCATATTTTTATAGTGAAGTTGAATATATGTATGTATCTAGGAACACTTGACCGTGAACTTTCGCTTTGAATCAGATCGGGTTAGTATGTTTATTTGGATTTTTTCCACTCTTCGGAACATATGGACAATACTCAAATGATATAATCACTTAAATGGGGCCAAAGTCAAAGGAAATGTACATATTGGCTTCTAAAATTTGAAGCCTTCAGACTAACACTCCTGAAGAGTGTTTGAATCAAATCCCGAGGGACGAAGACACGGAGGACGACCGCACTTAAGATGGTACACACAGGTGGAAGGGGATCTCAGCCAACTGGGTGTGCGGCAATGGAAAGGGCTAGCAAAAGATCGCGCTAGTTGGGGGCCATGTTGGTTGAGACCCAGGTTCACCCTGAACTGTAGCGCCCGATAAGACGAAGAAGAAGAAGAAGAAAAATAAGAAGAAAGGGACCTACAGTTTAATGCCGATTTCGAGCGGCGTGAGTCGAGAAGCTTTTTCGTGGCAAGTATACTACGGAGGGTTTCGCCAATACTCCGCCGAGGAGGGACACATTCGATGGCGCTTCTGTTATCGGAATTCGAACTCGCTCGGCATGCGTCAGAGTCCAACACACTAACCATGGCGCCACGGCACCCTAGCAATATAAATGTGGAGAGGACTCTAATAGAGTTGATTGGCGAGTTAATTTCATCCAAAATCTTTTTTAAATGGGTCTACCAAGTAACCTTTAGATCGGTTAACAGTGGCAACCCAGAAGGGAGATCCTCTCTCTGGAGAAAGAAGGCCTTGAGGTTATTGCCTATTCAATAACTCGCTTTTGCAATCTCGGGCAAATATCTACCTCAATTGAATGGCCGTATGAATGGTTTTCTCCATACTGCGAAAATGAGCACAAAATAATGGTTTCGGGATAAACCCCAAGAAAGCGGAACTTGTGCTTTTCACTAGAAAATACAAGATCCCGGACATATGTACAGTTACTCTACTCGGTACCAGGCGAACCTACTCTTCTAGTGTCAAATATCTTGGCATTATACTAGATAGGAAACTAAGCTGAAAGGGCAATATAACCGAATAAGCAATGAAGGCAACCATTGCTGATGCTTCAACCCCAAACTGACCCTATGGTTATAAATCAAAGTCGATAAAGCTATCCTAATGTATAGTGTGTTAGTCTGGTAGAGTGTACTGGACAAAACAACATGTACGTGCATCACCGGGGCCCAAGGTGTACTCCAACACTCGATATCTACGGCAAGCAGCTAGCCAAAACTCCAACCACATTGAGCCCACTACAGTGCTTGAGAAAAAATTCAAGATAACATACCCTGAAGAACAGAACTGGTCTCGACAAGCGCAACCTCGCAAGGGCTGCATGGACTTTTACACAGATGGGTCAAAAACCAAGGACGGGGTGGGTAGCGGAGTTTTTGTTAACAATTAGACCTAAGTCAGACCACAAAACTACCGGACTGTTTATACGCAGGTATACCACTAATAGCCATTAAACTATAACTAACGAATTAAGCCATGGCCGAGATGATCTTGAGATGGACCCAAGGGCATACCTGTCTGGCAGACCTTCTTAACTACGTAAGAAACGTAAAATATTTCCATGACTAGGGGATCGACCCCTTTCGCAACACCAGGGGTTGGGCGGAAGGTCTGTTGTTCAAAGTATGTCCATAGCCAGAGAAACGTAACTCCTATAGGGACAAATTGTGCAACGCAGCTCTTGTGAATGGGAAGTGATCAAAAATACTGATGAAGACATAACACTCACAGTATATGGTCACTTCGAATTTATACTCTGTGTGTGCAGTTCTAATGTAACACCATAATGGCATTGAACATTTTCTGGGAACTAAAACCAACGTGAAAATTTAGCCGGGTTCCTTACTTCCCATCTAATACAAGCACCCCTGGAGAGTAGTGGACGAACATCTACGACCCAGATCATCTGCACTCCGCCCAGGTTATGTGACGATCGCGCAAACTTCTCTGGCTTCTCTGGCTTAATTGTATACTCCCTGTGGAGGCTACAGATACTCTACCTATCTATTATTGCAACTTCTTGACTAGTTAAATGCAACTATTCGCTGCAATTTGTCTTGTCATCTCTTACCAGTACAACGCATCTGTACTTAAGGGTACTATGGCTATGGGAAAACTGCAGGGTTTGAGAGAGGATTTAAAATAATTTCTGTGAAGTTGAGTGGGCCGTAGATTAATACATACTTTCATAGCGTTCCATGTTGGAGAAACGTTGAACCAAGTGTGTTGAATTTGAGGGAGATTATTCTTGTACAGAGAATAAAAAAAAAAAATTGATAATCTCAGTCTTTGTTTGTCAGGTTCTACCCTCGAGACCGCGGTGGCGCAGTGGATAGAGTGTTTTCCTCTGACGCCGGTAACGCGGGATCGAATCCCGACAACAAATACATATGTCATCAAACGTGTTTTCACGGCTCTTCTCCGCGCCGGGGTTCTGACAAAACCTCCTGTAGTACAATTCTCATGAAAAGCTTCTCGGATTTCGTGTTTGAAATCGGCAATAAATTCTAGACCCCTTTCGCCTATGGGGAAATAAGATCACACACAACATAGGTTAAGAGAACCTCGGCTTTGGTCCTTCATGGACTGTAATGCCAACATATATACATACATACATACCCTTGTGTATCAATGTATCAATTTATCCTGCTATCATAATATATATATATTAGGTGGCGCTACATCCTGGTGAACCTGGGCCTCAACCAACAAGCGTCTCCAGCTGGCACGGTCTTTGGCCAGCTGTTTCCAGTGCCGCACGTCCAGTTGGTTAAGGTCCTCTTCCACCTGCGTGCGCCACCGTTGATGCGGCCGTCCTCTTTCGCGCCTTCCTTCCGGGGTGGATTCGAAGACTCTTCGGGTCGGAGCAGTATTTTCCAAGCGCCCTACATGGCCTAGCCACCATAGACGCTGTATCCGTAGACGTCGTACGAGGCCGATGACGCTGTACAACCCGTAGAGTTCTTCGTTATATCTTCTCCTCCATTCACCGTTTGAACAAACGAGACCGTAGATAGTGCGCAGAATTTCCCTCTCGAAACGACCAAGGGCATTTTCATCCGCTTTTGTTAAGGTCCAAGCCTCTGCGCCGTAAAGGAGGACTGGGATGATTAAGGTCTTATATAGTGTCACCTTGGTTTTCCGAGAGAGAACACTACTTCTCAATTGCCTCTTGAGCCCAAAGAAACAGCGGTTGGCAAGAGTGATTCTGCGTTTTATCTCAGCGCTGGTGTTGTTGTCGCCGGTCATCAGTGAGCCAAGGTAGACGAATTCTTTGACCACTTCAAAGTTATATCCGCGCATAGTGCCGTTCGGACCAATACGTCGGTGTTGCCCGTCTCTTTTAGATGAAAGCAGATATTTGGTTTTACCCTCATTAACCTTGAGACCCATTTTAGCCGCTTCTACCTCAATACTTACAAAGGTCTCATTGACGTCTCGCTGTGTCCGTCCAATCACGTCAATAGCGTCGGCGTACGCAAGCAATTGCTTGAAATAAATCGTACCTCTTGTGTTGGCCAGTGACTCTTGCACGATATTTTCAAGCACGATGTTGAAAAAGTTGCATGACAGCGCGTCACCTTGCCTAAGTCCTTTTTTAACATCAAAGGTCTCGGTTTGCTTATTATCGACCTTAATGGAGCAGCGAGAATTCTCCATTGTCATCCTGCACAGTCGGATGAGTTTGGCAGGGATGTTAAAACTAGACATGGCTTTGTATAGTTCATCTCTATACACGCTGTCATATGCAGCCTCGAAATCGACGAAGAGATGGTGGGAGTCGATTTGGTATTCCTGGGTCTTCTCCAAGATCTGCCGTAGCGTAAATATTTGGTCTATTGTGGACTTACCTGGCCTGAAACCATACTGATAAGAGCCGATCAGGTTATCCACAAACGGTTTCACGCGTTCACACAATACGGCAGAGAAGATCTTAAAGGGGTCTCCTTTCTTATGGCCCTTGCAAACGATGCTGAGATTCCATTCGTCGGGCATGCTTTCCTTCGACCATGACTTGCAAATGAGATGGTACATGCACTTTATTAGCTCATCTCCAGCCGCCTTAAGAAGCTCAGCAAACTGGCCGTCTGCGACCGCAGCTTTATTAGACTTAAGTCTTGATATCGCTATTTTGACTTCATCTAGGTCGGGTGGACTGAATTCTGTTACATCGTCGTCCATTACGAATTGCTCGTTCTGCCTGACAGCGGTATCTTGTCTATCATCGCCGTTATGCAGTGTGCAGGAGTGGTCTTTCCAGCATCGACTGCGTCATTCCTGCGGAAGCATCTCTCCATCTCCTCGATCTCACGCTTTCCGTGCTCTCTCTGTTTTCTTCTGAAAAGCGTGTGTTCTTCTCTTCTCTTCTGCTCATAGATTTCGCGAGCAGCTCTCGTCCGTCGTTGCAGCATGGCTTTATATGCCTCTTGTTTTGCTGCATGAGCTTGTTCGCATTGTTCATTGAACCAGGGGTTTCTAGGTGGTGGCGGTTTGAAATCCAGGACCTCTGAGGCAGCGTCTCTGACGGCGCTCTGGCAATGCGCCCATTCCTGCTCTATTATTTGTGCTGCTGTGGGCGAATTTTGAGAGAGCTTGGAGGAGACACGATCGGCAAAGATTCTCTCAGTATCCTGCGATTGTAGCTTTCCGACGTCAAACTTACGTATTCCTACTCGGCTCCTAAGCATTCCTGATATCCTCATTCGTACCGAGTCGATGCTGGCCCCTCGGAAGGTTC
This sequence comes from Eumerus sabulonum, assembly GCA_951905685.1. Lineage (NCBI taxonomy): Eukaryota > Metazoa > Arthropoda > Insecta > Diptera > Syrphidae > Eumerus > Eumerus sabulonum. The sequence continues at coordinate 48,983,509 of OX645062.1, read as the reverse complement.
GTACGTCTAGAATACAGGATGATTGTCTGGCGTCGATCGCAATGTGATCAATCTGGTTGGTAGTCGATTTATCAAAAGACCGCAAGGTACCCTTGTGGATGTTGAGATGGGGGAATCGGGGAATAGCGGGCTTGCTACAAGGAGGTTACGTCCCGCTAGGAAATCGATTAGCCTAAGTCCGTTTTCAGATGTGGTGTTATGGAGGCTATGCTTTAAAATGTTTCCTCTTTGCCCATTAAAATCTCCTAGAGCTATTTTTGTATCGTAGCTGGGACATTGGGCATAGGTTCTGTCTAGGAGATCGTAGAATTCTTCTTTGAGTCCATCGTCCTTTTCTTCCGTTGGGGCGTGAGCGCATATTAAGCAGCATGCTATCCTAAAGCAAGTCTAAATTTCAGTTTAATACGTTTACTTTGTGCGCGCGTCACTACTACATAATTTTCCGCAAATATCCGCACTATATTACATATTTTCAATCCTTTTTTTGGGTAGTAGATATAAGCAGCTTCAGAGACAAATCCTCTTCTTCAACATCCCTCGAGGTTTCTCATCGATCATCATTTTTCTATGAACCACGATCCGGTGGATTGCCTTTCGGGATTGATCAAAGGTTGATCGCTTCAGTGGAGTGACTAAGTACGACGAAGCGGATGCTATTTCAACCGACAAAAGTTATTTTCTGTTCCTTCCAGAATGGCATTCTGCCATATGATGTCCCGTGTTATGGTTATTCTCAAAAACACAAAGTAGCAATCCCATGACTCCGGGCTGATACTTAAACTTCCTCACAACAAAGTAGTTATGCGATCATCTAACCGTAATTTGAGCCTAAATCCAAGTCCTGGCCGTTGCTTATTGCCATTCTTCACTGACCTCTGCTGTATTCGGTCTTAAATACCTTAGCCATTAGCATGCGCTTAATGTGATTGAAACTCAATACTCTTTCTCGCAAACCCAAAACACAAATGAAGCTACTGTAACCGATTTTTCTCTTTTGAATTTGTATAGTACCTTGCTATTAGCAACGCTTCGTTCCTGAGCCTTTTTCCTACTGTAACAGAACATCAGCGAAACCAATAACCTGCATCATGGCCATTCATATTCAATTAAAGAGAAAGAAACTAATTACAGATCAGTGGAGCCACCCAAGCCCATATTTAGAGACTCCGCTCTTTGCGTTAACTGTGCAAATTGAACAATTGGAATCTGGCGAGCTATCGTCTTCGGTGCGGCCCCTTAACAAAAACAGCCGCCTGAATTGTACTTAACGTGTTCGAAATAATTTCACGTGTCATCGTGATCATTATATTTTCACCGAATCAATTCGCTCCAAATCATTTCGGTGAAATTGAATAGAGGACCCTTATTATCCTGCCGCGCCGCCACTTAACAAGAACACCTAAAACAAAAAATAAAATCTTCGGATCCCATGAAATCTCTACGTGCACGTACGCATACACACTTGCCACATTAATCTTTGCGTTCGCGCAACGCAGCGGGCAACATCGGCGACTTTACAGCGACAACGACTGGCTCACATACAAAAGACCGGCTTCAAATTACACGAAATAAAAATTCAGAAATGCCTCCAGTTCTACAGTTCCAACAAAAACCCCAAGAGCGCCTGAGCGCGAGACGCAGCGAATAAAACAAAACAAAAATGAGACGAAAATAAAATCAGAAAAAAAAAAACGAATTGCAGAATGAAATTCCTCACCACCACCGCAACAGAACAGACTAGCAGTGGGCCTTGTTGCTGATGAGGAATCATCTTAAGGCCCGATGCGTTGCACCAACAACTGAACCGACTGAACGCCACAGTGCTATGGAATGCTGCTCCATCAAAAATGGAGCGCATACCTCTACCGGACTTGTTTCACACGGTGTAGCATCGCCCCGGACCGGCGATAGGACGGCACGTAGGGATTGGCGGGATAAGGTCGGATAAAGTGAACGTGTCTACAACAAAGTGGTGGTGTCCTGGCGACAATTAAAATTACTGGACAATGTCCTGCGAATAACTATGCCACTATTTATGGTATAATCGTTATCATCATCATCGTCATCAACATTGCATCCGATCGTTGTGGTGCGGCCCATGCTGTCGTCATCATCGCCTACCGCATATCGCGTCTATGTTATAAAATTGATAATTCAGTTAATGGAAGACCTCATGTCGGAAGGGAATGGGCGTAGAGCAGTAAGGTGCGAGGGCGAAATTAAAAATGAGCAAGTGGCTGAGATTGGACATGCGGGAGCTCCGAGTTCAGGAATCTTCGGACGTTCTTCTTTTCATTTGCTGTCGTTTTTACTTGTATGCCATTCAATGGTTTACGAAGTTGTATATTCAAATCGAAGTTGTGAATTTGCTCCTAATTTGTTAATTTTGGGGACCTCTTTAGAGATCCGGGATCTTAGCGTGGCCCGGAATCCAGACAAACCACAGTGAATTCAAATCTCTGACCTTGTCTAGGGAGTTCTGGGTGCAGATTAGCTGTTACTATAAGTGTAAATGCCACTTCCCTTCCACCTGTTCATTCCACTGAGAAATGCAGTGAAATGTTTTAGTACTCCGTAAAGACTCAGTCTCAGACACCTGTCCAGACATTGAGTCATACGTGAAATTACGAAAGCATTCTTTTCCGGGTTCATTACCTGGCCAAAGATAGTATGGCGATGCTAAGAAGTGTCGAAAACCGGCCAAGTGCGAGTCGGACTCGCGCACGGTTCCGTACCGTCTGTATATATAAAAATCAAAGAGACGTTATATGTTACATCATCAGTCATCACATTAAAATGGCTGATCCGGTTAAAATTATTTTTTGCACGATGACAGATTTTGGTTGCCGGCAGGTTGTAGGCATATTACTTTGATGATCAAAAATCTCCATGATGAGATAGTTGATCATCAAAGTGTCCATTGAATTCCAATCAATTATCTTACTTGACAGTAAGGAGGTGAAAGGTGAATAACAATAATTATAGGAAAAGGTTTGCAGCTAGGATTAATATATCCAGGACACAATAGGGATCAAAGCTTGAAAGTGTGTTATTGGTTGTGGGATATGATTGAAAGTTAATTTCACAACAATTCAATTTGTTGTAACATTTGATGACTTAACCTATAAGGATGGAAAAGGAGAGGAATAGCAATTGTACGAAAAGGTTTGCAGCAAGGGTTAACTAAGCAGTGACACAATAGGGATCAAAGTTTAAAGCGTATTTATTACTCTTCTCCTTCTTTTGGCGCTACAGTTCATGGCGAACCTGGACCTCCTTCAAGAAACCTCTCCAACTGGCACAGTCCTTCGCCAGCAGTCTCCAGTGCCGCACGCCTAGTTGGTTAAGGTCCTCTTCAAATTGGTTGCGCCACCTTAAATTTGGCCGTCCTCGACCGCGTCGCCCCTCGGGGCTGGATTCATAGACCTTCCGGGCCGGAGCTGTGTTTTCCATGCGCTCAACATGACCTAGCCATCTTAGGCGTTGGATCCGAAGACGCCGTGCTATGTTTATCTCGCTGTACAGCCCGTACAGTTCACTGTTAAGTCTTCTCCTCCACTCCCCATTTATGCAGGTCGGGCCGAAAATCGCACGCAAAATTTTTCTTTCAAAACGACCAAGGGCTTCCTCATCCGCTTTATCCGCTGTCAATAAGGTCCATATCTCTGCGCCATAGATGATAAGGGTCTTGTATATGCTCACCTTGGTTTTTCGAGAGAGGGTTCTGCTTTTCAATTGCCTCCCAAGCCCAAAGAAATAGCGGTTGGCAAGAGTTATTCTGCGTTTGATTTCGGCACTGATGTCATTTCTGCATGTCACTGCGGAGCTTAGGTAGACGAAGTCCTTGACTAACTCGAAATTATACCTGCCAATATGTGCACCCTGAAAAGCGTGTGTTCCTCTCTTCTCTTCTGCTCATAGATTTGAACACACGCTTTTCAGAAGAAAGAGGAGAGAGCACGAAAAGCGTAAGATCGAGGAGATGGAGAGATGCTACCGCAGGAATGACGCCCGTAAGTTTTACAATAAGGTAAAGAGAACACGCCATGGCTACAAAGCCAGAGTGGCGGCCCGCAGCGATGAAAATGGAGAAGTGGTAGTAGAGTCGCAGTCGATGCTGAGGATTTGGAAAGTCTACTTCTGCAGACTGTATAACGGCGATGATAGACAAGATACCGCTGTCAGGCAGAACGAGCCATTCGTAATGGACGACGATGTAGGAGAATTCCGTCCACCCGACCTAGACGAAATCAAAATAGCGATATCGAGACTTAAGTCTTCTTAAGGCGGGTGGAGATGAGCTGGTAAGGTGCATGCACCATCTCATTTGTAACGTATGGTCGGAGGAAAGCATGCCCGACGAATGGAATCTCAGCATCGTTCGCCCGGTCCATAAGAAAGGAGACCCCTATAACTGCACCAACTATAGGGGAATAAATCTCCTTAACATCGCATATAAGATCTTCTCTGCCGTATTGTGTGAACGCCTGAAACCGTTTGTGGATAACCTGATCGGCTCTTATCAGTGTGGTTTCAGGCCAGGTAAATCCACAATAGACCAAATATTTACGCTACGCCAGATCTTGGAGAAGAATACCGAATCGACACTCACCACCTCTTCGTCGATTTCAAGACTGCATGTAACAGCGTGTATAGAGATGAACTATACAAAGCCATGTCTAGTTTTAACATCCCTGCCAAACTCGTCCGACTGTGCAGGATGACAATGGAGAATTCTCGCTGCTCCATCAAGGTCGGTAATGAGCAAACCAAGACCTTTGATGTTAAATAAGGATTTAGGCAACACAGCGAGACGTCAATGAGGCCTTTGTAAGTATTGAGGTAGAAGCGGCTAAGATGGGTCTCAAGGTTAATGAGGGTAAAACCAAATACCTGCTTTCATTTAAAAGAGACGGACAACACCGACGTATTGGCCAGAACGTCATCATGGGTGGATATCACTTTGAAGTGGTCAAGGAATTCGTCTATCTTGGCTCACTGATGACCAGCGACAACAACACCAGCGCTAAGATAAAACGCGGAATCACTCTTGCCAACTGCTGTTTCTCTGGTCTCAAGAGGCAATTGAGAAGTAGAGCCCTCCCTCGGAAAACCAAGGTGACACTATATAAGACCTTAATCATCCCAGTCCTCCTTTACGGCGCAGAGGCTTGGACCGTAACAAAAGCGGATGAAGATGCCCTTGGTCGTTTCGAGAGGAAAATTCTGCGCGCTATCTAAGGTCCCGTTTGTTCAAACGGTGTATGGAGGAGAAGATATAATGAAGAACTCTACGGCTTGTACAGCGACATCGGCCTGGAACGATGTCTACGGATACAGCGTCTGAGGTGGCTAGACCATGTAGAGCGCATGGAAAATACAGCTCCGACCCGAAGAGTCTTCGAATCTACTCCGGAAGGAAGGCGCGGCAGAGGACGGCCGCATCATCGGGCGCACGCAGGTGGAAGGTGACCTTAACCAACTGGGCGTGCGGCGCTGGAAACAGCTGGCCAAAGACCATGCCAGCTGGAGACGCTTGTTGGTTGAGGCCCAGGTTCACCACGGACTGTAGCGCCACCTAAGTAAGTAAGTAATATGTGCACCCTGGCCAAGACGCCGCCGGTGGTTCGTGTCCTTTTTCGACGACAGCATTTATTTCGTTTTGCCATCATTTACCGCCAGTCCCATTTTAGCCGCTTCCGTCTCAATGCTCGTAAGGGCCTCAATGACATCTCGCTGACTTCGTCCAATTGTGTCAATATCATCGGCATATGCGAGCAGTTGTATGGACTTGAAAAAGATGGTGCCCCTCGTATTGACCAGTGAGTTTGCACTATCCTTCCAAGGACGATGTTGAAAAAGTCACACGATAGCGTGTCGCCCTGTCTTAAACCTTTTTTGACATATAAGGTAACGGCTAGGTCGCCTCCGACCCTGATGGAGCAACGAGAGTTCTCCAAAGTCATCCTGCAGACTCTGACGAGTTTGGCAGGGATGTCAAAACTAGACATGGCGTTGTATAGCTCGTCTCTATTGATACTATCGTATGCAGCCTTAAAGTCGACAAACAGGTGGTGGGTGTCGATCTGGAACTCGGTTGTTTTCTCCAGGATCTGCCGCAGTGTGAATAATTGATCTATAGTGGACTTCCCGGGCTTGGTTAGGAGCATGCACCAGCTCATCTGTAAGATATTGTCAGAGGAAAGCATGCCCCAGAAATGGAGTCTCAGCATCGTATGCCCGATCCACAGGACAGGAGACCCCTCTGATTACGCCAACTATAGAGGAACAAGTCTCCTTAACATCGCTTACAAAATCTTTTCTGCCGTTTTGAGTGAATGCCTGAAGCCTTTTGTAAATAAGCTGACAGGTCCTTATCAGTGCGGATTCAGGCCAGGGAAGTCCACCATCGACCAGATCTTCACACTACGGCGGATTCTGAAAAAAACCAATGAATTTCAAGTCGACACTCACCACCTATTTGTCGACATCAAAGCTGCATACGACAGCGGCCAAATTGGTTTGGCGGTAAACGAGGGCAAAACTAAATATATGCTGTCATCAAGAAAGGACGCTCACCACCGAAGTCTTGGCCAGAACGTTTGTATTGGCAGATATAAGTTCGATGTAGTTAAGGACTTCGTCTACCTTGGCTCCGCAGTGACCTGGAACAACGACATCAGTTCCGAAATTAAACGCAGGGTAACTGTTGCCAATCGCGGTTTATTTGGGCTCAGAAGGCAACTGAGTAATAGAGCTCTGTCCCGAACGACAAAGTTGACTCTATATAAGACCCTTATCATCCCGGTCCTGTTGTACGGCGCAGAAGCATGGAAACTACCAAAAGCGGATGAGGAGGCCCTTGGTCGGTTCGTAGACGGGGGATGGAGGAAAAGATTCAACCACGAACTTTACGGGCTATATAGCGACATGAGTCTAGTCAGGCGTCCGCGGATTCAACGCCTAAGATGGCGCGGCCATGTAGAGCGAATGGACACCACAGCTCCAGCCCGGAGAGTATTTGAATCCAATCCCGAGGGACGAAGAAGCAGAGGACGGCCGCACTTAAGATGGCGCACACAGGTGAAAGGAGACCTCAGCCAACTGGGTGTGCGGCAATGGAAAAGGCTAGCAAAAGATCGTGCTAGTTGGAGGGGCATGTTGGTTGAGGCCCAGGTTCACCTCGAACTGTAGCGCCCATTAAGAAGAAGAAGAAGAATAGAGGCACACACAATTTTGATACCGATTGATAGTTTCTTAACCGTGTAATCACTTATTTTTAGAGGGCATGGGCTCGGACATACAGGGTAAAGTTGTTGATCGCTGTCAACTTGGCGAGATGCCAGCAACGATCCCTGTTTAAAAGCCGGGTCAAGTTGACATACGGCCTCCTCGCGGCGCCCTCTGGATAGCCTCTTCAACAACCATTGGGAGGTGAACAAACGTTTGCAGCGACAAGACCCCGACCAGAATGGCGGTTGTGCGGCGGGCTAACAATCCGCCCATGTAAAAAAAGATAAGTTATGAATGAACAAGATGCCTCGGATACACGGACGGATACTCGACGACGACAACGCACGAAAAAGGAACACGATTTGCGAGTATGCTCCTGGAATGTCAGAACCCTGTACACTAACGGAGCTGCTCATAAACTTGAAGGAATCCTCACGCAGTACAAGGCGGATATTACTGCGGTCCAGGAAATACGCTGGATAGGAAACGGTATGATTAGAAAGAAAAATTGCGACATTTATTACAGCTGTCACAAAAGGTTGCACTTATTGGGATGCGGATATGTCGTGGGAAAGCGGTTAAGGTCGAAGGTCATCGACTGTAAACCTATAAGTGATCGCCTGGCTGTGATCCGCATCAGAGGCAGATTTTATAACATCAGTCTTAAATGTGCACACGCCCCTACTGACGAGGCTGAAGACCCTATCAAGGAGGACTTCTATGACCTCCTGGGCATCGCCTACGGAGCTTGTCCGGAGTACGATGTAAAAATCGTGCTCGGGGACTTCAACCCCAAAATCGGTAAGGAAAACACCCTTGGCGGAGTGATCGGAAAGCACAACCTCCACGATACAACAACAGATAACGGCTTCCGACTCGCTGACTTTGCGACAGCTCGTAATGCGGTGATAAGTAGCTCAAGATTCCGTCGTAAGCGAATCCACACAGCAACCTGGCAATCTCCGGACGGTCGAACCGCCAACCAAATCGACCATGTGCTCATTGACGCAAGGCACTCGTCAAACATCCTGGATGTGCGAACATTCAGAGGTGCAAATGTCGACTCTGACCATTTCCTCGTAGCAGCAAGATTCAGAGCTCGACTGTCCAGCAATGTCAGAAAGCTGCACCAGCCCATCAGGAGGAGGTTCGATATTGGGCGCCTGAGCACACCGCAGGTTACCAGAGTCTACAGGGAGCAGCTGAGCGAAAGACTCTACGGTATGCCTACGTCGAACACAAATGTGGCTGCATTGCCGCTCAGCCATTCAGGAAGGAGCCGAAACCACCTTAGGGTACCTACCACCCCCGACAAGAAACCCGAGGTATGATGGCGAGTGTGAGCAGAAAAAGGCAGCAACCGACGAGGCGTACCAAAAGGCGCTGCAGAGGAAAACCAGGACAGCGCAAGAAGAGTACCGAGCCAGAAGAAGGGAGGAGAAAAAACTACTGCGACTAAAAAATAGAATCTTCGCAGCCTCCCAGCTCAAGGATATCGGGGAGTCTAGGGATAAGCATAAAACACGAGCCTTTTACAAGAAAGTCAAAGACCTTGCAGGAGGCTTCAAAAAGGGCACCCAGGCTCTTCGAAACTGCGAGGGTAATCTTGTCGCCGACCCGCAGCATTTCCAGCAGCTGCTTAACGAGCATGACCAAGAGAGAGTGGTAGGGACCGAGGAAATCCCAACTACAGCCGCTGATGTAGTCCTCCCACCCAGCATCGAAGAAGTTGGTATAGATATTCAGAAGCTAAAGAATAACAAGGCCGCAGGTTCAGATGGCTTGCTATCAGAGTTCTTCAAGGCTGGCGGCAATGTTCTGGTAGGGAGCATGCACCAGATCATCTGCAGAATTCTGGAAGACGAAAGCATGCCCGACGACTGGAATACCAGCTCTATTTGCCCCATCCACAAAAAAGGCGATACTACCTCTTGCAAGAACTATAGAGGTATATCCCTGCTCAATGTCGCATACAAGATCCTGTCCATCGTATTGTGTGAACGTCTAAAGCCATTTTGCACCGCACTAATCGGCAGCTACCAGTGCGGCTTCCGGCCCGGCAAATCGACTATAGACCAAATTTTCACACTTCGACGAATCCTGGAAAAGACCAACGAGTTTCGAATTGATACACACCATCTTTTAATCGATTTCAAAGCCGCATACGACAGCAGTCATCGTGAAGGACTGATTGGTGCGATGGCCGAATTCGGGATCCCGGGAAAACTGATCTAATTGTGTCGCGTCACGCTAAAAAATACGCGATGCACCGTGCAACTCGGTTCCAGGACTTCGGAACCGTTTGAAACATGCACCGGATTTCGGCAAGGAGATGCGCTGTCATGTGACTTCTTCAACTTGGTGCTGGAGCAGATAGTGCGACGGGCAGGCGTCAACAGGGAAGGCACTATCTTCTACAAGTCCGTCCAGCTGCTAGGATACGCGGAAGATATCGACATCATAGCGTGTTCTCGCCGTGGCATTGTGGAAGCATTCACGGCGATTGATGAACAGGCGAAACTAGTTGGTCGTAAGGTCAATGAGGTCAATGCTGTCAAGCAAAAACCAATCCGTCGCTTACCACCTGGGACAAAATATAACAATTGACAGCTGCAATTTCGAGGTAACTAAGGAATTTGTCTACCTCAGTGCAAACGTGAATTCCACAAATGACACCACATTGGAGCTCCGGCATAGAATCGCCCTTGGCAACCGCTGCTACTTCGGCTTGTCCCAGCAACTGGGGTCAAAACTCCTAACTCGAAAGACCAAAGTCATGCTTTGCAAAACGCTCATACTGCCAGACTTGCTGTACGAAGCCGAAAGCTGGACGATAAGCAGGTCAGCGGATTCTGGGTTCTTTCGAGAGGAAAATTCTGCGCCGGATATTTGGTCCTGTCTGTGAGGAGCTGTACAAAGATGTGGATGTAGTCCGGAAGGCAAAGATACGTCGGCTACACTGGCTCGGCCACATCGAGCACATGGCATCAACGCTCCAGCTAAGAGTGTCTTGTAGTGTGTTGGCCTCTGACGCCGATGACACGGGATCGAATCCCGACACAGCCATGTCATTGAACGTGTTTTCCACGGTGCTTCTCCTCAGCGGGGTACTGACAAAACCCCTGTAGTAAAATTGTCATGAAAAGCTTCTCCAAGTTCGCCGTTCGGAACCGGCAATAAACTGTAGGATAAGTGTCGGTTAGGCTATGGGCCGGCAAGCCAATATGCCAATATAACAGACGGACTAAGCGGTTACGACATAGGAAACAAAAGCAAAAGGAAACATGATATTCGGCTTTGTATGTGGAACAGACCACGTGCAGCCGAACAGCTTGCGGAGCCCCTAGACTGCTATAAGACAGATATCACCGCAATCCGGGAAGTGCGGTGGCGTGGACCGGGCAAAAAGCGAATGACATCTATTAGAAGAAGGGAAGGCAACGCTTAGTCGGACGCAGATTTGTTATTAGAGGTAGACTTAGGCAAAAAGTCTTGAGCTTCCGGTATGTAAGCGAAAGCCTCCTAACAATCCGCATCGATAATAAGTTCGACAACATCATCTTAATTTGCGCTCACGCCCCTACCGGAGGACAAGGATGACGCTATAAAAGATGACTTCTACGATCTAAATAGAACTTATGCCCAATGTCCCAATCAGAATGTTCAAATCGTATTGGGAGTGTTTAACGCGAAACTGGGCAAGGAAGGTGCTTTCGATAGTGTCATTGGCAACCTACACAACACCGAATCTGAAAATGGATTAGGCTGATAGACAACGAGCGAAATCTTCTAGTTGCTAGAACGCGTTTCTCACATCTCAACATCCATAAGGATGTGACTACGCATCCGGTATTCTGGATGTACGAATTTTCCGAGGAGCCAACTTCAACACTAATAGATCCGTTGTCGGCAGGCCTTAGAGAGTACTGCTTAAGAGGTACTGGGTTTCAGAACACCATCAACAAGAAACCCATGGGTTGACGACGAGTGTAGGAGGGCACACGCAGCCAAGCAGCAAACCTTTTAAGGGGCGCTGTACATAAGGACGAGAGCTGCTCGTGAACATTATGTAAAGTAAAGTAAAGTAAGTAAAATAATATTTATACTTATTTCTAAATGCCTGGGCACATTTTTTGACGGGACAACGTCTATTAAATCGGATGCCGAAACGCAAAAAACGCAGAAAAATGTAGACTAATCGTGTGAGAAGGCGTGGCCTAGCGAGTATGTAGTAAGGAGCTTGCGCGAGAATTAGTGAGCTCGTGCTCGTGTGTGGCTGCACACAGCCACGCTTGTGGTTTGGAAAAAACCACGAGCGTAACTGTCTTTTCCATAAAGCACTCTCCTACTCTCGTCTTCTGAGAAGACGAAAGTGGAGAGCTAGTTCTTTGAAATGGAAGAGGACGCCACTCTTTGTTTGATTGTCGTAGCAAGCAGTTTAAATCAATAAAGCCACAATTATTTTCTCGTGTTTTCCTTTTTCCCCACTCAGTATACAATTATATGTAACTGTTGAATATATAATATTTATACCTCATTCATAAAATCGTATAATAGACGTTGTCACGAAATAATGGATTTGGCTAATAACAGCCAATCTAATAACAGACCGAAAGGTCGGGTGCGCGAAGTTTTGTTTCTTTTGGGTTGAACCTAGTAACTTAGTCACACAGACACAGTGCACGAGCACGTTACTTTTATTGTACTTACTTATGCTCGTGTTTTTCTCACCTTTTAGGCTAGGAACGTCCTAACGATTTCGGCCGCAAAATTTCTCAGCCATAAAAAATAGAACAATAAAAGTTTAAATGGTAATGAGCTCATACAATACTAAGACCTGCATTATGACTCATTTTTTTACTGCCTTCTTCCCTCTTCACTATGTACTCTCTAAAAAAGTTAAAGAAAAGAGAAATAAGAAGTCCTTAGCTTTAACTTTTGGCCTTTAAAAAAAACATCGATGTTTCGATACATCGTTGTTTCCAAGATCGATGTTTTTGGCATAGATGTTTTTTTTTTTTTTTTCGAAACATCGATACATCGAATCATCTATGCTTTTTTTTACGATGTTCGCATCCCTAGTAAACACTGGAGGGGACTAAAGTAATTAGCACTTGAGTCTTTCTTACGAGTACTCATGATTTTGGGTTTTCTTTTTTATCAAAGGCAACGAGTCGGCCTTGATATCCGGAGATCATCCGCGTTTCGAAATTTTAGGGAATTAATGATTCGAGGTGAGCAGAAAAAGGCAGCAACCGACGAGGCATACCAAAAGGCGCTGGAGAGGAAAACCAGGGCAGCGCAAGAAGAGTACCGAGCCAGAAGAAGGGAGGAACAAAAGAAAAGTATCGCAGCCTCCCAGCTCAAGGATATCGAGGAGTCTAGGGATAAACATAAAATACGAGCCTTTTACAAGAAAGCCAAAGGCCTTTGCAGGAGGCACCCTGGCTCTTCGAAACTGCGAGGGTAATCTTGTCACCGACCCGCAGGGAATAGTGGAAGTATTTAAGCAGCATTTCTAGCAGCTGCTTAACGAGCATGACCAAGAGAGAGTGGTAGGGACCGAGGAAATCCCAACTCCAGCCGCTGAAGTAGTCGTTACACCCAACATCGAAGAAGTAGGCGCAGCTATTCAGAAGCTGAAGAATAACAAGGCCGCAAGCTCAGATGGCTTGCCATCAGAGCTCTTCAAGGCTGGCGGCGATGTCCTGTTAGGGAGCATACACCAGATCATCTGCAGAATTTGGGAAGATGAAAGCATGCCCGACGACTGGAATACCAGCTCTATTTGCCCCATCCACAAAAAAGGCGATCCTACCTCTTGCAAGAACTATAGAGGTATATCCCTGCTCAATGTCGCATACAAGATCCTTTCCAGCGTACTGTGTGAACGTCTAAAACCATTTTGCACCGCACTAATCGGCTACCAGTGCGGCTTCCGCCCCGGCGAATCAACTATAGACCAAATTTTCACACTTCGACAAATCCTGGATAAGACCAACGAGTATCGAATCGATACACATACACACCATCTTTTCATCGATTTCAAAGCCGCATACGACAGCATTCATCTTGAAGAACTGTTTGGGGCGATGGCCGAATTCGGGATCCCGGTAAAACTGATCCAGTTGTGTCGCCCCACGCTAAAAAACACGCGATGCACCGTGCAACTCGGTTCTAGGACCTCGGAACCATTCGAAACATGCACCGGATTTCGGCAAGGAGATGCGCTGTCATGTGACTTCTTCAACCTGGTGCTGGAGCAGATAGTGCGACGGGCAGGCGTCAACAGGGAAGGCACTATCTTTTACAAGTCCATCCAGCTGCTAGGATACGCGGATGATATCGACATCACCGCGTGTTCTCGCTGTGGCATTGTGGAAACATTCACGGCGATTGAAGAACAGGCGAAACGAGTTGGTCTTAAGATCAATGAGGATAAAACGAAATACATGCTGTCAAGCAAAAACCAATCCGTCGCTCACCACCTGGGACAAAATATAACAATTGACAGCTACTATTTCGAGGTAGTTAAGGAGTTTGTCTACCTCGGGGCAAACGTAAATTCCACAAATGACACCACAGTGGAGATCCGGCATAGAATCGCCCTTGGCAACCGCTGCTACTTCGGGTTGTCCAAACAACTGGGGTCAAAACTCCTCACTCGAAAGACCAAAGTCATGCTTTACAAAACGGTCATTCTGCCAGTCTTGCTGTACGGAGCCGAAAGCTGGACGGTAAGCAGGACAGCGGAGCTGATTATGGGTTCTTTCGAAAGGAAAATTCTGCGCCGGATATTTGGTCCTGTCTGTGAGGAAGGTGAATGGAGAAGACGACACAACCGCGAACTCTACGAGCTGTACCAAGATGTGGATGTAGTCCCGAAGGCTAGGATCCGTCGACTACATTGGCTCGGCCGCATCGAGAGCATGGACATCAACGCTCCAGCTAAGAGGGTTTTCGACTCCGGGCCTCCTGGTTCGAGAAGAAGATGAAGACCGAACCTCCGGTATAAAGACCAAGTAATCGCGGATGCAAGACATCTTGGTCTTGACAACTGGAAGCAGCGTGCCCGGGACCGTCAAGGATGGAAGGCACCTATAGCTCAGGCTCAGATCCTCCATGGATCGCAGGCCTGATAAGTAAGTAATGATTCGAGGTTGAAGATCAGACACAGACAAAAGGCTCCGCGATGACTGATCGCATTCAAGATTTTGCGTTCATCTCAGAATTATATTATTTCAAATAAAACTTCATTTTTTTAACATTTAAAATACATTTATTTTCTCCTTCGTCTTCTTGCTTCGCATATCAATTCAATTTCTTCACCTGGTAGTTTTCATTTTACGTCTATAACTTTGTCTTCGTTTTTTTATAATAGTTTTCTGTTTCGTTTAAATTGTTCTCTTACACTTATTAATTTTTGTTTAATTTCTTATTTTATTTCCAATTTTGTTGGTTTTATTTTTAATGAATTTCATAAAAATTATATGCGTCCTTGCAACTATAAATAAAACTAAAAGTTAAAAAAGAAAATGCCGTCTTTGACGGTTTTCTTATTTATAGGCCTTGTCTTGTTTTTTTTCTCTTGAATCATGCTATTTTATTTTTAGTTAACATTACTTTTAATTCATTTGTTTCCTTATATCAGAATCATAAGTGTGAGTGAGTTACGTGTGTCATGTTTGTTATGTAGTGAATAGGCCTGTACAAAATGGAGGCAATTTTGTATAACCGTTCGTGTAACAATTTTTACTTGCTTTGTTTTTTTATCACTTAAATTCTAGAACTATAATTATTATTTATTTTACAAGTATAAAACAATTGATGTGGAAACAGTTTGTCACTTATGCAAATGCTTTTTTTTTTTCTTTCACTTTCCTCTTGTACTAACTTAGACATATTATTAAGTTTATAACAATTTAAAATGGATGCTCTGTTTTCTTTTATTAGTTTTTATAATAATTTTAAATACACATACATTATTTTGTAATATTTCTTATGGGTTCACATAAAAAAAAAACAACGTCTGTAGAATCTCTTTTATAATTTCTCATTTTAGATACTGTATTGTTTGTATTACGTAAAAATAGTCTTGTATATGTATACTGGAAGGAAATAAATTGTAATTGTATGTATTTTAAATAAATATCTAGACGTTGCGTTTAAGTCGTGTTTTATGTCTCGATACCTTTGGTATCTATCATATTCGTTGCGAATGGAACTGTGTATTTATCTGAAGTATTCTCTTTTTCAATAATAAAAATAATAATTACTTACATAATAATAAAATTCATTTTATGTGAATACTTTTCTTTCCTGATTGCACTATAACGTGCAAGGAATCATATTTGGTTATGACCGAGTATATGCGTACTAGTACATTACAATGATGCTATTTTATGTGGATAGTGGCGATTGGAAAATGAAGAAATATACATATAAAATATTTTAAATATTTTCTAAGGTGGGCTTATGTAGGGTATGCAGATAGGAATATATTTATATCTTTATCGGTAAACAAATCGAAAGGAAACATCTTTTGGTTGTTAGCAAATCAAGGAATAATAACAAAAAAAAAACATAAACGATAACAAACGTTGTAGACAAGTGTGTTGTCATAAAGTATTTTTCATCTAAAAATATTTTTTTTCCATTCTATAGTTCTATAAAAAGCCTTTAACCAATGGATGTTATGCTTAGTGTTTTAAATAAATTTAAGAAAAATCCGTTTTACTTAGAATACGCTGTAAATGTGTATATCCTTAAAAAATAAAACGAATATAAAAAAGAAAAATTCCAGAACATATTCTAAGGTACCTGTTCACTTTGTTTGTTTTATGTGTTCTTATAAAATATTATTATTTTCTTCTTTTTATTTTTGTTAAGCTTCATCTCAACAAAAATTACTTCGTTTATAGTGACTTTGACTTGATTAATGGAAGGCCCTATTTATTTAACTATGCTTATAACATGTATAAGTTATCATCTTAAATTATTATTATTTTATTTTTGTTTAATTTACATTAAATCTTTTAGTTCCACAAATATATTGATTTATTCTATATTGTCAAATTTTACAATTAAAATAATTGTGGTAAAATACCTAATACCTAGTCGTATTCTTATCTTAAAAAATATTTCCTATACTACGCATAACACTATTTTTATTTTGATATATTGTTTACAGAACGCTTTAATAATCGCGGTCGCATTTTGAGTAGTAGCTTGTCGTTATTGTATATTATTTCTGTTTTCATCTTAAGTTGACATTTATGTTTTTACTGTATACCATCAACTATAAACATGTCTACTTAGATGTAAAAAAAACAAAAACAATACCTTTTCCTACCCAAAATGCAAGTTAAAACGTCTTAATAATTTTTGCATTCAAAATTTTGCATCAATGGAGAGCTTCGTTGATTTTATATAATCAAAAGACTCCTTATTTTTACATGAGTTTTATTTTATCCTAACAAACGTAGTCTATAAAGCATTCCGGATGTATAAAAATTGTTTTACCTCAAAAATCACAACTTTATTAAAATTCATAAAGAAAAAAAACTAAGAGAAATTTACAGCAAAATAATGTATTTCTTTTTGTTTCTTTCAGTCTTTTTGCCAATTTTCGGATTTAAATTAGAATATATATAGTTGAAATGATGTATAAGAGAAAAACTTTAAATGCATTCATCAAGTAAAATAATACATATGTACGTATGCATGTATTTTTTTACGAATTAAATTATGTATGTATTTTGCTAAACTTAAAATTAAATAAAAAAAAATGGTAATTTGGAGGGAGATATGTTCACACTACGGTTTTATGTATTATGTAACTAAATTTTTTTTTTTGTGTTATTACAATACAACCGTTTACTATTTCCTTCGATTTTTAATAACTTCGAAATCAATTGCTGGCGAATATAAAAGAGTTTTATCTATTCTAAATTACTTAACTAAGAAATCATTTGGCAAATAAAATATGGTAAATAATGGAGAATTTTATGCGCACGGAGGTAGTGCGTTGCTGCTTGGCGATTCAGTCATGTAGTTCTCTGGTAGATTTTGGCACTCGAAAGGACAATGTGTAAGTCCTTAGTTGATTGGTCCATATTCAGAGCAGAGAGACACGTTCTTACCACCGATTTCAGCAGCTTACAAAAAATTGCCCATTATTTTATTATCATATTTTTTTTAAGTGTCCTGATATCTACTATCCATACATACATATGTAAGAGAAAATAGATTGCAGTGTTGCGTAGAAAATAATGTATCTTTCAGTTTTTGTTCGTTGAAAAAAAAACGTCCTTCTTGCGTTTTGTTCGCATATAATAAAATTAATTCTAATTGCCTATTTAAAAATTAAATTTTCACTTCTTCACTTTTGTTTAATGAAAAATATTAATTCCACTTAATTCTACACATATACAGTGAGCACTAATATAAAGTTAACATAGACAATTTTGGGATTTTGAGTTCCTTAGCATCTAGATAAGTGTTTGTTATTTCTGGATAATTTTAGAAGGCCTGGATGTACTCTCTCTAAAAAATAAAATTTATTACATTTCAAAATAATATTAACAAGCTTATGGCAATAAAAACAAAATAAGTACTGAATTCACGCGTCAATATAAAGTTAATCGATTTGAATATATTATTTTAATATGAGGTTAAACCACCTTTTGCTTTTTTTACTTCATCCAATTTCCTCGGCATGGACTCCACAAGGGCTTTTTTTATATTCCTGAGATATTTTTCCCATTCCTCAAGAAGTATAAATTTGAGGCCATCTTTCGAAGTAATACTTGGTTTCCTGATCTGTTTATCCAGTTGGTCCCATAGATTTTCGATGGGATTCTGATCTGGGGAGCAAGGGGGATGATCCAACTGTTTAGGAGTTCTATACAGTAGCCACTCTTTTACAATTTTGGCTGTATGTTTGGGGCCGTTGTCTTGTTGAAATATCCATGACTGACACAAGCCCGATTTTTCAGCACTAGGCGAAAGAGTTGTCTGTAAAATTTTCAAATGATCTTCCTTTTTCAATCTATTTTCTATGAATACAAGACTGCCGACTCCCGAAGGCGCAAAACATCACCAGACCATCACAGATCCCCCTCCATGATTGACGCTACGTACTAAATTCTGTTACTGTAAAGCGCAGTTTTTTTTCCTCCAAATTTTCGGTGGTCTCTGCTGCTTCAAAATTTCGAATTTGCTCTCATCTGAGAACAGAACATTCTTCCAAAAAGGAGAGTCGTTCTCTTTTTACTTTTGCGCCTATTCAAAATGCTTCTTTTTGTTCACTACAGAGATTAGCTGCTTTTTCCATGGAACTCTACCAAAATATACCTTACCTTTTACTTGGCTAGTTATTTAAATATTTGCCTTTTTCCTGAGTTGAATATCTGTCTAACGTTCTGTTAGCCTTCTTCTTATCGGGCGCGCACCGGTGTGCGCCATCTTAAGTGCGGCCGTTCTCTGTTTCTTCGTCCCTCGGCGTTGGATTCAAGACTCTTCGGGCTGGAGCTGTGCCGTCCATTTGCTCTACATGGCCTAGCCATCTTAAGCGTTGAATGTTTGTTAATTTATTTATTTTAGTCATTAAAGTACATAACTTTCTAAGACCTTACGATAAACATATTAACAAAAAAAAAAAAAACAACAACAAAGAAACAAAAAATGGTTTAGTATAGGAACCTTGAGCTAAACAATTATGAATGAAAGAAGTTCATTAGAATAGCTTTAATGGAGGGTATTGACATATTAAAGTCTATTGACGACGCACATTCTTTGTATAATAACAGCAAAGCATTTAAAGAAGAGGATCAGCCGTAGTTAGTTTTAAAATGCTTAATAACGAAAAATCGAGAAATACGTAAGTTGACGGAGGGAACGTTAATATTCCAGAGAATTAACATTTCTGGACAGTCAGTCTCCCCAATAAGGATCCTTTGTAAGAAAACTATTCTTGTCACCTTTCTCCTCGTATCAAGTAAATCAAATCTAATCAGTCTTAATCGATCTTGATAAAGAGGCAAGTCATTAACCCAAGACCAAGGAAGTCACCTGAGAGAAAACCTTAAAAAGCGCTTTTGTATCGATTCAATTCTCGCAATATGAACGTGGTAGTAGGGGCACCAAACGACGGATGCATATTCTAGCAGAGATCGAATAAACGATACAAATAAGGTTTTTAAAACGTATGGATCGGTAAAACTTGTAGCGTAACGTTTTAACATTCCTAATGATCTGTTAGCCTTATTAGTGATGAACTCAATATGAGAATTAAAAGATAGTTTATTATCCAACATAATGCCCAAGTCTTTAAGAACGGAAGTACGCAGAATCGTACTACCATCAAGGGAATAAGAATAGAAATGCGGAGAAGATCGATCGGATCGGATCGGATCGAGCATTTACTAACATTAAGAGACATGTGATTTTTAGAAGGATGATAGCCATCTGAGTAAAGTGTTAGGAAAATCAATTCGTTCAAGCTTATAAAGCAAAAGCTTATGGTCAACTCGATCGAAAGCTTTACTGAAGTCAGTATAAATTGCATCAACCTGGTTACCTTTGCTAATTTTAGAAATGACATCGTTGGTGAAGAGAAGAAGATTCGTAACTGTCGATCTGTTTTTAACGAAACCGTGTTCGTTATTACAAATTAAATTTTAACAAAAAAAAAAATGTAATTTATCTGTAACTAGGGAATCAAACAGTTTAGGTAGGGACGATTGCTTGCAGATGTCTCCGTAGTTTTCAATTCTGCTTTTGCTACCTCTTTTAAATATTGGGATATTAAAAGAGTTCTTCCAAATGGAAGGAAAAATGCCACTATTCAATGATAAGTTAAAAATATGGCATAGTATATTGTGTGTGGAACCGCACACATTTTTAAGAATCCCGAGGGGATGCCATCAGGACCAGGATTAAAATTGGATTTTACATCACTTAGCTTACTTAGAACTTCTTCTGCTGACAGATAAATGTTATTGAAAAAAAAGGGGAAGGAAAACTACTTAGATAATCGAAAAAGTTCGTATCTATGGTTGAATCAGCTTTTGAGTAGACAGATTGAAAAAAAGCAAAGGTGTTGCAAATATCGCGAGGATTATATCAATCGATTGACCATCAAAGAAAAATGAAAAGGGAAACCCATCGCTTTTTTTTTAGAGTTAACAAATTTCCAAAAGATTCTTGGTGACGACTTAATCAACATCGCTTATGTAAATGGAGTGGGCATGATATAAAGAAGTATAGTCCTCATCTAACAAACTAGATCGCCACTTCTTATAGGCTTTGTTTTTGAGACATGTCGTTGTACAGCCCGTAAAGCTCGTGGTATATTCTCAAAAATATAAAAAAGCCCTCGTGGAATCCATGCCGAGGAGATTGGAAGAAGTAATAAAAGCAAAAGGTGGTTCAACCTCATATGTATTAAAGTACTATTTTCAAATCTTTTAACTCTATATTGACGCGTGAATTCAGTGCTTATTTTGTTTTTATTGCCATAAACTTGTAAATATTATTTTGAAATGTAATAAATTTTAATTTCTTTAGAGAGAGTATATCCAGGCCTTTTAAAATTACCCAGAAATAACAAACACTTATCTAGATGCTATTGAACTCAAAATCCCAAAATTGTCTATGTTAGCTTTAAATTGGTGCTCACTGTATACATATATATATATATATATATATATCTTTCTGATATATATGTCCTTTGTATTATTAAACCTAGTCCTTAATTATAAACAATTACATAGTGTATCTTGTTATGGTTTCTATTTTCATAGCCCTAATTTGGCACTGAATTCACAGTAGTATTCAATTTCTTTCACTTCAAAATTTTATTGAATACAAATAAAATAAATTAAGGAAAAGATATTCTTATTATAAGTACGAGAAAAAAAAATTAAAACATAAGATATTATATACATTTATTTACACTGAACATATTTTCAATTAAACTAAGAACAATTAGTTGTACTAGGTACCTGGCTGGCATGAATCTGTCTGTATCTGTTAGATACCGTGTAAATCTGTTTATATGGAGACTTGTATTGGTTTTTTGATTTTGAGGGAATTATCTATTTGATTTGATTTTTTTTTTATAATTTTTTATCATATGATTGAGAAAAAGAATTGACAGTGGAACGGATAAAAAATAATAATTTTTCTACTTATTGAAACGGCCTAAATGTTCGTTCTGTTTCTTGTTTCTTTTTTGCTTTTTACAAATTTTGTTGTACAAAAATACGTATGTTTATAAATTTTGAAATATTCTCCGAAATACATTTGTTTTAGAATACATTTTTGGCTTGTATTGTATTTCTGGTTTATAGTAAACGACCGTGCATTTTTAATTTTTTCTGAATCAATATACAAGGGTTTGGTTTGTTTTTTCCTTACATACCTTTTAGGTATTTATTGTAGTTTTAACGAATTAATTCTGGAATTTGTTTTTTCTTTGTTTTTGTTTACTTGTTCTTAGAGATTCTCTTAAATTCGAAAACTTAAGGCTAAATATTCTAACATTAATACTAAATGAAAGTACAAAAAAAAAATGTATTTGGAAGTTCAACAACGAATTAATGGAAATGGGAGATAATGAGTTGAGATGAATTTATGTAATTGTAGAGAGTTGAATAGTGGTTTTATTCGATGGTGATGCCATTGGTGAGGGTGTGGCTACGAATAGGCTGGATGAGGCGGTTTCTGTGGTTAAGCTACGTTCTTCGTAGACCCTTTCCTGAAAATTCGTTTGTGAGTATTTTTTCTTTTTTTGGTTTTTTGAATAGAAAATTGAAAAGAAATGTTTCTTGTAGTAAACTGCTGTTACTCAAAAACATTGTAGAAAATATTTTAAAAAAATTGTAATTTATTTATATGATTAGATAAATAATTTAAAAGTAATGTGTTAGTAACCAGTTTAAGGAAATGCACGCAAAAATTTACTGCACTTTGGTTTAATTTTATGTCTTAATGTAATCTCTAGGATGGCAAAAGACTAACAGAGGCCTCGTAGGGGTAGCATCTATTCGACGGATGCTGGCCTTCTAAAAAGCGAGAAGAGCCACCGCAGTCGAACATCTTGCGGCACTGTTAGTAAGTCCCATCCCCACCTCCTCGTGGTGCCTTCTGGAGATTTCCTATGGGAATTGCAGACGGGGAAGGGCGAATTGCGAGCCTCCTGCGCCAAAAAAAACAGGATTAGTCGGTTGGTGTACGGCCTAGTAAGCCGCAACCGTAAGAAAAAAACCAATAACTCCGGAACAACCACAAGCCTCGGTATTAACGGACCGGGTTTATGTTGACCACCCTTGCTAAAAACGAAAAAAAAGAACAGTGATCTTCGGCTTTGTACGTGGAAGGTTAGGTCCCTAAACAGGCCATTTGAAGATGAACAACTTGCAGACGCCCCTGACCGCTATAAAGCGGACATAACCGCCATCTAGGAAATGCGATGGACTGGACCGAGTATAAAGCGGATGAAAAACTGCGACATTTACTACGGCGACTGTTATAGGGAGAGAGGACAACGATTGTTCGGATGCGAATTTGCTGTTCGAGGTGGACTAAGGCAAAAAGTCCTAAGCTTTCGACATGTTAGCGAACGCCTCATAACAATCCGTATCAAGGCAACATTTTTTAACATCAGCCTGATCTGCGTCCACGGCCCCACGGAAGACAAGGATGACTCCGCCACAGATGAGTTCTACGATCTCCTAGACAGAACGTATGCCCAATGTCCCAGCTATGACATCAAAATTGTACTAGGAGACTTGAATACTAAGCTGGGTAAGGAAAGCATCTTTGAACGATTAATCGGTAAACATAGCCTACACGACACCACCTCCGATAACGGACAGAGGCTGATTGATCTTGCTATGGGGTGAAATCTCCTTTTAGCCAGTACGCGCTTCCAAAAAGGCACCCGGCGGTCTTTTGATCAATCGACGACCAACCAGTTTGATCACATCGCGATCGACGTCAGACACTTCTCCACTATTCTTGATGTTCGAACTTTCCGAGGGGCTAACATCGACTCGGACCACTATCTTGTAGTAGCCAAGATGCGCTTACGGATATCACGAACGCAGCAGAGTAGAGTAAAAATACAAAGTTATGACGTCGGAAAGCTACTATCGCCAGAAACCGCTCGTGCTTTTACCGATCGCGTCTCCCGTAAGCTCTCCAATACACCTCAATCCTCCACGCTATCAATAGAACAGCAGTGAAGCCTTTGCAAACAAGCCCTGAAAAGCTCTGCATCCGAAGATTTGGGTTTCAAGGCTCCACCACGAAGAAACACCTGGTTCGATGACGAGTGCAGGAGGATTCTCTCAGCGAAGCAGGATGCGTATAAGAGTTAAAAAGAAAGGAGGAGCATAGGCTACTTAGAAGAAAGAGGAAAGAGCACGAGAAGCGCGCGAGTGAGGATTTGGAGAGGTGTTACTGCAGGCGTGACAGATAAAGCGAACATGCCAAGGTTATAAAGCCAGAATCGTAGAAGAATCGCATTCGATGCTGAGAATATGGAAAAACCACTTCTGCAGACTGTATAACGGCGATGTTATTCAATATACATACCTCTATAGGAGACCCCTATAACTGCCCCAACTATAGGGGAATAAGTTTCCTTAATATCGCATATAAGCTCTTCTCTGCCGTATTGTGTGAACACCGTGTGAAACCGTTTGTGGATAAGCTGATCGGCTCTTATCAAGGTTATTTCAGGCCAGGTTAATCCACGATAGACCTAATATTTACGCTACGGCAGATCTTGGAGAAGACCCAGGAATATCAAATCGACAATCACCACCTTTTCGTCGATTTCAAAGCCGCATATGACAGCGTGTATAGAGATGAGCTATACAAAGCCATGTCTTGTTTTAACATCCCTGCCAAACTCATCCGACTGTGCAGGATGACAATGGAGAATTCTCGCTGCTCCATTAAGGTCGGTAGTGAGCACATCGAGACCTTTGATGTTAAAAAAGGTTTTAGGCAGGGTGGCGCGCTGTCATGCAACTTTTTCAACATCGTGGAAAGATCGTGCTAGAGTCACTGGCCAACACAAGAGGTACGACTTATTTCATGTCAACGCAATTGCTTGCGTACGCCGACGACAGTGACGTGATTGGACAGACACAGCGAGACGTCAATGACGTCTTTGTAAGCATTGAGGTAGAGGCGGCTAAGATGGGTCTCAAGGTTAAAGAGGGTAATACCAAATATCTGCTTTCATCTAAATGAGACGGACAACACCGACGTATTGGCCAGAACGTCACCATGGGCTGATGTAGCTTTGAAGTGGTCAAAGAATTCGTCAACCTTGACTCACTGATGACCGGCGACAAATACACCAGCGCTGAGATAAAACGCAGAATCACTCTTGCCAACCGCTGTTTCTCTGGGCTCAAGAGATAATTAAGATGTAGAGCTCTCTCTTGAAAAACCAAGGGGACACTAGATAAGACCTTAATCATCCCAGTGCTCCTTTACAGCGCAGAGGTTAGGACCTTAACAAAAGCGGTTGGAGATGCCCTTGGTCGTTTCGAAAGGGAAATTCTGCGCACTCTCTACGGTCCCGTGTGTTCAAACGGAGTATGAAGGAGAAGATTTAATGAAAAACTGTACGGATAGTATAGCGACAACGGCCTGGTACGACGTCTACGGATACAGCGTCTAAGGTGGCTAGGCCATGTAGAGCGCATAGAAAATACAGCTCCGACCCGAAGAGTCTTTGAATCCACCCCGGAAGAAGGGCGCGGCAGACTGGGCGGGCGGCGCTGGAAACAGCTGGCCAAGGACCGTGCCAGCTGACGACGCTTGTTGGTTGAGGCCCAGGTTCACCACGGACTGTAGCGCCACCTAAGTAAGTAAGTATTAATTTTTCGTAGTATTTACCACGGAAATATTTATAAATCCTAGACATACGAGTACTCGTAAATTGTTGAAACCACCTAAGCACAATTTCGGTTTTAATGATAGACTCGTGCAGACGCAAAGAAGTGTGATATATTTTTGGTTGCTATCCTTGTGACTGACCATTTTTGAAACCTTTTTAGACATGTACATCGGAAAGATGTTCCATCGAAAGAATGGAGTTAGGTATAGAAGCTTTTAAAGAAAGTGAATACCAAGTAACTCAACATATCTGATAGCTGAGAGTTCGGTAATATGTGTAACACATCAACTTTCATTTTATAAAATTTACTGACAATTTATAAGTAATAACCTACCTGAGGCTTGTCGTATTTGAATCTCTTCCAGATTGTGGTTTTAGGTTCCATTGGAGTTCCGTCGACATTATAATTGGGATTCGAGAACGTCAACACCGATCGACTTGATCCACGCGAGTGTCTCCTCGGTTTCTTCTTCGAATTCAACACTAGGACTATGAACATAATAAGATATTAACCATCCTTCAATCCGCTAATTAAAATGCTTGATAAGTCTTACCAAGAATAGCAACAACCACCATTATCAGCAACACTGTCACTATGCCACTAGCTACTATCACTATACGTTCCTGTGTGGTTTGTTCGTCATGTCCGTACTCATCGTCTGTGTGACTGGTTCCAGTTGTCACTTCGTCCGTGTATTCTAGGTCATCGTTCATACGCGGCACCACAAATGCTGGTGTTAGTTTGCAAGGTCGCTTATCGGGAACGTCAGGACACGCACAGACGTAGTCAGAACCCCTGTACAGACAAAGATGTGAACAGCCTCCGTAACCCTTTTCCTGCGAACACTGATTCAGATCATATGGTTGTCGTTTGGCAGATACCGCCCGGATGTCCAAAGCGCCACTGAGTGAGTGACGAATTTCCGTACCGCTGGAGTACATGTCATTTTGAAGTTTTCGCGCTCGAAAGACCGATTTGTTGTACCAATCTGTCCAGAATAAGTTCGAATCAAACTGCGGAGAAGATTGTTAGATCAAATGGAATAAGACTGTCTGATGGTGAGACTTACCAAAGTACAACCGAACGGATGAGTCACAAATTGAACCACTGAGGTGCGCTTCTTGCCGTAAAAATCGACTTGCTCTATCCTGTCTTGCAGGGCATCAACCCAGAAGAGCATTTTGGATCTAAGAATGGATACAGACATAAGAAGGAGTAAACTTTTGGGTTTTTAACGGTCATACTTAAAATCAATTGCTAATCCGGTTGGGTAACCGAGCTCAGCTGTAACAATGGCGGTCCTGTTTGATCCATCGAGTAGGCTACGTTCGATGCTCGCAGGACTTCCCCAATCCGCCCAGAAGAGAAAGCTGTAAGAGGGCTCAAATAAACGAATAAGATATAAGCATATTGGAGCTACGTACCCTTTCTTTGGATAGACAATAACAGCCCGAGGATCATTGAGTCCGTCCGATAAAATCATTTTCCTCGAACCACCGTCAAGCCGTGCCACTTCGATAATCTTCCGTTCTGTATCCGACCAGTAAATGTTATTTGCAATCCAATCGACTGCAATACCATTTGGTGTCAACAAATCCGAGTCCACAATTGTCTGGGTATCAGAGAAGTTCAACAGATTGACACGTCGTATGATATCCAGATTCACATCGGCAAAGAACAATAAGGACTGGTTGTGGTGATAGTCCAAGACAACGCCGCCATGTACGCCTTTTATTGGTAATACGACATCCATCATGTCATCGGTATTCAGTGAGATCATACCAATTCCAGACCTTAACGCAATGAGTAGATAGTCCTGCAAGAAAATTAGTTTAAAAAAAAAACCACAGTAGAAAAGACGAACGGCTTACGTCAGGAAGTATTTGGCACTGTGTCTGGCTACTTTCGCTCATCTTTAGGCCAATAGGACATTTGCACGTGTATCCTGTTGGATTCCTTAGGCACAGATGCGAGCATCCTCCATTGTTGGTACCACATACATTTTCTGGAATCGTTTTGTTTGCCTGCAAAGACATTCCATCAATCCCATCAAACCCTAGTACTCCTTATAGGATGCTCACTTACCGATATGATCTTGACGTCCATCAATCCGTCAACATTGACAATGATATCCGTCCTGACTGTTATATTCTTTCGCTCAGCCATGTGAAGAGCTTTGGATTTCCAGTCGGTCCAGAAAAAATGCGTTTCAGTCAGAGCCACCGCATATGGATGTTGCAATCCAGCCATTACCTGCTGCCGTTGATTACCCGTGTAGTCACAAGAATCAATATTCTTTAATTGTGCATCCACCCAATAGATGCGTTTTTTCTCTAAATCCACTGTCAGGCCATTTGGCCAACCAAGTTTACTCGTGATAATCTTGCTTCGTTGCTCACCGTCCATGTTGCATCGTTCGATCTTGCGCAGATGACCCCAGTCGGTCCAGAAGAGAAGTCCTTCCTTATAATCGTGTGCGATTCCACGTGGCGATTCGAGATCTTGCCAGGCGATTAGATGTCGCATGGATCCGTCCAGATTGCTGACTTCTATTGTATGACGTCCAGCATCAGTCCAATACATCTGCCAGAACAGGGGTATTCAGTTAAAGACCCTAAAAAGCGTTAACGTCTTACCTTTCTTCCGACTGAGTCAATGATTAGTCCATCGGCGTTGTCCAGCCCATCCCCGATCACTTGAGCCACGTGAAGGCCATCCGGCGTGGAGCTCATGATCACATTCTCCACAGTATCCGACCAGTAAATTAGACCAGTTCGCTGATCGACATCTACAGCGACTGCATTGGTAACTGGAGGAAGTGGCAGCACAACGTCGATCATATGGTCGAAATCCAATGAAATCTGTCGGATGTCCATGCGGTGTGCAAAGAGGATGTAGTGCGATGGTCCATTCTGGCAGGTTCTCATGTTGCTCTACGCG
Source organism: Eumerus sabulonum (assembly GCA_951905685.1). Classification (NCBI taxonomy): domain Eukaryota; kingdom Metazoa; phylum Arthropoda; class Insecta; order Diptera; family Syrphidae; genus Eumerus; species Eumerus sabulonum. Next base: position 48,955,412 of record OX645062.1, on the reverse strand, counting down.
ACGAATAACATACTTAGAAGGACTCATATGAAAATTAGTACTCACTAGGCTTACCGATAATCGAACGCCGATTGGGCATGCACAGGAGTATCCTGTGGGACTCAATAAGCACAGATGCGAGCAGCCACCGTTGTAGGATCCGCATGTGTTCTGCATTCTCCTGCGTGATCGATGGAACACACGAATGTCCATCAAGTCACTGGTGTTCCCAATGATCGTCTTTACATTTAGTCCTGTCTGTTTATCAGCGACTCGAACCGATTTGGTGTCCCAGTCAGTCCAGAAGATCTTGTTTTCGTTGATGTCCAGTCCAAATGGATGACCGAGATCGGTGTCGATCAGGACTTTGCGTCCACTTCCGTCGAAGTTCATTAATTCGATAGTCTTGTATCCACCGTCGACAAAGTAGATCTTCTGGTGATCATAATCTACAGCCAGACCATTGGGAAGCTTGAGGTTCGTCTTGCTTACGATCGCTCTATGTCGACCATCCATTCCGGCTCTCTCGATCATCGGCTGCGTGCCCCAATCTGACCAAAACATCAATCCATCTGTAAAAGGATCATAGTTGACACATGTAGTCAGTGATATAGTAAAGTTCATCGTTACCTATTGGGTTGACAACAATGTCCCGCGGAGTGTCGAGGTGCTCCCATATCAAGATCGATCTCATATTACCGTTTGTCATGGCCACTTCTATGCGATTTGTCGCCGGATCAGTCCAATAGATCTTGTGTGTGATCCAGTCCAGGGCTAAACCAGCCGGTGACACCAGATTGGAATGAACCAATTTTTGTTGATAGCTTCCATTCAAATGAGCCTTATTTATCGAGGATCGTTCGACATCTGTCCAGTAAATGAAATCTGTTTCACTGCACCAGTCCAGAGCAACGGTGTGTTTTAGATTGTCTAGTGGAACGATCATATCGATGTCATTAACTGATGTTGCTTTTGGGCTCAATTGACGAAGTCGGATATCCTTACGTCGCGCGACAAGGATCAGTTTATCCGGAGAGCTGTTGCAGGTTTTCCTAGACAGAGTAAATGACGAGGTTAGGATGGTTTTGGACGAAATTTGGCTCATTCACTTACTGATCGTCCTTGAGAGTGAGACCAATGGGACATCCACACCGTCGTGAGGTTTTATTGGGTAAACAAAGATGCGTGCATCCACCGCGAAGCCCACGACGGTCCTTGGGACACCGATCGGTATATTCAGGCTGCCGGGCTGGATGGAATGCATGGACGTCCATTGGGAAATGGAAGTTTTCGTGCACCGATCGAAAGCCTTTGCCAGAAATTTTGTTTGCCGCCGAAACTGTCTTTGTGTTCCAGTCGGTCCAGTACATTGTGTCCTCGAAGATGGTCAAGGCGAATGGGTGCGGTAAATGACTACTGAGAATCTGAACCAAGACAAAGCTTACATTTAAGGATCATAAAAGACAACACATTCCTTACCTTTACTCGCTCGGTTCCGTCAAAGTTCGAGCTCTCGATAGCATGCTGCTTCGCATCCGCCCAGTAGAGTTTCCGACTTGGATAGTCAATGGCCAGACCATTAGGCCAGGTGACTCCTTTTGTGATGATGACTTTTCGATCTGAACCGTCCATGAAAGCGCATTCAATCTTTGGATTCGGACCTGAACCCCAAATATACATGAAAACTGTGATGGCATAGAAGGTCCTTTCACTTACCCCAATCAGTCCAGAAGACCATAGCCTCTCCAGGATGTACAACTATAGCACGCGGCTTGTCCAAATCGTTCGCGGCAATCACGGCTCTTAAATTCCCTTGGAAATTCGATACCTCAACTCTTCGGGTGCCCGAATCCGTCCAGAATAATAAGTCATGAATCCAATCAACCGCAATACCACCAGGTGACTCAAGACCCCATTTGATGACATCTCGAACTCGAGTGCCATTAACGTAAACCATCTTGATGACATCCGTCGAAACGTCAGACCAGAACATCAATCCTTTCTTGAAGTGATAGTCCAGAGCTATAGCATTATGAAGCCCCTTCACCACAGCCGAGTACTTGTTGTTGCTCAGTGTAACCTTTCGGATATCCCAGCGGTTGGCGACGAGAAGCTGCATAGCTCCTCCCAGTGCCTTGCATGTCCTGAGGTCAGGTCGTAAGATATAACCAGTCTCGCATGAGCAAATGAAGCTTCCGTGGGTGTTTTGGCACTTCTGTGAGCATACCGGGTTGGACAAGAACTGGCATTCGTCGATATCCGTGCAACTAGAAAAGGTAGATGCTTAGATGAAGAAGTGACACTACTTTTGAGGTGTGACTACAATACTTTTTCTTGTTAGCATGCATAAGGAATCCCAAGCGACAGGCACACTCATCGCGTCCATCTGCTGTGGTGACGCACAACTGCTCGCATTGAGTATTCTGGTTGCATGCCTTCACATGCGGGCAGTTCGCTTCATCTTCGCCAAGCGGGCAATCTTGCTGACCATCGCAAACGTGCTTCTGGTGGACGCAAATTCTGAAAAAGTAATATTGGTAATATCATGAGGAGAAGAACAGGACTCTAAGTATTTACTTGAGATTCGTGATGTTCTTCTTCGCGGGACAGAGGAATTGTCCCGGATCACAAGCCAAATGGCACTCGACCTCATCTTCGGCTGACGAGCAGTCTGGATAACCATCGCAAAGCCATGTGGACTAAAAGAGCATTAATTATTATGCGATTTTGGACCTGATATTTGGGAGTCTTACAAGTATGCAACGTCCGTTGAGACATGTAAATTCGTCCGGTGCACAGGTTGATGGGTGGCTACTGTTCAGGTTACCACAATCCTTCTCATCCTCACCACCATCGCAGTCTTGTTCTTTATCGCACTTCCAACGATTTGGGATACAGGTTCCATCGTTGCATCTAAACAGAGGAAGATGAGAAGCACAGATGAAGTAAAATTCGTGACAAGACCTACTTGTATTCGTTCGATGTGCAACTTGAAGGTTTCTTAGGACAGTTTTCCTCGTCACTCCAATCACCACAGTCATTGTCACCGTCGCACCTGAACCGATTCAATACACACTGCCCACCAGGGCCTCCGGCACCGCCCAAACCACCGCGACACTTGAACTCTCCTTCGGGACAACTGTTCATGACCGCTTGGCAATTTCGTTCGTCCGATCCGTCACCGCAGTCCTTTTCTCCGTCACAGCGGAACGCCATTGCGACGCAATAACCATCTTCGCATGGGAAATGTTCATTCGAGCATCTACAAGAGACACAAAAAACAATTTTAAAGAAATTTCAGTGAGAGGAATTGTAGTTTACGTCGTCCGCGTGCAATTGGCCTCGTCCGTGTAGTCCTTGCAATCGTTTTCACCATCGCACACCCAACTCTTTGGTATACAGAAACCATTTCCGCATTCATATTGGTCTTCGACACAAGTGCTTCGATTCCCGCAATGTGTCTCATCCGAATAATCCCCACAGTCGTCGTCACCGTCACACAACCAATCTTTGTTGATACAGCGATATGTCTTCGGGCACATAGCATGCTGACCAGTTTCTTCACACCGCATCTGGATCTTAGTAATCATGTCATCATTTCCGTCTCCGCAATCCTGCTCGTCCTCGCCGTCTTCACAATTCCGAATCTTATTGCAGCGTTCGTAGTTTGATATGCAGCTACACGTTTTCGGACACATCCATTGGCCTTCCTTACACGTCGAACCACATCTCGCACGTGCACCCTCCTGCGACTGTAGAATCCTCATCTCATCACTAACCAGAGCTGAATGCGGTCGAAAACGTTCGGTTCCTCGATCGGTCTTACGTTCACGATCACCGAATTCCTTCACACCATATAGATCAGTTCGTATCAATGGTTTGCGTACACCAGCCACGGCTCGGTAGCGAGGATCAGTTCTGTCTAGATGATTGCCCGGTTGCAGTGGCTCAGTCGTAAATATTTCATGTCCCATATTGTTCGAGAAGACATGACCAAAATAATCGTCATCTGGATGCGGTGGAAACTCTGACGGAAGTGGTTCGTATTGATCGATTAGATCACCATTGTTGTCGTCATGGTGCGGATTGATTTGATGTTGCGGGTGAATAGGCATATCGCGATCCGGATCGGGTTGATCGGCGCGAGTTGATTGCCGCGACTTTTCTCCGAATCGTGGTGAGCGCAGTGCCGTCCTATGATCATCCCGGACGAAGCTTGAGCCCAAAAATTGTCGGGCAGCACCTTGTCGTATACTGATTTTGTCTGTGGGTATGTTATCCCAGCCGGATGGCGGTGACTGATCATCACACAGCACTGAAATGCAAAATACAATCACATATTAGCTTGGCCAGAAACCATGAAATACCGTAAGCAGAAAATTGAAGTTTGGTGAGGAAAATTCATAAATATTGTAATGGCCACCTAAACCAAAAGGTGGATTAAAATCACTCAAAAGTACGGTGAGTCCCACTACATTAGACTCAAGCCATCACGGAAATCTATTTAAAAATAGAATTTGTTCCCTTAATTACCACACCCATCCTCATTTGGCTTTAAGCCTTTGACTACATTGCCCCTCAATGAATTGTAGAGCTTACACCCAGTAAGCGAGTACCAAAGAAAATCTTAATGGCCGACAACTCTAAGAAAAACAAGCAGACCAATGCTGATGACGACGACGACGACGCTGATGATGATTTCGAAAATATTGGGGCATCCTGTTGTGAAAGAATAGAGTATGTACATACACATGTAGGTATGTATGTACACATACATATGTATGTTTGTGTATACCTACAGCTTCAACATCCTTCATTCACTTAGCCGTAGATTCGTAGCGAGAATAGATGCTGTGCTTCTTAACAACTCTGTGGATGACTTTAGTCATGGCGCAGCCAAATCCATACAATTATATCGTGGGGTAGGGCATGATGACATCCTTCGTGATGAGCTTTCGAGCATCTCTCACAGATTCTCCGGAATCTGGTGTGTATCATTGATTTTTTGTAAATCGCAAATCTTGAGAATCGACCGCCCTCGCTCGACTCTCTCGTTCGTTCGTACACGCTCAATGTCAAATTGCTTCCTTCTTAGGAAGTGAAATTTAATGAATGAACGAGAGCTTTTGCTCGGTCGGCGCATGTGTAGTGCTTAGATTCGACTCCAATGTACATATGGGACAGGAATAGCTGCTACGAACATCTGTACACGTAACACTTGTATCTATTGGTTTCACTTTTCATTCGACTTACGAGTATCTGTGATGGGTGTGTAGGCACTGTGGCTCATTTGAATTGGAGAGTTGGCACACTCCATTTCATTTAGTCGATTTGATATGTAGACATGGCGGATTAAGCTTTCACTCCTGAATTGAGATGACAGAGCAATGACGACGACAACGACAACGACGTAAACGCAAATATCCGTGAGACGTGAGTTTTATCGGTTAATATTGATGTAAATTGTTTTTCTATTTATTGCTCACAGATGTGGGAAGGTATCAAATGACTGTTGTTCTTCTATTGTCCTTGCGCTGACGCCATTGTTGTCGTTGTCATTTCTTTCCACCCATACCTGAGAAACTGAACTTATGACATCGATTCACTGATGGCGGATTTTAGGTAGATATGTACATACATACATATGTATGTATCTGTAGGTGTATTAGAAACAAATTCATCAAATTGATTTTTCAGTTGGTAGTGTGAATCTAAGGCGAAAGGAAAGAAGGGGATATTACTACTATTAATAACTCAATTATCTATCTTTTTACGGAGGTAGATGGCGATCCACTGATGTCACAGATCGCTTTCCAGCGGTAATAGTCTTGACTTACATATGTATTTTGACCCCTTGATCTGAACATCGCATCTAATTGCTCTTGGATAATATTTAATGTAATTTTTCTAAGGGTGCTCTTGAATACGAATTTTCTAAAGAGCTGCTGGGGCTGTATCCTTGGTAACGAATAGAAAGAACCTGATCTCATCAATGGGCATTCTACATTGATGAACCTTTGAGTCCTCTTTTGCGGATGTCCTTGTTTTAACCATTTCTGGCAATTAACACTCTGTCAAAATTCTGCATTCTATGTCGACTCTGACCACTTCCTCGTAGCAGCAAGATTCAGAGCTCGACTGTCCAATGTCAGAAAGCTGCACCAGCCCATCAGGAGGAGGTTCGACATTGGGCGCCTGAGCACACCGGAGGTTGCCAGAGTCTACAGGGAGCAGCTGAGCGAAAGACTCTACGGTATGCCTACGTCGAACACAAATGCCAATAATATGTGGCTGCATTGCCGCTCAGCCATTCAGGAAGTAGCCGAAACCACCTTAGGATACCTACCACCCCCGACAAGAAACCTGTGGTATGATGGCGAGTGTGAGCAGAAAAAGGCAGCAACCGACGAGGCGTACCAAAAGGCGCTGCAGAGGAAAACCAGGGCAGCGCAAGAAGAGTACCGAGCCAGAAGGAGGGAGGAGAAAAAACTACTGCGACAAAAGAAAAGAATCTTCGCAGCCTCCCAGCTCAAGGATATCGAGGAGTCTAGGGATAAACATAAAACAAGAGCCTTTTACAAGAAAGCCAAAGGCCTTGCAGGAGGCTTCGAAAAGGGCACCCAGGCCCTTCGAAACTGCGAGGGTAATCTTGTCACCGACCCGCAGGGAATAGTGGATGTATTTAAGCAGCATTTCTAGCAGCTGCTTAACGAGCATGACCAAGAGAGAGTGGTAGGGTCCGAGGAAATCCCAACTCCCACCCAGCATCGAAGAAGTCGGCACAGCTATTCAGAAGCTGAAGAACAACAAGGCCGCAGGCTCAGATGGCTTGCCATCAGAGCTCTTCAAGGCTGGCGGCGATGTTCTGGTAGGGAGCATGCACCAGATCATCTGCAGAATTTGGGAAGATGAGAGCATGCCCGACGACTGGGATACCAGCTCTATATGCCCCATCCACAAAAAAGGCGATCCTACCTCTTGTAAGAACTATAGAGGTATATCCCTGCTCAATGTCGCATACAAGATCCTGTCCAGCGTATTGTGTGAACGTCTAAAACCATTTTGCACCGCACTAATCGGCAGCTACCAGTGCGGCTTCCGGCCCGGCAAATCAACTATAGACCAAATTTTCACACTTCGACAAATCCTGGAAAAGACCAACGAGTTTCAAATCGATACACACCATCTTTTCATCGATTTCAAAGCCGCATACGACAGCATTCATCGTGAAGCACTGTTTGGGGCGATGGCCGAATTCGGGATCCCGGTAAAACTGATCCAGTTGTGTCGCGCCGAGCTAAAAAACACGCGATGCACCGTGCAACTCGGTTCTAGGACCTCGGAACCATTCGAAACATGCACCGGATTTCGGCAAGGAGATGCGCTGTCATGTGACTTCTTCAACCTTGTGCTGGAGCAGATAGTGCGACGGGCAGGCGTCAACAGGGAAGGCACTATCTTTTACAAGTCCATCCAGCTGCTATCAACATCATCGCGTGTTCTCGCCGTGGCATTGTGGAAGCATTCACGGCGATTGAAGAACAGGCGAAACGAATTGGCCTTAAGATCAATCAGGACAAAACGAAATACATGCTGTCAAGCAAAAACCAATCCGTCGCTCACCACCTGGGACAAAACATAACAATTGACAGCTACAATTTCGAGGTAGTTAAGGAGTTTGTCTACCTCGGGGCAAACGTAAATTCCACAAATGACACCACAGTGGAGATCCGGCGTAGAATCGCCCTTGGCAACCGCTGCTACTTCGGCTTGTCCAAACAACTGGGGTCAAAACTCCTCACTCGAAAGACCAAAGTCATGCTTTACAAAACGCTCATTCTGCCAGTCTTGCTGTACGGAGCCGAAAGCTGGACGATAAGCAGGACAGCGGAGCTGATTTTGGGTTCTTTCGAAAGAAAAATTCTGCGCCGGATATTTGGTCCTGTCTGTGAGGAAGGTGAATGGAGAAGAAGACACAACCGCGAACTCTACGAGCTGTACCAAGATGTGGATGTAGTCCGGAAAGCAAGGACCCGTCGACTACACTGGCTCGGCCACATCGAGCGCATGGACATCAACGCTCCAGCTAAGAGGGTCTTCGACTCCGAGCCTCCTGGTTCGAGAAGAAGAGGAAGACCGAACCTCCGGTATAAAGACCAAGTAATCGCGGATGTAAGATATCTTGGTCTTGACAACTGGAAGCAGCGTGCCCGGGACCGTCAAGGATGGAAGGCAGCTATAGCTCAGGCTCAGATCCTCCATGGATCGCAGGCCTGATAAGTAAGTAAGCAAAATTCTGCAAGTGGTCTGCCAACTGTGATTTTGTAGTCAGACTTAACGGAGCTGATGTCATTTACGAGTAAACGCAAGTCTTCACAGGTGCTAAGTCGTTTGATGATATCTTCAAGACCAGGGCGTTTACCACAAACTTTTGCAGCTTATTCGTATGTCGTCTTAAGTTCTCTACAACCCAAGCCATAGACGTCTGGTTCTATCTACCACAACTGGATATAGGTTTCGGTCTGAATGAACACCCGCTCTAAAAGTACAATTATCTATCAAAGCATTCTAAAGCAGTTGCTTCGCCTGTAGGTTACAACTTTTACGACCCGTCCACCCGAGAGCAGATATCGGTGAACTTGACCTGGATGTACAGATTGATCCAATTCGGGTCTAGGGTTTGGCGCTATAAATGTTCCAGAAAAAGTTCTCAAAAGGCTAAGGTTCTCTCGACAGGCTAAGGTCGACGAAGGACACCTTTTCGGCCTTAAAAAGTCACGATTTTCTCGTCACTTTAGTTAAGCTGTGCATAAAACGTCATAGTATCAAACTGCAAATATCTAGACACATTTTGCCAAAATGAGATAAATGAGGACAAGATGTCGTAACAATCAGAATCATATTTCAAACTTGCTACTGATTGAATCAGTATGTTAGTGAATCTTAGAAAATGATCAACATTGTCATTGCTGGTGGTCGAATGATTTGACCCAATTTGTTCGACTGTATCTGTAAGATTCACTGGCCAATACAAGAGGCACGATATACTTCAAGTCTGCCCAATTGCTCGCATACGCTGCCGCGTTGACGTGATTGGGAGAACGCAGCGAGACTTTAATGAAGCTTTTGTGAGCATTAAAGCAGAAGCGGATAAGTTGGGTCTGAAGGTAAACGAGGGAAAAACCAAATATATGCTGTAGTCAAACAAAGACGCACAACACCGACTTCTTGGCAGAAAGTCACCTTGGCTTACTGGTAACAAGCGCCAACGATACCAGCGCTGAGATTAGATGCAGAATAACTCTTGCCATCCGCTGTTTCTTCATGCTCAAGAGACAATTGAGTAGCAGATCCCTCTCAAAACTAAGGTGACCCTCTATAAATCCTTAATCATCCCGGTCCCCCTCTACGGCGCAGAGGCTTGGACCTTACCAAAAACGGATGAAGAGGCCCTTGGTCGTTTTGAGAGGAAAATTCTGCGTACAATATTTGGTCCCGATTGTGTTGACCCCCCACGGCTGCTCTTAACACGATACCCGACCTTACACCACTCGATATTTTCGGCAAGCAAACTGCCACACACACGGCCATTAGACTAAAAGCCAACTCCAGCTTCCAGTTAAGACCAAGATGTCTCACATCCGCGATTACTTGGTCTTTATACCGGAGGTTCGGTCTTCCTCTTCTTCTCGAACCAGGAGGCTCGGAGTCGAATACCCTCTTAGCTGGAGCGTTGGTGTCCATGCGCTCGATGTGTCCGAGCCAGTGCAGTCGATGAATCTTTACCTTCCGGACTACATCCACATCTTTGTACAGCTCGTAGAGTTCGCGGTTGTTATTTCTTCTCCATTCACCTTCCTCACAGACAGGACCAAATATCCGGCGCAGAATTTTTCTTTCGAAAGAACCCAAAATCAGCTCCACCGTCCTGCTTATCGTCCAGCTTTCGGCTCCGTACAGCAAGACTGGCAGTATATGAGCGTTTTGTGACTTTGGTCTTTCGAGTGAGGAGTTTTGACCCCAGTTGTTTGGACAAGCCGTAGTAGCGGCGGTTGCCAAGGGCGATTCTATGCCGGATCTCCACTGTGGTGTCATTTGTGGAATTTACGTTTGCCCCGAGGTAGACAGACTCCTTAACTACCTCGAAATTGTAGCTGTCAATTGTTATATTTTGCCCCAGAGGATGAGCGACGGATTGGTTTTTGCTTGACAGCATGTACTTCGTTTTGTCCTCATTTACCTTAAGACCAACTCGTTTCGCCTGTTCTTCGATCGCGGTGAATGCTTCCACAATGCCACGGCGAGAACACGCGATGATGTCGCTATCATCCGCGTATTCTAGCAGCTGGACGGACTTGTAGAAGATAGTGCCTTCCCTGTTGACACCTGCCCGTCGCACTATCTTCAGCAGCAGGTTGAAGAAGTCACATGACAGCGCATCTCCTTGCCGAAATCCGGGGCACGTTTCAAACGGTTCCGAAGTCCTAGAACCAAATTGCACGGTGCATCGCATATTTTTTATCGTGACGCGACACAACTGGATCAGTTTTCCCGGGATCCCGAATTCGGCCATCGCACCAAACAGTCCTTCACGATGAATGCTGTCGTATGCGGCTTTGAAATCCATGAAAAGATGGTGTGTATCGATTCGAAACTCGTTGGACTTCTCCAAGATTTGTCGAAGTGTGAAAATTTGTTCTATAGTTGATTTGCGGGGCCGGAAACCGCACTGGTAGCTGCCGATTAGTGCGATGCAAAATGGCTTTGGACGTTCACACAATACGCTGGACAGGATCTTGTATGCGACATTGAGCAGGGATATACCTCTATAGTTCTTGCAAGAGGTAGGATCGCTTTTTTTGTGGATGGGGCATATAGAGCTGGTATTCCAGTCGTCGGGCATGCTTTCATCTTCCCAAATTCTGCAGATGATCTGGTGCATGCTCCCTACCAGAACATCGCCGCCAGCCTTGAAGGGCTCTGATGGCAAGGCATCTGAGCCTGTGGCCTTGTTGTTCTTCAGCTTCTGAATAGCAGTGCCGACTTCTTCGATGCTGAGTGGGACGACTACTTCAGCGGCTGGAGTTGGGATTTCCTCGGTCCCTACCATGCTCTCTTGGTCACGCTCGTTAAGCAGCTGCTGGAAATGCTGCTTAAATACATCCACTATTCCCTGCGGGTCGGTGACAAGATTACCCTCGCAGTTTCGAAGAGCCAGGGTGCCCTTTTTGAAGCCTCCTGCAAGGCCTTTGGCTTTCTTGTAAAAGGCTCGTGATTTATGCTTACCCCTAGACTGCGACGATTATTTTCTTTTGTCGCAGTAGTTTTTTCTCCTCCCTTCTTCTGGCTCTACTTAAACTGACTTAGCTTAGCCTATTTTAGCTTAGCCTAGAATACCTATTAGCCTATCTTAGCAAATACACATACATGTACATATAAATACATATATGTACATATACATATATGCTTTTTGTTTGTTTTTGTCTACACTTATTCTACCTTAGTCTACCCTACCCTACCTAACCTACACTAACCTATGTATGCCATTGGTGTTGGCGATTGTTGCCTGAGAGAGGCTTACTTAATCAAGACGCCAGTGGAGTCCACTCCAGCCAACAAAATCGTTGATGCTGCCGGACGACGTCTCTTCGATCGCGGTCTGAAACCGCCATGCTGAACCTCAGGCGCACGGGCTCACAGAGCACAGGCATAAGAATCACAGTTTATGGTCACTTCAAATTCATACTCTGTGTGTGCAGTTTTTTTTTTTTTTTTTTTTTTTTTTTAGAGACTCGCGCAGGTTCAAGAGTTTTTATATTCTCTTATGATGTGTTGACACACACAACCTGAACGGAGTACAGTGGTTGGGGTCGTTGATGTTCGTTCACTACTCTCAGGGGTGGTTGTCCTAGACCTAGATAGGACGAGAGCCGACCAAATTCCGCGTTGGTTATAGTCCGTAGTAATTCGTTCAAGCGCTTTTAGTATTGCATACGCAGAGGATGAATTTCGTTTGACCATATACTGTGAGTGTTATGCCTGCAGCAGTACGTCTGGTCACTTTCCATTCTCAACAGCGTTGCATACTTTTTGGCGGTATAGAAACTACTTTTTCTTGGCTATGAAGCGAATTTGAACCATAAACCTTCCGCTCGGCGGTCGATGATGTTAACCACTGCACCACGGCCACCCCCATATTGTATTGTATTGTATTGTATTATAACACCATAATGGCATGGAACATTTGCTGGGGGCTAAAACCAACGCGAAAATTAAGTCGAGTTCTTCTCGAATTCTATTAAGGACAAACACCCCTGGAGAGTAGTGAATAAACATCTATGACCCGAACCCGACCCAGATGAGGCGTTTGCGAGTATTGAGATGGAGGAGGCGAAAATTGGTTTGGCGGTAAACGAGGACGCTCACCACCGACGTCTTGGCCAGAGCGTTTGTATTGGCAGATATGAGTTCGAGGTAGTTAAGGACTTCGTCTACCTTGGCTCCGCAGTGACCTGGAACAACGACATCAGTTCCGAAATCAAACGCAGAATCACTCTTGCCAATCGCTGTTTCTTTGGGCTCAGGAGGCAACTGAGTAATAGAGCTCTCTCCCGAACGACAAAGTTGACTATATAAGACCCTTATCATCCCGGTCCTGTTGTACGGCGCAGAAGCATGGACACTATTAAAAGCGGGTGAGGAGGCCCTTGGTTGGTTCGAGAGAAAGGTTTTGAGCATGATTTTCTTGCCTATAAACGCAGACGGGGTATGGAGGAAAAGATTCAACCACGAACTTTACGGGCTGTACAGCAACATGAGTCTAGTCAGGCGTCTCCGAATTCAACACCTAAGATGGCTGCGCCATATAGAGCGAATGGACTCCACAGCTCAAGCCCGCAGAGTCTTTGAATCCAACCCCGAAGGACGAAGAATCAGATGGCGGTCGCACTTGAGATGGCGCACACAGGTGGAAGGAGACCTCAGCCAACTGGGTGTGCGGCAATGTAAAAGGCTAGCAAAAGATCGTGCTAGGTGGAGAGGCATGTTGGTTGAGGCTCAGGGTCACCCCGAACTGAAGCGCCCGTTAAGAAGAAGAAGAAGAAGGCGTTGGTGTTATCGGGATCTAAACTCGTTCATCGTGCGTCAGAGTACAACACACTATCCACTGCGCCACAGCGCCAAGGCTCATATGAGCTTTTTTCGCAGCGACAACAAAAAAATTAATCTAGCCTACGCTCACCGAGCATTTGTCCCTTCGAGGCTCCTCGAGCCCAAAACATTGTTGTGTGTTTTTTATTTAATTGAATTGATTGTTTTTTCTTTTTTTGCGTTATGAAGCAACATTATCGGCTCGAAGACCCAATGTAGATTGGGAAAGGAGAGGTTGAGTGTTTTTCCTTTTTGGTGACTGCGGACATTGAGATTTTAACTCGGGCCACTGGATTAAGAGTCCAGTGTGGTATCCATTACACCACGTATCCAACTCGTAAATTACTTTCTGGCAAATAGGTGGGAAATTTCCCTTTTATTTGATTGATCCAAAATGTGTTAATTATTATAACTGTGTCGTTGGAACACAGTTAAGGAGTTATTAGAGCTTTTATTCATGACACGCAATAGAACGTGTTTTAATTTTAACCCGAATAAGTGTGTGAATTTCAAAGATCAAAGGTGTTAAGTGACACATTTGGTGTTGTTTAACACACTATGCATTTACATGGTATATACAGTCGATACGGTACATGAGGTGAAGGGAACTTCTTTACGCCGATCGTCTTCTACTGATTCACTGGCCTCCTTGAACCGCTTTACCCATTCAAACACACGTGTTTTAAACAAACGCTCGTCAACATACACCACCACCTTCAATTTTCGGACGGAATTGCATCACAACACGTTGATTGTAACGTGAGACACTAAAACAGATTTTTTTTGTTTTTTTTTTTTTTTTTTTTAATACGTACAACACACAAACAAAACGTGCAGTCGACTTCAGCTTTTGGATGAAAACTAAACGAAAAGCCCTCCTTTCTAGACGGATGACGCAGTGTTGCCAGCTCCCGAGTTATGAATAAATTCCCGGAATGTAAGTATCAAGCTTCCTATCTTCAACTACGAACAGTTGTTCTATAAAGTGAGATCACTGACCACACCAATGCGCCCATAATTAGCTGGATTCGTGCACTAACAATATACCATGCAATTTGGTGAAATTTAAATTACGCTTTATTGTTAATATCCAAACTGCCAAGTGTTGTAATTTGGATCTGCGCTATTAGGCTTAAAACGAAGATTCTCATCGAGGACCTCGAGGGAATGACTTTTTTAATTCAATCAGGTCATTGGGATAAATCTTGCCCATCGAATATTCCTAGGCATGTGCCTTCGACGATCGACTCAAAGAAGAACCATACGATCTCCTAGACAGAACATATGCCCAATGTCCAAGTTACCACACAAAAATAGTTCTAGGAGATTTTAATGAGCAAAGAGCACATATTTGAGTCGATCATAGGAAAGCATAGCCTCCATAACATCACATCCGACAACGGAATTAGGCTAATCCATTTCGGGGGCGTAACCTCCTTGTAGCAAGCACGCGATTCCCCATCGCAACATCCACATGGGTACCTAACAGTCTTTTGATCAATCGACCACCAACCAGATTGATCACATTGCGATCGACGACAGACACTCCTCTTGTATTCTCGACGTACGAACCTTCCAAGGGGCCAATATCGACTCGGACCACTACCATGTTGTAGCCAAGGTACAAATGAGGATATCAAGAATGCTTAGGAGTCGAGTAGGACTACGTAAGTTCGACGTCGGAAGGCTACAAACGCATGAGACTGCCAGAATCTTTGCCTATCGTGTTTCCTCCAAGCTTTCACAAAATCCGCCCACAGCAGCACAAACAATAGAGCACCGTCAGAGACGCTGCCTCAGGGGTGCTGGGTTTCAAACCGCCACCACCTAGAAACGTCTGGTTCGATAAACAATGCGCACAAGCCCAGGAAGCAAAACAAGAGGCAGATAGAGCCTAGCTTCAACGACGGACGAGAGCTGCTCGCCAAATCTATGACCAGAAGAGAAGAGAGGAACACACACTTTTCAGAAGAAAGAAGAGAGAGCACGGAAAGCGTGAGATCGAGGAGATGGAGAGATGCTTCCCCAGGAATGACGCCCGTAAGTTTCACATTAAGGTAAAACGAACATGCTATGGCTACAAAGCCAGAGCGGCGGCCTGCATCGATGAAGATGGAGAACTGGTAGTAGAGTCGCAGTCCGTGTTAAGGATTTGGAAGGACCACTTTTGCAGACTGTATAACGGCGATGATAGACAAGATACCGCTGTCAGGCAGAACGAGCCATTCATAATGGACGACAATGTAACAGAATTCAGTCCACCCGACCTAGGCGAAGTCAAAATAGCTATATTAAGACTTAAGTCTAATAAAGCCGCGGGCGCAGACGGCCTGTCTGCTGAGCTTCTTAAGGCGGCTGGAGATGAGTTGGTAAGGTGCATGCACCACCTCATTTGCAAGGTATGGTCGGAGGAAAGCCTGCCCGACGAATGGAATCTCAGCATCGTTTGCCCGGTCCATAAGGAAGGAGACCCCTATAATTGCGCCAACTATAGGGGAATAAGTCTCCTTAACATCGCGTATAAGATATTGTGTGACCGCCTGAAACCGTTTGTGGATAACCTGATCGGCTCTTATCAGGGTGGTTTCAGGCCAGGTTAATCCACAATAGACCATAATTTACTCTACGGCAGATCTTGGAGAAGACTCAGGAATACCAAATCGACACTCACCACCTCTTCGTCGATTTCAAGGCTGCATATGACAGCGTGTGTTGAGATGAGCTATACATAGCCGTATCTAGTTTTAACATCCCTGCCAAACTCGTCCGGCTGTGCAGGATGACAATGGAGAATTCTCGCTGCTCCCTTAAGGTCGGTAATGAGCAAACCGAGACCTTTGATGTTAAAAAAGGATTAAGTCAAGGTGACGCGCTGTCATGCAACTTTTTCAGCATCGTGCTTGAAAAGATCGTGCAATAGTCACTGGCCAATTCAAGAGGTACGAATTATTTCAAGTCTACGCAATTGCTTGCGTACGCCGACGGAATTGACGTGATTGGACGGACACAGCGAGACGTCAATGAGGCCTTTGTAAGCATTGAGGTAGAAGTGGGTAAGACAGGTCTCAAGGTTAATGAGGGTAAAACCAAATATCTGCTTTCATCTAAAAGAGACGGACAACACCGACGTAGTGGCCAGAACGTCACCATGGGCAATTGAGAAGTAGCGCCCTCTCTCGGAAAACCAAGGTGACACTATATAAGACCTTAATCATCCCAGTCCTCCTTTACGGCGCAGAGGCTTGGACCTTAACAAAAGCGGATGAAGATGCCCTTGATCGTTTCGAGAGGAAAATTCTGAGCACTACGGTCCCGTTTGTTCAAACGGTGTATGGAGGAGAAAATGTAACAAAGAACTGTACGGGTTGTAAAGCGATATCGGCCTGATACGACGTCTACGGATACAGCGTCTAAGGTGGTTAGGCAATGTAAAGCGCATGGAAAATACAGCTCCGACCCGAAGAGTCTTCGAATCCACCCCGGAAGGAAGGCGCCGCAGAGGACGGCCGCATCAACTGTGGCGCAACAGGTGGAAGAGGACCTTAACCAACTAGGCGTGCAGCACTTGAAGCGGCTGGCCAAAGATTGGGCCGACTGGAGAGGCTTGTTGGTTGAGGCCCTGGTTCACTCCAAACTGTAGCGCCATTAAAGTACGTAAGTAAGATGACTGAAGGGAGCAACAAACATTTCTACACAGCGAGGGAAAAGTTCTGAAACTTTTTACCTAAGGTTGCACCATATCTTGACATACCTACGTATATATATATAAATATGTACGTTGTAGTCGTTTAAAAGCTATTCTCTTAGACAATCTAGATGAGGTAACTTATACCAATATTACCTAAGTTCTGTGGCTCTACATCGTAAGTACATCATCGAACTGGTTTCATACTATGCATAAGTGAATGCATACATATTTGCAGTTTCAACTAACCTTAGAATAAGTCCCACAATCACACCGTATTTTGAATACACATTTCACACTGTTCACTTGCATCCATACTGAATTGACGGACGAAAGGTTAAGTTAAAACGAAGAAAGATACGAGAAAGCACATACAGATTCATCATCAATGAGCGTTGCCTGCGGCGGCGTATGGAAAGTGCATCTTCAAACAAGATCTTCAAAAAAGAGCGCTTTTAATCCGTTCGAATATAGGTCGAGGCTCTGCCTTATTGCATTTCTACTTTTCCACCTTTTCGGTTTTTGCTCGTTTCTTTGTTTTATTTTTCCCGCAACTAGAATTTTATGGAGAAGAAGAAAACTTTCAAGAGCGACTCGGTCTCGGTAACAACGCAGCCTTGCTCGAGGATGTTAATTAACTTCCTGAGCAAGGACAACGAGAGGTAGTGCAGAAACTCGTAGTAGTAAGTGTGGAAGAAAACGGATTTGTTGCAGATCTAGTTGATGTTAATAGTTTTGATTATAGCGGTTTTTGTGGTATTTGTGGCTTTTTTCGTTTGTACATATGTCGAACGTAGTTTGTTGATGCTAGGCAATGGTTGAAATGTGAATATTTGAAGGCAGCTACCAAATATTTGACATTGACTAACTGGCCAGGATAACACCAACCAACACCAACGTCATCGAATGTTTATTTCGCGGCGTCCCTCCTCGGCTGGCAAAACCCCCCGTAGTAAACTTGCCATGAAAAAGCTTCTCGACTCACGCCGTTCGGAATCGGCATTAAACTGTAGGTCCCTTTCACCTGTGTGAAAAATAAATCACACACAACATGGGTGATTGAGAGAAGCTTGGCTCTGGTCCTTCATGGGCTGTAACGCCACCAAAGAAATGAACTGGCCAGGATAGAGTGATACGAAAGGTTCGGGCTATTCAGTTTTGACAGGGACATCAGGGATAATTTACACGTTTAGGACACTGAGCTTATTTTATTTTTTTTGATTGCGGTTTGAATAAGTTGCATGATTGAATAAAACCATTTTTTGTAACTGAGGTTCTTAAATTATGGTTGGGTATTCATATTTGTACGACGTGTGACAATTTTTTTAATCATAACTGGGGAACTGACAACACTACGTCATTCGTCAACATCTGTCTAGAAAGGGGGGCCTGAAGTTATTAAATTTTTAGTAAAATCTGGTGAGACAAAAAACCCTCGGAAATCATCCGAAAATTCCCGAGACCCGTAGACAAAATGGGAAGCGGCTAACCAAAACGAGGATGTCAAAGTCTCTACTGAAGGACATATAATGACTGGCAAGTTCTATGTTGGCGTCTTAAGGAGGCTGCGAGCACGTGTTTTCCGTGAACGACCCGAACTCGACAAATCCGTGACTTTTTTTATTATTCCCCAAGATGAAATCACATTTCACGGGAACTCATCATGGCGGTGTAGGGAAGGTCAACAGGGCTGTAAACCATGGTTCTAAACGAGTTAACTTTGGACGATTATCAAGGGTGCTTCGATTCATGGGACCAGTTTTGGAATCGTTGCGTAGAGTTAAATTTTGCGACAAACTTAATTTGCTTTTTACTTAATTACCGCACCTGTTATCTTAGAGTTAAGAACACCTCTCGGGCAGAAGGGATTTAGGGAGAAAAAAAAATGAGTTGTTTAATAAAACCACGAAGCAAGTGAAACTTTTTTCAACCTTAATTTTAATCTTAACTTACATTTACAATCCCCTGGAACGTGGTGGTCAACGAACTACTGCGGACGCTTAAACAGGAAGGGTACGCTGTGACCGCCTATGCAGATGACATTGCTATTGCCGCCACTGGTAAATTTCCCAACACTCTATACGACATTATGCAGAGTGTATTATATACAGTAGATACCTGGACGCAGTACTTTGGACTTGGGGTGAACCCTAAGAAGACCGATCTAGTACTGTTTACTAGCAAATATAAAATTCCGCCCCTCAACCCACCGAGGCTGGGTGGAACCCAACTAACAATCAAAGAGCAGGCTAAATATCTAGGCCTAGTCCTTTACAGGAGGCTGAATTGGAAACCCAACACTCTTGATCGCGTCAAGAAGGCAACTACTGCCCTCCACAGCTGTAAGAAAGTGGTGGGTAGGAAGTGGGGTTTCCAACCAAGCATGAGACACATCTTCCTGTATGGTATTGTAGTCTGGTGGACTGCTCTGGACAAGGCAGTCAATCGAAGCCTTCTGGGGAAGGTACAAAGATCGGCCAGCTTATACATAAGCGGAGCGATCAGGTCAACCCCCACGGAGGCCCTAAACATTCCATGACATCTTCCACCATTGAACCTTTTCAGCAAGCAAGCTGCTGCCTGCGCGGCCTTAAGGATGAGGAGCTTAAGAAAATGGCCCAAATCTCAAAAGGCCATACTACCATTCTAAACCATTTCAAAATACCCATGGACACGGAATACATCGTCTCGCAGAATGTGTTCACTAGGAACTTCGAAATTGTCTTTCCATCCAGGAAGGAATGGACTGAAGGGAAAGTAATACGAAAGGACTCGATCTCCCTCTATACCGATGGCTCTAAGGTGGAGTCGGGTGTAGGTAGTGGGATCTTCTCCAAGGAACTCAACCTCAACTTATCTTTCAGACTCCCAAATCACTGCAGTGTGTATCGGGCAGAAATAACAGCGATAACAGACGCCCTTGCACGGCTCAGGATCAATGTAATATCCGAGCCGAGTTGCGATTAAGTCCCTGACAGCGGTAACCCACAAATCAACGACATCTCTCTATCTCTAGATGAGATGGCTTAACAGTTCAATATTAAATTACTGTGGGTTGCCGGGCTAAGGGATATTCCAGGAAACTGCGCGGCCGACGAACTCGCAAAGTTAGGGTGAAGCACACTCAGCCTACCTACCCTCGGGTAGACCAATAAGTACGGTAAAGCACATGATAAAACTTGAAACCATAGAGGAGATAAACCTCCAATGGAATGAGAGCAATATCGGCTTTACCACCAAACAAACAGTTAAGCCTAGGACGAAAAAGGGACCTAGTGGCAACCAAAAAGCAACTTCAAGTACTCTGGTGGGTGTCATTACAGGTCACTGCATCATGGGAAAACACGCCGCCAGATTAGGGCTAGCCTTTGATGACTTCTGTCGCGGCTGCATGGACCTGGAGTAGGAAGAATCAATACACCACCTCTTCTGCTTATGGTCCCTCTTTTGCGAATCGCAGCAGGATCTACCTCGGCGCGCCCTTCTTTGACAATCTAAGTGAGCTAGCAAATCAAAAGATAGCTCACCTCCATCGCTTCATTAGAAGCACCGGTTGGTTCTCAGGTAGCGAATCAGGGTAACTGAAAGGAATACATAATGAATACAATCACTTAGATGATAGACGTATAATAAGGACTGGGAACAATGTATGTATGTATGTATGTATGTTGGCGTTACAATCCATGAAGGACCTAAGCCGAGCTTCTCTCAATCACCCACGTTGTGTGTGACATCATTTTCCCATAGGTGAAAGGGACCTACAGTTTTTTTTTGCCATATCCGAACGGCGAATTTCGAGAAGCTTTTCATGACAATTTACTACTACAGGGGGTTTTGTCAACACCCCGTTGAGGAGAAACCCAGTGAAAAACACGTTCGATGACATGGCTGTGTTGGAATTCGATCCCGTGTCATCGGCATCAGAGGCCAACACACTACTCACTGCGCCACGGTGCTCTCAAACAATATTTATTTAAATCATCGAATCACTTGGAATTTCAATTATTTTAATAATATCACCTTCGTCCACCCGACCTAGACCAAATCAAAACAGCGATATCAAGACTTAAGTCTAAAAAAGGC
The DNA here is from genome assembly GCA_951905685.1 of Eumerus sabulonum. Classification (NCBI taxonomy): domain Eukaryota; kingdom Metazoa; phylum Arthropoda; class Insecta; order Diptera; family Syrphidae; genus Eumerus; species Eumerus sabulonum. Next base: position 48,934,516 of record OX645062.1, on the reverse strand, counting down.
GTGGGCGCAGACGGCCTGTCTGCTGAGCTTCTTAAGGCGGCTGGAGATGAGCTGGTAAGGTGCATGCACCATCTCATTTGCAAGGTATGGTCGGAGGAAAGCATGCCCCACGAATGGAATCTCAGCATCGTTTGCCCGGTCCATAAGAAAGGAGAACCTATAACTGCGCCAACTATAGGGGAATAAGTCTCCTTAACATCGCATATAAGATATTGTGTGAACGCCTGAAACCGTTTGTGGATAACCTGATCGGCTCTTATAAGGTTTCAGGCCAGGTAAATCCACAATAGAACAAATGTTTACGCTACGGCAGATCTTGCAGAAGACCCAGGAATACCAAATCGACACTCACCACCTCTTCGTAGATTTTAAGGCTGCATATGACAGCGTGTATAGAGATGAGCTATACAAAGCCATGTCTAGTTTTAACATCCCTGCCAAACTCGTCCCACTGTGCAGGATGATAATGGAGAATTCTCGCTGCTCCATTAAGGTCGGTAATGAGCAAACCGAGACCTTTGATGTTAAAAAAGGATTCAGGCAAGGTGACGCGCTGTCAAGCAACTTCAATATAGTGCTTGAAAAGATCGTGCAAGAGTCACTGGCACGATTTATTTCAAATCTACGCAATTGTTTCCGTACGCCGACGACATTGACGTGATTGGACGGACACAGCGAGACGTCAATGAGGCCTTTGTAAGTATTGATGTAGAAGCGGCTAAGATGGGTCTCAAGGTTAATGAGAGTAAAACCAAATATCAAACAGCCAACCGCTGTCTCTTTGGGCTCAAGAGGCAATTGAGAAGTAGAGCCCTCTCTCGGAAAACCAAGGTGACACCATATAATACCTTAATTCTCCCAGTCCTCCTTTACGGCGCAGAGTCTTGGACCTCAACAAAAGCGGATGAAGATGCCCTTGGTCGTTTTGAGAGGAAAATTCTTCGCACTATCTACGGTCCCGTTTGTTCAATCCGTTGTATGGAGGAGAAGATATAACGAAGAACTGTTCGGGTTGTACAGCGACATCGGCCTGGTACGCCGTCTACGGATACAGCGTCTAAGGTGGCTTGGCCATGTAGAGCGCATAGAAAATACAGCTCCGACCCGAAGAGACTTCGAATCCACCCCGGAAGGTTGGGTTAGGTTAGTGCCCTATTGCCCTATTGACATGATGTCACGGCTCACTTAGACGACTAAGAGTCCATTGTGCCTATTTTGAAGACTAACCCGAGGGGAACCTGTTAGTTACCCGCTGAGCTGAACCATCCACATTCAATTAAGAACCTTAGCAGTTTGCTCAGCTTAATGTCTCTTGCCTCCTCTAAGCCCGAAAAGAAATAGTTCCCGAGATACGTAAGTCTTTTTCGGGCCAGTGCAGGGCATTCACACAGTAGATGGCGAATGGATTCTATTTCCTCTTCGTCCCTACAGCTTCTGCAAAAATCGTTGTAGGGCTGGCCTAGTCTAGCTGCATGATATGATATCATGCAGTGCCCAGTGAGCGTTCCGACTACCAGTCGTATATTCCTTCTACCAAGATTTAGCAGAATTTCCGTCCTTTTTTTTTGGAATAGACAGGCCATGTTAGCCTTGCCGTAGCGCATGTATCTAATTGACACCATCGCTTGTTGGCCTTTCCTAATAGTTCCACCCCTATTTCTCTGAATAGTGTGCTGAGTGGCGTTTTAGCCTCAGTTGTGATCTGCGAAGTATCTGCGCCTGATCCCAGTCTGGCTAGTTCGTCCGCCTTCTCATTTCCGGAAATATTCACATGCCCTGGTACCCAGCAGATGGTTACCTCATTGACATCCGTTATTTCTTCTAGTTTCTCTTTACAGAGTTTTACGAGCTTGGACGTTATCCATGTTGCTTGCAGAGCCTCAATGGCTGCCTGACTGTCAACATAGATTTTGATTCTCTTACCCGAAAAATTCTCCATAAGAATCAGATCGGCGCCTTTTTTGATTGCGAAGATCTCAGCCTGGAAGACGCTACAGCCATCATCAAGTTTGTAGGAGTGACGCGCTTCCTGAGATTCGAAGTAGACTCCGGCTCCTGTACCGGTATCCGTTTTGGATCCGTCGGTATAGATTGCCAGTTCCTTTTCCTTGTTTACCAAACCACTGGCCCATTCCTCCCTGGAGGGAATCCTAATAGAGAATCTCCTCTCACAGCAAGAAAGTGGGGCGGTATAGTCCGTTTGGTCTGCGGACCTCAGGATAGCCCATCGATTCAGGATTGATGCGTGGCCATAAGGACATCTTTTCCAAAGACTGGATTCTTGCATCCTTAGCGCAGCCCTGGTTGCAATGCTTTCACAATACATGTCTAGTGGTGGAAGGTTCACCATTGCTTCAAGGGCCGCCGTTGGTGTGGATTTCATAGATCCGGTCATCGCCAGACAGCCACCCCCTGAATCCTTGTAAGGCTTTGAAGGTTGCATTTCTTCTCAAGTGCTTTCCACCAGACAATTGATCCATAGACTAAAATAGATCTTACCACCGCGGTGTATAGCCATTATACCACCTTTGGTTTAAAGCCCCATGTCCTTCTGAAAGCTACCCTGCACGAGCATAGTGCCACGTAAGCTTTTTTGGTTCTTTCATTTATGTTGTCCTTCCAGCTAAGCTTGGAATCTAGAACTATTCCAAGGTACCTAGCGGATTTCTTCGGAATCAGGTCGATACCATTTATACGTGGATATGTATAATAAGGTACTGATCTTTTTCGTGTAAAGAGGACAATCTCAGTTTTTGTTGGATTTACCCCTAGGCCCCGTTCCTTGACCCAGTTATTCACCAAGAGCAGCGCATAACTTAGTCTTTCACTGAGGACCTGAGTAAATTTCCCAGGTACCAGGATGATAATGTCATCGGCATTGACGTTAAAACCCTGTGTCTCTAGGAGCTTTAGCAATTCGTCGACTACGAGGAGCCCCAGGAGAGGCGATAGAACACCCCCCTGTGGTGTGCCACGTCTGACTCTCACCCTTCCATTTGCTCCTCCTATCGACGAGTTTACTATACGAGTACTTAGCATTTGTTCAACCCATCTACAGATTCCCGAATTTATGTGGGCCATCCGTAGGCTGGATATTATTGCCTCGGTACTGACGTTATTGACATCTAGAAAGGCCCCCAGGGCATATTCCTTAGTATTGAGTGCCTCGGAAGGAAGGCGCGGTAGAGGATGGCACACGCAGGTGGAAGGGTACCTTAACCAACTAGGCGTGTGGCACTGGAAACAGCTGGCCAAAGACCGTGCCACCTGGAGACGCTTGTTGGTTGAGGCTCAGGTTCACCACAGACTGTAGCGCCACCTAAGTAAGTAAGTTTCGCTTACTTTCAGACCAGCTTTAGCCGCTTCTGCTTCAATGCAAGCTTCATTGACGTCTCGCTGATCATGCCTCTTGTATTGCCCAATGAGTCTCACATAATCTTTTTGAAGATGATGTTGAAAAAATCACATGACATTAAGGTCTCGGTTAACTCCTTACCGACCTTAATGGAGTAGAGAGCTTGGCAGGGATGTCAAGACATAACATGGCTCTATAGAGCTCGTCCCTATAGGCACTGTCAAATGCAGCTTTAAAATCGACGAAAAGGTGGTGTGTGTCGACCTGAAATTCATCGGTCTTCTCCACGTTCTCCAGCAATATCTGACCAAATATCTAGTCTATCGTGGATTTTCCTGGCCTGAAGCCGTGTTGATAGGAACCTATCAAATTTTCCACGAATGGCTTAAGGAGTTCACACAGCACGGCAGGAAAGATCTTATACGCGATGTTAAGGAGACTTATTTCCCATTATAGGGATCCTCTTTCTTATGAACTGGGCAAAGGAGAGAGATTCATGGCCTATACTTTCTTCCGACCATATCGTATAGATGAGCTGGTGCATGTTCCCAATCAACTCATCTTCAGCTGCTTTAAATAGCTGAGCAGGCAGGCTTTCTGGTCGAGCAGTTTTATTTGACTTCGGTTTTGATATCGCTATCTTAACTTCGTCTAAGTCGGCTGGACGGAATTCTCTCTCATCTTCGTCCAGTGTGAATGTTGCATTCTGCCTGACAGCAGCGTCTTGACCATCTTCGCCGTTAAATAGTCTGCAGAAATAGTTTTCCACATTCTCAAAATCGACTTTGATTCAAGTACAAGGTGTCCGTGTTCATCCCTGCAGGCCTCCGCTCTGGCTTTATATACTTGTCATGTCGTTTTACTCTTTAGTAAAACTTTCGAACGTCATTCCTGCGATAACACCTCTCCATCTCCTCGATCGCGCGCTTCTCATTCTCTTTCCTTTTCCTTCCGAAAAGCGCATTCTCCTCCTTTATTTTTCATTCATGTACCTGCCTTCACTCGTCACCAAATCAAGGGTCTCTCCTATGTGGTGGCTGGACATCTAATACATTAGAGGCAGCATCCCTGATGGCGCTTTAACAACGTTTCAATTGCTGTTCTATGGTTTATACAGTTTACATCGGCTCTTGAGAGAGTTGGAGGGAGACACGATCAGCCTAGTTCCAAGCGGTGTCTTGTGATTACAGCTTCCCGACGTTAAATTTTGACGGTCCTACTTGACTCCGCAGTATTCGCGATATCCGCTTATTTACCTTGGTTGCGATAAGGTAATCATCCGTGTCAACATTGGCTCCTCGGAATGTTTGGATATCCAAGATGCTGGAGGAGTGCAGAGCAATATTATCAATTTGATTAACAAATAATTGATCAGGTGACCGCCAGGTTCCCTTATGGATTGTGAGATGTGCGAATTGTATGCTAGCTACTAGGAGATTATGCCCCGTCACAAAGTCTATTAGCCTAAATCCGTGCTCGGACGTGGTGTCGTGTAGGCTGTGCTTTCCTACGACTCGTTCATAGAAGTTCTCCTTACCCAAATTCGCGTTGAAATTGATTTGGAAGGAAAATAGGTGCTATGTGACCTAACTTCTTTGGACGCAATAGAATTTGAACGAGTTCCGAAAGTAAGCTTTTAATTTCCAAATTCAACAGCCAGGTACAAAAACTGAACATATATGCATCTTACAGACTGTTAGGACGGTGAATATGAAATAATTTTATAATTTTCAAATCCCAAACTCATCCGCACTACAACAACGCGGCTTATGTACATATATATAACATTCCTGCTACAAGTGCACTTTATATTCGTATCGTCAAGATGAAAATATGCTCAATTACAACAACGATGAAAAAAGGAGAAAAGCAATGCGAAAAAAGCTCATCTAACATCCTGAAGGATGTTGGCCATACATACATATGTATAAATACAAGACAGCAAGCGAAATACTGTAACCAAGAATGGTACCCTATACAGCATCGCATGGGCGTTACTGAACTCTTATTGCATTTGTAATGAAGAAATAAAGGGAATTACAAGAACAAAAATAACACAAATATGGAACTGAAATAGTCGAGAAACGAAAGCGTAGAAATTTTGGAAAAAATGTACGACAAGTAGGCGAAGTGCAGAAGGCGCTCCTAATTTTTCCCAAAACACCTACGTTCGTTGGAATACAATTTTCCTCAAAAATGGATCCGTCTTTTTTGGGAATAAGAATAAAAATCTGTCAGGACGAAATGAGAAATGAGTACTTGGCAAACGAGTACGCTAGCACTAAAGTGAGGAAACGAAAAAAAAAAAAAAAAAACAACTCAGGAGCTGGCTCTCTCCCAAACAGGTGGTCTCATGGTTTCATCGAACAGAACTTAACTTGCCTACAAGGACCAACAAAAGCAAAATCAAAAAAGGTACCGAAAGGCTATGCGATGTACTTACCAACGCGAATGAAGAACACTATACAAATCCAACCGCACATGATAAAAATTTTTATGAAAATTTTGATTTGATTTAACCGAAAGTCCTTTTGGTGTCCTTTTTAGATGAATTAGTCTATTTGCACTCTGTTTTTTCTTAAAGGTGGCAGAAATGTAATGTACATATGTATATTGGGATAGAATCAAATTGAAAAAAAAGTGAGTTTTTGCCCGAAGAGCAAATCACTGCGCAAATCCTTTCTGGGTTTGGTTAGGATCTCTGGTTGTTGTTGTTGTTATAGTTTTTGTTTTTGTAAGTATTTTGTCCTTTTTTTAATGTTTTAATTAGTTGATAGATGCTTTTTCCATGGATGAAAAAAAACAAGGCATTTTTTCGCTTTTGTTAGTAAGGAGTATCAAACGAGTCCAGTAGACTCGCAAAATAAGATGAATGGGTTAGCCGAGGCAACAATTCGGCGATACCCCTTTTCGTCTTCTTTTATATCCCCGTTTCATCGTAGTCGAGACTCCTTTGTTGAAAATTTCTGACCCTTATGCATCGTTTTATTTTTTTATTTTCTAGTTCAGCTTTTGATATATTTTTTTTTACGAGATATGAAGAAAAGAGATACGCGTCCGTTTAATTAGATTTCTTCTCACATAAAAGATGCACACAATTCACTGGCATTGGGCAAGATAACAGCATGGGAAGGATAAAGAAAAAATATAACAATAACAGTGAATCACTACAAGGACTTTGCGATTTTTCGCTCAATTGAAACAGGAACACAGAAGAGTTGTTTTTCGGATTTGTCCTTTGGACAACTGGGTGTGTATTGCAGAAAAGGATGATTTTCTTTTCGCTCCACTTTTTTCTGTTTAAAATTATTCACTTTACTTAAGGACGAAAAAGCTGAGGTTTCTGATAGCCCTGACTGCAGTTCACAGGACGAGAGCAGCTGTCTTGGTTTTATGTAAGAATTTTTTTTTTCCGTTCTTCCTTTGATTAGCTGGGTGAGGTGGACATTTTTCTTTATTAAAAAGAATATCCTGATTTTGTACACGAATCCCTGTTGATGTCGGAAGCACTATACAAAAATGTGCTTTTTTGTAACGATTTCAAAAATAGTTTATTTTTTGATTGGATTTATGTTACAGTTTTTATGGGGAAAAGTAAAGAAAAAATTAAAAAAATAAATGTATCTTTGGTTTAAGGATATATATTTATGTATTTCACTGCAAGGACTCGTATAAACGACTGAATTTTTTCGATGTTATACAGGAAAATTTTTGCTGTTGGAGGAATGGCAGAGAGAAAGCTTTGTTTTTTGCGATGCTGGACGTGGTAGAGATGTATGAGTCCGTGATGCTGTGCATCTTGAAAGAAGGCATTCTTGTAACATGTGTACGAAGAGAAAGAGAGAGAGCTTTGCGCTTTTTCTTTTTGTGAGGTGTAAAATGTCGGTATATGGTGTACACCTACGCATTTTCGCAACCTCTTCGGGTGATGGACTTTGATTGCTGGAGAATCAATTCGAATAACAACGACAAGGACGACAAAAACGACAGTCACCGTCACCATTATCATATCGACTTCGTCACCGTCGTCACAAGGAGTCAGATGGACAGAAATATTAGAAAATATAAAAATATCCTTTTATTGTATTTGCTTAGTTAACGTGCGTGTATGTTTAGATTCATGATAGATACTTGTTCTCTTATAGCTTTTGTCCTACGATTGTCAAGAGATTCAGCTTATATGTATGTACGTAAGTGGAGAGCAGTTGACATTTGTGAATGCACATGTGAAAGGTGAGGCACTTAAGGATAGTTGGATGGAAGTGAAATTGAGATTAGGTATAGACGGATGTTGACGAATGAATTATATTTATTTCTAGACGAGTTTCTCAGTTTCTGTGTCAGTCAATTTAGCTGGGATTCCGAGAAGCATCGGAGGAAGTACATACATTGACTACTACCCTACTTAAATGAATGAGAGTAAAACTGTTATATATCTGTGAAATTGTATTTCAGATTATTTTTATTCCTAGTACTGAGGGCAGTATTGCGAATAGATGAGAGCGAGTTTCGATTGCGATTGGCATGGAATAACTTTCTTCATACAGTTGTGGGCTTTTTACTCCTGTCGTTCTTCTTCTTCTTCTTAATGAGCAGTACGGGGTGAACCTGGGCCTCAACCAACATGCCCCTCCAACTATTACGATCTTTTGCTAGCCATTTCCATTGTCGCACACCCAGTTGGCTGAGGTCCCCTTCCACCTGTGTGCGCCATCTTAAGTGCGGCCGCCCTCTGATTCTTCGTCCCTCGGGGTTGGGTTCAAAGACTCTCCGCTCTATATGGCCCAGCCATCTTAGGCGTTGAATTCGGAGACGCCTGACTAGACTCATGTCGCTGTACAGCCCGTAAAGTTCGTGGTTGATTCATTTCCTCCACCCCCGTCTGCGTTTATAGGCCCGAAAATCACGCGCAAAATCCTTCTCTCGAACCGACCAAGGGCCTTCTCGTCCGCTTTTGATAGTGTCCATACTTCTGCGCCGTACAATAGGACTGGGATGATAAGGGTCTTATATAGAGTCAACTTTGTCGTTCGGGAGAGGGCTCTATTACTCAGTTGCCTTCTGAGCCCGAAGAAACCGCGATTGGCAAGAGTGATTCTGCGTTTGATTTCGGAACTGATGTCGTTGTTCCAGGTCACTGCGGAGCCAAGGTAGACGAAGTCCTTAACTACATCGAACTTATATCTGCCAATACAAACGTTCTGGCCAAGACTTCGGTGGTGAGCGTCCTTTTTTGATGAGAGCATATATTCAGTTTTGCCCTCGTTTACCACCAAACCAATTTTCGCCGCCTACATCTCAATACTCGCAAACGCCTCATTGACATCTCGCTGTGATCTACCAATTATGTCAACATCGTCGGCGTATGCAAGGATTTGCGAGGATTTGAAATAGATTGTGCCTCTTGTATTCTTCTTCTTTGGTGGCATTACAGCCCATGAAGGACCGGAGCCAAGCTTTTCTCAATCACCCATGTTGTGTGTGATTTATTTTTCACACAGATGAAAGGGACCTACAGTTTAATGCTGATTCCGAACGGCGTGAGTCGAGAAGCTTTTTCATGGCAAGTTTACTACGAGGGGTTTTGCCAGTACCCCGCCGAGGAGGAACGTCGGGATCCGAACTCGCTCATCGTGCGTCAGAGTCCAACACACTAACCAATGCGCCACGGCGCCCTCATTGGCCTCTTGTATTGGCGAGTGATTTTTGCACAATCGTTTCCAATATGATGTTGAAGAAATCACACGATAGCGCATCGCCCTGCCTAAATCCTTTTTTTGACATCAAAACTATCGGTAAGGTGTTCAACGATTCGGATGGAGCAGCGAGCGTTCTCCACAGTCATCCTGCTGAAAATTGTCAGACTACGAGTTAAGCAGGTGTGTCAAAGGTAGACATAGCGTTGTATAGCTCGTCTCTAATTACGCCGTCGTATGCGGCTTTGAAGTCGACAAATAGGTGGTGAGCGTCGACTTGAAATTCACTGGTTTTCTCCACGATCTGCCGAAGTGTGAAGATCTGGTCGGTGGTGGACTTCCCTGGCCTTATTTACAAAAGGCTTCAGGCGTTCTCACAAAACGGCAGAGAAGATTTTGTAGGCGATGTTAAGGACACTTATTCCTCTATAGTTGGCGCAATCAGAGGGGTTTCCTTTCCTGTGGATCTGATCATATCTTACCGATGAGCTGGTACATGCTCCTAACCGGGTCATCCAAAGCTGCCTTGAAGAGCTCAGCAGACAGTCCGTCTGCGCCAGCAGCTTTATTCGACTTGAGCTCCGATATGGCAATCTTAGCTTCGTCGATTCTTCGCAAGAATCCGTTCTGGTTTTATAACCTTGGCATGTTCGCTTTATCTGTTGATAAAACTTTCGAACGTCACGCCTGCAGTAGCACCTCTCCAAAACCATCAATCGCGCGCTTTTCGTGCTCTTTCCTCTTTCTTCTAAGAAGCTTATGCTCCTCCCTTCTTTTTAACTCGTAGAGCTCACGAGCTGCTCTTGTTCTTTTATGCAGCGAGGCCTTGTATGCATCCTGCTTCGCTGAGTGAATCCTCCAGCACTCGTCATCGAACCAGCTGTTTCTTCGTGGTGGAGCCTTGAAACCCAAAACTTCGGATGCAGAGCTTTTCAGGGCTTGTTTGCAAAGGCTCCACTGCTGTTCTATTGACAGCGAGGAGGATTGAGGTGTATTCGAGAGCTTACGGGAGACGCGATCGGTAAAAGCATGAGCGGTTTCTGGCGATATTAGCTTTCCGACATCATAACTTTGTATTCTTACTCTACTCCGGGGCGTTCGTGATATCCGTAAGCGCATCTTGGCTACTACAAGATAGTGGTCCGAGTCGATGTTAGCCCCTCGGAAATTTCGAACTTCAAGAATAGTGGAGGAGTGTCTGACGTCGATCGCGATGTGATCAATCTGGTTGGTAGTCGGTTGATCAAAAGACCGCCAGGTGCCTTTGTGTATATCGAGGTGCGGGCAGCGTGGACTGGCTACAGGAAGATTTCGCCCCGTAGCAAGATCAATCAGCCTGTGTCCGTTATCGGATGTGGTGTCGTGTAGGCTATGTTTGCCGATGATTCGTTCAAAGATGCTTTCCTTACCCAGCTTAGCATTGAAGTCTCCTAGTACAATTTTGATGTCATAGCTGGGACATTGGGCATACGTTCTGGCTAGGAGATCGTAGAACTTATCTTTGGTGGAGTGATCCTTGTCTTCCGTGGGGGCGTGGACGCAGATCAGGCTGATGTTAGCCTTGATACGGACTGTTATAAGGCGTTCGCTCACATGCCGAAAGCTTAGGACTTTTTGCCTTAGTCCACCTCGAGCAGCAAATCCGCATCCGAACAATCGTTGTCCTCTCTCCCTATAGCAGTCGCCGTAGTAAATATCGCAGTTTTCCATCCGCTTTATACCCGGTCCATTCCATCGCATTTCCTGGATGGCGGTTATGTCCGCTTTATAGCGGTCTAGGGCGTCCGCAAGTTGTTCGGCTGCACGTGGCCTGTTTAGGGACCTAATATTCCACGTACAGAGCCGAAGATCATTGTCCTTTTTTCGTTTTTTGCAAGGGTCGTCAATATAAATCCGGTCCGTTATATCCGAGCCTTGTGGTTGTTCGGAGTTTGAGGTTTTTTTACAGTTACGGTTTACTAGGCCGTAGCCCAACCGACTAATCCTGTTTTTTTTTCGTCGCAGGAGGCTCGCCATTCGCCCTTCCCCGTCTGCAATTTCCATAGATCCCCAGATGGCACCACGAGGAGGTGGGGATGGGACTAACTAACAGTGCCGCAAGATGTTCGACTGCTGTGGCTCTTCTCGGTTTTTAGCAGACCAGCATCCGTCGGATAGATGCTACTCCTACGAGGCCTTTGTTAGTCCTTTGCCATCTGTCCCCCACTTACAGTTCACTCAAAAATCATGAGTTATTGATAAAGCTTAGTATGCTTTTGAGTGAGCTAGCAGCGATTTCTTCTGCTTCAAGATAATACTTGCCTAAGTGACGATGACGTTCTGCTGAAAGATGTAGTAGGGAGGAACAACTTGGCTTGTCTGCTGTCTTTCGTTTGTAACCAGTGGTGATCCGTCGTGTTCCTTAACCAATTGTTTACGCAGCATAAATGGTGATGCAGAGCCTTTCCTTGCTAGCAGGTCCGCCTTGTCGTTGCCTCTATGGCCGCTGTGTCCAGGTATCCAAATGAGATGAACTCTGTTTATGGCGGCCAGCTGGTGCAGTAGCTGTAGGCAGTCCCATACCAATTTGGAGGTGATTTCATAGCTCTTTAGGGCCAGACGTGAAGCCCTGCTGTCAGAGAGAATGCAAATGTTTTTGTTAAATATATTTCTGTTTCCGTTTTCTCTGAGGCAGAGTTCGATAGCAAATATCTCTGCTTGAAAAACGGGTTATATCTGTCCCTGCTAACGTAGATGCATGTGCCTGTATTTGCTACATATACTTCAGCCCCAACGCCTTCGTTCGTCTTGGAGCCATCTGTGTACCACAAGTAGGATTCACGATTGAAGGAGAGTCTATCCTGTTCCCAGTTTTGTCGGTTGGGGAATGTGACCTTGTAGTTTTGGCTGAAGTTGTATCTGGGGAGACAGTTGTCTGTGAGAGATATCTATAGGATTTCATGCCTGTTTAGTTCAGTAAGGATATCAGGGTGAAAGAGCCTAGGGTTAGAGTCATCCTCCGCGATCAGTCTGTAGGCGAAGACCATTGCTTCTTGCTACAGTTGGAGATGAAGAGGTGGCAGGTCCGTGATGACTTCTAGTGCTGCTGAGGGGGTTGTTCTTATAGCCCCGGTGATACAGATACAAGATAGTCTTTGCCATTTGTTGAGCTTGGCTTGCACTGATACATGTTTTGTTTTGTGCCACCAGACGGGCGAATGTGAGAATTGGTCTGGTGATTTCTGTATATAGCCAGCGGGATATTTTGGGGTTTGTGCCACAGCTTTTGCCAGTGAGACAATTGCTGGTCCATAAAGAGATCCTGGCTTTCCCAATGGTCTTTGTAATGTGAGAGTTCCAAGTGAGGTTTCCGTATAGAGTCATCCCTAGGTATTTGACTTCTTTTGAGAACTCTATCTCTTCACCAAAGAGGGTAGGTTTGATAAGCTTGTACCTATTCCTCCTTTTGGTGAAGGCGACTTTAGTGCTTTTCCTAGGGTTTACCTTTAGTGCAACCCTTATGTTAGTTAGATTAACTATATCACAGAGGGATTAATTGTACAAGTTTTCCCTCCATGTCGTAGAATATTGAAACTAAAAGGGTTTTCTTGGGTAATGTCTATAACAACCTAATTGAAAGGAAAAGAGCAGCATTGCAATCAAATATCTTGTGAGCTTGTCGTCGCGGTAGTAACACTCCTCACTACATATATAGTTTATAGTTTTAATTAATTGTAAGCCGTTGTATGTAAAAAGGCAAAACTCTTTCCTTACTGCAGATCTTCTCCTAATCAGCCTTCCTCAAAATGCTTGTATCAATGAAATACCTCACAGGTGCTTATTCCGATAGTTGCTAGGCAAGAAACTTCACTGATGAAATAAGGTTCGAGTGAGAGATTTTTAAAAAGCTTAAGGGACGTAGCCCAAATTGGCTTTAACGTTTTCTTTATAAGGACTATAACTGCTGCCTCTTGAAGTTGTAAGCGTGTCTTGACTAGTTTAACGTCAGCAAAATCGTAATATGATTAGTGCGTTTTATGATATTAGAAAAGGATACAACTGTCGTATATTTTGACGACGAACTTATGTACATACATATGTGTGAAAGTAATTGTTTAATCTGAGGCATTGAGCAAAGAACTTTGTGATGCGACTGGAATCTCTAGTTCAGATGTGTTGAAAGTATTAGAGAAGGCCTATAAGGACCATGTAATATCGAAAGCGACAGGGCTTATGTATTACTACTTACTTAGGTGGCGCTAGAGTCCGTGGTGAACCTGGGCCTCAATCAACAAGCGTCTCCAGCTGGCACGGCCTTTGACCAGCTGTTTCCAGTGCCGCACGTCCAGTTGGTTAAGGTCCCCTTCCACCTGCGTGCACCACCGTTGATACGGTCCCCTTCTCCGCGCCTTCCTTCTGGAGTGGATTCGAAGACTCTTCGGGTCGGAGCTGATTTTCCATGCCCCGTGACGTCGTACCAGGTCGATGTCGCTGTACAACCCGTACAGTTCTTCGTTATATCTTCTCCTCCATACACCGTTTGAACAAACGAGACCGTAGATAGTGCGCAGAATTTTGCTCTCGAAAGGACCAAGGGCATTTTGATCCGCTTTTGTTAAGGTCCAAGCCTCTGCGCCGTAAAGGAGGACTGGGATGATCAAGGTCTTATATAGTGTCACCTTGATTTTCCGAGAGAGGGCTCTACTTCTCAATTGCCTCTTGACCACTTCAAAGTTATATCCGCCCATGGTGACGTTCTGGCCAATACGTCGCTGTCCTCCGTCTCTTTTAGATGAAAGCAGATATTTGGTTTTACCCCCATTAACCTCGAGACCCATCTTAGCTGCTTTCACCTCAATGCTTACAAAGGCCTCGTTGACGTCTCGCTGTGTCCGTCCAATCACGCAATTGCGTCGATTTGAAATAAATCGTACCTCTTGTGTTGGCCAGTGACTCTTGCACGATCTTTTCAAGCGCGATGTTGAAAAAGTTGCACGACAGCGCGTCACCTTGCCTAAATCTTTTTTAACATCAAAGGTCTCGGTTTGCTCTTTACCGACCTTAATGGAGCAGCGAGAATTAACCATTGTCATCCTGCACAGTCGGACGAGTTTGGCAGGGATGTTAAAACTAGACATGGCTTTGTATAGCTCATCTCTATACACGCTGTCATATGCAGCCTTGAAATCGACGAAGATCTGCCGTAGCGTAAATATTTGGTCTATTGTGGATTTACCTGGCCTGAAACCACCCTGATAAGAGCCGATCAGGTTATCCACAAACGCTTTCAGGCGTTCACACAATACGGGAGAGAAGATCTTATATGCGATGTTAAGGAGAGTTATTCCCCTATAGTTGGGGCAGTTATAGGGTTCTCCTTCCTTATGGACCGGTCAAAGGATGCTGAGATTCCATTCGTCGGGCATGCTTTCCTCCGACCATACCTTGCAAATGAGATGGTGCATGCACCTTACCAGCTCATCTCCAGCCGCCTTAAGAAGCTCAGCAGACAGGTCGTCTGCGCCCGCGGCTTTATTAGACTTAAATCTTAATATCGCTATTTTGACTTCATCTAGGACGGTGGACTGAATTCTGTTACATCGTCGTCCATTACGATTGGCTCGTTCTGCCTGACAGCGGTATCTTGTCTATCATCGCCGTTATATAGTCTGCAGAAGTGGCCTTTCCAAATCGGTAACATTGACTGCCACTCTACTACCAGTTCTCCATCTTCATCCCTGCAGGCCGCCGCTCTGGCTTTGTAGCCGTGGCATGTTCATTAGGGTTCCGTACCCAAAGGTAAAACGGAACCCTATTACTAAGGCTTTGCTGTCCTTCCGTCCGTCCGTCCGTCTGTCACCAAGCTGTATCTCATAAAACGTTATAGTTAGACAGTTGAAATTTTCACAGATGATGTATTTCTGTTGCCGCTACCCCGACAAATACTAAAAAGAGAACAAAATGAATATTTAAGGAGGGCTCCCATACAACAGACATGATTTTCATCCAAAAAATCCCCTTGGTCACATACTGAACTAAGGTTAGTCGACAATATCCCACAACCAGTAGCAAACTTCCCAGTTTTTATTTTATTTGTGTCCTAGCTCCAAACCTTTTTCCCATATTTCCCATTATTGTTATTCACCTTTTCACATCGTTTCTGTCAAGTAAGATAATTGATTTGAATTCAATGGACACTTTGATGATCAACTATATCTCATCATGAAGATTTTTGATTATCAAAGTAACATGCCGATATTCTGCCTGCAACCAAGATCTTTCATCATACAAAAATGTGATTTAATGTGATGACTGATGAGGTAACATACATAGTCTCTTTCATATTTATATATACAGATGGTACGGAACCCTTTGTGGGCGAGTATGACTCGCACTTGGCCGTTTTTTTTTTTTATCTTATTGTGAAACTTACGGGCGTCATTCCTGCGGAAGCATCTCTCCATCTCCTCGATCTCACGCTTTCCATGCTCTCCCTTCTTTCTTCTGAAAAGCGTGTGTTCCTCTCTTCTCTTCTGCTCATAGATTTCGCGAGCAGCTCTCGTCCGTCGTTGCAGCTAGGCTCTATATGCCTCTTGTTTTGCTGCATGGGCTTGTTCGCATTGTTCATCGATCCAGAGGTTTCAAGGTGGTGATGGTTTGAAACCCAGCACAACTGAGGCAGCGACTATGATGGCACTCTGGCAATGCGCCCATTCCTGCTCTATTGTTTGTGCTGATGTGGATTTTGAGAAAGCTTGGAGGAGACACGATCGGCCGAGATTCTGGCAGTCTCTTGCGATTGAAGCTTTCCGACGTCAAACTTACGTAGTCCTACTCGACTTCTAAGCATACTTGATATCCTCATTCGTACCTTGGCTACAACAAGGTAGTGGTCCGGTTCGATGTTGGCCCCTCGAAAGGTTCGTACGTCGAGAATACAGGAGGAGTGTCTTTCGTCGATCGCAATGTGATCAATCTGGTTGTCATTGTGCAGATGCGTGGCAAGGATGATGCGAGACGAGTCCTGAAAGCAGCAACAAAACTCCGAGGCACGGGTATTTCGATGCACAGAGATTACCCAGCCACTTTACGAGAAAAGAGGAGACGGTTATTGGATTTAAAAACCAAAATCGCGAAAAGGAACAGAAATACAAAAACCGAATTGCGGGGACTTAAATTAACAGCCGGGAAAGATGTGTTCTATTTTGACAGCAACAATAGGATACAATGTGACAGCGTGGGAGGAAAGAGCATACTTCAAAAGGTGTACAATGACAGCTCTAATTTAGCAGTAACAGAAGATGAAGAACAGAGAGCATGCGGCTCAGGCTTAATCAAAAACAGTGCCTCCCAAACTGGAAGAGCTTTACCCCAGCAACGTTTTTAATTGTAATGCCATCTGCCCCATTAGTAATAATAAGTTAGTTAAAGAATTGCAAGTAGGAATTAAGAAGTCTAATGAATTCAAAATTTTGTCATATAATATAGCAGGTTTAAGGAATAAGTATATTGATTTTTATAATTTTGTCAATGAATTTGAATTCATATTTTTATACGAAACATTCATAGCAGCGAATAATTACGAGCTTTTCGAGAGGAAGTTTGCGAAATTCGAATGCAGCTGGATACCTGCTACGAAAAGATGCGAGAGGGGCAGAGCCAGTGGGGGTTGTTTAATTGGATATAAGAAAGATTTGGAACATCTGTACTATGAATTCAAAACGCTCGAGCTGATGACATACCTAAGCTTGCGGTACAATAGTAAACATTTTTCCTTGTTCCCTATATATTTGCCCTGCAACTACTGGGATAGAGGCTTCGAGAGGCTGCAGGATGTAATAACATGCTGTGAGAATGAGGACGTTATGGTAATAGGAGATCTGAATGCACGGGTGGGAGTGAATAATGGAGCGAGAAGCAGCAATGCAGGGGTAATACGTCGATCCAAAGATCAATTATGCAATGCCAAAGGAGTAAAGCTATTAGAATTTTGTGACTCATTTGACTTTGAAATTCTCAATGGTACGAGTGGAAGCGACAAATTGGGGGAGTACACCTACATAGGTAGTCAAGGCTTATCAGTTATTGACTATTGTTTGATAAGAGGAGGCTGGCGAAACTACATCACAGACTTTGAAGTAAGACAAGCTACGTACTCGGATCACCTACCTATTGTCGTCAAGGGCAACGTCCTTCTGCAGGCAAATGAAGAAACAAGAGAGATGAGAACGCTGCCTAGGATATTGTGGAATGAAGGTAATGCTGCTTTATATAGGCGGCAACTAGATGAGCAACTGGAGCGTGGACATATTGGTAGTATTGCTGTAATCGAAGCAACTGTAAATAACGCATATTCTTCAATACCCCGAAAACGGAATACGACAAAGCAATACAAAGAGCCGTGGCTTGATGCTACTTGTCAAAGAGCGAGACGCTTATCGTTTGCTTGGCTTAAGTTGTTCCGGACATTCAATTCGGAGACCTTTAAGAGATCTTACCTCAAGGCCAACAGGGAGTATAAATTAATTTGCACGCGGAGCAGGCGAATGTACTACGAGAAGGAGGCGTACAAATTGAGTCACTCAACTTGCTCAGCGGAGTTTTGGAAGGCAGCCAAAAAACTTAATGGCGAAAGGTACAGAATAAATAAGGATATTAGTGAGAACGCCCTGCTGGAGCATTTCGAAAGGATACTGAATCCTTCAGTGAGTGGTCCGAGCTATCAATTTGCGGCGCCTTACATCCAAAACTGCATCCTGGATGCACCAATTACACATCAGGATATTTTAAGAGCATTGTCCACCCTAAAAGATAAAAAAGCTGAAGGGTCGGATGGGATTCCAATCGAATTCTATAAGTATAGCACCAGTAGGCTATTAGATAAATTAGTAGCAGTATCCAACAACATTTTTGACTTTGGCACAGTACCGCAAAGGTTTAAAGAGGCTTTGATTTTCCCTATCCATAAAAAGGGTGGTACTTCCGATCCAACCAATTATCGAGGCGTATCCTTCTTATACGCTTCCTACAAAATTTTTGCCGCTATACTGCAGAGGAGACTGGGAACATGGATAGAGAACAGTAACTTGCTAGCAGAATTCCAGGCTGGCTTTAGACCAGGTTATTCAACTGTTGACCATATTTTTGTGCTGAAAAGTATCGCCGAATCTTTCATTAACAGAAGGGGGAAGCTGTACGTTTTCTTTGTGGATTTCAAGGCCGCCTTTGACTCGGTTAATCGAAATGCCCTCTTTTATAAGCTGTATGGGATGGGGATGTCATTTAAATTTGGAAGAGTTATGCAAAGTTTATACGATGATACCATGGTTGCAGTATGGAACGGCGAAGCCCTATCAGAATGGTTTAGGACAGGGTCGGGTGTAAGACAGGGGTGTGCACTGAGTCCAAGTTTATTTACGCTTTTTGTGGAAGATCTAACGAACTTTTTGACAGGAGGAGTGGAATTCGCTGGAGTACTAATAAAAGCTCTTCTGTTCGCGGATGACATCGTTCTCTTGGCGCATTCCCCGGAATCCTTGCAGCAGATGATTAATCGACTATACGAGTATTGCAGGCTGTGGGGACTAATAGTTAATTTGGAAAAATCCAAAATAATGATTTTCCAAGAAAGAGGCGGTAGTAGTACTAGCAGGGAACAGTGGCAGTATAACGGAGAAGGAGTAGGAGTCGTGAAGGAGTACAAATATCTGGGGGTTTATCTGACCAGAAACCTCTGTATGAAAAGACACTTCAGGGAGAAACTCAATAAGTGTAAAACAGCCACCAACATCACCTGGAAGAACATTTTGAACAATGCAAGCATTGCTCATAGCAGCAAATGTAGGGTCTTCAAAGCTGTATCTCAGTCTGTTATGTTATATGCCGCGCAAGTATGGGGAAGTAAACAATATGAGGACGTCGAGAAGTTACAGCGTTATTTTATTGAGAGCCTCTTCAGGCTCCCCCAAAATACGCCTAATTACATGAACATGTTAGAAACAGGACTTACCCCCTTATTTATCCAGACGTTAAAGCAGCAAATGGACTACATTCTGAAGGTTTTAAGGTGGCAGGACAACAGGCTCCCAAAGAAAGCGGCCCTACAAGCAATAAGAGAAAGAACTGGGTGGTACTCGGAGTGGTTAGAGCTGGCGCGAAGATGCGGTGTGGAACTGAGCTACGAGGATAGAAACTGGAAAACTGCACTACAACAGATCATAGAGGGTGAAGAGGAGCAGGCTAGGCGGAAATGTATAGAGGATGCAAGAGGGTCTCTACACCGAATGACATACAGTCAATTGGACTACAACCTGAGGTGGAATAATTACTTCAAGGACGAATTAAGCATCCCGGAGATTTCGATGATGTTCAAACTTCGTGGGGAACTCTTAAAACTAAACTTTATTCCTCACAGAGAAGATCTGCCTATACTGTGCAACTTATGCAATTTAAGTGAACGAGAAGATAGCATGCATTTTCTGGGAAGATGCCCGATTCTCAGGGAAACAAGAAGAAGTATCTTCGGTAAAGACCTTTTGTCGGAAGCGGAAATGATAGGGCTACTCAACGAAATGAACGTTCGTAAATTGTATAAATATTGTGCTATAGCGTTAAGGTATAGGGAAATGATACTAAGTGAGAATTTTTGAATAACTTGTGTGTAAAACGAACATGCCATGGCTACAAAGCCAGAGTGGCGGCCTGCAGGGATGAAAATGGAGAACTGGTAGTAGAGTCGCAGTCGATGCTGAGGATTTGGAAAGACCACTTCTGCAGACTGTATAACGGCGATGATAGACAAGATACCGCTGTCAGGCAGAACTAGCCATTCGCAATGGACCACGAAGTAACAGAATTCGGTCCACCCGACCTAGACGAAGTCAAAATAGCGATATCAATTAATAAAGCCACTGGCGCAGACGGCCTGTCTGCTGAGCTTTTTAAGGCGGCTGGAGATGAGCTGGTAAGGTGCATGCACCATCTCATCTGCAAGGTATGGTCGGAGGAAAGCATGCCCGACGAATGGAATCTCTGCATCATTTACCCTGTCCATAAGAGAGGACTATAGCTGCGCCAACTATCAGGGAATAAGTCTCCCTAACATCGCATATAAGATCTTCTCTGCCGTATTGTGTGAACGCCTGAAACCGTTTGTGGATAACCTGATCGGCTCTTATCAGTGTGGTTTCAGGCCAGGTAAATCCACAATAGACCAAATATTTACGCTACGGCAGATCTTGGAGAAGACCCAGGAATACCAAATCGACATTCACCACCTCTTCGTCGATTTCAAGGCCGCGTATGACAGCGTATATAGAGACGAGCTGTACAAAGCCATGTCTAGTTTTAACATCCCTGTCAAACTCGTCCGACTGTGCAATGAGCATACCGAGACCTTTGATGTTAAAAAAGGATTTAGGCAGGGCGACGCGCTGTCGTGCAACTTTTTCAACATCGTGCTTGAAAAGATTGTGCAAGAGTCACTGGCCAACACAAGAGGTACGATCTATTTCAAGTCTACGCAATTGCTTGCGTACGCCGACGATATTGGCGTAATTGGACGAAAACAGCAAGACGTCAATGAGGCTTTTGTGAGCATTGAGGTAGAAGCGGCTAAGATGGGTCTCAAGGTTAATGAGGGTAAAACCAAATATCTGCTCTCATCTAAAAAAGGCGGACAACACCGACGTATTGGCCAGAACGTCACCATGGGCGGATATAACTTCGAAGTGGTCAAGGAATTCGTCTACCTTGGCTCACTGATTACCAGCGACAACAACACCAGCGCTGAGATAAAACGCAGAATCACTCTTGCCAATCGCTGTTTCTTTGGGCTCAAGAGGCAATTGAGAAGTAGAGCCCTCTCTCGGAAAACCAAGGTGACGCTATATAAGACCTTGATCATCCCAGTCCTCCTTTACGGCGCAGAGGCTTGGACCTTAACAAAAGCGGATGAAGATGCCCCTGGTCGTTTCGAGAGGAAAATTCTGCGCACTATCTACGGTCCCGTTTGTTCAAACGGTGTATGGAGGAGAAGATATAACGAAGAACTGTACGGGTTGCACAGCGACATCGGCCTGGTACGACGTCTACGGATACAGCGTCTAAGGTGGCTAGGCCATGTAGAGCGCATGGAAGATACAGCTCCGACCCGAAAAGTCTTCGAATCCACTCCGGAAGGAAGGCGCGGCAGAGGACGGCCGCCTCAGCGGTGGTGCACGCAGGTGGAAAGGGACCTCAACCAACTGGGCGTGTGGCACTGGAAACAGCTGGCCAAAGACCGTGCCGGCTGGAGGCGCTTGTTGTTTGAGGCCCAGGTTCACCACGGACTGTAGCGCCACCTAAGTAAAGTAAGTTGTGTGTTTAATTTTTATTATATGTCAATCCGGCAGACGGCAATGCCATGTGAACTGATTTGTTAGTTTATTTTGTGAATTTTATAAGGGAAATAAAATCTAAATCTAATCTAAAAATAAAAAAAAATCTAATCTAATCTAATCAATCTGGTTGGTGGTCGATTGATCAAAAGACTGCCAGGTACCCTTGTGGATGTTGAGATGGGGGAATCGCGTGCTTGCTACAAGGAGGTTACGCCCCGTTAGAAAATCGATTAGCCTAGGTCCGTTTTCGGATGTGGTGTTATGGGGGTTATGCTTTCCTATGATCGACTCAAATATGTGCTCTTTGCTCAGTTTTGCATTACAATCTCCTAGGAATATTTTTGTGTCGTAGCTGGGGCATTGGGCATATGTTCTGTCTAGGAGATCGTAGAATTGTTCTTTGAGTCGATCGTCCTTTTCTTCCGTTAGGGCGTGAGCGCTATTAAGCTAATGTTTCCAAATTTAGCTTTAATGCGGATTGTTATGAGGCGTTCGCTTATATCTCGGAAGCTTAAGACTTTTTTGTCGGAGTCTTCGTCGAATAACGAATCCGCACCCGAATAGGTGCTGTTTGTTCTCCTTGTAGCAGTTCCCGTAGTAGATGTCGCAGTTTTTCATCCGTCTTTTACCTGGTCCATCCCATCGCACTTCTTGGAGTGTGGTTGAGGGTTTGCTCCAGTTGATTGCTTGCACCCGGTCTGTTAAGGGACCTTACATTCCAAGTGCAGACTCTCAAGTCCGTTAGTCATTTGCAGGGGTCGTCCGCTTTGTATCCGTGCGTATCCGAGGCTTGTTGTCGTTTCGGAACAAGTAGGTTTTTGCTTGATAGGAATGTTACTCCGAAGCACAACCCCCAACCTGGAGGGCCAGGTTCCACTTTCCCCAGGAACAATGGTTGAGTCGCTGCAGACATTGGTTCACTACCTGGCGGGTGCCAGGGTAGCTATCCAGGGGGGCCACGCGGAGGCTGTGTGTCAACTTGGATTGAGCAGGGACAGAGATCGAAGGTGGCGATCCCCATGTTAAACATGTTAACATGGCAAACGCCAGCAGGGGGGAGAGAGCGAGCAAACAGAGCAAAGAAGCTGATCGCTTTTACATATTACTGATTGCTTAATATGTAGCACCATGTATTTGTTGAAAACTTGTAACTTCCGCAATGGCAGTTATTGAAGAAAATATCGACTTAGTGGAGTAAATGATACTCCAAAATTGCGACCTTAGTTTCAAGGAATATTGACAAAAATTGACTGTTTGTACATTGGACCTTTTTTCAAATGAATTACCAGGAAAAAAACACCTCAGACATGTTACCTTACTTAGATAGCGCTACAGTATGGGGTGAATCTGGGCCTCAATCAGCAAGCCTTTCCAGCTAACACGATTATTTGCTAGCTGTTTCTAGTGACGCGCGTCCAGTTGGTTAAAGCCCCTTTCCACCTGGGTGCGCTACCTCAAATCCGATCGTCCTCTTCAACGTCGTCCTTCTGAGTTGGAGTCAAAGACTCTTCGGGCCGGAGCTGTGCTGGCCAGTCGCTCTACATGGCCTAGCGGTCTAGGCGTTGGATCTGTAGATGTCGTACTAGGCTGAATTCGCTTTACAGCCCGGACAGTACGTGGCTGAATCTTCCCATCCACCCTCCATCAACATACACGGGACCGAAGATTGTACGCTGCGTTTTCCCAAGCACGTCGATGTCATCAGCGTATGCGAGGAATTGTGCAGACTTGAATTAGATCGTGCCTCTTGTATTGACCAGTGAATCCCGCACGATCTTTCACACGACAGTGTGTCGCTTTGTCTGAATTCTTTTTTGACGTCGAAGGTGTCGGTTAACTTCTTACCGACCTTAATGGAGCAGCGAGAATTCTCCATTGTCATCCTGCACAACCTGACGAGCTTGGTAGGGATGTCAAAATATGATTTGGCTTTATATAGCACAGGGTCTTCTCTTAAATCTGCAACAAAGTAAATATTTGGTCTATCGTGGATTTTCCTGGCCTGAAGCCACATGGATAGGAACCTATCAAATTGTCCACGAATGGTTTCAGGAGACTTATTTCCCTATAGTTGGCGCAGTTATAGGGGTCTCCTTTTTTAACGATGCTGTGATTCCATTCATCGGCCATGCTTTCCTCCGAGCATATCTTACAGATGACCTGGTGCATGTTCCCAACCAACTCATCTCCAGCTGCTTTAAATAGCTCAGTAAGCGGGCCGCCAGCGCTAGCAGTTTTATTAGACTTCAGTTTTGATATCGCTATCCTAACCTCGCCTAAGTCGGGTGGACGAAATTCTTTGTCATCGTCGTCTAGTGTGATTGGTGCGTTCTGCCTGACGGCGGTCTTTTGACTATCATCGCCGTTATACAGTCCGCAGAAATGGTCTTTCCACATTCTTAGCATCGACTGTGGTTCAACTAAAAGGTGTCCGTTCTCATCCCTGCAGGCTTCGGCTCTGGCTTTATAACCTTGGCATGTCGTTTTACTCTTTGGTGAAACTTTCGAATGTCGTTCCTGCCATAACATCTCTCCTTCTCCTCGCTCGCACACTTCTCATTCTCTTTCTTTTTCCTTCTGAAAAGCGCGTTCTCCTCCCTTCCCTTCCACTAATAGAGCTCACGAGCAGGTCTCGTTCGTCGATGCTATGTGGCCGTGTATGCATTCTGTTTTTCTGCATGTACCTTGCTGCACTCTTCATCAAACCAAGGGTTTCTCCTAGATGGTGGCTGGAAACCCAATACATCAGAGGCAGCATTACTGATTCCGCTTTGACAACGTATCCATTGCTGTTCTATGGTTTGTGCAGTTTCCATAGTCTCTTGAGGGAACTTGACGCGTGTTGCCAAACTGTATATTAGTACAGACATCGGGCGCTCAGTTTGCTCATTAAAATGCAGAGCAGAATGTATACTGTTTGAGAGCATAAGTAGCTTTGTCTTTGTAGCAAGGTATCTGTGACTACAGACACTTCAGCTAGTTTTGAGTGACTTTTACATATCACATATAAGTATATGTATTTTACAGTGCCTTCTTCGTTACAACTGCTATTTACTAAATCCAACAATTTTTGCTAATTTTAGTGCATGTAGCTAATTAGTTGGTTCCTCAATCGTAAGAGAATCGTTGTTTTTTAAGTGATGACAATACGTTGATAAAAAATTAATAAATAAACGAAAATGTGTGAAGCAAGTATTAATTTTTTTTTATTAAAAGTGGATTATAATTTATTAGTGTAAAAGCTTCAAGAAAATAAGCATATCGTGGCCAATATTCAGTACACACTTCCGACAAGTGATTCTCCACAAGACCAATCACGAAAGTTCGTACAGCAGCTTTCTATGTTTTCACACACCAATTGAATTGTAAAAAGATGTCCATCAGTAAAGCTATAACAGTTTCACAAACAATATGGGTGCCAACATTCGTCATTCAATAAAGCTCCAAAATTAGAAGAAAATTCAAGAAATTTGGAATGCCACTATTGATATCAAAAACAAAAAATGTGGTCTAGGTGCCACCCGTAAGGCCCACACAACTAACTTCCCAGTGGGAAAACTGGAAACACCCATTTCATTTCATTTTTTTTATTTTTTTTTTTTGTTTATTAACCGCCGACCCAAAAAGAGGGGTGTTATAAGTTTGGGGTGTCTTTGTGTCTGTCTGTGGCATCGTAACTCCTGAACAAATAGACCGACTTATAATACCTTTTGTTTTTCTTAGACGAATAATGGGTAATGTACCGGTTCTCGTCCGATCACCGCAATCAACCAGCATCGGGTACGGTCAGCTCTCAGATGGGGGACTGCTTGGGAACACCGCGGGTTGTTCACCTTTTTTGCCTATTTTTTAGTCTTTTTAATTTCTAACAAAAAAACAGTTGCACCGAAAACTTATTCAGTACTAAGTTGCGTAATTACGCGTGGAATGAACCCAATCGTATGTCAATACCATATTTGGTTCTCGAGATAATCCAGCGAGAAATTCCAAAACGCACATGCGCACATAGCTACATACACACACACACATACGTCTCTATAAAAACCTTGGATTTGGATTCTGGTGACCCTGAAACGTAGAGATATGTCGAAATTTGGAATTCGCAAAATCGGAAACACAATTAAAAATGACGTTTTGTTAAAACAGGGCCTGAATGTTGTCACCGAAATTAAATTTCTTCACTCTCACAAAATAGACGTGGCATCTGCTTATAAGTACCTGCGTTGTGATAACAATGTACCAGAAACTTCGAAGCAGGAATGACGCCAACAATAGCCAAAAACTATCATTAGGTAAATTTGTTACAGGATGGAAAACGTTCGCAAAATATTGCAAACTCTCAAAAAAATCCTACATGCCGTACAGTGAGGCAGTTTTACGGCACATGGCGTAAAAATAATTTAGGAGGACGATCCGATCCAGAGATTATAGGTGTATGTATTACGTGGCTCAGTAGTTAGTGTGTTGGACTCTGACGCACGATGAGCGAGTTCGGATCCCGATAACACCAACGCCATCGAATGCTTATTTTGTTTACTTCTCGACTCACGTCGTTCGGAATCCGCATTAAACTATGAACGCTGACCGGGGATGGAAGAAAAGATTCAACCAGGAGCTTTACGGACTGTACAGCGACATGAGTCTAGTCAGGCGTCTACGGATTCAACGCCTAAGATGGCTGGGCCATGTAGAGCGAATGGACACACAGCTTCAGCCCGGAGAGTCTTTGAACTCAACCCCGAGGGACGAAGAAACAGAGAACGACCGCACTTAAGACGGCGCACACAGGTGGAAGCCAACTGGGTGTGCGGCAATGGAAAAGGCTATTTAAAGATCGTGCTAGTTGGGGGGGCATGTTGGTTGAGGCCCAGGTTCGCCCCGAACTGCAGCGCCCGTTAAGAATGAGAAGAATTTAACTGAATTCAAAATGTGGCATTAATGTATAGACTAATTTGAAATAAGATTCCGTTATTTTAAAAAACTGTTTGTTTATAATTCGGCTATTTCCTTTTTTTAGGGTTCCGTACCCAAAGGTAAAACGGAACCCTATTACTAAGACTTCGCTGTCCGTCCGTCCGTCTGTCACCAGGCTGTATCTCATGAACCGCGATAGTTAGACAGTTGAAATTTTCACAGAAGATGTATTTCTGTTGCCGCTACCACGACAAATACTAAAAACAGAACAAAATTAATTATACATATACATAATTACAAACAACCAATTATAAATTGTTTCGAAAGGTTTTCGTTGTCATCTTTCGGTCAGTTCCCATTTGTGAGCGGCTCGTAGTAATCCATTTTGGAAAACTACACTCAGAGACAGCGGATAGCCCGAGGGTACGATCAGCGCTTGGCACGCGAACGATTGAAGTTCAGCCCGCAGAAGGTTAGCGGTTTTGCTTTTTTTTTTTGTTCCTAGTAGCACATGAGGGAGAGTAGGCGAAGAACTCCGGGAGAAATCTTCGGCGAAGTACTTGGAGAGGGATCTTCGGGGAAGAACTCCGGTACGGTTTTAAGCAGTTCCCGGTACGCGGCCGTACCATGTGTTCTATTTCCTACGTTGGTCGCGGATATCACGTTCGTTGTATCAGGTATTGAAACCATAAATTTGCGTGTAGCGATTGGTGATGCGGCCTAAGTCGTTGGTCAGAGGAGTTTTGGTACGACTGTTCGAATACTCAAGCTGCGGTTTATTTACTTTTTTGCACAGTGAATTCCTTTTTTTTTTATTTTACATATATTTTTTTTATTTATTTTGACTTTTTTTATTGACATACGGTGTACGGTAGTTTTAAGGAATAATTGTAAACCTAGATTAAGTTAGGTTAAGGAAATTAAATTTGTGACATATTGAATTGGAAACGATTACGGTGTTTTTTTTCTTTTGCGTGGGATACTTGCTGCGGGTAAGTCGGCGTGAGGGCAATCGCGTGGCGCCATTGCTCACGACCAGTCCTCGCAGCTGGCCTAGCATCCCTTTCGCACGACGTCGCGGCAGGTGGAGAGGAGCAAGTGAGCAAGAGGAGCAAGGGATCTTGCACACATACGAACCGATACGTACATACGCACACCATACGTGCATACACTCACACATCTGTACGCTATGTATAAGTATACATATGTACATTACGAAGTAGAGTTGGGTAGTTCCGGACATGTATAGTTCACGGAACTATGTCATCTCTCGGACACATGTCCTCTCGCTCCGCAAATTGAACGAAAAGAGTTCCATAGTTCCATTTAACCCTTATTCATCAATCACATATGTACAAAACGAAAAAAAAAAAAAAAACATAAATGCAACGAACATGCTTCTCATACGGTATGAGTTATACCCCGTAGTTTTCAAGAAACCCAAAAGTATGGAGATGTGGCGATAAAGCTCGAACAGTTGGTGTACACTGTACAGCACACTTGAACTGAAATGAAGAAAAGAAATGAAAGAATATAATGCCCGCACTGCATTTCGTGAACGAATGTCATACATGTGTATGTATGCATTCAGGTCCGGACATGGACATGGTTTGCTAGTTCCATATCGGTGCGAGTATACATTTAGTATTTTAAAACGGGTAGAGATTGCAGTGCATACTGAGATGGAATAATTATCTTATAACCCCATTTAGATACTGTTTCAAATATATTGAATGGTCTTTCCAACAAAGTTGTTGGTCCTATATAACACCTAAATATTTAAAACTGTCCACGTGTTCAATCAAGAAGCAATTTTCAAACATTCTTGATTGTTGAATACTATATCTTCAAGAACAAATCGATTACACAATGGTGCATGATAATATAAGGGAAGGTCTCTGAAAACTGTACCATTGATATTAAATATCATGTACTTCGTTTTGTTGCTAATTATTAGTTTATGATATTTAAACCATCTCCTTAACATATCTAGGTCATAGTTAACATCTGCAAAACTATCAATTAAGTTATTGTTTGAGTGGAAAAGAGATGTTTCATCAGCAAAGGCAGTTATTTTGCCTTTAAAAGGTTGTAAGAAAAACGAATTAACATAAATTAGAAAAAGGATTGGGCCCAGTACTGCTCCTTGGGGAACACCCATAATTAAGAAGTCTATAGAACTGTAAACATTCCTAATTTTTACAACTTGATAACGGTTGAATAAATAAGAAGAAAACCATTTATAAATGGAGCCTCTGAAACCCGCTTTGTAAAGTTTATCGAGTAGCAAAGTATGATTAACCATATCAAAGACCTTACTGATATCAACAAATAATGTTGATGGTGTTTGAGAAGTGTTTAGACTATTATATATTTCACCAGTTAATTTCAATAAAGCAGTTTCAGTCGATTTGCCACGTCTAAACCCAAATTGGCAATCACTCAAAAAAATGAGTATTTTCTAAGAATTACAACATTCTAGATTTTAACTATCCGAAAAGTGAGAATAAAATGTCACTGATTATGTATTTCTGTATATACTTAGACAGAATATAATAAATATATGTATAAATGGGGCTCCCATACAACAGACATGCTTTTTTTGTCGTTTTTATACATAATAGTACGGAACCCTTCGTGCGCGAGTCCGACTCGCACTTGGCCGGTTTTTTGTACTAGGTTCGTAATTTAGGGTTAATGTAATAAATGTAATCTAACGCTCTTTAATCTGATATTGCTCGGTCTTATTTCGAAACAACTCAGTGCAATTGAGAACTGAGGTCAAATTCTAAAATGAACTAATGCCATATGGCGTAGGTTCTCATTTTATAGTCAATTAAAGCCATATTTGAATTATGGCGTTAATTCACATTTAAAACTGAATTAATACCATTACGGCTTTAATTCATACGGCATTAATTCATGGCACCCACGCGCACTGAAGGTTAAGGCCCTATAACATCAGACGTTGTAGGAGCAGAAGGAAACAGGGAGAGGGAGAGGAGGATTGGTTCTAAATATTTGCATGTTCCACATTCTCTATATTTGACAGTAACACCAAAAACGAAGAAAATTCATGAGCATTTCGGGAGAGTTGTGTATCGCGGGAGAACTTTTGAAGGGGTGGAATGCAACTGGCTATTTCATCAGAGCATTTATGATGAAAGTAACGATAAAACAGTAAAATTCAGGTGACATTCCTACGATGATCCAGTGAGTGTAATGCGTTTCTGATGCTGGAATCTCTTATGAGTTTTATCGCGCGATTTTGTATGCTGTCCAGGAAGTACAGTGTGGCCGTAGATACGCCAGACCAGACATGAGCGCTGAACTCCAACTTAGGACGAATGCACGCTTTATAAATTGTAGCCATATCGGTGGGTGTGAAGAATTTCTTGTATCTGTGTAGGAAACCTAGACATTTCGCGGCATTCTTAGCGACACCAAATATGTGATCGTTCCAGTAAAGGGTGTCACTGATGCTCATACCCAAGATAGAAAGCTTGTTGGTTTCAGGGATACAAGTGGATAATTGCATTGGGTCAGTGTTTCGCTTTAACGACAGAAGACGGCACTGTGTTTTGGAAGCCCTAAATTCCACAGGGTCGTAAAGAAGTGAACGAATATGAGGAGCTGAGGGTTCTGTCGTCAGCGAAGGAGTGAATTGGAATGGAAGTAACAAAAAAGAGATCATTTATAAAAATGAGAAAGAGTGTCGCAGATAAAAAGGACCCCTGGGGAACACCAGCATTTACAAAGTGAGTGTCAGACTTGAATTCGTCCAAGCAACTTGAATTTAACTATTCGAAGGGTCGTTTCTAATCCATAGAAAAAGGGAGTCATCGACCCCGAATGCACGCATTTGACAAAAGAGCTTCATGTCAAATTCTGCCAAATGCTTTCGAAATATCAAGTGCAACTACTTTGCTCTCACCCGCCTGGTGGAGCGAATGATTCCACTTCTCGGTGAGATATACCATCAACATCGACTCGGACCACTACCTTGTTGTAGCCAAGGTACGCATGAGGATATCAATAATGCTTAGGAGTCGAGTAGAACTACGTAAGATTGACGTCGGAAAGCTATAATCGCAAGAGACTGCAATAATCTTCGTCGATCGAATGTCCTCCAAGCTCTCTCAAAATCCGCCTACAGCAGCCCAAGCAATAGAGCAGGAATGGGCGCATTGCCAGAGCGCCATCAGAGACGCTGCCTCAGGTGCTGGGTTTCAAACCGCCACCTAGAAACCCCTGGTTCGATGAACAATGCGAACAAGCCCATGAGGCAAAACCAGAGGCATATAAGGCCATGCTGCAACGACCGGCGAGAACTGCTCCCGAGATCTATAAGCAGAAGAGAAGAGAGAAACACACGCTTTTCAGAAGAAAGGAGAGAGAGCACGGACAGCGTGAGATCGAGGAGATGGAGAGATGCTTCCGCAGAAAAGACGCCTGTAAGTTTTACAATAAGGTAAAACGAACATGCCATGGCTACAAAGCCAGAGCGGCGGCCTGCAGGGAAAAAAACGGAAAACTGGTAGTAGAGTCGCAGTCGATGCTGAGAATTTGGAAAGACCACTTCTGCAGACTGTATAACGGCGATGATAGACAAGATACCGCTGTCAGGCAGAAAGAGCCATTCGTAATGGATGACGATGTAGGAGAATTCCATCCACCCGACCTAGACGAAATCAAAACAGCGATATCAAGACTTAAATCTAATAAAGCCGTGGGCACAGACGGCCTGACTGCTAAGCATGCCCGAAAGGAGACCCCTATAACTGAGCCAACTATAGGGGAAAAAGTCTCCTAAACATCGCATATAAGATCTTCTCTGCCGTATTGTATGAATGCCTGAAACCGTTTGTGGATAACCTGATCGGCTCTTACCAGTGTGGTTTCAGGCTAGGTAGATCCACAATAGACCAAATATTTACGCTACGGCAGATCTTGGAGAACACCATTTCGTCGATTTCAAAGCTGCACATGACAGCGTGTATAGAGATGGGCTATACAAAGCTATACTCGTCCGACTGTGCAAGATGACAATGGAGAATTCTTGCTGCTCCATTAAGGTCGGTAAGGGGCAAACCGAGACCTTTTATGTTAAAAAAGGATTTAGGCAAGGTGACGCGCTGTCATGCAACTTTTTCAACATCGTGCTTGAAAAGATCGTGCAAGAGTCACTGGCCAATAAAAGAGGTACGATTTATTTCAAGTCTACGCAATTGCTTGCGTACGCCGACGGAATTGACGTGATTGGACGGACACAGCGAGACGTCAAAGAGGCCTTTGTAAGCATTGAGGTAGAAGCGGCTAAGATGGGTCTTAAGGTTAATGAGGGTAAAATCAAATATCTGCTTTCATCTAAAAGAGACCGTCAACACCGACGTATTGGCCAGAATGTCACCATGGGCGGATACAAATTTGAAGTGGTCAAGGAATTCGTTTACCTTGGCTCACTGATAACCGGCGACAGCAATACCAGCGCTGAGATAATACGCAGAATCACTCTTGCCAACCGCTGTTTTTTTTTTTTTAGTGATTCGCGCAGGTTCAAGAGTCTTTTTAGCCTAGGCTATGTAGAGCGCATGAAAATAACAGCATTAACCAACTAGGCGTGCGGCGCTGGAAACAGCTGGCCAAAGACCCTGCCAGCTTCAGACGCTTGTGGGTTGAGGCACAGGTTCCCCACGGACTGTAGCGCCACCTAAGCAACTAAGTATCTATAGGGAAATGGAGATGTTGGCCATTCTTGTAAATTTCGTTTTGAATAATGTTTTCCTGTTATAGCACGAGTTTCACAGGAGTTCACAAAGCTTCATCAATTTTCGGCCACCAGACTAACGAACGAGCTAGATCTTTCATGCGAACTATTCCTACAATATGCAATAAATCTAATACTGAATTTCCTAAAGAAAAAGGGATTACAATTCGCATTCCATAAAAAATTACTCGTTTCTCTAATTCCAAAATATTTCTCGAACGAACTGCTAGCATACATGCATGGCTTTTCTTTGCCATTTTAAATAATCGATAAAACACATCCAATGCCATAGGGACTTGCATCGCAAGACAATACTATTTCTTTTGATGGATTGAAATGAGCGAGAGCCTTATGACCCGTAAGCAACTGCTTGGTTTTAATAAAGGCTTCTTCGCATTTCATAGTCCAAATAAACTTAATATCTTTTCTTAACAAATTGTATAACTCATACAATCCAGATGATAAATTAGGCAGAAAGGTTGAATAATAATTTCGGCCTTGGAGCTTTCAATACAGCCTCATTTCATCAGAACAAGGTTGACGACCACTGCACTTATAATAAATCCCAAATATTTGACTCTACTTTCAAAAAAAAATTACATTTATCCACATTTATTTTAACGTTATGATCTTTTAACTTTCCTAAAACAACTTCTGTCTTCTTAACGCAATCTGCAAAACTTGTACCTTTGATTATTTTTTCTATACTAATATTATAAATGTGAAAGTGGGTGCGTCTGTTTGTCGGTCTTTCACGGCAAAACGGAGCGACGAACTGATGTGATTTCTTAAGTGCAGATAGTTGAAGGGATGGAGAGTGACGTAGGCTACTTTCTGTTTCTTTCTAGCCCCGGTTAAGTTTGTATCAAGCAAAAAAAAAAATCAGTAGGGGGTGGAAATTTGTGTGAGACTCTCCTCAAAATTAGTACAGGTTCTATGATACAAACGAATAATAAAATAATTTAATTAAAACAACAATAAATCAATCAGCTTTTGAGAAAACAATCAACATTCGAAAAATAAATAAGTGTTACTCTTGAATTACTATAGATGGCGCTGATATGTTTCTGAAACGCGCTAACGTTGTGTGCTCTCTATCTGTACTTAAGTGCGAGCATCGGGCCGTATTTAAAACTATAGTGCATACGGTACCCATACTCTGTTATTCGACTACTAAGCGTCAAATTTAGATGCCCCGAGATTATGTAATGCGACGAGACTTCGTGTCACACATTCCAGCTATCACCCCCTTAGACAAAGCTAACCTACTTGCTGCCTATTTCGCAACCAGTTCTCAGCTGCCAGCCTGTACTTTGTCTCCGCCTGTACTAGAGTGCTTCAATTCCACCATGGGACTAATCCACTTCCGCACTCGTACAGTCGCAAGGGTTCTTAAAAACCTCGACATACACAAATCCGCTGGTCCAGATGGTATTGCCCCAATAGTTCTGAAGAGGTGTTCTTCTACGTTGGCAAAACCACTGCGTAAGCTTTTTCACCTTTCCTACCCCTCTGGGCTCTTTCCGAGTAGGTAGAAAACAGCATTTGTCCAGCCTATACCCAAAAAAGGTGAATCATCTTCTCCCTCCAACTACCGACCCATTGCACTGACGTCCCTTCTTTCCAAGGTCATGGAAACGCTGATTAACCGTCAGCTAATGAAATATTTTGAATCACGGAAACTCCTCAATGACCGCCAATACGGTTTCCGCAGCAACAGATCCACTGGTGATATGATGGCATATCTCGCTGAAAAGTGGAATCACTCGCTTCACCAAGCAGGTGAAAGCAAAATTGTTGCACTGGATATTTCGAAAGCATTTGACAGGGTTTGGCATGAAGCCCTTTTGTCGAAAATGTGTGCTTTTGGGATCGATGAGTCTCTCTTTCAATGGATTAGAAGCTACTTTTCGAATCGTTAAATTCAAGTTGTTTTGGACGGATTCAAGTCTGATACTCACTTTGTAAATGCTGGTGTTCCCCAGGGCTCCGTTTTGTCTCCGACACTCTTTCTTATATTTATAAATGATCTCTCGTCTGTTACTTCTAATCCAATTCACTCCTTCGCTGACGACAGTACCCTCAGCTTCTCATATTCGTTCACCAGTTTACGACCCTGCACTTCGGTTGTAGATAATGAGTGGCAACGTATGTTAAGCTCATTAAATTGCGATATCGACAGCATCATCCAATGGGGTAAAAACAATAGAGTGGAATTTAATGCTTCCAAAACACAATGCTGTCTCTTGTCGTTAAAGCGTATAAATAACCCGCAGCCATTATCCATGAATGGCACTTGCATCTCAGAAACTGAAAACCTTTCCATCCTGGGTATGAGTGTTGCTCACAATCTTAATTGGAGCGACCATATATTCAGTGTCGCCAAGAATGCTGCGAAATGCCTAGGATTCTTATACAGATGCAAGAAATATTTCTCACCCTTAGATCTGGCTACAATCTATAAGGCGTTCATTCGCCACAAATTAGAGTTTAACGCTCATGTCTGGTCCGGTGCTTCCAAGACCTCACTGCACCTACTAGACAGAATACAAAAACGAGCCATAAAACTGATAGGTGACTCCAGCATTACCAAAACATTAGACTCGCTGGAACACCGCAGGAATGTTACCTGCCTCTCCCTGTTTTATCGTTACTACCACCAAAAATGCTCTGATGAAATAGCCAGTTGCATTCCGCCCCTTCAACATTTCTCTCGCAATACACGTCTCTCTAGGAATGCTCACCAATATACTCTGAAGTCCGATTTCGGACGTACTGTCAAATATAGAGAATCTTTCATTAACCGAACCACACGAATCTGGAACTCCCTGCCGGATTCGGTTTTCCCCCCTCAATGCAACATGCAAGCATTTAAGATCAATGTCCATCGGCATCTCCTCTATTCCTCTTCCTCTCTACCTTCTGCCCGCGCTGTGTCGCCGACATAATAAGGTTGTTAGACCTTGAGTGCGCATAATTTAAAAAAAAAAAAAAAAAACAAAACTTGGCCGCAATATCATTAGCGCCACTATCTTAACCGGCGTAGGAAAGGGGGAAAATGTAATGATCCCACGAATCCCAATAATTCCCACCGATCTCCCGTTCCAGTTTGAAAGGCTACAATTTCCTCTTAAACTTAGTTTCGCTATGACCACTACCAAAGCGCAAGGTCAAACATTAAAGGTGGCTGCGGTGAACTTAGAAAAGCCGTGCTTTTCCCATGGACCCATGGAATCTTTACATCCTATCCCCAAATGGAAAGACATATAATATCGTCTACAGTAGCGTATTAAAATAACATTCTGTTCCGAGTTCTCTTCTGTGTTCTAAATCAGAAAAGGGGAACCGTGTTACCATGAATTTAACGCTAACGAAGCCGCGGGCAAAAGCTTGTCATCTATATAACCAGACGCATAATCCAAATCTCTCAAAATACTGTCAATTAGTTCCTGAAAAATAGAACCGGAAGCTTTAGCTCCATACACAAGTCTGGTATACCTTAACGGACCTAAAGGCGTATTCCCCGTGAAGTACTCTTTGCAAGAGTATGTTAAATTCAATTGCTGAAAAACACCAGTTAAATCGAGGATTGTGAAGTGAGCGTATCCACTTAAATCTGAAAATATATCCTCCGGATGAAGAAGTGGATAGTGCTCAGTCTTCATATATTTATTTATGGAGACCTTGCAATCGACTCTGGCGCACGATGAGCGAGTTCGGATTCCACCACCAGCCTTCGCGCCGACTCCATCATCCACGAAATGTAATCTATCGTGACCAGCTCGATTCCTTAGCTTGTAACAAGTCTTTTTGATGTGCCCGTATTTTTTACAGTAATGACTCACAGAAATCACACGACAGCGCATCGCCCTGCCTAAATTCTTTTAGAAATCTAAATTATCGGTAAGGTGTTCATCAATTCGGATGGAGCAGCGAGCATTCTCCAAAGTCATCCTGCGTAGTCTGACGAGTTTAGCAGGTATGTCAAAGGTAGACATAGCGTTGTATAGCTCGTCTCTATTTACGCTGTCGTATGCGGCTTTGAATTCGACAAACAGGTGGTGAGTGTCGACCCCAGCTGTCTTAAAGAGCTCAGCAGACAGTCCGGAATGGATCATTCTGCCTGATAGCGGTATATTGACTAACATCGCCGTTATACAGTGGTTTTTCCATATTTGCAGCATCGACTGCGATTCTACTACTAGGTGTCCGTTCTCATCCCTGCAGGCTTCCGTTCTGGTCTTATAACCTTGGCATGTTCGCTTTATCTGTTGATAAAACTACCGAACGTTACGACTGCAGTAACACCTCTCCAAATCCTCAATCGCCCGCTTCTCGTGCTCTTTCTTCCAAAATCAACTCCGCTGTCCTGCTTATCGTCCAGCTTTCGGCTCCGTACAGCAAGACTGTCAGTATGAGCGTTTTGTAAAGCATGACTTTGGTCTTTCGAGTGAGGAGTTTCGACCCCAGTTGTTTGGACAAGCCGAAGTAGCAGCGGTTGCCAAAGCGTGAATTCACGTTTGCCCCGAGGTAGACAAACTCCTTAGTTAACTCGAAATTGTAGCTGTCAATTGTTATATTTTGTCCCAGGTGGTGAGCGACGGATTGGTTTTTACTTGACAGCATGTATTTCGTTCTGTCGTCGTTGATCTTAAGACCAACTCTTTTCGCCTGTTCTTCAATCGCCGTGAATGCTTCCACAATGCCACGGCGAGAACACGCGATAATGTCGATATCATCCGCGTATCCTAGCAGCTGGACGGACTTGTAGAAGATAGTGCTTTCCCTGTTGACGCCTGCCCGCCGCACTATCTGTTCCAGCACCAGGTTGAAGAAGTCACATGACAGCGCATCTCCTGGCCGAAATCCGGTGCATGTTTCGAATGGTTCCGAGGTCCTAGAACCGAGTTGCACGGTGCATCGCGTGTTTTTTAGCGTGGCGCGACACAACTGGATCAGTTTTCCCGGCATCCCGAATTCGGCCATCGCACCAAAGAGTTCTTCACGATGAATGCTGTCGCATGCGAAACTCGTTGGTCTTTGCCAGGATTTGTCGAAGTGTGAAAATTTGGTCTATAGTTGATTTACCGGGCCGGAAGCCGCTCTGGTAGCTGCCGAATAGTGCGGTGGTTTTAGACGTTCACACAATACGCTGGAAAGGATCTTGTATGCGACATTGAGCAGGGATATATATATATACCTCTATAGTTCTTGCAAGAGGTAGGATCGCCTTTATTGTAGATGGGGCATATAGAGCTGGTATTCCAGTCGTCGGGCATGCTTTCATCTTCCCAAATTCTGCAGATGATCAGGTGCATTCTCCCTACCAGAACATCGCTGCCATCCTTGAAGAGCTCTGATGGCAAGCCATCTGAGCTTGCGGCCTTGTTATTCTTCAGCTTCTAAATAGCTGTGCCGATTTCTTCGATGTTGGGTGGGAGGACTACTTCAGCGGCTGGAGTTGGGATTTCCTCGGTCCCTACCACTGGGACGTGTAGTTTTTTCTCCTCCCTTCTTCTGGCTCGGTACTCTTCTTGCGCTGCCCCGGTTTTCCTCTGCAGCTCCTTTTGGTACGCCTCGTCGGTTGCTGCCTTTTTCTGCTCACACTCGCCATCATACCACGGATTTCTTGTCGGGGGTGGTAAGTATCCTAAGGTGGTTTCGGCTACTTCCTGAATGGCTGAGCGGCAATGCAGCTACATATTATTGGCATTTGTGTTCGAAATAGGCATACCGTAGAGTCTTTCGCTTTGCTGCTCCCTGTAGACTCTGGCAACCTCCGGTGTGCTCAGGCGCCCAATGTCGAACCTCCTCCTGATGGGCTGGTGCAGCTTTCTGACATTGGACAGTCGAGCTCTGAATCTTGCTGCTACGAGGAAGTGGTCGGAGTCGACATTTGCCCCTCTGAATGTTCCCACATCCAGGATGTTTGACGAGTGCCTTGCGTCAATGAGCACATGGTCGATTTGGTTGGCGGTTCGACCGTCCGCATAACTTATCACCGCATAACGAGCTGTCGCAAAGTCCGTGAGTCGGAAGCCGTTATCTGTTGTTGTATCGTGGAGGCTTTTTTTACGTGGGCGGATGTTAGAGGTTTGTTCACCTCCCAACGGTTGTTGAAGAGGCTATCCAGAGGGTGCCGCGAGGAGGCCGTATGTCAACTTGAGCCGGGTATTTAAACAGGGATCGTTGCTGGCATCTCGCCAGGTTGAGAGCGATCAACAACTTTACCCTGTATGTCCGAGCCCATGTCCTCCATGTCCACGAGTAGTAATACAGCATAATCCGTCACTCAACCTTAGTTCCGTGCAACCGTAATGAATAACCACGAGTACCATATCTAACACCACCACATTACCACCACCATTGTTCGGTTCTCTAAACTATTCCGCAAAATCTCATTAAAATCAAAAACTAACCCGCCAAGAAGGACATGGCGTCAGTACATTGCACGCATTATATCTGACGCAGACCTATGCACATCCCTCTCAGCACTCGTTCCACTATCCAAAGAATCCTTTACTACATATTTTTAAATTATAGTAAATCTCATTTTCCGTCTTCTCCTCGTAACTATTTACCGTAATAAGTTCTCGAAAGCTATTTATCCACAGTTTTTTCGCATGGGAAACACAGCATAGCTGCAGTGAAAGCTGACTTAAAATTTTCATTCAAAGTCTTTAAAAGGGAAAATGGAAGGAAATGTTCTTTACTTTCCACCAGCACACCAAGTGCTCCATTTTCTAAGTAACTAGATAGAATGGCCTGGCGCGATACGCCCAAACAAGGCGGTCGCCGAACATTAATTGATTCATTAGGAAGTTATGCCGTTGCGTCTAATTTTAGAGAATGTTCACATTCGAGCCTGTCTCCGAAGGCTCTCCGCCAGTACGCCTTCATCTTTGCGTTTACTTTGATGACTCGATGCCCCGCGCCCTACACCAAGGACTGAGAAGAGAAAAAACACTCACTCGCAAGTGGGCGACATGAAATTTATTCCTTTTGTGTGCGGTTGTTGTTGTTGTTGTTGTCGATGATAGATGATGACGATGGGGGGTTGGTGGTGCTTATCTTATTTTTCTATGGATTTTATCTATTTTCGTATTTTCGGGTGGTAAACTACGACGTATCCATTTGTTTATGAGAGAAGGCGCTTCTTTGGTGACTCTGTACGCGTTTCGATTGTGCTCGACCATGTGGGTGTAATGGGGGTGCGGGAGCCTGAATTACCACCTACGTGTAAGCTTTGCAGACTGCACACGTGAAGGGAGTAGGCCGTTTCGTTGTTACTGGATCTGTAAAAGGATAGAGCTTTCCGGTATCGGTATCCGTGAGTTGTTCGAGCGAACAAGAAGATAGCTGGTCTGTCCTCGGTTGTGATTCTGTAATTTAGTGACCATACTGCTGTCGTATAGAATTTGTCACGCAGTGGTCCCGGTGATCGTATGACAGTAGTGAATGGTGTGTTTTCTTTCGAAGTAATCAATTGGCTCGGATAAACGGTCGGGGGGTTTTCATCAATGAAATTGTATATCAACAAATGAGTAACCATATTTGGACGACGACGTGTAAGCAATAGTTTGCCGCAGTATTCGGATACATTTATTTTTAGAAGAAACGAATCGGGCTGACTGGGGATAAATGAGTAATCGGCCGAATGAGTGATGCGGAACTTCGAATAGCCTTATTACATATTCTCTAATTATGACCCATTTTAAGCCCGGACTGTGACTTTATGATTTATGCTTCGACTATGACGTACTGCGAGTGCTTAGAATTTAGAAACAGTCATGAATATTGTGAACGGGTAGGTGACACTATGAAGAATTTATCCCGAATTTTGGATCTGGGTCTTATTCCTGTATACTGGTGGATGACATTTAACAGATTTTACAACAAAAATATTAAAAAGACAGGACAGAAAACAATTTTCCCTCCATGTGGAGACAAGGGTCGAATCATCCAACGTGATAAGGATAGTGACTTCCTATATTGCACCATTTATCCTCTGTTTCAAAAGAAATAATTGAATGAATACCTCACCGCAATGAAAAAAAAGAAAAAGATTGGTCGATTGGTTTACACGTAGATTAGCTGATTAAAAACCAACAACAACGCATCTTCTCGGTCATTAATTTGCAGGCCAATTTTTTTTCACACTATCCAGGTAAGATGGAATGTCCATGGAACTATACTTTGGTCACGAACAGGAGAGTGTTCCAAAAACAATAGCTTTTTAAGCAATTCTTTAACAAATATCATGAAAAAATACACTGTTGCAACCACACGCCTCGGATATGGACGGATAACAAGCTGACGATCCCTGCAAACGAGCTAACGACTTGGGAGTCTGCACCTGATATATCAGGTCATTTAACAGTACGGGTGAAGGCATTCAATTGGAGCAAGCCCTTAACTGCTATAACTTACTTACTTAGGCGGCGCTACAGTCCGTGGTGAACTTGGGCCTCAACCAATAAGCGTCTCCAGCTGGCACGGTCCTTGGCCAGCTGTTTCCAGCGTCGCACGCCCAGTTGGTTAAGGTCCTCC
The DNA here is from genome assembly GCA_951905685.1 of Eumerus sabulonum. NCBI lineage: Eukaryota > Metazoa > Arthropoda > Insecta > Diptera > Syrphidae > Eumerus > Eumerus sabulonum. The sequence goes on along the minus strand of OX645062.1, from coordinate 48,893,875 downwards.
AAGTGCCTCTTGAGCCCAAAGAAAGAGCGGTTGGCAAGAGTGATTCTGCGTTTTATCTCAGCGCTGGTGTTATTTTCGCCGGTCATCAGTGAGCTAAGGTAGATGAATTCCTTGACCATCAAAGTTATATGGTGACGTTCTGGCCAATATGTCGGTGTAGTCCGTCTCTTTTAAATGAAAGCAGATATTTGGTTTTTCACTCATTAATCTTGAGACCCATCTTAGCCGCCTTTACCTCAATGCTTACAAAGGCCTCATTGACGCCTCCCTGTGTCCATCCAATCACGTCAAGGTCGTCGGCGTACGCAAGCAATTGCGTAGACTTGAAATAATCCGTACCTCTTGTGATGGCTAGTGACTCTTGCACGATCTTTTCAAGCACGATGTTGTAAAAATTGCATGACAGCGCGTCACCTTGCCTAAATCCTTTTTAACATCAAATGCCTCGCTTGGCTCATTACCGACCTTAATGGAGCAGCGAGAATTCTCCATTGTCATCCTGCACGGTCAGACGAGTGTGGCAGGGTTGTTAGAACTAGACACGGCTTTGTATAGCTTCTCTCTATACACGCTGTCATATGCAGCTTTGAAATCGACGAAAAGGTGGTGAGTGTCGATTTGGTATTCCTGGGTCTTTTCCAAGATCTGCCGTAGCGTAAATATATGGTCTATTGTGGATTAACCTGGCCTGAAACCACACTGATAAGAGCCGATCGGGTTATCCACAAACGGTTTCAGGCGTTCACACAATACTGCAGAGAAGATCTTATATGCGATGTTAAGGAGACTTATTCCCCTATAGTTGGCGCATTTATAGGGGTCTCCTTTCTTATGGACCGGGCAAACGATGTTGATATTCCATTCGAGGGGCATACTTTCCTCCGATCATACCTTGCAAATGAAACGGTGCATGCACCTTACCAGCTCATCTCCAGCCGCCTGAAGAAGCTCAGCAGACAGGCCGCCTGCGCCCGCGGCTTTATTAGACTTAAGCCTTGTTATCGCTATTTTGACTGAATTCTGTTACGAATGGCTCGTTCTGCCTGACAGCGGAATCTTGTCTATCATAGCCGTTATACAGTCTGCAGAAGTGGTCTTTCCAAATCCTTAGCATCGACTGCGACTCTACTACTTCTTCTTCTTCTTTGGCGGCATTAGAGCCCATGAAGGACCAGAGCCAAGCTTCTCTCAATCACCCATCTTGTTTGTGATTTATTTTTCACACTGGTGAAAGGGACCCACAGTTTTATGCCGATTCCGAACAGCGTGAGTCGAGAAGCTTTATCATGGCAAGTTTACTACGGGGATTTTGCCAGTACCCCGCCGAGGAGGAACGTCGCGAAATAAACATTCGATGGCGTTGGTGTTATCGGGGCTCGAACTCGCACATCGTGCGCCAGAGTCCAACACACTTACCACGGCGCCCCCACTCTATTACTCTACTACTAGTTCTCCATTTTCATCCCTGCAGGCCGCCGCTCTGGCTTTGTAGCCATGGCATGTTCGTTTTACCTGATTGTAAAACTTACGGGCGTTATTCCTGCGGAATCATCTGTCCATCTCCTCGATCTCACGCTTTCCGTGCTCTCTCTTCTTTCTTCTGAAAAGCGTGTGTTCCTCTCTTCTCTTCTGCTCATAGATTTCGCGAGCAGCTCTCGTCCGTCGTTGCAGCATGGCTTTATATGCCTCTTGTTTTGCCTCATGGGCTTGTTCACATTGTTCATTGGGCCAGGGGTTTCTAGGTGGTGGCGGTTTGAAACCCAGCACCTTTGAGGCAGCGTCTCTGACGGCGCTCTGGCAATGCGCCAATTTCTGCTCTATCGTTTGTGCTGCTGTGGGCGGATTTTGAGAGAGCTTGGAGGAGACACTATCGGCAAAGATTCTGGCAGTCTCTTGCGATTGTAGCTTTCCGACGTCAAACTTACGTAGTCCTACTCGACTCCTAAGCATTCTTGATATCCTTATTCGTATCTTGGCTACAACAAGGTAGTGGTCCGAGTCGGTATTGGCCCCTCGGAAGGATCGTACGTCGAGAATACAGGAGGAGTGTCTGGCGTGCTTGCTACAAGGAGGTTACGCCCCGCTAGGAAATCGATTAGTCTAAGTCCATTGTCAGGTGTGGTGTTATGGAGGCTATTCTTTCCTATGATGGACTCTTTGCCCAGTTTTGCATTAAAATCTCCTAGAACTATTTTTGTGTCGTAGCTAGGGCATTGGGCATATGTTCTGTCTAGGTGATCGTAGAATTCTTCTTTGAGTCGATCGTCCTTTTCTTCCGTTGGAGCGTGAGCGCATATTATTAGAGTAACACCCAATAAAAATTGGCCATCCGCAATTAGGTATTTTATCTGTTAAGAAAAATTTGTGAAATCAATTAGAATAAAATAACTAACATCTTTTCTTAGAGATTTGATCCACGATAGGGGGAAAGTTGTTCAATTACTAAATCAACAAGGGGTGTACAATTAAGAGCAGAGTAGGTAATACATAGTATATAAGACTTAACGGGCGCTACAGTTCGGGGTGAACCTGGGCCTCAACCAACATGCCTCTCCACCTAGCACGATCTTTCGCTAGTCTTTTCCAATGCCGCACGCCCAGTTGGTTGAGGTCATAAGCCCAAAAATATTTTTGTGTGCATTCAAATGGTAGATTGTTACTGATCTAAAGAAAATTGAAGGCCGAGTGCACCAAAACGAAGAGATGGGATGGAGAAACATCCTAAGAATACCCAAAGAGTTTTACGTAAAACCTCCGTCGAGAGGGGTTAGTACCTTAAATTTAGGGAGCGAAATATGGAAATACCAATATTTAAATATTTCAATAAACAAAAAAAGGAAAAATAAGAGCAAATTTTCAAATTTCATTATCAAGATGAACATTTAATTGCTTGGAATAGTCACGGTGCTAGATCACTATGTCCAAGGGTCATCACAATTAACGGTTTTACATGTAATTTGTAATATACTGTGAATAATTTGAATACAAATTAGAATAAAAATTATTTTAAAGGAGTTTCAAGCCGAATAGAAGTTATTACACAAAACAAGACAGAAAAAAGGGGTATTACCACAAAAATATTTTATTACTTCTTTTTATCGCATTTTAGTAGACCTTACATACCTAGTTCATCTCGAAACGAATGTCTTTGATTTCATTATTCTGCTTTTCGTTGTTTCCTTTTTGTTTTTGTTTCTAAACTGTCTCGTGTTTCCATACTGACGAGTCATGAGTTACGAAATTAGATTAATTAAAGTGACGCTACCTGGATTCAAAATATAATGTGTAAAGAGGGGTGCATAATTTGTCCATGACATATAGGTATTTTAATATGACGAGTAGGACGGAGATTCCATTCAATGGAAAATTCAGTTTAGATGCCTTGTTTGGTGACCTTAACCTTCTGACTAATGACAAAAGCTCTTTCTATACAATTTCAAATCTCCCATTTGGCTGGAAGTTTCTCTCGTCGAAGGCCGTCGTGTACAATACATAACAGAACCCAGCCAAGTACTGTAGGTACTATAGGTACTGACATAAGTATTTAGCTGGCTTTATTTTTAGATATCTATTTCAATAGCGACTGGTGTGGTATTTCACACACTTGTAGGAGTGGCGACTGTTAATGCTTACAGCTCCGACTTTAGAAATAACCGATGTCTAAATAATGAGAGCGCCGTGGCGCAGTGGTTAGTGTGTGGGACTCTGGCGCACGATGAGCGAGTTCGGATCCTGATAACATCAGCGCCATCGAATATTTATTTCGCGGCGTCCCTCCTCGGCGGGGTACTGGCAAAACCACCCGTTGTAAACTTGCCATGAAAAAGCTTCTCGACTCACGCCGTTCGGAATCGGCATTAAACTGTAGGTCTCTTTCACCTATGCGAAAAATAAATCACACACAACATAGGTGATTGAGAGAAGCTTGGCTTTGGTCCTTCATGGGCTGTAACGCCACCAAAGGAGAAGAAGATGTCTAATGAATGTCATCAATTTTGCTTTTGTCATTTGGGAATGTACCGATTTAAATCCCCATCAGTACTATGACTACCATACGGTAGGTAGGTAAGTAGGACCGTAGCCTTTCCAGAAATGAGAAGAACACACATAGGCCAGGGAGGCCCGAGGGAGTTTGGCCCCCTATTCGTGGAACCATTTTGTGCTTCCTAAGAAATTAAGAAGATCGGATATCCCTATTTGCTGAACTTCGGTCGGTTCGTTAAGGAAGTAAGATCCCAGGTATCGTTTCCTGATTGTGCAGAATGCCGGACAGGCGCAGAGAAGGTGATGAATGGATTCGACCTCCTCCTCGTCTAGACAGCTTCTGCAAAAATCATTCGGAATTATACTTAGTTTTTGCGCGTGACTGCCAATAAGGCAGTGTCCAGTGATGACACCGATGACTTTGTAGATGTCAGTTCTTTTTAGGGAGATAATACTCCTAGTCCGTTGACTGTCGAGCCGGGGCCAGATTTGCCTGGTGATGAGGCAGGTATGTCCCTGAGTCCATCTCCGGTTCGTCTAGACCGGAGGTTAAGTTTAATGGTTGCAAAGGGTATTCCCTCACAAGCCACGATTGATTGTAGCGTCGTTCCTTGTTTGGCGAGTGTGTCGGCTCTTTCATTTCCTGGAATGTCGCTGTGTTCCGATACCCAGATAAGTTGTATGTTGAAGTGTTCGGCCATCTCGTTAAGAGATAGGCGACTGTCGAGACTAGTTCTTGATGTGTACACAAAGGACTCCAACGGCTTTAAGGCTGCTTGACTATACGTGAGAATGCGGATATCCGTGGTGGATATCACGTTTCACTTCAGCCGAGACAAGGCCTCTTTTACTGCCAACAGTTCCGCCTGGAAAACGCTGCAGTGATTTGGTAATTTTAGAGCTTTGTTCAGCTTAAGTTGTTTGCAGAATACTCCACTACCCACCCCGTCTTTGGTTTTAGACTCGTCAGTGTAAAAGTCTACGCAGTTTCTGCGTTTTGTCTGTCCGGGTAGATCGTAATAAAGTTTTTTTCCAAGACTATGGTGGGTTCTGTGAGGTCTAAGTTTTCTGCCATAATTGGCCTGTTACTCAGGATGGAGGAGTGGCCAATGACATAGCTCGTCCAGTTCGAGTTGGCTTTGAGTCTAATGGCCGTTTGTGTGGCAATTTGCTTGCCGAAAATATCGAGTGGTGTAAGGTCGAGAATCATGTTAAGCGCAGCTGTTGGGGTGGACCTGAGGGCCCCGGTAATGCACATACACGCCAACCGTTGTACCTTCTCGAATTGTTTGATGTTGTCTTGTCCAGTGCTGTCCACCAGAGTGTCACTCCATACATTAGTATGGGGCTGACGACCCATTTTTTCCCTAGGGCTTTCATGACTACTACATACCAATTAGAGTTATTTGTTCTTATAATGTTAACTCTGGAGCTATACTTTTTTTTATAAAAAAGAGAAAATGTTGGAGTTGTACCCTTTTAATATTGCATATTGTTTGCATATTTCCACCTTAATTTTGAAAGCTCTTTTTCACACCTAATCTCGACAATATGAGAGGGCATGGGCTCGGACATACAGGGTAAAGTTGTTGATCGCTCTCAACCTGGCGAGATGCCAGCAACGATCCTTGCTTAAATGCACGGGTCAAGTTGACATACGGCCTCCTCGCGGCGCCCTCTGGATAGCCTCTTCAACGGAGGGCTAACAATCTGCCCACGTAAAAAAAAAAGACAAGTTATGAATGAGCAAGATGCCTCGGATACACGGACGGATACTCGACGACGACAACGCACGAAAAAGGAACGAAAAATTGCGACATTTATTACAGCTGTCACAAAAGGTTGCACTTACTGGGATGCGAATATGTCATGGGAAAGCGGTTAAGGTCGAAGGTCATCGACTTTAAACCTATAAGTGATCGCCTGGCTGTGATCCGCATCAGAGGCAGATTTTATAAAATCAGCCTTATATGTGCACACGCCCCTACCGACCAGGCTGAAGATCCTATCAAGGAGGACTTCTATGACCTCCTGGACAACGCCTACGGAGCTTGTCCGGAATACGATGTAAAAATCTGGCTCTGGGACTTCAACGCCAAAATCGGTAAGGAGAACAACCTTGGCGGAGTAATCGGAAAGCACAGCCCACACGATACAACAACAGATAACAGCTTCCGACTCACTTTGCGACAGCTCGTAATGCGGTGATAAGTAGCACAAGATTCCCTCGTACGCGAATCCACACAGCAACCTGGCGATCTCCGGACGGTCGAACCGCCAACCAAATCGATCATGTGCTCATTGACGCAAGGCACTCGTCAAACATCCTGGATGTGCGAACATTCAGAGGAGCAAATATCGACTCTGACCACTACCTCGTAGCAGCAAGATTTAGAGCTCGACTGTCCAATGTCAGAAAGCTGCACCAGCCCATTAGGAGGAGGTTCGACATTGGGCGCCTGAGCACACCGGAGGTTGCCAGAGTCTACAGGGAGCAGCTGAGCGAAAGACTCTACGGTATGCCTACGTCGAACACAAATGCGAATAATATGTGGCTGCATTGCCGCTCAGCCATTCAGGAAGTAGCCGAAACCACCTTAGGATACCTACCACCCCGGACAAGAAACCTGTGGTATGATGGCGAGTGTGAGCAGAAAAAGGCAGCAACCGACGAGGCGTACCAAAAGGTGCTGCGGAAGAAAACCAGGGCTGCGCAAGAAGAGTACCGAGCCAGAAGAAGGGAGGAGAAAAAACTACTGCGACAAAAGAAAAGAATCTTCACAGCCTCCCAGCTCAAGGATATCGAGGAGTCTAGGGATAAACATAAAACTTTTACAAGAAAGCCAAAAGCCTTGCAGGAGGCTTCAAACTGCGAGGGTAATCTTGTCACCGACCCGCAGGGAATAGTGGATGTATTTAAGCAGCATTTCCAGCAGCTGCTTAAGGAGCATGATAAAGAGCTCTTCAAGGCTGGCGGCGATGTTCTGGTAGGGAGCATGCACCAGATCATCTGCAGAATTTGGGAAGATGAAAGCATGCCCGACGTCTGGAATTCCAGCTCTATATGCCCTATCCACAAAAAAGGCGATCCTACCTCTTGCATGAACTATAGAGGTATATCCCTGCTCAATGTCGCATACAAGATCCTGTCCAGCGTACAGTGTGAACGTCTAAAACCATTTTGCACCGCACTAATCGGCAGCTACCAGTGCGGCTTCCGGCCCTGCAAATCAACTATAGACCAAATTTTCACACTGCGACAAATCCTGGAAAAGACAAACGAGTTTCGAATTGATCCACACCATCTTTTCATAGATTTCAAAGCCGCATACGACAGCATTCATCGTGAAGAACTGTTTGGTGCGATGGCCGATTTCGGGATCCCGGGAAAACTGATCCAGTTGTGTCGCGCCACGCTAAAAAACACTCGATGCACCGTGCAACTCGGTTCTAGGACCTCGGAACCATTCGAAACATGCACCGGATTTCGGCAAGGAGATGCGCTGTCATGTGACTTCTTCAACCTGGTGCTGGAGCAGATAGTGCGACAGCCAGGCGTCAACAGGGAAGGCACTATCTTCTACAAGTCCATCCAGCTGCTAGGATACGCGGATGATATCGACATCATCGCGTGTTCTCGCCGTGGCATTGTGGAAGCATTCACGGCGATTGAAGAACAGGCGAAACGAGTTGGTCTTAAGATCAATGAGGACAAAACGAAATACATGCTGTCAAGCAAAAACCAATCCGTCGCTCACCACCTGGGACAAAACATAACAATTGACAGCTACAATTTCGAGGTAGTTAAGGAGTTTATCTACCTCGGGGCAAACGTAAGTTCCACACAACCGCGACCTCTACGAGCTGTACCAAGATTTGGATGTAGTACGGAAGGCAAGGATCCGTCAACTACACTGGCTCGGCCACATCGAGCGCGTGGACATCAACGCTCCAGCTAAGAGGGTCTTCAACTCCGTGCCTCCTGGTTCGAGAACAAAAGGAGGACCGAACCTCCGGTATAAGGACCAAGTAATCGCGGATGTAAGACATATTGGTCTTGACAACTGGAAGCAGCGTTCCCGGGACCGTCAAGGATGGAAGGCAGCTATAGCTCAGGCTCAGATCCTCCATGGATCGCTGGCCTGATAAGTTAGTAAATAAGTAAGTAATCTCGACAATTTGAGGCTTATTTTGGGTAAGAAATATTGTTCTTTGCCCAGTCTAAAGTTATTTCAATACTTAAGTACTACTGAGAGCACCGTGGCGCAGTGGGTAGTGTGTTGGCCTCTGACGCCGATGACACGGGATCGAATCCCGGCACAGCCATGTCATTGAACGTGTTTTCCACGGTGCTTCTCCTCAGCGGGGTTCTAACAAAACCCTCTGTAGTAAAATTGTCATGAAAAGCTTCTCGAAATTCGCCATTCGGAACCGGCAATAAACTGTAGGACAAGTGTCGGTTAGGCTATGGGGCGGCAAGCCAATATGCGAATATAACAGACGGACTAAGCGGTTGCGACATAGGAAACAAAAGCAAAAGGAAACTCATGATATTCGGCATTGTACGTGGAATGTTAGGTCTCTCTACAGACCACGTGCAGCTGAACAGCTTGCGGAGCCCCTGGACTGCTATGAGGCAGATATCACCGCAATCCAGGAAGTGCGGTGGGATGGACGGGGCAAAAAGCGAATGAGAGACTGTGACATCTATTAGAAGAAGGGAAGGCATCGCTTAGTCGGACGCAGATTTGAGTCCTATAGATGTTGTTAGGTTAGTTAATTACGGAATAACTTAAGACAGAAGGTCCCTTAAGTAGGGATTGAATAAATTAACTGACTTGGTATTACATGGCATTCTGTTTTCTGTAATTCTGTATGTTAATTTTGTATACTCGCTCGTATTTATTATTGCATGTTTACCTATATATCGTCAATCACAAGCGGTACAGTGGGGAACATCAACGAGTGATAAGGAGCGCTCGGTGAGAACAAAACCGCCAACGTTTCGGGTGGGTTAAGTCCACCTGTGCCACACTGTACCAATAAAAGTGATGACATTTGGGACAATGGTCCTCAGTCATGTATAAATTCCCAAAGTTAAATAATATATAGCATTTACTGGAAGTCTTAAATTGTAGACCGTTGTAAATATACCAAGGGGGGAAAAAAATTGTGGAATGTACCGAAGTAGTAGGATGAGCGATATCAAGCCTTTTCTCTGTGACATCATAGATAAGTCGGTGATTCGAGCGGAATGGGAAAAATGGCTACGATCATTTTCGTTGTACTTGGAGGCTGAAGAAATTAGAGACAAAATAAAAAAGAAAAACAAGCTAATAGACTTAACTGGACCACAACTACAAGAAGTTACATTCAACATTCCTGGAGCTCTAATTGAATCGCAGCCGTCGAAAGATGACGACGTTTTTCAAGTTCTAATCGCTAAGCTTAATGAATGTTTTTCTCCGCAAATAAACTCCTTATTCGAGAGACATCTGTTTCGATCCTTCAGACCGGAACTAGGGGATAATCTGAGTAAATTTATTTTAAAGCTACGAAGCTACAAGAGGCGAAGTATTCGTTTGGGAATACGAAGGAGGAAGCTTTGGAAATTAACTTAACAGACAAAATTATAGACTCCTGGGCCCCAGCGGATCTTAAGAAAAGATTGCTAGAGAAGGAACATTCGCTGTCAGAGATAATTGAGATGTGCCATATCTACGAGCAGATAAACCTTCAAACAGAAACTATGCTATTACCAACCGCCTGTACATCAGTAAAGGACTAACAAAGGCCTTGTAGGGTTAGCATCTATCCGACGGATGCTGGCCTGCTAAAAAGCGAGAAGAGCCACCGCAGTCGAACATCTTGCGGCACTGTTAGTAAGTCCCATCCCCACCTCCTCGTGGTGCCATCTGGGGATTTCCTATGGATATTGCAGACGGGGAAGGGCGAATGGAGAGCCTCCTGCGCCAAAAAACAGGATTAGTCGGTTGGGCTACGGCCTAGTAAGCCGTAACCGTAAAAAAACCACAAACTCCGAAACAACCACAAGCCTCGGATATAACGGACCGGATTTACGTTGACGACCCTTCCAACAAACGAAAAAAGGACAATGATCTTCGGCTTTGTACGTGGAATGTTAGGTCCCTAAACAGGCCACGTGCAGCCGAACAACTTGCGGACGCCCTAGACCGCTATAAAGCGTACATAACCGCCATCCAGGAAATGCGATGGAATGGACCGGATATAAAGCGGATGAAAAACTGCTATATTTACTATGGCGACTGCTATAGGGAGAGAGGACAACGATTGTTTGGATGCGGATTTGTTGTTCGAGGTGGACTAAGGCAAAAAGTCCTAAGCTTTTGGCATGTGAGCGAACATAACAATCCGTATCAAGGCAACATTTTTTAACATCAGCCTGATCTGCGTCTACGCCCCACGGAAGACAAGGATTACTCCACCATAGATGAGTTCTACGATCTCCTAGACAGAACGTATGCCCAATGTCCCAGCTATGACATCACAATTGTACTAATAAACTTCAATGCTAAGCTGGGTAAGGAACGCATCTTCGAACGAGTCATCGGCAAACATAGCCTACACGACACCACATCCGATGAAGGACACAGGCTGATTGATCTTGCGCTACCCAAACCTCGATATACACAACGGCACCTGGCGGTCCTTTGTTCAATCGGCTACCAACCAGATTGATCACATCGCGATCGATGTCAGACACTCCTCCACTATTCTTGATGTTCGAACTTTCCGAGGGGCTAACATCGACTCGGACCACTATCTTGTAGTAGACAAGATGCGCTTACGGATATCACGAACTCAGCGGAGTAGAGTAAGAATACAAAGTTAAAACGTCGGAAAGCTACTATCGCCAGAAACCGCTCGTGCTTTTACCGATCGCGTCTCTCTTAAGCTCTCCAATACACCTCAAACCTCCACGCTGTCAATAGAACAGCAGTGGAGCCTTTGCAAACAAGCCCTGAAATGCTCTGCATCCGAAGTTTCGGGTTTCAAGGCTCCACCACGAAGAAACACCTGGTTCGATGACGAGTGCTGGAGGATTCACTCAGCGAAGCAGGATGCATATAAGGCCTCGCTGCATAAAAGAACAAGAGCAGCTCGTGAGCTGTACGAGTTAAAAAGAAGGGAGGAGCATAAGCTTCTTAGCAGAAAGAAGAAAGATCACGAGAAGCGCGCGATTGAGGATTTGGAGGGGTTTTACTGCAGGCGTGACTTTCGAAAGTTTTATCAACAGATAAAGCGAATGTGCCAAGGTTATAAAGCCAGAACGGAAGCCTGCAGTGATGAGAACGGACGCCTAGTAGTAGAATCACAGTCGATGCTGAGAATATGGAAAAACCACTTCTGCAGACTGTATAACGACGATATTAGTCAATATACCGCTGTTAGGCAGAATGATTCATTTCTAATCGACGAAGACCGCAGAAAACTGCGTTCCCTTACCTCGGCGAAGTTAAGATTGCCTTATCGAAGTTCAGGTCTATTAAAGCTGCTGGCGCAGACGGACTGTCTGCTGAGCTCTTCAAGGCAGCTGGGGTTGACCTGGTTAGGAGCATGTACGAGCTAATCTGTAAGATATGGTCAGAGGAAGGCATGCCCAAGGAATGTAGTCTCAGCGTCGTATGCTCGATCCACAAGAAAGGAGACCCCTCTGATTGCGCCAACTGCAGAGGAATAAGTCTCCTTAACATCGCCTACAAAATCTTCTCTGTCGTTTTGTGTGAACGCCTGAAACCTTTTGTACACAAGTTGATAGGTCCTTGTCAGTGCGGATTCAGGCCAGGGAAGTCCGCCATCGACCAAATCTTCACACTACGGCAGGTCCTGGAAAAAACCAATAAATTTCAAGTCGACACTCACCACCTATTTGTCAACTTCAAAGCCGCATACGACAGCGTAATTAGAGACGAGCTATACAACGCTATGTGTACCTTTGACATACCTGCTAAACTCGTCAAACTATGCAGGATGACTTCGGAGAATGCTCGCTGCTCCATCCGAATCGGTGGACATCTTACCGATAGTTTTTATGTCAAAAAAGGATTTAGGCAGAGCGATGCGCTGTCGTGTTATTTCTTCAACATCATATTGGAAATGATTGTGCAAAAATCACTGGCCAATACAAGAGGCACAATCTATTTCAAATTCTCGCAACTCCCTGCATACGCCGATGACATTGACATAATTGGTAGATCACAGCGAGATGTCAATGAGGCGTTTGCGATTTTTTGAGATGGATGCGGCGAAAATTGGTTTGGTGGTAAACGAGGGAAAAACTAAATATATGCTATTTTGGCCAGAACGTTTGTATTGACAGATATAAGTTCGAGGAAGTTATGGACTTCGTATACCTTGGCTCCGGAGTGACCTGTTATATCGACATCAGTTCCGAAATTAAACGCAGAATCACTCTTGCCAATCGCTGTTTCTTTGGTCTCAGGAGGCAACTGAGTAATAGAGCCCTCTCCCGAACGGCAAAGTTGACTCTATATAAGACCCTTATCATCCCGGTCCTATTGTACGGCGCAGAAGCATGGGCACTATCAAAAGCGGATGAGGAGGCCCTTGGTCGGTTCGAGAGAAAGATTTTGCGCGTGATTTTCGGGCCTATAAACGCAGATGGGGGATGGAGGAGAAGATTCAACCACGAACTTTACGGGATGTACAGCGACATGAGCCTAGTCAGGTGTCTACGGATTCAACGCCTAAGATGGCCTGGCCATCTAGAGCGAATGGACACCACAGCTCCAGGCCGGAGAGTCTTTGAATCCAACCCCGAGGGACGGAGAAGCAGAGGACGGCCGCACTTAAGATGGCGCACACAGGTAGAGCCAACTGGGTGTGCGGCAATGGAAAAGGTTAGCGGAAGATCGTGCTAGTTGGTTGAGGCCCAGGTTCACCCGAACTGTAGCGACATCAAAGTAAGTAAGTAACTTCGATACAACTGAATGCGAGTCGTCGATCGTAACGGCAATGAAGTTACAATCTTTTGTGAAGGGAAAATCATCAGGAGGAATATAAGCCATGTTAAAAAAATTCCCTTTGCCTCGGAATATAATCCTTGTATTGAACTTAATGGAAACCTTTCCAATCCCACAGCCACCCAGGTTACGACAAGGATGGACGGTCACAATAAAGCAACAACTTCTACAGCTGCGACCCAACCGAACCTTAGTATGGGGGAACTCGAGCCCTCAGCTCCTAGGATGAGGGATGTGGAGACTTGCAGTAATACTTGGAGACTTGTAGGAACATATCTAAACTCCGAGAGCACACAGCGTGGGTGTATGGAGAGTTTGAGCGGCGATATACTTATCCAGACGTCGTCGAGCGAAGGCAATTGACGAGTACAGTTGGTGTCCTTTAATGCAATAAAGAATTTCAGTTTCAACCCATTGTTTCGGTTTCTATTATTCCATGCTAACGCGCTGTGCTTCAGTAATTGAAAAATCTTAAGAGAAAAAATTGGCTTTCAGATTTCTACCTAAAAATATAGTAAACATATTTAGAAAGTAATTTTTCAATATCAAAAAGTACAATTTTAAATATAATATGTTAATAAAGAAATGCACTAGTGCTCTTTTGTTATTTAATTTTTTATTTATTGCTTTATCCTAAATTCTCTTCATCTTAACAGGGCAATTACAATGCAAGAATAAAATGAAACATCATCTCATTTATGAGGACTAAGAATGAAAAATAAATTATCTAATTAACAAGAATTGTTGTTTTACAAAAATAATGATGGTTTTTGGCAACAATGGAGTTGAATTTTCATACCTAGTATACGCTTCCAAACATTTTATTTTCCAAATTGATTTTCAACGAATTTTTCAAGCGACGATTTCCCTATTCCTTTTACAATTAATTAATTTAGTTTTTATTTAATTTACTTTTTTAAGTGGGCAATATCTAATCTAATATTCGGAACCAATGGCTAAAAAATCTGTAAAGCAATTTCCCTTTTCATAATGTGTCTGCTTAGTTTTGTTAATTTAATTACCTACCAATTAATTTTTCTACGATTTATTTTATTTTACTGTTAATTTGTTTTATTTTGATTTAACAATTTCATTTTTAATATCGTAGAATCTCTTCACAAACTCTAACAGCAAATTTAAAGAGTGTTTTATAGAGTACTACATCTAAATGCGTACTAGTACGCTTATTTTTGTTAGCTTCGGTCCTATATATAAAATTTGTCTTTTTTTGGTAATTTAATTCCAAATTTATTCTAATTGGCATTCACATATACGAGTAGTATCTCAAGAATGTTTGTTTTATTTACTTTCTAATCGTGACTTTTTCGTTAAGATTTTTACTTGATATGGGGATCTTTTTAGTTTCAATTTAAGAATCTAATAATTTAGTATTCAGTATTTTGATTTTCAAGGTTTCGAAAAATTGTTTTTCTTTTTTTTTGATTTTTATTCATCGCTTTTGGTTCTTTTGCGTATAGTTATTTAGCTCTATGGTCTGATTGGTAGTTTGCTATATGAATCTCTTGGGATTCGGTTTGGTAAATGATTTTTTTGGAAATTTTCTAACACTACACACTGTTGAGCTACTTTGCGTGAAGTGTGGTCAACTGCTATCATTCCAAAATGTAAAATAGCCAGTAGCCAAGATTGAACGCTAAAAAGCTAACAGGAAATACCATGCGGGAGTACTTATCGATAATGTTGACATCCTTGATTTTTGGTATTGATGCCTTCAGTGCTGAAGCGCCTTTCTTGAGGGCGTGTAGCATTCGTGGTCTTTGGTTGCTTGTAGCTGAAATCGAATAAATGGTAAGTAATTAAATTCGAATTGACTCATAAACACTACGAAAGGGCCAATTTCTTAAGTTAAGATTACGAACAGCATCAGGTTTTAATTATTTATACATATCCCTTATGGTAAAAGACAAACAAAGGCTTCGTAGGAGTAGCATCTGCCGACGGGGGGCTGGTCCGCTAAAAAAAGCAAGTAAGAGCCACTGCTTACGAACACCTTCGATCTCTAAAGAGGCCATGTACAGCTGAACAACTTGCGGATGCCCTAGACTGCTATGAAGCGGACATAATCGCCCTCCAGGAAATCGATGGAATGGACCGAGTATAAAGGGAAAAAGGACAACGATTGCTTGGATGCGGATTTGTTGTTTGAGGTGGACTAGGGCAAAAAGTACTAAGCTTTCGGCATGTGAAGTAAACGCCCCATAATGATCCGTATCAAGACAACATTTTCTAACATCAGCTGATATGCCCCCACGGAGGACAAGGATGATTCCACCAAAAATAAATTCTACGATCTCCTAGACAGAACGTATGCCCAATGTCGCAGCTATGACATCAAAATTGTATTAGAAGATTTCAATGCTAAGCTGGGTAAGGAAAGCATCTTTGAACGAGTCATCGGCAAACACAGCCTACACGACACCACATCCGATAACGGACACAGTAGTAATTGATCTTGCTACGCGGCGGAATCTCCTTCTAGCCAGTACGCGCTTCCTGCACCTCGATATACACAAAGGCACCTGGCAGTCGCCATGTCAATCAATCGCTTGACCACTTTGCGGTCGACGTCAGACACTCCACCACTATTATTGATGTTCGAACCTTCCGATCAGCTAACATCGACTCGGATAAGTATCATGTAGTAGCTAAGATGCGCTTACGGATATCACGAACGCAGCGAAGTAAAGTAAGAATAAATAGTTATGACGTCGAAAAGCTACTATCTTTACCGACCGCGTCTCCCTTAAGCTCTCCCATACAACTCAATCCTCCACGCAGTCAATAGAACAACAGTGAAACCCTTGAAAACAAGCTCTGAAAAGCACTGCTTCTGAAGTTTCGGGCTTCAAGGCTCCACCATGAAGAAATACATGGCTCGATGATGTGTGCAGGAGGATTCACAATGCAAAGCAGGAGGCATATAAAGCCTCGCTGCATAGAAGAACAAGAGAATCGTGAGCTCTACGAGTTAAAAGGAAGGGAGGAGCATAAGCTTCTCAGAGGAAAGAAGAAAGAGTACGAGAAGCGCGCGATTGAGGATTAGGAGAGGTGTTACTGCAGGCGTGACGCTCGAAGGTTTTATCAACAAATAAAGAGAACGCGCCAAGGTTATAAAGCCAGAACGGAAGCCTGCAGGGATGAGAACGGACACCTGGTAGTAGAATAGCAGTCGATGCTGAGAATATGGAAAACCACTTCTGCAGACTGTACAACGGCGATGTTGGTCAATATACCACTTTCAGGCGGGGTGATCCAATTCTTTACGACGAATATAGCAGAGAATTTCGTCCCCCTGACCTCGACGAAGTTAAGATCGCCATATCGAAACTCAAGTCAAATAAAGCTGCTGGCGCAGACAGACTGACTGCTGAGCTCTTAAAAGCAGTTGGAGATGACTTAGTTAGGAGCATGCACCAGCTCATCTGTAAAATATTGTCAGCGGTAAGCATGCCCGAGCAATGGAGTCTCAGCATCATTTTCCCGATCCACAAGAAAGGAGACCCCTCTGACTGCGCCAACTAGAGAGGAATCAGTCTCTTTAACATCGCCTACAAAACCTTCTTTGCCGTTTTGTGTGAACGCTTGAAGCCTTTTGTAAATAAGCTGTTAGGTCCTTACCATTTGTGGCTTCTGGCCAGGGAAGTTCACCATCGATCAAATCTGCACAACCGCATACGGCAGATCCTGGAAAAAACCAATTTGTCGACTTCAAAGCCGCATACGACAGCGTAATTAGAGGTGAGCTATACAACGCTGCTAAAATCGTCAGACTATGCAAGATGACTTTGGAGAATGCATGAATGCATGTCCGACAGTTTTGAGGTCGAAGAAGGATTTAGGCACGGCGATACCCTGTCGTGTGATTTCTTCACATCATATTAGAAATGATTGTGCAAAAATCACTAGCCAACACAAGAGGCACAATATGTTTCAAATCCTTACAACTCCTCGCACACGTGGATGACATTGATATAATCGGAAGAACCCAGCGAGATGTCAATGAGGCGTTAACGATTATTGAGGCGGCGGTGGCGAAAATTGGTTTGGTAGTAAACGAGGGCAAAACCAAATATATGCTGTCATCAAAAAGGGACACCCACCACTGACGTCTTGACCAGAACGTTTGTATTGGCAGTTTTAAGTTTGAGGTAGCCTAGGACTTCGTCAACCTTGGCTCAACAGTGACCTGGAACATCGGCATCAATTTCGAAATCAGACGCAGAATCACTCTTGACAATCCCGGTTTCTTTGGGCTCAGCAGGTAATTGAATTGGATCATAGAGTACTCTCCTGAACGAAAAAGTTGACAAGACCCTTATTATCCCGGTCCTGCTGCAGGACGCAGAAGCATGGACACTATCAAAAGCGGATTACGAGATTCTTGGTCGGTTCGAGGGAAAGATTTTGAGTGTGATTTTCGGTCCTATAAACGCAGACGGGGGATGGTAGAAGATATTCAACCACGCGTTTTACGGGGTGCACAGCTCCAGCCCGGAGAGTCTTTGAGTCTAACCCCGAGGGAAGAAGAAACAGAGGACAGCCATACTTAATATGGCGCACACAGGTGGAAAAGGACCGAAGCTAACTGGGTGTGCGGCAATGCAAAAGGCTAGCAAAAGATCGTTCTAGATGGAGAGGCATGTTGGTTGAGGCCCAGGTTCACAGGAACTATAGCGCCTGATAAGGAGAAGAAGAAAAAAATTAATTGTTTCATCAAACAGTTATTTACATCATCGACTTATATAATGGCAAACGAAACAGCAACCATCAGCGAGCGAGCTGCCGAGGTAAATAATATGGATAACATGGGTACATAAGAAAGCTAATTGGCGCAGGCTTAACAACTTCATTCGAAGCCTTAACAGGTGGGTATGCTTCCTCGACAACGACGTGGACGACGCAGCTGATATTATCACAAATATTATCCATACTGGCATAACCACATTTATCTCCAACAGGATAAAAGTATTAAGCCGGAGGTTGATGCGTTGTTTCACTTGAGCTGCAAAGAGGTTATTAGGTTGAGAGAGATAAGCTTTCGGAATTATAAGGCGAACACCACTAAGGAAAACCAAAAAACAAAATATATATACTAGCCAGAAGTTACTGACAATCCCAAATTTTTACACGATCCAAAACTGAGGCGTAAAATCTCACAATGTCCCAAAAGTAGCAGAAGTTTTTGGTCTTTCGTTAAAAACATCAAGAACTCCGTCTCGTCGTCTACACCCACGCTCATTCACAATGACATTACAGCTGTCAAGCCCTCAGATAAAGCCAATCTGCTTGCTGCCCATTTCGCCGCTAGCTCGCAGCTCCCAAAATCATCTTTCCACCGCCTGTTCCTGAGTACGTTAATTCCACCGTGGGACACATTTACTTCCTTACCCGTACAGTTGCAAGGGTCCTTAAAGAACCTGACATGCACAAATCCGCTGGTCCAAATGGTATTTCCCCTATAATTCTGAAGAGGTGTTCTTCTACGCCGGCAAAATCACTGCGTAAGATTTCTCACCTTTCCTGATCTTCTGGACTTCATCCGAGTAGGTGAAAATTAGCAGTTATCCTGCCCATACCCAAAAAAGGCAAATCTTCTTTTCTCTCCAATTACCGACGCATTGCACTAACGTTACTCATTTTCAAGGTCATGGAGACGCTGATAAATCGTCAGCTGATGAAGAATCTCCAGTCGCAGAAACAAGAAGCAATATTCGTCGTATTGTTGCGGACACGAACCGACGGTTATGTTCTACTCTCGCTGCCAAAGTTTGGAATGTCCTGTTGCAGTTAAAAACGAAGTGATGGTAACCTTCAGCGGCATATTGCTGAATGTAAATGCCAGAGCATTGTAGAGAGTTCTGAAGGGGAATGTTTGATGGCGAACATTCGAGAAAATGGGAGCATTCACTTTACGGAACTCAATAACGCGTGATCAGTCGGCTTACAGTGTGAAAGTAATCAAGTCACATAGTGAGTTGTAGAGACAAAGTGTGTAATAAAGGTGTGTGTAAGCAATAAAGTGTAAAGCGTGTTAAAGCTTGTAATTAAGGCGCAGCGCCCAGATAATTGACCTGAGGTTGTAATAATAAATGAAGTGTGTAATAAAAGAAGAGTTATCTTTGGATTCTTTTTTCGAAAATAAAAGACAACCAAATGATTTCCGGACTTTTCCTAGAGTATCTCGCAACTCCGAGTATCTCTTGACTTCGTCACTTTATTATTTTTTTCTTTTAACGCAAAAAAAAAATATATATATGTATATAAAAAAAACAGGGCCGAGGGACCAACAAAATTGTTCACCTCGTCCACTGAACACCCTAACACAGTCAAAATTGAAATCGGTACGAGATGGCTCCAAACAAACGCTGTATGCTCACTCATATGACTTCATTCAACAGACTGCGAATTCGTCCAACTCACATCGCCCTTTTATACCCGAATTGTAACGGTTAAAACATTTTTTCCCTTATTCTTTATTTTCCTGCATTCGTTTTCCGAGTATTTTGAACGACGGTGTGAGAGGACGGACTCAGGGTGGGTGTAGCACATATAAGCAGTTAAGGAGTGTGTGTGAGGCACATACAAATAAATAATATATAATGAATTGTATAATGAATTGTATTATACGAAAATAGAGGATGGCCGCTACAATCTCCCCCTCTGCCTCAGAGATCGTCCCGATGATGTGGCAGGAACAGGTGATGTCATCCTTCTTGTCGCTTTCTGTGAAACCTTGGACTGCGAGACGTTCTTATTCACTTTCACGGGTCTTCCCCTCTTCTTGATAGAAATTACTGGGCTAGGTAGCCCCTCAGAAGTACCCGTGTAAGTTGTCAGCATCGATGCGTGATATGTCCCCAAATGAGTCGTTGAGTAATTCCGTTCTGCAGGTAATAGGAGACGGCTTGCATACTCGATAGGATGCTCCATCTCTCCCTCCCCCTGGAGTAATACTGCACCGATAGCGTAACTGCTGGCATCGGTTTTCAATACAAATGGGATTCCTTCTTTTGCCTGCTGCAAAACTGGGGCGGTCGTTCCAGTTATAATTTTATGTTCGACGTTTGGTATAGGTGTCTCTATTTCACCAAATACTTCAACCTGTTCGTCTAATAATTTTTCCAGTTTTTCCTTCTGCCTTAAATCCAAGTGTTTTCCTTCTTCTGGACGTAATCTGATGTCAAGGCTGTTAAGCTCAAACCATGTGTCAGGATCTGAAGGTTCTATTCTTCGTGGCTCATTAAATAACTGACTGGATCTTTCTGGGGTTCGCATATCAATTGGTAATGAGTCGGCGAAAATGGCTTGTACACTATGAGGTGAGTAATCGTTTGATCTCTTTCGTTTTGGTGTGGCCCCTATTGGACTGATTGTGTGTAGATTTTCTACCCAAGTAAGATATGCAGATACTTCTTCCATAACGTCCTTTTTAGGTATTTTGGGTTCTTGCTTCTCTTCAGGTGATCGGTGATTGTAATTGTCTTGATACTCGGTTGATTTCAATACGCAGCTATCGGCCGATTTGAAATCAAATGTTGTTGTTGGATCGTCCACAAAGTGGAATGATCTTTGTGCAATATTTAACACAATTCCACATTGTTCCATGAAGTCAATTCCGAGTAGCGTTCGATTTCCTTTCGCTTTTGGCAGCGCGATTAACCGAATTTTCCGATATCTCTTCCCAATGATGATGTCGACCACTGTAGCATGAACGACATCTTTTCTAGGTACACCGTCAGCAAAAGTCAACTCCGCATTAACTGGCTTGAACACACAACCTTTTTTCAGGAGTTGTTGATATAAACGTGCTCCCGCTACACTAGTTCTAGCCGCCGTGTCTAAATATGCCTCTCCGCGAAGTCCATTAATATTAACGTCCACTGTAGGAACATTTCTTCCGATCACAAGAGAATCTACCAAATTAAAGTCTAGAGAATTCGGACTATTTGCATTTTTATTACTGCAGTTAGGACAATTCGTTCGATAATAGCCAGAAGCTCCGCAACCATAACAGTTTAATGCTGGTTTCTTATTTGTCCTCAGTAACCATAGCCATTTTCGCATGCTCCGTGCTTTTTGTTTTTTTAAAACAAGTGTCGGCTAGATGTCCTTTCTTTCTACAGAAAGTGCAACGTGTCTTCTCTCTGTTCTCTGCAGGGTTTACCGATTGTTTGTTCTCATTATTGAACATTTCCACCTCTCTTGTTTGCTCTAATAGGTCCTGAAACGTTTCAATTGAGTTTCTTGGGACCTTCTCTCTTATTTTTGGAAGAATTTGCCCATAAACCATATTGAGCATAGTGGGTTCAGATATCTCATCTGTTAATTGTGCTAACAGGGCTCTTTTTCTGCACACAAATTGATCCATCGTTTCTGTCACTCGTTGTTTATCTTCAAACAACTCAGTATATATTCGCCATGATGGTTTAGCTGGTGCAAATGCTGCTCGAAACAGTCTTACTGCGTCGTCAAAACTCTTGGCTTCCTTTTTGATGCCTTGCCACCAGGTTGAAGCGAAACCTTCCAGCAAGAGCGGAATACCAATGAGTGCGTTAGCCTCCGTGATGTTTTCGGACTCTTTATACACCGTAATTGTTGCGATAAAGTCGTCAATCTTGGACACATTTCTGGTCCCATCGAAACGGGCGGTACATCTACTGAACGTCCCATGATTTTCTTTGGCATGGATAGCCATTACTAATCGCCGTAATTGCTCTTCTGAAAGTGTCGTCAATGCTGCTGCGCTCGTAGAAGCGGCAGAACTTGCAGTCGATGACATATTGTCAGGCATTTCACTTTCTCGTGCAGGATCGTTTCTCGAGGTTTTTGCAGGCGTCTTTGATGCCTTACGTTCACTCTTTCTTTGCATCCAGAGGCGTATTCCTCTTTCGATCCTTCAATGATCTACCTTTAGGGGCTCTACTGTGATTTTCAACTTGTTCCGTTGCAAAACACGTGGCCGCAATGCTGGGCGCCAATGTAATAAAAGAAGAGTTATCTTTGGCTTTCTTTCCGAAAATAAAAGACAACCAAATGATTTCCGGACTTTTCCTAGAGTATCTCGCAACTCCGAGTATCTCTTGACTTCGTCACTTTATTATTTTTTTCTTTTAACGCAAAAAAAAAATATATATATGTATATAAAAAAAACAGGGCCGAGGGACCAACAAAATTGTTCACCTCGTCCACTGAACACCCTAACACAGTCAAAATTGAAATCGGTACGAGATGGCTCCAAACAAACGCTGTATGCTCACTCATATGACTTCATTCAACAGACTGCGAATTCGTCCAACTCACATCGCCCTTTTATACCCGAATTGTAACGGTTAAAACATTTTTTCCCTTATTCTTTATTTTCCTGCATTCGTTTTCCGAGTATTTTGAACGACGGTGTGAGAGGACGGACTCAGGGTGGGTGTAGCACATATAAGCAGTTAAGGAGTGTGTGTGAGGCACATACAAATAAATAATATATAATGAATTGTATAATGAATTGTATTATACGAAAATAGAGGATGGCCGCTACAAGTGTGTGTATTGAATAAAAAAGTAAACAGTTGTATATAGTTTATCGCAGTTCAGTAATCGAACCCTATTCGGGGACAAGTAATTTTCGTAACAATATGTACCCTTCACCTGGCCATGTAGGAACTAATGGTTAAGCAGAAAACTTTTTGAAAATACTCAAAAATGTATTCAACGGTTATGTAAATAGTGCCATATGTTATTATAGTAAAACTCGCGCTTTAGATACTATTAGCAATCGAATTTTGATAGACTATCGA
The DNA here is from genome assembly GCA_951905685.1 of Eumerus sabulonum. Classification (NCBI taxonomy): domain Eukaryota; kingdom Metazoa; phylum Arthropoda; class Insecta; order Diptera; family Syrphidae; genus Eumerus; species Eumerus sabulonum. The sequence goes on along the minus strand of OX645062.1, from coordinate 48,871,056 downwards.
TATACTATTCACCGTGCCACCGACGAAACACCAGCGAACAAACAGAGCAAAGAAGCTGATCGCGTTTAACACGGCAAACGCCACCTTCGATCTCTGTCCCTGCTCAATCCAAGTTGACACACAGACTCCGCGTGGCCCCCCCTGGATAGCTATCCTGGCACCCGCTAGGTAGTGAACCAATGTGTGCAGCGACCCAACCCCTTGTTCCTGGGGAAAGAGTATCCTGGCCCTCCAGGTTGGTGGTTGTGCTTAGGGGTAACATCCCTATCACGTAAAAACCTACCTGTTCTGAAACAACAAAAAGCCTCGGATACGGACGGATACTAAGCTGACGACCCCTGCAAACGGCTAACGGACTTGAGAGTCTGCACCTGGAATGTGAGGTCCCTTAACAGACCGGGTGCAGGCGATCGATTGGAGCAAACCCTCAACTGCTATAAAGCAGATATAACCGCACCCCAAGAAGTGCGTTGGGATGGACCAGGTAAAAGACGGATGAAAAACTGCGACATCTACTACGGGAACTGCTACAAGGAGAACAAACAGCGCCTATTCGGGTGCGGATTCGTTATTTGAGAAAGACTCCGACAAAAAGTCTTAAGCTTCCGAGATAAAAGCGAATGCCTCATAACAATCCGCATCAAAGCTAAATTTGGAAACATTAGCTTAATAGCGCTCTCGCCCCAACGGAAGAAGAGGACGATCGACTCAAAGAAGAATTCTACGATCTCCTAGACCGAACATATGCCCAATGCACCAACTACGACACAAAAGTAGTCCTAGGAGATTGTAATGCAAAACTTTGCAAAGAGGACATATTTGAGTCGATCATAGGTAAGCACAGCCTCCATAACACCACATCCGAAAACGGACTTAGGCTAATCGATTTCTTAACGGGGCGTAACCTCCTTGTAGCAAGCACGCTATTCTCCCATCTCAACATCCACAAGGGTACCTGGCGGTCTTTTGATCAATCGACCACCAACCAGATTGATCACATTGCGATCGACGCCAGACACTCCTCCTGTACTCCCGACGAACCTTCCGAGGGGCCAACATCGACTCGGACCACTCGGACCACCTTGTTGTAGCCAAGGTACGCATGAAGATATCAAGAATGCTTAGGAGTCGAGTAGAACTACGTAAGTTGGACGTCGGAAAGCTGCAATCGCAAGAGACAGCCAGAATATTTGCCGATCGTGTCTTCTCCAAGCTCTCTCGAAATCCGCCCACAGCAGCACAAACAATAGAGCAGGAATGGGCGCATTGCAAGAGCGCCGTCAGAGACGCTGTCTCGGAGGAGCTGGGTTTCAAACCGCCACCACCTAGAAACCCCTGGTTCGATGAACAATGCGAACAAGCTCATGAGGCAAAACATGAGGCACATAAAGGCATGCTGCAACGACGGACGGGAGTTGCTCCCGGAATGTATGAGCAGAAGAAAAGAGAGGAACACACGCTTTTCAGAAAAAAGGAGAGAGAGCACGAACCGCGTGAGATCGAGGAGATGGAGAGATGCTTCCGCAGGAATGACGCCCGTAAGTTTTACAATAAGGTGGAAGGAAACATGCCATGGCTACAAAGCCAGAGCAGCGGCCTGCAGATATGAAAATGGAGAACGGGTAGCAGAGTCGCAGTCGATGCTGAGGATTTGGAACGACCACTTCTGCAGACTCTATAACGGCGATGAGAGACAAGATACCGCTGTCAGGCAGAATGAGCCATTCGTAGTGGACGACAATGTAACATAAATCAGTCCACCCGACCTAGACGAAGCTAAAATAGCGATATCAAGACTTAGGTCTAATAAAGCCGCGGGCGCAGACGGCCTGTCTGCTGAGCTTCTTAACGCGGCGGTTGAGATGAACTGGGAAGGTGCATGCACCATCTCATTTGCAAGGTATGGTCGGAGGAAAGCATGCCCGACGAATGGAATCTCTGCATCATTTACCCTGTCCATAAGAGAGGACTATAGCTGCGCCAACTATCAGGGAATAAGTCTCCCTAACATCGCATATAAGATCTTCTCTGCCGTATTGTGTGGACGGCTGAAACCGTTTGTGGATAACCTAATCGGCTCTTATCAGTGTGGATTCAGGCCAGGTAAATCCACAATAGACCAAATATTTACGCGACGGCATATCTTGGTGAAGACCTTTTCGTCGATTTCAAAGCTGCATATGACAGCGTGTATAGAGGTGAGCTATACAAAGCTATAGTCGTCCGACTGTGCAGGATGACATTGGAGAGTTCGTCGGTAATGAGCAAACACAGACTTTTGATGTTAAAAAAGGCTTTAGGCAAGGTGACGCGCTGTCATGCAACTTTTTCAACATCGTGCTTGAAAAGATCGTGCAAGAGTCACTAGCCAACAGAAGAGATACGGATTATTTCAAGTCTACGCAATTGAGTACGCCGACGGCATTGACGTGATTGGACGGACACAGCGAGATGTCAATGAGGCCTTTGTAAGCATTGAGGTAGAAGCGGCTAAGAAGGGTCTCAAGGTTAATGAGGGTAAAACTAAATATCTGCTTTCATCTAAAAGAGACTAACAACACCGACGAATTGGCCAGAACGTCACCGTGGGCGGATATAACTTGTCAAGGAATTCGTTTTCCTTGGCTCATTGATGACCAGCGAAGAGTCTTGGACCTTAACAAAAGGGGATGAAGATGCCTTGGTCGTTTCGAGAGGAAAATTCTGCGCACTATCTACGGTCCCGTTTGTTCAAACAGTGAATGGAGGAGAAGATATAACGAAGAACTGTACGGGTTGTACAGCGACATCGGCCTGGTACGACGTCTACGGATACAGCGTGTAAGGTGGCTAGGCCATGTAGAGCGCATGGAAAATATAGCTCCGACCCGAAGAGTCTTCGAATCCACCCTCAAAAGAAGGCGCGGCAGAGGACGGCCGCATCAACGGTGGCGCACGCAGGTGGAAGGGGACCTTAACCAAGTAGGCGTGCGGCGCTGGAAACAGCTGGCCACAGACCGTGCCAGCTGGGGACGCTTGTTGGTTGAGACTCAGGTTCACCACGGATTGTAGCGCCACCTAAGTAAGTAAAGTAAGTATAAGAAGCCTAGGCATTTCGCAGCATTCTTGGCGACACTGAAAATTTGGTCGCTCCAAATAAGATACATACCCAGGATGGAAAGCTTTACAGGTTCTGAGATGCAAGTATAATTCATGGATAATGGCTGCGGGTGCCCTTTAACGACAGGAGACAGCATTGTGTGTTGGATGCATTAAATTCCACTCTCTTGTTTTTACTCCATTGGATGATACTGTCGATATCGGAATTTTATGAGCTTAACATACGCTGCTGTTCACTATCTTCGGCCGAAGTGCAAGGTCGTAAAGTAGTGAACGAATGTGAGAAGCTAAGTGTAGGGTCGTCAGCGAAGGAGTAAATTGGATAAGAGGTGGCAGACAAGATATCATTTATAAAAATGGAGAAGGGTGTTGGAGACAAGATGGTGCCCTGCGGAATACCGGCCTTTAAGAAAAGGATGTTAGACTTGAATCCATCCAAAGCAACTTGAATTGAACGATTCGAAAGGTAGCGTCTAATCTATTGAAAAAAACGACTCATCGATCCCGAAAGCACGCATTTTCAACAAAAGGGCTTCTTGCCAAACCCTGTCAAATGCTACCGAAATATCCAGTGCAACCATTTTGCTTTCACGTGCTTGGTGAAGCGAGCGATTCCACTTTTCGGCGAAATATACCATCAAATCACCAGTTGATCTGTTGCTGCGGAAACCGTACTGACGGTCATTGATGAGTTTCCGTGATTCAAGATACTTCATAAGCTGACGGCTAATCAGCGTTTCCATGACCTTGGGAAGAAGGGACGTTAATGCAATGGGTCGGTAGTTGGACCCATGTTTTCACCTACTTGGAAAGAGCCCAGAAGAGCAGCAAGGGTGAAGAAGCTTACGCAGTGGTTTCGCCAGCGTAGGAGAATACCCCTTCAGAACTATTGGGGCAATGCCACCTGGACCAGCGGAACTGTGTATGTCAAGTTCCTTAAGAACCCTTTTGACTGTGTGAGTGCGGAAGTGGATTAGTCTCATGGTGGAATCGACACACTCAAAAGGAAGTGTAAGCTGGGAGCCCAGAACTGGTTGCGGTTAGGTTAGCAGTTAGGTTAGCTGCAAGTAGGTTAACTTCGTCTATGGAGTTGACAGCTGGAATGTCATTGTGAATGAGCATCGGTATAGACGACGTAGTTGAGTTTTTTACGTTTTTTAAAAATGACCAAAAACTTTTGCTATCTTTGGGACATTGAAGGGTTCTGCGCCTTAATTTTTTGTCGGATTGGAATTTAATCCATCGAATGTGGTCATATCTGGCTCGTACGTACTTTTTCCGGTTTTCCTCAGAACTGTTTGCCTTGTAGGCCCGAAAGCTTAGTTATAATATCAGTTGCGGCGTCCACATCGTTGTCGAGGAAGCACAACGACCAGTTGAAGATCCGAAACAACTTGTTTAAATGGGCGGTGGGAGTTCGAGAATTTAAATGATATCACGGAGTGGTCAGTCGAGCCTAGGGGCAACAATACATCGGTCGTGCATCTGTTAGGCTGAGATGTGAAAAACAAGTCCAGTGTATTGGCGGTGTGAACAGCAACATCAGGGATACATAACGGCTCATTTATAATTTGACTTAATTGATTTAACTCAGCAAAAATTTCGACATACCTTTATTCGGGTGTTGTCTGTCCAGAATGTCGAAGCCACTGAGAATTGTGTACATTGAAATCGCCCAGTTAAACGATTTCAGTGCGAGAGAACAGGGAACCAATTCTTTGGATGGAATCAGGCAGTGCGTCGAATGCAGATTGGGGCTTCTATAAAGAAAATAGTATTGAACGGAGTGCTTACCGACAGTGAACTTAAGCCATATGAAATTAAATTCCGAGGTGGATGGTTGACTATACTGTGGAAGCACCTGGTAAGCAATATCGCCACGAACGTAAATGGCGAGACCACGGTGAGAAACGAATAATGGCACTAAGCTATATTCAGGAAGAATAAAATCCGAAGGATCAGATATTTCATCGACCTGTGTTTCACAAAGTGCTAAAACAGCCGGTTTGTGAAGAGAGACATAGGCATACGTGGCAAAGAAATTCTGAGTTCGCTGTCTACTGAGTGCCAACATTGGTCACGAGGGGGAAGGAGGGCAGGCAAGAGTACGGCCCAGCGCCGCGGTTGCGGCAAATCTTTTCTCGTTGAGTCGATATAGTCCGATAGTCCGGTGCGGCTTATAATTCGATAGAATCATTGGCCTGCAATTCTTCAAAGATGCCAGAGAAAATGCGTCGACGGTAATGTTATCAATGGCATCCGCAATTTCATTTTTATTGGCAACTAAGGCCAAACGCTTCAAAAATCGCATTATATAAGACATTTTAAGTCATTAGGTGCTTAGTTAGCATAAACCATTTAAGGCTTGGTTGACCAATATTCCCAAATGCTGAGGTAAAGTGAGAGCAATAATCATTAGAGAGGTCGCTTCCTAATAACGACACATCAGTCTGATACACTTAAATTGATATATCCTATATTACTCACAAACCACTCACTGTGGCGTATGTGGAATATCTATATACAAAATAGAAGCTTATAGCAAGAATAACATTAGCATCTCCCTCGTACTCACCTCGATTCCCTCTATACCGTAGATTACTTCTATTCGTTCCATAATTTCTAGCAATTCTAAAACTAGGTGGAAATTTAGCCATATCTAATGTCTCAGATCCTATTGATCCCAGAGTATTATTGTAGGTGCCCTTCCTCAGCGAGGGTATAGGACTCATTCGTACGTCTTGCAACTCAATGATATCCTCGGTTGTTGAACACGTTTCGGATTTGTCACTTTTACCTGTGAATAAGGATAAATAATGACACAATAACAGTAGTGTGAGTGACATGGTTACCAGTTTTCCTATCAGCTTCTTTCGCTTTTTTGCTTTTCTTCTTCGCCCGTTTACCCCAGTAGGTATAGTTGACGGCTGCATATTCTAAGAGTGCCGCAAAGACAAACACAAAACACATTACCAGGTAAATGTCGATGGCCTTTACATAGGATATCCGTGGCAAGGAACTTCGCACACCAGTACTAATAGTGGTCATTGTTAGAACGGTTGTGATGCCTTAAACGGATATAGACAGAGTGGATGAGCACAGTCTGTTTGTACTTTTTAGAGTACTTACCTAGAGCAACTCGCGCACTAGTAGCCTCATGGTTAATCCAAAATGACACCCAAGATAACATCACAATAAGTATGCTGGGCAGATATGTTTGGAACACAAAGTATCCGATGTTGCGTTGCAGTTTGAATGATAATGAGAGACGCTGATAGACACCGGTTGCTAGCTTCTCTTTGCGATCATTCGTCTCGTAGCCGATTATTGTGAATTGTGGCAGTTCGGCATCCTCGACTCCGCGTACCGGCGTCGGTTTCCAGTACATAACGACATCGGTTACCGTGTAACCATCTACATATACTAAAGATATCAGTACTGAGGAATAAAGAAATGATAACCGTGGACTTACAGCTCTCTATTTCGACAGTGCAGTTCTGTGAATCCAACGGATAGTAGTGCAAGTCCATCATGCAGGCCAGTGTCGTAGTGAATCTCATACCATAAGTTACTGCACCATCACCGCCGAGCCTCACTAGCTTATTTCGCTCCGTCACATCGTGTAAGAAACTAGTCCCCCCCAAGTCCGTAAAACAAGCAAAAGTAAACCCGAAACAATTCGATTCAATTGAAACTTTTCCTCACCTCTGGAGGCTATACGTACCAACTCTTACCCCATACCTAACTTAATGTTCTACACTCACCTGTTCTTGTCGTTGGCAAAAAACGTATCCGGCACCCAAATTTTCTCGGCAAAGTCACCGGACAACGTCAACACATCGTTAACACCATCATCATCGGCATCGTCATCGTAGTATGGGCCATAGGCGTTGAAAGCTAAACGCTCGTCCCTCCAGTATTGATTCAAGTACATTGTGATTGTGTAATCCTTTCGTTCCAAGTATGTATGGAGCATGGAAAAGGTGAAAAACAGCCAGAACAGAGAGAAGAAAAACAAATGACAAGGACCTTAGTATAGCGTTGTGGTTGTATTTTTTTCATTTTAGCTTCCTGCATCATTCCCTTTCTGCCACATTTCGCTTACCCCCTTTTGCACTTCTACTTTTTCCAAACCGACACTGACTGGCGGTTGGAAATGTTTTGGAAACGAAATGAAGCAGGTGATCCTACGAGTGTGATTCTATGATTCTGTGATTCTGTGCCAAGGACAACAACATTAACTCGTCTGTCGTTTTACACTCATTTTCATTTTGTCGTCATGTTTTTCGCTTTTTTTTCAATATGCATACCTCCTTCCGGCTCCCCTTAGACATACCATTCGACCCTGATGCACCTATGTGCAATACTATGCTTAACTACTATTGCTCTGGAGTGTCGAGTGTCGTCGACGTTCACAACGTAATCGGGTCGTTGTTGATAAAAGTCGCAACTGGGGTTGGAATAAAATTATTATCCTGCGCGCTCTCCTAAGGGTCGACGAGGCTTCTGTCTTTAAGGACAACAGTTCACTGTTATCCTTTTGCTTATTATTTTGAATAGGATATGGCCATAGCATAGACTGGAGGGTTCTCGCTTCCAATTTTCTCTTTTTACACAAGAATCCTGTGCATATTCAAGACTGTAATTTGCTTCATTTAAAATAATCAACATTGAAGAACTGGTTATTCGATTTTTTTTTTTGGTGAAAAAAATTGTTTTTCTTTTTAATTTTTAATGTAACATAGCCTGCATACTCTATAGGTCCATTACCTTTCGAATTTGAATTAATATAGCAATAAAAATAAAAACGAATGCAGGATAAGTTATTCAGTGAACATGTTTTGGAGGAATTAGTATTTGTAACTTTTATCTTCATTTAGGTATGACTAAAGAGGAAAACCGAAGGAAGCTATGACATCGGTTTAGAAATAAGGAAGAGCATATGGCTGAGTACATGAGCACTAGCGAAGGGAAGATTTACTGGATCTAGAGGCTGGCGAGAGGGTGGGAGGGAGCGAGAAAACAGAGCAAAGAAATTGATCGCGTTTAACATGGCAAACGCCAGCCTCGATCTCTGTCCCTGCTCAATCCAAGTTGACACACAGCCTCCGCGTGGCCCCCCCTGGTACCCGCCAGGTAGCGAACTAATGTGAGCAGCGACATAACCCCTTGTTCCCGGGGAAGGAGGAACCTGCCCTCCAGGTTGGGGGTTGGGGGTTAGTAGTAACATCCCTATCACGTAAAAACCTACTTGTTCCGAAACGACAACATGCCTCGGATGCGGACGGATATAAAGCTGACGATCCCTGCAAACGACTAACGGACTTGAGAGTCTGCACCTGGAATGTGAGGTCCCTTAACAGACCGGGTGCAGGCGATCAATTGGAGCAAACTCTCAACTGCTATAAAGCAGATATAACCGCACTCCAAGAAGTTCGATGGGATGGACCAGGTAAAAGACGGATGAAAAACTGCGACATCTACTACGGGAACTGCTACAGGGAGAACAAACAGCGCCTATTCGGGTGCGGATTCGTTATTCGAGAAAGACTCCGACAAAAAGTCTTAAGCTTCCGAGATAAAGCGAACGCTTAGTAACAATCCGCATCAAAGCAAAATTTGGAAACATTAGCTTAATAGCGCTCACGCCCCAACGGAAGAAAAGGACGATCGACTCAAAGAACAATTCTACGATCTCCTAGATGGAACATATGCCCAATGCACCAACTACGACACAAAAATAGTCCTAGGAGATTGTAATGCAAAACTGAGCAAAGAGGACATATTTGAGTCGATCATAGGAAAGCATAGCCTCCATAACACCACATCCGAAAACGGACCTAGGCTAATCGATTTCCTAACAGGGCGTAACCTCCTCCATCCACAAGGGTACCTGGCAGTTTTTTGATCAATCGACCACCTACCAGATTGATCACATTTTGATCGACGGAAGACACTTCTTCTGTATTCTCGACGTACGAACCTTCCACTGACCTGACCACTACCTTGTTGTAGTCAAGGTACGAATGAGGATATCAAGAATGCTTAGGAGTTGAGTAGGACTACGTAAGTTTGACGTCGAAAAGCTACAATCGCAAGAGGCTGCCAGAATCTTGCCGATCGTGTCCCCTCCAAGCTCTCTCAAAATCTGCCGACAGCAGCACAATAGAGCAGGAATGGGCGCATTGCCAGAGTGCCGTCAGAGACGCTGCCTCAGAGGTGCTGGGTTTCAAACCGCCACCACCTAGAAACCCCTGGTTCGATGAACAATGCGAACAAGCCCATGAGCCAAAACAAGAGGCACATAAGGGCATGCTGCAACGACGGACGAGAGCTGCTCGCGAAATCCATGAACAGAAGAGCAGAGAGGAACACACGCTTTTCGGAAAAAAAAGAGAGCACGGAAATCGTGAGATCGAGGAGATGGAGAGATGCTTTGGCAGGAATGACGCCCGTAAGTTTCGCAATAAGGTAAAACGAACATGCCATAGCTACAAAGCCAGAGCGACGGCCTGCAGGGATGAAAATGGAGAACTGGTAGTTAAGTCGCAGTCGTTGCTGAGTATTTGGAAAGACCACTTCTGCAGACTGCATAACGGCGATGATAGACAAGATACCGCTGTCAGGCAGAATGAGACATTTGTAATGGACGACGATGTAGGAGAATTCAATCCACCCGACCTAGACAAAATCAAAACAGCGATATCATGACTTAAGTTTAATAAAGCCGCGGGCGCAGACAGCCTGTCTGCTGAGCTTCTTAAGGCGGCTGGAGATGAGCTGGTAAGGTGCATGCACCATCTCATTTGCAAGGTATGATCGGAGGAAAGTATGCCCCTCGAATGGAATCTCAACATCATTCGCCCGGTCCATACGAAATGAGACCCCTATAACTGCGCCAACTATAGGGGAATAAGTCTCCTTATCATCGTATATGTATAAGATCTTCTCAGGCCAGCTAAATCCACAATAGACCAAATATTTACGCTACGGCAGATCTTGGAGAAGGCCCAGGAATACCGAATAGACTCTCACCAGCTCTTCGTCGATTTCGTGCTCGAAAAGATCATGCAAGAGTCACTGGCCAACACAAGAGGTACGATTTATTTCAAGTCTACGCAATTGCTTGCGTAAGCCGACCACATGGACGTGATTGGACGGACGCAGCGAGACGTCAATGAGACCTTTGTAAGGTAGAAGCGGCTAAAATGGGCCTCAAGGTTATTGAGGGTAAAACCAAATACATATCTGCTTTCATCTAGATAGACGTATTGGCCAGAACGCTACCATGGGCGGATATAACTTTGAAGTGGTCAAGGAATTCGTCTACCTTGGCTCACTGATGACCAGCGACAACAACACCATCGCTGAGATAAAGCGCAGATTCACTCTTGCCAACCGCTATTTCTTTGGGCTCAAGAGGCAATTGAGAAGTAGAGCTCTCTCTCGGAAAACCATGGTGATACTATATAAGATTATCCCAGTCCTCCTTTACGGCGCAGAGGCTTGGACCTTAACAGAAGCGGATGAAGATGCCCTTGGTCGTTTCGAGAGGATAATTCTGCGCACTATCTACGGTCCCGTTTGTTCAAACGGTGAATGGAGGAGAAGATATAACGATATCGGCCTGGTACGACGTCTATAGATACAGCGTCTAAGGTGGCTAGACCATGTAGAGCGCATTGACAATACAGCTGCTACCCGAAGAGTCTTCGAATTCACCCCAGAAGGAAGGCGCGGCAGAGGACGGCCGCATCAACGGTGGCGCACGCAGCAGGAAGGGGACCTTAACCAACTAGGCGTGCGGCGCTGGAAACTGCTGGCCAAAGACCGTGCCAGCTCGAAACGCGTGTTGGTTGAGGCCCAGGTTCACCAAGAACTGTAGCGCCACCAAAGTAAGTAAGTTTACCGTTATTAATTGCCAAACAATTAATAAATTAATTGCAATTTGCTGCAACATCTACATACTTCTAAAAACTAAATTTCAAAGCAGTCCCCTAACCTCGCTAATTTGGTAATGGCTTCATATATGAAGCTCAGAAAACGTTTGGTGCTTTTGCGTTTGATATTAGAATATTAGAATTATGTAAATATCGCTTGAAGTACACGTACTCGTAGGGGTATAAGCAGGATTTTAAAAATCGAATTGTTTACTACGCACTTTAAAAGAAGTTTCACTTTCCCTGCGCTCGAAAATAAACGACAAAAAAATCTATGAAATTCAATATCAAATCCGAAAAACTTTGGTGTACGTTTAGCGCTTAGCAGCGCCTGTGTTGTTACTATAAAATCAAGCATACTCGACATCAGGCACCTGTTCATTAAAGCATTCGTCACAAAAAAAAAAAAAGAAGCGAAAGAAAAAAACTTGAGGTTTTCATATCCTCGCTCCTTTGTACCATAAGTACCTGTATACTTGAAGGACTTAGCTTTGTACATTTTGGAACTATGCATGTGCCTTTTGACTGTTACCATATATCTAGTATTAATACCTGGCGCCATCTCTTCTAGTACGTACCATATTCACTTCAGAAATTGCATCGAAACTGGCTATTGTTAGATCCATTCCCACATGGAGTGGATCACCTGTTGGGGAGACAAAAACAATAAAAAAAGAAAAGAAAAAAGTATCTCGTATGGATAAGAAAAGGACGTTCAAAGTTACTCACCACCAAAGTTTGGTCGTAGCCTTATATCATAACCTTCGAGAATTTTTGAAATTGTTTGTGTTACATTCTCTAAACGGCCGGCTGGCATTTCTTTTCTCCTGCATCTACGAACAAAATGAGAATCGTTAAAATACAAAAGGATGTGTATTACTAAGATATCTGATAAACAATTCGTTCTATAAAACGGTATGGTATATGTCCAATAACGAAGGTTACTTTGCGCTTTAAATAGCGTATATACGAGTTGTAAAAGCTCGTCCTAAACTATGCACACTGATCTGGAATGAAGTTAGGGGCCACTAGATGACCCCCTTGTGTGAACTTTTTGGCAAGCGTTACTGAAGCGAAACACACTGTTGTGCGGTTTTGTAAATGTGGTTCACCATGGCATCTACGAGCAGAGGCATGCATGTATAAATTACTTTATCGAAACATAATCCATGGATAGAATATCAAATGCACACGAGCATAACAAAGAAGATGAGTATCGATTACATTATTAAAACTATGTCCTGAACTTTAATATGAGAAATGTATACGTATACGGCTTTGAGCAAAGTCAAATGTCGACGTAGAAACACTAATTCGATCATTTGAATATAGAACCAGTTGGTTGAAGAAAATGATGGTACTTGTATACGTTGGATGGCAAAGGACTAACAAAGGCATCGTAGGAGTAGCATCTATTCGACGGATGCTGGCCTGCTAAAAAGCGAGAAGAGCCACCGCAGTCGAACATCTTGCGGCACTGTTAGTAAGTCCTATCTCCACCTCCTCGCGTTGCCATCTGGAGATTTCCCAAGGAAATTGCAGACAGGGAAGGGCGAAAGGCAAGCCTCCTGCGCCAAAAAAACAGGATTAATCGGTTGGTCTACGGCCTAGTATGCCGTAATCGTATAAAAGACCACAAACTCGGAAATAACCACAAGCCTCGGATATTACGGACCGGATTAATGTTGACGACCCTTGCAAAAAACGAAAAAAGGACAATGATCTTCAGCTCTGTACATGGAATGTTAGAAACCTAAACAGGCCACGTGCAGCCGAACAAAGCCGTGCCTTCGAACACCAAAGGTCAATGAACCTTTTTAAGCCTGCACTCAGCAGAGTCGACGAGGTTTGGGAGGAAGCTCAACCTGACGCTGTACCCTTGAGCCGAATTCCAAATAGACCAAGAGCTAGAGCCATTATACCGGTCTAATCCGAGGATCGTAAAGAGATTTTGGTACTCATGCAAAACTGCAATCGCAAATCCTAACTAAGAATTGGAAAATAGTCAAGCCAGAGGATGTGAAAGGACCCTTAAAATTGATTACTATCATAATCAATCAGGATTGCACCTCTAGCAGAGGCCAATAATATGATCACTCTGGGCTTTGATCCAGCAAGGCTCGGAATCTTTAAAAGAAGACGGGGAGGAATCAACCAAGAGAGCCTCTGGAGTTGCTTCAATCGACGAACCCGGAACAGCCCCCTACACTGGATCATATGATCACTGAGGTAACTCACTCGGTTGAGCATGGTACGTGGACTCGGAACATCAGAACACAAGCTCACCTACGTGCGCGATGCAGGTAAGCCAAGAGCTTGTATTTTAACTAAAACACATATAAAAATCCTTCTACTCTCATCCTATAGTGACCAAGATATTACGGCTATTGGTATCGAGGACAACTCAACAAATCCTCTGGATTGCCTCGGCCTATTTTGCCCATGACCACCCAAGTCCTCCCCCTCCGTTCGACTTGGTGAATCTGGTCAAGGATGCTGAGCAAGCTAATGCCGGACTTGTCATAGGGTGTGATGCGAATGCACACCACACGATATGGGGCAACAGTAACATCAACGATCGAGGTGAGTCATTGTTTGATTATTTATTACATACTAACCTCATCGTCTGTAATAATGGCTGTGAACCAACTTTCATCACCAAGAACAGACAAGAAGTTCTGGATGTAACTTTTGCATCGCAGGACATTGTCGACAAAGTCAGGGAATGGAAAGAGCACTCCCTCTCTGACCATCATCATATTCAATTCAGCATAGTCAGCCACGTCAGGGCCCTAGCTCCTAGGTCCTGAGAACATCCTCCTTCGAACATGCTCCCAACCTGGTTAACAACAACATTGTCCTATAAGCTTTAAAAACCTTTAAACCTTAAAAGTCTCAAGTATCAGATGGGATTATACCAGCGGAGCTCCAGCATGTAGCAGATCTCATCTTTCCCTGGCTTGTGGTAATATATAAGGGTTGCCTCTCTTTCTCTTACATCTCCAGCAAGTGGAAGGTAACCAAAGTCATTTTCATACCCAAGGCAGGCCAAATCCCACACGTATGCAAGTGACTTGAGGCCTATTAGTCGTACTTCTTTTCTATTAAAAACTCTAGAGAAAATTTTAGACGCACACATTCGTTAGAGCTGTGTCTCAGGAAGGCTGTCGGATAACCATCATGCCTACAACAAAGGCAAATCGGTGGAAACAGCACTCCACTCACTGGTCAGCAAAATAGAAAGGTCACTGGAACATAAGGAATATACCCTAGTGTCCTTTCTCGATATTGAGGACATCTTTAACAATGTTGAACCATGGGCCGTCACCAAAGCGCTGTCTGATCTGGGTGTTACGGTATCAGTGATAGAACTGGTACCACAACTGCTAACGCAAAGAGTAGTCAAAGTTAACTTCGCTGGTGCCGTCTCAACTAGAATGGTCAGCAGAAGTAAACCACAGGGTGGAGTACTCTCCCCTCTCCTTTGGAACGTGGAGGTCAATGAACTACTACTGTTGCTAGAACATGAAGGGAACGCTGTGAACGCCTATGCAGATGACATTGCTATTGCCTCCACAGGGAAATTTCCCTGCACTGTTAGCGATCTAATGAAGGGTGCATTACATACAGCAGAAACCTGGACGCAGACTTGGTGTCAATCCTAAGAATACCGGTCTAGTACTGTTTACAAATAAATATAAAATTCCGCCCTTCAGCCCACCGAGGCTTGGTGCAACCCGACTAATTCTTCTTCTTTGGTGGCGTTACAGCCCATGAAGTACAAGAGCCAAGCTTCTCTCAATCACCTATGTTGTGTGTGATTTATTTTTCACACAGGTGAAAGGGACCTACAGTTTAATGCCGATTCCGAACGGCGTGAGTCGAGAAGCTTTTTCATGGCAAGTTTACTACGGGGGGTTTTGCCATTACCCCGTCGAGGAGGAACGCCGCGAAATAAACATTCGATGGCCTTGATGTTATCGGGATCCGAACTCGTTCATCTTGCGTCAGGGTCCAACACACTAACCACTGCGCCACGGCGCCCTCACTAGTGGGTGTCATTATAGGTCACTACATTATTGGAAAATACGCCGCCAGCTACCCTCCATTGACTTCTGCCACGGCTGCATGGCCCAGGAGGAAGAGGAATCGATACGTCAACTCCTCTTCTCATACCCTTCTTTTGTGAATCGCAGGAGAATCTACCTCGGCGGGCCCCTCTATGAAAATTTAAGTAAGCTAGCAAACCTAAAAATAGCTCAACTACATCGCTTCCTCAGAAGCACCGTTTGGTTCTGAGGCAACGGATCAAGGTAATATGTATGGTCCATGTTGTACCAAAATGGACCGACTGCGGCCAACGTGTGGCTTATGCCAACCACTTTTACCTAACTTACCTTAACCTAGCCTACACGACACCACATCCGATAACGGACACAGGCTGATTGATCTTGGTACGGGGCGAAATCTCCTTCTAGCCAGTACGCGCTTCCCGCACCTCGACATACACAAAGGCACCTGGCGGTCTTTTGATCAATCGACTACCAACCAGATTGATCACATCGCGATCGACGTCAGACACTCCTCCACTATTATTGATGTTCGACCTTTTCGAAGCGCGCGATTGAGGATTTGGAGAGGTGGTACTGCAGGCGTGACGTTCGAAAGTTTTGAGTTTTTTTATTTATTTGATCCATTTCTAATTGACGAAGACCGCAGAGAATTCTGTCCATCTGACCTCGACGAAGTTAAGATATCCATATCGAAGCTCAAGTCGGATAAAGCCGCTGGCGCAGACGGACTGTCTGCTGAGCTCCTCAAGGCAGCTGGGGATGACCTGGTTAGGAGCATGCACCAGCTCATCTGTAGGATACGGTCAGAGGAAATCATGCCCGAGGAATGGAGTCTCAGCATCGTATGCCCGATCGACAAGAAAGGAGACCCCTCTGATCGCGCCAACTATAGAGGAATAAGTCTCCTTAACATCGCCTACAAAATCTTCTCTGCCGTTTTATGTGAATGCCTGAAGCCTTCTGTAAATAAGCTGATAGGTTCTTATCAGTGCGGATTCAGGCCAGGGAAGTCCACCATCGACCAAGTCTTCACACTACGGCAGGTCCTGGTCACCACCTATTGGTCGACTTCTAAGCCGCAAAGAGGGCGCCGTGGCGCAGTGGTTAGTGTGTTGGACTCTGGCGCACGATGAGCGAGTTCGGATCCCGGTAACACCAACGCAATCGAATGGTTATTTCGAGACGTTACTCCTCGGCGGGAGAGCACCGTGGCGCAGTGGGTAGTGTGTTGGCTTCTGACGCCGATGACACGGGATCGAATCCCGACACAGCCATGTCATCGAACGTGTTTTAAACGGTGTTTCTCCTCAGCGAGGTTCTGACAAAACCCCCTGTAGTAAAATTGTCATGAAAAGCTTCTCGAAATTTGCCGTTCGGAACCGGCAATAAACTGTAGGTCCCTTTCACCTATGGGAAAATGAAATCACACACAACATGGGTGATTGAGAGAAGCTCGGCTCAGGTTCTTCAATGACTGTAACGCCAACATACATACATACATACTCCTCGGCGGGGTACTGGCAAAACCTCCCGCAGTAAACTTGCAATGAAAAAGCTTCTCGACTCACGCCGTTCGGAATCGGCATTTAACTGTAGGTCCCTTTCACCTGTGTGAAAAATAAATCACACACAACATGGGTGATTGAGAGAAGCTTGGCTCTGGTCCTCCATGGGCTGTAACGGCAACATACGTACATACTTACCGATGGTTTTGATGTCAAAAAAGGATTTAGGCACGGCGATGCGCTGTCGTGTGATTTCTTCAACATCATATTATGAATGCTTCTGCAAAAATCACTGGCCAATACATGAGGCACGATTTATTTCAAATCCTCGCAACTCCTTGCATACCCCGACGATATTGACATAATAGGTAGATCACAGTAAGATGTCAATGAGGCGTTTGCGAGTATTGAGATGGAGGCGGCTAAAATTGGCTTAGCAGTAAACGAGAGCAAAACTAAATATATGCTATGCTAGGCCTGCAGGGATGAAAATGGAGAACTGGTAGTAGAGTCGCAGTCGATGCTAAGGATTTGGAAAGACCACTTCTGCAGACTGTCTAACGGCGATGATAGACAAGATACCGCTATCAGGCAGTAATGGAAGACAATGAAGCAGAATTCAGTCCACCCGACGTAGACGAAGTCAAAATATCGAAGTCAAGACTTAAGTCTAATAAAGCCGCAGGCGCAGACAGCCTGTCTGCTGAGCTTCTTAAGGCGACTGGAGATGAGCTGGTAAGGTACATGCACCATCTCATTTGCAAGGTATGGTCGGAGGAAAGCATGCCCGATGAATGGAATCTCAGCATCGTTGGCCCGGTCCATAAGAAAGGAGACCCCTATAACTGCGCCAACTATAGGGGAATAAGTATCCTTAAAATCGCATATAAGATCTTCTCTACCGTATTGTGTGAACGGCTGAAACCGTTTGTGGATAACCTGATCGGCTCTTATCAGTGTGGTTTCAGGCCAGGTAAATCCACAATAGACCAAATATTTACGCTACGGCAGATCTTGGAGAAGAACCAGGAATATCAAATCGACACTCACCACCTTTTCGTCGATTTCAAAGCTACATATGACAGCATGTATAGAGGTCATACAACTTTTTTAACATCGTGCTTAAAAATGTCGTGCATTTCAAGTCCACGCAATTGCTTGCGTACGCCGACGACATTGACGTGATTGGACGGACACAGCGAGACGTCAATGAGGCCTTTGTAAGCATTGAGGTAGAAGCGGCTAAGATGGGTCTCAAAGTTAATGAGAGTAAAACCAAATATATGCTTTCATCCAAAAGGGACGGTCAACACCGACGTATTGGCCAGAACGTCACCATGGGCGAATATAACTTTAAAGTGGTCAAGGAATTCGTTTACCTTGGCTCACTGATGACCAGCGACAACAACACCAGGGCTGTGATAAGACGCAGAAACACTCTTGTCAACCGCTGTTTCTTTGGGCTCAAGATACTGTAACAAATATGTTACGCCTGACTGGACACGTCCCACGTAATTAGCCAGGCTTGTTCTAAAATATGACAACTGTCACCTTTTTTTTTAGTAGTAGAAATTTGATAACCCGTGCAAGCTTCTTCCGGTTTTGTTGGTTAGAATTAGCGGGCAGAATAAAGAATCTTTTTTATTATTGGAGAAGTCTCTACGTTTTATTTTCGAGTAATTTCCCTAGGCCACCCACTTGAGGAACAAGGAAAGTTTACAACATTGGTGTCAGAAGTGGGATCCTCGAGTTGATATGTCGGAGGAGATTACTCAAAGACTTGAGACAGTTCTCACACAATTAAGTTTACTAAGCGAAAGTGTGGAACGTCAAAATTGTGAAATCGCCAAATTAAAAAAAAATCAACAACAGCAAATGGAAGAATTGCGTACCATGGGAAGCAGCACCTTCGCTGAGAAAGTATTCCAGTGCTCAACTCCACATGTAGACAACGCCATGGAAAAGACAGTAACCGCCCAAGATGACGCACCCGCGGAGATAACCCCCGTGATTACTTCTCAACAAAGTGCGGTTGCCTGTGCTGGTCAATCGGACTCTCCCAGTAGCAGCTGTCCTATTAGAATTGATCCCCAACCTTTTGACAGTCAAATAACTGACTGGCGTGAATATAAAATTCAATTCGACATCGTCGCCGAAGCTAATGGCTGGACTAGTAAGCAGAAAGCACAAGTACTTGCATCTTTACTTCGCGGGGAAGCTGTATCGATTCTGGGAAATTTAAGCACTGAGGATCGTGCGGACTATGACAAACTTACGTCGGCTTTGCAGCTAAGGTTTATTTCCCAACGAAAACAGATTTCTCATTCGACATTTCGTTCCAGGCGCCAAAGGCAACGAGAGGAACTTGGTGCATTTGCCAGCGATATTCAGCGACTTACTCGGATAGTGTTCGGCGACTGCCCACCTGAAGCTCAGGAACGTATTTCGGTAATGCAGTTCGTCGATGGAATTTCCGACCGCTCAATTCAGGCTGCTGTTCGAATGGGAGACCCAAGAACTATGATCGATGCAGTGAATAAAGCTATTTCCGCAGAGGCAGCCCATCTCGCCACTCAAAACAGTTATCTAACTCGATCCGTTGAGGTTGCAACCGATGTGCCCCATCTGCGTAGCCACTACCGCAATCAACGATCACGAGGAAACCAAAACGTCGCTAATTACGAGGGTTCAAATCAATTTGCAAATGTGTCTCCCGAGTCGGGAAACGCTCAGCCGTCAGTGCGGAGGGGCTAACGCTGACGAAGTCCAAATGCCCCCAAATTTACAATGTCCATTGTGGTAGTCAAACTGGTGGATATACCATCCCAATAGTTCTTGGTTGTGTTCCCTGTCAGATGCTCGTTGATACTGGATCTTCGGTCACGTTGGTGCGCCGGGACGTTATACCTTCGAATGTTCAACTTCAGCCAGGAAAGTCCGTAATCCAAACTTTATGCGGAAACATCTTTAATGTTTCGCAAGAGTGGCGTACGTTGATTCAAATTGGAAAGTTCAAACGTCGAATAAAAGTCTTGGTGGTCGATCTTCCCCTTCCCGCCAACAGCCAAGGTATTCTTGGAGTGGATGTTTTGAAAGCTGCCAAGAGCATCTTAGACTTTTCATGCAACGTTATATCTATAGGAAGTAACAGGATTGCTTTGAACAATGAATTCAGTGCACCTTTAGGAAAGCCACCTGTTGAACCAGATAAGCAATCCGTTCGAGCTGTGTTCCTTCGAACAGCAGACTCATTCTTGATACCTCCCAGAAGAGAAACATTCATTTCAACAAACACTTCCAGTGCAGGACCAATCGAAGGCCTTGTTTCTCCCTTTGGGGATGATTTACCGAAAGGAATTTTAGTTGGAAAGACTATGACCTGTAACCAGAATGGGTCTGTTTTAGTACGAGTCGTCAACTTCGCCGATCATGCTGTTACTCTTCCCCGTAATACTCCAGTAGCTACGTTCGAAGAAGCTGTGGGCACCGGAGAGTTAACGTCAGAAAATTGTGCATTGCCGTCTCATTTGGATGATCTGCTATTCAGGTCTCAAGTGCATCTTCAGCCAACACAAATTGAATTGGCGCGGTGCTTGCTTAATGACTTTTGCGATATTTTCTCCAGTGGTCCGAATGATCTGGGTAGAACCAGTGTAGCGCAGCATAAAATCGATGTGGGTACAGCGAAGCCTATTAAGCAACCGCCACGTAGGTTGCCGCTGGCAAAGCAGGAAGAGTCACGGGAAATAATTGAAAAGATGTTGGAAGGCGATATCATTGAACCATCTACCAGCCCATGGGCATCGCCCATTGTAATGGTGAAAAAAAAAGATGGCTCCACGCGCTTCTGTGTGGATTACCGCAAACTGAACAATGTAACCATAAAGGACTCCTTCCCCTTGCCCCGAATCGACGACACATTAAGCGCAGTCGCTGGCTCGGTATGGTTTAGTACGGTTGATTGTCAGTCTGGCTACTGGCAGGTAGAAATGTATCCAGGTGACCGGGAGAAAACAGCGTTTGTGACAAGAGATGGTTTGTGGCAATTCAAGGTTATGAGCTTCGGTTTAACTAATGCACCTGCGACATTCGAACGATTAATGTCAACTGTTCTGAGAGGACTACCCCTGGATACTTGTCTTGTGTATTTGGATGATATCCTGATTCATGGTAAGAGTTTTGAAGACATGCTCTCTAACTTGCGTTCTGTTTTCAGTCGATTGAGAGAAGCTGGACTAAAAATAAATCCCACCAAATGCAATCTGTTCCAAAAAGAGGTCTGTTTTCTGGGACATGTCGTAAGTGAGGCAGGAGTGTCACCCGATCCTGCTAAAATTGAAACGGTGCGGACTTGGCCGATACCAAAAAACGTAACAGAACTCAGAAGCTTTATTGGACTATGTACGTACTACCGCCAGTTCGTACCCCGATTCGCTGAAATAGCTCGGCCCCTGCACCGATTAACAGAAAAAAATATTGCATTTAGTTGGTCTGCTGAATGTGACGCTGCATATAATTTACTAAAAAAATGCCTTATAACACCTCCGACTTTGGGTCATGTTCGTCCCGACGCTTATTTTGTGCTGGACACCGACGCTTGCGACCATGGGATAGGAGCAGTATTGTCCCAGATACATGATGGAGAGGAGAAAGTTATCGCATACTATAGTAGAGCTCTCAGCAAACCCGAGCGCAATTACTGCACCACCCGCAAGGAATTGTTGGCTATGATTAAGGCGATAGAACATTTCCACGTTTACCTTTTTGGGCGAGAATTCTTGGTCCGTACCGACCATGCTGCTCTTAACTGGTTGCTGTCCTTTAAGAATCCTGAGGGTCAACTTGCGCGTTGGCTAGAACGCATCCAACAGTACCACTTTAAAATACAGCATCGTGCCGGCAAAGCACATCTCAATGCTGATGCCCTTTCGCGCCGACCATGCGCTGATCAAGTGTGTCACCATTGTGAGTCCAAGGAAGCGAATTACAATGTCGTTGAAAAGCATCCAGTAAATGTTCTTCTCCAAGTTGATGGCGAACTGACATCCGACAAGCTGAAGCAAGCGCAGAAAAACGACAGTATTTTGAAACTCGTTATTCAGTGGGTCGAAGCGGGCATGCGCCCTAATTGGAACAACGTCTCCGGAGGCAGCAATCTGTTGAAAGCATATTGGGCTCAGTTTGCCGCTTTATGTCTAGTAAACCAAATGCTTTGCAAAAAGTGGGTACCTACATCATTTACGCAGCCAGAACGAATGTTGCCCATCGTCCCAAAATCATTGACTAGCTATGTAATTAGAATGTTTCATGACACTCCGTTTGGTGGTCACTTTGGTTCTAATAAAACGTTCGAGAAAATCAGATCACGATTTTACTGGGTCGGAGCCAGAAAAGACGTTGAGCAGTACTGTGCTGAATGCGATATCTGTGCATCAAAAAGAGGTCCGAAGACGAGAACTAAGGGTGAACTTCAAGTCTATCTATCTGGTGAGCCCTTTCAACGAGTAGCAGTTGACATTCTTGGTCCACTACCATCTACCAAACGGGGAAATAAATATGTGATGGTCTTTATGGATTATTTCACCAAGTGGGTCGAGTTATTGCCACTCGTGGACCAGACAGCGGATACTGTTGCTCAGACGCTAGTGAAGGAAGTCTTTTGTAGATTTGGAACGCCAATGGAGCTGCATTCGGACCAGGGCCGTAATTTCGAAGCGGAAACCTTCCAAAACGTGATGGAGCTTATGGGTATTCACAAAACAAGAACTACGCCGTTGCATCCTCAATCTGACGGCCTTGTTGAACGAATGAATAGGACTGTATTGCACTATCTTTCTAAGTTCGTTAGCGATAAACAGGATGATTGGGATGACTTTTTGCCTTTGTTTGCCATGGCATATCGAGCGTCGCAACAGGAGTCAATTAAGCAGTCACCTTTTACCATGCTTTTTGGCAGGGAAATGAGATTGCCTTCAGATTTGTTGTTCGGAACGCCGCCCGGCGAGGTTTCTTTATGCGGTTATGCAAAGCAGCTGCAAGAACAATTACAAGAGGTGCACGAGCGAGCCAGGCACGAAATGCATCGAGCAGCCAAACGGATGAAAACCCGATACGATATTACTTCTAATGTTCCCCGCTTTAGGCCAGGAGATTTTGTCTGGTTTCATAACCCCAGAAGAAAGGTCCGTGTGTCTCCGAAACTTCAGTCTGATTGGGAAGGCCCTTATCGCGTTCTGGATGTAATCACCGATGTGACTTTCAAAATTCAAAAGAAGCCGAGAGCCAAGCCAAGGATTGTGCACATTGATCGCCTTGCCGAGTACCGAGGAAATAATGTTCAAGCATGGGGACTGCTAACAGAGTCGTCTGATAGAGGCGCTTTAGTCCAAGGAGGGGAGAGTGTAACAAATATGTTACGCCTGACTGGACACGTCCCACGTAATTAGCCAGGCTTGTTCTAAAATATGACAACTGTCACCTTTTTTTTTAGTAGTAGAAATTTGATAACCCGTGCAAGCTTCTTCCGGTTTTGTTGGTTAGAATTAGCGGGCAGAATAAAGAATCTTTTTTATTATTGGAGAAGTCTCTACGTTTTATTTTCGAGTAATTTCCCTAGGCCACCCACTTGAGGAACAAGGAAAGTTTACAACAATACAATTGGGAAGTAGAGCCCTCTCTCGGAAAACCAAGGTGACACTATATAACACCTTAATTATCCCCGTTATCCTTTGCGGCGCAGAGGCTAGGAACTTAACAAAAGCGGATGAAGATGCCCTTGGTCGGTTCGAGAGGAAAATTCTGCGCACTATCTATGGTCCCGTTTGTTCAAACGGTGTAGTGAGGAGAAGATATAACGAAGAACTGTACGGGTTGTAACACGACATCGGCCTGGTACGACGTCTACGCATACAGTGTCTAAGGTGGCTAGGCCATGTAGAGGGCATGGAAAATACAGCTCTGACCCGAAGAGTCTTCGAATCCACCCCGGAAGGAAGGCGCAGCAGAGGACGGCCGCATCAACGGTGGCGCAATCAGGTTGAAGGGTACCTTAACCAAACAGGCGTGCGGCGCTAGAAACAGCTGGCCAAAGACCGTGCCAGCTGGAGACGCTTGTTGGTTGAGGCCCGGGTTCACCCCGGACTGCAGCACCACCTAAGTAAATAAGTGAGTTTACCTTGGCTCCGCAGTGACCTGGAACAACGACTCGGAATCACCCTTGCCAATCGCTGTTTCTTGGGGCTCAGGAGGCAATTTAGTAATAGAGCCCTCTCCCAAACGATATAGTTGACTCCATATAAGACCCTTATCATCCCGGTCCTGCTGTATGGCGCAGAAACATGGACACTATCAAAAGTGGATGAGGAGGCCCTTGTTCGGTTCGAAAGAAAGATTTTCGGGCCTGTAAACGCAGACGGGGGATGGAGCAAAAGATGCAGCCACGAACTTGAGGGGCTGTACAGCGACATGAGTCTGGTTAAGCGTCTACGGATTCAACGCCTAAGATGGTTAGGTCATGTAGAGCGAATGGACACCACATCTCCCGGAGAGTATTTAAATCCAACCCTGAGGGACGAATAAACTGTCATTGATGGATAAAAAAAACTGGCACATTCGTGGCCTAATTTTCTCGTTATTTAAGTACAAAGGCAAGCTTGACGTTTTAAATTAAAAACGAGTAAAAAGAAAAACTTTTAAAAAAAATACTCACCTGACAAGTGGTGTGAACATCATGATTACAGAGCAAGCCAAAAACAGACCCAGAACTCTTATCATGTTGCAACAGCAATGATGTCGTCCTTCGGCAATTCTTAGTCATGGACAGATGCGTTCTCCTTCCTCCACACACCAGCCTTCAATCATTTCGTTAATCTGTAAGTACAACAAATAACAAATCAACTCGTTCAATATTCATCAAATGAAACGACCCAACAAGTCCAAACAATCCATCTCACTATCCCATTCAATCACAGCGTGGCAGCACGCGAACTTGCATTTCCATTCCCAATGACAGCGATCATCCTACGAACTCAATTACAGTATCCTGCAGTGCTAATTGCTGCGAACGAAGTTCGCTAAATGCATAACTATTTACATCTCTGCATGTATCTATAGAAATTAACAACAACTGCGAGACAATCAATATTCAGCAACTATTGCAACTTGGCCTTGTCCCACATCCGAATGAATTGCACAGTGATGCTTCCAATCTATACTAAGCTCATCCACCGCGGCAAACAACACAACTTAGTTAGGATGTTAAATAACTGCCGTCTCAATGCCTAGCACAATTCAAATGTACGAGCTCCGTTCTAGATTAATAATTGTTAACTAAATGCTAGAATATCCTGTTTACGAAAAGGACTACGCATCGCTCTGCAGTTTCCCCACCCGGCTATCATGTCCTCAAGGCCACGAGGCTATAGAATAGACAGGATCATCCCATTATCAACCTTGAAATTACATATGATGGTGAGATGGAGATCTGGCCACCGAGCAAAGGAGGATTCATCAAAACGACAACGCAGCACGCCATTGTCGCTGGTCAACCAAAAGCTGATGCGCCATTGTTACATGGCCTACTCCCATAGTCCTCCATTCACCAGATTACGCGATGCAACAAATAATAGTTTAGCCACTTGTGCAACACCGAGTGGTCGGAGAATCATGAATAAAGGAGATTTTCCTCTACTTGGACTATCGTGAGGTAGCTTGAAGACAAAGCGAAAGTCGCAAAACAATCCCTCGTCAAATGTGTAACGGAAAAAAGGAAAGAGCTCGCGCTCGGGATGTCACTTACGATAATTACAGCAGTGAGCGTCAAGTGTGGAAATTCGTGAAGGAATTACGTACTCGAAGGAAGGACTTTTTATTATTTACTCCTTCCGTTAAAAGGTTTTCACTTAGTCTTTTAGGTTTTTCTTCCTTTCTTACGGCTGCTCGACATTCAGCGACAGGAAGTGATTTTTTTTTTTTCTTTCTATATTTTTTACTATTCGTTTTTCATGTCGTGTTGAGTGAAAACTTTTGAGGAAAATGTGGAATTCAGCTCTTTAGTTTGTTTCATGGCTTTTTCGTATAGGTAGTTGGGTTTTGTGGGCGGATGATTCAATTAGAAGGCTTCTTGTGGCGTGTTGACGTCTGGTTAATTAATAGGTTTGTGTAGAGGTAATTGAAGTGTCTTTAGTCAACTTTGGAAAAGTGTGACTTTGATTACGTTTTTTTCTCCGTGGAGCTTGTCCTCGGGTTGAACATTTTAGAAAAAGTGGCACGGAGAAAGTTTGTTGGGAGAAAAGGTTGCGTATACGCCACAGTGATTGGGTTATAGCTGCAGCTTAGGACACTTCATTTTAATTTTTATGCCTCAATTCTCATAAGAGAAGAATGACGCTTTATCTGATTACCAAAATCGTCTTAGTTTTAAAAAAGATCACAGGGAATGTTTGTTTTGATAAGGTTTTGCGACAAGAGCACAAGCATTAGAAGCATACAAAAACATTGTTAATAAACGCCTGCCTTCGAATACCTCACGTTGATGCATAAGTTTGAACAGTACCTCATCGATTTTATTTCAAGGGCCAAGATATTTAAGCCCATCAGAGTTTTGATAGAGCAATAGACAATGGGGTCTAAATTATTGTAAACGGCAGCGCCTACCGTACGAAGAGCAAAATACTTATTTACTTAGGTGGCGCTACAGTCCGTGGTGAACCTGAGCCTCAACCAACAAGCGTCTCCAGCTGGCACGGTTTTTGGCCAGCTGTTTCCAGCGCCGCACGCCCCGTTGGTTAAGGTCCCCTTCCACCTGCGTGCGCCACCGATGATGCGGCCGTCCTCTGCCGCGCCTTCCTTCCGGAGTGGATTCGAAGACTCTTCGGGTCGGAGCTGTATTTTCCACGCGCTCTGTATGGCTTAGCCACCTTAGACGTTGTATCCGTAGACGTCGTACCAGGCCGATGTCGCTGTACAACCCGTACAATTCTTCGTTATTTCTTCTCCTCCATACACCGTTTGAACAAACGGGACCGTAGATAGTGCGCAGAATTTTCGTCTCGAAACGACCAAGGGCATCTTCATCCGCTTTTGTTAAGGTCCAAGCTTATGCGCCATAAAGGAGGACTGGGATGATTAAAGTCTTATATAGTGTCACCTTGGTTGTCCGAGAGTTGGCAAGAGTGATTCCGCGTTTTATCTCAGCGCTGGTGTTGTTGTCGCTGGTCATCAGTGAGCCAAGGAAAACGAATTCCTTGACCACTTCAAAGTTATATCCGCCCATGGTGACGTTCTGGCCAGTACGTCGTTGTTGTCCGTCTCCTTAAGGTGAAAGCAGATATTTGGTTTTACCCTCTTTAACCTTGAGACCCATCTTAGCCGCTTCTACCTCAATGCTTACAGAGGCCTCATTGACATCTCGCTGTGTCCGTCCAATCACGTCAATGTCGTCGGCTTACGCAAGCAATTGAGTAGACTTGAAATAAATCGTACCTCTTGTGTTGGCCGGTGACTCTTGCATGATCTTTTCAGGCACGATGTCGAAAAAGTTGAATGACAGCGCGTCACCTTATCTAAATCCTTTTTTAACAACAAAGGTCTCAGTTTGCTCATTACCGATCTTAATGGCCAGCGAGAATTCTCCATTGTCATCCTGCACAGTCGGACGAGTTTGGCAGAGATGTTAAAACTAGACATGGCTTTGTATAGCTCATCTCTATACATGCTGTCATATGCAGCCTTGAAATCGACGAAGAGGTGGTGAGTGTCGATTTGGTATTCCTGGGTCTTCTCCAAGATCTGCCCTAGCGTAAAGATTTGGTCTATTGTGGATTTACCAAGCCTGAAACCACACTGATAAGAGCCGATCAGGTTATCCACACACGGTTTCAGGCGAAAAGCAAACTATTTTTGGTTAAACACCTTATTGCAGAAAGATTTTTTCGAGAGAACATGCATACGTTTAGTGTTCCAGCTATGAAACCCTACTATGCCTTTTCCCAATCGTGCCTTTAAGATTATCAAGAATAACAAGAAAGGGAACGGGGTCTAAATTATTGTAAACGGCAGCGCCTACAGTACGAAGAGCAAAATATTTTTGGTTCAACATCTTATTGCAGAAAGATTTTTTTCGAGAGAACATGCACACGTTTAGTGTTCCAGCTATGAAACCCAACTATGCCTTTTCCCAATCGTGCCTTTAAGAATAGCAAGACTGCAGTTGCTACAGGATCAAGTGAAGCGAAAGAGTTCATACGAATGGAAAAGAAGAAGAAGAAGAAAGATTACAGGTTTGGTTAGGTTAGGTTAAAGTGGTTGGCCCATTGTGATACCAATGGATCATATTACCTTCAGCAGCTACCTGAAAACCAATCGGTGTTTCTGATGAAGCGATGGAGTTGAGCTGTTTTTTTATGTATTTAGTTAGTTAAGTGACTTTTTATTTAGTTCATATAATACATATTTCTTTTATTTTGTTTGTTTTCTTCTTAACGGGCGCTACAGTTCGGGGTGAACCTGGGCCTCAACCAACATGCCCCTCCAACTAGCACGATATTTTACTAGCCTTTTCCATGGCCGCGGACACAGTTGGCTGAGGTCCCCTTCCACCTGTGTGCGCCATCCTAAGCGCGGCCGTCCTCTGTTTCTGCGTCCCTCAGGGTTGGATTCAAAGATTCTCCAGCCCGTAAAGTTTGTGGTTGAATCTTTTCCTCCATCCCGCGTCTGCGTTTATAGGCCCGAAAATCACGCGCAAAATCTTTCTCTCGAACCGACCCAGGACCTCTTCACCCGCTTTTGATAGTGTCCGTGCTTCTGCATCATATAGCAGGACCGGGACGATAAGGGTCTTACATAGAGTCAACTTTGCGTTCGGGAGAGGGCTCTCTTACCTTCTGAGCCCAAAGAAACAGCGATTGGTAAGAGTGATTCTGCGTTTGATTGCGGAACTAATGTCGTTGTTCAAGTCACTGCGGAGTCAAGGTAGACGACGTCCTTAACTACCTCGAATTTATATCTGCCAATACAAACGTTCGGGCCAAGACGTCGGTGGTGAGCGTCCTTTTTTGATAACAGCATATATGTAGTTTCGCCCTCTCAATACTCGCAAGGGCCTCATTGACATCTCGCTGTGACCTACCTATTATGTCAATATCGTCGGCGTATGCAAGGAGTTGCGAGGATTTGAAATAGATTGTGCCTCTTGTGTTGGCCAGTGATTTTTGCACAATCATTTCTAATATGATGTTGAAGACATCAGACAACAGCCTAAATCGTCCTGCCTAAATCCATTTTTGACATCACAACTATCGCTAAGGTGTTCACCGATTCGGATGAAGCAGCGAGCATTCTCTAAAGTCATCCTGCATAATCTGACGAGTTTAGCATGTGAATCAAATGTATAGCTAGTCTCTAATTACGCAGTCGTATTCGACTTTAAAGTCGACAAATGGGTGGTGAGTGTCGCGTTGAAATTCATTGGCTTTTTCCAGGATCTGCCGTAGTTAGACGATTTGGTCGATGGTGGACTTCCCTGGCCTGAATCCGCACTGATAAGGACCTATCAGTTTATTTACAAAAGGCTTCAGTCGTTCACACAAAACGGCAGAGAAGATTTTGTAGGCGATGTTAAGAAGACTTATTCCTCTGTAGTTGGCGCAGTCAGAGGAGTTGCCCTCCTCGCGCATGCTTTCCTCTGACCATTTCTTATAGATGAGCTCGTGTATGCTCCTAATCAGGTCGTCCGTGTGCGCCAGCAGCTTTATTCGACTTGAGCTTCGATATGGTAATTTTAACTTCGTCGAGGTCAGGGGGATGGAAATCTCTGCGGTCTTCGTCGATTAGAAATGGATCATTCTCCTTGACAGCGATATATCGACTAACATCATCGTTATACAGTCTGCAGAGGTGTTTTTTCCATATTCTCAGCATCGACTGCGATTCTACTACTAGGTGTCCGTTCTCATCCCTGCAGGCTTCCGTTCTGGCTTTATAACCTTGACATGTTCGCTTTATCTGTTGATAAAACTTTCGAACGCCACGCCTGCAGTAACACCTCTCCAAATCCTTAATCGCGCGCTTCTCGTGCTCTTTCTTCTTTCTTCTGAGAAGCTTATGCTCCTCCCTTCTTTTTAACTCGCAGAGCTCACGACGGCACCTTTACCGTCAATCGCAGGGAAACCCTGGAAACTTTGCTGGAGGTGCACTTCCCAGGTTCTACTCCCCACTCGATGTTTTCTGACGATCAAATGAACGTCATAAATAGCATCGACAGTAGAACAAATAGCCTTTCTGGTAGACTTTTTAGCCCCGATAGGGTCAAATGGGTAATTGGTTCATTTAAACCCTATAAGGCTCCAGGCAAAGACGGTGTTTTTCCTGCCATCTTACAGATAGGCCCGAACACCATTTTTTTTTTTGGGAGTAGTAGTACTTTACTTATAGCAATAATCTACAAGATTTGTTTTACTATTAAACACTTACATATATGGGGTAGCTGTGTTTACCTTAATGATGTGTAAATAAAATGCAAGCATAAAATGAAGATAAATGTACAAAAGGAGAAATTTCGAAGGAAAAGCGATGTAAAAACCTTCGCTCGTATACATCACATTTGGTATGTTATTTTTTAACTTAACATTAATAAAACATAATATAATTAAACATAGAATAGAAGAAAATAACAGAGAACAATATATGTGTGTAACTAAACATTAGTGCATTTTATGAATACATAGGTAAATAGATAAATAAATAAATAAACGTATAAATAGGTCAATAATTGATAAGTTATTAAATAAACAAATAAATAGATAACAAGGTGATAAATAAATAAATAAATGTTATTGGTGTAATATATATGTGTACATCTAAAGAGCAGTTTGCTACAGTAATATACATTTCTAGATACTCATTAAGTTGGCAATAAAGCTGAACCCACACCGAAGACGACAAAACGTTTTTTTATCGCACGACAAAAAACGTTTTTCATTCTAACCCACACGCCTGTACTAGAGTGCGTCAATTCCACCATGGGACTAATCCACTTCCGCACTCGTACAGTCGCAAGGGTTCTTAAAGACCTCGACATACACAAATCCGGTGGCCCAGATGGTATTGCCCCAATAGTTCTGAAGAGGTGTTCTTCTGCGCTGGCAAAACCACTGCGTAAGCTTTTTCACCTTTCCTACACCTCTGGGCTCTATCCGAGTAGGTGGAAAACAGCATTTGTCCAGCCTATACCCAAAAAAGACGAATCATCTTCTCCCTTCAACTAACGACCCATTGCACTAACGTCCCTTCTTTCCAAGGTCATGGAAACGCTGATTAACCGTCAGCATATGAAATATCTTGAATCACGGAAACTCCTCAATGACCGCCAATACGGTTTCCGCAGCAGCAGATCCACTGGTGATATGATGGCATATCTCGCTGAAAAGTGGAATCACTCGCTTCACCAAGCAGGTGAAAGCAAAATTGTTGCACTGGATATTTCGAAAGCATTTGACAGGGTTTGGCATGAAGCCCTTTTGTCGAAAATGCGTGCTTTTGGGATCGATGAGTCTCTCCTTCAATGGATTAGAAGCTACCCTTCGAATCGATCAATTCAAGTTGTTTTGGACGGATTCCAGTCTGATACTCACTTTGTAAATGCCGGTGTTCCCCAGGGCTCCGTTTTGTCTCCGACACTCTTTCTTATTTTTATAAATGATCTCTTGTCTGTTACTTCTAATCCAATTCACTCCTTCGCTGACGACAGTACCCTCAGCTTCTCATATTCGTTCACCAGTTTACGACCCTGCACTTCGGTTGTAGATAATGAGCGGCAGCGCATGTTAAGCTCATTAAATTCCGATATCGACAGCATCATCCAATGGGGTAAAAACAATAGAGTGGAATTTAATGCTTCCAAAACACAATGCTGTCTCTTGTCGTTAAAGCGTATCAATAACCCGCAGCCATTATCCATGAATGGCACTTGCATCTCAGAAACTGAAAAGCTTTCCATCCTGGGTATGAGTGTTGCTCACAATCTTAATTGGAGCGACCATATATTCAGTGTCGCCAAGAATGCTGCGAAATGCCTAGGATTCTTATACAGATGCAAGAAATATTTCTCACCCTTAGATCTGGCTACAATCTATAAGGCGTTCATTCGCCACA
This sequence comes from Eumerus sabulonum, assembly GCA_951905685.1. Lineage (NCBI taxonomy): Eukaryota > Metazoa > Arthropoda > Insecta > Diptera > Syrphidae > Eumerus > Eumerus sabulonum. Next base: position 48,839,289 of record OX645062.1, on the reverse strand, counting down.
AATTAGAGTTTAACGCTCATGTCTGGTCCGGTGCTTCCAAGACCTCACTGCACCTATTAGACAGAATACAAAAACGAGCCATAAAACTGATAGGTGACTCCAGCATTACCAAAACATTAGACTCGCTGGAACACCGCAGGAATGTTACCTGCCTCTCCCTGTTTTATCGTTACTACCACCAAAAATGCTCTGATGAAATAGCCAGTTGCATTCCGCCCCTTCAACATTTCTCTCACAATACACGTCTCTCTAGGAATGCTCACCAATATACTCTGAAGCCCGCTTTCGGACGTACTGTCAAATATAGAGAATTTTTTATTAACCGAACCACACGAATCTGGAACTCCCTGCCGGATTCGGTTTTCTCCCCTCAATGCAACATGCAAGCATTTAAGATCAATGTCCATCGGCATTCTCTACCTTCTGCCCGCACTGTGTCGCCGACATAATAAGGTTATTAGACCTTAAATTATTTAAAAAAAAAAAAAAAAAAACACCAACCCCAACACTTAACGACAAGCAAAATCTTTCAGCCGTCGTCGTTTGGAATGTCGTCTGATTCAATATAATTATAAATTGCGCTCCGTTGCTTGCTTGCTTGCTTTGGTGGCGTTACAGCCCGTGAGAGGCCAGAGCCAAATTTCAATCACCCACGTTGTACATACAAGCATACATACATTTTCAGTGGCCCGCATGTTACTCTAAAAGAGTCGCGGGGGTAATGCGCGCACGCGGGATCTCCAGGCCATTCGATCTTCCGCCATCGACTCTAATTCATCAGGAGCTATGCCCAAGCGCACCCAGACGAGTTTTTGGACTTGGTCCAACCATCTCGTCCTGGGTCTGCCAAGCGGTCGCCTGCTTGATGGTATTGCATCCAAGCCATGCTTCGGAAGTCGTGATGAGGGCGTCATTCGTCTAACGTGACCAAACCATCGAGGCATAGCCCTTTCCGTTTGGAGAGGCAGCTGCTCAACATTGAGCTCCCCGCGCACTGCCGCGTTTCTCACCCTAACCCGGCGAGTAACTCCCACAACAGCACGAAGAAATCTCATTTCGGCAGCTTGTATTCGCGATCTTATTCCTTCGGTCAATACCCAAATTTTATGACCATAGGTGAGAGTTGGAACAAATACTGAGTTAAAAACCGCTAACTTGGCCTTGACACCAAGCTTGGTCTTTCTGATTACAGATCTTCCAAGCTGTTTCAAAATTGACCCAGCTTGGCCAATCCTGAAGGAAAGCTCAGTATTACTCCTCCTATCACTCGTGAGGAAGACCCCGAGATACTTAAACTTCTCCACCTGCTTCAATGGGACTTCACTAACATGTAGAGTGCATTGGACAGGTGTTCTGGAAATAATCATAACCTCGAATATGTCCACGTTAACCTTCATTCCAGCATCGGCATATACGGCCACAAACCTATCTGGCGCGCGCTGGATTTCCGTCTGTGAGGATGTGAGGACAACTAAGTCATCTGCAAAAAGAAGATGGCTTGCCTTCAACTCTCCCAATGTGAAACACTGCTCATTACGACTGCGCTGCAACATCCAGTCTATATATATAATGAAAAGGAGAGGTGATAAGACGCACCCTTGGCGAAGTCCAACGCCCACGGTGAAAGGTGTTGATTTACTACCGTTAACCCGAACGCAGCTGCTACAGTTTGTGTTTACACACTCCTGCAGAACACTCCAGAGTTTACCTCGAGGAACTCGGTCATACGCCTTTTCCAAATCTTGGCGTACTCCCAAGCCTTCTCGAGTATCATTCTTAGTGTGAAAAGCTGGTCGATTGTACTTCTGCCGTGACGAAACCCGCAATGTTCATCCCCTATCCTGGATTCGACCATAGCTCTAGAACGCGCCTCCAACACCTTAGCGTAGACTTTACCGAGAACACTTAAAAGAGATATGCCCCTATTTTTGGCGCACTATTTTTTATCCCCCTTTTTGAAAAGAGAGACAAACCCCAGTCTGCCAATCGCTAGGTGTCTCACCGCATCCCCAGGCCACCTCAATGACACGAGAGAGCCATAATACTCCCTCTTTACCCATTGCCCCAAGCATTTCTGGCCGAACTTCATCCACACCACACTGGCCCACTTTTAGCGATTCAATCGCTAAAATTACTTCCTCCACCGTTGGACTATTCTCCGCCCCACTCAAGACTTTAGGTCTGTCCCCCTCAGCGCCCTTTTCGGGATTGAGTATGCTCTGAAAAGTGCTCGCTTCATCTGCGTATGCTGTCCATCTCATTGGAAAGCAACACACCATCTTTGGATTAAACTCCTACGATTATGTTGAATTTCCTTCCTCTGAATCGGATCTATGATCGCCTTCAAACTTCTCGCCGACCTCACCACGCTGTGTGTGATTTATTTTTTACACAGGTGAAGGGGACCTACAGTTTAATGCCAATTCCGAACGGCTTGAATCCAGAAGCTTTTTCATGGCGAGTATGCTACGGGGGGTTTTGCCCTGTTGTATACATGGCGCTCCTTTGCTCAATAAAAATTAGTAGCTTCTCCGCGTCAACTTCTATCTTCGCTTCACAAATTCGCAATGCATCGACCTTGTCGCAGAAAGACAAAATACCGGCGAACAGATTTCGATATGTTTTTTTGCTTTTTTGCAACACGTTTGTTGCGTTCGGTGTGGGTTGGCTGTATGCAATACTATATAAAATGGACATCGGCGCAACGAGCGCGGCCAAACAAAATGTTCTGTCGTGTTGCATCCCATTTGGTGTGTGTTGACTCATAAGATGCAATGTATTTTTGTCGTACACGACAAGGAAAAACGTTTTGTCGGCCTTGGTGTGGGTTCAGCCTAAGGGGGTTACCGGACGAATTACAAGATACGATGAAACGATCATTAAGCTTGGCTATCCGAGTTGTTATCATATCAATGTTAGCTATTTCGTGAAGGTGTGAAGTGGGGAATTGCCATGGCAGTTTTAAAATCATTTTCTTGCAACTTTTTTATGTGTCAATTTGAACAGTTACCCCAAACGGAAGCTGAACACCATTTTATCACCACTGATAGTTATTCATTCATTTCATTTTAAATTCATTTTTATTGAGATACTTATAACTATCTTACGTGCTAGACAAAATGACTAAAACTAGCTTATATCATAACTACATTAAATGTCTTACTGACCCTCTGCGGGCACTCTTAATCAAACACTATCTATATACTTAACCTATGTCTTCGACTACTTAATATCTACAGTGATTAATTACTTTTATTATTGTATTTTGCCAAGAAAAATGCTTACAAAAAACTTTGTGTACTATCGGGTTTTTGGGGTATATACAACTTACGATCTAACTAGAACTAACTAATTCTAACTTAATCTATCTTAACTAAAATGTATATACTAATCTTATATACTATACGCATATACATCTTTTTTTTTTTTTTTTTTTGGCTTTTAATTTTTTTAGCAAAGCTTAAAAAAACTACCTTATTCTACCCTAACCTACCCTACCCTATACAAGTCCGCCATTGGTTACGGCAGTCTGTGCCTTGATGAGGCTTTTTTAAAGGCTCTACCACGGAGCCCGTTTCAGCCACCAAAAGCGTTGATGCTGTCGGACAACGTCTTCTCTATCTCGGCGCGAAACCGCCCTACTGAACCTGAGGCGCTCGGGCTCACAGAGCACGACGTCAGGCTCGTAGAGGAGTCGCCGCTCCACAGAATTACGGGCCACATGGAAGATTAGCGGTACCGCCAATCTATCCTGGATCAGCCCACAATTATCAAAATAAAGGAATGCTTCCGCGGGAATAAAGCCGTTCAGACGCACTTTTTTAAAATACATAGTATTGGGGTAGTAAGCCCCAGATATCAAGTTGTTGACCGAAGTCATTGCCTTCGCAACGTGACCTCGAATCAGTTTTATTAGGAAGTTGTCAATCCGTAAAGTACCTGCCCTATTGTACAGGACCCCGTTGGGATATAACTTTCTGTACTCAGACTCTGGTGTTCTGTGTAATCCATTGATAGTTATTTTAAGGTCTTGCTTGAACCTGGGATACATACCCCAAGTCTAGAGATAGGTCAATATTGTCTTCATCCCCAAGATCGAGAATCCAAGTGAGCAACCTAAATCCTATCGCCCTATCAGTTTGACTTCGTTCTTTCCAAGAACATTGGAAAAACTGATAGAGTTAGAGGTATCTTGGAGAACCAGATACCCCTGCATCCCAATCAATATGCATATCGCAAAGAGCTATCTGTTGAGAATGCGTTACATCGTCTGGTGACGTGTATTGAAAACAGCTTCACACACAAGTGGATTGCAATTTGCGCCTTGTCGATATAGAGGGTGCCTTCGATAATACTGGCTATGATTCGACCACCACTGCACTATTCTGCAGAGGTGTGGACCATCCCACTAATCACTCCGCCACATGAAGAGAGGAGGAGTCCTTTCACCAGTGCTCTGGTCGATAGTCATCGATCACTATTAACTCGGGGCTACGAGAAAATGCTAATGACCTAGTAGTCATTGTTACGGGCAAGTGCGAAACCACTGCCTGTGAGCACATGCAGCTTGCGCTCGATTTAGGGTTTATCGATTAACCCAAATAAGACGATCTTAGTCCCGTTCTATCTTTCAATCTTTCTAAATTGCACACTCATAGGATTTTCGGAGGAAGTAAGGTATCTAGGTGTTGACCTAGACCGCAGACTAAGGCCATGTGGGCCTATCGACGCACTTACGATAAAACCTGGGGACTTAAACCTAAAGTAGTCCACTAGTTATATACCGCGATAGTAAGACCTATTGTCACATACGGATCCACCGTATGGTGGACAAAAGTTAAGCAAAAAACCGCAATTTTTAAGCTTCAACGCCTTCAGAGACTAGCGTGTCTTGGCATTACAGGCGCTTTGCAAACCTGCTCCATATCAGCCCAAGAAACACTCATTGGACTCGCTCCACTGCACCTTTTTATCAAAAAGGTGGCGTTACGTAGCGCAATCAGAACTCTTTGCACGGGAACAAATATGCCATGTTGACTCGGGGGTCACATGTCCATATTACAACACCTTCCCGAACTGGATATGATTACCACGGTCTCGGATGCATTACCACACACCTTCATCTTTGACAAGAGATTTGAGATCTTGATCCCAGATCGCTCAGCATGGGAAAATAGTGATCCCCTGTTAAATATCAAGGGCCTTATGTGGTATACGGATGGCTCCAAGATGGCTTCTAGCGTTGGCGTCGGCATCTTTGGACCAAAACGCAAGATCTCGAAGGCTCTGGGAACGAGCCCCAGCGTTTTTAAAACAGAACTTGATACTGGCATAAGAGGAGTTGCCATCAACATATTCTCTGGTAGCCAACTCAAAAACTGTCAAGGAATGTCATAATGCCCTACAAGGCTTCGCCAAAAGGAACAATGTCAAACTTTGGTGGGTGCCAGGGCACAAAGGTATTAAGGGCAACGAAATTGCCGACCAACTCGCCAGGAAATGTTCCAGTGATAAATATATAGGTCCAGAACCATTACTGGGAGTGCCGACTCCCAAGTCTAAGATCAATTTCTTCTTAGACAAGTGGGAAAATCGCAACACCTGTTCTTTTGGACAACCGTTCGGGGAATCCGTTAATCGAAACGACTTATACGACCCCTGAACAAACACTCTGTTGACATACTCAAACTAAATTGGGTGGGTACCAGAAGACTGGTCCGTTATCTGACAGGATACTACGGTCTGAGATATCATCTTAACAAAATAAGCCTCTCGTCTGAAACTGAGTGTCGACTCTGTTTCGAGGACGAAGAGACGGCGGAACACATACTGTGTGAGTGTGCTGCTCTCTGTCATCTTAGGAAGCGTATCCTTCTCAGCGAATTTGTGATTCTTGAGGGGATCACCTCGGATCACCTGTGATTCTTGAGGGGATCACCTCGGAAGCATTCTCAACTTCATTATGGAAGTGGAGAAACTCCTCGACTAATCAGCTAGCAGGCACAATAGATCTGCAAAGGTCGCAGTGCCAAATGCTAATGGTAGCACTAGCCCCAAAAAACATAATAATACGTTAGATCAAACAAATGCTCTTAAGTCGATTGATTCATTCGAAATGTTGGCTGCTACCACACAAAAAGGGTAGTAAAACGTGGCACCCCACAGGGAGGTGCCAATTATGGGTTTTAGTTGTAAACACATCCGAGATTAGTTGTAAACAGGCCTAGGCAAACTTGGAAAATGGGCAGAGATCTGAGGGCTTGGAATAAATTCCTCCAAAACGGAGCTAGTTTTATTCACAAGAAAGCGGCAGCTACCTCAAATCACTTCACCTGATTTTAATTGATCTTACCTTAGATTCCCAGATCATGCCAAACACATTGGTGTGATACCCGATACTCGAAGCTCAACTGGATATTGAATGCGGCAGAACCACTGCGTAAGCTTTTTCACCTTTCCTACACCTCTGGGCTCTTTCCGAGTAGGTGGAAAACAGCATTTGTCAGCTAATGAAATAGCTCGAGTCGCAGGAACTCCTCAATGACCGGCAGTATGGTTTCCGCAGCAATAGATCCACTGGTGATTTGATGGTATATCTCACCGAGAAGTGGAATCGTTGGCTCCATCAGGCGGGTGAGAGCAAAGTAGTTGCACTTGATATTTCGAAAGCCTTTGACTGAATTTGACATGAAGCTCCTTTCAATTCAAGCTGTCTTGGACGGATTCAAGTCTGACACTCACTTTGTAAATGCTGGACCCAAGGCCCCATTTTGTCTCCGACACTCTTCCTCATTTTTATAAATCATCTCTTGTCTGTTACTTCTAATCCAATTCACTCCTTCCCTGACGACAGTACCCTCAGATTCTCATATTCGTTCACCAGTTTACGACCCTGCACTTCGGTTGTAGATAAGGAGCGGCAACGTATGTTAAGCTCATTAAATTCCGATATCGAGAGTGGAATTTAATGCATCCAAAACACAATGCTGTCTCTTGTCGTTAAAGCTTATAACTAACCCGCAGCCATTGTCCATGAATGGCACTTGCATCTCAGAAACTGAAAAGCTCTCCATCCTGGGTATGAGTGTTGCTCACAATCTTAATTGGAACGACCATATGTTCAGTGTCGCCAAGAATGCTGCGAAATGCCTAGGCTTCTTATACAGATGCAAGATCTCGCTATAATCTATAAGGCGTTCATTCGCCCCAAATTAGAGTTTAACGCTCATGTCCGGTCCGGTGCTTCCAAGACGTCATTGCACCTACTAGACAGAATACAAAAACGAGCCATAAAACTGATAGGTGACTCAAGCATTACCGAAACATTAGCCTCGCTGGAACACCGCAGGAATGTTACGGGCCTCTCCCTGTTTTATCGTTACTACCACCAAAAACGCTCTGACGAAATAGCAAGTTGTCTCTCTAGGAATGCTCACCAATATACCCTGAAGCCTGCTTTCGGACGTACTGTCAGATATAGAGAATCTTTCATTATCTGAACCACACGAATCTGGAACTCCCTGCCGGATTCGGTTTTCCCCCCTCAATGCAACATGCAGGCCTTAAGATCAATGTCCATCGGCATCTCCTCTATCCCTCTTCCTTTCTACCCTCTGCCGGAACTGTGTTGCCGACAAAACAAGGTTATTAGACCTTGAGTGCGCGCAAATTATTAAAAAACAAAAAAAAAAAACAAAAAAACGCATCAAAAATGCAATAACTGCGCTATACACCTGAAAGAAAGCCTTGGGCACCAGATGGGACCAGTTAGACCTATACTAACATACGGCTGCTTAGTCTGGTGGACGGCACTATGCAAATCTGTGCAAAGCATAGTTATGCTATACGTCTTACAAAGGATAGCATGTATCGCTATAACCGGGGCACTAGGTACGACCCCCACTGCAGTCCTCGAAGCGATACTTTACCTACTCCCATTGGTGTTTTTTGGCAAGGAAAAGGCAAAGAAATCGGTGTTGAGACTTACGGAACCAGCTTATTGAAAGTTCACCGAAATAGGCCGCCAAAACAGTGATTCAAGTAAGATCACGGACTACTTAACCCCGATGCTGGACGTCAAGATTCTACATATGGAAAACAGCCATTCCTAACCGACGACAATGGGAAGGGAATAAATTCCCAAGCAAACGCACTACACTGGATATATACACGGACGGGTCTAGGACCCAAAAAATCTGCTAATACCTTAGACTACCGAAGCACTGTAGTGTATTCCAAGCAAAATTACTTGCAATTTGTGAGGCCGCCGGCTGGTTACAGTGACATTGTCATGTACACAGACAGCCAAGTGGCAACAAAAGCACTCGACTCAGCAAAAATAAGATCAAAAGGGGTCAGGTACTGCCGCAAATCTCTAAATAATTGATCGAGAAACTGCGCTGTTACGTTGTACTGGGTACCTGGTATAGCACCATAGTGATACACCAGGTAAATCAGACGAACTAGCCAAAATAGGCACCACACTGGAGATCTGGACTGTTAAAGGGGAAATCCATTCACCATTGGAAATGCTAAAATATAAAATCTCGAAACAGGTACTACTGCAGGCCAATGAGGGATGGCGTGATATGGATACATGCGAGGCAAATATGGGCCATGTACTGTCAGCGTAGAACCACAAGCCTGCTGCGCTTTAAGAAAACATGCCGCTATTTTGGGATTGCCATTATATGGCTATTGCAATAGGTGCCATGATGAGAAAGAGGAAGAATCTCCATCCATTGCCCTCCCTAGCCTTCTCAAGAAGACGATTTCTGGGAGAATACTTCTTTGATTAACTAGCGGGCCTATCCGAAACGCAGATCAACAGACAATTTTATTCAAACCACAAAATGGTTCCAGAACTAACCGTGAACAAGCCGACTCGAGTGGTAGCACAATGGACATTGGACACAAAAGTAATTCCTATACGGACAAAAAGTATGCAACGCAGTTGTGAATGGAAAGTGACCAGACGTACTGCTGCAGGCATAACACTCACAGTATATGGTCAACTGGAATTCATCCTCTGCGTATGCAATATTAAAGTGCTTGAACGAATTACTACGGACTATAACCAACGCGGAATTTAGTCAGCTCTCGTCCTATCTAGGACAACCACCCCTGAGAGTTAACGAACATCAACGACCCAAGCCACTGCACTCCGTTCAGGTTGTGTGTCTATAGCACATCATAAGAGAATATAGAAATAAAAACTCTTGAACCTGCGCGAGTTTCTGAAAAAACAAAAAAAAAAAACAAAACAAAAATTTATGTCACAAGTTTTTTTTTTTTTCGTTTTTTTTTTTTTTAATTTGCGCGCACTCAAGGTCTAATAACCTTATTATGTCGGTGACACAGTGCGGGCAGAAGGTAGAGAGGAAGAGGAATAGAGGAGATGCCGATGAACATTGATCTTAAATGCTTGCATGTTGCATTGAGGGGGGAAAACCGAATCCGGCAGGGAGTTCCAGATTCGTGTGGTTCGGTTAATGAAAGATTCTCTATATCTGACAGTACGTCCGAAAGCAGGCTTCAGGGTATTTTGGTAAGCATTCCTAGAGAGACAACTTGCTATTTCATCAGAGCATTTTTGGTGGTAGTAACGATAAAACAGGGAGAGGCAGGTAACATTCCTGCGGTGTTCCAGCGAGTCTAATGTTTTGGTAATGCTGGAGCCACCTATCAGTTTTATGGCTCGTTTTTGTATTCTGTCTAGTAGGTGCAGTGAGGTCTTGGAAGCACCGGACCAGACATGAGCGTTAAACTCTAATTTGGGGCGAATGAACGCCTAATAGATTGTAGCCAGATCTAAGGGTGAGAAATATTTCTTACATCTTGCATCTGTATAAGAGAGCACCGTGGCGCAGTGGGTAGTGTGTTGGCCTCTGACGCCGATGACTCGGGATCGAATCCCGACACAGCCATGTCATCGAACGTGTTTTTCACGGTGTTTCTCCTCAGCGGGGTTCTGACAAAACCCCCTGTAGTAAAATTGTCATGAAAAGCTTCTCGAAATTCGCCGTTCGGAACCGGCAATAAACTGTAGGTCCCTTTCACCTATGTGAAAATGAAATCACACACAACATGGGTGATTGAGAGAAGCTCGGCTCAGGTTCTTCATGGACTGTAACGCCAACATACATACATACATACATACATCTGTATAAGAATCCTGGGCATTTCGCAGCATTCTTGGCGACACTGAATATATGGTCGCTCCAATTAAGATTGTGAGCAACACTCATACCCAGGATGGAAAGCTTTTCAGTTTCTGAGATGCAAGTGCCATTCATGGATAATGGCTGCGGGTTATTTATACGCTTTAACGACAAGAGACAGCATTGTGTTTTGGAAGCATTAAATTCTACTCTATTGTTTTTACCCCATTGGATGATGCTGTCGGTATCGGAATTTAATGAGCTTAACATACGCTGCCGCTCATTATCTACAACCGAAGTGCAGGGTCGTAAACTGCTGAACGAATATGAGAAGCTGAGGGTACTGTCGTCAGCGAAGGAGTGAATTGGATTAGAAGTAACAGACAAGAGATCATTTATAAAAATAAGAAAGAGTGTCGGAGACAAAACGGAGCCCTGGGGAACACCGGCATTTACAAAGTGAGTATCAGACTTGAATCCGTCCAAAACAACTTGAATTGAACGATTCGAAAGGTAGCTTCTAATCCATTGAAAGAGAGACTCATCGATCCCAAAAGCACGCATTTTCGACAAAAGGGTTTCATGCCAAACCCTGTCAAATGCTTTCGAAATATCCAGCGCAACAATTTTGCTTTCACCTGCTTGGTGAAGCGAGTGATTCCACTTTTCAGCGAGATATGCCATCATATCACCAGTGGATCTGTTGCTGCGGAAACCGTATTGGCGGTCATTGAGGAGTTTCCGTGATTCAAGATATTTCATAAGCTGACGGTTAATCAGCGTTTCCATGACCTTGGAAAGAAGGGACGTTAGTGCAATGGGTCGGTAGTTGGAGGGAGAAGATGATTCGCCTTTTTTGGGTATAGGCTGGACAAATGCTGTTTTCCACCTACTCGGAAAGAGCCCAGAGGTGTAGGAAAGGTGAAAAAGCTTACGCAGTGGTTTTGCCAGCGTAGAAGAACACCTCTTCGAGATCTTTAAGAACCCTTGCGACTGTACGAGTGCGGAAGTGGATTGGTCCCATGGTGGAACTTACGCACTCTAGTACAGGCGGAGACAAAGTACAGGCTGGCAGCTGAGAACTGGTTGCGAAATGTGCAGCAGGTAGGTTAGCTTTGTCTAAGGGGGTGACAGCTGGAATGTCATTGTGGATGAGCGTCGGTATAGACGACTTAGTTGAGTTTTTTACGTTTTTTACAAACGACCACAAACTTTTGCTACCTTTGGGACATTGAAGGATTTTACGCCTTAATTTCTGGTCGGATTGGAATTTAATCCGTCGAATGTAGGTGTTGCAGTCATTTCTGGCTCGTATGAACTTTTTTCGGTTTTCCTCAGAACTGTTTGCCTTGTAGGCCCGAAAACTTAGCTCCCTGAGCCTAATAGCCTCTTTGCAGCTCGAGTCAAACCACGTATTATCCTTAGGCCTGGTGCTTTTAATCTTGCTGGGAATAAAATTTGCCATGCCAATTCGGATAATGTTTACGATAATATCAGTTGCGGCGTCCACGTCGTTGTCGAGGAAGCACAACGACCAGTTAAAGATCCGAAAGAAGTTGTGAAGGCCGCACCAGTTGGCTTTCTCGTATAGCCATAGTGTTCTCTTTGGAGCTTTTTCTTTAACTGGATGGTGGGAGTTTGAGAATTTTGCTGATATCATGCAGTGGTCAGACAAGCCTAAGGGTTCCAATACATCGATCGTGTATTTGTCAGGCTGAGAGGTAAGAAACAAGTCCAGTGTGTTGGCGGTATGACCAGCAGCATCGGAGATACGTGATGGCTCATTCACAAGTTGAGTTAAGTGATTTAACTCAGCAAAAATTTCAACATACCTTCCTTCGGGTGTTGTCTTTCCAGAATGTCCAGGTATCCAAATGAGATGAACTCTGTTTGTGCTGGCCAGCTGGTGAAGTAAACGTAGGCAGTCCCATACCAGTTTGGAGATGACTTCATAGCTCTTTAGGGCTAGAAGTGCAGCCTTGCTGTCAGAGAGAATGTAAATGTTTTTGTTAAGTATGTTTCTGTTTGAATTTTCTCTGAGGCAGAGTTCTATAGCAAATATCTCTGCTTGAAAAACGGAGTTATATCTGTCCATGCTGACGTAGATGGATGTGCCAGTATTTGCTCCGTAAGCTCCAGCCCCAACGCCTTCGTTCGTTTTGGAGCCATCTGTGTACCTGCATTCCTGTCTAGATTGGGGCTTCTATAAAGAAAACAGTGGTGGATGGGGTGCTTACGGAATATGAATTTAAGCCATATGTAATTAAATTCCGGGGTGGATGTTTGGCTATACTGTGGAAGTAACTGGTAAGCAATATCACTACGGACATAGATGGCGAGACCACGGCGAGAAACGGACATGAACAATGAATGTATTTTGTCACAATTTATAAATGTAAACCTATTTTTTTTTATTGCAAAATAGTTGACCTGGTAGTTTCCCATTCCATAATAGTTGGCCTACGCCAGATAATGTCTCTTTCTATTGATATTTACCATTTATTGTTACGTTATTTGAGCTTGGGTGTCTCAAGTGAAGCATGCATTGACCTCAGTCGCTATCAAAGTTCACTATGGCACGCGGCAAGTGTTTACCGAAAGACATGCGTAACATGATAATAAATACAACCTCGAATTGAGGAAATCCAAGAGAATGTCTTGGAGGAAACATTGCGAGCACATAGACTCGCTGCCAATTGCGGCCCGACTCTACAAAGCACTATCTCGAGAGCACACAAATGGGCTCGGGCTGCTTCGCAAATCAGACGGCACTTTTACCGTCAATCGCAGGGAAACGTTGGAGACTTTGCTCGAGATGCACTTCCCTGGTTCTACTCCTTACTCGATGTCCTCTGACGATCAAATTAACGTCATAGGTAACATTGACAGTAGAACAAATAGCCTCTCTCAAATGGGCAATTGGTTCATTCAAACCCTACAAGGCTCCAGGCAAAGACGGTGTCTTTCCTGCAATTTTACAGATAGGCTTGAATACAATTCTACCATCACTGATAGTTCTTTTTAGGTCTTGCTTCAACCTGGGATACATACCCCAAATTTGGAGAGAGGTCAATCTTGTCTTCATCCCCAAGATTGGGAAACCAAGTGAGCAACCTAAATCCTATCGCCCTATCAGTTTGACTTGGTTCTTTTTAAAAACAATGGAGAAACTGATAGAGCTCCATATTAAAGGTATCCTGGAAAACCAGATACCACTGCATCCCAACCAGTATGCATATCGCAAAGAGCGATCTACCGATAATGCACTACACCACTTGGTGACGCACATTGAAAATAGTTTCATACAAAAGGAGATCGCAATCTGCGCCTTCCTCGATATAGAGGGAGCTTTCGATAATACTGGCTATGATTCGATCACCACCGCACTATCCTGCAGGGGTGTAGACCATCCCATTAATCACTGGATCAGGGCGATGCTAAATAGCCGTATTATATCAGCCACATGCGGAGAGGTCTCAGTGACAGTATCGGCGGTTAGAGGATGCCCACAAGGGGGAGTCCTCTCACCACTGCTTTGGTCGATAGTCATCGACGATCTACTACGCAATCTAACCACTCGGGGCCATGAGGTCATCGGATATGCTGATGACCTAGTAGTCATTGTTACGGGCAAGTGCGACATCACTGCCTGTGAGCGCAAGCAGCTTGCGTTCCAATTTATCTCTGACTGGTGTGGCAGAGAGGGTTTATCTATTAACCCAAATAAGACGTTCTTAGTCCCATTTACAAAGAGGAGAAGGGTACAACCCTGCTCAATCTTACTAAATGGCACACGAATAGGATTTTCAGAGGGAGTAAAATATCTAGGTATTGACCTAGACCGTAGACTCAACTGGAACTCCAATATGAGAAATAAACTCATGAAAGCGACTAAGGCCATGTGGGCCTGTCGACGCACCTACGGTAAAACCTGGGGACTTAAACCTAAGGTAGTCCATTGGCTATATACCGCGATAGTTAGACCTATCGTCACCTGCGGGTCCACCGTATGGTGGTCAAAAGTTGAGCAAAAAACTACAATTGTTAAGCTTAAACGCCATCAGAGACTAGCGTGTCTCGGCATCACAGGCGCTATGCCGACCTGCCCCACGGCAGCCCAAGAAGCACTCATTGGACTCACTCCACTGCACCTTTTTATCAAAAAGGTGGCATTACGCAGTGCAATCAGAATCCTCTGCTCGGGAACAAATATGCCATGTAGACCCGCAGGCCACATGTCCATATTACAACACCTTCCCGAGCTGGATATGATTACTACAGTCTCGGACGCACTGCAACACACCTTCACCTTTGACAAGAGATTTGAGATACTGATCCCAAGCCGCTCAGCATGGGAAAACAGTGATCCCCTGCTAAATGTCAATGGCCTTAGGTGGTACACGGATGGCTCCAAGATGGCTTCCGGCGTTGGCGGCGGCATCTTTGGACCAAAACGCAAAATCTCGAAGGCACTGGGAATAAGTCCCAGCATCTTCCAAGCAGAGCTGCATGCCCTCCTAACATGCGTAAATCTAAATCTTGAAACTGGCGTCAGAGGAGTAACCATCAACATACTCTCTGATAGCCAAGCAGCGCTTAAAGCGCTGGGTTCGTACAGCACGAACTCAAAAACCGTCAAGGAATGCCATGACGCCCTACAAGACCTCGCCAAAAGAAACAATGTTAAACTTTGGTGGGTGCCAGGCCATAAAGGTATAAAGGGCAATGAAATTGCCGACCAACTTGCCAGGAAGGGCTCCAGTGACAAGTATATAGGTCCGGAGCCATTCTGCGGCATTCCCGCGTCTAAGATAAATTACTTCTCAGACAAGTGGGAAAAATTACAACACCTGTCCTTTTGGAACAGCGTTCGGGGACTCCGTCAATCTAAACGACTTGTACGACCCCTGAACAAGCACCCTATTGAAATACTACTAGGATGGATATCAGAAGACTAGTCAGCTATCTAACGGGACACTGCGGTCTGAGATATCATTTAAACAAAATTAGCCTCTCGTCTGAAACTGAGTGTCGGCTCTGTCTTGAGGACGATGAGACGGCAGAACACATACTGTATGAGTGTGCTGCTCTCTGCCATCTTAGGAAGCGTATCCTTCTCAGTGAAGTTATGACTCCTGAGGGGATCACCCTGGCTCCTACGAGAAGCATTCTCAACTTCATTATAGAAGTAGAGAGGCTACTCGGCTAAATCGGCTAGCAGGCTTAATAGATCTGCAAAGGTCGCAGTGCCGTATTGCTATTGATAGCACTAGCCCTATATGTAAAAAAAAAAAAAAAAAAACATGATAATAAAAGAATACAAAATAAAACCTTTCGGCATATGATATCGCAAAAAAATTGGAAATATCACGGTCTTCAGTGCGAAATATTAATAACTTATTCAAGAAAACCGGTAATGTGGAACCACTGCAGAAACCCGGAAGGCCGAAATTTGCTACTGGTCGTGACAGGAGGGCTTTGAGAAAGATCCTAAAAAAGATCGTCATACCAAGACGGCAAATATCACGTTAGAGTGGAAAAATGGTATTAAAAAGCAGGCTTCGAGAGACATCTGCATTCGAAAAATTAAGACAATCGGATACAAATTTTATAAGGAAGTTTTTACTGTTTTCACTTTTATTTTATTACCATTAAAAATAAATGTTCGTTACAAACCGTTACTAAGGCAAAAGAAAGACCACTTTTAACTCCTTTGCAAAAAAAAGAAACGCTTAAGGTGGGCCCGTAATCATCAAAGCTGGACTTTGGGGCAATGGAGGAGTGTAATATGGAGCGATGAGTCCCGATACGAGCTTTGTATTGGAGACTCGCGATCAAGAGTCCTTCAAACTCCAGCTGAAGCATTTCACCCAAATTGTTTTCGTAGAAAAACAAAATCTACGGCTTCAGTTATGGTCCGGGGAGGTATGTCAGCACAAGGTGTAGGAAACCTTTGCTTTATCGATGGCACTGTGAATGCCAGTAGATATTAAGACATATTAGAGCACCAACTCTTACCCCCGATTCCAAGGCTCCAAACAGTCCAAACAGAAGATGGCAGCTTTACATATCAGCAAGATGGGGCATCATGTCATACAGCTAAGCGATATATGAGCTGGCTTCAAGAACACAACATCCCAGTTTTAATGTGGCTTACAAATAGCCCCGACCTGTCTCCAATTGAGAACTTGTGGGGAAAATGAAAAAAAAAAAGTTTAAACAAAAAAAAAAAAACCGGCTAAGAACTTAAATTAACTAAAGGATGGCACGACCCCTGAATGTTGTCTTAATTTAGTGGAAACCCTCCCCAGTCGAATCACGGCCGTTATCAAAAACAAAGGTGACGTCACTCAGTGATGAAGGCCAGATATTTGAATTGGGCCAACTTTTTTGCGTCGATAAAAGAGTGGGCCAACTATTTTGTGTATTCAATTTGTAAATGAGCTCCTAGTATTTAATAAAGTACCGTGGCGCAGTGGGTAGTGTGTTGGCCTCTGACGCCGATGACGAGGGATCGAATCCCGAGACAGCCATGTCATCGAACGTGTTTTGACGGTGTTTCTCCTCAGCGGGGTTCTGACAAAACCCCCACTAGTAAAATTGTCATGAAAAGCTTCTCGAAATTCGCCGTTCGGAACCGGCAATAAACTGTAGGAATAGAACACGTGTTAGAAGAAAGTTGCGAGTCAGACTCAGAATGCGAAGAGATAAATGAAGTAGAAAATAACGACAATGCTCTTCTCGAAATTGATTCATCTACCTAGAGAGCAAGAATTATCATCTGAATATGATATGCCTTTAGCTGAACTGCGATCGAGGCCCGGGAAGAAGAATTATTTTGGCAAGAATCGCTTTCGTTGGTCATCCGTCCCACATTCCTTACGATCAAGAACACTACAGCATAATATAATGTAAGAGAGGGAAGGTGTAAAACCAGCATACCGCAATGAACTAAATGCTTTATCTTCTCCGCTGGATATTTGGCAGCAATTTTTTACTGACAAAATGCTTGAAAAAAGCGTTTATTACACTAATGTGAAGATAAGAGAAATCAGATCGAACTACCAAATTTCAATATGTGTTCAAGAATTAGATCTTATGCAATTGAAGGTATTTATATGGTTCCTATTTTACACTGCTATTTTCAAAAAAAATCACGAACAATATACCTGATGGTACTGTACAGACGGCACTGGACGGGAAAAATACCGCTGTGTCATGAGCAAGAACGGGTTTGAAGTGTTGATAAAAACCTTACGTTTTGATGACTCGGCGACTAGATCAGTACGTTGAGAAAATGATGCGTCCGCACCCTGTTCTGAGTTTTCCAACTTCTTTATTGACCAATGCCTAGCCATTTTTGCAATCGGCAGCTGTGCATGTATTGATGAAATGTTGCTCGCATTTCGAGGAAGCAGGTTCAAAATGTTCACGCCAAAGAAAGCGGCTAAATATGGCATCGAAGTTCAATGTCTTACAGATGCAAGATCGTGATACCTTCTTAATGCCTATATCTACCAAGGCAAAGATTCCGATGGACTGAACGTACCCCCTGAATATTAGTGACTGAGGAAACCAACTCAAGCTGTAATGCGTCTCATACGCCCAATTGAAAAATCCAATAGAAACGTTACTATTGACAATTGGTACACTTCTATTGAACTATTTGATGCCTTAAAAAAAAAAAAAAAAAAAACAACTGACCGGAGCAGGAACACTGAGAAAAAATCAAAAAGGGATTCCCCCCAAATTCTTGCCAGCTCGTCACAGAAGTGTTGATTCGACGGTTTTTGGTTTTACTCCAGATATCACTATATTATCATATGTACCAAAGAAGAATAAAGCAGTGATCACTCTGTACTAAGAGATAATACTTTATTATAATCAAACCAAAATTGGAGTGGATCTACTCGACCAAAGGTGTTCAAATTACTCCACGGGTCGTCGCACTCGCAGATGGCCCTTGGCTGTATTATACCGTTTGCTGGACATTTCTGCCTCGAATTGCTATATCGTAAGGTTGTCCACCCAGTCTCAAGGCCAAAATATTGAAAGTAGATTTTCATTTATGAAGCATCTAGCGGAACAGCTGACTAGATCGCAAATGGAACGCCGTGCAAATAATTTGAAATTGCAACGTGACATTAGAATAGCTATTCGGCGCATCCTCCACAGTAACAAGGAAACCTCTCCACCAGCACTTCCATCTAGCAGTAGCGCTGAAGAAAGGTTAGCAGCACGTAAGAACTGTTCTACTTGCGACTCTAGAAAGAAACGCAAAACACAATATATGCGTTTTGAATGCAAAGCTCCTATACGCCTGGAATGCTCACACATTCGTAGCAACTCAGATATAATTTTCGAAACTAATTCTAGTGTTCTTAAACCCTTTTATGTTGTTCACCAAAATATTCGGAGTCTGCGGCGTAATTTCGATGTTTTGACTTCAGTCATTTATAAATTTGCCTGACTTTATCTTTGTATCAGAAATATGGATTTTTACTTATGAAGTTGATTATTATAATTTGCCTAATTATACTTTCTATGCGGTTCCTAATGTTCGTATTCTGCAGGTGGAGTTGGAGTCTTTGTGCGTAACCATTATGAGTGTGAGGTCAAAAGCATTAGCTTCTCCAGTGCAGATGTTATAAAAATTTCAGTTTGTTTATTTGAAGAAAATGTCACCTTTGATTGCGTGTATAGATTCCACTCAATATCAGTTGAGATATTCATTGAGGAATTTTCTGTCTTCTTAAATACCGAGCGTGCTACCAATCTTGTTGTTTTAGGCGATATGAATATGGATCTCTTAACTCCCACTAGCTGTCTGGATTCATATAATATGCTACTTTCTCAAAATGGATTAATATCCTTTGTTAATGAGCCGACAAGACCCACTACAGGAACCTGCCTGGATCATGTTTTTGGTCGTTTCTCTACTTTATTTCATTTCGATTGTTCTGGCATTGTCTTTGATCTACGTATTACAGATCATTGTATGACGGGTATAGCTTTTAAGGGTTTGAAAAGCACAATACGTGATAAATCCATATCGAACTACCAGACGACTAAAATTGATTTTGCTAAATTAAATCATGATCTCTTATATGCTGATTGGAATGTAATATATGCTGAGGAAAACCCTTCCAAGGCATATAACTTATTTTCTGAAAAGCTAGAAAGTTATGTCAATAGTTCAACCTACATCATCCATAAAACCAATAAGTCAAAATTAAAACCGTGGATAAATGATCATCTTCTCAAAAAAATTAAAATCAAAAACAAATTACGTATTAAATGTCAGAAGCATCCTCTTAACACAAATTTGAAACGTCGTTTTCAAAAATTGTGCAATGCAGTTAAGAAAGAAGTAAGATTAAGGCGTGAAAATTATTACCATAATAAGTTCCAAAGTTCGGCAGGCAATCCGAAAAATGAGTGGAAAGTCATAAATAACATATTAAATAGGAATATGAGTAATCAATCCAATTCTTTAGTTATCCAAATGGATAACAAGGATATATCAGATTCTGTAGAAATAGCTAATTCATTCAATGAATACTTCACAACCATTGGTCAACATTCTCCTGCTAGTGAATCCTTCTTTCTTTGTAACCACTGTACAAATGTTAACGTTTCAGATAGGGCCATCAATAGCAACAGTTTTTTTTTTTAACCCATTTCTAGTCTAGAAATTTTGAAAACTATAAAAATTCGAATACGTGTGGAAAAGATGGTATTTCTAACGTTGTGTTAAAAAAGACTGCATTTAACATAATTGACATTTTAGCACACATCTTTAATCTGAGTGTTATTTCCGGCATCTTTCCCGATAAACTGAAATGTGCTATTGTCATACCTCTTCACAAAAAAGGGAGCAAAAAAGATCGCAATAATTACCGACCTATCTCACTTTTATCTTCAATTTCAAAAGTTTTCGAGAAAATTGTTAAAATTAGGATCCTGCGTTTTCTATCAAATATACATTTTTTTATGTATGGTACAGTATGGTTTTAGATCAGGGTTTTCTTCAGAAGATGCTTTGTTGAACTTCTGCTCCTTTATACAAAAGGGCTTGGATAACAAAAAATGCTGTGGTGCACTCTTTGTTGATATAACCAAAGCTTTCGATATGGTAAATCATAATCTGCTGTTAAAAAAGCTGTTCAACGCAGGATTTCGTGGCTGTATTCACAACTGGTTCGCATCATATTTAAGCAATCGAAGTCAGGAAGTAAAAGTCAATAACGTTCTTAGCGACTCGAAAATTATTTACTTGGGGGTACCACAAGGCTCTGTACTCGGTCCGATCCTATTCTTAATTTATATTAATTCACTGTTTGAGCAACCTTTTATCGGGAATGTAAAGGCTTTCGCGGATGATCTTGCCATTGGATACAACGCTGTTAGTCCGTTAAATATAGTTTCTGATATTAATTATGACGTCCATATACTAAGGTCGTGGTTTGCAGAACATAGACTTATTGCAAGCAATAAAACCAAACTAATGCTTTTGAGTCTTGACTCCAAGGAAATGGCTGACATTGAGGTTATTTTCCACTCATCTGGCTGCTTAAGATTCAATTCGATTCACAACAATTGCCTGGAAGCTAGTCCTCAATCTACCTTTAACCTTAATGTATCTTGTTCGGAAAATTGTTTCAAAATTGAAAATGTAAAATCTTTCAGGTACTTAGGAGTTACAATAGATCAACAATTTAAATGGACCGAGCATATTTTGAGTCTCAAGAAATTTTTTCTGTCAACTATTCGTTGCCTGTACAAACTACGAAAATTTTGTTCCAACGCTTTTTTAAAAACCGTATACCATGGTCTATTTCATTCGAGGTTAGAATATGGTATTTGCTGTTGGGGTGGTGCTTACCGCAACAAACTTCAACAATTAGTTATCCTTCCAAAATGTGCTTTGAGAAAAGTTTGCAATTCTACCCGGTTGGCTCATTCAATGGAGCTATTTCGCAAATCAAAGATCTTACCAGTTTGTCACTTATTTTACTACAAAGTCTTAAAAATCTTTTTTATACGTAGTGGCTACATGCAAAGCCCTTATGTCGGACCTTATAATCTAAGACATAATACCGGTAATTACTTACCTTTCCGAACAACTCTTTATAGAAACTCGTATTCTATCGTAGCCCACAAGTTGTTTTATAAGCTACCAGAAGGAATACGAAACATTAGGAATCCATCCCTATTTTTGAAAAGTATAAAGTCTTGGCTCCTTACTTACGACATAAATAACATCGAAATTCTGTTGCACTATATAGTCTGATTTATACTTGTTACCGTATAGTTGTTGTCTACCTGATTTATGCTACATTTCTTATTGAGTATGCTTATCTTGAATTTTTTATACTTTTTATGCTCCTATGGTTCACCCCACCATGTAATTAATTAAATAAAATGTGGCATTATCTCTATTTCTTATATTAATATTAATGCCACTAACTGTTCTCATAAAGATAATTTTAGTTCTTGAAATATTGTATAGACATAAGTTGAATGAATTATGTTAATGGGAATAATGAATAAATACAATACAAAAAAAAAAAAATACAAACTGTGTTTTCACTGTCGTGAAAAGCTGTACGTTTAGGGCTTGCAATTTTGTTTAAGTTTCGCTTTTATTGAGAAATTTTATTTTTACTTATGTTTTCCGGTTACTGAATATTAAAAACCGGCCAAGTGCGAGTCGGACTCGCGCACGAAGGGTTCCGTTCTATTATGTAAAAAAACGGCACAAAAAGCATGTCTGTTGTATGGGAGCCCCATTTATACATATATTTATTACATTCTGTCTAAGTATTTGTTGTTAAAGTAGCAACAAAAATACATAATCAGTGACATTTTGTCACATTTTGTGACATTAGAATGTTGTAATTTTTAGAAAATACTCATTTTTTGAGTGATTGCCAATTTGGGCTTAGACGTGGCATATCGAATGAAACTGCTTTATTGAAATTAACTGGTGAAATATATAATAGTTTAAACACTTCTCAAATACCATCAACATTATTTGTTGATATCATTAAGGTCTTTGATATGGTTAATCATACTTTGCTACTCGATAAACTTTATAAAGCGGGTTTCAGAGGCTCCATTTATAAATGGTTTTCTTCTTATTTATCCAACCGTTATCAAGTTGTGAAAATTAGGAATGCTTAAAGTTCTATAGACCTCTTAAATATGGGTGTTCCCCAAGGAGAAATATTGGACCCAATCCTTTTTCTAATTTATGTTAATTCGTTTTTCTTACACCCTTTCAAAGGCAAAATAACTGCCTTTGCTGATGAAACATCTCTTTTCCACTCAAACACTAACTTAATTGATAGTTTTGCAGATGCTAATTATGACCTAGATATGTTAAGGAGATGGTTTAATTATCATTAACTAATAATTAGCAACAAAACGAAGTACATGATATTTAATATCAATGGTAGAGTTTTCAGAGACCTTCCCTTATATTATCATGCACCATTGTGTAATCGATTTGTTCTTGAAGATATAGTATTCAACAATCAAGAATGTTTGAAAATTGCTTCTTGATTGAACACGTGGACAGTTTTAAATATTTAGCTTATATTGGACTAACAACTTTGTTGGAAAGACCATTCAATATATTTGAAACAGTATCTAAATGGGGTTATAAGATAATTATTCCATCTCAGTATGCACTGCAATCTCTACCCGTTTTAAAATACTAAATGTATACTCGCACCAATACGGAACTAGCAATAACATGTCCATGTCCGGAACTAAATGTATTATCGCACCGATATGGAACTAGCAAACCATGTCCATGTCCGGACCTGAATGCATACATACACATGTATGACATTCGTTCACGAAATGCGGTGCGGGCATTAGGTATATTCTTTCATTTCTTTTCTTCATTTCAGTTCAAGTGGGCCTGTATACACGAGAATATCGCTAGCAGCAGGAAGACCGGTTTGATGCTCTACACTGAAGCATACACGGGATTCATTTTTCTAGAAGAAAAAATTGTATATGTGAACCTTGTTCAATTGTGTTAGTGTTTCTGTCTTTTTGACATTTCATTTGAAAGAGATTTCCTTTGACAGAGATATTGAGTGCAACCACGCACTAAAATGTCCCTTTGTTTTTTCCCGATGTTCACTGCTTGAAAGACCAATGACGATTAAAGCGCAACGCCAGGCAAAAAAAGTGCGGACTCGAAAACTGAAGAGTTGTATATGTATTAGTTTTCCACTTCTGTTCACCCACTAAATTTGCGGAAGAAAATGGTATTCCGTTTCGTACCGCAACCTTCAGCTCCCCCTCCCACAAAACCGGTTTTTTTCGGATGATATATTCTCGTGTATACACCCTCAGTGTGCTGTACAGTGTACACCAACTGTTCGAGCTTTATCGCCACATCTCCATACTTTTGGGTTTCTTGAAAACTACGGGGTATAACTCATACCGTATGAGAAGCATGTTCGTTGTATTTATGTTTTTTTTTTTGTTTTGTACATATGTGATTGATGAATAAGGGTTGAATGGAACTATGGAACTATTTTCGTTCAATTTGCGGAACGAGAGGACATGTGTCCGAGAGAGGACATAGTTCCGTGAACTATACATGTTCGGAACTACCCAACTTTACTTCGTAATATACATATGTATGTATGTATGTATACTTATACATAGCGCTAGAGCGACAAAGTCAACTTTCGCTTAACAGTCGTACCTACTACGAACAGCAGTCCCGTGCTGTCGAATATATCTTTTATTTGAATTTTAAATTTAATATTTTGTAAATATTTCAAGTTTCCACCTGTTATCGTTCTTAAGACCGAGAAAAAATTGGAAAATAAATATTCATTTTAATTTAATTATTAACTTCCCAGTGGGAAGTTATTGTAATGGGGCCGATTTTGCGAATTCCAAATGTGGACATCCATATGTAGATACCTATGTATCGCAACATTTCAAAGTCACCAGAATCCAAATCCAAGGTTTTTATAGAGATGTACAGATGTGTGAGTGTATGCACGTATGTGATGCGTATGCACGTATGTACGTATCGGTTCGTGTGTGTGCAAAATCGCTTGCTCCTCTTGCTCACTTGCTCCTCTCCACCTGCCGCGACGTCGTGCGAAAGGGATGCTAGGCCAGCTGCGAGGACTGGTCGTGAGTTAGGATGGTAAAATGGCCGCCACGCGATTGCCCTCACGCCGACTTACCCGCAGCAAGAATCGCGAATTCGCTACAAGACTCGCGAAATATCCCACGCAAAAGAAAAAAAAAACACCGTAATCGTTTCCAATTCAATATGTCACAAATTTAATTTCCTTAACCTAACTTAATATAGGTTTACAATTATTCCTTAAAACTACCCTACACCATAAAGTCGAAATAAATAAAAAAAATATATATAAAATAAAAAAAAAAAAAAGGAATTCACCGTCCAAAAAAATAAATAAACCTCAGCTTGAGTATCCGAACAGTCGTACTGAAACTCCTCTGACCAACGACTTAGCCCGCAACACCAATCGCGACACGCAAATTTCTGATTTTAATACCTTATACAACGAACGTGGGCAATAGGACACACGGTACGGCCGCGTACCGGGAACTGCTTAAAACCGTACCGGAGTTCTTCCCAGAAGATCACTCTCGGAGTACTTCGCCGAAAATTTCTCCCCGAGTTCTTCGCCCACTCTCCCTCATGTGCTACTAGGAACAAAAAAAAAACAAAAATGCTGACCTTCTGCGGGCTGAACTCCACCCGTTCGCGTGTCAAGTGCTGATCGCACCCTCGGGCTACTCGCTTTCCGTGAGGGTGATTTCCCAAAATGGATGACTACGAGCCGCCCACAAATGGGAACTGAACGAAAGATGACAACGAAAACCTACGATCAAATCGTAACAATTTATTATTGGTTGTTTGTAATTATGTATATGTATAATTCATTTTGTTCTGTTTTTAGTATTTGTCGTGGTAGCGGCAACAGAAATACATCATCTGTGAAAATTTCAACTGTCTAACTATCGCGGTTCATGAGATACAGCCTGGTGACAGACGGACGGACAGCGAAGTCTTAGTAATAGGGTTCCGTTTTACCTTTGGGTACGGAACCCCAAAAAAAGAACAGAGAAGTACGTATCTAATTTTCCAAATATCTTAGTTTATGGGTATAAAATTAGAAGTGTTGACTTCTTAACTGAGATTTAAAACAAAAATGTTGATTTTCCTGTGCCTTTCTTATTCTAATAAATAATCCATTATGTTCCTAAACTGATTTTATTTAAAAACTAAAACTTAAATCATAACATTCAAAAAAGCGCAAATAATTTTGATCCGGGGTCTCACAGACCTATGTTAGGTAGTAGTGTGACAATAACAGGTGCTAGGTAGTTAAGGGTTAGTACTCACACAATGTAGAAATAAATTTTGAATTACTTTATTTAATTTAGAATGTCGGTCTTTTATTCAAACCTTGTAAGAAGAAATATTAACTCTGTAATGTTGTGAGGCAACATTACAAACAAGAAACATGAAAAAACATTAACCAACTAGACGACCAAAACACCACGAACTGCTGCAGTTCAAATGCTTGGTCCGGTCTAATGTCAAAGGTGACATACAACAGCGCTCTCACTCTCGACCACACTCTCGTTCTCGCTCGCGTCGATGATCAATGCCACTGGAGGGGAAGCAGATCACTATAATTCACCATAAGTATTTCACCAAAAGTAAAATGTTGCTTGGTTTGAAACACCAACTAATGTTGCGAGCTTTCTCGCAATTCTCGTAAGGGTAGGTTAGGCAATTGAAATACAGATGTTTTCCTTTATAAGGAACCCAGAATAAAGGTTTTTCACCATTGTGTTTCAGTCAGTCAAATTGTATATTAAAAGACGTTAAGTGCGTAAAACAAAGAATTGTAAATTAAAGGACAAAGACGTTAAGTGCATAAAACAAAGAATTGTAAAAACAACGACTATAAAGACAAAGAA
Source organism: Eumerus sabulonum (assembly GCA_951905685.1). Lineage (NCBI taxonomy): Eukaryota > Metazoa > Arthropoda > Insecta > Diptera > Syrphidae > Eumerus > Eumerus sabulonum. The sequence continues at coordinate 48,813,124 of OX645062.1, read as the reverse complement.
ATTGAAAATTGTGAACAGTGAATAAAACAAAAGAAACACAAAAAACAAAGACAGTGTCATAATTAAACAAAATAAATAACTAAAGCCAACAAACAAAAGTGTTTTGTTTAAATTTGTCGTTTTTATTCTCTTTTGGTTCGAAAACCAACAAACTCGGCCAACTATTCTGCGTTTGGGTACGTATATAACAAGAACAACACAACATACATACTTTTCAATCAACTGGGAATTCGCTGGACGTACTCGTAGCTAGAGACACACAAACCACAAAATTCGCCAGCGACCCCAGAGGTAAAACATATACATGTCAAAAAATGGACCGATCTGGATCTACGGAGGCCTGCCACCTAACCAACCAACCAACCAACGTCAGCTGCTGGAAACAAAAGTTGATGGTTCATATGTACATCTTCATGCAGAATATTTTGAAAAACAATAACGCCATTTTCGAAGATAGATTTGTACTTTTCTATCCATGAACTCAAGTAGTAACTCTCGTGTATGAAAGAAGACTTCAATCAGCTTATCATACGTAACTGAAAGCAGCTGGTTGAGTATCGTGCGTCTGGATCTTGATGTTGACACCCAGATTCACCCTAAACAGTAAAATCAAATATTTTCAGAGAAGATAATATCGATAGTAACATTAATATCAACTTCAATTGAAACCTCTCGAAGTCACGTATGCTTACTTGCTTCCGAAAGATAACATAACACCACGGAGATACTCCTATCATCTAAGACCATTATTTTCGCTCACGTCTGCAAAAAAACGTACGTCACGAACATTACGAACGTCATCGTAATCACCCAAGCTATTCGATTTCAAAAATATGGAGATGTCAAGTCGTGTGTACTTGTTGGTTTCAACAAGAATGAAACAAAAAAATAGAAAAAATCTTTATAAGCATAGTGGATATTTACATTGTACATGTGTTTATCCAGGCAAAGCACAGGAATGATATAGAACTTGACATTTGGGTTAAGCAGATGTGACTGTGTCCTTACGCTGACGCGCTGATGAAAATGGAATAGGAGTTACGTACGTTCGTAGAAACGTAATTTGTAGTTTGTCAACGAAAATGAGATGAGATGAGATACGCCGCTATCTTTTATACTATAGACAACTAATGAGACGGAACACCAATCACCTGATAGGCCCCAGTTGTCTTCCTTCATACATAATTAAAAACTGGTAACGTTTTACCTAAAAGTTCTTGAATTTTTAAAAGGACCAGCAATAGCAGTAGGGCGCCGTGGCGCAGTGGTTAGTGTGTTGGACTCTGACGCACGATTAGCGAGTTCAGATCCCGATAACACCAACGCCTTCGAATGTTTATTTCGCGGCGCCCCTTCTCGGCAGGGTACTGATAAACCCCCCGTAGTATGCTTGCCATGCAAAAGCTTCTCGACTCACGCCGTTCGGAATCGGCACTAAAAACTGTAAGGTCCCTTTCGCCAATACACTTACTACTGCACCACGCGCCCTCATATCGATGCCATTATGTACGAAAATATAATATCCTTTAAATGTACGCCACGACTTCCCAAGGGTTATGTTGTCTTTGAGAGCCGCTGTGGTTTGTGGCTTATTTGCATAGACCTGCGACTTCAAAAAAATTCCACAAGAAAAAGTCTAACGGGGTCAAATCGCACGAAATCGGTGGCCAGTTCTTACCACCACTACGGGAGGTGGCCATGTCTTCGAATCGCTCGTGCAGAATTTCCAATGCGGCGTGAGCTGTGTGGCACGTAGCGCCATCCTGTTGAAACCACACGTCGTTGGTGTCCATATCATCCAAGTCGGAATAAAAAGAGTTCGTATTCATCTACCTATAGCGACCGCCGTTGACGGTGAAGGTCTGGCCAACGTCGTTCTCAAAGAAATATGGACCGATGGTGCCGCCAGCCCCAAATCCACACCAAACAGTGACTTTTTTGTCATTTAAATTTTTTTATGTCTGTCCATGTACTGACTGCCAAAACGGACTGAATTAGTTTTCCGAGGAATGGCGGTTGGAGGTTATTCTGCGTCTAATCGCAGCGCTGGTGCCGTGGCCGCTTGATACTAATGAGACAAGGTAGACGAAATTCTTGGCTACATCAAAGTTATAGCTGCCAATAGTGACGTTCTGGCCACGAGTTCGGTGTGGTACATCTTCCTTTGATGACAGCAAATACCTTCAGACGCACTTTAGCCGCTTCTGTTTCAATGCTCACAAAAGCTTCATTGACGTCTCGCTGTGTTCTCCCAATCGTGTCAATATGATGAGCGTATGGGAGCAGTTGTGCAGACTTGAAGTAGATCGTGCCTCTTGTATTGGCCGCACGATCTTTTCAGGCACGATGTTGAAAACATCACATTACTGTGTTATGCCCTCTCTGAATCATTTTTTGGCATCGAAGGAGGAGCGGGAATACTTCGTTGTCTCCAATTGTCACAACCTGACGAGTTTGGCAGGGATGACATGACTCGATATAGCTCGTCCATATAGACACAGTTATATGCGGCTTTAAAATCAGGTGTGTTGACCTGAAATTCATGGGTCTTCTCCAAGATCTGTCGCAGGGTGAACATTTGGTCTACGTGGGTTTTCTACCAAATTGGTCCACGGAAGGCTTTAGGCGTACACAGGTCGGCAGAGCAGATCTTATACGCGATGTTAAGGACACTTATTCCCCTATAGTTGGCGCAGTTATAAGGGTCTCCTTTTTTATGGACCGGGCAAACGATGTTGAGATTCCATTCATCGGTCATGCTTTCTTCCGACCATATATTAAGGATAAACTGGTGCATGTTCCCAACTAACTCATCTCCAGCTACCTTAAACAGTTCAACAGATAGGGCGTCTGCGCCAGCAGCCTTATTAGACTTCAGTTTTGGTATCGCTATCTTAACTTGGTCTAACTTGGGTGGACGGGATTCTCTCTCATCTTCGTCCAGTGTGAATAGTTCGTACTGCCTGACAGCAGTGTCTTGACCATCTTCGCCGTTGTACGGTCTGCAGAAACGGTCTTTCCCTATTCTCAGCATCGACTTTGATTCACCTACGAGGTATCCGTGTATATATCTGAAGGCTTCCGCTCTGGATTTATAACCTTGGCATATTCGTTTTACTTTTTGGTAAAACTTTCGAACGTCGTTCCTCCGATAACATATCTCCCTGTCCTCGACCGTTCGCTTTTCCTTCTGAAAAGCGCATGCTCCTTCCTTTATTTCTGCTCATAGAACTAACGAGCAGCTCTCATTCGTCAGTATTTGTCATTAAACTAAGGGTTTCTTCTAGGTAGTGGCTGGAAACCTAGTACATCAGAGGCAGCATCCCTGATGGCGGTTGACAATGTCTCCATTGCTGTTCTATGGTTTGAACAATTTGCATCGGCTCTTGAGAGAGTTTGAGGGAGATACGATCGCATCCTGGTGGTGTCTTGCTATTGCAGCTTCCAGACGTCAAATTTTGCTGGAAAGTTCGAGTAGGGTTCCACAGTATTCGCTATATTTGCATTCGTACCTTGGCTGCAACAAGGTAGTGATCTGAGTCCACACTGGCTCCTCGAAAAGTTTGAGCTTTCAAGATGCTGGAGGAGTGTCTGGTGTCGATCGCAATATTATAGGGAGGCCACCAGGTCCCCTTATGTATATTGAGGTATGGGAATCGTGTGCTAGCTACTAAGAGATTACGCCTCATCACAAAGTCTATAAGTCTTAATCCGTTTTCGGCAATGGTGCCATATAGGCTGTGCTTTCCTACGAGTCCTTCAAAGTTGAAAGATGTCCTATTTACCAGCTTCGGGTTGAAATCTTCCGGAATAGTATTGGTGTCCTAACTGGGACATTGAGTTTATGTTCTATCTATGACATCACAGAAGTCATTATTGACTCCTTGGAATTGTTCTTCTATGGGGGCGTGAACGCTTATCAAGCTGATGCTTTGTTGCTGATGATTTGTTGAATATAATTCTTTCCTTTTCATAATATGAACAATAATTCAGTGGGAAGATCCCAGCGAAGCGTAGAATATTATCTACGCAAACATTTACCACATTCTGATTGAAATTTTGGGCTTCCCAAAGGTCTGTCCACATTTGTTCCAAAATTGTGATTCATTTTTTGACTAAAAATTGCACTTTTATCATTAATCGCTCGCAGTATTCACCTGGTCAGGAACATGCACCAACTCACCTGCAAGATATGGTCGGAAGAGCGCATGCTCGGTGAATGGAATCTCAGTATCGTTTGCCCGGTCCATAAGAAAGGAGGCCCCTATGACTGCGCCAATTACAGAGGGATAAGACTCCTGATCTTCGCGTACAAGATCCTCTCTGCCGTACTGTGCCGTACGATCTACTTCAAGTCCACACAATTGCTTGCCTACGCAGATGGTATTGACGTTATTGGACAGACAAAGCGAGACGTCAACGAGGCGTTCGCAAGCATTGAAGCAGAAGCGGTTAAAGTGCGTCTAAGGGTAAATGGGGGGAAGACCAAATATATGCTGTCATCCAAGAAAGACGCGCAACACCGACGTCTTGGTCAGAACGTCACCTTCGGCAGCTATATTTTTGAAGTAGTCAAGGACTTCGTCTACCTTGGCTCGATAGTGAGAAGCAGCAACGACACCAGCGCTGAGATAAAATGCAGAATAACTCTTGCCAATCGCTGCTTCTTCGGGCTCAAGAGGCAATTGAGTAGTAGAGCCCTCTCTCGAAAAACTAAGATTTCCCTGTACAAAACCTCAATCATCCCAGTCCTCCTCTACGGCGCTGAGGCTTGGACGTTATCAAAAGCGGATGAAGAGGCTCTTGAGCGTTTCGAGAGGAAAATTCTGCGTGCGATCTTTGGTCCCGTGTAAACGGAGAGTGGAGGACATCGACCTAGTTAGATGTCTTCGGATCTAACGTCTAAGATGGCTGGGCCATATAGAGCGAATGGACATCAACGCTCCGGCCCCAAGAGTCTTCGACTCCAACCCCGAGGGACGACGCAGCAGAGGACGACCACATTTAAGGTGACGCGCACAGGTGGAAAGGACCTCAACCAACTGGGCATGCGGCACTGGAAGCGGCTGGCCAAAGATCGTGCCAGCTGGAGAGGCTTGTTGGTTGATGCCCTGGTTCACCCCAAACTGTAGCGCCATCAAAGTAAGTAAGTATTCATCTGATTGTGGGCGCCGCCGTGGAGCAATGTTGGACTCCGAAGCTCAATGAGCGAGTTCGGATCCCGAGAACACCAACGCCATCGAACGCTTATTTCGCGGCGTTCCTCCTCGGCGGGGTATTAGCAAAACCCTCCATAGTATACTTGCCATGAAAAAGCTGCTCGACTCACGCCGTTGGGAATCAGCATTAAACTATAGGTCCCTTTCACCTGTGTGAAAAATAAATCACACACAGCATGGGTGATTGTGTCAAGCTTCGCCCTGGCTCTCAACGAGCTCTAACGCCATTCATAACAATAAGTGAAAGGGACCTACAGTTTATTGCATATTTCGAAAGGCGGATTTCGAGAAGTTTCCATGACAATTGTACTACAGAGGGTCTTGTCAATACCCCGCTGAGAAGAAGCACCATGAAAAACACATTCGATAACATGGCGGTCGTCGGGATTCGATCCCGTGTTATTGGCGTCTGCGGAATGGTTTAAGCAACTCTAAGTACCATGAAACGTGAGGAAAATTGGACCCTAGCTATTTCTTTGACGTTAATCTGTCACCATAAGTATGGATTATATAACATCTATTTTTCCTTGATACTTTGTAGTGCAACAAATAATTGTGATTGCAACTGCAATCACAAAGGAAATCTAAGGCTTGATGGTATAGACGATTGTTTGAAGGTGGGAGAAATAGTTTTTCTTTTGTTGGGATATAGTACAGGTAGATATGTATATGTTGTTACGTTTGTTTCGATTCAAGCTTTGATGGCGAAATAAAAAAATGGAAACAAGTTGCGGAGAAAGAATCAAAGAACTGGAGTAGAGCTAGTAATTTGTTATTGTGTAATGCTCGTACAACTCAAGAATATTTCAAGGAAATATACAAAGTGTGATACGACCTCACTTGAGCAGTATTCAGTGGAATTTTAATCATCAACATAATCTACGACCTAGGCGTGGGCTAATCGGGATAGAGCAAGAGCGGAGCTTTGTAACTATAAAGGACAAGACCCATTTAATTTTAAGTCAATGGTCGATGGTCACATGATTCCCAAATCAGTCGTGAACCATAGTCTATCACAAAAAGTGCACGCAAAACCAAATCGATTATTCTCAAATAAGTTGTCGAATAGGTTATGAGCTCCATTATGTCTAATATGTATGTATGTTGGCGCTACAGTCCATGAAGAACCTGAGCCGAGCTTCTCTCAATCACCCATGTTGTGTGTGATTTCATTTTTCCCATAGGTGAAAGGGACCTACCAGTTTGCCGGTTCCGAACGGCGAATTTCGAGAAGCTTTTCATGACAATTTTACTACAGGGGGTTTTGTCAGAACCCTACTGAGGAGAAACACCGTGAAAAACACGTTCGATGACATGGCTGTGTCGGGATTCGATCCCGTGTCATCGGCATCAGAGGCCAACACACTACCCACTGCGCCACGGTACTCTCATTATGTCTAATATACAACATATAAATGGATGACGGATCTTCCTCTGCTCGTGTTCATTGTGGTACTTTGTGACCTTTCGTGGTACCGACGACAGTATACGCCCGACAGTTGTATTTTCCGGAGCCTGCGACGAGCATTCATCGCTGGACCATTCTTGATTGTGATTTGACGAATTTTGTAGTTCCCCTGCATCAACAACTAGTCCTCGACTTGTGCTTGTATCTCGACTCGTACTCAAAAATTAAACTAACTCGCCAAGAACCTTTTCCTTACCCTATAAGCACCAACTCTCTGAGCATTCTGTCTCTCACGGCGTATAATCAATTCGTCGTCGGATATTTTCGCACTATCCTTGGTTTTTCCCTCGTTGATTGATTTATTTGACTTACTAGCTGTATCGTTATCCATCACGAACAAGTGAATAAGAACACTTACAATAATACACAGATCAAAACACACAAATACCGCGGTGTATGTAATTGCACGAATAAAGCGGTGCATAGCTCCAGGGATAACCAATGAGATACCAATCTTTCGTACGTCTGCCCGTTGAAACCCGCAGGAGTTAGTTGTTATTATATGTGTTATTCGCCGTGCAAAAACGACTAACACAATGGTAGTCTCAAGCGTCGATGTGTAGAGTTAAGACGTGGCAAATTGGTCGCAACAAAGAAGAATGACATAGTCAAGACGCCGTCAAACCGCAACGCGATTGTAGGTGCAAACTGTCAAAGTGCCTGTCAAATTCAATAGATTGGTATCTCATTCTTTATCCCTGCACAGCACCTTACGGATTGAATGGGTCTGTTTGAAGTCATTTCGCCATACACTTGTGGATCGGTATACAGTCTTCATTTCACGCTGTTCGCCGTCGAGTAAAGCGGGCCACAGACACGCTACCGATCGTAAGTTCTTAGAATAACATAGTCAACGCGCCACACACGAACACTACCGGTTGCAAGAAAATCAAACATATTTGCTAACTTGCGATCTGTAGCAAACTGCCCCACACCCACAGACACGACGATCTGTTTAAATCGCAACCGATCCATTCAATCCGTAGCGTGTCTGTGGGCCGCTTAAGTGAGAAAGTAAATGCTACACGGTCAGCTGATGCGAGCTACGGGCGCCACCGCTCTGCCGAGCGCCTTTCACTCTATCCCCACTCCGCGTCCGGCTGTAATGTCGAAGTCTACACGAGGGCTATCTGATGAGGGCTAAAATAAGTGTAAAAGATAGGGTACGTGAAACAGAAATACATTGGCACACTCACGCGCGGGTAGCTACTTCGTGGGTTTTTTGCCATTTCCTTATCTCCTTTTCTTTCTTTTGCGATGTCGCTTCACTCCTGTTTCTGACTTGGAAGTGTACGTTTGGATACCATCCTTACTTTAACAACATCACCACAGGCAACGAAATTGAAATGTGAAGCGAAATGTCAAGAAACAGGCACGCGCAGAAAAGCTCCGTGTGGACGCGTCCTCAAATTAGAACGTTGGTTCAAAAGAAAAAGGCGCAAAAAGAAAGCCCTCGTGTAGACTCCGACAATGCGACATGCGATAGATGGACGAAAAAATTTGAGGCGATAGAAAAAAAGTTTCACTTTAATAATGAATAAGTGTGCTCAGTAGCACCAAGGCTTTCCAATCGGTTGCCTCTTGAGATCCGTAACGTACGAACTACTTACCTGTTCAACAGTAAAGTTAAAAAATGGCTGTTTAACTTCGATTTCAGGGAAGTAGAAAATTTAGTCAGAATCATTATTTAATAAGCTGAGTATGGATTTATATTGAACTTATGCACTCTTAAAACATTATTCACCATACAGTTGATTGATCTTGCGCATTATTTTTTTGTCTGCTTTTAATTTACATACTACATCCGACACTAGTTATACATAACTAAAGGATGTTTTTAATATTCTTCATTGATCCCACTATGAAGGACACTTATATAACTAGTGTCTAAGACACTTATGTTTATACAATGCATATACCAATTTTAAGTAATAATACTTGAAGTATGAAATTTGGATCAATTGAACGGAATTGGAGCAAGCCCTCAACTACTATAAAGCAGATATAACTGCACTCCAAAGAGTTGGGTTGGGATGGACCAGGCAAAAATGGATAAAAAACCGGCCAAGTGCGAGTCGGACTTGCGCACGAAGGGTTCCGTACCATCTGTATATATAAATATGAAAGAGACTATGTATGTTACCTCATCATTCATCACATTAAATCACATTTTTTGTATGATGACAGATCTTAGTTGCAGGCAGGTTATCGGCATATTACTTTAATAATCAAAAATCTTCATGATGAAATATAGTTGATCATATGTGTCCATTAAATTCAAATCAATTATCTTACCTGACAGCAACGATGTGAAAAGGTGAATGACAATAAATATGGGGGAAAGGTTTGCAACTAGGATTAATTCATCAAAGACACAAATATATTGTCGACTAACCTTAGTTCAGTATGTGACCAAGGGGATTTTTTGGATGAAAATCATGTCTGTTGTATGGGAGCCCCCCTTAAATATTCATTTTGTTCTGTTTTTAGTATTTGTCGTGGTAGCGGCAACAGAATTACATCATCTGTAAAAGTTTCAACTGTCTAACTATCACGGCACAGCCTGGTGACAGACAGACAGCGAAGTCTTAGTAATAGGGTTCCGTTTTACCTTCGGGTACAGAACCCTAAAAACTGCGACATCTACTACGGGAACTGCTACAAGGAGAACAAACAGCGCCTATTCGGGTGCGGATTCGTTATTCAAGGAAAACTCCGACGAAAAGTCTTAAGCTTCCGAGACATAAGCGAACGCCTCATAACAATCCGCATCAAGGCTAAATTTGGAAACATTAGCTTAAAATGCGCTCACCCCCCATCAGAAGAAAGGGACGATCGACGCAAAGACGAATTCTACGATCTCCTAGACAGAAAATATGCCCAATGCCCCAGCTACGACACAATAATAGTCCTAGGAGATTTTAATGCAAAACTGGGCAAAGAGGACATATTTGAGTCGATCGTAAATCGATTTCCTAGTGGGGCGTAACCTCCTTGTAGCAAGCAAGCGATTCCCCCATCTCAACATCCACAAGGGTACCTGGCGGTCTTTTGATCAATCGACCACCAACCAGATGGATCACATTGCGACCGGCGCCAGACACTCCTCCTGTATTCTCGACGTACGAACCTCCCGAGGGGTCAACATCGACTCGGACCACTACCTTGTTGTAGCCAAGGTACGAATGGGGATATCAAGAATGCTTAGGAGTCGAGTAGGACTACGTAAGTTTGACGTCGGAAACCTACAATCGCAAGAGACTGCCAGAATCTTGCCGATCGTGTCTCCTCCAAGCTTCCTCAAAATCCGCCCACAGCAGCACAAACAATAGAGCAGGAATGGGCGCATTGCCATAGCGCCGTAAGAGACGCTGCCTCAGACTGGGTTTCAAATGACATAGTAGTAGTAGTAGTATTTACTTACTTACTTACTTAGGTGGCGCTACAGTCCGTGGTGAACCTGGGCCTCAACCAACAAGCGTCTCCAGTTGGCACGGTCTTCAGCCAGCTGTTTCCAGCGCCGCACGCCCAGTTGGTTAAGGTCCCCTTCCACCTACGTGCGCCACCGTTGATGCGACCGACCTCTGCTGGGCCTTCCTTCCGGGGGGATTCGAATACTCTTCGGGTCGGAGCTGTATTTTCCATGCGCTCTACATGCCCTAGCCACCTTAGACGCTGTATCCGTAGACGTCGTACCGGGCCGTTGTCGCTATACAACCCGTACAGTTCTTCGTTATATCTTCTCCTCCATACACCGTTTGAACAAACGGGACCGTAGATAGTGCGCAGAATTTTCCTCTCGAAATGACCAAGGGATGAAGATGCCGCTTTTGTTATCCAAGCCTCTGCGCCGTAAAGGAGGACTGGGATGATTAAGGTCTTATATAGTGTCACCTTGGTTTTTCGAGAGAGGGCTCTACTTCTCAGTTGCCTCCTGAGCTCAAAGAAACAGCGGTTGGCGTTGTTGTCGCCGGTCATCAGTGAGCCAAGGTAAACGAATTCCTTGACCACTTCAAAGTTATATCCGCTCATTGTGACGTTCTGTCCAATAGGTCGGTGTTGCCCGTCTCTTTTAGATGAAAGCAGATATTTGGTTTTGCCCTCATTACCATAGAGACCCATCTTAGCCGCTTTTACCTCAATGCTTACAAAGGCCTCATTGACGTCTCGCTGTGTCCGTCCAATCATGTCAATGTCGTCGGCGTACGCAAGCAATTGCATAGACTTGAAATAAGTCGTACCTCTTGTGTTGGCCAGTGACTCTTGCACGATCTCTTCAAGCACGATGTTGAAAAAGTTGCATGACAGCGAGTCACGTTGCCTAATTCCTTTTTTAACATCAAAGGTCTCGGTTTGCTCATTACCGGCCTTAAAACTAGACATGGCTTTGTGTAGCTCATCTCTATACACGCTGTCATATTCAGCTTTGAAATTGACGAAAAGGTGGTGAGTGTCGATTCGATATTCCTGGGTCTTCTCTAAGATCTGCCGTAGCGTAAATATTTGGTCTATTGTGGATTTACCTGGCCTGAAACCACACTGATAAGAGCCGATCAGGTTATCCACAAACGGTTTCAGGCGTTCACACAATACGGCAGAGAAGAAGTTGGCGCAGTTATAGGGGTCTCCTTTCTTATAGACCGGGCAAACGATGCTGAGATTCCATTCATCAAGCATGCTTTCCACCGACCATACTCTGCAAATGAGATGGTGCATGCACCTTACCAGCTTATCTCCAGCCGCCTTAAGAAACTCAGCAGACAGGCCGTCTGCGCCCGCGGCTTTATTAGACTTAAGTCTAATATCGATGTTTTGATTTCGTCTAGGTCGGGTGGATGGAATTCTCCTACATCCTCGTCCATTACGAATGGCTCATTCTGCTTGACAGCGGTATCTTGTCTATCATCGCCGTTATACAGTCTGGAGAAGTGGTCTTTCCAAATCCTTAGCATCGACTGCGACTCTACTACCAGTTCCTGATTTTCATCCCTGCAGGCCGCCGCTCTGGCTTTGTAGCCATGGCATTTTCGCTTTAGCTTATTGTAAAACTTACGGGCGTCATTCCTGCGGAAGCATCTCTTCATCTCCTCGATCTCACGCTTTCCGTGCTCTCTCTTCTTTCTTCTGAAAAGCGTGTGTTCCTCTCTCTTCTATTTTGCTCATGGATTTCGCGAGCAGCTCTCGTCCGTCGTTGCAGCTTGGCTTTATATGCCTCTTATTTTGCTGCATGGGCCTGTTCGCATTGTTCATCGAACCAGGGGTTTCTAGATGGTATCGGTTTGAAACCCAGCACCTCTGAGGCAACGTCTCTGACGGCGCTCTGGCAATGTTGCTCTATTATTTTTGCAGCTGTGGGCGGATTTTGAGAGAGCTTGGAGGAGACACGATCGGCAGTCTCTTGCGATTGTAGCTTTCCGACTTCAAACTTACGTAGTCCTACTCGACTCCTAAGCATTCTTGATATCTTCATTCGTACCTTGGCTACATCAAGGTAGTGGTCCGAGTCGATGTTGGAAGGTTCGTACGTCGAGAATAGAGGAGTAGTGTCTGGCGTCGATCGTAATGTGATCCATTTGGTTGGTGGTCGATTGATCAAAAGACCGCCAGGTACCCTTGTGGATGTTGAGATGGGGGATTCGAGTGTTTGCTACAAGGAGATTACGCCCCGCTAGGAAATCGATTAGCCTAAGTCCGTTGTCGGATGTGGTGTTATGGAGGCTATGCTTTCCTATGATCGACTCAAATATGTCCTCTTTGCCCAGTTTTGCATAAAAATCTCCTAGGACTATTTTCGTGTCGTAGCTGGGAACTGGGCATATGTTCTGTCTAGGAGATCCTAGAATTCTTCTTTGAGTCGATCGTCCTTTTCTTCCGTTGGGGCGTGAGCGCATATTAAGGTGACCTTCTATTAAGTCTTAATCATCCCGGTCCTCCTCTATGGCGCAGAGGCTCGGACCTTGTCAAAAATGAATGATAAGAGGAAGATTCAACCCAAAATTGTACGGCCTGTACAGCGACATCGGCTTAGTATGATATCTACGGATCCAACGTCTAAGATGGCTCAGCCATATGGAGCGAATGGATAGCATAGCTTCGGCCCGAGGAGTCTTCGACTCGCACACAAGTAGAAAGGAATCTCAACTAACTGGGCGTACGACACTGGAAGCAGCCTACAATTGAGGCCCGAATTGAAGCGCTACCTAAGTAAGTAAGTACTTAATTCAAAAGTAGAGGTTTGTAGCCCTAATGCGCGTTTACTCTTCTTCACCTAATCTGCGCTTATGTTTTGTTTTTTTTTTTTAGAAACGCGCGCAGGTTCAAGAGTTTATATTCTCTTACGATGCTTCTGATGTGCTCATAGACACACAACCTGAACGGAGTGCAGTGGTTGGGTCGTTGATGTTCGTTCACTACTCTCAGGAGTGGTTGTCCTAGATAGGACGAGAGCCGACCAATTCCGGGTTGGTTATAGTCCGTACTAATTCGTTCGAGCACTTTTTAATTATGATACGCAGAGGATGAATTTCAGTTGACCGTATACTGTGAGTGTTATGCCTGCAGGCAGTACGTCTGGTCACTTTCCATTCACAACTGCGTTGCATACTTTTTGTCCGTATAGGAATTACTTTTTCTTGGCTACGAAGCGAATTTGAACTATAGACCTTCCGCTCGGCGGTCGATGATGTTAACCACTGCACCACGGCCACCCCTAAAATGTATTAAATTTGTCATGTTAAACTGAAGGATAAGCAAACATTATTTAATTGTGGACTTTCTTGTACATTCTTCTGCAGTCAGTTGCCATATGCAACACATATGTGATATCATACGAAGAGCGAGAAAATGTTAGGTATTACATATTCCATATTTTGGAATTGTGAAAGAAAACAATTTCCACATTCACATCCTTGACGATCTAAAATTCAACTGCTTGGCGGAAACACACATTTACAAAGACTCATATGCTATCATGAATATGCATATCAGACGTTGTAGCTTTTTGAAAAAAGGAAAAAAGATATGCTCATACCCATTTCAAATGCGGTGACTAAAAAGTGAAATACATTTGTACATGTAGGTATATGCGAAATTGCTTTAGCTCACCATTTCCTCGAATCATATTTGGGTTGCTGAAAACTAAAAAAAAAAAAAACCGGCCAAGTGCGAGTCGGACTCGCCCAGGAAGGGTTCCGTACCCTGTGTATATAAAAATATGAAGGAGACGTTGTATGTTACCTCATCAGTGATCACATTAAAACGGCTAATCCGTTTGAAATGATTTTTTGCATGATGACAGATCTTGGTTGCAGGCAGGTTATAGGCATATTACTTTGATGGTCAAAAATCTCCATGATGAGATGGTTGATCTTCAAAGTGTCCATTGAATTCAAATCAATGATCCTACTTGACAGCAAGTAGGTGAAAAAGTGAGTAACAATAATTATGGGAAAAAGGTTTGCAGCTAGGACTAAGATATCAAGGACACAATAGGGATAGTTAATTTCACAACAATTGAATTTGTCGCAACATTTGATATCTTAACCAATGAGGATGGAAAAGGAGGGGAATAGCAATTGTACGAAAGGGTTTGCAGCAAGGATTAGCTTAGCAGTGACTTAAGGAGAGCAAAGAGTATTTATTATTGGTTGTTCGTAATTATAGAAAAAAAAAGGTTTCAGCTAAGATTAATACATCAAAGACACAAAAAGGATCAAAGCTGGGAAGTTTGCTACTAGTTGTGGGATATTGTCGACTAACCATAGGTGGATGAAAATCATGTCTGTTGTGGCGGCAACAGAAATATGTACATCATCTGTGAAAATTTCAACCATCTAATTATCACGGTTCATGAGATACAGCCTGATGACAGACGGACGGACGGATAGCGAAGTCTTAGTAATAGGGTCCCGTTTTACCTTTGGGTACGGAACCCTAAAAAGCGAATTCAATAATTACAAACATAGGTCAATATAATATTACATATGTTCCACAACCAGATCCCAGAAAGTTTTCACTTCCGTGACTGTCCAAACGACGAAAAATCCTGCGGCAATGTCCATTCACCGCATTTATCAATAAATAACTCAAACATCGTCCGCTTGGCTAACTATAAACAAGATACCCCAACACAGACAGCTGCTAAAAATGCTAATTTAAAAACTTTTCATATCAAGGCTCTTTAAAGCCGCAGGAATCCCCTGAACGGACTTGACTCCCCAACACAATGATAGTGATGGGGTTAAGGCGAGGGAAAATAACCGTTTTAGCAATTGAAATGGATATGAAAATGAGAGAAAAAAATAGCAAATCCTTTTCCCTCTTCTTCTTTTTTGTAAAATGTTCATATCCGCCGCCTCATTATAGAACCGAATAATCATGAGTCAAAACCAGAAGACCAAAAAAGGACAATGTTTTGATGCAAATTGGAACTCCACACTGATTTCATAATCAGACAGGGATAAACCACTAACCGCATCATCTGCGCCCCAACCATTCATGCAGGAGGATACAATACAGCAAAGAAAAAGCCAAAAAACACTTAAATTTCATTCCACTCACCTCTGAACAAGCTTCTGAATGTGATTCATCCTCGTTTGTCGTTCAAGAGTCGAAGACAAAAACAACACGAAATCCAGTAGAGGAAAAGAAAAGTGCAAATGGCCTTAAAACCGCAAGGATACACTCGGTGCATACATTATTTTGTTGCAACACACACACTTACACAATGTCAGCCCGACGCCCTGACAACCTGACAACAATCCCCTAACGCCCGTCTCCGTCTGCACGAGGAATACGAGGCAAAACGATGAGTTCGAGTCTCACAAATGACGTATCACTCGACACACATTATAAATAATCTTCCAAAAAAGAATGCAACCGACGATGAAGTCCAAAGGATAAAAGGATATTCTAAAATTGTATGCACTTCTAGCCACACTTGCCTCCTGCTGCTTGTCTTTATGCTTTTCCTTTTTGGGTTGTGGAATCTTTCCACAGGACAACCAAGGCACCACGACACTATCGTATGTGAATATGTACGTATGTATTTATGTATGTATTAGGATAAGATATGCACAATTAAACACTTTGCTGCTTTACGTCTTCGCCGACAATGGCAACCATAATAATAATGATAAGGAGACGACGTTCTCTCGGATGAGTGTTTTCAGCTTTAACTCCCAGCGGATCGCCTAGAGTTGCCACTCGAATCCGACCACTCGATAGAATCCTTGATCGACATGTAGATAAAATCACAGACATACATATATATACCTACATATATGTACTCGTGGATACGTGTGCGTGTATGTATGTGAATGGGGAGAAGGACACTTGATGCCAGCGAAATTATCGTTATCCTTTGCTGGTTGTAATCGAAACCACTGAATTCCTCTCACACATCTTACCGCACACGAAACACCACCGATTGACCCATTTGTTGTATCTCTTCCTTTTTTGTTCTCACTTCCTCATGTGTCCTTTTTGCCAATGGCAGCAACAGTAGCACAAAAAATATCAATGCACTTTGCAGTTATGAACACACCGACAACGAAATCGACCACGTTATGGCAGGAAAATGATCGAACACCATCAAAGACAGCGACATCTTCTAATACAAGCACATTTCAAGCACATCAGGCACGACTACAAGCACATAATCAGCATATAAACGTACGAGCACACGAGATAAGAGGGAAGTACGAAATTAAGGGCAATTATTAGATAATTGTAGATAATTAATAGATAATTTCCTCCAAGGAATTGAGATGAAAGTCCTTTCTGTTTTTGACATGAAAACTTGTTAGCAATTGACATGTGTGCCATTCGTCTCTTTATCCTTTCGTCATTTTGTCTTCATTCTCCTTACTCCACGTTTGGCTTTTGTGTTTTGATATTCTCGGTTCATTCAAGGATGCAACAAGGAAACGGAAAATGTTTTTTTACATAAATTTTTCGTGACCCCTTTTCGGTTGCTATTTTATGGCATGACTTGTTCTTTTGTACTATTTAACACACAGTACTCGCGGTAGTGAATGAATGAAGGATGACGAACAAGATTCGAAGGATAACGAAGTGATAATTTTTTCCTACAGTCGTTTCCGTACGTAAAAGGTTCTAATTTTATTTATTTATATTTTGTAAATAGATTTTATAAAGAAAACAACACTAGTGAGGAATGTACGCGATGTCGTACGCGCGGATGAGCGTGAGTGAGAACTTTTCCAATCTAACAGAACGTCGGATGCTGTGGCATACTTATCCTCTGTGTGTTGTGGAAGTGTATCTTGAAAGCTTTCTCTTTTATTTTGAGGATTCTGCGCGAAATAAGTAGATGAGAAAAATTGGGAGATGATTGGAAGGACATCTAGTTTTCGGTACCTATCACTCGTATATAAAGAAAATGTTTTGGAATTCAAATGAACGAATCAAACACAAAAACGAAAACTTTGATCCTTGTGGCTTGAGACTTTGGCAGAACTACAAATTAAAAGAAAAAAGGCTCTTGAAGACACTACCAACATTTGGTTCGGAGTCAGAATCAACACTTTTAAAATATTTTCGAAGCACAAGCTTAACAACCTGGGATGGAAGTGTTTGAAAAGCCAACGATCCATGTTACAACGTATATATGTACATATAAAATGTAAAGAACAACCGAATCCCTTGCAGATGACATGAACAATTACAAAAGCCCTAGGATGGGCGGGATGTGGAGAAACAGGCATAACAACATTCCTTTGGACGTGTTTTTTTTAAACTTCCCAGTGGGAAGTTATTGTAATGGGGCCGTTTTTGCCAATTCCAAATTTTGACATATCTCCACGTTTCCGGGTAATCAGAAACCAACTCCAAGGTTTTTATAAAATATCCTTACTGTTAACAATGTTGACCTCATCATAAAAGACTCCCACTTGTCAATCTACGCAGACGACATGACAATCAGTAGGACAATATCAACTTTTCCAGCCACTGCTGACTTTGTCTAGGAATATATTCAATTATCCAGGTCTCATTTCCAGGGGCTATCCGAGCATTTTTCACCAGATTTCACAGCACGTTGCTTGTAATGTGAGTCACTCATTTTTACGACGCTGTCTGAGTTTCCACGGAAAAGGCAGTTTGTCACCGTACAATGGCAGACACACGAGCAGCTTGGCTTTGTCCCGTCGCACGCGAGCAACTTGGTTTCGGCGCGTACAATGGCAGACACACGAGCAGCTTGGCTTTGTCCCGTCGCACACGAGCAACTTCGTTTCGGCAAGTACAATAGCAGATACACGAGCAGCTTGGCTTTGTCCCGTCCCATACGAGCAACTTGGTTTCGGCACGTACGCACACGAGCAACTTGGCATTGGTATACACGCCCATGAGCAGCTCGCCAATCCCTTCGCACACGGGCAGCTTGGCTTTGGTACACACATGCACAGCTTGACTGGTCCCTTCGTACAAGAAGAAAGATCATTGCTTTTTCTACCGTCGTGCGAGTCGGATGTGTTCTCTTGAATTTTTAAAATAAAACTGAATTGATATTGGATTCGTTTTCCCCGATAAAAATTTTCTTTCCTGAATGTACACGGGTAAAGGAAAAGGTGTAGACAGATGCTCACGAGCGATGCAATGTTGCCAGTTCCCGAGTCATGATTATATTCCCGGAACTTAATTGCCACACCCCTATTAAACCTATAAAAGGTTATTGTAAGACGGATTTCGTCTAGACTGTCTCGAAAACAGATTGTTGCGGACACGAACGGACGGTTGTGTTCGAAATGCGCTATCAAAATTTGGAATACTCTGTTGCAGCTCAGTGCAACTTTCAGCACTGAGCATTCTGCAAACCTGTGAAAGGGAACGTCAGACGGCGAATATTGGAGAAAGGTAACCGAGGGCTTTATAAGCGGGAGCACTCGCCCTCGGGGGCATACAGTGCATTCAGTATTCGGGATTCAGTAACCAGTAATCAGTCGGTATTCAGTGTGAAAGTAATCAAGCCACCTAGTGAGTTGTAGAGAAAAATTATTTGAAGGTGAAGCGCCCAGATAATTGATCTGGGGTGAAGCAGCTGATGTACTACAGGCCATTCTGGAAACCCAGAGAAGGAACTACATAGCCATCTGGGATGCCCTTCGTCGAGGATACGGCAGTGACCACATGTAGGAAATGCACAAGTTGGAGCTTAAAGGGCGCAAGCAGCGTGGAAGCCAGACCATCCAGAAGTATGCTGCCGACATCGAGAGGCTGTCTAATCTGACCTACGCGAATGTTTCAGTTGATGTGGTGAAAACCGATTTTTTCATCCAAGGACCAAGGGACAACAAAACATGATTCTGCTGCCAAGTACATCTTTTAAGGAGAAACGTCGCTCTTGATATGCCGACCCTGAATACCAGTATAGCTCCAGAACAACAACGGCGAGTAGAAGTGGCTCATTCCCAGGTAGATACTACATCTGCGACCAGTGCGAGAAATTGCCGTCTGCGAATAAAGCGTTCAAGATCTTATTCACCAAAAAGACCCCAAGCAAGAGCACATGAACACCGGAAGGGAACCAGTCATGGAAACGCGGATGCCTCGTCGAGGCGACCTTGCAACATTGAATTAAAAAATTGTTCCCGTGAGGAAACCAAGGAACAGGTCACTGACATCAGTCGTTTCCATGTGCTACCAGAAGAATCCTGGACTCTCGAGGAAGTCGGAAGGAAGCAACGAGAAGATGACGACCTGGCAGTCGTCATCGATCACAAAGAACGAGTCTTTCGACCAACGTGACAGCAAATATCCAGTGAAAGTCCAATCGTAAAAGCTTACTGGGCTCATTGGCAGAGTTTGAAGCTGAAGAAAGGTTGCCTCTTCCGCAGTTGGGAAAGTGAGTAGTAAACGATCTGCTGGTAATTCCAAAGGGAAAAATCGACTAGGTCATCTGGGAATACTACGAGAGACCAAGCGGAGGTCATCTTGGTGTTAACAAGACCATAGAAAAGATTGAGAGACGTTTCTACTTGGTAGATAGCCATGAATCGCAGGTGTAAACAGTGTGCGAAATCCAAAGGGACCACTTAGGAAAATTCTAGGAAATATGTAGCAGTACAATGTTGGAGCACCGTTCGAACGTATCGTTATGGACATTGCAGACCCATTCCCAACGAGCAACGCTGGAAACAAATACATGCTGGTGGTGATCGACTACTTCAGCAAATGGCCTAAAGTGTTTTGCATACCGAACCAAGAAGCCAAAACCATTTCGGATGCATTCGTGAATAACTGGGTCACGCATTATGGAGTACGGCTGAAACTGCACTCAGACCAAGCAAGGAACTTCGAGTCGTCGGTGTTCAAAGAACTCTGCGACATGATAGGTATCAGAAAAACAAGGACAACACCGTTACACCCTCAATCTGATGGCATGGTCGAAAGGTTCAATCGAACCTTTAGAAAAGTCGTCGTTGGAGATCAGAAGGACTGGGATGAACATCTTCTCCTATTCTTAAGGGCATATCGATCGGCGCAGCACAATTCAACGGCAACAACACCAGCTGAAGCCATTTTTGGAACTGATCTTCGACTTCCATCGGATCTGAAGTTCAGCGTGGTGCTAACTAGCGGCAGGGTGGACTTCGTAACCGAAAATAAGGAGCAGCTGAACTCTATCCAGCAGTTCATCCGGGAGCGATCGATACGATTGATGCGAGACGAACAAGTTTAGGAGGAGGGCAGTGTTGCGGATTCGAACCAACGGTTGTGTTCGAATCTCGCTGTCGAAACTTGGAATGCTCTGTTGCAGCTGAAAAGGAAATGATGGTAACTTTCAGCGGCGTACTTACTTACTTACTTAGGTGGCGCTACAGTCCGTGGTGAACCTGGGCCTCAACCAACAAACGTCTCCAGCTGGCACGGTCTCTGGCCAGCCGTTTCCAGCACCGCACGCCTCTTTGGTGCGGAAGCTTAAGACGTTTTGTCGGAGTCTTCCTCTAATAACGAATCTGCGCCCGAATAGGCGCTGTTTGTTCTCCTTGTAACAGTTCCCGTAGTAGATGTCACCGTTTTTCATCCATCTTTTGCCTGGTCCATCCTATCGCACTTTTTGAAGCGCGGTTATATCTGCTTTATAGCAGTTTAGGGATTGCTCCAATTGATCGCCTGCACCGGGTCTGTTAGGGAACCTCACATTCCAGGTGCAGACTCTCAAGTCCGTTAGTCGTTTGCAGGGGTCGTCAGCTTTATATCCTTCCGTATCCGAGGCTTGTGGTTTACTGATCTTACGCTTAACTACGATAATACTAATCCAGTAGCCTAAGGTCTCGGAAGCTGAATGACAATGTATAAGTTCGCGATGATGTGGTCATGAACATTTTCGACCATCGAATCCTCTGTCGCCATCGCTTTGTGTAAAAGGGATAAGTCCTGCTGAAAAACGATTGGTCCTTCCCTGCGGACGTTATCAATCCAGGGTTTTATAACGTTTTCTGAAACCCCGGTGGTCCTTGATAAAAGATATGCGGTGGCATAACATGTCTTTCGTTGCTCAAAACTTATAAAGCCACGAGAGTAGATGCAAATTTCGTGTACACAACATGTGGAACCTCGATAGGATCATAGGATCTAAGCAGTTACGATTTTTGCAATTAACCGTTTGGTTAACAGTTTTTTTTTTTTTTTTTTGTCTGAGAAAAACCGCAACACTTTCGGATTTAGGGTGATAAGGGTTGTTTAAAAAACGCTTTGCACGGGTTTTGTTTTTTTTTTTTTTGAGGGTGTTTCGGGCTTGGTTGCCTCGAAGTGACTTGATTTTATTCATCGTATGCTCGGATAGCGCGGTACTAGATGACCCTTTCGTTATTATTGACATTTCCCTTTTGTTTTGATTGTGTTTGTTGCTCGTGTTTTGTTTGATTGATTTGATTGCCTTCGTGGTGAAGCAACTTGTTTGGTCGACTGCTTTTCTAGGGTTCCATACCCAAAGGGTAATACGGCACCCTATTACTAAGGCTTCACTGTCCGTCCGTCTGTCACCAGGCTGTATCTCATGAACCGTGATAGTAAGACAGTTGAAATTTTCACAGATGATGTATTTCTGTTGCCGCTATACCGACAAATACTAAAAACAGAATAAAATGAATATTTGAGGGGGCTCCCATACAACAGACATGATTTTCATCCAAAAAGTCCCTTTGGTCACATACTGACCTAAGGTTAGTCGGCAATATCCCACAACTTCCCAGCTTTGATCCCTTCTGTGTCTTTGATGTATTAATCCTAGCTGCAACCCTTTTTTCTATAAATTCGAACAACCAATAATAAATACCCTTTAGGCTTTGATGATCCCATCATCTAACGTTTGTCACCGCGAGACGACAGGAGGTGATTGAATTAACCCTATCTAACACATAATTGAAGGCCATCACTAATTGGAGATTCTTACCAGATGTTACGCTGTCAGTTCATAGAAATATCGAATGCCGATTGAGTTGTGGAATCTCCCGCTCCCAAAGTAAGTGGAATCTGAGGAAGACGGACTAAGTAGGGTTTAGATAGGAGCTTGAGAAATCCACTCAAAACCTACCGCTCAGAACGAAATAAGCGAGCTCCAAAGCTTTCGCAGGAAAGCCAAAAGTCTCCTGAATATATCGCTCAAATCGAATTCGAAAGATGACTGGAACAAGTATCGGTCGAAGCAGGAAGAATGTAAGAAGCTTATTCGTAAATCGAAGAATGAATCTTATAAGATCTTCTGTAAAGAGATCGAAATTCTGAGCCCGAATAGCAGGTTGGTTAAAGTTCTTAAACAGGGAAAATCGACGAAACTGGATGTACTCAGAAAATCTGATGGCGCCCTTAATGAGTCGAAAGCCGAAACTCCTAGTTTACTGATTCATATCGATTTCCCGGCAAATCAGACTATCATCGGTTCGTTGCATACGCCTTTAGCGGTAACTGCAGGTGAAACGACGGAAACAATCGCCAGGCACCAATTGATTATACCCTGCTATGTTGCAAAAAGGTATAAGGCAACTGCTTCCTACCCTTAAAAGAATTCCCACTGCTAGCCAGGCATTTGAGGGTGCTGTGGCGCAGTGGTTAGTGTGTTGGACTTTGACGCACGATGAGCGAGTTCGGTCCCGATAACACCAACGCCATCGAATGTTTATTTCGCGGCGTCCCTCCTCGGCATACTTGCCATGAAATTGCTTCTCAACTCAAACCATTCGGAATCGGCATTAACCTGTAGGTGCCTTTCTACTGTTTAAAAAATAAATTACACACAGCATGGGTGATTGAGAGAAGCTTGGCTCTGGCCCTTCACGGGCTGTGACGCCACTAAAGCAAAGCCTGGCCTACATCCTATCCCATAGCGCATGGTGAAAGTAGTCTCTATTCGCAAAATAGGGAAAGAGAATTACTCACTCGCCAAGAGTTTAAGAACCAATTAGTCCAACATCCTTTTTACTGAAAAGCATGGATAGTAGAGCTGCACGTGCGCAAAGTAGCCGAATGCATCCTCCAAACCTAATTGGGAGGACAGATTGCGCACTCGAAAGGAAAGAGTATGCGCTGGGCATTTTCGCCGAAATTGAGGGAGCTTTTGATAACGCAACTTTTGAGGGCATATGTAACGATGCTAGACGACATGGTGTAGATGCACAGGACATTGATCGCTGGTGCAGGTCACGGACATTGTGTCAAAACTGGCGTAAACAGGGGATGCCCGCAAGATGGCGTTCTGTCTCCGCTGTTATGGCGCATGGTAGTCGACCCGCAGCTCGATGCTGTGGAATCTGTGCCCAGGCCTATGCAGATGACGTCGCCGTTCCCTATATCGGCTCATGTTGAGGGACTGTCTGTCTCAAAGCACAGGTAGCGCTAAATCTGATCGATGAGTGGTGCACGAGAAATGGGCTGGTAGTTAATCCTCTCAAGACTGATGTCGTTCTCTTCACCAAAAAGAGGAAAAATACTGACATGACTCAGCTGGTGCTAAAAGGCATTCCCATCCCGATATCCAAGCAAGCTAAATACCTAAGAGTTATCTTGTGCAGTAAGCTTCTTTGGTCAAAGCATGTTGAGTCAAAAATCATCAAAGCGCTGTAAGCGTTTAGGTAATGCAAAGGTGCCTTTGGAAAAACTTGGGGTTTATCGCTGGCAAAGGTCATCTAGATCTACACGGCAATGATAAGACCGACAACCTCATATGCATCGGTTATCTGGTAGAACAGACTAACACGCAGGCACGATATAGACTCTTCACCAAACTCCAGAGAACGGTTTGTCTCTTGGGAAATATCCTACGACACGTGCCTCATGGATATGCCCTCGACGCAACGACACCTGTCGTCCTATTGCGCCATTACTTCACAGTCGAATTGCCATGGCGTCAGGATAGGCTCTGGCCACATCCTGAACCTGGAAAGGGTTGTCTTTGCATTTTCACAGAGGGCTCCAAATCTGGGCTGGGGTACAGCTGCCTCTGTCAGTCAGAGATATACGAAATTCTGGATATGCACTATGTTATGAAGCATAAGTGGAAGGGTAAAAATATATGCGTTTGCAGTAACAGCTAAACTGCACTCAAAGCTCCGTCTAACCCTTTGACCAGCTCCAAGTTATTATATGAAATTGAGGCCTCCCTCATTAAGGCTTATTTGGGTCCCAGATCATTCTAGACTCCCAGAAAATGAGATCTCTGATGAATTCGGCAGAATGGCCTCAGAGGAGAGCTTCTCAGAACCTAAACTCGCCTTCCCCGGCGTGACTATCCACCTTGTCATGGTGCTGGGGCTAATACTGACCCGGGAACCCTTGTCAACAACATGGTCTCCAGGCCGGGAACCAGAGATAGTCAACCCTATTCCAGTGGTGGTGTGAGCTGTTTGAAACCGTGCCCAAGGATGAAAGGTTGGAGGGTTTATTTCCAACCGCAAACGATCTCCCTTAGGTACACAGCGAGGCCTAAGGTATTCAAATGCCTTACTCCGATATTCGGCGGCTCTGTCGGAGTGGACCTATATTTCCGGCCGTACTCATGGGAACAAGATTCCAAATATAGAACAAGATTCCAAATATAGAATTTGGAATTTTGTTTAGAAAACGAAAACAAAAAGGAAGAGCTCTCCCTCGTGTCGGTGGCGGACGCACTATATGCCGTGGCCACTGGCAGAGAGGAAGAGGTCAAAGTAATGGAATCCAGAGTGTTAGATGAGGACATCTCCAAAGAATTAGAGGAGGAATTACTCGCTGATTCTGAAGAGACATCCCAGGAAGGTGTGACACGGAAAAATGATGCCAAGAAGGCCAAGAGATTAACTCATGGTACGCTGAGGCTTACCATGAGGAAGCCGTATACCTTAAGCGCATACTTGAGGAAGAAAACTTTCCCCTGCTCTCCGATATGGAGAAGGAGAAGCTCATATGGGCCGAGGAGGTGATTGCCAAGGATGTCCTAACAAGACCAAGGGCTGACAAGAGCATGTCCAGCAAAAAAGCCAGAGAAGGCAAGAGTGAGAAAACCACCAGAAAACTCCCAACGAGGAGGGAGCGGAGGGTCGGGTCAGCTGGAACCGAAGCCGATAAGGCGGGTCTGCAAGGACCAGCTCTCGCACGACTTGGCGAGGAAGGTTGTTTCCACCTTTAAGCTGTAGGAGGGCGCTGCACTAAAGGCAGTCCCCTTAGATGAGGTACCGGAAAGGCCTAAAGCCAAGATGAGTGTACCAGATATGGTCATATGGATATAGAAGAAAGCGAGATCCTCGATTTTCTCAGGGCACAAAACGCAGCGGTCCCTATGGATAACTGGGAAGTAGTCGCGCTTGAAAGTAACGAAGACGGTACAAAAATTATAATCTTCGTTACCGATGATCCGCCGGAAATCATGAAAAAAGAGAGGCATATGTGCTTATTCTTCGGGGCTGGAGGGTTTCCTTTGAGACCCACGAAGAAAGTGCAGCCTGGCGGTACGGCAGCTGTGGTGAAGGAGTGTACTACTACAAATGAAGGTAATGTAAATAAACCCCCAACACAGTAAGGCCGCATCAGCCAACTTCATGCTGCTTCTTACCAAGGGAGAATACAGTAAAGATGTGTGTCTGTCTGGCAGTACAATGCACCAGTAACTGCGTCGCTCCAACAGATAGCAAAAGCCTACAACAAACAAAAAAAAAATGGAAAAGACAAAAGACTGAGAGTATATTCATGGTTACACCTCTAATGCTAGTCTCTAAATCTAGAATGACGCACGTCAGGAGGGCGTATAATTCGACCTGGTAGATACTAGGACTCATTCCCAAAGCCTCCGATTTGGTCTAAGATGCCAGCGCCAGTGCCGGAACCCATCTTGGAGCCGTCTGTGAACCACCTAAGGCCATTGGCATTGAGCAAGGGGTCGCTGCTTTCCCAAGCTGTGCGGTTTGGGATTAGTATCTCAAATTTCCTGTTAAAAGTGTGCGTGTGTGTTAATGCGTCCGAAACCGTGGTAATCGTATCCAGCTCAGGAAGGTCTTGCAAAATTGCAATCTACATGGTAGGCCTATTTGTGAGCGACCCCGGTGAGGAGAAACACCGCGAAAAACACGTTCGATGACATGGCTGTGTCGGGATTCGATCCCGTGTCATCGGCCACGGTGATTCTTTAGTATAATTTATTAGAGTTATGGAGTTCTAACAGTTTTCCCACTGTTTTAGTGAAAAAGATGCTAGGCTGATAGGGCGATATGAATTCGGTTATTCGCTTGACATCGGTTCGGTTGACATCCCTCCAGATTTGAGGTATGTATCCTAAGTTAAAACAGGATCTAAAAAGAACTATCACTGTTGCTAGAAGATACCATCCTTGCCTGGAGCTTTTTAGGGTTTAAATGAACCAATTGGCCATTTAACTCTATCGTGGCTGAAAAGTATGCCAAGGAGGCTATTTGTTCTACAATCGTTTTACCATCAAAAAGCCTACCTTAGGGAGTAGAACCAGGGAAGTGTACCTTGAGCAAGAACTCAATGGTTTTCCTACGATTGATAGTAAATTTTAATTTTAATTGAATTTTAATGATGAGGGCCAATACCCTCATTTATTAAGCTTAGTTCAAGCTAACATTCTTAATTCTAACTTAACTAACTAACATTCTTAATTAGTCTAACTTAACTGACTAACAAGAACGAGAGAGGGGGGCGCGATTAGGGAACTATGGTTGGGAGAAGGGGAGGCTACCGAGAAGACGGTAGGCTTGACGTTGAAATCAAAGTTAGTGTTCGAATTAACACTTCCCAGCATATGGGGAAATGGGTTCATTGGAGCCGTATGAGGTGCGGGGGGTGGATAGATCGAAGAGACGAGGATTGCGAGTATTACGAGGATTAGTGTTAAGGGATATAGAGTTGTAGAGGTTGGCGCAGTCAATGGTACCTGTTAGGAGTTTATGAATGAAGAGGGTGTCAGCTACCCTTCTTCTTTCCTCCAACGTGCTCAGATTTATTAGTTTGAGTCGGTCTTGACAGGGCGGTAAGAACAGAGAATTTCGCCAGTGCTGACCTCGAAGAGCGAAGCGTAGGAATCAACGCTGGATGCTCTCGATTCTAGAAATGTGGATTTGTTGATAAGGGGACCACGCCTGAAATGCGTATTAAAGAAAAAGAAGGGGGCGAACGAAGGTAATATAGAGGGATCGAGTTACGTAGGGGTTGGTGAATTCTTTAGACCAGCGCTTTACGAAACCGAGCGCAGAGTTAGCCTCAAGAATTATATCGTCGATATGTGCGCGGAAATTGAGCTCTTGGTCACATAGTATGCCAAGATCGCGGATAACCTGAACGGTAGAAATGGGTTGGTTGTGGAGAAAGTGGAGACAAGTAGAGGATTGGACGCGCTTACGTGAGAAGGTGATAGATTGGCATTTGGAAATGTTAAGCTCCAAGCAATTTTTGGAACACCAGGTAGAAAAGCTATTGGGATGAGATTGAATAAGGGAACAGTCTTGTAGCGAGGAAATGGTCTTAAAGAACTTGATGTCGTCGGCGTACAGTGAGAGATGGGAATGTTTAATAATTATCTCAATGAAAAGAAGTGGGCCTAGGTGGCAACCTTGGGGAACGCCGGAATAGGCTAAGAAAGAGTTAGAAAAGGCAGATCTAAAGCGAACACTGTAGTAACGATTTTTTAAATATGAAGATATCCACTTCAGCGCAGTGGGTTCAAAGCCTAGGGAAGACAGTTTGAGGAGTATTAGATTGTGAGATATTTTGTCGAAGGCTTTACAGAAGTCAGATGTAATGACGTCGACTTCGCTCCCATTCACGAACACGACACGAATTCGACAAGGTTTGTGGTTGTAGACCTGAGTTTGAGGAATCCATGTTGATTTGAGGATATTAGAGATTTGCAATGAAAACTTAGAGTGTACCGTCTGATTTGCGAAGTAGCCCGAGTGCATTTATATGCTACTGGGACATCTTTGCACGATAGTTCGCACCGACGTAAATTATCCTCTGTGCACAACGCAAGACCTATAGCGAAGGTTTCCGTAAAAAACGCGACGAAGTATACCCTTCAAAACTTTAATGTCCATCGCACAGTGTTTTCGCTAACGATCGCTTGTACTTGTTGAATAAATTGTATAGGTCTAATAGCCTCTGAACGGCTTTTATGTTTTGCAACAATATCTGTATCGTAAGGTAATGCTTTCAATCCAGTGTGTTTCACACATATAACAAGGATAACAGCATGTCTCGTTGCTTTTTGTATTAGGCTATAGCCCTCCATTGATGTTCTAATAAATTAATAATGATTAATACTACTAACATGGATGTCCTCAAATAATACGCGCAATCTGATAAAAAAAAAGTGCTGTAGTACCGACGAGTAAATATTATTGAACTATATTTTCGTCGTGTTTTCAGAGTTTATAAGTAATCTTGTAGAACTCAAATATGGCACCGAATGGCGAGTACCCTGCGCCACCAAACAGGTTTAGTGTCGGTTGGGCTTAGCAAACCATAACCGTAAAACCACTGATTGCTCAGAAACAAAAAACAGCCTCGGATAATCAAACGGAACGGATCTATGTTGACGACCCTTTAAAAAAACAAAAATCAAACAAGGACCTTCGTTTCTATACGTAGAATGTTAGGTCCCTAAACAGACCACGTGCGGCCGAACAACTTGCGAACGCCCTAGACCGCTATAAAGCGGACATAACCGCCATCCAGGAAATGCGGTGGAATGGACCGGGTAAGAGCGGATGAAAATCTGCGATATTTACTACGGTGACTGCTATAGGGAGAGAGGGCAGAGACTATTTGGATGCGGATTTGTTGTTAAAGGTGGACTAAGACATGAAGTCGTAAGTTTCCAGTATGTGAGTGAACGCCTCACAACGATCCGCATCAAGGCAAATTTCTGTCACATCAGCCTCATATGCGTCCATGCCCCCACGGAATACAAGGATGACTCCATCAAAGTTGATTTCTTTGATCTCCTAGACAGAACATATACCAAATGTCCCAGCTATGATACCAAAATCATACTAGGAGATTTTAACGCTAAAATGGTTAAAGAAAGCATCTTTGAACGGGTCATCGGCAAACACAGCCTACATGACACCACATCCGATAACGGACACAGGCTGATCGACCTTGCCACGGGACGAAATCTTCTTTTAGCCAGCACACGATTCCCCCACCTCGATATACACAAAGGCCAGATCAATCAGTCACCAACCAGATTGATCACATCGCGGTTGACGTCAGACACTCCTCCACTATTTTTGATGTTCGCACTTTCCGAGAAGCGAACATCGACTTAGACCACTATCTTGTAGTAGCCAAGATACGACAACGCATAACACGAACACCGCGGAGTAGAGTTAGAACACCAAGCTATGACGTCGGAAATCTACTATCGCCGGAGATCGCCAGTGCCTTTGCCAACCGCGTCTCCCTTGAGCTCTTCGATACACCTTAATCCTCCACTCAGTCAGTAGAGCAACAATGGAGCCTGTGCAAACAAGCCCTGAAGAGCACAGCAACGGAAGTGCTGGGCCTTAGAGCTCCACCACGACGAAACACCTGGTTCGATGACGAGTATAAAAGGGTTCATGCGGAAAAGCAGGAGGCATACAAAGCCTCACTACACAAAAAACAAGAGCGGCTCGTGAGCTCTACGAGCTTAAAAGAAGGGAGGAACATAAGCTTCTCAAGAGAAGAAAGAAATAGCACGAGAAGCGGGCTATTGAAAACTTGGAGAGGTGCTACTGCAGGTACGACGTTCGAAGATTTTATCAACAGATAAAGCGAATGTCTCAAAGCTATAAAGCCCGAACGGAGGCCTGTAAGGATGAGAACGGACATCTAGTAGTAGAATCGCAATCGATGCTGAGAATTTGGAAAAACCACAGCCATCATACCGCCGTCAGGAAGTATCTTCAATGACGAAGATCGCAGAGAACTCCGTCCCCCTGACCTCGACGAAGTTGAGATTGTCATGTTGAAACTCAAGTCGAATAAAGCTGCTGGCGCAGATGGATTGCTTGCTGAGCTCTTCAAAGCAGCTGGGGGTGAGCTGGTTAGGAGTATGCAAAGGCTCATCTGTAAGATATGGTCAGAGGAAAGCATGCCCAAGGAATGGAGTCTCAGCATTGTTTGCCCGATCCAGAAAAAAGGCGACCCCTTTGACTGCGCCAACTACAGAGGAATAAGTCTCCTTAATGTCGCATACAAGATCTTCCCTGCCGTTTTGTGTGAGCGCCTGAAGCTGTTCGTAAATAATCTGATAGGTCCTTATCAATGTGGCTTCAGGCCAGGGAAGTCCACCATCGACCAAATCTTCACACTACGGCAGATCCTGGAGAAAACCAATGAATTTCAAGTCGACACTCACCTTCTATTCATCGACTCCAAGGCCGCATACGACTGCGTAATTAGAGACGAGCTATATAACGCCATGTTTACTTTTGACATTCCTGCTAAGCTCGTCAAACTTTGCAGGATGACTATGGGGAATGCTCGCTGCTCCATCCGAATCGGTGCAGAACTGACAGATAGTTTTGAAGTCAAGAAAGGATTTGCGCTGTCGTGTGATTTCTTCAACATCATATTGGAAATGATTGTGCAAAAATCACTGGCCAATACAAGAGGCACAATCTATTTCAAATCCTCGCAACTCCTTGCATACGCCGACGACATTGACATAATAGGTAGATCGCAGCGAGATGTTAATGAGGCGTTTGCGAGTATTGAGATGGAGGCGACAAAAAATTGGTTTGGCAGTTAATGAGGGCAAGACTAAATATCTGCTGTCATCGCAAAAGGACATTTACCACCGACGTCGTGGACAGAACGTACATATTGGCAGATATAAGTTTGAGGTAGTGAATGACTTCATATATCTCGGCTCCGCAGTGACTTGGAACGACGACACCAGTTTCGAAATCAAGCACAGAATTACTCTTGCCAACCGCTGCTTCTTTGGGCTCAAGAGGCAACTGAGAAATAGAGCCCTCTCTTGTACGACCAAGTTGACCTTATATAAGACCTAAATTATCCTGGTCCTGTTATACGGCGCAGAAACATGGACTTTATCTAAAGCGGATGAGGAAATCCTTGGTCGTTTCGAGAGAAAGATTTTGCGCGTGTTTTTCGGGCCTATAAACGCAGACGGAGGATGGAGGAGAAGATTCAGCCACGAAATGTACGGGTTGTACAGCGACATGAGCCTAGTCAGGCGTCTACGGATCCAACGCCTAAGATGGCTAGGCCATGTAGAGCGAATGGACACCACAGCTCCAGCCAGTAGAGTCTTTGAGTCTAACTCCGAGGGACGAAGAAATAGAGGACGGCCGCACCTAAGGTGGTGCGCACAGGTGGAAAGGAACCTCAACCAACTGGGCGTGCGGCATTGGAAAAGACCTGGTTGAGGCCCAGGTTCACCACTAACTGTAACGCCCGTTAAGTAAGTAAGTAAGTGAGTGTTTCGAAAAATAGAATTATGACGGGTTAGGAAAAGCGAAGGGCAAAGCATATATTTCGAATAAATGGTGTCAAAAATGGAGGGTTAACTTGTTTGTTTTTTTTTTAAAGTATCCCAATCCGTCGACTGAATAGTATCTGAAAATACTTTTCCAAATAGTTTGTAGTTGCCCACCGGTTTCATAAGATTGTCAAAAATTAAAAAGTCCTGGCAGTAGCATCAGTACTTCCTATGGCGGTATATAGTATGTATATGTACCCATTTCCATGGAGATCAATCGAAAAACTTCGGGAATGATATCATTTAATATCAGATTACTCAACCTTAAAAATAAAATCTACCCTTATTCGTTATGCCAAAAATGCAACAAGAAGCTAATCTTTATTTTATACCACAGCATTGCGACACCAAATGGTCTCCAGAAAGTTTGAACGTCGGGCAAAAATGTTATCGAAATCCACCAAGGGATACAGTACTCTACCTTACGACTAAAAATGTCGAGAAAGTAAAAAGGTATTACTATGCCATTTGTTCATCGACTAAGGCTATGTATACATATATCCTGGACACAACTTATGAGTTCCGTTTCGATTTTGAGCACCAATTTATTGACCTCAGGTATAAGTGACTTAACGAAGTTCTCAGTATCAAAGAAGAACTTCGACAGTGCTGTACGATTTTTCAATATCCTCGACATGGTCAAGTACTCGTAAAATGATTGGCGAACATAGTTAAAAGAGAAATTACTCGTTTTTACTTTGGGTTACAGAAGCAGTAGGACAAAATGGCGGTGTCTCTTGTATCCCCGTTTAGTTACTTGATAAGGAGACTCTTTGATTTCAGCATATCAACTTTCCGCTTCTAACCACCTAACAGCTTGACACTTAAAAACTGACTACTCCCAATACTACCTACAGATTCCTCTATATTGACATGTAAAAGTTTATTCAATAAATGAATTGGCCAGGACCTATCTGATAATTTACGAAGTGCAAGCGAAGCTAACTTATCCCGTTGCCAAATAAAAACTAAGAAAATAAATGAAAAACACATCAGCAACTTTTACCAAAACTTTCGACCAAAAGTTCGCTTCCTCCAGCGTGAACTTCCCCTCCATGTTACGAGTATGTTTACATTCTCAACTTGATTATGCAAATTTCTGTTTACAACAAATCATCGAAACTGTGAGTTGTGCACTAAATTAATTTTTTAAATATTTACACTTATCCCCATTTTTCTATTGCGACCCCTCCCCGTATAAATATTTGCCGAAGCTCACACCATTTCGAATTGTATCTACGAATTGTACTATGTACTTATGTATATGTTAGGATTGTCCTTCTCTGGAGCATGAAATATGCGATTTAACTAATCATAATGTTTGTCGAACACCTCTTCAACTCTAGAATGTGGGAAAAATACTTTCAGTTTCGGTATCGACCCGAGAAAGGATTCTTCGCGGGTGTTGTATGACGAATAGGATGATGTACATATGTATTTCGGATAGTACCTGTATTGTAATAAAAATTCAAAGCACAATTTCAAAGGGAAGTAAATACACAGGAACAAACAGAAAGAGGAGCAATGCAGTGGCAGATTGTGCGTAAGTGCCATAGTTGTAAATATCCTTTTCCATTCTGCCCGTCGTATTTGATGTCCTTAGGGTGCAATATCATCGAGGTATGAAGTTGTCTTGCGGGCCACTCAGCATATGTATGCTCGTGAAAGTTTACGTTCCTTCGAGCAGCCAAATGCAATATGAGAGAAAACTCTAACCGCATGGGGAAGTGGTTGTTGATTGTGAGTTCAGTTAGTGTTGTAGTTACGATTGTGGATTGTAATATGACCTGTTCATGGACTGTCGTGAGCCGATTCTGTTTAATATAGGATTCATTGGTCGTGCAGAAGAAGGAGTCTTTCTCTACTGTCTAGCAGAAAAGTTTTGCTGGTCTCTATGATCCCTGAGCCTTCCCAGAATTGAGAAGAACGCACTTAGGCCAAGGATGCCCGTTGTGCAGCTACCAGGGGGTTTTATCCCCCTATTCGTGGAACCATCTAGTGCTTCTTAAGAAGTTAAGAAGATTAAGTATCCCTACTTTCTGAACATCTGTCAGATCGTTAAGGAAGTAAGAGCCTAGGTAACGCTTCCTTATATTGCCAAAAGCTGGACAGGCGCATAGAAGGTGGTGAATGGATTCGACCTCCTCCTCGTCCTGACAGCTTCTGCAGAAGTCATTTGGAACTATACCTAGTCTTTGTGCGTGACTGCCAATGAGGCAGTGACCTGTGATGACACCGATGACTTTGTAGATGTCAGTTCTTTTTAGGGAGATTATACTCCCTGTGCGCTGTCCCTGGGTCAGGTATGTCCCTGGGTCCATCTCAGGTTCGTCTCGGCCCTGGCGAGATTGGTCAGATTATGTTTAATGGTTGTAAGGGGTACTCCCTCACAAGCCACGATTGATTGTAGCGTCGTTCCTTGTTTGGCGAGTATGTCGGCTTTCTCATTACCTGTAATGCCGCTGTGTCCCGGTACCCAGATAAGCTGTATATTGAACTGTTCTGCCATCTCGTTGAGAGATCTGCGACAGTCGAGGCTAGATTTTGATGAGTACACATAGGACTCCAGCGACTTTAAGGCAGCTTGACTATCTGTAAGGATGCGAATATCTGTGGTGGATATTACGTTCCACTTCAGCCAAGATAAAGCCTCTTTTATTGCCGACAGTTCCGCATGGAAAACGCTGCTGTGGTTTGGTAATTTTAGAGCTTTATATAGCTTGAGTTGTTTGCAGAAAACTCCACAGCCCGGGGTGGGTTCTGTGTGGTCCAGGTTTTCTGCCAGAGTTGTCCTGTTTTGCAGGATGGATGAGTGGCCGGTGACATAGCTCGCCCATTTCGAGTTGGCTTTTAGTCTTATGGCCGTGTGTGTGGCAATTTGTTTACCGAAAATATCGAGTGGTGTGAGGTCTAGTATCACGTTAAGCGCAGCCGTTGGTGTGGACCTGAGGGCCCCGGTAATGCACATACATGCCATCCTTTGTACCTTCTCGAGTTGTTTATGGTATGTCGTCTTGTCTAGTGCAGTCCACCAGACTAACACTCCATACAGTAATGTGGGTCTGACGACCGTAATGTAGAGCCATAGGGTGATATTGGGGTTAAATCCCCATTTTTTTCCTAGAGCTTTTTTACATGTGTAGAGAGCAATTGTTGCTTTTTTTGCTCTTTCGGTTGTATTACTCTTGCAAGTTAGTTTCCTATCGAGTATAATGCCTAGGAATTTGGCACTAGGGGAATAGGTTAACCTGGTATCGAGCAGAGTGATAGGGCAGTATTCCGGGATTTTGTGCTTTTTGGTGAATAGCACGAGCTCAGTTTTCTGGGGAATAATCCTGAGCCCGCTACTATGCGCCCATTTGCACAGGAATGAGAATGCCGTTTGCATGTGGTCATTCAGTGTGGATAGGTATTTACCTGAGATTGAGATGGCAACGTCATCGGCGTAGGCAACAACGTCCAGGCGTTCTTTCTCCAGTTTGATCAGTAGTTCGTTTACAACTACATTCCAGAGAAGAGGTGAGAGGACTCCACCTTGCGGGGTCCCCTTGGTAGCTACTCTGGTAGTCTCTAGGCTTCCCCACTTAGAGTGAATCTTGCGTGTTAATAACAACTCGCTGATCAGCCCTATCAGAGTCCTCTCCACCTTTAGCTTTTCTAGCCCTTCTATTATTGCTTTCGGAGTGACGTTGTTAAAGGCGCCCTCTATGTCTAGGAAGGCTGTTAGCGTATATTCTTTGAGATGGATTGATCTTTCGATTTTCCTCACTAATGAGTGAAGAGCTGTTTCGACCGATCTACCTTTACAGTAGGCGTGCTGTTCCTTAGAAATTAGGGAGGGATCCAAGCTGTGCCGTATGTGTAGGTCTATCAGCCATTCTAAGGTTTTTTAGAGCGAAGGATGATAGACAGATCGGCCTTAGATCCTTAGGGGAAGTGTGAGAATTCCTGCCGGCCTTGGGGATGAAGATTACCTTTGCGCACTTCTGATTATTGCCTACCTAGACGCTTGTGTACTGGCAGCTTTATGTGTCTTGTATGTCTTATCTAATACATATTCCATGAAAGCCTGTACAAGTTAATAATTTATTAAAATACTTATTTAAGTGACGCTAGAGTCCATGGTGAACCTGGGCCTCACCCAACAAGCGTCTCCAGCTGGCTCGGTCTTTGGCCAGCTGTTCCCAGTGCCGCATGCCTAGTTGGTTAAAGTCCTCTTCCACCTGCGTACGCCACCGTTGATGCGGCCGTCCTCTGTCGCGCCTTCTTTCGGGGGTGGATTCGAAGACTCTGCGGGTCGGAGCTGTATTTTCAATGCGCTCTACATGGCCTAGCCACCTTAGACGCTGTATCCGTAGACGTCGTACCAGGCCGATGTCGCTGTACAACCCGTACAGTTCTTTGTTATATCTTCTCCTCCATACACCGTTTGAACAAACGGGACCGTAGATAGTTTGCAGAATTATCCTCTCGAAACGACCAATGCATTTCTATCCGCTTTTGTTAAGGTCCAAGCCTCTGCGCCGTAAAAGAGGACTGGGATTATCAAGGTCTTATATAGTGTCACCTTGGTCTTCCGAGACAGGGCACTACTTCTCAATTGCCTCTTGAGCCCAAAGAAACAGCCGTTCGCAAGAGTGATTCTGTGTTTTATCTCAACGCTAGTGTTGTTGTCGCCGGTCATCAGTGAGCCAAGGTGACCGTGGTGCAGTGGTTAACATCATCGACCGCCGAGCGGAAGTTCTATAGTTCAAATTCGCTGCATAGCCAAGAAAAAGTAATTCCTATACGGACAAAAAGTATGCGACGCAGTTGTGAATGGAAAGTGACCAGACGTACTGCTGCAGGCATAACACTCGCAGTATATGGTCAACCGAAATTCATCCTATGCGTATGCAATATTAAAGTGCTCGAACGAATTAGTACGGACTATAACCAACTCGGAATTCGGTCGGCTCTCGCCCTATCTAGGACAGCCACCCCTGAGAGAGAGTAGTGAACGAACATCAACAACCCAAAACCACTGCACTCCGTTCAGGTTGTGTGTCTATAGGCACATCATAAGAGAATGTATAGAATATATAAATAAAAACTCTTGAACCTGCGCGAGTTTCTAAAAAAAAAAAGAAAAAAAAGGAAAAAAAGGTAGACGAATTCCTTGACCACTTCAAAGTTATATCCGCTCATGGTGACGTTGTTGCCAATACGTCCAAGTTGACTGTCTCTTTTAGATGAAAGCAGATATTTGGTCTTATCCTCATTAACCTTGAGACTCATCTTAGCCGCTTCTACCTCAATGCTTACAAGGGCCTCATTGACATTTCGCTGTGTCCGTCTAATCACGTCAATATCGTCGGCGTACGCAAGCAATTTCGTAGACTCGAAATAAATCTTACCTCTTGTGTTGGCCAGTGACTCTTGCACGATATTTTCAAGCACGATGTTGAAAAAGTTGCACGACAGCGCGTCGCCCTGCCAAAATCCTTTTTTAACATCAAAGGTCTCAGTTTGCTCATTACCGACCTTAATAGAGCAGCGAGAATTCTCCACTGTCATCCTGCACAGTCGGACGAGTTTGACAGGGATGTTAAAACTGGACTTGGCTTTGTGTAGCTCATCTCTATACACGCTGTCATATGCAGCCTTGAAATCAACGAAAATGTGGTGAGTGTCGATTCGATATTCGCGTGCCCTCCTCTGGATAGCTGCCCTGGCACTCGCCAGGTAGTGAACCAATGTGTGCAGCGACCTAACCCCTTGCTCCTGACGAAAGAGGAACCTGACCCTCCAGGTTGGGGATTGTGCTTAGGGGTAACATCCCTATCACGGAAAAAACCACTTGTTCCGAAACAAACCCCTACAAACGACTAAAGGACTTGAGAGTCTGCACCTGGAATGTGAGGTCCCTTAACAGACCGGGTGCAGGCGAGCAACTAGAGCAAACCCTCAGCTGCTATAAAACAGATATAAACGCACTCCAAGAAGTGCGATTGGATGGACCGGCCAAAAGACGGATGAAAAACTGCGACATCTACTACAAGAACTGCTTCAAGGAGAGCAAACAGCACTTATTCGGGTACGGATTTGTTATTCGAGTAAGACTACGACAATAGGTCTTAAGCTTTCGGGATGTAAGCAAACGCCTCATAACAGTCCGCTTCAAAGCTAAATTTGGAAACATTAGCTTGATATGCGCTCACGCCCCAACCGAAGAAAAGGACGATGGACTCAAACAAGAATTCTACGATCTCCTAGACAGAACTTATGCCCAATGAACCAGATACGACACAAAAATAGTTGTAGGAGATTTTAATGCAAAACTGGGCAAAGAGGACATATTTGAATCGATCACGGGATAATATACCCTACACGACACCATGGCCGAAAACGGACATCGGTTACTTGACTTCCTGGCGGGGCGCAATTTCCTTCTGGCTAGCACACGCTAGATGTACGAACCTTCCGAGGAGCCAATATCGACTCGGATCACTGCCTTGTTGTAGCCAAGGAACGAATGAAAATATTAAGGATGCCACGGAGTCGAACTGGACAACGAAACTTTGACGTCGGAAAGCTACAATCGTAGGAGACCGCTAGGGTCTTTGCCGATCGAGTTTCCCTCGACCTCTCGCAAACTCCAATGACACCGAAATAATCCCCATAACAACAGTGGTAGCATTGCCAGCGTGTCATCAGAGACACTGCCTTTGATGTGTTGGGTTTCAAGCCACCGACCGTCAGCTAGAAACACCTGGTTTAATGAGCACTGCGAGCAAGTTCACGAGAGCCTCTCATGAACATTACGAACAGAAACGGAGAAAGGAACACACACTTTTAAGGGAGAAAAAAAGACATCAAGACCTAGACGAAATTAAGCTAGTTATTTCAAAGCTCAAGAAAAATAAAGCCGCGGGCGCAGACGAGCTATCTGCCGAGCTATTTAAGGCGGCTGAAGATAATCTGGTAGGGCGCATGCACCAGCTCATCAGCAAAATATAGTCGGAGGAAAGCATGCCCGACGAATGGAATCTCAGCATCGTTTGCCCAGTCCATAAGAAAGGAGACCCTTATAACTGCGCCAACTACAGGGGAATAAGTCTTGTTAACATCGCCAGAAAACTTCTCTGCCGTACTGTGTGAACGCCTGAAACGCCTTGTGGATGGTTTCAGGCCAGGTAAGTCCACAATATATATAACATTTAGTTAATTTTGTTCTTACTCTCTTGTTTCGTTTGACGCAGATAACTTCTACCGGACTTTAGCTTTAAGCGCTTGTCTTTTACTATTATGAAATTTGAGATTCCTTTTTGTTTCTCTGTTAATTTCTCTATGTTCTTTAGCCGTGTCTTCTCGTAATCCTCGGAACCAAAAGTAACCGCTCTACGAAAGCAGAGATCTACATGTCTTTTTTCGTACGTTCTGTGAAATGTGTGATTATATTCAATGACAGCTTTCTCCAAAAGTTCCTTAAAGTTTCTATTTATAGTATTCTTTTTTCAGGCATAGCATTATTCTAGCCAAAGTGGAATGAAGGCGCTCTATTTGGCCATTCACCTCACTCTTGTAGGGGGATGTCGTGAAGACATTGATTTTAAGCTCGTTTCTCAGCATGAAAAGGATTGTTGCTGAATTGAATGCTTCTTCGTTATCGAAAACTATAAATTTAGGAACACCGAATCAGAAGATTATTTCGTGTAAGGGCCTTCTCACATCTTCTATTGCTTTAGACTTTATCAGGGGAGCTATACTCCCCTGAATCACTAACTACTTGAGGTCACTGGCTTTTTCATTTTGAAGGTCACCGGACTATACAACACTCGCGCCCTAGAACTTCGCGAACTATCGATCCTCTGCTCGGGCGCCAGTTAATAACTTATAAAAAAAACAGACTTTATTTTTCTTAAGTGCCTCTAACAAAAACATTGAATAATGCTTAACACCTAACTTAAACTATGAAAGAATTGTGGAACCTAATACCTTAGAAACTACGAGAGATAAGGATTATGGTAAAATGTTTGCGCAATTAACTCTAGACGCAAAGTGGAGCATGGATTTGTTGGGTGCGATAGAATGACGTGCATGTTTTGGTGTCACACGGTGCTAACTTACATCATGCATTATAAGCGGAAGACTTGTTACAAAGAT
This sequence comes from Eumerus sabulonum, assembly GCA_951905685.1. NCBI lineage: Eukaryota > Metazoa > Arthropoda > Insecta > Diptera > Syrphidae > Eumerus > Eumerus sabulonum. The sequence goes on along the minus strand of OX645062.1, from coordinate 48,773,289 downwards.
GGTCAAGCTAGTAATAAATCGTCTCGGACCATCTTGTAACTATATTCATATTAAAGCTTGACTATTTTCCTTTAATACTTGGTGTGTGTCATTTTGCTGAAATGTAAAAAATGTGCATTCAAGTTTGAAAACGCTGGGTTGGAGACATTATTGGACCAACATCCATGCTAAACTCAAAAGAAGCTCGGTGAAACAATCCAAGCCATCTCAAGGTCACGGGCATGGTGCCCGTGAGTTCCACCTGAACACAAGCCAAGAAATGTCGAACGCCATTTTTATCATATTCAAACTGCTCTAAAGACAAAATCGGAAAGGTTATTTGCATCGAACACTACAACAATCCAAAACACCGAAATGTGTGGAATAAGCCCGGCTATTCGTCAACTTCAAAGGCCAAACTATTCAGTGGGATCAGCTCGGAGTGATCTATTACGAGTTACTTCATCTTAATGAAACCATCACTGCGGATCGTTATCAATAATAATTGATATAACTAAGCCGAGCATTGAAATTTAAATGCCCCAAATATGCCAAAAAGAAATGACAAAGTGACTCTGGATCAATAGAATGTACATACCTGTTGCCATATTTTGCCCGCAGAAGAATTTTAAATATCCTATTCTGTGCCCTTTGCAGTTCCTATACCCTGTATCGTGCCATATTACCCCATGCCAGTATGCCGTACTGCAGTATTGACTCCACCAAGGAGAAGTAAACTTGCTTAAGAACTGTGAAAGACGTGAAGTTACTCAGATGATAAAGAGCATATGTAGACTGTCGCAGCCGCGTGCAGAGATACTTTATATGGTAGTCTCACTTGAAGTTCGAATCTACTTCCACACCAAGGTATCGATAGACGTTCACAGTATCTATACGGTTCACGCAATCATCTGTACAGTTTGAATAGTTTTGGTCAAAACTGTTTTTGTGCAGTCATTCGAAACTGTGCAACCGAATGTTGATTGGTGTTCTTATTAAGCGGCTCGGCCGAATATGCATTAACTTCGTTTTCTTTACATTAATGATAAGTCCACTATCATGGCACCATCGTGCAATGTTGTCGATTTCAGATTGCATTCTCTGAGTGGCTATGCTTAAGTTCTTGTCGTTCACAATTACAGCAGTATCATCAGCATACTGAAGTCCAGTACTATCTCGCAACACTGACAGCATATCATTCACATATGCATATAACAAAGAGGAGAGGTCCTAAGATCGAGCCTTGTGAAACTCCCGTCTCAGCGTTTGTAAGGTTACTGAAGCTGTTGGATATTTTAACCTGGAAGTTTCTGTTGCATAGATAACTGGCAAACCAGTCCAATGTGTGACCTCGAATACCAATCTTTTCAAGCATTAACATAATTTTTCTATGACAAAGTGTGTCAAACGCTTTTTGAAATCAATAAAAATCACTAGCGAGTGATGGTTTTTGTTCAGGTCCAGTCCAGTCCCACCCAGTCCAGACCCATTCAGTCCGGTACAGACCAGCCCCGTCCAGTCCAGTCTCGTCTAGTACAGTTCCGTCCAGACCAGTCCCGTCAAGTCCAGTCCAAGCCAGCCCCGTCCAGCCCAGTCTTGTTCAGTCTAGTTCCGTCTAGGCCAGCCCCGTCCAGTCCCGTATAATCCAGTCCCGTCCAGTCCAGTCCCGTCCAGCTCAGTCCCGTCCAACTCAGTCCCGTCCAGTCCAGTCCCGTCCAGTCCCATCCAGTCCAGTCCAGGCCAGCCCCGTCCAGTCTAGTCCCGTTTAGTCCAGTCCAGTCCCACCCAGTTCCGTCCAGTCCAGTCTAAGCCAGCCCCGTCCAGCCCAGTCTTGTTCAGTCTAGTTCCGTCTAGGCCAGCCCCGTCCAGTCCCGTATAATCCAGTCCCGTCCAGTCCAGTCCCGTCCAGCTCAGTCCCGTCCAACTCAGTCCCGTCCAGTCCAGTCCCGTCCAGTCCCATCCAGTCCAGTCCAGGCCAGCCCCGTCCAGTCTAGTCCCGTTTAGTCCAGTCCAGTCCCACCCAGTTCCGTCCAGTCCAGTCCAAGCCAGCCCCGTCCAGCCCAGTCTTGTTCAGTCTAGTTCCATCTAGGCCAGCCCCGTCCAGTCCCGTATAATCCAGTCCCGTCCAGTCCAGTCCCGTCCAGCTCAGTCCCGTCCAACTCAGTCCCGTCCAGTCCAGTCCCGTCCAGTCCCATCCAGTCCAGTCCAGGCCAGCCCCGTCCAGTCTAGTCCCGTTTAGTCCAGTTCAGTCCCACCCAGTCAAGACCCAGTCAGTTTGCCAGGGAAAGAAAAACAAATACCGTAGTGCAGTGTAGTGCGGGCAAAAAACAAAGAAAAAAAAAAACAAAAAAAAAAAAAAACCGCGAAAGTGCCCCAACCGAACACCTGGTCGGCAGCAGCGCTGGGCCGTACTCCTGCCTGTCCCTCTTCCCCTATCGTGACAGTGTTCGCACTGAGCACACAAACTGATTGAGTGCTAACGCAACCGACGCGTAGCGGGTCGCGTTTGTTGTTCTTTGTCGGTGGAGCAAATCTTACTGTCGTAAGGGCATAACACCTACGGTAGTTTGTTTTTGCAAATCCGGCGATAGAACTTCACTTACGCGTCTCTGCTTAAACGGTTTTGTATCTATACATGTTTTGTAATTTGCATTGATGAGGGATTTCTGTGTGCAGTTCTGCAATATTCGTGGGTTACGGAAGAATTTCTTTGCCACGTATACCCATCTCTCTCGCCACAAACCGGCTGTTTTGGCACTTTGTGAAACACAGGTCGATGAAAAGTCTGATCCTTCGGATTTCAGTCTTCCTGGATATAGCTTAGTGCCATTATTCGTTTCTCGCCGTGGTCTCGCCATCTATGTCCGTAGTGATATTGCTTACAAGTTACTTCCACAGTACAGCCAAACATCCACCCCGGAATTTTATTTCATATGGCTTAAATTCATATTCCGTAAGCACTCCATCCACTACTGTTTTCTTTATAGAAGCCCCAATCTAGACAGGAATGCAACATTTGATGCATTCGACGCACTGTCTGATTCCATCAAAAGAATTGTTTCCCTGTTCCCTCGCACTGAAATCGTTTTAGAGGGCGATTTCAATGTACACAATTCTCAGTGGCTTCGACATTCTGGACAGACAACACCCGAAGGAAGGTATGTTGAAATTTTTGCTGAGTTAAATCACTTAACTCAACTTGTGAATGAGCCATCACGTATCCCCGATGTTGCTGGTCATACCGCCAACACACTGGACTTGTTTCTTACCTCCCAGCCTGACAAATACACGAACGATGTATTGGAACCCCTAGGCTTGTCTGACCACTGCATGATGACAGCAGCATTCTCGAACTCCCACCATCTAGTTAAAGAAAAAGCTCCTAAAAGAACACTATGGCTATACGAGAAAGCCAACTGGTGCGGCCTTAACAACTTCTTTCGGATCTTTAACTGGTCGTTGTGCTACCTCGACAACGACGTAGACGCCGCAACTGATATTATCGTAAACATTATCCGAATCGGCATGGTAAATTTTATTCCCAGCAAGATTAAAAGCACCAGGCCTAAGGATATTACGTGGTTTGACTCGAGCTGCAAAGAGGCTATTAGGCTCAGGGAGCTAAGTTTTCGGGCCTACAAGGCAAACAGTTCTGAGGAAAATCGAAAAAAGTACATACGAGCCAGAAATGACTGCAACACCCACATTCGACTTATTAAATTCCAATCCGACCAAAAATTAAGGCGTAAAATCCTTCAATGTCCCAAAGGTAGCAAAAGTTTCTGGTCGTTTGTAAAAAACGTAAAAAACTCAATTAAGTCGTCTATACCGACGCTCATCCACAATGACATTCCAGCTGTCACCCCCTTAGACAAAGCTAACCTACTTGCTTCCCATTTCGCAACCAGTTCTCAGCTGCCAGCTTGTACTTTGTCTCCGCCTGTACTAGAGTGCGTCAATTCCACCATGGGACTAATCCACTTCCGCACTCGTACAGTCGCAAGGTTTCTTAAAGACCTCGACATACACAAATCCGCTGGTCCAGATGGTATTGCCCCAATAGTTTTGAAGAGGTGTTCATCTACGCTGGCAAAACCACTGCGTAAGCTTTTTCACCTTTCCTACACCTCTGGGCTCCTTCCGAGTAGGTGGAAAACAGCATTTGTCCAGCCTATACCCAAAAAAGGCGAATCATCTTCTCCCTCCAACTACCGACCCATTGCACTAACGTCCCTTCTTTCCAAGGTCATGGAAACGCTGATTAACCGTCAGCTTATGAAATATCTTGAATCACGGAAACTCCTCAATGACCGCCAATACGGTTTCCGCAGCAACAGATCCACTGGTGATATGATGGCATATCTCGCTGAAAAGTGGAATCACTCGCTTCACCAAGCAGGTGAAAGCAAAATTGCAAAGTTGCACTGGATATTTCGAAAGCATTTGACAGGGTTTGGCATGAAGCCCTTTTGTCGAAAATGCGTGCTTTTGGGATCGATGAGTCTCTCTTTCAATGGATTAGAAGCTACCTTTCGAATCGTTCAATTCAAGTTGTTTTGGAAGGATTCAAGTCTGATATTCACTTTGTAAATGCCGGTGTTCCTCAGGGCTCCGTTTTGTCTCCGACACTCTTTCTTATTTTTATAAATGATCTCTTGTCTGTTACTTCTAATCCAATTCACTCCTTCGCTGACGACAGTACCCTCAGCTTCTCATATTCGTTCACCAGTTTATGACCCTGCACTTCGATTGTAGATAATGAGCGGCAGCGCGTGTTAAGCTCATTAAATTCCGATATCGACAGCATCATCCAATGGGGTAAAAACAATAGAGTGGAATTGAATGCCTCCAAGACACAATGCTGTCTCTTGTCGTTAAAGCGTATAAATAACCCGCAGCCATTATCCATGAATGGCACTTGCATCTCAGAAACTGAAAAGCTTTCTATCCTGGGTATGAGTGTTGCTCACAATTTTAATTGGAGCGACCATATATTCAGTGTCGCCAAGAATGCTGCGAAATGCCTAGGATTCTTATACATATGCAAGAAATATTTCTCACCCCTAGATCCGGCTACAATCTATAAGGCGTTCATTCGCCCCAATGACTGGTCCGGTGCTTCCAAGACCTCACTGCACCTACTTGACAGAATACAAAAACGAGCCATAAGACTGATAGGTGACTCCAGCATTACCAAAACATTAGACTCGCTGGAACACCGCAGGAATGTTACCTGCCTCTCCCTGTTTTATCGTTACTACCACCAAAAATGCTCTGATGAAATAGCCAGTTGCATTCCGTCCCTTCAACATTTCTCCCGCAATACACGTCTCTCTAGGAATGCTCACCAATATACTCTGAAGCCCGCTTTCGGACGTTCTGTCAAATATAGAGAATCTTTCATTAACCGAACCACACGAATCTGGAACTCCCTGCCGGATTCGGTTTTCCCACCTCAATGCAACATGCAAGCATTTAAGAACAATGTCCATCGGCATCTCCTCTATTCTTCTTCCTCTCTACCTTCTGCCCGCACTGTGTCGCCGACATAATAAGGTTATTAGACCTTGAGTGCGCGCAAATTATTAAAAAAAAAAAAAAAATCCAGTCCGGTCTAGACCAGCCCCGTCCAGTCCAGTTCAAACCGGTCCAGTCCCGTCCCGTACAGTCCCGCCCAGTCCAGTCCATTCCAGTCCCATCCAGTCCAGCCAAATCCCATCCGGCCCAGTTCAGGCCAGCCCCCTCAAGTCCAGACGCATCCAGTCCAGTCCCGTCCAGTCCAATCCAGCCCAGTTTTGTCCGGTCCAATTCTGTCCAGTCCAGTCCCATCAAGTCAGGTTCAGACCAGGCCCGTCCCGTCCAGTCCCGCCCAGTCCATTCCAGTCCCATCCAGTCCAGCCAAATCCCGTCCGGCCCAGTCCAGGCCAGCCCCCTCAAGTCCAGTCGCGTCCAGTCCAGTCCAGCCCAGTCTGGATGCGCTATAAGATGCGCGAGTATATTGCGCAGAGGAAATGTGACCCTTCACTCTATATATGAAACGATTCTAGAGGACTAAACTCCAAAAAATAATAATGATACCTTGAATTTTATAATTTATAAAATGTAATCTACATTCTGAAGGTGACCCCACCCATATTGTTAATTTAATCTTTATAAAGCCGTTTAATGTGGCATTTAACACTATTTTTTTAAATAAAATACAAAATGTCACTAAATTTTCTTTTTCTCAATTTATAATTGTAAATTTTTTATAATAATGTAACTGGTTTATTTGAGGAAAAATAAATCTATTTAATCTTAAAAAAAAAACAGTAATACAAGGCGATGGACAATACCTTGAGTAAGGTACCTTGAACCAAAACTTAAAATTTACAAAACAAAAACCCTCAAAATATATTCATAAACCTTATAGAAGCAGGATTGCATGCTTGCATGGCTCGTAAAGAAACCACTCGTTGCAGCTAATACTATCAAAAGACGTTGAGAGTTAAACGGATTAAGCTCTCCAATTCTGGAAAAATGTCTTTACTAGCGACGATTCCAATTTCAAGAGATGTGGCTCTTATGGCAACGTACATAAATATATGTTCTCTGCCCTATAGATTGGGTATACGTCTGCTTTGGTGGCGTTACAGTCAATGAAGGGCTGGTGGCGTTACAGCCCATGAAGAGCCAAGCTTCTCTCAATCATCCATGTTGTGTGGGTCCCTTTCCACATAGATGAAAGGGACCTACATTTTAATGCCTATTCCGAACGGCGTGAATCGATAAGCTTTTTCATGGGAAAAATAAGCATTTGTGTTAGCGATGAACTCCTAATTCGACGTAAACCGAAATTTAGAAATAAGAAGGTGTCACTCGGGGCCAGATCTGGTGTATACGGTGGATGACCTATATATTCAAATTTTAATTCCTCAAATCTTGCCATTGAAACTGCGCACTTATACACTCGTGCATTATCCTGAAGAAAGAGGACTTTTTTAACTTCCCAGTTGGAAGGTCACGTTTCAAGGTCACCAGAGTGACCAAGGTTTTCATAGAGATCTACACATGTGCGTGTGTCTGTATGTACGTTTGTGTGTAGTGCGCTGGGGATTATCGATTATCTCGATAACCAAAGATTATATTGACATGGTTTCATCCGACGCGTAATTACGTAGCTTAGAGGCGATTAAGCTTAAGCCGTGAATCATGACTGCCAATTAACTTTCCAATACTGCCCATCAATTTTCAATCTTGCTTGTTTATTCAATACACACACTTGATTATCACACCTTAGATCAATTATCTGGGCCCGTTCACCTTTATTACAACCTTTTATAACACTTAACGCTTTATTGCTTAGACATATGACTTTATTTACACACATTGTCCCTAGCTCTGTTAGATAATGGTTCACTAACTCACTAGAGGGCTTGATTACTTTCACACTGGCTTACCGACTGATCACTGGATACTGAGTCACTGATACTGAATACTGAACACTTAATCTTTGAATGAATGCTGAATACTGAATGAATACTGAATGCTCCAGAGGGCGAATGTTCTCGCTTATATAGCCCTCGGTCCAATCTCTCGAAAGTTCGCCGTCAAACGTTCCCATTCATTACGTCAGAAGTCTCCTGAATGCGCTCCTAACTTTGACAGCGAAATTTGAACACTACCGTCAGTTCGTATCCGCAATACTGGCCCCCTCCTAAATTTGTTCCTCCTCGAATAAGCGATTTGATCCTTCTCCGCAGTATGGCGCTAGCCTCTCCAAGTGGAAGCTTCACCCGTCAGTTTCGTCTGTTTCCGGTCTGCTGTATTCGGTATACCACGTCATTGAGTTTCTTAATGACCTTATACATATGACCCGTCCCAGACTGATTGCAATTTGGGACACAAGCTTTTTTTTCGTTGTGGGTTGTACAGAAATACGAATTGTCCTGGCTCCTTACCAGAAGTGTTCGCCGCTAAGGCATATCTTTTCATTACTGACTTCATTTTATCACTGACCAATTTCAGTCGCTTCCGGATGAACTGATGGATAGAGCTCAGTTGCTCCTTCTTTTCGGTTATCATGTCTACCCTGCTGGTATTTGTCGGTAGTACCACGTCGAACTTCAGATCCGATGGCTTTAGCTGGTGTTATAGCCGTTGTGCTGCGCCGGTAGTACCACGTCGAACTTCAGATCCGATGGCTTTAGCTGGTGTTATCGCCGTTGTGCTGCGCCGATCTATACGCCATTAAAAAAGGGGATGATGTTCACCCCAGTCCTTCTGATCTGCGACGACGACTTTTCCTCCATATTCCTTCATCGTCGGGTTGAACATTTCGAGCATGCCATCAGATTGTGGGTGAAATTATGTTGTCTTCCTTTCTTCAGGCGGCTTGTCATGGCGGGAGGCTTAAGAGGTCATAGACCTCGAACTAAGACTTGAAGACCCAAAAATGAATGGATAATCCAAAGGAATTGTGTACTCCAGATGGTACCCGCAGCAGCGGAAATCCACCCGCGATCTCTTTGATCTCGGCCGGGGCAAGTATTCTGGAGGCCCCAACATTCATTTTAAACTCTTCGGCAGCCCGGAACGACACAGACTCATGCGGCTCACTGTTTGACCAATTGGTCGGACTGAGCATGAGCGGTGCATCCAGCGGAGGCGACACCAACGACGGCGCGGCAAGGGAAACCACACCCAGAATTGGGCCGTAATGATGAATGACTGCTAAGTACCAAAAAAGTAGAGGTAAGAGGCGTGCCTGAAAAATGTGCAAAGAAGATGACAAAGCCGAAGGCACAATGGTCGAGGTTAAACCTCTGGGGGAGCCAGTTAAGAGAGTTAGGTCGACGGAGGTATCTCCTACCGAAATCGTTCCGACTGCCTGAGCTCCACCCCTCTCCCGAAGGAGCGCAGCGCGACAAGCGTCGGCAGTTGGGAAAGGCTTCTGAAGGAGGCATAAGCATGTCTGCAGTTTCGGCCTGCGCCTCCAACTCTCTTCCTCTTACTGGAAAGGTTCAACCACCCAGTAAGAGCGTGATCAGTTCCCGTGATGGAGCCGGAAGCTTTCATGTTTCTGCCATGGCCGGCGCTGCCGCTGAAAAAGGTGGCGCGGCTGACAGGTAGATTCCGAACGCAGAAGGCGAAGTTGTTACGGGTCCTAGCAGTCTTCGAACTGGCAAGGCTGTTCCAAGCCGGCGTCCGAAGCTCCCGCAAACGGGAGACCGCCGCCAAGGATAGCCTCACTATCGTTGGTGGCGGGCACATCACACAACAAAATCCCTTCCTCCGGAGATGCAAATTACCGTAAGGATTCGAGAGAAGAATCCGTCTTATAAAGAGGCGGCCATCTCCTCTGAAAAGGTCAGGATAGTTTTATCCTGATCAATCTACAGCGTTGCAAGGCTGCTACTGCTCTTTTAAGTAGTAGAATTGCATGCAGTACAAATCATCACGTTGTATCCATTCGAGAACCGTGGGTGTGCCTATGTGGTCTTGGTGGTATACGTGATACAACGATTCATTATGATGACCGATGGCCGAAAGGCCTAGGGTCGGCCTCATCATATCGAACTCAATATCGGCAACCAAACTTGGACACTTCTGTGGACAAGATCTGGCGGCTGCTAGAGTAAGCTACAAAACGCACGGAGCAATAGAACACTTCGTCGTTGCGTCTGCCTACTTTCCCTACGACTCGGTACTACCTCCACCACCGAAGGAAGTTTCTGAACTCGTAGAGTACTGTAAAGTCGGAAAGATTGGTCTCATCTTGAGTTGCAATGCTAACGCCCAAGACACTGCTTGGGCAGCAGCAAATGCAATACCAAAGGGGACCGTCTTTTAGATTTCACTCTCTCGTCTGGACTTACCATCAACAATGTTGGCTCTGAACCAACGTTTGTAAGACAGGACGACAGGAGGTAATTGACCTGGCCCTATCCAACAGATATGTAAAGGACATCACGAACTGGCATGTCTTGCTCGATACTACACTGTCGGACCATTAATATATCGGATTCCGATTAAGTTGTGGGATCTCTTCCTTGCAACCTAGACGGAATCCGACAATTACGGACTGGGTACAGTTTAGAGAGGAGCTTGAGAAACCCACCTAAACTTAGACCGAAACAATTGATAGAGAACGTCGTTCATAACCTGAATAGCGTCATCACCAGTTGTTTTGAACTCGCATGTCCTGTCAGCAAACCTCCCTGGAGGAAACTGGTTCCCTGGTAAAAAGCGGTTGCCCGCAAGGTGGCTTCCTGTCTCCGCTGTTATGGTACATGGTGGTCGACACTCTGCTTGATGCTCTCAATGCCTCTGGAATCTATGCCCAGGCCTATGCGGATGATGTCGCCGATCTTTCTGTCGGCTCATGCTTAGCGACTGTCCGTCTCAAAGCACAGGCGGCGCTAAATGTGATCGATGATTGGTGTACCAGAAATGGGCTGTGGGTCAATCCTCTTAAGACCGATGTCGTCCTCTTCACGAGAAGGAGGAGAAATACTGATATGACTCAGCTGGTACTAATAGGCACATCCATCCCGATATCCAAGGAGCATAGGTATCTATGAGTCATCTTAGATAGCAAGCATGTTGTGTCAAAAACCACCAAAGCGCTGTCAGCTTTCTGGCAATGCAAAGGAACTTTTGGCAAAACATTACTGGGGATAATACTGTAATGTAAGGTGTCTGTCTGCTGGAGTACAATGGACCAGTATTTGCGTCTGAGTGCTCCAACAGATAGCAGAAGCCTTCAAAAAAAAAAAATGATGTTGTCCGTGGTCTTCTGATACCAAGCATGTCGCAGAGTTCCTTGAACACCGACGACTCGAAGTGCCTTCCTTGGTCTGAGTGCAGTTCCAGCCATACTCGGTATACAAAACACTTTAGAACATTTGCTGAAGTAGTCGATCACCACCAGCTCCTATTTGTACCCAGCGTTGCTCGTTAGGAATGGGCCTGCAATGCCCAGCGCGATACGTTCGAACAGCGCTCCAACATTGTTGGCAGCTTCTCGCAATCTGTCCCTGCTGGTCGCAGATATAGCATCTACCCGGAAATGGGCCACTCCTACTCGCCGTTGTTATTCTGGAGGTATCCTGGTATTCAGGGTCGGCATATATCAAAAGCGATGTTTCACATGTGAGAGCGTAGGCGTAGGCGTAGGCTAGATGAGACAGCCTCTCGATGTCGGCAGCATACTGCTGGATTGTCTCATTTCCACACTGCTTGCGCCCTTTAAGCTCCAGTTTGTGCATTTCCTCGATGTGCTCACCGCCGTAACTTCGATGAAGAGTATCCCATATGTCTGTATAGTTCCTTCTCTGGGTCTCCGGAATGGTATTTAGTACATCAGCTACTTCACCTTTAAGGGAAATCTAGGACGGCCACACGGTCTTCTTCTCCCTATTGATTCCGTTCCGCTGTTATCTCGAATTGCAGCTTAAAGATGTTAAACGCGCTCGTGCCATCGAAGCTGGCACCTATGAATTTCGATGCTGCAGCCGTGACATACCGGCTGAAGGTTGATGCTGAAGGTTCTGGATAGTTTTCTCGAGTTCCGTTCGATTCCAGTGTCTCGGTCCTCTTTTCCTGATTACTTTCGGGCTCTAGAACCTTTTTGTCGAACCTCGATTCTGATGTCTCAATTCTCTCTTCGATGTCCTGGAATCGATCGTTGACGACTTTCTGGATGTTTCTTAAACGTTCTCGATTGTTCTCTTATATCTCTTCTAAGGTCACCAGCTTCTGGCTCATGGAAGGAAATTTTCCTCAAGCTTTTGATCTAGTTTCTGATTTAAGGAAGCTGAGTTTTCCTCCAGCTTCTGATCTAGTTTCTGGCCTACTGAAGCACTCATAGTATTTATAGTTGCCTGAATTTGCTGCATATCGAATGCTGGCTCACTAGATGCCGACGACTTCTCCACTCTGAACTCATGATTGTCCCAATCAACACCTTCTTCCACCAATGCTGATCGGAGTCTCTAAGCTAGGTTACCTTTACATCCACTGTGGGTAGTTCCCAACCCTTACTTACTTACTTAGGTGGCGCTACAGTCCGTGGTGAACCTGGCCCTCAACCAACAAGCGCCTCCAGCTGGCACGGTCTTTGGCCAGCTGTTTCCAGCGCCGCACGCTTAGTTGGTTAAGGTCCACAGTTAATGCGGCCGTCCCCTGCCGCGCCTTCCTTCCGGGTTGGATTCGAAGACTCTTCGGGCCGGAGCTGTATTTTCCATGCACTCTACATGGCCGAGGAAATCCCAACTCCAGCCGCTGAAGTAGTCCTCCCACCCAGCATAGAAGAAGTCGGCACAGCTATTCAGAAGCTGAAGAACAACAAGGCCGCAGGCTCAGATGGCTTGCCATCAGAGCTCTTCAAGGCTGGCGGCGATGTTCTGGTAGGGAGCATGCACCAGATCATCTGCAGAATTTGGGAAGATGAGAGCATGCCCGACGACTGGAATACCAGCTCTATATGCCCCATCCACAAAAAAGGCGACCCTACCTCTTGCAAGAACAATAGAGGTATATCCCTGCTCAATGTCGCATACAAGATCCTGTCCAGCGTATTGTGTGAACGTCTAAAACCATTTTGCACCGCACTAATCGGCAGCTACCAGTGCGGCTTCCGGCCCGGCAAATCAACTATAGACCAAATTTTCACACTTCGACAAATCCTGGAAAAGACCAACGAGTTTCGAATGGATACACACCATCTTTTCATCGATTTCAAAGCCGCATACGACAGCATTCATCGTGAAGCACTGTTTGGGGCGATGGCCGAATTCGGGATCCCGGTAAAACTGATCCAGTTGTGTCGCGCCACGCTAAAAAACACGCGATGCACGGTGCAACTCGGTTCTAGGACCTCGGAACCATTCGAAACATGCACCGGATTTCGGCAAGGAGATGTGCTGTCATGTGACTTCTTCAACCTGGTGCTGGAGCAGATAGTGCGACGGGCAGGCGTCAACAGGAAAGGCACTATCTTTTACAAGTCCATCCAGCTGCTAGGATACGCGGATGATATCGACATCATCGCGTGTTCTCGCCGTGGCATCGTGGAAGCACTCACGGCGATTGAAGAACAGGCGAAACGAATTGGTCTCAAGATCAATGAGGACAAAACGAAATACATGCTGTCAAGCAAAAACCAATCCGTCGCTCACCACCTGGGACAAAACATAACAATTGACAGCTACAATTTCGAGGTAGTTAAGGAGTTTGTCTACCTCGGGGCAAACGTAAATTCCACAAATGACACCACAGTGGAGATCCGGCGTAGTATCGCCCTTGGCAACCGCTGCTACTTCGGCTTGTCCAAACAACTGGGGTCAAAACTCCTCACTCGAAAGACCAAAGTCATGCTTTACAAAACGCTCATTCTGCCAGTCTTGCTGTACGGAGCCGAAAGCTGGACGATAAGCAGGACAGCGGAGCTGATTTTGGGTTCTTTCGAAAGAAAAATTCTGCGCCGGATATTTGGTCCTGTCTGTGAGGAAGGTGAATGGAGAAGAAGACACAACCGCGAACTCTACGAGCTGTACCAAGATGTGGATGTAGTCCGGAAGGCAAGGATCCGTCGACTACACTGGCTCGGCCACATCGAGCGCATGGACATCAACGCTAAAGCTAAGAGGGTCTTCGACTCCAAGCCCCCTGGTTCGAGAAGAAGAAGAAGACCGAACCTCCGGTATAAAGACCAAGTAATCGCGGATTTAGGACATCTTGGTCTTGACAACTGGAAGCAGCGTGCCCGGGACCGTCAAGGATGGAAGGCAGCTATAGCTCAGGCTCAGATCCTCCATGGATCGCAGGCCTGATAAGTAAGTAAGTCTACATGGCCTAGCCACCTTAGACGCTGTATCCATAGACGTCGTACCAGGCTGATGTCGCTGTACAACCCGTACAGTTCTTTGTTATATCTTCTCCTCCATACACCGTTTAAACAAACGGGACCGTAAATAGTGCGCAGGATTTTCCTCTCGAAACGACCAAGGGCATCTTCATCCGCTTTTGCTAAGGTCCAAGCCTCTGCGCCGTAAAGGAGGACTGGGATGATTTAGTTCTTATATAGTGTCACCTTGGTTTTCCGAGAGAGGGCTCTACTTCTCAATTGCCTCTTGAGTCCAAAGAAACAGCGGCTGCAAGAGTGATTCTGCGTTTTATCTCGGCGCTGTTGTTTTTGACGCCGGTCATCAGTGAGCCACGGTAGACGAATTTCTTGACCACTTCAAAGTTATATCCGTCCATGGTGAGGTTCTGGCCAATACATCTGTATTGACCGTCTCTTTTAGATGAAAGCAGATACATGTTAGGTTTTACCCTATTTAACCTTGAGACCCATCTTAGCCGCTTCTACCTCAATACTTACAAAGGGCTCATTAACGTCCCGCTGTGTCCGTCCAATCCCGTCAGTGTCGTCGGCGTACGCAAGCAATTGCGTAGACTAGAAATAAATCGTACCTCTTGTGTTGGCCAGTGACTCTTGCACGATCTTTTCAAGAAAGATGTTGAAAAAGTTGCATTACAGCGCGTCACCTTGCCTAAATCCTTTTTTAACATCAAAGGTCTCGGTTGGCTCATTACCCACCTTAATGGAGCAGCGAGAATTCTCCATTGTAATCCTGCACAGTCGGACGAGTTTGGCAGGGATGTTAAAACTAGACATGGCTTTGTATAGCTCATCTCTATACACGCTGTCATATGCAGCTTTGAAAAGGTGGTGAGTGTCGATTTGATATTCTCCAAGGTCTGCCGTAGCGTAAATATTTGGTCTACTGTGGACTTACCTGGCCTGAAACCACACTGGTAAGAGCCGATCAGGTTATCCACAAACGGTTTCTGGCGATCACACAATATGGCAGAGAAGATCTTATATGCGATGTTAAGGATACTTATTCCCCTATAGTTGGCGCAGTTATAGGGGTCTCCATTCTTATGGACCGGGCAAACGATGTTGAGATTCCATTCATCGGCATGCTTTCCTCCGACCATACCTTGCAAATGAGATGATGCATGCACCTTACCAGCTCATCTCCAGCCGCCTTAAGAAGCTCAGCAGACAGGCCGTCTGCGCCCGCGGCTTTATTAGACTTAAGTCTTGATATCGCTATTTTGATTTCGTCTAGGTCGGGTGGACGGAATTCTCCTACATAGTCGTCCAATACGAATGGCTCGTTCTGCCTGACAGCGGTATCTTGTCTATCATCCCCGTTATACAGTCTGCAGAAGTGGTCTCTCCGAATCCTCTGCATCGACAGCGACTCTGCTACTAGTTCTCCATTTTCATCCCTGCAGGCAGCCGCTCTGGCTTTGTAGCCATGGCATGGTCGTTTTACCCTATTGTAAAACTTACGGGCGTCATTCCTGCGGAAGCGTCTCTCCATCTCCTCTATCTCACGCTTTCCGTGCTCTCTCTTCTTTCTTCTGAAAAGCGTGTGTTCCTCTCTTCTCTTCTGCTCATAGATTTCGCGAGCAGCTCTCGTCCGTCGTTGCAGCATGGCATTATATGCCCCTTGTTTTGCCTCATGGACTTATTCGCATTGTTCATCGAACCAGGGGTTTCTAGGTGGTGACGGTTTGAAACCCAGCATCTTCGAGGCAGCGTCTCTGACGGCGCTCTCGCAATGCGCCCATTCTTGCTCTATCTATTGTTTATGCTGCTTTGGGCGGATTTGAAGAGAGCTTGGAGGAGACACGATCGGCAAAGATTCTGGCAGGCTCTTGCGATTGTATTTTTCCGACGTCAAACTTACGTAGTCCTACTTGACTCCTAAGCATTCTTGATATCCTCATGCGTACCTTGGCTACAACAAGGTAGTGCTCCGAGTCGATATTGGCCCCTCGGAAGGTTCGTACGTCGAGAACACTGGAGGAGTGTCTGGCGTCGATCGCAATGCGATCAGGTTGGTGGTCGACTGATCAAAAGACCGCCAGGTACCCTTGTGGATGTTGAGATGGGGGAATCGCGTGCTTGCTACAAGGAGGTTACGCCCCGTTAGGAAATCGATTATTCCAAGTCCGTTGTCGGATGTGGTGTTATGGTGGCTATGCTTTTCTATAATCGACTCAAATATGTCCTCTTTGCCCAATTTTGCATTAAAATCTCCTAGGACTATTTTTGTGTCGTAGCTAGGGCATTGGGCATATGTTCTATCTAGGAGATCGTATAATTCTTCTTTGAGTCGATCGTCCTTTTCTTCCGTTGGAACGTGAGCGCATATTAAGCTAATGTTTCCAAATTTAGCTTTGATGCGGATTGTTATGAGGCGTTCGCTTATATCTAGGAAGCTTAAGACTTTTTGTCGGAGTCTTCCTCGAATAATGAATCCGCACCCGAATAGGCGCTCTTTGTTCTCCTTGTAGCAGTTCCCGTAGTAGATGACGCAGTTTTTCACCCGTCTTTTGCCTGGTCCATCCCACTTCTTGGAGTTCGGTTATATCTGCTTTATAGCAGTTGAGGGTTTGCCCCAATTGATCGCCTGCATCCGGTTTGTTAAGGGACCTCACATTTCAAGTGCAGACTCTCTAGCCCGTTAGTCGTTTGCAGGGGTCGTCAGCTTTGTATCCGTCCGTGTCCGAGGCTTGTTGTTGTTTCGGAACCAGTGGGTTTTTACTTGATAGTGATGTTACCCCTAACCACAACCCCCAACCTGGAGGGCCAGGTTCCTCTTTCGCCAGGAACAAGGGGTTGGGTCGCTGCACAAATTTACTTGTATCCAGCTTCGGATATTCATCGTTTTGCAAAATAACCTTTCAGTGCCTTGAAATCTCTTGACAGATATGAATTTAGTCCGATCATTCAGTCCAAGAACTGTTCGATCCAGCATTAAACTAGAAAGATATCATCTCCACACCTTGAGTTTGGTTCAACAGTGAACTCCATCTTCATCTTCTGTACCTTTGCCAGGCACTCCGATAGAAGTGCTATCAAACTGATGGATTGATTTATCTATTTTGAGATTCTTACTAGTGGACGGAATCCTCCAATCAGCTTTCGGTAATTTTCTGCCGTGAAACCTTGCACTGCGTCTACTTAACCCGATTGGTCGACTCATGAACAATTTAGTGATCGCGGTGTCCGCTGACTTGACCGTAGATCTTACCATTGTTGAATTCCCTGAATTGCCATGACATTGTTGTATATCCGACGGTTAAAAAGAAAAACGAATAAAAAAATATGGAAAAATCTGTGCCGGCTGACTGGTGCACTTAGCATTGATGGTGACAGCTGGTTACCACACTCCTCCCCCCTTAAAACTGTAAGCACCGACTGAGTTGTCTCCCTTCTGACGTAGGGAGTTAGCCTATTGACGTGGGTGACTTTTGTCTTCTTGGTATTTGGCTGCTGAATTTCGTAGACCAGATCAAATAGTTGCTTGATGATCTGCACCGGGCCTTCCCACGGACTCTGCAGTTTTGAACATAATCCATTGCGGCGTTTGGGATTGAAAAACCACGCATTTTCACCAGGTTCGAAATGCTTCAGACTGGTCCGGAGATCGTAACGATACTTCATCGAATCGGCAGTCATCTATAGGTTGTTTGTGGCGGCGTCATGAATTTGTCCCAGGCGTTCCTCTAAGTCTAGTACATGCCGCAGTGCATGTCTCCTCTCTCCCGTTGGTAATCCTCTTATCAAATCTATCGGCAGTTTCAGCTCCCTGCCGAAAGTTAGTTTTGCGGGCATGATTCCGGTAGAGTTGTGTTCGGCTGTGCGGTAGGCAAGAAGTGCTAATTGGAGATGACGATCCCAGTCGGTTTGGTGCGAGCTTAAGCACCACGCTTTAATGGTGGTGGTTTGACCGATCCAAAAATATCTGCTTTTTACCTTGCTGAGTGTCTTCTTTACTCCTAGTGACCACCGCTCGGACTGTCATGTAGCTCCATTAAAATTGCTTGCACTGATGATTCTGGGACTACTATCAGATCTTTAGTGGTACCAAGGTTTTCATGCCAAGTTTTGGTGATCAGCCCGTTGGTCAACTTCAATTCGTCGAACAAAGCCCAGTAGGATTTGACGTCGGCATTTTCGTTTAGAATTTCGTCTTTGTTTGGTTGTGTCCCATTAATTAGCCAATTTCTTACCAAGTTCAAGGCGCGGTCTGCTAATTGCTCCTCCTGAAGCGATGGAACTATGAATGTCAGCCTGATGTTTGTGCTATTTGAATTCTCCCTTTCCTTTGCGCAACTGCAGTTCTTGCAAGCTCCACATGGTCTGCGAGAAAGTCCGTCCGCAATACCATGTTGCTTACCCGGACGATGTTGGATATCCATGTCGTATTGTTGAAGTCTCTTAATCCATCTTGCTATTTGACCCTCAGGTTGGCGAAAGTTCAACAGCCAACAAATGGAGGCGTGATCCGTCCGAAGCAGAAATCGACGTCCGAAAAGATAGTGGTGGAAATGGTGGGTGGCCAACACAACGGCCAGTAGTTCTTGGCGCGTTACACAATAATTTTGTTCGGAACGATTTAAGGTCTTGCTAGAGTACTCGATGACGACTTCTACTTCTCTTTGTCGTTGGCTTAGCACCGCTCCGATACCGAGATACTCGACGGACCGTTTTAAGAAATGACACTTTCCGGGGCTTAGCTTGAGGTTGGCTGCCTTCGGTCTTTGAAACACAATCTCCAAGTGGTGTAGATGGTCGTCGAAACTCTGCGATTAAACAACGATGTCGTCTAAGTAAATAAGGGCTGTTTACCAAAATAGTCCCTTGAAAGTTTCGTCCATGAGCCTCTCGAATGTTGCCGGTGCTTTGCTAGGCCGAAAGGCATAATGTTGAACTGCCAGAGACCAGTCCCGTCGGGGAAAGCTGTATTTTCTTTGTCTCAATCATCCATTTCTACCTGCCAGTAAACGCTCTGCAAGTCCGTTGTGGAGAATCATTTAGCACCGGCCAATGTGGAGAATAGACCATCTATGCGTGGTATGGGATATGAGTCCTTTCTCGTAACATCATTGAGGCGCCTATAATCCACGCCAAATCGTGCTGAACCATCCTTTTTGCGACGAGTGCGATTGGTGCAGCCCAGGGACTGGTAGAGGGCTCTATCACTCCGCGCATCCGCATATCCTCAATTAGCTCAGTCTTTTGTTCGCGTTTGGGCATGGGGACTCGGCGTGCGAGAATTTTTATGGGTTTCGCTGATCCCGTTTCGATGGTGTGCTTTGGTAATGCAGTTCGTTCGTAATCCTTTGGCCCATTTGAAAAGATGTCGTGATAACAGCGTAGTAGGCTCCTGAAGCGTGAAGTTTGTTCATCTGTCAGCTCCTCCGGTAAGTCCAGCTCCTCGTTAACGCCCTTTGAGTTGGAGGCTTCGATAGGTGGGGCTTCACAAATCTCAGCTGGGCTTAGGCGTCCCCAATTGGAACTCTTCCGAAATTTAATGTCCTCCAATGATGTTTTTGCCATTCTGAGCATGATAGTCGGTTATTTTGGGAGGCTCGTCGTTTTTATCAGGTTCAATTAGGACGACTGATCCCTGTACGCATGGTGGCATTGAAATCGAAAAAGTGATTTCCGACTGCACAGGTAGCAGCTCCTGACTAGCGGTCAGCAGAAGGTTGGTACCATTAAAAGAATTTGTTTGCCGTTCATTTGCAGTGACATGTCCGAGAAATCCGAGTTACATTTCTTGTCGGTGAGAAAGGCGATCCCGGGTATAGGTGGTAAACTAGCCGCAATTACAGCAAACGAATGTGAGATGACCTTTCGATTGAGTATAAGTTTTATGTCGGCTGAACCCCTCGTCCACAAAGTTCCTCCGGTGATTCCCCGTAGTTGAATTGGTGAGCCTTTGATGCGTGTGTTGTCTGGAAGGCACTTCTCATTCAGGATGGAAACGTCGGCACCGAGGTCATTGATGAAGTCGTCCGGTTTGCCATTTATGTAACCATTTATGAAGAGTCCCGTTCCATTGGTCATACCCCACAAAGATGACGCAGGTTCAACAGGTGGATGGTGGGGGAAGGGTGAAAGAGAGTCGCATCGTTGAGTGTTGACTGGAGCGTTTTTGCGATGTGCTACTGGTATTCGCTGCTCATTACCAGCAGCATTTAGTTTCCGCCGCATAGGAAGGAGCGGCTTCGACGCGGGTGGTTTCCCCGTCTTCCGTTCTCTGTACGGCTGAAGTTTGATGTAGTGGAGAGGACGTTGTGGTAGCTTCTTCATTGAAAGCGTGAGGTCATCTCCTGTGCGATTCGAAGTGCTTCATTGAGATTACGCGGACGTCCCACGGCGACTAAATTCTGAATCTATTCCTCCTTAATTCCTTCTATAAATTGGCTAAGGATAATTTCCTCTACTACATTCGCAGACCCATCGGCTAAGGATTCCTTCGGTCTCTGAATACAGTTGCGAAGTACGTGTAGCTCGTTTGACTGTCTAGGCTAAAACGTTGCCTTAGAAGACTCTGAAGCACATCATACGAGAGTGGTTTCTCTCGTAGTAAGGCACTTCTTCTTCTTCTTTGGTGACGTCACAGCCTATGAAGGACCAGAGCCAAACTTCTTTCAATCACCCATGTTGTGTGTGATTTATTTTTCACACAGGTGAAAGGGACCTACAGTTCAATGCCGATTCCGAACGGCGTGAGTCGAGAAGCTTTTTCATGGCAAGTTTACTAAGGGGGGTTTTGCCAGTACACCGCCGAGGAGGAACGTCGCGAAATAAACATTCTATGGCTTTAGTGTTATCGGGATCCGAACTCGCTCATCGTGCGCCAGAGTCCAACACACTAACCACTGCGCCACGGCGCCCTCACTAAGGACCGATAATGCCTCACCTCGCAATTGCATGGCTAACGCATTCGCTTTCTCTATTTCGGTCCATCCTTGAAATCCGGCAACGATTTCGAATGGGCGTTCGTGGTCGGTCCATGATGATTGCCCGTTGAACGGTTGTACAAAGCCAGGGTTGAAAAAGTTCGACCGCATAGCAATAGAATGCCCGGAGCATGAACACTTCTGGTCGATGCGTTGAACCCTTGGGCACAGTGGAAAAACCCTCAGGCGTCGGAAATACTTTGGTAGATTGGGAATGATCCGTTGCTTTCGAATGCGATAGAGACTCACCCGCAGTAGTTTCCGGATGCGTTAGCTGTTTCGAAGAGTGAGGAACTGACCCAAACGTCGCGTGATTAAGGCTTTTCTCCAGTTCGTCTAACCTTGCTGCCAAGCTTAATTGCCGTCCGCTGACTTCTGTCAGCCACTCCGCCATTTTCTTTTCCCAAAAGCTGTGCTCAAGTTGGGACTGCTCCTGAAGTCTCGTTGTCAACGATCCAAACAGGCTTCGGATTTCCTCGGCATCGATGGTCTTCCTTTACTTGGCGTGGAAGGAGTTAACCTTAACTCCGTTCATCAAAACCCCACACCTGACACCGGTGTTGTATTTCCGGAGGTTAAAAAGAACAAACGAATAAAAGAAAATGGAAAAATCTGTTTGGTTCCCGAGAAGTTTATTATTTCCTTCTTTTTTTTTTAATTATTTTTTTTTTTTGTGAACAAGCAAAAAAATGACATCTCCAGCGTATGTGCCGCCGTTTTTTATAAGCCATGCTCCTTCCAGTGATCTTCCATTCCGTTGCAATCCGTTGGACAGCTGTTTCTTCTATGGTGTGGTAGTTGCGGTGGTTATTTCTTTCCTTCTTCGAGTATCGAACGTGGCGGCTTAATTGTGCACCTAGCATTGATGGTGACAGCTGGTTACCACAATATATTCGACAATTGTCCTGTTCCCTCATGGTGTTGAAGCGGTAGTTGGTGATGGCCGCGAAGTTTACAGAGTTGACTATTCTTGCCTGTCCTTGCTGAGCGTGGTCCTAGGCAGTTGAAGTATAATGCCTTTGCTGTCACCAATTGCCGCATGGCGCTTACTTCGAGGTATCTAAACTTACAGCATATGACACTGATATAAGGTTCCTTGCACATCTCGCAGGGTCGCTTCTTCTGGTATTGCGATTGCTGTGCCAGGTTACATGATGCGCTGCAGTCGTCGTCTTTTGTCTTTGTAAAATTGATAAAGATGAGGCTGCTTCAACTCGCTTAGGAGCCCGAACGACAGACTCCTTACATTACTGTATTTTCTCCGTTTTCCGGAGAAAAATTTGAAGAAGCTTCAGTGATGTAGAGCTAAGGGATTCGGCACACACCACGTCGGCTCCAAGGGTGCGCCACCGGGACACCCTTGGGGGCGGGACAATCACAGAGGAAATGCTCTGCAATGTCATCATCCTCTTCGCCACATGCAGCACAGGTAGGCGTCTCACTGATGCCGAGCACGTAGAGGAGCTTGGCAAAAGTGTAATGGCCCGTGAAAACTCCCACAAGCCTTCTGCAGTCGATTCTCCTTAAAGACAGGAGGAATGCTGCAGATTTTTTGCAGACATCAGGGCGTACGCGCTTAGTCATTCTGCAACCTGGACAATCCCTCCATCTACGGTTGTGTGTATTAAATACACAATCGTTAATGTAGGAATTTACCGTGGACGCAGGTAGACCTAGAGCGGGTTCAGGTCCTGAGAAGCTCTCCTCTGAACCCATTCTAGCGAGTTCATCAGAGATCTCATTTCCTGGGATACCAGAGTGGCCTGGAACCCCTACAAGCCTTAATAAATTTAGTCTACCGACTCTGTTCAAGGAGGACTTGAGTTCAAGCACTAATTTGGAGCTAGTTAAGGGGTTACACACAGCTTTTAGTGCAGCTTGTCTGTCACTACAGACGCATATGCTTCCCCCTTCCACCTGTGCTTCACAACATAGTGCATGGCCATTAGGATTGCGTATATCTCTGTTTGGAAGACAGACGCATACTTTCCTAACGAGAAGTGCAGTCGGATGTTTTCGCGTTCAAAGAAGACTCCAGCACCGGACCCCCGCCCAGATCTGGAGCCATCCGTGAAAATGCGAAGACTATCCCTTCCAGGTTCAGTATCCAGCCCGAACTCTTACTGTTAAGTAAGATTCAATATCAATGAGAAGTTGGAGAGCCTTTGTGACTTCTGTGACTGTGGAGAGGATTTTGTTCAGAGAGGCAGCATTCTTGGGTTGACTTGGTTGTAAAATGTGCATATATCGAAGTATTCTTGAATGGTATGACGTTTGTTTTCATTCTGATGGGTCAGAAGTTTCTTATGAGATGAAATTCGTCCTCTTATTTGTTCTCCTATGCACCCGTCTGAGTGAAAATTGGTGAATGCTTTATGCAACTCGTCCGGATGAGATGTCCACACCTGAATATCCCTGAGAATGGTCCGTCCGATGTATCAGAAAATAGATCCATCAAGTTATTCGTTGACTCGAGCCGAGACCACCATAGTAAGGATAAATGGGAAGCTAAAAGAGCAAATGACGATAAAAGCAGTTTATTTAATGATTATCAAAGAAAGGTGACCTAAGAAACGAGAAAAAATGTATTGTTTCTTGGAATGGCCGATGCTCGACGCATGTGTGGCCAGCGAGTAGTTATGCAGATGCTAAGAACCAGCGCATGGAGCTTATCATGCTAATGCGTTCATCTACGTCAATCTTCAAAAATAGGCAAGAGATACAAGAGAGATACATAGCTCGTGTCTGATCTCAGCGCTGATGTTTTTAATACATATACGTTACTTTTGAGCCACGGGAACAAAAACCAAGAAAATTAAGTTTGTCGCAAAATTGTGCTATCGACCTTCACTATAGTTCTCCTCTTCTTCTACATAGCGATTTCAAAGTGGCTTCCACGATTCCATCCTCCGAAGCTAACTCGCTCAAAGCCATGATTACTGCCTCTTTGACTTTGGGGCCGTAGAGTGGTTGCGACAACGTTGGAATGTTTTTTTTTTCGCCAAAAACGCTTGATCAATCAACAAGAAATGAGCCGGCGCAATGTCGTGGTGCAGGCTCTTCTTGGCAAGTTCGGGTCACACACAGAAAACACGTAGTCGCAACCTCTTTAGCACGCCAACATAGAACTCTCTGCTTGGTAGAAATACATATATTCACGATGACAATGTTGCGGATATGAAAAAGTCGCGGCTTTGACATCCTCGCTTTTGTTGTCTGTTCTCCACCTTTTTCCATCCACTATTGACTTTGTCTACGGATCTTGGGATCATATTCAAATATCCAGGTTTCATCTTCAGTGGCTATTCGACTCATCCCATTTCTGCCGTAGCTCTGAATATGGGACAAGAAGTGTGAGTCACCCATACTTACGACCTTACTAAAAATGTTTTTCTCGGAAAATACGCACAACATACAAACAAAACCTGCTGTCGAACTTAGCCTTGGATGAAAATGAAAAGAAAGGGCCCCCTTTCTAGGCAGATATCGACGAACCACGTAATGTTACCAATTTGAGTTACGAGTTATGACTGAATTCCCGGAACCTAATTACCACAATTTACGAACTCGTTTGCTCTGTTGCATCGGACTTATTTCAATAATGAAGCCACGGATTCTTCAGCTTAGAAAAATTTCCTTTCAAGTACCAAATAGATCTAGAGACTAGTCTAAGAGCTTGTTACCTCATTTTGCCTAAGAATCCCATGAAAAAAACTTCTTCATCGACTTCTTGGGCTTGATCTGAAAGTAGGTAAATGGGTGCCCTTTTGACGAAACGTCAAGGCTCACTTAGACTACAAGGAATCCATTGTGCCGAGTTAATGTTTAACCCGTAGTAACCTACGCATTTTCCGTTGAGCTGAACCACTTAGATGCAGATAGAAATTCTAGTAGTCCGTTCAGCCCAATGTTACTTACCTCCTCTAGTCCCGAAAGAAAGTGACTTCCAAGGAACATGTTCCTTATTTGGGCTAGTGCTGGACATTCACACAGGAAGTGAAGAATGGATTCAATTGCCTCTTCGCCCCTGCTTCTGCTTCTGCAGAAGCCATTGTGGGGCTGGCTTAGTATCGCTATATGGTAGGATAACATGCAGTGCCCAGTGAGGGCACAGATTGTCAATCAAATATTTCCACGACTGAACTTTAGCAGACTTTCTGTCCTTTTCTTATAATAGATGGGCCAAGTTGATCTTGCTGTTGGGGATGTATCTAATTGATACCATCGCTTATTGGCCTTCACTATTAACTCCGCCTCTATTTCTCTGCAGAGTGTACTGAGTGACGTTTTAGCTTCAGTTGTAATCTGCGCGTAAAGTGCGCATGATCCTATTCTAGCTAGCTCTTCCGCCTTCTCATTTCCGGAAATATTCACATGACCTGGTACTTAGGTCATGACTCTTTTGGAGGAGTTTAAATCGTATTCATGTTGCCTGCAAGGCCTTAATGGCTACCGGGCTGTCAACATAGATGTTGGACCTTTTTCCTGAGAGGTTTTCTCTAAGAATCAGGTTAGCCGTCTGCTTGATTGCGAAGACCTCAGTTTGGAAGACGCTACAGCCATCATCAAGTCTTTAGGAGCGATGTGTTTCATGAGATTCGAAAAAGACCCCGGCTCTTGTGCCGGTATCCATTTTGGATCTGTCAGTGTAGATTGCCAGTTGATTTCCCGTGCGTACCATGATACTGGTCCATTCCTCCCTGGAAAGAATAGAGAATCTCCTCTTGCAGTAAGGAAATTGGGTAATATAGTTAGTTTCGGTCTTGACTCTAGAGATGTTCCATCGACCAGAGACTGATGCGTGGCCAGGAGGACTTCTTACCCAAAGACCGGATTCCTGTAATCTTAGCGCAGTCCTGCGCTGCGATGCTCTCGCAGTATATGTCCAAGGGAGGTTCAGCATTATTTCAAGAGCTAGCGTTGGTGTGGATTTTCTAGATCCATTCAGCGCCAGACACCTGCCTTCTGAATCTTTGAAACACTTTGAAGATGGCATTTCTTCTCAAGTGCCTTCCACCAGACAATTGAACCATAGACTAGAATATGTAGGTCTTACCACGCAGTTTACAACCAATATACCACTTCCAGTCTGAAGTCCCATCTCTTTCCAAAAGCTGCTCTGCACGAATATAGTGCCACGTAGGCTTTATTGGTTCTTTCATTAACGTTGCCCTTTCAGCTAAGCTTGGAGTCAAGAACTATGCCGAGATATTTGGCAGATTTTCCGGGGATCAGATCGATGTCATTCATACGAGGGTAAGTCTTCTCTTTGGGAAGATAACTATCTCGGTTTTCGCCGGGTTTACTCCCAGGCCTCGGCCTTGATCTAGTTATTAACTAATAGCAGTGCATAACTTAGTCTTTCACTGACGACCTTAGAAAACATTATTAAGGGTACCCTCAATGTTTAGATAGGCACCTAGAGTAAATTCTTTGACATTGAGTGCATTTTCAATCGTATAGGCTACCCTGTGAAAAGCAGTATCTACCGGCTTGATCCTATCTCCTATATAACTTGACTACGTCATTAATATTAAATACAGTCTCCTTTGTAACATACTTAAACATTTATGTATTTATTACCGTTAAGCACTCATTAACAAAAAGCAATAAAATCATTGTTAAAACAATGAACGAAACGTCGCATTCAAATTGGACTAAATGCATTCAATCTGGTATTTTCTCTATAAACTTCATTTAAAAAAAAAAAACTGTTAATTCTTAACCGACGACCATGAGAAGTCCTTCTTGAACATCCCATAAGCCAACCAGTAGAGCAAGTTGAATAACCCAAATGAGACCGGGAAGGCAATGCGAGAAACTTGATCGATCACCGAGACACTGTTGACGTGGCGTTGTCCTGAAAAAGGGAAAACCAAACCGAGGTCTTCAAAATCAAACCCAATTTCATTCTATAATATTACCTTTAGCAAAAGCATCTCGCTCGCGCTGTTTTCGGAATTTATCGTCGCCCATAAAGCACAACCAGATCTGTTTACATTTGGATATGACCGGTGGTTCGGTTTGTGTTGTACGCTCCATGGTCGATGCGTGTGACGACGGTGCTTGAAAGATGTGTGTTGGATCCTAATAGACAAATGTTCATAATTCTACTCTTAAGAGATGAATGTCACTTACATTGTATATCGGACAAATTATAGAATTGCGTTTCCGGAATGCTCCCGACACCGATTGAGGTGATTCTCGGATGGAATCATTCGTTTTATGCTCAACGGATTGTCCGTCAGATTCCTCTGCAATTTCCTCATCGATGTCTTCCCATTCATCCTCACTCACGGGCATTTCCCCACTTCCGGTCTTGAAATCAAAGAAAACATGTATGTAATTTATTACTAGGAAGAAGCAACATACCTTGGTAAAGTAGTGAACACCAGCGAATTCCAGCAACGTAGCTATGCAGTACAGGAAACTCATCAGCAAAAACCAATCCAATGCGGTAGCATACTTCACTTTTGGCAAATCTGTCCGAGAATCCAAACTAATTGTCGATAATGTCAGAACGGCCGTGATACATAGTCCAACTCGGTCGCTCGTCGCCTCTCGGTGGATCCAAAATGACACCCAGGATAACACCACGATGAGTATGCATGGAACGTAGACCTTTTTAACAATGAATTCAAGAACAATATGCCCATAGCTTCAATATATTTGGCTGTCTTACTTGAATGAGGAAGTAGCCGGTGTGTCTCTTTAGGTTGAAAGCCACCAAGAGGACAGAGAACTCGCCTTCCCTCCTAGTGTATGTGGAATTTCTTGATTTCATGCTTATCAAGTCAAATTGATTCAAGGTCATTCCGGGCACAAAACTGACTGCATCGTCGCTGTACCACTCATACATCAACTGTCGAGAGGTGTAGCCGTCTAAAGGATTAATGGAAACCTTTATTTTCTACGAAGGCAATACGAGGTTCTGAAGCTAAGGACAAAATCCTCAACTTATAAACAAAAGAATGACACATGAACGAATGTACTCTAAAGGTAGTAGTATTGTATATGCAGACTTCTCATGACATTTTAGTTAAGCAACATCTCGCTTCATCTCGGATAGCTGAGTCCTGGTTGAGAAGATGAATGCGATTTGGAATCGATTGGTTTGGAATCTCCGCTGTAGAAATCCGTATTTGAAATACACTAGTCAGTACCTTGATCCTTGGAACGTTTTCCGAGAGTGTTCTGCCCGCCGGGCGTACGACAATTTTACAAAAACAGTGATTAGGCGACTGTAGCGCATAGAAGATTTCGTAATATTTAAGGTTTCATAATTTAAATAATGCGCCACTGGAGATCTTACTTACTTACTTAGCGGGCGCTACAGTTCGGGCTGAACCTGGGCCCCAACGAACATGCCTCTCCACCTAGCACGATCTTTCGCTAGTCTTTTCCAATGCCACGCGCCCAGTTGGTTGAGATCCCTTTCCACCTGTGCGCGCCACCTTAGGTGCGGCCGTCCTCTATTTCTTCGTCCCTCGGTGTTGGATTCAAAGACTCTACGGGCTGGAGCTGTGGTGTCCATTCGCTCTACATAGCCTAGCCATCTTAGGCGTTGGATCCGTAGACGCCTGACTAGACTCATGTCGCTGTACAACCCGTACAGTTCGTGATTGAATCTTCTCCTCTAATCCCCATCTGTGTTTTAAGGGCCGAAAATCGCACGCAGAATCTTTCTCTCGAAACGACCAAGGATTTGCTCATCCGCTTTAGATAAAATCCATATTTCTGCGCCTTATAACAGGACCGGGATAATTAAGGTCTTATATAAGATCAACTTGGTAGTACGAGAGAGGGCTCTACATCTCAATTGCCTCTTGAGCCCAAGCAGCGGTTGGCAGGAGTTATTCTGCGCTTGATTTCGAAACGGGTGTCGTTGTTCCAAGTCACTGCGGAGCCGAGGTATATGAAGTCCTTAACTACCTCAAACTTATATCTCCCAGTATGCACGTTCTGTCCAAGACGTCGACGTCTAGCCCTCATTAACTAGCAAACCAACTTTTGCTGCCTCCGTCTCAATACTCGTAAACGCCTTATTGACATATCGCCGTGATCTACCTATTATGTCAATATCGTCGGCGTATGCAAGGAGTTGCGAGGATTTGAAATAGATTGTGCCTCTTGTAATGGCCAGTGATTTTTGCACAATCGTTTCCAATATGATGTTGAAGAAATCACACGACAGCGCATCGCCCTAAAAATCCTCTCTTGACTTCGAAACTAACGGCCAGTTCTGCACCGATTCGGATGGAGCAGCGAGCATTCCCCAGAGTCATCCTGCAAAGTTTGACGAGCTGTCACCGCCGTTATACAGTCTGCAAAAGCAATTCTACTTCTAGGTGTCCGTTCTCATCCTTACAGGCCTCCGTTCGGGCTTTATAGCCTTGAGACATTCGCTTTATCTGTTGATAAAATCTTCGAACGTCGTGCCCGCAGTAGCACCTCTCCAAGTTTTCAATCGCACGCTTCTTGTGCTCCTTCTTTTCTTTCTTGAGAAGCTTACGTTCCTCCCTTCTTTTAAGCTCGTAGAGCTCAGGAGCCGCTCTTGTTTTTTTGTGCATGTATCTGTGCATGTATCCTTCTGTATTCGTCATCGAACCAGGTGTTTCGTCGTGGTGGTGCTTTAAGGCCCAACACTTCTGTTGCTCTGCTCTTCAGGGCTTGTTTGCACATGCTCCATTGCTGCTCTAGTGACTGATTGGAGGATTGAAGTGTATCGGAGAGAGGGAGATGCGGTTGGCAAAAGCACTGGCGATCTCCGGTGATAGTACCTTTCTGACGTCATAGCTTGGTGTTCTAAGTCTACTCCGCGGTGTTCGTATTATCCGCTGACGTTTCTTGGCTAGTGGTCTGAGTCGATGTTCGCTCCTCGATAAGTACGAACATCAGGAATAGTGGAGGAGTGTCTCACGTCGATCGCGATCTGATCAATCTGGTTGGTGGTCGATTGATTAAAAGCCCGCCAGGTGGCTTTGTATACATCGAGGTGCGAAAAGCGTGTGCTAGCTAAAATAAGATTTCTCCCCGTGGCGAAGTCGATCAGCCTGTGTCCGTTATCGGATGTGGTGTCATGTAGGATGTGTTTGCCGATGACTCGTTCAAAGATGCTTTCTTTACCCAGCTTAGCGTTAAAATCTCCTATGATTTTGGTATCATAGTTGGGGCATTTGGCGTATGTTCTATCTAGGAGATCATAGAAATCATCTTTGATGGAGTCGTCCTTGTCTTTCGTGGGGGCATGGACACATATGAGGCTGATGTTACAAAATTTTGCCTTGATGCGGATTCACATACTGGAAGCTAAGGACTTTATGCTTTAGTCCACCTCTAACAACAAATCCGCATCCAAATAGTCTCCGTCCGTAGTAGATATATGAGGTTTTCATCCGCTTTTTACCCGGTCCATTCCATCGCATTTTCTGGATGGTGGTTATGTCCGCCTCTGAAGATCACTGGACCAAACTCTGGGCGATCAAGGTCATGAAGAAGGATAGATGATGGAAGAGAATGTTATTAAGTTTATTCGTGATGACTCAGTTTATTCGAAAGCGCGCAAGTGTTTGAAAAGTGCATAGAGCATTGTTAAACAGCAGCAAACATCGTTAAATAAACGTACGGCAAACAATTCGATTCCCAAAGGGTATTCACAAACCTAACTATTGAGCGCGTGGAATTTTCTTTAGCAAATTGATCTCCAGGAAAGGTAACCCGAAGTACTTCCCTTGGACTCAATTCACTTTAAAGTTTACACCAATAAATTGAATTCCTGAGCACAACCGAAAGAAAATATCAATCACGAAGTGGCAACCACCATAGGGTCTGTTCGACTGTTCGACTAAATGAGTGCATTGCATTATTTATCGAGGATTACCTCGATCCAAGGAGTGGTTTGCTTGATCCCGTTTCAAAAATGTCGATGTCAAAGATACGACTCACCTTTGCAGCTGAAGGAGCAGGAGCGGCACGCAAGCTGTTAAGAGATAACGGAGACACTAAACATCGATCACATCTAAAAAGAGCTGGCTACATAAAGCAGTTCAATGTATCGATGCCACTTGAACTAACAAAAAAGAAATTGACCGCACTACCATCAGTCAAACACTACCAGGCTACCATATGTAGGTGGGCCGGCTGTAGAGCTGCCAGGCCACCATAGGTGGGCCGGCAGCTCTACAGCTTACCAGGCCACTATAGGTGGCCGGCAGCTCTACAGCTTACCAGGCCACCATAGGTGGTCGGCAGTTCTACAAGTTCCAGGCCACCATAGTTGGCCGGCAGCTCGACAGCTGGGAATGGTGCATAACGCCTTTGGTTATAGGCCGAAAACGAGTCGAAGACGAACAGCGTCCCGGACGGCGACCACCAACCTCAACCAACAAAGATCACGTCCACAAATACTTACTTACTTACTTACTTAGGTGGCGCTACAGTCCGTGGTGAACCTGGGCCTCAACCAACAAGCGTCTCCAGCCGGCACGGTCTTTGGCCAGCTGTTTCCAGTGCCGCACGCCAAGTTGGTTGAGGTCCCTTTCCACCTGCGTGCACCACCGCTGAGGCGGCCGTCCTCTGCCGCGCCTTCCTTCCGGAGTGGATTCGAAGACTTTTCGGGTCGGAGCTGTATCTTCCATGCGCTCTACATGGCCTAGCCACCTTAGACGCTGTATCCGTAGACGTCGTACCAGGCCGATGTTGCTGTACAACCCGTACAGTTCTTCGTTATATCTTCTCCTCCATACACCGTTTGAACAAACGGGACCGTAGATAGTGCGCAGAATTTTCCTCTCGAAACGACCAAGGGCATCTTCATCCGCTTTTGTTAAGGTCCAAGCCTCTGCGCCGTAAAGGAGGACTGGGATGATCAAGGTCTTATATAGTGTCACCTTGGTTTTCCGAGAGAGGGCTCTACTTCTCAATTGCCTCTTGAGCCCAAAGAAACAGCGGTTGGCAAGAGTGATTCTGCGTTTTATCTCAGCGCTGGTGTTGTTGTCGCTGGTAATCAGTGAGCCAAGGTAGACGAATTCCTTGACCACTTCAAAGTTATATCCGCCCATGGTGACGTTCTGGCCAATACGTCGGTGTTGTCCGTCTCTTTTAGATGAGAGCAGATATTTGGTTTTACCCTCATTAACCTTGAGACCCATCTTAGCCGCTTCTACCTCAATGCTCACAAAAGCCTCATTGACGTCTTGCTGTTTTCGTCCAATTACGTCAATATCGTCGGCGTACGCAAGCAATTGCGTAGACTTGAAATAGATCGTACCTCTTGTGTTGGCCAGTGACTCTTGCACAATCTTTTCAAGCACGATGTTGAAAAAGTTGCACGACAGCGCGTCGCCCTGCCTAAATCCTTTTTTAACATCAAAGGTCTCGGTATGCTCATTACCGACCTTAATGGAGCAACGAGAATTCTCCATTGTCATCCTGCACAGTCGGACGAGTTTGACAGGGATGTTAAAACTAGACATGGCTTTGTACAGCTCGTCTCTATATACGCTGTCATACGCGGCCTTGAAATCGACGAAGAGGTGGTGAGTGTCGATTTGGTATTCCTGGGTCTTCTCCAAGATCTGCCGTAGCGTAAATATTTGGTCTATTGTGGATTTACCTGGCCTGAAACCACACTGATAAGAGCCGATCAGGTTATCCACAAACGGTTTCAGGCGTTCACACAATACGGCAGAGAAGATCTTATATGCGATGTTGAGGAGACTTATTCCCCTATAGTTGGCGCAGTTATAGGGGTCTCCTTTCTTATGGACCGGGCAAACGATGCTGAGATTCCATTCGTCGGGCATGCTTTCCTCCGACCATACCTTGCAGATGAGATGGTGCATGCACCTTACCAGCTCATCACCAGCCGCCTTAAAAAGCTCAGCAGACAGGCCGTCTGCGCCAGCGGCTTTATTAGACTTAAGTCTTGATATCGCTATTTTGACTTCGTCTAGGTCGGGTGGACCGAATTCTGTTACTTCGTGGTCCATTGCGAATGGCTCGTTCTGCCTGACAGCGGTATCTTGTCTATCATCGCCGTTATACAGTCTGCAGAAGTGGTCTTTCCAAATCCTCAGCATCGACTGCGACTCCACTACCAGTTCTCCATTTTCATCCCTGCAGGCCGCCACTCTGGCTTTGTAGCCATGGCATGCTCGTTTTACCTTGTTGTAAAATTTACGGGCGTCATTCCTGCGGAAGCATCTCTCCATCTCCTCGATCTCACGCTTTCCGTGCTCTCTCTTCTTTCTTCTGAAAAGCGTGTGTTCCTCTCTTCTCTTCTGCTCATAGATTTCGCGAGCAGCTCTCGTCCGTCGTTGCAGCACGACCTTATATGCCTCTTGTTTTGCTGCATAGGCTTGTTCGCATTGTTCATCGAACCAGGGGTTTCTAGGTGGTGGCTGTTTGAAACCCAGCACCTCTGAGGCAGCATCTCTGACGGCGCTCTGGCAATGAGCCCATTCCTGCTCTATTGTTTGTGCTGCTCTGGGCGGATTTTGAGAGAGCTTTGAGGAGACACGATCGGCAAAGATTCTGGCAGTCTCTTGCGATTGTAGCTTTCCAACGTCAAACTTACGTTGTCCTACTCGACTCCTAAGCATTCTTGATATCCTCATTCGTACCTTGGCTACAACAAGGTAGTGGTCCGAGTCGATGTTGGCCCCTCGGAAGGTTCGTACGTCGAGAATACAGGAGGAGTGTCTGGCGTCGATCGCAATATGATCAATCTGGTTGGTGGTCGATTGATCACAAGACCGCCAGGTACCCTTGTGGATGTTGAGATGGGGGAATCGCGTGCTTGCTACAAGGAGGTTACGCCCCGCTAGGAAATCGATTAGCCTTAATCCGTTGTCGGATGTGGTGTTATGGAGGCTATGCTTTCCTATGATCGACTCAAATATGTCCTCCACGTCCACAAATACAAAACAAAAAATTGGTGCTTGCAAATCGTCGTTTAACAATTAGACATCACGTTGATGATGTTGGCATTTCAAAAGGATCAGTCAATAGTCAATACCATTTTATAGGACGTTTTGAGCCTCAGACGTATCAGGCCTCGATTGGTACCAACAATACTGAGCTTTTTGAAAAAAAAAACGTCGTCACGCTGAAGTGTGTGATGCAATGCTTTCCGACTATCAGGACAAGATTCGGATTTAAGCTTACGACCCGGAATCAAGTGAATATCGTATCGTATATTGTGAGGTCGTGCATTTTGAGTTCCTTCCGTTTCCGCCGAGTCAAACTGCCAATAAAGAATATAGATTGAGCGTTATAAGACGTTTGTTTGAAGCCAGCCTAAAAAGATCAGAATTGTGTCGAGACAAATCTTAGTTTTTACAGCACGGCAATGCACCGTCTGCCACTACATTGATTCTTTGTGACCAATTTGTCAAAATATCGATACACATCGTTCTACAACTACCGTGTTCATCCGATTTAGCACCGCGCAAATTCTGCTCATTTATCAAATTCAAAAGACCAAGCCACTGTTACCGTTTTGAGTCGATAGAGGAGATACAAACCGCAGCGAAAAGGGAGCTGGTGTCCATTTCGAAAATCGACTTTGACAACGAAGATTGGAAAATCCGTTGGCATAAGTACATTATACTCGTATCAAAGGAAAAGGCGATAAAATTGATTTGGAAGAATAAATGAAGGCTTTTCAACTGTTTGGACACAGTAGATGGTTCTCGAGATGGTTCGATGACAAGTGCAGGAGGATTCACACAGCGAAGCAGAATGCATATAAGTCCTCGCTGCATAAAAGAACAAGAGCAGCTCGTGAGCTCTACGAGTTAAAAAGAAGGATTTGGAGAGGAGTTACTGCAGGCGTGACGTTCGAAAGTTTTATCAACAGATAAAGCGAACATGTCAAGGTTATAAAGCCAGAACGGAAGCCTGCAGGGATGAGAACGGACACCTGGTAGTAGAATCGCAGTCGATGCTGAGAATATGGAAAAACCACTTCTGCAGACTGTATAACAACGATGTTAGTCAATATACCGCTGTCAGGCAGAATGATCCATTTCTAATCGACGAAGACCGCAGAGAATTCTGTCCCCCTGACCTCGACGAAGTTAAGATTGCCATATCGAAGCTCAAGTCGAATAAAGCTGCTGGCACAGACGGACTGTCTCCTGAGCTCTTCAAGGCAGCTGGGGATGGCCTGGTTAGGAGCATGCACCAGCTCATCTGTAAGATGTGGTCAGAGGAAAGCATGCCCGGGGAATGGAGTCTCAGCATCGTATGCCCGATCCACAAGAAAGGAGGCCCCTCTGATTGCGCCAACTATAGATGAATAAGTTTCCTTAACACCGGCTACAAAATCTTCTCTGCCGTTTTGTGTGAGCGCCTGAAGCCATTTGTAAATAAGCTGATAGGTCCTTATCAGTGCGGATTCAGGCCAGGGAAGTCCACCATCGACCAAATCTTCACACTACGGCAGATCCTGGAAAAAACCAATGAATTTCAAGTCGACACTCACCACCTATTTGTCGACTTCAAAGCCGCATACGACAGCGTATTTAGAGATGAGCTATACAACGCTATGTCTTCCTGCTAGACTCGTCAGACTTTGCAGGATGACTTTGGAGAATGCTCGCTGCTCCATCCGAATCGGTGAACATCTAACCGATAGTCTTGATGTCAAAAAAGGATTTAGGCAGGGCGATGCGCTGTCGTGTGATTTCTTCAACATCATATAGGAAATGATTGTGCAAAAATCACTGGCCAATACAAGAGGCACAAGAGGTAGTAGCAAGTACACGATTTCCACACCTCAACGTCCATAAGGGGACCTGGCGGTCTTTCGATCATTCGACAACCAACCAAATTGATCATATTGCGATCGACGGCAGACACTCCTCCAGCATCCTAGATGTCCGCACCTTTCGAGGAGCGAACATCGACTCGGATCATTACCTTGTTGCAGCCAAGGTACGGATGCGAATTTCTCAGAACCAACGGAGTCGAGTAAGAACACCAACATTTAACGTCGGAGAGATGCAATCGCAGGAGACCGCCAGGACCTTCGCCGATCAAGTCTCCCTCAAGCTCCCTCAGGTCCCGATGCAATCTGCAGAAACCATAGAACAGCAATGGAGTCGTTGTCAGAAAGCCATTAGCCACCACTGTCGAGAAACCCCTCGACGGATGAGAGCTGCCCGCGAACTCTATGAACAGAAAAGGAGGGAGGAGCATGCGCTTCTGAGAAGGAAAGAGAAGGAGCACGAGAAGCACGAGATCGAGGAGATGGAGAGATGTTACTGCAGGAACGACGTTCGAAAATTTTACCAGAAAGTAAAACGAACATGCCAAGGATATAAAGCCAGAGCAGAAGCCTGCAGGGATGAGCACGGACAACTAGTAGTGAAGTCACAGTCGATGATGAGATTGTGGATGGACCACTTCTGCAGACTGTATAACGGTGATGATAGTCAAAAGACCGCCGCCAGGCAGAGCGAACCATTCACAATGGACGAAGACGAAGGAGAATCCCATCCACCCGACCTAGACGATGTTAAGATAGCGATATCGAAACTTAAGTCTTATAAAGCTGCTGTAGCAGGCGGATTCCCCGCGGAACTGTTTAAAGCAGCTGGCGATGAGCTGGTTAAGAACATGCACCAACTCATCTGCAAGATATGGTCGGTAGAACGCATACCCGTTAAATGGAATCTTAGCGTCGTTTGCCCGGTTCATTAGAAAGGAGACCCCTATGACTGCGCCAATTACAGAGGGATAAGCCTCCTGAACATCGCGTACAAGATCCTCTCTGCCGTACTATGTAAGTACCTGAAACCGTTCGTGGACAATCTGATAGGGTCACACCAGTGTGGTTTCAGGCCAGGAAAATCCACGATAGACCAAATATTTACACTACGGCAGATCTTGGAGAAGACCCATGAATTCCAGGTCGACACGCACCATCTTTTCGTCGACTATAAAGCCGCGTATGACAGTGTTTATAGAGACGAGCTATACACAGCCATGTCATGTTTTAACATTCCTGCTAAACTCGTCTGACTATGCAGGATGACTATGGAGAACTCTCGCTGCTCCATTAAGGTCGGAGGTTAACTAACCGACCCCTTTGATGTTAAAAAAGGTTTTAGACAGGGTGACGCACTGTCATGTGAGTTCTTCAACATTATTCTTGAAAAGATCGTGCGGGACTCTGCGGCCAATACAAGAGGTACGATCTACTTCAAGTCCACACAATTGCTTGCCTACGCAGATGACATTAACGTTATTGGACGAACAAAGCGAGACGTCAATGAGGCGCTCACGAGCATTGAAGCAGAAGCGGCGAAAGTGGGTCTAAGGGTAAATGGGGACAAGACCAAATATATGCTGTCATCCAAGAAAGACGCACAACACCGACGTCTTGGTCAAAACGTCACCTTCGGCAGCTATATTTTTGAAGTAGTCAAGGACTTCGTCTACCTTGGCTCGGGAGTGACAAGCAGCAACGACATCAGCGTTGAGATAAAACGCAGAATAACTCTTGCAAATCGCTGCTTCTTCGGGCTCAAGAGGCAATTGAGTAGTAGAGCCCTCTCTCGAAAAACTAAGGTTTCCCTCTACAAAACCTTAATCATCCCGGTCCTCCTCTACTGCGCTGAGTCTTGGACGTAGTCAAAAGCGGATGAAGAGGCTCTTGGACGTTTCGAGAGGAAAATTCTGGGTGCAATCTTTGGTCCCGTTTGTGTAAACGGAGAATGGAGGAGGAGATTCAATCAAGAACTGTACGGGCTGTACAGCGACATCGGCCTGGTTAGGCGTCTTCGGATCCAACGTCTAAGATGGCTAGGCCATGTAGAGCGAATGGACATCAACGCTCTGGCCCGAAGAGTTTTCGACCCCAACCCCGAGGGACGATGCAACAGAGGACGACCGCATTTAAGGTGGCGCGCACAGGTGGAAGGGGACCTCAACCAACTGGGCGTGCGGCACTGGAAGCGGCTGGCCGAAAATCGGGCCGGCTGGAGAGGCTTGTTGGTTGAGGCCCTGGTTCACCCCGAACTGTAGCGCCATCAAAGGAAGTAAGTAATACAAGGGGCACAATCTATTTCAAATCCTCGCAACTCCTTGCATACGCCGACGATATCGACATAATAGATAGATCACAGCGAGATGTCAATGAGGCGTTTGCGAGTATTGAGATGGAGGCGGCGAAAATTGATCTGGCGATAAACGAGGGCAAAACTAAATATGTGCTGTCATCAAAAAAGGACGCTCACCACCGACGTCTTGGCCAGAACGTGTGTATTGGCAGATATAAATTCGAGGTAGTAAAAGACTTCGTCTGCCTTGGCTCCGCAGTGACCTGGAACAACGACATCAGTTCCGAAATCAAATGCAGAATTACTCTTGCCAATCGCTGTTTCTTTGGGCTCAGGGCGCAACTGAGTAATAGAGCCCTCTCCCGAACGACAAAGTTGACTCTATATAAGACCCTTATCATCCCGGTCCTATTGTACGGCGCAGAAGCATGGACACTATCAAAAGCGGATGACGAGGCCCTTGGTCGATTCGAGAGAAAGATTTTGCGCGTGATTTTCGGGCCTATAAACGCAGACGGGGGATGGAGGAAAAGATTCAACCACGAACTTTACGGGCTGTACAGCGACATGAGACTAGTCAGGCGTCTACGGATTCAACGCCTATGATGGCTGGGCCATGTAGAGCGAATGGACACCACAGCTCCAACCCGGAAAGTCTTTGAATCCAACCCCGAGGGACGAAAAAGCAGAGGACGGCCGCACGTAAGATG
The DNA here is from genome assembly GCA_951905685.1 of Eumerus sabulonum. NCBI lineage: Eukaryota > Metazoa > Arthropoda > Insecta > Diptera > Syrphidae > Eumerus > Eumerus sabulonum. The sequence continues at coordinate 48,734,708 of OX645062.1, read as the reverse complement.
GCGCACAGGTGGAAGGGGACCTCAGCCAACTGGGTGTGCGGCAATGGAAAGGGCTAGCAAAAGATCGTGCTAGTTGGAGGGGCATATTGGTTGAGGCCCAGGTTCACCCTGAACTGTAGCGCCCATTAAGAAGAAGAAGAAGAATTACAACGCGAGATACAGATTACTAAGACAATCTGTTCGAAAATGTATACTAAAACTCGATCTCTAGAAGTTTAATCAACTACGAAAGCTATTGCTCCTACACGAAGAGATTAATTGTACTTTTCTATTAAGGGATGCCTGCCGAGTAGGTAGACTCTAAAAAAGTCATTACTCAGGCACACACTACACTCCAAAAAGAAAGAACACAGAATATGGAAAATATTCCTAAAACATGCGAATATGTATGTATGTGACACGTGACAACACCATTCTCAGTCGTTATTCTCCTTTTAGATCCGTACATGTGTTGATGCCCTCGAAATAATACGATTTCTCAGGGCCCTCAAAATAGCTTTTCATTTCATCAATTTTCTCTTTGTTGGACCCAAACCTCTTTTCCTCGAAACATTTCTTCGAATTCGAAAATAGGCTTGGAATAGGAGAATATGCTAATCTGTTTCGAAGGGCCGCTAAAAGATAACTATTTACCAAATCACTCTGAAAAAATGCCTCTGGACCAAAACAAAAAGTTGGTCTAAGGTGGCAACGACTATTCTACTCAAGGATATATTAATTTGATTAAAAAAAAAAAAAAAAAAAAACTCACAACTTCCGATGATGAGCGGGCATGATTGCCGGTCCATGGGGAAGTTTCTCAACTCCATTGGGCATGTGGCTTTTATCGTCAACCTTCGAATGACGCAAAGTGAATTAAGTGCAACTAACCTAATGTAATCGTATGCCATGTCACACCAACCTCATCGAGTACAAGATATCTCCGTCTTGACTCAATCGCAATAACTTGTTGGGCACTGTGATGGTATGAATATGCGAATGCTTGCCGTTGAAAAAGTACGTATCCGGTCGCCAGATTTTGTCGAGCATCTGAAAGCCAACAATAAGAAGAGTGTCATGAGCTTTTAGAATTACCTTGTACCTTGATGCTTAGCGAGAGGCTTTTGATGGGTCCCTTGAAACTTAGGCGCTTATCGCGCCAGTATTGGCGGAAGTAACAATCCATTGAGTAGTCCATGTCGAGTTCAGAGACTGGACCCATGCTGCGTATCAAGATGTTCGTCCGAACAACGGTCGGGATACCTAAATGGGAAGTGAAATAAATACAGGCAGAATATAGCCTTCTGGTGGTTACCTTTTCCATGGGTGGGCAGCTGCGACTGTTCGTAGCGTTTGAGCAGGTTCTCGAGAATGATTGAAATATTCTTGCTGAGGTAATCGTTGGAGGCTGTTTTACGTTTACGCATCAATGATGTGCCGTTGATGCCGGTAGCCAGGTGCATTCGATGGGTTGTTGTCCGTCGAAACGATGCATCACTATCATCGCTGTCGGTGGGTGTTGTGGTGCGAAAAGACTCGTAAATCCGAGACGCAGTCAAGTTTTGAGAAATAATTGGTATCGGCGACCGGCGGGATGATGGACTACAATCGGCAGAACACATGAGCAAAGAGGAGAATCTAAAGTGACTGAGTTTACCCGTTAACCAAGTCCAAGGTCGTGCTTTTCGATAGAATGACAGGTGTGGTTGTTTCCCTGCTAGAGCGTGCTGGCATAAGAGTTGACTGTGACTGAGAAATGGTATCATTGTGGTCAGTTGCCTTTTGTGTGGTCGGTATGGCACGACATGGAAATGTCATCAGACCGATGGTGGTAATCAGTCTGAAAGAATTACCAGAAAGACAAGAATTAAGGGGACAGTGTGTCTTTAATCCCAAATCCTAAAATTAAGAGGGAATTTTTCGATTTTCACCAAAATCACGCACATCCATATGGGTTTTGTTCAACGTCTTTTTTCGTCCCTTGACACGAATCGTCCGGCAAATAAAGTGCACTTTAATGGACGGAGTCCTCACCGAATAATATATGTATGTCGGGGTAATAAGAAACCCCAAATGAAGAGAAGGTCACCGGAGGGACCATAAAAGCCAAAGTGCTGATAAAACCCACTCAACGTGCTCTCATTAGTTCTATAATGGCCAACGGTGTGTTAAGATATTTCAGGGATATCCTTTTGCAGCATTTCAGCTCTGCATTCGGATAAATTAGAGGGAATCAGCCCTCAAGGGAGCATGGAATTGCCCTTAGTCGTCAATTTTTTTGTTTCTCTTTTGCTTTCCTGAATTGAAGTGGAAGTTGTAGGCGTATATCTGCATTATGGGCCAAGGTATAGGGAAGGATACATATGTTTATTGCCAACTTATGGTTTCTTTCTACGCTGCTTATTGTGTTGTGTTCCATGTTTTGCAGCCCACGTCTAGTCAGCTTATGTTCTGCATAAATTGAAACCCCAGCGGCTGGGTTGTGGTTCACAAATTGTCTGATGATCACGTGCCATGTCCTGAGGAATGGACATTATAGATGCACAAAACAAGGGTAGGCAGACTTTTGCTGGTTGAATATTTTCTTACCCGAATTTTGTAAACGGATGCCCTTCACCTTTAAATCACGCGAATATTTTCTAATGAATATTCATTCGATTTAAACCCGCGTGCACGCAGAATGCACAAGAAAAGTCCTCGCATGAATTATGTATGCACGTTTTCATAAGGACTACAACCGAGACCTTTAACACAAAGTTGTAGAGTAAGACTTTCTAAACATCTTGCAAAACACATCAAATCAACAAGACATCAGCCTTAAACCTCTATGTATTCCATATCCTCTAAATTGTTGTGTAATAGAAATGTTAATTGTTTTTTTTTTCTTTTAAGTTTTATTTGGAAAAAAAAGAAGAAAAATGAGCGCACATAAAACATACAAGATTCCAGGCTCTGGTTTCTACTTCAAGTCCTTCCCTAACTCTTGAGCTCAGACTTGGGCCTCCATCCATGTTTCTCGTGAAGTTGTATCATCGTCTTGAAGCTCTCCTCGGCGGTTTCTCTAGTATAATCCATCACCATTGTCGGATTACGAATGATTCGCGCTCCTCCTCTCACCAATGTCGCGGCCAACTGTGTAATCACACCCTCAATCGTATATACACTCGACCATCCCTTTGGAGTCAAGAGCTCCATACAAAGAGCACCGCCTCTCATGACATAACCTCGATGAATAGCTGGTTTTACAATGCGTAAAAATGGCGGTTCAAAGGGATAGTTGACCGGAAACGCTATGTGAACTTGGATGTTAGGCACCTTTAGCTCTTTCATGTCCCTGGCAAGCATCGAATCGGGATCCACATAATTCAGATAAACGTACCACTCGAACAGATTGTCACCAATTACCTCAACGTTAAAAGCTGGCTTCTTGTCGCTGGTTACTTTCTCGATTTCCATCAGTTCCTTCATAATGCGCTTGGCACTACTTGAATTAGGAATTGTATTTGGCTTGACGGTGGATACTTGTATAGACGGACTTGGCTTGGGTTCTTCTTCTTTCTTTGTGCCGGGTTTTTCTTTCTTGTCTCCTTCGGGTGATGTCACTTCGGATTCATTTTCTCCTTCGATAGAGATGTCGTTAAAGAGTGAAGAGAGACTTTCCTCTGAAGAAGAAAACGATGATGTTGACATTTTGCTTCTATGTAGGTGATTACAGTCGCTTTTTAGAATTTATGCTCTCACAAGACTAGACGGGACACAAATTTTCTTCGATCGTAGGCAACGTTCGACGTCGACAACAAAACGAAAACTAAATTTCGAAAACCAATGTTTGGCTATTTATATAGTTGCCTGCCGAAGTAGCTGTGTAGTTGTTTATGTACATAGTCCTTTGAAGGAATTAGCTTAGTTGATGTCAAGGGCGAGTTACTTTTTAAAACGTTTATTGCCCAGATTAACTTTATATTATCCTCATAAAATTTGACGTAAGGACCTGTTTTCAGGATCGTCACTGTGTTGTTCCTTTCCTTACCTACTTGTGATGCCAATAGTTAGTCTACATAAAATAGAAGAAACGCCTTGACAAATAACTTATTCATCCTGAATAAAAAAATGGAAATCCCGTGGGTGTTATAAAGACTTCTTGCTAAATCAACTCCGAACGAAATATGAAGGCGATTTAGTCAATAAGGATTCAGAGATTTTGAGAACACATACATGTATTTTAGAAGGAACAGCAAGCTCGGAACACATTTTATATTAGCAGAGGTTGCTTAAGTGTTGGACTTATTTTGAGATATGGGATTTATGTATAGAAACTATGTACATGCAAATTACGATAACGAAAATTGAAAATAGTTAGTCCGATCTAAAGGAATTCGTAGGTAAGAATAGAATGTCTGACGAACTTCAGGTAAATTCATTACATATT